>BSWB01000004.1:134336865-135679645 GCA_033239125.1 Fagopyrum homotropicum
TTCACCGGCTTGGACTCTCCAAGTCCGATCTTCACACATAGCTCCAGCGGTATGATGCTCACGCTGGCTCCTAGATCACACAATACCTCACAAGTGACATCCCCAACTTGGATGGGAATGCAAAATGAGCCGGGATCTCTTAACTTGGGTGGCTTCTTCTCCTTCATGATTTGAATGAGCTCCGAGGATTTAGATGTCATCCTTACTTCACCAAAGTCTTCCAACTTCCTCTTCCTTGATAGAATCTCTTTCAAGAACTTCCCATAGGCGGGCATCCCAAGAATAGTATCAAGGAAAGGGGTATTAGTATGTATTTTATTCATCAAGTCAAGGAACTTACCAAAATGCTTGTCTAGATGTGCTCTGGCTCTTGACTGGGGGAATGGAAGTGGTGGTTTATAAGCAGGAGTTGGAACACAAACTTCAGATTTCTCCTCCGCTTTTTGAGGGTCCACCTCGGTTGGTTTCTCGACCGAAGTGTTCTTCGTCTGTACCTGGACCGAGGTGTTCTTCACTAGCATCGACCGAGGCACTTGATCTGCAGCTTTCAGTCCACTTCTCGTCGTTATTGCCATGATATTTCCCTTGGGGTTGCTCTCTGTCCTTGTTGGGAGCTTCCCTGGGTCTCTTGGCGCTTCATTTGCCTTATTAAGGAATTGTTGTTCCAAGGCTTTTTGTGCCTTCGAAAATAAAGTCATGGACGTCTCCATAGCATTGAGCTTGATCAAGATAGCCTCCAGTACTGCATCTTTCTTTTCTGGCTGGGACGAGCTTGATCCAGGCTCTTGGCTCTTCAATGGAGTAGAAGAAGAAGAAGAAGAGAGGAAAGGATTAGAAGAGTTGTTTGAATTGGAGTTAGAGGAAGAGATTGGTACCAAGTAAGCACCCTGTCCTTCAAAGAAAAGTAAAAAGGCCTTAAATTATAATTATTATTTTCCACTCTTGAAGGTTTCAAGATCTCCATCAAGATCTCATAGTTTTGTAAATGTTGGTGCGGAGACTCTCTTTCTAGACCTCCAAACTGGCATTGGCGGATCATGGAAAGAACTTGCGGTCGAAGTTCATAATCATGCTCCGCTGGATCTCCTAGGTTGACTCCTGGACGCCTCACTTGCTGGTTTGGGTCCATCCTCTGCCCTAGGGTCTGTAGAATACCTACAAAAAGAACATCTCGAACTGGCATCCGAGGTGGAAGTATCTCGGCCGCGGCAACTGGAGCGGGGTCCTGCCTCGGTCGAGGGTCTGGTCGAGGCAAGATCTGAGCTCATAACTCAGCCATATTTGCTTCAATCTCTGCAGCTCGGGTGCGATTTTCCTCCCTCTCGCGTTGCAGTTCTTCCCTATTGAGGCGCAGTTGTTCCATCGTCTCCTTCAATTCGGCCTCAAGATCGCGATCGTCTCGATTGGCCATTTTCGCTTCTTTCAAGCGTCTTTTGTATGTCTTCTCTGGTTCGGAATCGTAAGGAACGATACATATATCTATCTACAACATATCAAAAATTCAACGGTAGATGATTATTCTAAAGCCTCGAAAATAATCCTCAAAGTATGCAGTTCCAAACCTACAAATCTGAGATTTAAAAAGAAGTTCCTCACTTCTATTGATCACGAGTTTGACACTCTAGGTGGACCTCAACAAGGCTCAAACACTACCCCCACTTCCCTGGTCTGAACTCCCCTCGCAAAAACACCAAAACAACCTTAAAACCTATGCAAGCCCTATGCAAACACGTGCCTGGTTACATCCAGAAAGAAAAGGACTAGACTACAAACGAGAGAAGAGGCTTATCTCCTTCAGTAGCGACTGGTCAGAGATGTTCCTCACTTTGATCGGTTTTGGAGGAGGGTTCTTCTGTTTTCCCCGGTTTAGCATCACACCAAGTGAGTGTCTTCCCTAATACGAGGATAAGTGGGACGGAGATAAGACTAACAAGGCTAAGTCGACTGAGACAAATGAGCACCAAGGAGTAGTGATGTACTCACCTTTGGGAAGAATGGATCGCCTAGGTCCGAGGCTCTCGCCCAGGAGTAATCGAACGGAACAGGGTCGAAGAGGGGCACTCTATCCTACCTGCTCGCGCACAGACAGTCAAGGAGGAGACGGTTAACTTGAGTCGAAGGAGGCGAAGGATGTATGGAGACATTGCTTACCTGACTGCCAACTCATGCCGGAGATCTCTGGGCGGCGTCCTTGGTTCTGTCGAGAGGGTAGAGAGTAGGCTGTATTTGCGTGAAGTCCGACTGGACGAGATTAGGAAGACCGAGCGGTGAAGGTTGGTTGAGGAGGGAGATCGTGTGCAACAACTGTCCGTTGTAAGGTCGAGATTCTAGGCTTGGCGATGCTGAAGAGGAGAGGCCATCACGTAGCAGTTGCGTAAAATCCGGACTGAAGAAGGAAGGAAATATGCAGGAAGGGGATGAATATGATCGTTTGAGGAGAGATAGAGAGTAACGTAACGGCTGTTGACAAGGAGAGAGGGATCCAATTAGGCCCAACTGAGGTGGGTATTTCATCACCGGCCCACATGTTCTAAGAGCTGAATGTGTACCTTGTTGGGCTGAATGAAAATGTCCGATGGAAGCTGTAGCAAAGCAACAAAATTGTGGGCTGCACTACAGGGCTTTGTTCATCACTTTGTCAAAACTTGTCATAATCTTGTCCAAAGACATGAACTAGTATTGGTAAGAATTAGGGTTTAGAAATCCATCATTTTATGTGAGTTAGACTTACATAAAATGATACCAATTTGTGTCGGTAAAAATCCTAGGTAGCATATAAGCGATCACGAGTCAAATTCCGGTTTGACTCAGCAATAAAATGGAAATAAAACTTCTGGATATTACATGGACCGAGGTGTTCTTCACTGGCATCGACCGAGGCACTTGATCTGCAGCTTTCAGTCCACTTGTCGTCATTATTGCCATGATCTGTCCCTTGGGGTTGCTCTCTGTCCTTGCTGGGAGCTTCCCTGGGTCTCTTGGCGCTTCATTTGCCTTATTAAGGAATTGTTGTTCCAAGGCTTTTTGTGCCTTCGAAAATAAAGTCAAGGACGTCTCCATAGCATTGAGCTTGATCAAGATAGCCTCCAGTACTGCATCTTTCTTTTCTGGCTGGGACGAGCTTGATCCAGGCTCTTAGCTCTTCAATGGAGTAGAAGAAGAAGAAGAAGAGAGGAAAGGATTAGAAGAGTTGTTTGAATTGGAGTTAGAGGAAGAGACTGGTACCAAGTAAGCGCCCTGTCCTTCAAAGAAAAGTAAAAAGGCCTTAAATTATAATTATTATTTTCCACTCTTGAAGGTTTCAAGATCTCCATCAAGATCTCATAGTTTTCTAAATGTTGGTGCGGAGACTCTCTTTCTAGACCTCCAAACTGGCATTGGCGGATCATGGAAAGAACTTGCGGTCGAAGTTCATAATCATGCTCCGCTGGATCTCCTAGGTTGACTCCTGGACGCCTCACTTGCTGGTTTGGGTCCATTCTCTGCCCTAGGGTCTGTAGAATACCTGCAAAAAGAACATCTCGAACTGGCATCCGAGGTGGAAGTATCTCGGCCGCGGCAACTGGAGCGGGGTCCTGCCTCGGTCGAGGGTCTGGTCGAGGCAAGATCTGAGCTCGTAACTCAGCCATATTTGCTTCAATCTCTGCAGCTCGGGTGTGATTTTCCTCCCTCTCGCGTTGCAGTTCTTCCCTATTGAGGCGCAGTTGTTCCATCGCCTCCTTCAATTCGGCCTCAAGATCGCGATCGTCTCGATTGGCCATTTTCGCTTCTTTCAAGCGTCTTTTGTATGTCTTCTCTGGTTCGGAATCGTAAGGAACGATTTCCTTCCCAGCACGGGTTCTTTGCATAAACCTAAAAAGAAGAACCTGCGGAAGTCACTCAAGTAGAGTGGTTAGTAGCAACAGGGGCAATAGCCCCGAAAGACAACCGCAACCGGCTCGGTCTAGACCAAGTCCCCGGCAACGGTGCCAAAAACTTGTTCACTCCAAATGGTGTGTGCAAGCTTTAAATTTATAACCCAAGAAGTATGCTTAAAACAAGGATGCGAACCCGCAGTGTACGGATCCATTATAATAAAAGCAAGAATTCCGGGGTGTCGATCTCAGGGACTTAGGTCAAACAAAACCAATATGAGTAGTCAATATTGCAACTAACCACAAAAGCAATTAAAGTAATCAAAAGATGATAATATAGTCAATTAAGGGGAATATGCAAATTCTAGGGATAAAAGCATCCAGTTGTGGTTCCAACTCAAGATCTCAAGATAAGCGGACAAAGCTGAGGTTTTGCAAAGGGAAGGTGTTTCTAAAGTGGAATAGATCACCGGGTAAGTCTCACTACTCACAATCCCAAACCAAAGAACCTATCACCGGGTAAGTCTCAAGGTACTAAGGAAAGGAATTATAGTCTCAAACCAATAAACCAACTAAGGGAATAGAATCAACCTTTACCGGGTAAGTCTCAGGTTAACTCACAAAGATGGAATGAAGGTACACTCGAACCCCAATAAAGGATAAACCTTTATTACCTACACTTATGATCATGGGTAAACAAACAAAGGAATTACCGGGTAAGTCTCATCCTAGACTTGCATTGAACTAGGAAAGGTGTAATAAGAGTAGGATTTGACAAACTCTAACACTTAACTCTCAGTTTCGGGTCAGAAAAGGTCACCTTGATCAACCAAGTTCCACCCCGGCCGAGATGTTCATCGACTGAACTAGATGTTCTAGGGTTAAGGATAAAGACTCGAGCTTTCAGGGTCCTACTAGAATTTAAGATTATTCTATCATTGTTTTTCCCACAACCTTCAGCCAATCACCCTAGAATCGCACAAGGAAATTAGCCACTCATCATCATGAAAGCAATAATCAAATATATGGGAAGAGAATGAATATTTGAACACAAAAACCTTAAGAACAAGGCTTCAATAACTGAATCAAATAGACAAATCAGCGTTCCTTGGATAACAAATCCAACAAGACAATCAACAAGAAGGGAATCTAAGAAAGTCTTACAAATTCCTTCACAAAAGCTATAACAAGTTATGAACTTCCTTCCTTCAATCTTCCTTCAACCTTCCAAAAATCCTTCCTAACTGCAGCTTCTTCAATCCCCAAGTGCTGCGATGGTAGCGGGTTGCTGAATTTGTGGAAAATCAAGCCCTTTATATAGGAGAATTATCTTCCAAAGATAATAATATCTTAAAAAGATAATTTCCTAATAAAATATATCCATATCTCTAAAATAGATCTCCAAAATATATGATCTTCCTTCCAGAAATCCAACCCAAAAATATAAGATCTCTCTTTCCAAAAATAAAAGATCTCAACCAAATAAAATATATCTCGCCGCGTCCAGGGTGTTTGCCTGGGTCGGGGCGCTCCTCTAGATCACCTCGGTCGAGGTGACTCTGTGGTCAACCGAGGTGAATCTCAGCTGAAGGTGAAATCTCTCAAATCTGGTCCAAAGTAAATCTTCTTTGTTAATTCCATGCTTCCTGAGCTCCTCTTTAAGCTCCAGAATGTAGCTCCAATGACTCCTTAGCTCCTTTAGCTCCATTTTAATCCAAAACGTGCCATTTTACCTACGATTACAACCAAACTAGGTGTAGGTCTCGATTCCCGCAAAGGTAGATGAAATGACAATATAATCACATAATATACATTCAAACATGCAGATTATTGAAGATAAAACGTCTAAACAGGTCCCAAAATATAGACTATAATACATGCTATCAAAATACCCTATACTTGTCCCTTGCTTGTCCCCAAACAAGTTCCAAATCTTAAGTACAAGATAGAATGGATTATAAGTCAGAAAGATCAATGAAAAGTATTTCAAAACATTTTTGGTGGTGTGCTCCAATCATAGATCACTCTAAGAGAATGCTTCATGGAATTTAAAATCAAGAGATGTTCAAAACATTTTATAAATATAAGAAAGTTGTTCATCTTTGCATAAAATCATAGAATGCATAATAAATCATTATTATCGAAATTAATCATGTATAATCCAGTTTAAACCACCAAGTCAATCAACAAGCTCGAGATCTCAAGGACTTTTCAAGAGAAGGTCAAGAAACGTGTGAGGGTGGGATGTATATAGGGAATGTGGTGCTAGAATCCGGGAAAAGGATCTTTACTTCACTTGCTTTGAACTTCAACATCTTCCACCAATAAGCTTTGCTTATTTTACTTTTTTACTTTTTTTGGGATGTATGGACAGAGGTGCACAATAACCGAAGCCTAGGAAATCAACAATCATCAATTTCTCGAGATGCCTCATACCCTTGATGCACATACCATGACCCGTTAGGAATATCGCTTAATCCGACTTTGACAAGACACAAATACCCGGTTATGTGAATGGTGCCGAGTTACTCCTCATCATGATTGACTTCCCCAAACCTATTTGTTTCTTTCTAATTTCCAGCCAACATCTCAACTTTTCCTTCACTTGCTTATCACTTGCTTGCTTCCAAATTCCCGGGTAGGTAAAGGGAGGCAAATATGTATATGAGGGGCTAAGCATGATCAAGGAGAAGAAGAGAAAAGAATGAATTGCCTTAATCATCCCAGGAAGAAAGTGAGAGAACTCATCATGTGGTGTCAACCTTCAAATTCAACATAATTTGGATAAAAACAAAGCATTAAACATGCCAAAATTTCAAACAAAGCATTTAGCAACTTAAACATATCATAAAACCATTCAAACATATAAAGATTTCAAAACCAGTCTGCAAACAAAATCTTCACTGAGGTCATATCCAAATAAGAAGCACAAAATCGTTTCGAAAACTGTTCCAGTTAAACCACCTCGGTCGAGATATTCTAAGTCAACCGAGGTACTGCACCTTGATTGGTCAGAATCACTTCGGTTGAGGTCATAACTTTTTTTTTCTTAAACCAGTTTTTGATCTTTTTCTCAATCAATTAACCTGTATGCATGCATGTAGTCTCAGATAAGCACATAAAGTAAATATCCAAGAGCCATCCACATAAGGTCACATAAAATACATCCAAATACCCCATAATTGGGACACATTGTCCCAATGGGTCAAAATAAGTCTAGAAATAAAAGTACTCACCGAACATAAGCTGAGCTGCATAATAAATAAATAAAAGAAATCCCTACAAGCTCTAGTCCTGGTCTGCTGGTGGTGGTGGTGGATATGGCATGTACGGATGCTGGGATGGGTCAAAAGGATAGCCCAACATGTGCTGGAACTGGATCTCCATCATCCGGCGCTGATAGTGCTGGCTCTCTAGCATCTGGTATGTCCGACTCTCCATCTCTCGGCGGTGGTCATCAAGGCGCTCACCGATATCAACTGTAAGAGCGGCGTAGGAGTCGATCATCTGATCGGTGAGGTCATCGATCCTCTGATGTGCTGCTGTATCTCTAAATCTGCGGACTCTGCGCCTAGCAGGATGTGGTGGTGGTGCAGCTGCCTCCTCCTCAGTCTCCTCGTCGTCCAGATCGACGACTGGTACACTAGGACTGGCTGTATCCGTCCTTGTCTCCATGGCAGCACCGCCATCGTCCTCCTTATCCTCATCCTCCTGCACCGGAGTTGTTGCATCTCTACCGTCCTCAATGTAGGGTGTCCACGCAGTGGACCAGTACTGAGGGTCGTAGACCGAAAATTGAGACGACCACCTAATACCCTGAGGTGCAGTCTGCTCCCAAGGCATCGCCACATATGGCGTAGTAAGTCCACGAGGAACCAGAATCCTCCTGGTGATAATCTCCTGCAGCCCTAGCGGCTTGGCAGCCGCCACTAGTGTACATGCACTCAGATCCAGCCCCATCACTATAGCTATGTGGGTCACTAAGCCACCGCAACAGATGTCTCCTCTCCCCCTTTTCCTTGATCCGGTACAGATCCTCAGCTAGCAAAGCACCGAAATCAGACACACCCCCAGTCACCATGAAAAATAAACTCAAAAGCTCCCCCTGTCTAACCTTCTAGGGTGTCTCAGTATGCACCAAAAGTGTCTCGCTAAATATCCTGTGGGCGAGTCTGAAAGCAAGGTGGAAGATGATCCGCTCCCTGGAGTCTCCAAGTCTCCACCTATCAGCATGCTCAACTATGTGAGCTATCTATCCCCAGAACTATCGAGCTACAGCTCGAGAAGGGAAATCAGTAACTGTCGAGGTTGGCAAGCCGAAGACCTCTCTCCACTGGTCCATCGTTACTAAATAATTCCGGTTCAACAACCGGTACTTGATGGCTTGCTCTGCAGGAAGGTGAGTCACAGAACTCACAAACTCTAGTGTAGGCTCGAGGTAGGCCGGAGCTCTGATCTCGATAAACTGCTCCAACCCTACCATCGAGACCATCCGTCTCAAATCCTCCGCAACATATAAGCAATCAAAGGTGGAAATGTCCAAAAAACCGCAGCGCAACCACATGGCGCGTACAGATGCGGTCGTAGTCGGCCTGGTGACGTTCATGTATCACCGGTATATAAGGCCGAGAAGAAGAAGAAGAAGGGGAAGATCCATCTCTCAGGACAATCTAGCGATCTGACCTGGAACTCATTCTCTCTCTTTGTCTGACAGGTTACCTCGGTTGCTTGTGAGAGCTCAAGAATCACCTCGGCCGAGGCGCAGGTCAACTGGACCGAGGTGCGAAGTTGCTCGATTTCAACTCTCTGGAATTCAGTGCTTTTCTCCCGATTTCACTACAGATTGTGCCTAAGGGGTACTTAATCCTGTTTCAACAAAGATCTATGGCAACCAAAGCCACTAAACTCCGAAATTAGTAAGAGAAGAGAAAGTTAGGGTTTCGACTATTTTTACCCGGATTTGGTTGATTCGAGGCGTTCTTGTTGCAGATTATTGTTTGCAATCGGTTCTTCTAGTCTTTCCTCGCAGAATGGGAGCAAGAATCGTCGAAAACGATCGAGAAACGAAGAAAACGAGATGGAGAGCGCCGCGGTCGAGGGGTGAGTTAGGAGGGAAGAGAGAGAAATCGTTTCCCCTTTTATACCCCTCGCCGATTCTGCTGTCACCTCGGTCGAGGTGGTCTCGACTGGACCGAGGGGTCTGGACCGAGGTGGAGTGTCGTCAGCCCTAGTCGCCTCGGTTGCTCAAGAATTAACTCGGTCGATGTGCTGGGACTGTAACCGAGATGTGTCTCAGTCAAATTCCGTCTTCTCAATTTCTTGAACTTCTGTCCTTCCAGTGTTGCTCCTGGGTTGTATTCCTTCCTTAAAAAGTACATGTTTTCTGTCTAGGACGCCAAAAACAAAGCAAAGCAAAGCAAAAGCAAACTATCTAAAGCTAGACTAGAAAAGGGAAAAGAAAGCAATACCTTGGGTTGCCTCCTAAGAAGCGCTTGGTTTAAGGTCGCTAGCTGGACTGTACGGCATTCCTAAACATGCTGGAAAGTGTCTTCACTCCATACTTCACCTTCATTGCGGGGTGAGATAAAGAAGGTTATCAAACGTTCCAGTAAATGTAAGTGCTCATCGGGGAAGGAATCATCTATGGGTGGTTCGTCCTTTTCGCGTGAAAAGGGAGGTAGCCGGCTGAGGTGATCCGCAACAGAATTTTCGGATCCCTTCTTATCGCATATCTTTAGGTCAAACTCTTGAAGCAAGAGAATCCATCGAATAAGACGTGGCTTGTCATCCTTCTTAGCAAGCAAGTAACGAATAGCTGCATGGTCAGTGTAAACAATAACTTTCGCTCCTACTAAGTAAGAACGAAATTTCTCAAAAGCATATACAACCGCCAATAGTTCCTTTTCGGTGGCGGCGTAGTTCAGCTGGGCTTGATCTAGCATATTGCTAGCATAGTAAATGGCGTTGGTCCGGTCATCTTTCTTTTGTCCAAGCACCGCTCCTACCGCCACATCACTAGCATCACACATGATCTCAAAGGGCAAGGTCCAATCTGGAGGCTAGATAATGGGAGCGGAGATCAACATTTCTTTAATCCTATAAAATGCATCAAGACATTCCTGCGAAAACTCAAAACAACATCTTTATTCAAGAGTTTAGTTAGTGGTTTAGAAATCTTCGAGAAGTCCTTGATGAATCTCCTATAGAAACCTGCATGCCCGAGAAAACTCCGCACACCCTTAACAGAATAAGGGGGAGGAAGTTTCTAAATAGTCTCGATCTTAGCTCGATCGACCTCAATACCTCGTTTGAAAACGAGGTGTCCTAGTATAATGCCTTCATTAACCATAAAGTGACACTTCTCCCAATTTAAGACAAGATTAGTGTCTTCACATCTTTGTAGCACCAGAGAAAGGTTAGATAGGCAATCATCAAAAGAGGAACCATATACTGAAAAATCATCCATAAATACCTCCATGATCTCCTCTATGTACTCGGAAAAGATAGCCATCATGCATCGCTGGAAGGTAGCGGGTGCATTACACAATCCAAATGGTATCCTCCTATAAGCGAATGTCCCCCATGGACAAGTGAAAATGGTCTTCTCTTGATCATCCGGATGGATATGGATCTGAAAGAAGCCACTATAACCATCTAAATAGCAAAAATGTGAATGTTGGGCTAACCGTTCGAGCATCTGATCGATGAAGGGAAGTGGAAAATGGTCCTTCCGAGTGGCCACGTTCAGCTTCCTATAATCGATGCACACCCTCCAGCCCATGACGGTCCTAGTTGGAATTAACTCGTTGTTGTTATTTATTACAACGGTCATCCCTCCTTTCTTCGGAACTACATGCACTCGGCTCACCCACTTGCTGTCCGAGATAGGAAATATGATACCTGCATCCAACAACTTAAGAATTTCTTTCTTCACAACCTCTTTCATGATCAGATTTAACCGTCTTTGAGGTTCCCGTGAAGTCTTATGATCATCCTCCATTAGAATTCTATGCGTGCAGAAAGAAGGCTTAATGCCAATAAGATCATCAATAGTATAACCCAAAGCCTTTCGATGCTTTCTCAGGACATGCATCAGTTTAGATAATTCAGATTCGGAAAGGGAAGCACTAACAATGACGGGATAAGTAGAATCCGGTCCAAGGAAAACATACCTCAAGTGACTAGGAAGCGGTTTAAGCTCCACAACTGGGGGTGCTTTTTGAGGGGGATCCTTGCTTCCTTCTTCTAGTGGAGTAGATTTCGATCGGAGAACTGGACTTTCAGAAGTCTCAGTTGACATTATCTCGCTTTCGACCTCGGTCGAGGTCCAGAGAGGGTGACCGAGATGTTCTTCAGTCAAGAACACCTCGCTTGGTCCAGAAAGTGCCTCGGTCGAGGTACTGCAACTGGGACCGAAACTGGAGATTCTCTTCTCCTGGATTAGTTTTTTTTAGCTCCTGGATCTTCTTCCAGTACCTTTAAGCTCCGTAAATCTGCATCACAAGAAGCATCTATACCTTCCTCCATTAAGCTAAAACTAATAACTCTCTCAAGTGGATCATTAATAAGGATAGAGCTCACCAATTCTCTTGATTCTTCTTCATCATAGATGTTGAAGATATCGTCTCCAAGCGGCTCTCCTTTTATTGCAGCAAGCAATGCAAACTCCACTTGATCACCGCCAATGTTAAATTGCAACTTGGCGTTCTTACAATCCACATTGCAACCCGAGGTTGCTAGAAATGGTCTCCCGAGAATGATAGGAACGAGATAATCTGCGGGAATGTCAAGCACAACAAAGTCTATAGGTAAGTAGAAGTTACCTAACTTAACCGGAACATCCTCCAAAATGCCCACGAGATGGGTAATGGAGCGGTCCGCCATGTATAATCTTATCTTCACCGGCTTGGGCTCTCCAAGTCCGATCTTCACACATAGCTCCAGCGGTATGATGCTCACGCTGGCTCCTAGATCACACAATACCTCACAAGTGACATCCCCAACTTGGATGGGAATGCAAAATGAGCCGGGATCTCTTAACTTGGGTGGCTTCTTCTCCTTCATGATTTGAATGAGCTCCGAGGATTTAGATGTCATCCTTACTTCACCAAAGTCTTCCAACTTCCTCTTCCTTGATAGAATCTCTTTCAAGAACTTCCCATAGGCGGGCATCCCAAGAATAGTATCAAGGAAAGGGGTATTAGTATGTATTTTATTCATCAAGTCAAGGAACTTACCAAAATGCTTGTCTAGATGTGCTCTGGCTCTTGACTGGGGGAATGGAAGTGGTGGTTTATAAGCAGGAGTTGGAACACAAACTTCAGATTTCTCCTCCGCTTTTTGAGGGTCCACCTCGGTTGGTTTCTCGACCGAAGTGTTCTTCGTCTGTACCTGGACCGAGGTGTTCTTCACTAGCATCGACCGAGGCACTTGATCTGCAGCTTTCAGTCCACTTCTCGTCGTTATTGCCATGATATTTCCCTTGGGGTTGCTCTCTGTCCTTGTTGGGAGCTTCCCTGGGTCTCTTGGCGCTTCATTTGCCTTATTAAGGAATTGTTGTTCCAAGGCTTTTTGTGCCTTCGAAAATAAAGTCATGGACGTCTCCATAGCATTGAGCTTGATCAAGATAGCCTCCAGTACTGCATCTTTCTTTTCTGGCTGGGACGAGCTTGATCCAGGCTCTTGGCTCTTCAATGGAGTAGAAGAAGAAGAAGAAGAGAGGAAAGGATTAGAAGAGTTGTTTGAATTGGAGTTAAAGGAAGAGATTGGTACCAAGTAAGCACCCTGTCCTTCAAAGAAAAGTAAAAAGGCCTTAAATTATAATTATTATTTTCCACTCTTGAAGGTTTCAAGATCTCCATCAAGATCTCATAGTTTTGTAAATGTTGGTGCGGAGACTCTCTTTCTAGACCTCCAAACTGGCATTGGCGGATCATGGAAAGAACTTGCGGTCGAAGTTCATAATCATGCTCCGCTGGATCTCCTAGGTTGACTCCTGGACGCCTCACTTGCTGGTTTGGGTCCATCCTCTGCCCTAGGGTCTGTAGAATACCTACAAAAAGAACATCTCGAACTGGCATCCGAGGTGGAAGTATCTCGGCCGCGGCAACTGGAGTGGGGTCCTGCCTCGGTCGAGGGTCTGGTCGAGGCAAGATCTGAGCTCATAACTCAGCCATATTTGCTTCAATCTCTGCAGCTCGGGTGCGATTTTCCTCCCTCTCGCGTTGCAGTTCTTCCCTATTGAGGCGCAGTTGTTCCATCGTCTCCTTCAATTCGGCCTCAAGATCGCGATCGTCTCGATTGGCCATTTTCGCTTCTTTCAAGCGTCTTTTGTATGTCTTCTCTGGTTCGGAATCGTAAGGAACGATACATATATCTATCTACAACATATCAAAAATTCAACGGTAGATGATTATTCTAAAGCCTCGAAAATAATCCTCAAAGTATGCAGTTCCAAACCTACAAATCTGAGATTTAAAAAGAAGTTCCTCACTTCAATTTCTGTGGCAGCCTGAGCTACCCCTACTGTCATCTATTGATCACGAGTTTGACACTCTAGGTGGACCTCAACAAGGCTCAAACACTACCCCCACTTCCCTGGTCTGAACTCCCCTCGCAAAAACACCAAAACAACCTTAAAACCTATGCAAGCCCTATGCAAACACGTGCCTGGTTACATCCAGAAAGAAAAGGACTAGACTACAAACGAGAGAAGAGGCTTATCTCCTTCAGTAGCGACTGGTCAGAGATGTTCCTCACTTTGATCGGTTTTGGAGGAGGGTTCTTCTGTTTTCCCCGGTTTAGCATCACACCAAGTGAGTGTCTTCCCTAATACGAGGATAAGTGGGACGGAGATAAGACTAACAAGGCTAAGTCGACTGAGACAAATGAGCACCAAGGAGTAGTGATGTACTCACCTTTGGGAAGAATGGATCGCCTAGGTCCGAGGCTCTCGCCCAGGAGTAATCGAACGGAACAGGGTCGAAGAGGGGCACTCTATCCTACCTGCTCGCGCACAGACAGTCAAGGAGGAGACGGTTAACTTGAGTCGAAGGAGGCGAAGGATGTATGGAGACATTGCTTACCTGACTGCCAACTCATGCCGGAGATCTCTGGGCGGCGTCCTTGGTTCTGTCGAGAGGGTAGAGAGTAGGCTGTATTTGCGTGAAGTCCGACTGGACGAGATTAGGAAGACCGAGCGGTGAAGGTTGGTTGAGGAGGGAGATCGTGTGCAACAACTGTCCGTTGTAAGGTCGAGATTCTAGGCTTGGCGATGCTGAAGAGGAGAGGCCATCACGTAGCAGTTGCGTAAAATCCGGACTGAAGAAGGAAGGAAATATGCAGGAAGGGGATGAATATGATCGTTTGAGGAGAGATAGAGAGTAACGTAACGGCTGTTGACAAGGAGAGAGGGATCCAATTAGGCCCAACTGAGGTGGGTATTTCATCACCGGCCCACATGTTCTAAGAGCTGAATGTGTACCTTGTTGGGCTGAATGAAAATGTCCGATGGAAGCTGTAGCAAAGCAACAAAATTGTGGGCTGCACTACAGGGCTTTGTTCATCACTTTGTCAAAACTTGTCATAATCTTGTCCAAAGACATGAACTAGTATTGGTAAGAATTAGGGTTTAGAAATCCATCATTTTATGTGAGTTAGACTTACATAAAATGATACCAATTTGTGTCGGTAAAAATCCTAGGTAGCATATAAGCGATCACGAGTCAAATTCCGGTTTGACTCAGCAATAAAATGGAAATAAAACTTCTGGATATTACATGGACCGAGGTGTTCTTCACTGGCATCGACCGAGGCACTTGATCTGCAGCTTTCAGTCCACTTGTCGTCATTATTGCCATGATCTGTCCCTTGGGGTTGCTCTCTGTCCTTGCTGGGAGCTTCCCTGGGTCTCTTGGCGCTTCATTTGCCTTATTAAGGAATTGTTGTTCCAAGGCTTTTTGTGCCTTCGAAAATAAAGTCAAGGACGTCTCCATAGCATTGAGCTTGATCAAGATAGCCTCCAGTACTGCATCTTTCTTTTCTGGCTGGGACGAGCTTGATCCAGGCTCTTAGCTCTTCAATGGAGTAGAAGAAGAAGAAGAAGAGAGGAAAGGATTAGAAGAGTTGTTTGAATTGGAGTTAGAGGAAGAGACTGGTACCAAGTAAGCGCCCTGTCCTTCAAAGAAAAGTAAAAAGGCCTTAAATTATAATTATTATTTTCCACTCTTGAAGGTTTCAAGATCTCCATCAAGATCTCATAGTTTTCTAAATGTTGGTGCGGAGACTCTCTTTCTAGACCTCCAAACTGGCATTGGCGGATCATGGAAAGAACTTGCGGTCGAAGTTCATAATCATGCTCCGCTGGATCTCCTAGGTTGACTCCTGGACGCCTCACTTGCTGGTTTGGGTCCATTCTCTGCCCTAGGGTCTGTAGAATACCTGCAAAAAGAACATCTCGAACTGGCATCCGAGGTGGAAGTATCTCGGCCGCGGCAACTGGAGCGGGGTCCTGCCTCGGTCGAGGGTCTGGTCGAGGCAAGATCTGAGCTCGTAACTCAGCCATATTTGCTTCAATCTCTGCAGCTCGGGTGTGATTTTCCTCCCTCTCGCGTTGCAGTTCTTCCCTATTGAGGCGCAGTTGTTCCATCGCCTCCTTCAATTCGGCCTCAAGATCGCGATCGTCTCGATTGGCCATTTTCGCTTCTTTCAAGCGTCTTTTGTATGTCTTCTCTGGTTCGGAATCGTAAGGAACGATTTCCTTCCCAGCACGGGTTCTTTGCATAAACCTAAAAAGAAGAACCTGCGGAAGTCACTCAAGTAGAGTGGTTAGTAGCAACAGGGGCAATAGCCCCGAAAGACAACCGCAACCGGCTCGGTCTAGACCAAGTCCCCGGCAACGGTGCCAAAAACTTGTTCACTCCAAATAGTGTGTGCAAGCTTTAAATTTATAACCCAAGAAGTATGCTTAAAACAAGGATGCGAACCCGCAGTGTACGGATCCATTATAATAAAAGCAAGAATTCCGGGGTGTCGATCTCAGGGACTTAGGTCAAACAAAACCAATATGAGTAGTCAATATTGCAACTAACCACAAAAGCAATTAAAGTAATCAAAAGATGATAATATAGTCAATTAAGGGGAATATGCAAATTCTAGGGATTAAAGCATTCAGTTGTGGTTCCAACTCAAGATCTCAAGATAAGCGGACAAAGCTGAGGTTTTGCAAAGGGAAGGTGTTTCTAAAGTGGAATAGATCACCGGGTAAGTCTCACTACTCACAATCCCAAACCAAAGAACCTATCACCGGGTAAGTCTCAAGGTACTAAGGAAAGGAATTATAGTCTCAAACCAACAAACCAACTAAGGGAATAGAATCAACCTTTACCGGGTAAGTCTCAGGTTAACTCACAAAGATGGAATGAAGGTACACTCGAACCCCAATAAAGGATAAACCTTTATTACCTACACTTATGATCATGGGTAAACAAACAAAGGAATTACCGGGTAAGTCTCATCCTAGACTTGCATTGAACTAGGAAAGGTGTAATAAGAGTAGGATTTGACAAACTCTAACACTTAACTCTCAGTTTCGGGTCAGAAAAGGTCACCTTGATCAACCAAGTTCCACCCCGGCCGAGATGTTCATCGACTGAACTAGATGTTCTAGGGTTAAGGATAAAGACTCGAGCTTTCAGGGTCCTACTAGAATTTAAGATTATTCTATCATTGTTTTTCCCACAACCTTCAGCCAATTACCCTAGAATCGCACAAGGAAATTAGCCACTCATCATCATGAAAGCAATAATCAAATATATGGGAAGAGAATGAATATTTGAACACAAAAACCTTAAGAACAAGGCTTCAATAACTGAATCAAATAGACAAATCAGCGTTCCTTGGATAACAAATCCAACAAGACAATCAACAAGAAGGGAATCTAAGAAAGTCTTACAAATTCCTTCACAAAAGCTATAACAAGTTATGAACTTCCTTCCTTCAATCTTCCTTCAACCTTCCAAAAATCCTTCCTAACTGCAGCTTCTTCAATCCCCAAGTGCTGCGATGGTAGCGGGTTGCTGAATTTGTGGAAAATCAAGCCCTTTATATAGGAGAATTATCTTCCAAAGATAATAATATCTTAAAAAGATAATTTCCTAATAAAATATATCCATATCTCTAAAATAGATCTCCAAAATATATGATCTTCCTTCCAGAAATCCAACCCAAAAATATAAGATCTCTCTTTCCAAAAATAAAAGATCTCAACCAAATAAAATATATCTCGCCGCGTCCAGGGTGTTTGCCTGGGTCGGGGCGCTCCTCTAGATCACCTCGGTCGAGGTGACTCTGTGGTCAACCGAGGTGAATCTCAGCTGAAGGTGAAATCTCTCAAATCTGGTCCAAAGTAAATCTTCTTTGTTAATTCCATGCTTCCTGAGCTCCTCTTTAAGCTCCAGAATGTAGCTCCAATGACTCCTTAGCTCCTTTAGCTCCATTTTAATCCAAAACGTGCCATTTTACCTACGATTACAACCAAACTAGGTGTAGGTCTCGATTCCCGCAAAGGTAGATGAAATGACAATATAATCACATAATATACATTCAAACATGCAGATTATTGAAGATAAAACGTCTAAACAGGTCCCAAAATATAGACTATAATACATGCTATCAAAATACCCTATACTTGTCCCTTGCTTGTCCCCAAACAAGTTCCAAATCTTAAGTACAAGATAGAATGGATTATAAGTCAGAAAGATCAATGAAAAGTATTTCAAAACATTTTTGGTGGTGTGCTCCAATCATAGATCACTCTAAGAGAATGCTTCATGGAATTTAAAATCAAGAGATGTTCAAAACATTTTATAAATATAAGAAAGTTGTTCATCTTTGCATAAAATCATAGAATGCATAATAAATCATTATTATCGAAATTAATCATGTATAATCCAGTTTAAACCACCAAGTCAATCAACAAGCTCGAGATCTCAAGGACTTTTCAAGAGAAGGTCAAGAAACGTGTGAGGGTGGGATGTATATAGGGAATGTGGTGCTAGAATCCGGGAAAATGATCTTTACTTCACTTGCTTTGAACTTCAACATCTTCCACCAATAAGCTTTGCTTATTTTACTTTTTTACTTTTTTTGGGATGTATGGACAGAGGTGCACAATAACCGAAGCCTAGGAAATCAACAATCATCAATTTCTCGAGATGCCTCATACCCTTGATGCACATACCATGACCCGTTAGGAATATCGCTTAATCCGACTTTGACAAGACACAAATACCCGGTTATGTGAATGGTGCCGAGTTACTCCTCATCATGATTGACTTCCCCAAACCTATTTGTTTCTTTCTAATTTCCAGCCAACATCTCAACTTTTCCTTCACTTGCTTATCACTTGCTTGCTTCCAAATTCCCGGGTAGGTAAAGGGAGGCAAATATGTATATGAGGGGCTAAGCATGATCAAGGAGAAGAAGAGAAAAGAATGAATTGCCTTAATCATCCCAGGAAGAAAGTGAGAGAACTCATCATGTGGTGTCAACCTTCAAATTCAACATAATTTGGATAAAAACAAAGCATTAAACATGCCAAAATTTCAAACAAAGCATTTAGCAACTTAAACATATCATAAAACCATTCAAACATATAAAGATTTCAAAACCAGTCTGCAAACAAAATCTTCACTGAGGTCATATCCAAATAAGAAGCACAAAATCGTTTCGAAAACTGTTCCAGTTAAACCACCTCGGTCGAGATATTCTAAGTCAACCGAGGTACTGCACCTTGATTGGTCAGAATCACTTCGGTTGAGGTCATAACTTTTTTTTTCTTAAACCAGTTTTTGATCTTTTTCTCAATCAATTAACCTGTATGCATGCATGTAGTCTCAGATAAGCACATAAAGTAAATATCCAAGAGCCATCCACATAAGGTCACATAAAATACATCCAAATACCCCATAATTGGGACACATTGTCCCAATGGGTCAAAATAAGTCTAGAAATAAAAGTACTCACCGAACATAAGCTGAGCTGCATAATAAATAAATAAAAGAAATCCCTACAAGCTCTAGTCCTGGTCTGCTGGTGGTGGTGGTGGATATGGCATGTACGGATGCTGGGATGGGTCAAAAGGATAGCCCAACATGTGCTGGAACTGGATCTCCATCATCCGGCGCTGATAGTGCTGGCTCTCTAGCATCTGGTATGTCCGACTCTCCATCTCTCGGCGGTGGTCATCAAGGCGCTCACCGATATCAACTGTAAGAGCGGCGTAGGAGTCGATCATCTGATCGGTGAGGTCATCGATCCTCTGATGTGCTGCTGTATCTCTAAATCTGCGGACTCTGCGCCTAGCAGGATGTGGTGGTGGTGCAGCTGCCTCCTCCTCAGTCTCCTCGTCGTCCAGATCGACGACTGGTACACTAGGACTGGCTGTATCCGTCCTTGTCTCCATGGCAGCACCGCCATCGTCCTCCTTATCCTCATCCTCCTGCACCGGAGTTGTTGCATCTCTACCGTCCTCAATGTAGGGTGTCCACGCAGTGGACCAGTACTGAGGGTCGTAGACCGAAAATTGAGACGACCACCTAATACCCTGAGGTGCAGTCTGCTCCCAAGGCATCGCCACATATGGCGTAGTAAGTCCACGAGGAACCAGAATCCTCCTGGTGATAATCTCCTGCAGCCCTAGCGGCTTGGCAGCCGCCACTAGTGTACATGCACTCAGATCCAGCCCCATCACTATAGCTATGTGGGTCACTAAGCCACCGCAACAGATGTCTCCTCTCCCCCTTTTCCTTGATCCGGTACAGATCCTCAGCTAGCAAAGCACCGAAATCAGACACACCCCCAGTCACCATGAAAAATAAACTCAAAAGCTCCCCCTGTCTAACCTTCTAGGGTGTCTCAGTATGCACCAAAAGTGTCTCGCTAAATATCCTGTGGGCGAGTCTGAAAGCAAGGTGGAAGATGATCCGCTCCCTGGAGTCTCCAAGTCTCCACCTATCAGCATGCTCAACTATGTGAGCTATCTATCCCCAGAACTATCGAGCTACAGCTCGAGAAGGGAAATCAGTAACTGTCGAGGTTGGCAAGCCGAAGACCTCTCTCCACTGGTCCATCGTTACTAAATAATTCCGGTTCAACAACCGGTACTTGATGGCTTGCTCTGCAGGAAGGTGAGTCACAGAACTCACAAACTCTAGTGTAGGCTCGAGGTAGGCCGGAGCTCTGATCTCGATAAACTGCTCCAACCCTACCATCGAGACCATCCGTCTCAAATCCTCCGCAACATATAAGCAATCAAAGGTGGAAATGTCCAAAAAACCGCAGCGCAACCACATGGCGCGTACAGATGCGGTCGTAGTCGGCCTGGTGACGTTCATGTATCACCGGTATATAAGGCCGAGAAGAAGAAGAAGAAGGGGAAGATCCATCTCTCAGGACAATCTAGCGATCTGACCTGGAACTCATTCTCTCTCTTTGTCTGACAGGTTACCTCGGTTGCTTGTGAGAGCTCAAGAATCACCTCGGCCGAGGCGCAGGTCAACTGGACCGAGGTGCGAAGTTGCTCGATTTCAACTCTCTGGAATTCAGTGCTTTTCTCCCGATTTCACTACAGATTGTGCCTAAGGGGTACTTAATCCTGTTTCAACAAAGATCTATGGCAACCAAAGCCACTAAACTCCGAAATTAGTAAGAGAAGAGAAAGTTAGGGTTTCGACTATTTTTACCCGGATTTGGTTGATTCGAGGCGTTCTTGTTGCAGATTATTGCTTGCAATCGGTTCTTCTAGTCTTTCCTCGCAGAATGGGAGCAAGAATCGTCGAAAACGATCGAGAAACGAAGAAAACGAGATGGAGAGCGCCGCGGTCGAGGGGTGAGTTAGGAGGGAAGAGAGAGAAATCGTTTCCCCTTTTATACCCCTCGCCGATTCTGCTGTCACCTCGGTCGAGGTGGTCTCGACTGGACCGAGGGGTCTGGACCGAGGTGGAGTGTCGTCAGCCCTAGTCGCCTCGGTTGCTCAAGAATTAACTCGGTCGATGTGCTGGGACTGCAACCGAGATGTGTCTCAGTCAAATTCCGTCTTCTCAATTTCTTGAACTTCTGTCCTTCCAGTGTTGCTCCTGGGTTGTATTCCTTCCTTAAAAAGTACATGTTTTCTGTCTAGGACGCCAAAAACAAAGCAAAGCAAAGCAAAAGCAAACTATCTAAAGCTAGACTAGAAAAGGGAAAAGAAAGCAATACCTTGGGTTGCCTCCTAAGAAGCGCTTGGTTTAAGGTCGCTAGCTGGACTGTACGGCATTCCTAAACATGCTGGAAAGTGTCTTCACTCCATACTTCACCTTCATTGCGGGGTGAGATAAAGAAGGCTATCAAACGTTCCAGTAAATGTAAGTGCTCATCGGGGAAGGAATCATCTATGGGTGGTTCGTCCTTTTCGCGTGAAAAGGGAGGTAGCCGGCTGAGGTGATCCGCAACAGAATTTTCGGATCCCTTCTTATCGCATATCTTTAGGTCAAACTCTTGAAGCAAGAGAATCCATCGAATAAGACGTGGCTTGTCATCCTTCTTAGCAAGCAAGTAACGAATAGCTGCATGGTCAGTGTAAACAATAACTTTCGCTCCTACTAAGTAAGAACGAAATTTCTCAAAAGCATATACAACCGCCAATAGTTCCTTTTCGGTGGCGGCGTAGTTCAGCTAGGCTTGATCTAGCATCTTGCTAGCATAGTAAATGGCGTTGGTCCGGTCATCTTTCTTTTGTCCAAGCACCGCTCCTACCGCCACATCACTAGCATCACACATGATCTCAAAGGGCAAGGTCCAATCTGGAGGCTAGATAATGGGAGCGGAGATCAACATTTCTTTAATCCTATAAAATGCATCAAGACATTCCTGCGAAAACTCAAAACAACATCTTTATTCAAGAGTTTAGTTAGTGGTTTAGAAATCTTCGAGAAGTCCTTGATGAATCTCCTATAGAAACCTGCATGCCCGAGAAAACTCCGCACACCCTTAACAGAATAAGGGGGAGGAAGTTTCTAAATAGTCTCGATCTTAGCTCGATCGACCTCAATACCTCGTTTGAAAACGAGGTGTCCTAGTATAATGCCTTCATTAACCATAAAGTGACACTTCTCCCAATTTAAGACAAGATTAGTGTCTTCACATCTTTGTAGCACCAGAGAAAGGTTAGATAGGCAATCATCAAAAGAGGAACCATATACTGAAAAATCATCCATAAATACCTCCATGATCTCCTCTATGTACTCGGAAAAGATAGCCATCATGCATCGCTGGAAGGTAGCGGGTGCATTACACAATCCAAATGGTATCCTCCTATAAGCGAATGTCCCCCATGGACAAGTGAAAATGGTCTTCTCTTGATCATCCGGATGGATATGGATCTGAAAGAAGCCACTATAACCATCTAAATAGCAAAAATGTGAATGTTGGGCTAACCGTTCGAGCATCTGATCGATGAAGGGAAGTGGAAAATGGTCCTTCCGAGTGGCCACGTTCAGCTTCCTATAATCGATGCACACCCTCCAGCCCATGACGGTCCTAGTTGGAATTAACTCGTTGTTGTTATTTATTACAACGGTCATCCCTCCTTTCTTCGGAACTACATGCACTCGGCTCACCCACTTGCTGTCCGAGATAGGAAATATGATACCTGCATCCAACAACTTAAGAATTTCTTTCTTCACAACCTCTTTCATGATCAGATTTAACCGTCTTTGAGGTTCCCGTGAAGTCTTATGATCATCCTCCATTAGAATTCTATGCGTGCAGAAAGAAGGCTTAATGCCAATAAGATCATCAATAGTATAACCCAAAGCCTTTCGATGCTTTCTCAGGACATGCATCAGTTTAGATAATTCAGATTCGGAAAGGGAAGCACTAACAATGACGGGATAAGTAGAATCCGGTCCAAGGAAAACATACCTCAAGTGACTAGGAAGCGGTTTAAGCTCCACAACTGGGGGTGCTTTTTGAGGGGGATCCTTGCTTCCTTCTTCTAGTGGAGTAGATTTCGATCGGAGAACTGGACTTTCAGAAGTCTCAGTTGACATTATCTCGCTTTCGACCTCGGTCGAGGTCCAGAGAGGGTGACCGAGATGTTCTTCAGTCAAGAACACCTCGCTTGGTCCAGAAAGTGCCTCGGTCGAGGTACTGCAACTGGGACCGAAACTGGAGATTCTCTTCTCCTGGATTAGTTTTTTTTAGCTCCTGGATCTTCTTCCAGTACCTTTAAGCTCCGTAAATCTGCATCACAAGAAGCATCTATACCTTCCTCCATTAAGCTAAAACTAATAACTCTCTCAAGTGGATCATTAATAAGGATAGAGCTCACCAATTCTCTTGATTCTTCTTCATCATAGATGTTGAAGATATCGTCTCCAAGCGGCTCTCCTTTTATTGCAGCAAGCAATGCAAACTCCACTTGATCACCGCCAATGTTAAATTGCAACTTGGCGTTCTTACAATCCACATTGCAACCCGAGGTTGCTAGAAATGGTCTCCCGAGAATGATAGGAACGAGATAATCTGCGGGAATGTCAAGCACAACAAAGTCTATAGGTAAGTAGAAGTTACCTAACTTAACCGGAACATCCTCCAAAATGCCCACGAGATGGGTAATGGAGCGGTCCGCCATGTATAATCTTATCTTCACCGGCTTGGGCTCTCCAAGTCCGATCTTCACACATAGCTCCAGCGGTATGATGCTCACGCTGGCTCCTAGATCACACAATACCTCACAAGTGACATCCCCAACTTGGATGGGAATGCAAAATGAGCCGGGATCTCTTAACTTGGGTGACTTCTTCTCCTTCATGATTTGAATGAGCTCCGAGGATTTAGATGTCATCCTTACTTCACCAAAGTCTTCCAACTTCCTCTTCCTTGATAGAATCTCTTTCAAGAACTTCCCATAGGCGGGCATCCCAAGAATAGTATCAAGGAAAGGGGTATTAGTATGTATTTTATTCATCAAGTCAAGGAACTTACCAAAATGCTTGTCTAGATGTGCTCTGGCTCTTGACTGGGGGAATGGAAGTGGTGGTTTATAAGCAGGAGTTGGAACACAAACTTCAGATTTCTCCTCCGCTTTTTGAGGGTCCACCTCGGTTGGTTTCTCGACCGAAGTGTTCTTCGTCTGTACCTGGACCGAGGTGTTCTTCACTAGCATCGACCGAGGCACTTGATCTGCAGCTTTCAGTCCACTTCTCGTCGTTATTGCCATGATATTTCCCTTGGGGTTGCTCTCTGTCCTTGTTGGGAGCTTCCCTGGGTCTCTTGGCGCTTCATTTGCCTTATTAAGGAATTGTTGTTCCAAGGCTTTTTGTGCCTTCGAAAATAAAGTCATGGACGTCTCCATAGCATTGAGCTTGATCAAGATAGCCTCCAGTACTGCATCTTTCTTTTCTGGCTGGGACGAGCTTGATCCAGGCTCTTGGCTCTTCAATGGAGTAGAAGAAGAAGAAGAAGAGAGGAAAGGATTAGAAGAGTTGTTTGAATTGGAGTTAGAGGAAGAGATTGGTACCAAGTAAGCACCCTGTCCTTCAAAGAAAAGTAAAAAGGCCTTAAATTATAATTATTATTTTCCACTCTTGAAGGTTTCAAGATCTCCATCAAGATCTCATAGTTTTGTAAATGTTGGTGCGGAGACTCTCTTTCTAGACCTCCAAACTGGCATTGGCGGATCATGGAAAGAACTTGCGGTCGAAGTTCATAATCATGCTCCGCTGGATCTCCTAGGTTGACTCCTGGACGCCTCACTTGCTGGTTTGGGTCCATCCTCTGCCCTAGGGTCTGTAGAATACCTACAAAAAGAACATCTCGAACTGGCATCCGAGGTGGAAGTATCTCGGCCGCGGCAACTGGAGTGGGGTCCTGCCTCGGTCGAGGGTCTGGTCGAGGCAAGATCTGAGCTCATAACTCAGCCATATTTGCTTCAATCTCTGCAGCTCGGGTGCGATTTTCCTCCCTCTCGCGTTGCAGTTCTTCCCTATTGAGGCGCAGTTGTTCCATCGTCTCCTTCAATTCGGCCTCAAGATCGCGATCGTCTCGATTGGCCATTTTCGCTTCTTTCAAGCGTCTTTTGTATGTCTTCTCTGGTTCGGAATCGTAAGGAACGATACATATATCTATCTACAACATATCAAAAATTCAACGGTAGATGATTATTCTAAAGCCTCGAAAATAATCCTCAAAGTATGCAGTTCCAAACCTACAAATCTGAGATTTAAAAAGAAGTTCCTCACTTCAATTTCTGTGGCAGCCTGAGCTACCCCTACTGTCATCTATTGATCACGAGTTTGACACTCTAGGTGGACCTCAACAAGGCTCAAACACTACCCCCACTTCCCTGGTCTGAACTCCCCTCGCAAAAACACCAAAACAACCTTAAAACCTATGCAAGCCCTATGCAAACACGTGCCTGGTTACATCCAGAAAGAAAAGGACTAGACTACAAACGAGAGAAGAGGCTTATCTCCTTCAGTAGCGACTGGTCAGAGATGTTCCTCACTTTGATCGGTTTTGGAGGAGGGTTCTTCTGTTTTCCCCGGTTCAGCATCACACCAAGTGAGTGTCTTCCCTAATACGAGGATAAGTGGGACGGAGATAAGACTAACAAGGCTAAGTCGACTGAGATAAATGAGCACCAAGGAGTAGTGATGTACTCACCTTCGGGAAGAATGGATCGCCTAGGTCCGAGGCTCTCGCCCAGGAGTAATCGAACGGAACAGGGTCGAAGAGAGGCACTCTATCCTACCTGCTCGCGCACAGACAGTCAAGGAGGAGACGGTTAACTTGAGTCGAAGGAGGCGAAGGATGTATGGAGACATTGCTTACCTGGCTGCCAACTCATGCCGGAGATCTCTGGGCGGCGTCCTTGGTTCTGTCGAGAGGGTAGAGAGTAGGCTGTATTTGCGTGAAGTCCGACTGGACGAGATTAGGAAGACCGAGCGGTGAAGGTTGGTTGAGGAGGGAGATCGTGTGCAACAACTGTCCATTGTAAGGTCGAGATTCTAGGGTTGGCGATGCTGAAGAGGAGAGGCCATCACGTAGCAGTTGCGTAAAATCCGGACTGAAGAAGGAAGGAAATATGCAGGAAGGGGATGAATATGATCGTTTGAGGAGAGATAGAGAGTAACGTAACGGCTGTTGACAAGGAGAGAGGGATCCAATTAGGCCCAACTGAGGTGGGTATTTCATCACCGGCCCACATGTTCTAAGAGCTGAATGTGTACCTTGTTGGGCTGAATGAAAATGTCCAATGGAAGCTGTAGCAAAGCAACAAAATTGTGGGCTACACTACAGGGCTTTGTTCATCACTTTGTCAAAACTTGTCATAATCTTGTCCAAAGACATGAACTAGTATTGGTAAGAATTAGGGTTTAGAAATCCATCATTTTATGTGAGTTAGACTTACATAAAATGATACCAATTTGTGTCGGTAAAAATCCTAGGTAGCATATAAGCGATCACGAGTCAAATTCCGGTTTGACTCAGCAATAAAATGGAAATAAAACTTCTGGATATTACATGGACCGAGGTGTTCTTCACTGGCATCGACCGAGGCACTTGATCTGCAGCTTTCAGTCCACTTGTCGTCATTATTGCCATGATCTGTCCCTTGGGGTTGCTCTCTGTCCTTGCTGGGAGCTTCCCTGGGTCTCTTGGCGCTTCATTTGCCTTATTAAGGAATTGTTGTTCCAAGGCTTTTTGTGCCTTCGAAAATAAAGTCAAGGACGTCTCCATAGCATTGAGCTTGATCAAGATAGCCTCCAGTACTGCATCTTTCTTTTCTGGCTGGGACGAGCTTGATCCAGGCTCTTGGCTCTTCAATGGAGTAGAAGAAGAAGAAGAAGAGAGGAAAGGATTAGAAGAGTTGTTTGAATTGGAGTTAGAGGAAGAGACTGGTACCAAGTAAGCGCCCTGTCCTTCAAAGAAAAGTAAAAAGGCCTTAAATTATAATTATTATTTTCCACTCTTGAAGGTTTCAAGATCTCCATCAAGATCTCATAGTTTTCTAAATGTTGGTGCGGAGACTCTCTTTCTAGACCTCCAAACTGGCATTGGCGGATCATGGAAAGAACTTGCGGTCGAAGTTCATAATCATGCTCCGCTGGATCTCCTAGGTTGACTCCTGGACGCCTCACTTGCTGGTTTGGGTCCATCCTCTGCCCTAGGGTCTGTAGAATACCTGCAAAAAGAACATCTCGAACTGGCATCCGAGGTGGAAGTATCTCGGCCGCGGCAACTGGAGCGGGGTCCTGCCTCGGTCGAGGGTCTGGTCGAGGCAAGATCTGAGCTCGTAACTCAGCCATATTTGCTTCAATCTCTGCAGCTCGGGTGCGATTTTCCTCCCTCTCGCGTTGCAGTTCTTCCCTATTGAGGCGCAGTTGTTCCATCGCCTCCTTCAATTCGGCCTCAAGATCGCGATCGTCTCGATTGGCCATTTTCGCTTCTTTCAAGCGTCTTTTGTATGTCTTCTCTGGTTCGGAATCGTAAGGAACGATTTCCTTCCCAGCACGGGTTCTTTGCATAAACCTAAAAAGAAGAACCTGCGGAAGTCACTCAAGTAGAGTGGTTAGTAGCAACAGGGGCAATAGCCCCGAAAGACAACCGCAACCGGCTCGGTCTAGACCAAGTCCCCGGCAACGGTGCCAAAAACTTGTTCACTCCAAATAGTGTGTGCAAGCTTTAAATTTATAACCCAAGAAGTATGCTTAAAACAAGGATGCGAACCCGCAGTGTACGGATCCATTATAATAAAAGCAAGAATTCCGGGGTGTCGATCTCAGGGACTTAGGTCAAACAAAACCAATATGAGTAGTCAATATTGCAACTAACCACAAAAGCAATTAAAGTAATCAAAAGATGATAATATAGTCAATTAAGGGGAATATGCAAATTCTAGGGATTAAAGCATTCAGTTGTGGTTCCAACTCAAGATCTCAAGATAAGCGGACAAAGCTGAGGTTTTGCAAAGGGAAGGTGTTTCTAAAGTGGAATAGATCACCGGGTAAGTCTCACTACTCACAATCCCAAACCAAAGAACCTATCACCGGGTAAGTCTCAAGGTACTAAGGAAAGGAATTATAGTCTCAAACCAACAAACCAACTAAGGGAATAGAATCAACCTTTACCGGGTAAGTCTCAGGTTAACTCACAAAGATGGAATGAAGGTACACTCGAACCCCAATAAAGGATAAACCTTTATTACCTACACTTATGATCATGGGTAAACAAACAAAGGAATTACCGGGTAAGTCTCATCCTAGACTTGCATTGAACTAGGAAAGGTGTAATAAGAGTAGGATTTGACAAACTCTAACACTTAACTCTCAGTTTCGGGTCAGAAAAGGTCACCTTGATCAACCAAGTTCCACCCCGGCCGAGATGTTCATCGACTGAACTAGATGTTCTAGGGTTAAGGATAAAGACTCGAGCTTTCAGGGTCCTACTAGAATTTAAGATTATTCTATCATTGTTTTTCCCACAACCTTCAGCCAATTACCCTAGAATCGCACAAGGAAATTAGCCACTCATCATCATGAAAGCAATAATCAAATATATGGGAAGAGAATGAATATTTGAACACAAAAACCTTAAGAACAAGGCTTCAATAACTGAATCAAATAGACAAATCAGCGTTCCTTGGATAACAAATCCAACAAGACAATCAACAAGAAGGGAATCTAAGAAAGTCTTACAAATTCCTTCACAAAAGCTATAACAAGTTATGAACTTCCTTCCTTCAATCTTCCTTCAACCTTCCAAAAATCCTTCCTAACTGCAGCTTCTTCAATCCCCAAGTGCTGCGATGGTAGCGGGTTGCTGAATTTGTGGAAAATCAAGGCTTGATATAGGAGAATTATCTTCCAAAGATAATAATATCTTAAAAAGATAATTTCCTAATAAAATATATCCATATCTCTAAAATAGATCTCCAAAATATATGATCTTCCTTCCAGAAATCCAACCCAAAAATATAAGATCTCTCTTTCCAAAAATAAAAGATCTCAGCCAAATAAAATATATCTCGCCGCGTCCAGGGTGTTTGCCTGGGTCGGGGCGCTCCTCTAGATCACCTCGGTCGAGGTGACTCTGTGGTCAACCGAGGTGAATCTCAGCTGAAGGTGAAATCTCTCAAATCTGGTCCAAAGTAAATCTTCTTTGTTAATTCCATGCTTCCTGAGCTCCTCTTTAAGCTCCAGAATGTAGCTCCAATGACTCCTTAGCTCCTTTAGCTCCATTTTAATCCAAAACGTGCCATTTTACCTACGATTACAACCAAACTAGGTGTAGGTCTCGATTCCCGCAAAGGTAGATGAAATGACAATATAATCACATAATATACATTCAAACATGCAGATTATTGAAGATAAAACGTCTAAACAGGTCCCAAAATATAGACTATAATACATGCTATCAAAATACCCTATACTTGTCCCTTGCTTGTCCCCAAACAAGTTCCAAATCTTAAGTACAAGATAGAATGGATTATAAGTCAGAAAGATCAATGAAAAGTATTTCAAAACATTTTTGGTGGTGTGCTCCAATCATAGATCACTCTAAGAGAATGCTTCATGGAATTTAAAATCAAGAGATGCTCAAAACATTTTATAAATATAAGAAAGTTGTTCATCTTTGCATAAAATCATAGAATGCATAATAAATCATTATTATCGAAATTAATCATGTATAATCCAGTTTAAACCACCAAGTCAATCAACAAGCTCGAGATCTCAAGGACTTTTCAAGAGAAGGTCAAGAAACGTGTGAGGGTGGGATGTATATAGGGAATGTGGTGCTAGAATCCGGGAAAAGGATCTTTACTTCACTTGCTTTGAACTTCAACATCTTCCACCAATAAGCTTTGCTTATTTTACTTTTTTACTTTTTTTGGGATGTATGGACAGAGGTGCACAATAACCGAAGCCTAGGAAATCAACAATCATCAATTTCTCGAGATGCCTCATACCCTTGATGCACATACCATGACCCGTTAGGAATATCGCTTAATCCGACTTTGACAAGACACAAATACCCGGTTATGTGAATGGTGCCGAGTTACTCCTCATCATGATTGACTTCCCCAAACCTATTTGTTTCTTTCTAATTTCCAGCCAACATCTCAACTTTTCCTTCACTTAATTATCACTTGCTTGCTTCCAAATTCCCAGGTAGGTAAAGGGAGGCAAATATGTATATGAGGGGCTAAGCATGATCAAGGAGAAGAAGAGAAAAGAATGAATTGCCTTAATCATCCCAGGAAGAAAGTGAGAGAACTCATCATGTGGTGTCAACCTTCAAATTCAACATAATTTGGATAAAAACAAAGTATTAAACATGCCAAAATTTCAAACAAAGCATTTAGCAACTTAAACATATCATAAAACCATTCAAACATATAAATATTTCAAAACCAGTCTGCAAACAAAATCTTCACTGAGGTCATATCCAAATAAGAAGCACAAAATCGTTTCGAAAACTGTTCCAGTTAAACCACCTCGGTCGAGATATTCTAAGTCAACCGAGGTACTGCACCTCGATTGGTCAGAATCACTTCGGTTGAGGTCATAACTTTTTTTTTCTTAAACCAGTTTTTGATCTTTTTCTCAATCAATTAACCTGTATGCATGCATGTAGTCTCAGATAAGCACATAAAGTAAATATCCAAGAGCCATCCACATAAGGTCACATAAAATACATCCAAATACCCCATAATTGGGACACATTGTCCCAATGGGTCAAAATAAGTCTAGAAATAAAAGTACTCACCGAACATAAGCTGAGCTGCATAATAAATAAATAAAAGAAATCCCTACAAGCTCTAGTCCTGGTCTGCTGGTGGTGGTGGTGGATATGGCATGTACGGATGCTGGGATGGGTCAAAAGGATAGCCCAACATGTGCTGGAACTGGATCTCCATCGATCCTCTAATGTGCTGCTGTATCTCTAAATCTGCGGACTCTGCGCCTAGTAGGATGTGGTGGTGGTGCAGCTGCCTCCTCCTCAGTCTCCTCGTCGTCCAGATCGACGACTGGTACACTGGGACTGGCTGTATCCGTCCCTGTCTCCATGGCAGCACCGCCATCGTCCTCCTCATCCTCATCCTCCTGCACCGGAGTTGTTGCGTCTCTACCGTCCTCAATGTAGGGTGTCCACGCAGTGGACCAGTACTGAGGGTCGTAGACCGAAAATTGAGACGACCACCTAATACCCTGAGGTGCAGTCTGCTCCCAAGGCATCGCCACATATGGCGTAGTAAGTCCACGAGGAACCAGAATCCTCCTGGTGATAATCTCCTGCAGCCCTAGCGGCTTGGCAGCCGCCACTAGTGTACATGCACTCAGATCCAGCCCCATCACTATAGCTATGTGGGTCACTAAGCCACCGCAACAGATGTCTCCTCTCCCCCTTTTCCTTGATCCGGTACAGATCCTCAGCTAGCAAAGCACCGAAATCAGACACACCCCCAGTCACCATGAAAAATAAACTCAAAAGCTCCCCCTGTCTAACCTTCTAGGGTGTCTCAGTATGCACCAAAAGTGTCTCGCTAAATATCCTGTGGGCGAGTCTGAAAGCAAGGTGGAAGATGATCCGCTCCTTGGAGTCTCCAAGTCTCCACCTATCAGCATGCTCAACTATGTGAGCTATCTATCCCCAGAACTATCGAGCTACAGCTCGAGAAGAGAAATCAGTAACTGTCGGGGTTGGCAAGCCGAAGACCTCTCTCCACTGGTCCATCGTTACTAAATAATTCCGGTTCAACAACCGGTACTTGATGGCTTGCTCTGCAGGAAGGTGAGTCACAGAACTCACAAACTCTAGTGTAGGCTCGAGGTAGGCCGGAGCTCTGATCTCAATAAACTGCTCCAACCCTACCATCGAGACCATCCGTCTCAAATCCTCCGCAACATATAAGCAATCAAAGGTGGAAATGTCCAAAAAACCGCAGCGCAACCACAAGAACCGGTTCAACAACCGGTTCTTGTTGCAGATTATTGCTTGCAATCGGTTCTTCTAGTCTTTCCTCGCAGAATGGGAGCAATAATCGTCGAAAACGATCGAGAAACGAAGAAAACGAGATGGAGAGCGCCGCGGTCGAGGGGTGAGTTAGGAGGGAAGAGAGAGAAATCGTTTCCCCTTTTATACCCCTCGCCGATTCTGCTGTCACCTCGGTCGAGGTGGTCTCGACTGGACCGAGGGGTCTGGACCGAGGTGGAGTGTCGTCAGCCCTAGTCGCCTCGGTTGCTCAAGAATTAACTCGGTCGATGTGCTGGGACTGCAACCGAGATGTGTCTCAGTCAAATTCCGTCTTCTCAATTTCTTGAACTTCTGTCCTTCCAGTGTTGCTCCTGGGTTGTATTCCTTCCTTAAAAAGTACATGTTTTCTGTCTAGGACGCCAAAAACAAAGCAAAGCAAAGCAAAAGCAAACTATCTAAAGCTAGACTAGAAAAGGGAAAAGAAAGCAATACCTTGGGTTGCCTCCTAAGAAGCGCTTGGTTTAAGGTCGCTAGCTGGACTGTACGGCATTCCTAAACATGCTGGAAAGTGTCTTCACTCCATACTTCACCTTCATTGCGGGGTGAGATAAAGAAGGCTATCAAACGTTCCAGTAAATGTAAGTGCTCATCGGGGAAGGAATCATCTATGGGTGGTTCGTCCTTTTCACGTGAAAAGGGAGGTAGCCGGCTGAGGTGATCCGCAACAGAATTTTCGGATCCCTTCTTATCGCGGATCTTTAGGTCAAACTCTTGAAGCAAGAGAATCCATCGAATAAGACGTGGCTTGTCATCCTTCTTAGCAAGCAAGTAACGAATAGCTGCATGGTCAGTGTAAACAATAACTTTCGCTCCTACTAAGTAAGAACGAAATTTCTCAAAAGCATATACAACCGCCAATAGTTCCTTTTCGGTGGCGGCGTAGTTCAGCTGGTCTTGATCTAGCATCTTGCTAGCATAGTAAATGCCGTTGGTCCGGTCATCTTTCTTTTGTCCAAGCACCGCTCCTACCGCCACATCACTAGCATCACACATGATCTCAAAGGGCAAGGTCCAATCTGGAGGCTAGATAATGGGAGCGGAGATCAACATTTCTTTAATCCTATAAAATGCATCAAGACATTCCTGCGAAAACTCAAAACAACATCTTTATTCAAGAGTTTAGTTAGTGGTTTAGAAATCTTCGAGAAGTCCTTGATGAATCTCCTATAGAAACCTGCATGCCCGAGAAAACTCCGCACACCCTTAACAGAATAAGGGGGGGGAAGTTTCTAAATAGTCTCGATCTTAGCTCGATCGACCTCAATACCTCGTTTGAAAACGAGGTGTCCTAGTATAATGCCTTCATTAACCATAAAGTGACACTTCTCCCAATTTAAGACAAGATTAGTGTCTTCACATCTTTGTAGCACCAGAGAAAGGTTAGATAGGCAATCATCAAAAGAGGAACCATATATTGAAAAATCATCCATAAATACCTCCATGATCTCCTCTATGTACTCGGAAAAGATAGCCATCATGCATCGCTGGAAGGTAGCGGGTGCATTACACAATCCAAATGGTATCCTCCTATAAGCGAATGTCCCCCATGGACAAGTGAAAATGGTCTTCTCTTGATCATCCGGATGGATAGGGATCTGAAAGAAGCCACTATAACCATCTAAATAGCAAAAATGTGAATGTTGGGCTAACCGTTCGAGCATCTGATCGATGAAGGGAAGTGGAAAATGGTCCTTCCGAGTGGCCACGTTCAGCTTCCTATAATCGATGCACACCCTCCAGCCCATGACGGTCCTAGTTGGAATTAACTCGTTGTTCTTATTTATTACAACGGTCATCCCTCCTTTCTTCGGAACTACATGCACTCGGCTCACCCACTTGTTGTCCGAGATAGGAAATATGATACCTGCATCCAACAACTTAAGAATTTCTTTCTTCACAACCTCTTTCATGATCAGATTTAACCGTCTTTGAGGTTCCCGTGAAGTCTTATTATCATCCTCCATTAGAATTCTATGCGTGCAGAAAGAAGGCTTAATGCCAATAAGATCATCAATAGTATAACCCAAAGCCTTTCGATGCTTTCTCAGGACATGCATCAGTTTAGATAATTCAGATTCGGAAAGGGAAGCACTAACAATGACGGGATAAGTAGAATCCGGTCCAAGGAAAACATACCTCAAGTGACTAGGAAGCGGTTTAAGCTCCACAACTGGGGGTGCTTTTTGAGGGGGATCCTTGCTTCCTTCTTCTAGTGGAGTAGATTTCGATCGGAGAACTGGACTTTCAGAAGTCTCAGTTGACATTATCTCGCTTTCGACCTCGGTCGAGGTCCAGAGAGGGTGACCGAGATGTTCTTCAGTCAAGAACACCTCGCTTGGTCCAGAAAGTTCCTCGGTCGAGGTACTGCAACTGGGACCGAAACTGGAGATTCTCTTCTCCTGGATTAGTTTTTTTAGCTCCTGGATCTTCTTCCAGTACCTTTAAGCTCCGTAAATCTGCATCACAAGAAGCATCTATACCTTCCTCCATTAAGCTAAAACTAATAACTCTCTCAAGTGGATCATTAATAAGGATAGAGCTCACCAATTCTCTTGATTCTTCTTCATCATAGATGTTGAAGATATCGTCTCCAAGCGGCTCTCCTTTCATTGCAGCAAGCAATGCAAACTCCACTTGATCACCGCCAATGTTAAATTGCAACTTGGCGTTCTTACAATCCACATTGCAACCCGAGGTTGCTAGAAATGGTCTCCCGAGAATGATAGGAACGAGATAATCTGCGGGAATGTCAAGCACAACAAAGTCTATAGGTAAGTAGAAGTTACCTAACTTAACTGGAACATCCTCCAAAATGCCCACGAGATGGGTAATGGAGCGGTCCGCCATGTATAATCTTATCTTCACCGGCTTGGGCTCTCCAAGTCCGATCTTCACACATAGCTCCAGCGGTATGATGCTCACGCTGGCTCCTAGATCACACAATACCTCACAAGTGACATCCCCAACTTGGATGGGAATGCAAAATGAGCCGGGATCTCTTAACTTGGGTGGCTTCTTCTCCTTCATGATTTGAATGAGCTCCGAGGATTTAGATGTCATCCTTACTTCACCAAAGTCTTCCAACTTCCTCTTCCTTGATAGAATCTCTTTCAAGAACTTCCCATAGGCGGGCATCCCAAGAATAGTATCAAGGAAAGGGGTATTAGTATGTATTTTATTCATCAAGTCAAGGAACTTACCAAAATGCTTGTCTAGATGTGCTCTGGCTCTTGACTGGGGGAATGGAAGTGGTGGTTTATAAGCAGGAGTTGGAACACAAACTTCAGATTTCTCCTCCGCTTTTTGAGGGTCCACCTCGGTTGGTTTCTCGACCGAAGTGTTCTTCGTCTGTACCTAGACCGAGGTGTTCTTCACTGGCATCGACCGAGGCACTTGATCTGCAGCTTTCAGTCCACTTCTCGTCGTTATTGCCATGATATGTCCCTTGGGGTTGCTCTCTGTCCTTGTTGGGAGCTTCCCTGGGTCTCTTGGCGCTTCATTTGCCTTATTAAGGAATTGTTGTTCCAAGGCTTTTTGTGCCTTCGAAAATAAAGTCATGGACGTCTCCATAGCATTGAGCTTGATCAAGATAGCCTCCAGTACTGCATCTTTCTTTTCTGGCTGGGACGAGCTTGATCCAGGCTCTTGGCTCTTCAATGGAGTAGAAGAAGAAGAAGAAGAGAGGAAAGGATTAGAAGAGTTGTTTGAATTGGAGTTAGAGGAAGAGACTGGTACCAAGTAAGCGCCCTGTCCTTCAAAGAAAAGTAAAAAGGCCTTAAATTATAATTATTATTTTCCACTCTTGAAGGTTTCAAGATCTCCATCAAGATCTCATAGTTTTTTAAATGTTGGTGCGGAGACTCTCTTTCTAGACCTCCAAACTGGCATTGGCGGATCATGGAAAGAACTTGCGGTCGAAGTTCATAATCATGCTCCGCTGGATCTCCTAGGTTGACTCCTGGACGCCTCACTTGCTGGTTTGGGTCCATCCTCTGCCCTAGGGTCTGTAGAATACCTGCAAAAAGAACATCTCGAACTGGCATCCGAGGTGGAAGTATCTCGGCCGCGGCAACTGGAGCGGGGTCCTGCCTCGGTCGAGGGTCTGGTCGAGGCAAGATCTGAGCTCGTAACTCAGCCATATTTGCTTCAATCTCTGCAGCTCGGGTGCGATTTTCCTCCCTCTCGCGTTGCAGTTCTTCCCTATTGAGGCGCAGTTGTTCCATCGCCTCCTTCAATTCGGCCTCAAGATCGCGATCGTCTCGATTGGCCATTTTCGCTTCTTTCAAGCGTCTTTTGTATGTCTTCTCTGGTTCGGAATCGTAAGGAACGATTTCCTTCCCAGCACGGGTTCTTTGCATAAACCTAAAAAGAAGAACCTGCGGAAGTCACTCAAGTAGAGTGGTTAGTAGCAACAGGGGCAATAGCCCTGAAAGAAAACCGCAACCGGCTCGGTCTAGACCAAGTCCCTGGCAACGGTGCCAAAAACTTGTTCGCTCCAAATGGTGTGTGCAAGCTTTAAATTTATAACCCAAGAAGTATGCTTAAAACAAGGATGCGAACCCGCAGTGTACGGATCAATTATAATAAAAGCAAGAATTCCGGGGTGTCGATCTCAGGGACTTAGGTCAAACAAAACCAATATGAGTAGTCAATATTGCAACTAACCACAAAAGCAATTAAAGTAATCAAAAGATGATAATATAGTCAATTAAGGGGAATATGCAAATTCTAGGGATTAAAGCATCCAGTTGTGGTTCCAACTCAAGATCTCAAGATAAGCGGACAAAACTGAGGTTTTGCAAAGGGAAGGTGTTTCTAAAGTGGAATAGATCACCGGGTAAGTCTCACTACTCACAATCCCAAACCAAAGAACCTATCACCGGGTAAGTCTTAAGGTACTAAGGAAAGGAATTATAGTCTCAAACCAACAAACCAACTAAGGGAATAGAATCAACCTTTACCGGGTAAGTCTCAAGCTAACTCACAAAGATGGAATGAAGGTACACTATAACCCCAATAAAGGATAAACCTTTATTACCTACACTTATGATCATGGGTAAACAAACAAAGGAATTACCGGGTAAGTCTCATCCTAGACTTGCATTGAACCAGGAAAGGTGTAATAAGAGTAGGATTTGGCAAACTCTAATACTTAACTCTCAGTTTCGGGTCAGAAAAGGTCACCTCGATCAGCCAAGTTCCACCCCGACCGAGATGTTCATCGACTGAACGAGATGTTCTAGGGTTAAGGATAAAGACTCGAGCTTTCAGGGTCCTACTAGAATTTAAGATTATTCTATCATTGTTTTTCCCACAACCTTCAGCCAATCACCCTAGAATCGCACAAGGAAATTAGCCACTCATCATCATGAAAGCAATAATCAAATATATGGGAAGAGAATGAATATTTGAACACAAAAACCATAAGAACAAGGCTTCAATAACTGAATCAAATAGACAAATCAGCGTTCCTTGGATAACAAATCCAACAAGACAATCAACAAGAAGGGAATCTAAGAAAGTCTTACAAATCCCTTCACAAAAGCTATAACAAGCTATGAACTTCCTTCCTTCAATCTTCCTTCAACCTTCCAAAAATCCTTCCTAACTGCAGCTTCTTCAATCCCCAAGTGCTGCGATGGTAGCGGGTTGCTGAATTTGTGGAAAATCAAGCCCTTTATATAGGAGAATTATCTTCCAAAGATAATAATATCTTAAAAAGATAATTTCCTAATAAAATATATTCATATCTCTAAAATAGATCTCCAAAATATATGATCTTCCTTCCAGAAATCCAGCCCAAAAATATAAGATCTCTCTTTCCAAAAATAAAAGATCTCAGCCAAATAAAATATATCTCGCCGCGTCCAGGGTGTTTTCCTCGGTCGGGGCGCTTCTCTAGATCACCTCGGTCGAGGTGACTCTGTGGTCAACCGAGGTGAATCTCAGCTGAAGGTGAAATCTCTCAAATCTGGTCCAAAGCAAATCTTCTTTGTTAATTCCATGCTTCCTGAGCTCCTCTTTAAGCTCCAGAATATAGCTCCAATGACTCCTTAGCTCCTTTAGCTCCATTTTAATCCAAAACGTGCTATTTTACCTACGATTACAACCAAACTAGGTGTAGGCCTCGATTCCCGCAAAGGTAGATGAAATGACAATATAATCACATGATATACATTCAAACATGCAGATTATTGAAGATAAAACGTATAAACAGGTCCCAAAATATAGACTATAATACATGCTATCAGTTGTTTTCCCAATATTTGCAAAGCTTCTATATTTTACTTGCTCAACGATTGTGAACTGATTTTATTCTCACCAAATCCCTAAGTTCGACTCTGGAATTTCTTGCCTTACTACGTTGATCCGTAGACTGTGGGTTCGCTTTTGCATAAGTTCTAGATATAAATTTAAGACTTTGTGACGCACACTTTGATGCGAACAGGGATCGGATTTATGTTTATGTTGTTGCTTTCCCTTTTATTTTGAAGTTGGTTGCGAGTCTTTTACGCTTCCTTTTGTTTAAACCTTTGGTTTTATATTGAGTTTTGGTTTTCATTCGTCTGTGCTTTGTTGTAAGATCCGTTTTGTCGTTGCTACTCTGAGGGTCAGAACTCATTGTGAGGTCCTTGCCCGTAACGCTTCGAGTTCCCAAAACTTGGGGTGATACAATCTTTTTGCTCGACTTCATCGCATTTCACTCTTATTCAGCATTATGGATATTCCAACAAATTCATCCATTTAACTTCGTATTCGGACGGCGTTGAACTCACTATACTACTTCACCATCATCTTCTTTTAAAAAGATGGAAATTGGACCCAATCACTCCTCTTCCTCATTCCTTTGTCGTCAACATTGGTGATGTGCTTCTCTTGTAGCGTTGGGCTAATATGTAAATAAATTTAAATCATTTATGTTTATAGGCCCATTTGGTAACGTAAGATTATGTGGATGAATATGAGGATGAAGATAATTATTTAGATGAAGAGCTAAGGAGATTAAATTGTTTAAGAGGATGAGTATGAAAATATAAGTTAAATGCGTGTTTGGTAAATGAATGTTATTGTGGATAAATTTACGAAGTATGTGTAAAAACATTTATGTATGAAATAGATGAAAACAAAGAAAGAGGGATGAAAATGAGATTTTAGCCTCAATAATCCTTATAATCGAAGTTTTATAGGATTACAAAATTCTCATAATCTAATTATCTTAATCTCCATAATCTAACCCCTTTAATTTCCTTAATTCTCTCACCAAACGAGATTACGAGAATTATTTCTCCCTTTTAATTCTTATAATCTTAATCCCTTTATTTATACACTTACCAAATAGGATCTATAGATGTTTAATTAGAATTTAGGTTTGAACTAGTTTATAACTCGCACCTTGTACGGGTTTATCTATATATTGAATTTTTGTAATATGTCATGAGTTTGTATATGTATGAACTAATGATATATTTACGAAGCATAATAATTTTGTTGTCAAAAAGTTTAGACACTACAAATGAGTAAGGAGATAAAAGTTTGTGAGGGAAGATTCATATTTCAAATATGAAAATTTAAGAAAATATTTAAGATTAGTAAAATAATATTTGAGTAGTTATAATTACGAAACTTCTAGTAAAAATAAGCTAATTTTTTTTAAAAACTTACAAATTTTCTATATTATACAAAATTAATTTGGATATTTAACATCCAACCAAACTTACGCATATAAAATAAAAAACGGAATAATAACGAAATTGAATACACGCTTGTGGATGATTAATGAACATAAAAACAAATAAAAAATACAAATTTGTGGGAAAAAAACTTAACCAATTTTTTTAGTCGAATATGAATTAAAAAAATGAATAAATTTTTTTTTAACGGTAACGAATCTGAACAAAAAAGAAATAAAAACTTGTAAAAATCGAATATTAAAAATAAAAAGCTATTTTTAAAAAAAAAATAATTTGTACAATAAAAAACGAATTTGAATATTTTTTTAATAGTAATGAAAGATTTTACAATTGAATATGAATAAAAAAAAATAAGAAAATTTTAACAATAACAAATCCGAATCAAAATAAAAAAAATTGTAAAAAACCGAATATGAATTTAAAAAAGCAAATACTTTAAAAAAATATACTAAATTTGAATATAAAAAATACGATTCCAACAAACTTTTTAAAAAGTAACATAAGATTTGCAATAGATTTTTTTTTTAAAAAAAAAATAAGAAAATTTCTCCCGAAATAAAAGAACTTTCTTATGAAAGCTAATAATTTTGAAATCCATGTAATGATTTGGGCAATTTTGGTAACTAGGCCTTTTTTGAAAAACTATACTACTAACTAGGCTTTTTAATGTTTCAATTAAGTAAATATACCCCAACATTTTGTATTTATTCTCAAATTCTACACACTCTTCTCTCAAGGGGTACATTTACTAAATACAAAACTAGAAAAAGTCTAGTAAACCAAATTGTTTCTAAAAATAAATCCTTATTATAGTATTTCCATATAAATTGTTAGCTAGTAAACAAACCCGCACTTAAAGGGTCTAATAATATTTGGGAGAATTTGACATACTAGGCTTTTTTGAGTTTTTGTTTAAGAAAGTGTACCCCAAATTTTTTACCACTTTTATTTAATAGTAGGTAAAAATTATTAACCCTTCTATTTAGAAAGAAAGAAATAAATGATGTTTGTTATTTGTTATATAAGTATAAGTTTTAAGTTTTAATTTTTAATTACTGAATTTGTTTTTTTATTTATTAATTTTCTTGCCTTTTTTTATTATTTCTTTTTTATTTTCTAGACTAAATTTCTCATACCGGAATTTCTCATACCAGAATTTCTCATACCAGAATTTTTATACCAGAAATTATCATACAAAAAGTTCATACCAGAAATTTCATACCAGAAATTATCATACGAAAAGTTCATACCAGAAATTTCATACCATAAATTTCATACCAGAAATTATCATACGAAAAGTTCATACCAGAAATTTCATACCAGAAATTTCATACCATAAATTTTATACAAGAAATTTCATACCAGAAATTATTATACCGATCATTGTGTCGCTGGAGCACAATCCCGTTTTGCAAACAAAACTTCATCTGACTTGTGCTTCACAACAGTAGGTAACACATATCTTCCTTGAATATGGACTGACCTTCGGTGGAAGTTCTTTCTTGTTATGAGCATTAAAAAATGGTTTGATTATTTTATTTGATCAATTAAATAGTTTCGGTGTCCTCTCACCTCAATGATAATAGTCAAGTTTGTCAATGGGTTATGACATGCGGCTTGGTTGCATTTTGAGACTTGATTGTGAATTTTGCTACAACTATGACATTTGAGCTTATTTTTTCAGGTTGAGGAATTGAATATACGTGACGTCAATGAAAGATATCCAAGCAACGATAAGGAGAAAAGTTCATCAGTATCGAATGGATTGTCTGAGTTGCAGGACTTGCAAAGTCGAATTGAGAGCATTGAAGCAGCAGAGAAGACGGGAGTAGGGTGAGGGTGAGGGTTAGAGCGAGAGAAGCGGAAGAAGGAAGGAGAGGCTAGGGTTTGGACGGTAAAAAAATATGGGAGGGGTATATTTACTAATTGGAAAACTAATAAAAGCCTACTTAGTGTACAATTAAAAAAAAGCCTACTTACCTAATTAGCCCATAATATTTTAATTAATTTAGTATTTCCAATTAAGTGGTTAGTTAGTAAAATTTATAATCCAATATAATATTTTTAAAACAAAATTAATTAGGAATAAACAAACTGGTAAAAAGAAAGGGTGTCCCAATAGGTAGATCAAGACTCCATATCAAAGTCGAAGCCAACGGCCTTGATCAAGACTTTCCAACAAGGAAGTTATCCTTCACGTAACGGGTGGCGTGCCTGACATCAATGCATGATGAGAGTGTGTAGTTCCCGAACCAAACTCCCCGGGAGAGCAACACCTTGATCCTCAACGAATGTCAACATGTAACACCCCAAATTCTCAAAACTCGGGAAGTTACGGGTTAGGACCTGACAAGACCTTCATCTATGGTCGTTTTTATCTTATCAAAATATAATCCCGACTTAGCACTAAAATGAGTATAGTGGTTAAGTAAGGGCCGAACCCAAGAGAGTTTAGTATTTTTATTAAATTCAGTTATTGATTATAGAAACAAGTAACAGGGGGGGTGGTTGAATTGATGCACACAAAACTTATGAAAACAAGTAACGCAACAAGTAAGACAATAATGGGTGAATCTACACTAGGTCGATTCTTAACATGCGATTGCTAAGGGATATAAAGAAAAGATTAAAACCGTTAAACTTATCTTTATATTTGTGTTGAGCCAAGTTTGGTGAGTTCCTTTTTACAAGTTTTCAAGTAATCTCCCGTCTCGATCATATATATGTGTTGAGCCAACCGGCATCAACACAACTTAACAGGTTAGTGTTCCGTAAACCTACAAGAACAATTAACAAGTTAGCTTTCAAACAAAGACTAAGGGATATAAAGAAAAGATTAAAACCGTTAAATTTATCTTTATATTTGTGTTCCTTTCCTTTAAGCAATTACAACCCGTTATTACTTAAAGTTTACTACTAGATTAAAGACCCGAACACGGAATCTATTAATCCTAGTTCTTTGCATGCACTTTAGAACCTAAGGTGATCAATCTCAAGTGATAATAAAACATGCAATTAGACAATGAAGATCAAGGAAACACAAAGTATTACTGAATGAAAACTTATATTAGAAAGAACTTACAACCAAAGTAACAATGCAGCTTCAAACCAACCCAATGTAGCAAGGAAGTTAGCAACTCATTACAAAGATAGCAAGATAGTTTTAATGGAAAAAGTGGATTCTAAATTGGATGATAAGTGGATGATTCTAGCAATCAGCCAAGGACTATTTATACTACAAATGACACTAAATAGGAGTAAATGGCCGGCCCAAACCAACCACCTTTAATGCCATAAAGGTGGTGTAAACAGTCGGAGTAAAGCTTCTATCGTTGAACCGCAGGGGCGGCCTTCAGATCCGCAGGGGCAGTGCAGGTGAAAACGCTTGATCTTCTTCATGGCCGCAGGGGCGGCCAGGCCATTCCGCAGGGGCGGATCTTTAATGCTCTTCAAACGTCTGACTATTCAACTTCTTGTCATTTCTGATGCGAAGCCGCCGGGGCGTCTCAGTGTCAATGCGGCGGGGGTGACACTGACTCTTCATATTCTAGCTCCCAGGTTGAGGCGTAGGCAGAGGCGCGGGGGCGCTGGTCTTGGCTTCTTCAGGGCAATTCACCGCAGGGGCGCCAAGGGTTGACGCAGGTGCGGTGACATTCTTCGTTCCTTGCGCTGGCGAAGGCGCAGGCTGCGCTCCGGAGTATGGTGTTACCCGCAGGGGCGGTGACACTGCTCCACGGGGGCGGTGAAGCAACAGAAGCTTTGCTTCGTGAACGGTCTTCACTCCTAAGTGCTTATAACTCCTCCTTTATCTTCTTTTAGTCTTCTTCTTCTGGACCAAGGAGTTAGTAGCATAAACCGACACAAATGTAATAAAAAGACTCTAAAAACTAACCTAAATGATAGTAATTCCATCACCTATCAAACTCCCCCATACTTAGACCTTTTACTCGTCCCGAGTAAAACAAAGACAGTAGTTTGTAAACTCAAAGGCCTCAGGAAGCATGGGCAAGAAGAAAAGACAATGAAAACAAAAGAAACGCCAAGAAAGAAAGAAGGAAAAAGAGAGAAAATGTGAGAAAAGGTGAGAAACACTACCATCCTTATCGCTCAAAGAGTGACCTACCCGGAAAACCTCCTTATGAATCCCCTTCCTATGTCGCCAAATGCCGGAAGGAAAACCTACACTCGGTGTCGCTCATTTTGCAAAGGTGCCCTTTCGGGTTTTCACCTTTCCACTCTTCTTCTTTTCTTTGATGATCTCACTTTGAACTCACATCCCTCAAGTCCAATTTTGCATCAACCTAAGGTTGGTCGGACTACCTTCTTTTTGCCTAAACCGCCCTTTTAGGTTTTCGGTTTATCCAATGATTTTCATGCCTTTTTTCATTTTCTTCTTCTTTTTTTTTTGATGAACTGAATTGCATTTGAATTCAAACTACAAAAGACTCAATGCAAACATACTCAAAACAACTTAAAACTGTACATGCAATGATATGTCCCTCCCCCATACTTGAAGTACACTTTGTCCTCAAGTGGAAAATGAAGCAAAGATAAATGTGGGAGAGGGTTAAATGATGAATTCCACGAGTGGGATGGTCCGGCTGGACCATCCGGACCCTCCTCCGGTGGGTACGGGAAGTGGCTGAAGAAGTGCTCCTGCCGGCGGTAGAGCGTGTCGATATGATCCTCTTGAGCGTCTATCCTCTACCCATATGAAGTCTCAAAGCTGGCTTGCCAGGCCAACTGCTGAGCCTCTAGTTGCTGCTAATGAACCGCCTGTCAAGCATCCTGCCGGCGGTCAAAATGGGTGGTCATAGAGGAAGCGAAACTGGACTGCCAAGCCTGCTACTGCTCAAGCATGGACCGCTGGTACTTGGTCTGCCATGCCTGATTCTGGGTAGTCAAGGCTGTCATCCGAGCCTGAAGGCTCTCCATGGCCGGACTATCGTCCGGTGCTACAGTAGGCATCTCCTCATCAACCGGTATGGGCACGTGGTCAACAACAGGAGCCCGGATGGAGCCTGTAGCATATCTCTCAACAATGTCCCCCTGAGGCCGTCTCAGAACAAAGGGGTCAGTTGGTATGTATAGCTCGGATAGCTCGTCTCCAAGTGGAAGTGGCCGGGGGAGGTATGTGATGTGACTCCCATCTGCCAATGAGAGCCAAAAGACGTTCTCCCCGTCTCTCCTGAGGACCCTTCACCTCCTCAACATCCCTTCTGTGTACACTGGGGCCTCTAACCCCTCCTCCAAGTCGGGGAGGTCCATCAATTGTGCAGCGATCAAGGAGATCACCCCACCTCCTACAATGTCTCGTGACTCGTTCTTCCTAATCCGCTTCAAAGCGGTAAGGAAGAGGTATGACCAATCTGGTATCCTGTCATTCGTGAGGAGGTAGGCGTATAACAGTGGAAGGTCCTTAAGAGCTACCTTGTTCTCCTCTTTGTGTCCACAGAAGACACTCATGAAGATCTTAGAGATGAGCCTCAAACAAGGGTGAGTGAGTTTGTTGGAATACTCACCCCCCTGCATGAAACTCGGATCTGGTGGCGGCCTGCCAAAACTCACACAAGTCGGGTGTCAGGACGGGTTCCTGCCAGTCGTTGGAGGCACAAATAGTCACCCCGAATGCCTCTTGCAGTTGGGTGTAGTCCAATCTATACTTTCTCTTGTTGAACTTAAATGAAAGTCCAACACAAATATGGTCCTCCTTCTCCATGGTGAATGTGGCGATGAATTGGCGGCTGAGCTCGGGGTATGTTGGAGCATTCAATTCCAGAAAATCGACGAGCCCAGCATTGTTGAGGAATGCCTGCATGCTCTCCAACATGCCCAATTTTTCCAAAGTAGGAACGTGCAGAAACCGAGTTGCATACACATCCCGACCTTGCACAATCCTATACCGCTCCTTCTCTGCTTCCGACAACTTGTATTTCTTCTGTTTTTCCATTTCTTGCAATTAAACAAGGGAATTAAAAAAGTTCAGAAACTGGATTAAGAAACGAACCCTCTGTTGCTATTTCCGCAGGGGCGGTGATGACATGAATTATGTATCATCAACAATAGGAACTCGAATAACAACAATTGGAGGTCAAATCAGCAAGGTTCAGGTAATCCTTACTCATATGCCGAAAAGGCTCTAACACCTCCATCTTCTTCTACTCCTTCTACAAGCCAGGAACAATCAAGCGGATCAAACAAGCCGGATCCTATGCTAGAAACGATCCTAGGCAAGCTACAAGGATTGGAGAGCTACATAACTTCGGTTGACAAAGCTCACAAAGCTTTAGAAAACCAAGTTTTCAACAAGGCCGGAGAAGTTCCAAGAGATCAAGGAAAGCTTCCCGGAAAGACAGAAGATAACCCAAAGGGAAGGGTTATGGCTATAACTACTAGGAGCGGGAAGACAACCGCCGACCCTCAACCTAAAGTAGTTGAAACCTCCACAAAAGAAGGAGAGGCAAAAGAGAAGGAAGAAGTCTATGTTCCTCCTCCCGCTTACAAACCACCTCTACCTTTTCCTCAATCTAGAGCGCGAGCACGCCTAGATAAACATTTCGGTAAGTTTGTTGAACTTATGAGCAAGCTCCATATTAACATACCTTTTATGGATGCGATTTTAGGTATGCCAGCTTACGGGAAATTCCTCAAGGAGATCCTCTCCAACAAGAGGAAGTTGGAAGATATAGGAGAAGTCAAGATGAGTATGGAGTCATCCGAACTCATCAAGACTATGACAGAGAATATGCCACCCAAGCTCCGCGATCCAGGATCATTTTGCATACCCATCACCTTGGGAAAAGCTACCTATGATGCTCTTTGTGACCTTGGAGCAAGTGTGAGTATCATACCTCTAGCTCTATGCAAGACAGTTGGTCTAGGAGAGCCTAGACCGGTGAAGATCACACTCTACATGGCTGATCGTTCCACCACTAAGCCGGTGGGAATATTAGAAGACATTCCGGTAAAGCTAGGTAAGTTTTACATACCTATAGATTTTGTCGTTCTTGACATACCTGCAGATTACCCGATTCCCATCATCCTCGGGAGACCATTCCTCGCCACATCTGGATGCATGGTAGATTGCAAGAACGGCCAGCTATCATTCCATATCGGTGAAGAAAAGATAGAATTTATACTATCTTCCTTAATCAAGGAACCAGCCTTGAAAGATGACGTTTTTGAAATTGTTGAGGAAGAAGAGTCTAGAGAGATAGTAAGTTCGATCTTGATGAAAGACCTTCTTCAAAAGGTTCTTAGCATGAGCATCATGGAGGAAGGGGTGGAACATGACTGCAATGAGGATGTGAAAGCATTAAATGCTATGGAGGACGAGCTAGAAGCAAAAATTGAAGAACTAGAATGGACTCCGGAAACTGTGAAGAAAATCGACCTGTCAGAAATAAATCGACCGATTTCTGACGATCCAGCACGATTTTTTTCGACAGAAACTAAAATCGACCTACCAGAAAAAAATCGTCCGATTTCTGACGATCCAGCACGATTTTTTTCGACAGAAACTAAAATCGACCTACCGACGATAAATCGCCCGATTCACAAAGAGGTAGCACGATTTTTTCCAACAGAAAGAAAAATCGTGCAGAAGATCGACCGATTTATTACAGGGGGGGTCGATTCACTGAGTAATTCTATGGATTCTCCGGACTTCACCGCAGCCGCTTCCGAATCTAATGATGAAGTACCCACACCTATAGAGGCATCTCCCACAACACCCGAAAGCCACGATTCATCACCAACTAAGGTACCTCCATCATTAGAATTGAAGCAACTTCCCACACATTTAAGGTACGCATTTCTTGGCACTGATTCCACATATCCAGTTATAGTAAATGCAAATTTGAATGATGATGAATTAGAGAAACTCATGCATGTTTTGAAGCAACATAGGAGAGCACTAGGTTACACCATTGATGATTTAGTAGGAATAAAGCCTTCTCTATGTATGCACAAAATATTAATGGAAGAGGATTATAAACCTTCACGCCAACCTCAAAGACGGTTAAACCCGGCAATGAAGGAGGTCGTGAAGAAAGAAATCCTTAAGCTACTTGATGCAGGTATCATCTTCCCGATTTCTGATAGCAAATGGGTGAGTCCGGTACAAGTAGTACCCAAGAAAGGAGGCATTACCGTTGTTGCCAACAAGAACAACGAACTCATCCCTACACGGACAATTACAGGGTGGCGAATGTGCATCGACTACCGCAAACTGAACGTGGCCACAAGGAAGGACCACTTCCCCCTTCCTTTCATCGATCAAATGTTGGAAAGGTTAGCCCAACATGCCTACTTTTGTTATTTAGATGGATATAGCGGTTTCTTTCAGATACCAATTCATCCGGATGATCAAGAGAAGACAACCTTTACGTGCCCATGGGGTACGTTCGCCTATAGAAGAATGCCATTCGGTTTATGCAACGCTCCAGCCACTTTCCAAAGGTGTATGATGGCAATCATCTCCGAATATGTAGAGAATATCATGGAAGTCTTCATGGACGACTTTTCGGTATATGGTTCTTCCTTTGATAACTGTCTCTATAACCTTTCACTAGTTCTTAAGAGATGTGAGGACACTAACTTAGTCTTAAACTGGGAAAAGTGTCATTTCATGGTCACCGAAGGAATTGTGTTAGGTCATTTAGTGTCACAAAGGGGAATAGAGGTGGATCGATCAAAGATAGAAACCATTGAGAAGTTACCTCCCCCTTCATCGGTAAAAGGAATTAGAAGCTTCCCTCCTAGGACATGCAGGCTTCTATAGGAGATTCATAAAGGATTTTTCTAAGATTTCAAAACCTTTGACTAATCTTTTGATGAAAGATGCGACTTTCGAATTTTCGAAAGATTGCTTAGATGCTTTTTGCAGGATCAAAGAAGCTTTGATTTCAGCACCAATCATTCAACCACCGGATTGGACTCTTCCTTTCGAGGTCATGTGCGACGCAAGCGATGTCGCTATAGGAGCCGTTCTTGGACAGAAGAAAGATGGTCGCACTCATGCCATCTACTACGCTAGCAAAACGCTAGATGAGGCTCAATACAACTACGCAACTACGGAAAAGGAACTTTTAGCCGTAGTATATGCATTTGAGAAATTTCGTTCCTATCTTGTAGGTGCGAAAGTGATAGTCTATACGGACCACTCCGCAATCCGATACTTATTCACGAAGAAGGATGCGAAGCCAAGGCTTCTACGATGGATCTTACTCTTACAAGAGTTCGATTTAGAGATCCGTGATAAGAAAGGATCGGAGAACTCCGTCGCCGATCACCTTAGTCGTCTTCCACAACTCACCGGCGAGTCGGATGAACTTCCGATAGACGATTCCTTCCCTGACGAGCAGTTGCACGAGATTGAAGAGTGTCTTCAACACATATCACAAGGTAATGATCCATGGTTTGCTGACATTGTAAATTACCTTGTTTGTCAGGAGATCCCACCCGGACTTTCATATGCTCAAAAGAAGAAGTTCTTGAGAGACGTCCGGCATTTTTATTGGAACGAACCTCTTCTATTCAAAAGAGGTCCAGATGGCATCTACAGGAGATGTGTTCCCGAAGATGAGATAGATAGTGTCATCCGACACTGCCATTCTCTACCATGTGGCGGACATGCTAGTTCCCACAAGACTTGTGCTAAGGTACTTCGCTCCGGCTTTTATTGGCCTACACTTTTCAAAGATGTGCAAAAGTTTGTTGTTTCTTGTGATGCTTGTCAAAGGACAGGTAATATATCCAGGAGGAATGAGATGCCTCTCAACAACATACAAGAAGTAGAGATCTTTGATGTATGGGGCATCGACTTTATGGGACCTTTCCCATCTTCATGCGGCAACCAGTATATACTTCTTGCCGTAGATTATGTCTCAAGATGGGTGGAGGCAATCGCTTCCCCTACTAATGATGCAATGGTAGTGGTGAAGTTCCTCAACAAAACGATCTTCCCAAGGTTCGGAACTCCCCGAACCATCATTAGTGACGGAGGAACGCATTTCACAGCCCGTCGATTCGAGACTCTATTAGCTAAGTATGGGGTGACCCATAAAATAGCTACACCTTACCATCCGCAAACCAGCGGACAAGTCGAGATATCAAATAGAGAGATTAAAGGGATTTTAGAGAAGACCGTCTCTAAAACGAGGAAAGATTGGTCAATGAAGCTTGACGATGCACTATGGGCATACAGGACAGCTTTCAAGACACCAATAGGTACGACTCCTTATAATCTCGTTTATGGTAAATCATGTCATCTTCCTGTAGAGCTAGATCATAAGGCTTATTGGGCTATCAAGTGGCTCAACTTCGACATGAAAGAAGCTGGAGAGAAGCGACTCTTCGACATCAATGAGCTAGATGAGCTCCGACTGAATGCGTATGAGAATGCAAAGATTTACAAGGAACGGACAAAGCGCTGGCATGACAAACACATCATCCCAAAGACTTGAAGGAGGGAGACCAAGTCCTCCTATTCAACTCAAGGCTGCGTCTATTTCCAGGTAAGCTCAAATCCCGTTGGACAGGACCTTTTGTGATTAAGAGAATTTTCCCCCATGGTGCAGTTGAAGTATGGGGTGAACAAAGAGGAAGTTTTAAGGTTAATGGCCAACGGTTGAAGAAATACACACCGGAAGCTCCGGTCGAGGAGATAGCTCCTATCCTCCTCCGATGAACACAACATCATACACCGTCCAGCTAAAGACGATAAATAAAGCGCTTCTTGGGAGGCAACCCAATGATAGTATAGTTTTCCCTTCTTTCCCTCATTTAGTTAGAATAGATTAATTGCTTTGTTTCTTCATTTGTTCGTTTTTATATGTTCCTCGATGCACTCTTGGTTTGTCGTGTCATTAATCGCAGGAAATTAGGTTCAAATGTGAGAGATTCACGGAGAATGGAGCACAATTAAGTTATATCTTCGAGATTCAAGAAAAACAAGGAAGAAAATCGACCTACCATAAGAAGATCGTCCGATTCAGTAACAGAGCAAGTCGATTTTTCACAACAGAAACAAAAATCGACCTGGAGATCGACCTGCCAAAATAAATCGTCCGATTTTTTCAGTCAGAGAGAAAAATCGCCCCGACAAAAAAATCGACCCGAAAAATCGGCCGATTTTCTTCAGAAATCTTCGACTCTATATAAGGCGATCATACTTGAGCTTCGTCATTCCCACATCTCCAACTCTTGATTTCCCTCTCTCAAGAACGCCGAAAAATCGCCACACCCTCAAATCCTCATCCCTTAACCATTTCAAGAGATTCTTGGCTCCAAACTGAAGCATTTTCAACAAGGAACACGGATCTAACAACAACACGCACGGCAATCGACTGCTCCATAAGGAATTCAGGTTTTTCTTTCCAAAACCTAAGTTTTCTCACTTGAAATCGAAGTTGCCTAGGAAGTGCTTTGTTGTTGGAATTGATAGAGGAATTTGCTTAGGATTCATTGTGGAGAACTGTGTGTGGTGATAGATTGAACAGAACTTTACAGAATTGTGAGAATCGTTGAAATCGAGATAAAAATCGACCCAGCCTAGAAAAATCGGCCGATTTTTGTGAAGAACAGGTCGATTTTTAGGACTTAGAATGGATCTTGTCAAGAGGATAACTAGAAACACGGGGAAGAAGAAGGGATCTTCTTCAAAAGCCCCTGCCCCACCTCCACCACCATCTACCAACATCCCTAAGCTTCCCCCTCCCCTAGCCAAGCATAAGAAACGCTATGCACGCATTATAGATCGCCCATTCACCCCTCCTCGCTACATAGTACTTGATGACTTAGATTCGTTATATGTTCGAGAGGATGTTGATATGATGCTTGATAGAGCAGGGTTGAGACAGTTTGCTACGATCAGGGAAGATGCTTATAGGGAGATCACCCTAGAATTCCTTAGCACGTTTGAGCACGATCCTAGGGAAAGGATGGTCACTTTCCGCCTTATGAGCCAGGACCACACTTTGTCTATTGATGCTTTCGGCGACTTGTTTGGCTTTTCTTATTCAGATGCAGGCACATTTGCTAGAGGCCTCAATGCTAGTGATTTTTGGGAGGCTATTTCCGTAGGAGAGTACGGAGGGGATAAGTGGCGACCCGGAAACTCCAAGGAGACAAGCATGTACAACCTTTCCTTCAAGGTAGTGCATAGGATACTCAGTGAAAGTTTGTTTGCCCGGACTGAGACTCCGCAGAAGCTCAAGGCTGATGAGCTTTTCATCCTCTACTGCATGACATCCACCACCACTCCCGACATCTCTACCATGCTTGCTGACTATCTAGGAAAGATAGCCAACAAAGCCAAGGGTGACATATGTGCAGGAGGTTTAGTCACTCATGTGGCTAGGACTCTAGGTTATGACTTTTCGGGATGCACTCTAGCTGAGAGTGCCCTTCCTTTAGGCTCACAAAGGTTGGTGGTTCGACAGGTCTTGATTCCTCGAGGGAGAGGAACTCTTCATGTACCGATGCCATGGCATAGGGATCCGAAGAAGAAGCCGTCCGAGATCATATGGAAATCCGAATACACCATTCGGAATAAGAAGAACTGGAAGGAGACCTTTGAGGCGATGCTTGAGGAGTTCTCACCTCCTACTTATTATGATGATGATGCAGGTGACTCCGAGGAGGATGAGGATGGAGGACAGGACACCATGCTCGAGTTTGAGAGCGATACCCATAGCGGGCATGCTACGGATGCCATGGACACTGACACTCATGGAGCAGGACCGAGCAGGACTAGTAGGCAGGATGAGGAGACGGAGGATGACATGCAGCCACCTCGACACTCTTATGCACATGCTCCAGGCCCTAGACGAGGACGCCGAGCTCCACGCCACTTTAGGGAGCTAGTCACTAGCTTCCAGAGCCTCAGCACCGACTACCGTGTCCTCCGCACCGATTATGACACCCTGAACACACAGTTCAGGAACTACAGGGAGGAGACGGACGCTAGGCATTCATCCTATGATGGCCAGATGAGGGATATGTACTACCACCAGTTCGGCCACTTCTACGATCCCTCCGCACCGATGTATCCATATCCACCACCTCCACCACCGACAGAGGATTGAGCTTCCGCTTCTTTTACATTGTAAGTATTTTTCTCCTTCTTATGCTTGATTTTCACATTGGGGACAATGTGGATGTCAAGTATGGGGTGGGGGTACTTACAATACTCTATGTTTCACTTTAGCACTTTATGTACTTTCCACTACTCTTGACAACTTGGCTTGTAATAACTCTTGCACTACTTGCTTTCTATTATGACATTTGCATTTGCATGATCTTTTTCAAAACCTATGAATTTTCAAAAAAAAAAAAAATTTTTAAGTGCTTCTTATATGGAAATGACCTCTATGATGAGAATTGTGTATATGGATAGGTGAAAAAGATGCTTAGTTATGTTGAAATGTTGATTATAGCATGAATGAAATTGCTTTTGTTACTTGAATACATGAATAAGTTATATGATTTAGTTGTTTTGATGAGAAAATGAAATAATAGTCGAAGCTATATTGCAAGTTCTTTTACATCATTTAAGGATGACTAAGGCATTTCACTTCTTTTCTTTTCTCACGTCTTGATCATGCTAGCTCCTCAATGAAATATGTAACCCTCCTTTTACCATCCGGGAATTAGGATAAGTGATTGAAAAAGGCATGCTTGATGTGGGAGGGCCAAAGAAAATGTATTGAAAAGTGAAAATTTTCATAAGTTTTGGGGACGTTGAACATGAGGATGAGTAACTCGGCACCATTCACATAGCCGGGTGTTTGTGTCTTGCCAAAGTCCGATTGAACGACAAGTCCTAACGGGATATGGTATGTGCATCAAGGGTTTGAGGCATCTCGAAATTGAGAAACGCCAATCTCCTAGGCTTCGGTTTTTATGCACCGTTGTCCATACTCTCAAAAAGTAAAGTATAATGAAAGCAAAGCTTTCTACATGCAAAGCATGTGCGGTGAAGAAAATTCTTGAATGTGTTATGTGTTCCTCTTTCCCGGATTAGCACCACAATAACCAAAAAGAACTCCTTCCCTTAATACGTTTCTTGAACCCTTTCTTTGATTAGAAGACCTTGAGACTTTTATGCATGTGTTCAAGACTTAATAGCTTAGATTTGTTTGAATTTGATTGCCTCTACACCTTTATCATGTTCTTTATTTATGCCTTCAAGAAAGAAAAAGGAGTTTGTTCATCTTATGGTCATCATTGATACATGCTTTGCCTCTTTTATGCCTTGAAATATCACTTTGAGAGCGATCCAATGAAAAGAAGCACTACCAAAAGAAAAGTTTTTGAATTTCATACATGCATAATCCATGACATCTTATATTCTAAATTTGAGTCTTGCTTAGGGACAAGCAAGAGGCAAGTATGGGGTATTTTGATGACATGAATTATGTATCATCATATTCATGCATATTGCAGCACATTATCTCTATTTACCTTGCATTTAGAGGGATTTTGTATACCTTTTATGTTCTATTCAATCAATTGTCGGAAATAGAGGTCTACACGAGATTTTGATGAATTGCAGGTAAATAGAGCTGAATTGGAAGCAAAAATGGAGCAAGAAGCATCTAAGGATGTTAAGGAAGCTAAAGGAGTCTTAGGAGGATCACAAAGGGCTAAGGAATTGCAAAGGAGAAGCATAGAAGACGAACCAAAGGAAGAGCACTTTCTGTTGAAGAAAATCGTGCTAATGCATATAAAAATCGGACGATTTTTATACCTAAAAATCGAACGGTTTTTCACTAAAATCGACTGGGTCGATTTTCTTCACGATTCAGCCAAATAAAAAGACGACATAAAGCCCAATTAATTTGGGCTAGATGAGAGTTTTGCCAAACGGCCCATCTGCAAGAAACTATAGAAGAGAACCCTACGAACGAAGACGAGCAGGTCGCATCAGAGAATCTTTACACGTTTTGAAGAAATCAAGGAATCTTGGAGAGAGATTGAGGAGTTTTTGCCGGAAAGCCATTCTTGATCTTTGATTGTGAGATTTCTTTGTTCCATTTTCTTGTTTGTGGTTTATGAACACGAATTTAAGTTGTTGAGAGATATATTGAACAGATTTGACGATTGTTTTACGGATTTAAGAGTTATAGAATTTTTCATTCAAAGATTTGGTTTCTTTGCGATATCTTCTTCAATAATTAAATTGATTCGATTTTGAAAATGGTTGGCTAAAAACCTTGTGATTCTGGGGAGAATAGTTGATGATTAAGGCTTAGATGATGATAGACTGAACTCATTCAAACATTAGGACCCTGAGAATTTAGATCTTAGTTTTGCGACAACAGAAAAATCGGGCTGTTCTTGAGGAAAATCGGCCGATTTTTCTTATGAACAGGGCGATTTATTCCTCTGCCGAACTTTAATTGAATTAATCTTTAATCAAAACTAATCCTTGCCTAAATCCTATTCTTGATTAATCTTTTTACCATCTAATTGAATGTTCGAATGCAATTCAAACCTGTTTCTACATTCAATGGATTAAAATTGCAAGATTTAGGTAATAAAGAGACTCAACATCCTTTATTAAGATTTTAAGTGTGCTTTCTATTCATACTTTGGAGAGTCATATCCTGGAGTTTTAGATAGTTAGTTTGAACATAATTCTTGTCTTTAGATCTTTCTATATTGCAGCCTCAACAACCCTTATAGAGAGAATCTATAGATTAGTTATATAGGTTTCGGAACTTCATCGTACGAATCCTACCTTTGAACATTTAATCTTGGCAATATAAATTCTGTCCTATACCCGTAGAAGTGTCTTGAATCGAAAGCCTAAATCGGATACTTGAATCCTTGGAATCATTTCTCTCTTTATTACATCACAAAAGCTTTTATACTTTCGCTAGATAATTGAAATTGGAATCTTTCTCACCAAATCCCTGAGTTCGACTCTGGAATTCTTACCTTTCTACAGCTGATCCGTACACTGCGGGTTCGCTTTGCTTTTGAGTTCTAGATATAAATATTAAGACTTTGACGCACACCCTTTTGAGCGAACAGGCGGCTGAAGGATGTGCAGGGGCGGCGAGGCGCAGGGGCGGCAGCTTGTAGGCGCAAGGGCGGGAGAAGTGTAGAGGGCGATTTTTGACAGCTGCGAAGGCGGCGGTGCTGAGGGGTGTTTTGGCGGCTTCTTGTTGGTGGGGATGTCGCCGGCGGTGGTGAGCGGTGGAGGGAAAAGTTTGTGAGGGGCAAGGGTGTTGTAGGGTGAGAGTTTTGGGAGGATGAGGGATGTGTGTGGTGGTAGCGAGGGCCGGTGTCGCAGGGGGCGGGTGTGGCTTGGTCACCGGAGGTGGCGCAGGGGCGTTGCATAAGGTGACATATGAGAGCTTGCTGAGGGCGCAGGGGCGTGGGAGATAGAGGGTGTGTAGGGCTCGAAGAGTGAGTGGAGAGAGAGGAGAGGGGGGTAATTGTAGGTTATTTTTGGGAAGTGTATTTTTTTCTTTCCTTGATAAAACCGCAGGGGCGGGGGCTTGTCACCGCGGGGGCGGTGACAAGGAAGAGGGGACACACATACTCAGCGCCGAGGGCGGCGTTGAGAATGTGTGTCAAGGATGGCCGCCGCCGGAGCGTAGGGGAGTCACCGCGGGGGCGGTGACCAGTATGTTGCAGACGTTAGACTCAGTGTCGGGGGCGGTGTTGGCCATGGGTGTCACTGCGGGGGCGGGGACACTGAGCTGCATGGGTGGTTTTCTTGACAAAGGCTCCTCTTCTTATTCCTTCGGGTTGCCTCCCGAGCAACGCCTTTGTTTTACGTCGTTGGCTCGACACAAGGACTCTACCTCTCTGATTGAGCCTCCTCCAGTATCACCTTGGGGTTTATAACCGTCTGTGAAGGTAATCCTACGTAGGACCTAGTTTCAATTCTTGTTATGGCTTCCGCCGTTTGCCCAACCTGTTTTTCAAGGTTCTTGATGCTGGATTCTGTTGTTTGGACATCAGTAGCAAAATGTTTAGTCAAAACCTGCAACATATCTTCAGTTGTTTGATACTTACCTTGTCGGGGCTGTTGTTGTTGGTTTTGTTGAAATTCTGCGCATAGGGATCGTTCCTAGGCCTTTGTTGATGTGGTTGTCCATAACCCATTGCATTCACCTCAACATCGTCATCCTGGACTTGGGGACACATGTCCGTTGGATGGTATGGGTCAGCACACACTCCACATGCCTTTAGCTGTTGTGGGGTTCCCATAAGTGTTAATCTCTTCACCATCTCCTTCAGTTCCGCAAGCTCAGTGGAGATCTCACTCTTCCCGGAATTCACAGCATGAACACCTCTCTTGGAAGGAGTCCTTCCAAAGTTCCGGGTCCCTTCAGCTAATTCCTGTATCTTTTCCAAAGCAAGGTCAAGGTAGAGTTAAGAATGTTACCTTCACAAGCCGCATCGACGATCCTCCTTTCATTGTCTAGCAAGCCATTTTACAAGTACAAGACTAGATCTTGAGTCGAATATCCGTGGAAAGGACAACTGGATCGGAGGTGTGCGAATCTTTTAAAGTACTCATAGAGAGTTTTGTCCGCCTCTTGCTCAATGTTGCTTATAGCTTTCTTCAAGCTATTTGCCTTCTTGATTGGGAAGTATTTCTCCAAAAACACCTTGTGGAGGTTCTCCCAAGTGTCGATACTCCCGGATGGAAGGTGGTAATACCAATCATCCACTGCATTCCTTGAGTGTGAAGCCGAATGCCCTCATCTTGATTCGCTCTTCGGTAATGTAGGCCGGCTTCATGCTCATACACACGGTATGGAACTTTCCAAGGTGTTTGATGGGGTCTTCACCACTTAGCCCATGGAAAGATGGAAACAAGTGAATGAGACCCGGTTTGAGCTCAAAGTTGATTCCTTCCCCTAATGCCAGTATTAGTAACCGCAAGAGAGTTTTGAGCCAAAGTGGGTTGAGTGAGTTGACGAAGAGTACGATCAGCCATTTCTTGTTGGAGTTGTTGTTGTCTACGTTGCCGGATGTGCGTTCTCTCAATTTCTGGATCAAAGGAAGCAAAGCCGAAGTTAGTAGCACGGGTTTGAACCATAAAAATGGTTCAAACCAATAATCAATAATAATAATAAAATAAAAACAACTAAACTCCCCGGCAACGGCGCCAAAATTTGACAAGACCTTTATCTATGGTCGTTTTTATCTTATCAAAATATAATCCCGACTTAGCACTAAAATGAGTATAGTGGTTAAGTAAGGGTCGAGCCCAAGAGAGTTTAGTATTTTTATTAAATTCAGTTATTGATTATAGAAACAAGTAACAGGGGGGGGTTTGGTTGAATTGATGCACACAAAACTTATGAAAACAAGTAACGCAACAAGTAAGACAATAATGGGTGAATCTACACTAGGTTGATTCTTAGCATGCGATTGCTAACTTTGGTGAGTTCTTATTTACAAGTTTTCAAGTAATCTCCCGTCTCGATCATATATATGTGTTGAGCCAACCGGCATCAACACAACTTAACAGGTTAGTGTTCTGTAAACCTACAAGAACAATTAACAAGTTAGCTTTCAAACAAAGAGTAAGGGATATAAAGAAAAGATTAAAACCGTTAAACTTATCTTTATATTTGTGTTCCTTTCCTTTAAGCAATTACAACCCGTTATTACTTAAAGTTTACTACTAGATTAAAGACCCGAGCCCGGAATCTATTAATCCTAGTTCTTTGCATGCACTTTAGAACCTAAGGTGATCAATCTCAAGTGATAGTAAAACATGCAATTAGACAATGAAGATCAAAGAAACACAAAGTATTACTGAATGAAAACTTATATTAGAAAGAACTTACAACCAAAGTAACAATGCAGCTTCAAACCAACCCAATGTAGCAAGGGAGTTAGCAACTCATTACAAAGGTAGCAAGATAGTTTTAATGGAAAAAGTGAATTCTAAATTGGATGATAAGTGGATGATTCTAGCAATCAGCCAAGGACTATTTATACTATAAATGACACTAAATAGGAGTAAATGGCCGACTCAAAAGAGCCACCTTTAATGCCATAAAGGCGGTGTAAACAGTCAGAGGTAAGCTTCTGTCGTTGAACCGCAAGGGCGGTCTTCAGATCCGCAGGGGCGGTGCAGGTGAAAACGCTTGATCTTCTTCATGACCGCAGGGGCGGCCAGGCCATTCCGCAGGGGCGGATCTTTAATGCTCTTTAAACGTCTAACTCTTCAACTTCCTGTCGTTTCTGATGCCGAGCCGCCGGGGCGTCTTAGTGTCAATACGGCGGCGGTGACACTGACTCTTCATCTTCCAGCTCCCAGGTTGAGGCGCAGGCAGAGGCGCAGGGGCGCTGGTCTTTGCTTCTTCAAGGCAAGTCACCGCAGGGGCGCCAAGGGTTGACGTAGGTGCGGTGACAGTCTTCGTTCCTGGAGTTGGTGAAGGCGCAGGCTGCGCTCCGGAGTATTGTGTCACCCGTAGGGGCGGTGACACTACTCCGCGGGGGCGGTGAAGCAACAGAAGCTTTGCTTCGTGAACGGTCTTCACTCCTAAGTGCTTATAACTCCTTCTTTATCTTCTTTTAGTCTTCTTCTTCTGGACCAATGAGTTAGTAGCATAAACCGACACAAATGTAATAAAAATACTCTAAAAACTAACCTAAATGATAGTGATTCCATCACCTATCAGGACCTCACAATGGATCCCGACCCTAGTTTGACAATGATTTCCCTAGATCTTACAACAAGACTCAAATAAAGAAAAACCGAATATCATAAAAAGAGTTTTAATGTTATGAATGCAACAAAAGACTATCAACCAACAAAATAACTTAGAGTCAAAATTTCGAATAACATGTCTTCGCTCCAAAGTGTGTGCAAAATAAGTCTTAAATTTATACAAAAAAATTAAGCAAATAAGCGAACCCGTAGTGTACGGATCAATCGCAATACAAGCAAGTATTCCATGGTCGAACACAAGGACTATGGTGAAATCAAGCAACAATATATAACTTTAGGTTGTCATGCAATCTCGAGCAACAAAGAACAATGATGTATATAAATCAGATAAAGGAATGCGGATTCTAGAGATCAAAGTATCCAGTTGTGGTTTCGACTCAATATTTATAAGGATGAACACGGACCGAGCTGAGGTTGCAAAGGGAAGGTGTTTCTACGATGGGATAGATCACTGGGTAAGTCTCACTATCCACTATCCTAAACCAAAGATCCTACTACCGAGTAAATCTCAAGGAACTGAGGAAAGGAACTATCAACTCAAACCAACAACTTTCAACACAAGGGAACAAAACTAACCATCACCGGGTAAGTCTCAGGTTAACTGATAGCATGAATTATAGTCTATATTTTGGGACTTGTTTAGACGTTTTATCTTCAATAATCTGTATGTTTGAATGTATATTATGTGATTATATTGTCATTTCATCTACCTTTGCGGGAATCGAGGTCTACACCAAGTTTCGTTGTAATCGTAGTTAAAATGGCACATTTTGGATCAAAATTGAGGCCGAATTGAAGGAGGCGCTGGAACAACTACGCCTCAGCAAGGAAGAACTACGACTGGAAAAGGAAGAAACCCGCACAAGGACGGAAGCGATCGAAGCAAATATGGCAACTTTATGGGACCAATATCTACCTCGACCGAATCCAGATCCTCGACCGAGGCAGGATCCAGTTCCAGATCCTCGACCGAGGCAGGATCCAGTTCCAGATCCTCGACCGAGGCAGGACCTAACTCCAGCTTCCCCGGCCGAGATACTTCCACCTCGGATGCCTGTCCGAGATGTTTTTTTTGTAGGTATCCTGCAGACCCTAGGACAGAGGATGGACCCTAATCAGCAAGTGAGGCGTCCAGGAGTCAACCTAGGTGATCTAGCGGAATATGATTATGAACTTGGACCGCAAGTTCTTTCCATGATCCGCCAATGCCATTTTGGAGGTTTAGAGAGGGAGTCTCCGCATCAACACTTACAAAATTATGATATTTTGATGGAGACTTTGAGACCTTCAAAAGTGGAAAATAATAATTACAAGATAAGGCCTTTTTACTTTTCTTTGAAGGACAGGGTGCTTACTTGGTATCAGTCTCTTCCTCCCGGAAAGATCAACACTTGGGAGGAGATGACGACGGAGTTCCTAACTAAATTCTTTCCCCCCTCCAAAACCGCTGAAATGAGAGGAAAGATTAATGCATTTATCATGAAGGACAAGGAGAGTTTGTCCAAGTCATGGGAGAGATTTAAAGACATTCTTTTGGATTGCCCACATCATGGGATTCCAAAGATAGAGTTGTTGGAGATATACTTCAAAGGATTGGATGGAACTACCCAATTCAACTTTCAACTACTATCCGTCGGCACGTTTATGGACATGCCGATTGATGAATCTTGGGAGTTCATTGAGAAACAGGCTTTGCACATGGAGAAATACTCCCACCAAGGAGCTGAAAATAGAGTTAAGAGAGTCAACTTCCAAGAAGCTCCATCAAATGATAATCAGCTCACCTCCCTCAAGAATGATGTGAATCAATTGAAGGATCTTTTGGCTGCTCACACCAAAAAGGAGGAGGGAGGATATCAAGGCTCAAGGAACAACAACAATGGTTCCCGGAACAACAACTACAACAACAATAGAGGCTCCAACAACAACAATTGGAGATCAAACAAATAAAATTCGGGTAACCCTTACTCTAACTCCAATTCTAATAATTCTTCTAATCCTTTCCTCTCTTCTTCTTCTACTCCATTGAAGAGCCAAGAACCTGGATCGTTCGTCCCAGCCAGCGAAGAAAGATGCAATGCTGGAGGCCATCTTGATCAAGCTCAATGCTATGGAGACGTCCATGACCTCATTTTCGAAGGAACAAAAAGCCTTAGAACAACAATTCTTTAACAAGGCGAATGAAGCGCCAAGAGACCAAGGGAAGCTCCCAACAAGGACAAAGAGCAACCCAGAAGGAGAGATCATGACAATAACGACGAGAAGTGGACTGAAAACTGCAGATCTAGTGCCTCAGTCGATGCCAGTGAAGAACACCTCGGTCCTGGTACAGACGAAGAACACTTCAGCTGAGATACCAACCGAAGTGGAGTCTCAGAAAGCGGAGGAGAAATATGAAGTTTATGTTCCACCTCCTGCTTATAAACCACCACTTCCATTCCCCCAGTCAAGAGCCAGAGCACATCTAGACAAGCACTTTGGTAAGTTCCTTGACTTGATGAATAAATTACATATTAACATCCCTTTCCTTGACGCTATTCTAGGTATGCCCGTCTATGAGAAGTTCTTAAAAGAGATTCTATCAAGGAAGAGGAAACTGGAAGACTTTGGTGAAGTAAGGATGACATCTAAATCCTCGGAGCTCATTCAAATCATGAAGGAGAAGATGCCACCCAAATTAAGGGATCCCGGCTCATTTTGCATTCCCATTCAAGTTGGGGATGTTACTTGTGAGGCGTTGTGTGATCTAGGAGCCAGCGTGAGCATCATCCCGCTGGAGCTATGTGTGAAGATCGGACTTGGAGAGCCCAAGCCGGTGAAGATAAGATTATACATGGCGGACCGCTCCATTACCCATCTCGTGGGCATTTTGGAGAATGTTCCGGTTAAGTTAGGTAACTTCTACTTACCTATAGACTTTGTTGTGCTTGACATTCCCGCAGATTATCTCGTTCCTATCATTCTCGGGAGACCATTTCTAGCAACCTCGGGTTGCAATGTGGATTATAAGAACGCCAAGTTGCAATTTAACATTGGCAGAGATCAAGTGGAGTTTGCATTGCTTGCTGCAATGAAAGGAGAGCCGCTGGAGGATGATATCTTCAACATCTATGATGAAGAAGAATCAAGAGAATTGGTGAGCTCTATCCTTATTAATGATCCACTTGAAAGAGTTATTAGTTTTAGCTTAATGGAGGAAGGTATAGATGCTTCTTGTCATGCAGATATATGGAGCTTAAAAGCACTGGAAGAAGATTCAGGAGCTAAGATTGAAAAGCTAATCTAGGAGAAGAGAATCTCCAGTTTCGGTCCCAGTTGCAGTACCTCGACCGAGGCACTCTCTAGACCAAGCGAGGTGTTCTTGACTGAAGAACATCTCGGTCACCCACTCTGGACCTCGACCGAGGTCGCAAGCGAGATACCGTCAACTGAGAATAACAAACTTTCTACTCCCTATTCTGAAACTCATTCACAGTTGGTGGAGAACTTTCTCTACCAAATATCTGATAATAAAGAACCTTGGTATGCTGATATTGTTAATTATCTTGTTTGCTAGGAAATACCGCCCGGATTGACGTACGCTCAAAGGAAGAAATTCTTTAAAGATGTACGCCACTACTATTAGGATGAACCTCTACTGTTTAAGAGAGGTCCGGACGGGATGCTTCGAAGATGCATTCCGGAAGATGAAGCTACTAGTGTCATACGGCATTGCCACTCACTTCCTTGTGGAGGACATGCTAGCACTCACAAAACATGCGCTAAGGTATTACGTTCCGGCTTCTTTTGGCCTATATTATTTAAGGATGTGCAAACGTTTGTTGGTTCTTGTGATGCATGTCAAAGAACAGGGAACTTATCTAGGAGAAATGAGATGCCACTCAACAACATCTAGGAAGTTGAGATTTTTTATGTGTGGGGAGTTGACTTCATGGGACCTTTCCCATCTTCAAGAGGAAACCTCTACATCCTCATAGCTGTCGATTACGTCTCTAGATGGGTGGAAGCAATTGCCTCCCCCACTAATGACGCCAAGGTGGTTGTGAAGTTCTTTAATAGGACTATTTTTCCATGTTTTGGGACTCCACGCATCATCATCAGCGATGGAGGGACACATTTCATCAACCGAAAGTTTAAAGTACTTCTATCGAAGTATGGGGTAACCCACAAGGTAGCAACCCCTTATCACCCTCAAACTAGTGGAAAGTTCGAGATCTCGAATAGAGAAATCAAAGCAATCTTGGAGAAGACCGTCTCTAGGACGAGGAAGGATTGGTCCATGAAGTTGGACAACGCTCTTTGGGCTTACAGGACTGCATTCAAGACTCCCATTGGTACCACATCTTATAATTTGGTATATGGAAAGTCTTGTCATTTGCCCGTTGAGTTAGAACACAAGGCGTATTGGGCAATCAAATGGTTGAACTTCGACATCAAGGAAGCCGGTGTGAAATGGCTATTGGACATCAATGAGCTGGAGGAGTTGCGTTTGAACGCTTATGAGAATGCCAAAATCTACAAGGAAAGGACAAAGAAATGGCATGACAAGCGTACCATTCCTAAGGAGTTCAAAGAAGGAGATTTAGTTCTACTCTTCAACTCCCGCCTTTGCCTCTTTCCAGGTAAGTTGAAATCTAGATGGACAGGACCTTACGTTGTGAAACATGTTTTCCCTTATGGTGTAGTTGAGATTTGGGGAGAAACAAGTGGAAACTTCAAGGTCAATGGTCATAGACTTAAAAAATACCAACCAGAAGTCCAGGTTGAGGAGATTGCACCACTATATATTGTCTAGGAACGTCGTACGGGCCAGCTAGCGACCTTAAATCAAGCGCTTCTTAGGAGGCAACCCAAGGTATTGCTTTATTTTCCCTTTTCTAGTCTAGCTTTAGATAATTTGCTTTTGCTTTGCTTTGCTTTATTTTTGGCGTCCTAGACAGAAACCAGGTACTTTCTAAGGAAGGAATACAACCCAGGGCAACACTGAAAGGACAAAAGTTCGAAAAACTGAGAAGATGGAGTTTGACTGAGACACATCTCGGTTGCAGTCATAGCACCTCAACCGAGATGATTCTTGAGCAACCGAGGCGACTAGGGTTGACAACAATTCACCTCGGTCCAGACACCTCGGTCCAGTCGGGACCATCTCGACCGAGGTGACAGCAAAACTGGCGAGGCGTATAAAAAGGGAACAATTTTCCCCTCTTTCCCTCCCAACTTCTCTCTCGACCGCGGCGGACCATCACCTCGTTTCTCTAATTTTCACTCGTTTTCGACGATTCTTGCTTCCATTCTGCAAGGAAAGAGTAGAGAATCGGTTTACAAGCGAGAATTTGCAACAAGAACGCCTCAATTCTACTGAATCTCGGGTAAACATTTGAAAGCCCTAATTTCTCTATTCTCACAGATTTCGGAATTTGGTGGCTTTGGTTGCCATAGATCTCTGTTGAAAAAGGTTTAAGTACCCCTTAGGAACAATCTGTAGTGAAATTGGGGGAAAAGAACTGGAAATCTGAGAATTGAAATCGAACAGCGATCTACCTCGGTCCAGTCGACCTGCACCTCGGCCGAGGTGATTCTTGAGTTCTGACAAGCAACCGAGGTGATCTGTCAGACAGAGAGAGAAAATGAGTTCTAGGTCTGATCGCCAGATAGTCCTGAGAGATGGATCCTCCCCTTCTTCTTCTTCTTCTCGACCTTCCATACCGGTGATCCATGAGCGTCACCAGGCTGATTATGACCGCATCTGTACGCGCCTTGTGATTGCGTCACGGTTTTTAGATATTGCTGCTTTTGACTGCCTTTATGTTGCTGATGATTTGAGACGGATGGTCTCGATGGTAGGACTGAACTAGTTCATGGAGATTAGAGATCCAGCCTACCTCGAGCCGACATTGGAGTTCGTGAGTTCTGTGACTCACCTGCCCGAGGAGAGGGCCATCAAGTACCGGTTGCTGAACCGGAATTACTTAGTTCTGATGGATCAGTGAAGAGACGTCTTCGGTTTCCCGACCCCCACAGTTCCCGACTTCCTTTCTCAAGCCGTAGCTCGACAGTTTTGGGGTCAGATTGTGGAAATGGTAGGGGAGGTTTGTAAACTGGAGGAGGAATGTAGATGTCTTCCTTCTCCTTCCCCTTTTCCTTCTCCTTTTCGACGGGAAATTCAACAAACTTAGGCTGCGGGTCGGTGGTTGTTGCTCCGCTCCTAGTTGTGATAGCCATCACCCTTCCTTTCGGGTTATCCTCCGTCTTTCCTGGAAGTTTTCCTTGATTTCTAGGAACTTCCTCAGCATTGCTAAACATTTGGTTTTCTAAAACCTTTTGAGCTTTATCAACCTTAGTGATGTGACTCTCCAACCCTTGAAGTTTTCCCAAGATTGTTTCCAGCATGGGATCGGGCTTCTCTTTCCCCGAAGTGCTTCCACTATTAGATGTTTGCCCCTGGCTTTTCAAAGGAATGGAAGAAGAAGATGGTGGAGTTAGTGAATTTCCTGAATTGGGATAAGAATTACCGGAGTTTTGTTGTTGGTTGGAACGCCAATTGTTGTTGTTTGAACTCCTATTGTTGTTCCAATTGTTATTCCGGTTGTTGTTGTTCCAATTGTTCCGGTTGTTGTTCCGGCTATTGCGATTGGTATTCTCATTCCCATTGTGGTTATTGTTGTTTCCTAAATAACCAACATCTTGCTCCTTAGGCTTTTGAAAGCTAGCTTTGATGATTTCCTTCAATTCTTTAATCTCGGTGTTGAGAGAAAAGATTTGAGTTTGAGAAGCTTGTGTTAGCTTTGCTCCTTGCTCCACTCGATTAGCTTCCACCTTCCGATGAGAGTACTTCTCAATGACTCGGGCTTGCTTTTGAATGAAGTCCCAAGCGTCATCTTCCCTCATGTCCATGAATGTGCCACATGAAAGGGATTGGAGCTTGAATTGTGTTTTCACATCCAGCCCCTTATAGTATATCTCCAATAACTCCAATTTGGAAATGTCATGGTGTGGGCAATCCAATAGTAAATCCTGAAATCTTTCCCAAGACTGAAACAAACTTTCATTAGATCTCATAGAAAAAGCATTAATTTTACCTCTCAACTCCGCCGTCTTGGATGGCGGAAAGAACTTGGTTAGGAACTCCGAAGATAGATCCTCCCATGTGTTGAGTCTTCCATTTGGAAGAGCTTGATACCAAGATAAAGCTTTCCCTTTCAAAGAGAAAAAGAATGGCTTGATCTTGTAATTATTGGTGGTTGCATTCTTTGGCTTCATTGTCTCCATCAAGATCTCAAAATTCTGTAAATGTTGATGTGGAGATTCGATACTCGTTTCTCCAAACTGGCTTTGGCGAACGGTGGTAATAACTTGTGGGTTAAAGCTAAACCCCTGAATATCGTCAGCATCAAAATTCACACCTAGACGGCGTGGTTGCTGAATCGGATCCATTCTTTGGCAAGAGTTCTTGGCTCTTCATCTACACGAGCGGCTCTCGCACCCCTAGCCGGGATACGATGATTGGCGGCTGGTCTTGGATTATTCTGGTTCGCATTGATCATTGGATCAATGTCCTCTAGCGACGGCATGGAGTAGTCGCTCTCTTCATCGGATGAGTCGGTTCTAACTGATCTTGTCGGTTCTAACTGATCTTGTCGGTTTGCTTCTCTTCTTCTTCTTGGAACCACTCATCTCCAACCTCATTTGTAGCATCATGTCCTTGAGCTCATTAATTTGCAATTGATGACGCTCCGATTCTTCCCTACGAGTCTTCTCGCTCCATCTAAGTCGAGCTTCGGAATCATCCAACTCTGCTTGGATATCCCTCTCATTACTTTCAACCATCTTTCTTTCTTTGAGCTTTTTTCTCAAAGTCTTCTCAAGTTCTTGATCAAGAGGTAAGAGGTCTTTTTTGGTGCTAGACCTGCGCATATACCTAAGATAACCTGCAAATATCACTTAAAAGAGATATCAAATGACAAGAGCAAAGCTCCCAAGCTCGACAACCGAAAACCGAAGTTTGGTTTAGACCAAATCCCCGGCAACGGCGCCAAAAACTTGTTCGCCCTAAAGTGTGCGTGCAATCAAGTCTTAAATTTATAAAACTAGAATAAAAGCAAGCAAACCCGCAGTGTACGGATCGGCGTAGATCAGCAAGTATTCCACAGTGTCGATCACAGGGATTTGGTGAAACAAAACTCAGTCTCAAGTTACACTACAAAAAAAAAGTTTTGCGACGGTATTTTGCGGCGGCAAAAAACTGTTTTGCGACGGTGATCACCTTTTCGCGATGGCGTGGCGTCGGCAAATACGCTGACGCAAAGATGTCCGACGCAAAAGGTTTTGCGTCGGTAATATACCGTCGCAGAAACGTTTGCGACGGTATGGTGTCGGCAACAACCGTCGCAAATAAAGGGGATCCGTCGCCGCCAAATTTTAGTTTTGCGACGGGTACGCCGTCGCAAAATAGCAGTGACGTGTATTTTTCAATTTTTTGCGACGGCAGACGCCGTCGCAAAAAAAATAAAAATTGATAAACCGAAAAAAATTGCGACGGCTATCTCCCGTCGCAAATAGTGTGACGGCTACATTATTTAAAATCTGTGATGGTACGTTGCCGACGCAAATGTTAAATCTGAATCGCATACTTCTGATTATTTGTAGCCGTCACAAACCTAAAGTTCACTTTCAGGCTATTTTAATATGCAATAATTTCACATAAATTAAAGACTAATCAAATAATAAAAGTACAGTATAGCATATTACACATTAAAAGTATAATATAGCATATTACACATTAAAAGTATAATATAGCATATTACATTAGTTTCAAGTCATTGTGAATCCACCGAAAAAAAAAGTCATTGAGAACAACACAAATTGAAACATATTTAAATGTTTTCACTTGGATATTTTCTTGAGCGACTTCTTTAGCGGCAGACTCTTTTGACCTTCTCCAATAGACTCATTTTGATGAACACTTGTTCCACCCTACAAAACCAAAATTCACTACATTAACATTAAAATATGATATTCAAGCATTTGTCAACAACAATATTAACAACACTACACATTAATATCATTATCACTAAACCAAGTACCAACTATCCACAAGTCAGTAGCCTCGTTACTTTTTCGTACACTAAGACAATAAAATTAGTAGCCTCATGAAGAACTTAGAAAGCAAAACATTTAAGCAACTTCTTTTGTGCATGAAAATACTACAACTCCAAAAATAATTTGAGCATACCTAAATAAGTGAAGTCTAAAAATTCAGAATTGAAAATAGACATGTGGGATACTTTTGGGTGTTTATGGCGAGACAATAAATTCATCTTTAACTATAAATAATTTGCTAGTTAGACGAGTTGAGTCGATCATTTTTACTTAACCAGTCATTCGGCTGTTTCCCTATGCCTACTTATTTTTCTAAATATAATCTGCAGACATTTCAAGGCTCTGTTTGGCTTTTTTACTTAACAAGTATTTGTAAGTGATTAGTAATGTATTACTCTATTGTCATTGCACCTGAAGCAACTACAGATTGTGGTAATGTAGTATATTGATTTCTTGAGGGGGAAAGAGCATGTGATTGTAGAGTGTCAACTATGGAAATATGTATGTCTGACAATTCGGATATTTATATAGTTTAAATGAGGAGAAATAGGATTCAGTGTTTGTTTCGACCAAAATATAGTTACTACTTTTCAAGGTTAGCTTTCAAAACTACGCGAAAAAGAAAGGCATATTCACTCAATATTATCAATCTGGGGCTCCTAGCTCATTCAAAGACACAACATGCACAGCTGAAGGCGGTACCTCCAAAATTCCCACTTGCAATCATCTAAGACAAATTACAACTCACTAGTACTAGTAATCAAAACATATATACCTCCTAAATTGCAATCATCATCAAACCCATCGCTGGGAGTGATCAACATAAATATCTCTCAAATTGCAAATTTGCAATTTCTTAAGGGATATCTGGTTAAGAGCATCCACACCTTATGTCTAGACCGAAGGATAAGTTCAACATTACTTAGTACATCATAGGAATAAATGAATTTTAAGTATGGTAGGTTCTTCTCAAGGCCTAACTTGAAATACAATATGGAGGGACCTGATGTCGTTTCTTCTTTTCTCTTGAAATTGGTTAGGTATGGTCGTGGAAAAGCAGTAATTTGAGCAACAATTTAGTGGACAAAGAAAATAAAAAACTCAGGGCACGTGCATCTAACATAGTGTCTGACATATTTACAACAAATGTCTGACATATTTTACAATACTGCTTGCAGCTTAAGTTCAACTTAACAAATTTTATATGCAAAGCCCGTCAATTTGAATATGTAGCATCAAGTAAAATAAAAAAAATCAGGGCACATGCATCCAAAATAGTGTGGCAGTAACTTCAGTTTCACATCAAAGTATCATGCAAATAGGAAGATCACATTATGTAATATGACTGTATATGTTCAGATTATGTAATAAGACTGTCTTTTAGAAAATGTGCACTTCCGACCGGAAGTGCACATTTTCTGAAAGAGATTTACATACTTTCTGTTGCAGTCAGCGCGGTTTGAGAGGTCAACTAGATAAATTTTCCATGCAAAATGCCCAGATGCAGCTGCTAAAGATGCATAGTATGGCCATCCTGTTGCACATAGAGCCAATTAAGACAGATGGAAAGGAAGCAACTTGTATTATCAAAAAATGAACAGTTTTAGGAAAAAACAATACAGAGCAACATAAATCTTTCAGGTGAAAAGTTCAAGGAAGTACCTAGGTTGGTATTGAATCCACTGACAGCAAGACTAGTAATGCACGCAGCACTAAAGCCAGTAATCCACTCCTTTGTTGAATCCCCAAACCTCAACGCCGTAGACTTCACTCCTACTTTCAAGTTATCTTCTGTATCCTGCATTTCTTCGATTAGCAACTTGTACATTTTTATTTAATCACATAACAAAGTAGAGTGGCTTTCCCACTGTAAAAAAAATAACTAAAGAAAATTAAAAAGAAAAAGCCTTAATTTGTTTCCTATATGTAACATTCTTGTATCTCATTTGACCTTAAACAGTTGCCTCTGATACTGGGAGATAGACCTAGTGTGACATCCAATACCGTGACATTCCATAATGTGTTAAGCTCGCAATTTAGAATCAGACACCCATTACGATCATAAAAATCATCTAGAAGTAAGACTATAAGATTTGAATCCATTATATTCTCACTGATGATGGTATTCTATATTTAGACTACTATAACTTAGAAGTAAGACTATAAGATAATTTTCAAAACTATTTATAATCTCTCTTAAATAAAGAACATGAAAATCTAAATGCTAATTGACTTTCAAATCAATATAAAAAAATATAGAGAAATTAGAATACTGATTAATAATATGTGAGATATATATCCCGTCTCTACTATCTAAATTAAAACTGAAGTAAAATTCAAAAAACCAAGGAGATAGAGATGAGTTTATGTACTTTACAGCTTATGTACTTTACAACTTCACCCAATTTCAACTTTAACTTCAATTGCTTTAAACAAACACACATTATATATTTATATTAAGGAAATCTACTCACTTACCTTTTAGCTCAAATTTTTAATTGGCGTTTTGTTCTTGATTTTTTGCTGAGAGATTAAGCAATAGGCATAGTTGTGGTGCTTGAGAATTGAAGTGATGGCTATATAGGTGGAGAAGGGGGAGGACTCAAATAATAGGCAAGTGTGTAGTTTTTAACATACATATTCAGCATTCAAATTTCCCTAAGTGTTAGACTCAGCATTCAAATTCTAATCCAATTTTAACATACCGATTCACGATCCCACATCTTGAGAGTTTCTATCATTTCTTATGCCTTTTATTCATCTAATTTGTATCTTAAACCCATCAAATTCTAATCCAACTTTAACATACAAATTCACCTAGATATCCAACAAAAACATAATCAGGATAAGAGGAAAGAGGAAGTAACAAATGAAACCCAGGAATATGAGTCTTCATATTTGAAAGTAATACAGGGAGTAAGCTAACAAGGATCTATAGCTTCCAACAGATCCTTACATATCTCCATCCATATCTTTAGAACTAAAAAGCCATGCAATTACTTTAGTATTAACTTATCCATATTTTATGTCTATATTCACAAACCTCTAACTTTAGAACTAAAAGTCATGGCAAACATCAAACTTTTTATATTGAAAGACTATAAATAGTTTGAACTTTTTGTTTATCAGCTCTAATCAGCTGATATTGGTTTTCAATACTATTAATCTCATTTATATTATTACCTAATAGTCTAATTATAAATAACTATATAAAGTTTATTGCATATTGTGTTAGTATTATAATACTCTTAGTTATTTAGTACAGAATTTTTAGATCCTACAATCTGATTGTGTAAGGAGACTATATATACCATCCTCATCCTCCTAACAGTGGGTATAGTTTGCTTTCATATTGCATCTCCACCTAACACCATGAGTTGCTGATTTATTCACCTACAATGCTACCTTCTGGGATGAAATCCCCTAACGTTAGCATGTATCCATTTGATCAATGAAGGTAATATTAAGTAAACAGGTAGACTTCAACACTACATTGGCTAAATTTTCGTCACAAATTGCAAATTGAGCTAAAACCCTAAAATCAACACAGCATGAATAAAAAAACATAGAGAAACGTTTAGCCAGAGAGAAGAGATAGAGCTAACAATGTGAACGTCCTGCTCATCGAGCGTCACTGGTGTGGAGTCAAGAAGCCTAATTTCTCTGGACTCTACCTCGGAACGGTCCGCCGGCCTTGGATGCTGCATTTAAAGAAGAAAATGTATTAGAATTCCAGATCTTCTGCAACTTCGTCTTTATCAAATGGGTTGTTTCTCCCTCCAGAGTGGAAGGAAGAAGGAGGTAACAAACTCTACAAAACCTCTTAAGCAACTTCGAAATCGGAAACTCACAAAAATTAGAAATCGGATTCATACCTTGTTTGGGGAGAGTTTGTTGTGCCTGCCTTTTGTGAAACCGCACGAGTCTGCTCGAGCTGTTCGCAGGGTTACCTTGATTGTGAACTTCGCACAGGAGTGATGAACGGCTCTTCAAGGTTTGTAGGTAGGTTTTAGGGTTAAGGGACGAGAGCGCGTTCTTAAGTGACGAGAACAGCTCTTCAAGGTTTGCAGGTTGTTTTTTTTCCTTATAAAAATTATATTTTACAAGTTTTTTAAGGGATAAAACAATCTGCTAAGTTTGCGACAGTTGATAATTGCCGATGCCAAAAGTAAGAACGTCTGCGACGGCAAATCATACCCGACGCAAAAGGTAAGTTTTTTTGCGACGGAAGACATACACCGTCGCAAGTATATATGCTATTGACGTCTGTATGGACTTTGTCGACGCAAACCTAACGGCGGTTGTACACGCCGTCGCTGTGCCGTCGCAAAACCCTACCAATGGCGACGGCAGAGTTTGCAGTTGCAAAAATCCGTCGCAAAAGTATTTTTTTTTGTAGTGTTATCGAGCAAATAAAAGGTAAAGCTTTGCAAATATTGGGGAAAACAGCAACCCTAAAGATCCAGGTATCCAATTGTGGCAATCGATTCAAGATATACTAAAAACTAAGGACAAAGTTAAGAGTTGCAAAGGTATGCTAAAGTAAAGCAATGTACGGTGAAGTTTTAAGACTTTATATGACTTACCTAAAGACACTCTCTATAAAGGCGGTTAGGCTTCAGTGTAGAAAAGATCTATGGATAAGAATTAATCTCAAATACCCAAATTTGTAACCCAATGATCAAAACTAACTAAAACGATTAAGGTTGTGACACTCGAAATCGAAATAGAGGGTGATGAGTCTTACTACTACCTAGAAAAGGGCAAGCCAAGACTAGATTAAAGCTAATCTTTAACCTTGGATCAAAGTAAAAGCAAAGTTCGTAAACTAGGGTAAATCACGGTCAGATCTTGAGAACCACGGCCGTGGACACTCAAGAATAGCCCGTGATTTGGGTTCGTCGACGAGATCTCTCTAACTCTCAGGTTCCAATTAATTTACGATCGATCTATCATCATCTAAGCCACAACTATTAACTCTTCACCTTAGAATTGCTAAAGGGTTTTAGCCAACAATCATTGTCATGATATCAATATTCAAATCAAAGAGAATAAAAGATGAAAACCCTCGAATACTTAATAAAACTTCGAAACCAATTCTCAAATCCGAACACAAGAAGTGATAATCAATGGATTCAGTATATAGAACACAAAACCTCACAATAATCTAAGGTAAGTATGAAGAACAGGTTGTCAATCCATCTTCAATGCCAAAACCTAAGAAAGAGGTTAAAAACCTTCGGCGATCTTCAATCCACCCTAGGCAAGAATGCTCCAAGCAAAGTAAGCGGCCGTCCACGTCTCCGCAAGATCCAACACGAATGTAATGGGAATAAGCCGTAAGCGTCGATACCCAAAACTCTCTTTTCTAACCTTTTTATAAGACAGGGAAAAGGTAACCGTCCCGGCCCATCACATAAATAACGTGGCAATTGAAGACTCGTCAAAAGATCGCCTAAATCACGGTCTCAAGGGATTCCACGACCGTGGTTTAGAGCGTGGAGTTGGATTACGGTCCGTCATGACTTCCACGACCGTACTTTAGGCCGTGTAACTTACTGGAATGCTCCACGCTCATGATGCTAAGATCTACGGCCGTGGTTTAGAGCGTGGACTCTTCTACGGCCGTAATTCAGGGTGTGGAAGTGCAAAATGCTTGCAGTTTCCTTTGTGTCGTGACATTCTTCATCCTATCTCTTTCCTTAGCTTCCTTGATGTGTTCCTAATCCTCGGATATGATCAAATCCTCTCTTTTCTCTCTTAATAGCTCCCGTTTAGCTCCTTTTCGCCTACAATCAACACAAAGCTATTGTAGACATCCATATCGACAATAATAGAGGAATAAGCTAACAATTGCTTCTAAACTTCATCCATGTACACAACAATGAGATAAAAAAATCAAAATAAGTGCCTAGAATATCGCAATATTTCATGCTAACAAAATACCCCATACTTGTTACTTGCTTGTCCCCAAGCAAGGTCTTTGAAAGCACTAAAATACAAGTTAGAATGAAATATGCATGCAATCTTGAAACAAAAACATTCTTTAGGTAAATGTGCTTCTAGTCAATAAATCATCCTCAAACCTTGCTTCATTCATTCTTGAAAACGCTTGTATACATAAACCAAAGAATGTAAAGCAAAGAAACATCACAAATCGCTTAAACTTTGAGACAAACATCATAACCTTCAAGTATTATCAAAATTAAGCATAAGAGATTTCAATTTAGATCACCAAGTCAAATAACTTTCTTTTGATCTTAAGGACTTTCAAGTAAGGTCTAAAATGCGGAAGGGAGGGAAACGTATAAGGGATGTGGTGCATGAATCCGGGAAAATGAATAACCAACTCTTTTTCTTTTACTTTGCATTGCGACACCATCAACTTTGAGCTTTGGTCTCTTCTTTTTCACATTATTTTTCGACTTTACTTTTTGAAAGATGGACAGAAGTGCACAAAAACCGAAGCCTAGGAGATTGGCGTTTCTCAATTTCGAGATGCCTCAAACCCTTGATGCACATACCATAATTTGTTAGAAATATTGCTCAATCCGACTTTGGCAAGACACAAACACCCGGCTATGTGAATGGTGCCGAGTTACTCATCGTCATGATTGACTTCCCCAAACCTATTAATTCTATTCTTTGAATGAAAAAATTTTCTTTCATGGCCCTCCCACATCAAACATGCCAAATATCAACTCCTCCAAATTCCCGGATAGGTAAGGGAGGCAATTACTTTCATTGTGGGGCTAAGTGATCAAAGAAAGAAGAAAGAAAATCGAATTGCCTTAATCATTTCATAAAGAAGTATAAGAACTCATCATGTGATTTCAACTTCAATTTCTCAATATGATTTAGATAGAACTTTCACATTAATAAACTTGCAAGAAAGGATAAGCAACTCATTCAATTTCTTTTCAATTCATTATTCCGTTTAAGCATAGAATTGTCATCAAAAATTCATTCCGCAAGTAGGAACTATCATAGAAGTCATCTCTAGTCTTAGAAGCACAAGAACTTTTTCAAAATTTTCCAAATTTTCAAATTTTTATGGGTTTTTCAAACTTTTTCATGCAATGCAATAATGAAACGTGTGACTATGAAAGTGAAACATGCAAGTGTTATGGATAGAAGCAAGCAAGCAAATGTAGTAGAGTTATTACAACACATAGTCACACCCCACCCCATACTTAGAACAAACATTGTCCTTAATGTTCGAAAAAGAAATAAAGAAAAGAAGAAAAGGAAAATGAACTCACTAAAAACGACGGTGGGGCGGCTGAACTGTCAATCCTCTAAGCTCATCACTGTGGTGGTGGGAATGGTGGGAATGGATGGAACTCGGGGCTGAAATGCCGCCCAAACTACTGGCGGTAGATGTCTCGCATCATCCGATCATGCTCATCAGCCCGTACGTCGCGAGTGTCCTGGCGGATCTCCAAGTCACCGACTCTCCTAGAAAGGTCGGTAGCCCACCCCGGTAGCTGCTCATACTAGGCTGGTGGCTGGCCGTACCATGCTGGTGCGTCTTGTGGTGCCGGTACTGCTGGAGCTGCTGGTGATTGACTGTACCATGGTGGTGGAGCTCCCATCCACTCCGGTTGTGCTCCGTATCAAGTGGGCGGAGTGTCTATCCATGTTGGCCTCTCACTCACGCTAGCACGGCGAGAGGAAGAGGCTCCTGAAGGTCCAGTTGGTCGTGGTGAACGCCTAAGAGGGTCTGGAAAGTGTGCCGGCTGATCCGGAAAAGTGCCAAAGTCACGCTCCTCACCTCCTCCCTCAAAACCATCACCTCCTCCTATCTCCTCCTCAACATCTGCAGTCGGTACCTCATCGGGGACGTAGGGAGGTGCTACTAACCTATTCGCATGCATAGCAGCGAATGTCTGCTTCCAATTATGGCGTCCAACCATAATAGAATACTCAGGAAGCCATGGGATACCTCTACCTCCTCTCTCCTCCCATGGCATACCGGCGGTAGGTGGACCGCGGTGCCTAGGCAAGATGATCGCCCTCGTCATCAAACTGTTGAGATCCAAAGGTCTCGCTGCAATCCTAGTGCAAGCAGAAAAATCTATCTCCAGCTGCCTAGCGATGTAGGTTACCATACCACCATATCCAATGTTCCTGGCTCTCTTATTCTTGAGCTTACTCATGGTGGAGGTTAAGAGGGTAGCACAGTCAGCAAGTCTACCGTGCAACATAGAATAGAGAAGGAACAGTTCATCTGTCTTAATCTTCTGAGGGGTCTCGGTCCTAGGGAAAAGACACTCAGAAAGGACTCTTTGGGCTATCTTCAAGGCTAAGTGATAGATGAGCTTAGCCTTGGTGTCAGCTGGCTGCCATCGGTCCTCGTTGGCATAGATCATGGCAATGTCCTCCCAAAAATCCTTAGCGTATACACCGCTAGGAAAACGACTATTGAAGGTCTCTTGGAACCCAAAGAAGGCTCCAAACTCCAAGATCGAGAACTCAAAGTACTCCTACATCAGCCTAAAGGAAACAGTCCTATCCATAGCGTTATGCTCGAAAGAAATCACAAACTCCCTAGTGATCTCCTCATATGCGTCTTCCCTAATAGCGGGGAAGACGATCAAACCGGCTCTATCTAAAAGCCAAGTCGGGTCATTCACCACATTCAGCGGATCTAACTCCTCAAGAACTAAGTAGCGTGGTCCTATGACCGTTCTCTTCTCGATCCTTTCTAAGGCATCGAGGTAATCCTCATGGATTTTTGGAATTCTAGGAGGTGGGGGTGATGGTGGCTCGCTAGGGGGTACTTAGGAGGAGGAGGAAGCATCACCTTTCCTCTTCTTACTTCTAGTAGACATTCTCCTTATCAAATCCATCTCAGAGAGAAAATCACGGTCTGTTCTACAAAACCACGGCCGTGGAACCTATAGAGACCGTGGTTCGGCACAATTTTGCTCAAATCTCAACAAATCAATCACCATACTCAGCAAAGCCTGTCCTAGACTAATTTTAATCTCAATCCTATGCAATGTGCCTAAGTTCTTGCGAGAAATAGACCCGAATTGACAAAGTAGAGAAGTAGAAGAAAAACCTAGGTTTTTGGATCTTCGAATCCAAATTCCGTCTTTTGTAGGGATTGTCCACTTGATTTGTTGATTGGATCTTGTAGATGACCAGAAATGCTTCACTTTAGCACCAAGAATCGCTCGAAACGGTTTCCGAACGAAGAATTGCGAGATGGAGAGGATTTTCGGAGTTTAGGTCGTGGAAGAGGGGCGTGGATTTGGGGAATGGGTTTTTTTTGTGAAGGAAGGTGGTTTATATAGTGGTCGTAAAATTTTTGGAAAATCACGGTCACTCGGGGGTTTCCACGGCCGTGGTTTTGTACGGAACCGTGGTTTTGGTGATTTTTCTCAGACTTTTGCAAATTACGGTCACTGTAGCTTCCACGACCGTGGTTTAGGGCATGAAACTCTCTTTAATGTGCCAAAATCCGAGTTTCGTCCTTCTAACTTTTTCCTTCCCATTGCCTATTCCATGGTTCCTACATCCAAACACACGACATACCGGGAGGTATCGAGGGTAAAAACAAAGCAAAAACGACTAAACGAATCTAATCTATGAATGATAAACTAAAGCATAAGTGCAATACCTTGGGTTGCCTCCCAAGAAGCACTTGTTTAAGATCCGTAGCTAGACCTTAGTTGCACCTATTCGAGTGCGGTAGGCGCGAACTCCTCATCTTGGAGTTCCGGTGAATACTTCTTGAGTCGTTGACCGTTTACCTTAAAACTTCCGCCCTTTTCACCCCATACTTCAACTGCGCCATGGGAAAAAACATGTTTGATCAGATAAGTTCTAGTCCAACGAGATTTAAGCTTATGGAAAGAGGCGGAGTCTTGAATTGAAGAGGAGAACTTGATCTCCTTCTTTGAGGTCCTTTGGAATGATATGTTTATCATGCCAACGCTTCGCTCTCTCCTTATTGATCTTAGCATTCTCATAAGTGTTTAAGCGAAGTTCTTCAAGCTTATTAAGGTCCAAAAGGCGCTTCTCACCCGCTTCCTTCATGCCGAAGTTCAACCACTTAACCGCCCAATACGCTTTATGTTCTAGCTCCACCGGTAAGTGACAAGACTTCCCATACACAAGGTTGTATGGTGTTGTTCCTATGGGAGTCTTATATGCAGTCCTATATGCCTACAATGCATCATCTAGCTTCAAAGACCAATCTTTCCTTGTCTTCGAAACTGTTTTCTCTAGGATTCCTTTAATCTCCCGATTCGAAATCTCCAATTGTCCACTTGTTTGTAGATGATAAGGGGTGGCGATTGATAACACGATTTATGACTTAGGTTTAGGTAACCATTTAGATAGATTCATCACTCATTCATGCATGATTTAGCACAAATTCGCAATGTTTGCACTCAATTCGCATATTTTGTCGAGACAGACGTCTACACGGACTTGTGCGTTGCTTTGTAGGTATTTCGGGGGTCTTTTGGACATTAACCGATACATTTGAGGGCCAAGCTTCATGATGGTACACATCCAAGGCTAAGGAGGAGCATAAATGGAGCAACAAGGGACACAAAGACCACTATTGGTGCAAGCAATGAATCAACTCATGGCTAGACGATCATAGCACCTTTCTGCTGAAGAAAATCGGACCAACAAGCAGCTAAATCGGCCGATTTTCTCCTGCTAGGTCGATTTTTGAGGCTTTGACAGCTTAAGCCACGTGTCCCACGATCTCTTGTCCGTCCTTGCTCTTGGTGGAGAATATAAGTGGTCCTTCAGGTGGTTGCTGAGCATCTCTCCTCTCCCACACTCTCATTCACAGCTCATCAATTTAGGGGAAAGATTGGAGGAGAAGAAAAGCTCTCAAGGATTGAAGGAAGAAGAAGAACACCATTCTAGGAGTTGAGTGAGATTTTGAGTGACTTTTGAGTGATTTTTGTAATCTTGGATTGAAGAACTATTGCAAGGGTTGTTAGGAACGTTTTGAATCTTCATTTAAGAGTTTGTAAGTCTTGCTACAACTTGGATTTGGCTGAGATTTATTGATTTTACTTGCTTATCCTTCATTTTCCCTCTATGAATACCATGTATGCTTGTATGATGATTTTGGATCTTAATATGCTTACTATTGGCTAGTTTATTGTGATTCTAGAGTGATGGATGGATGGTTATGGCTAGGGTGATGATAGGATGAGCTTATATGTTAGTTTAGGATGATTAATATGCACGAAACTCACAACAAAAGGAAAAATCGGACTGTTCATCAGATAAATCGGCCGATTTATCTGTAGAACAGCCCGATTTATTCCCCTGTTGCTCTTTAAATGATAAATCTGAATGCTAGGGTCCTTGGTTGTTTAAATCCTAGTGTTTATTAAGCCTAATTTAGCTTAGGATCACCTAATGCTATCAACCTAAGTGAGGGAAGAGATCTACCCGATGATTTCCGATCTTAGATACCTTAGAAGATGAATTCTAGGTAGTAGTGAGCCTCATAAGCCGCTATTGGATCGAGTGTACTAGAATTATTGCTTGAGATTTCCCTATTCCGAGACTTACCCGGTAAGGAGAGGGTTACCCTTAAGTAGTATCTAGTTTGTGTGGAATTCCTTATTCTAACCCCTTGAGACCTACCCGGTAATAGGAGTTAGATGCGGGACTAGTGAAGTGAGAGACCTACCCGGTAATCGCTTCCATTAGTGAAACATTCTTCCCCAATACCGCAACTTGTCCTTAGAATCCTTAGAACCTTGAATCCTATGCCATAACCGGAAATCTTGACCTCTAGAATCTACTTTTCTCTCTTGATCATATACTTTGTGCTTTGTGTTACTTGTTTGTTTGCTAGCTTGAGTTGTTATTTGTTTTATTACCTTGTTTGACTTGTGATCTTTGTTTGATCACCTCAAAAACCAACAAAAACATTGTGTTTTCCATTTTCTTTGTTCCTCATCTTATCTAGACTAGATTTACACTATCTTTGATCATTGTTTGACTCGATTTCACCTTAGTCTTTGTGTTCGACCTCGGAATACTTACCTTTCTACAAACGTCCCGTACACTGCGGGTTCGCTAGGAGTTAGGATAAATATAACGAGTATAAATTTAAGACTTATTGCATGCACATCACACGATCTTAGCGTGACAAGTTTTTGGCGCCGTTGCCGGGGACTAGGTCTAGATTGAGTCATTTTGTGATTGTTTCTAGTGTAGATCTTTCTTGTTGCTTTTGATCTCTCTTTGGTGTGTGTCTTTGCTTTTCAGGACATCATCTCTCTCTTTAGGTGTATGCGAAGATCTCGTGGCAAGGATTTAGCTTCATTCGATCCCGAACCGGAGAAAACCCTTCGATCTAGATCCAAGAACATCCGAAAAGAGAAAGAGATGGCCGGAAGAAACCTCCAAGCTGAGTTGGATGAAGCCTTAGAGCAAATAAGGCTAAGAGATGAGCTCTTGGAGGAAGAAAGGAGACTTGCCAATGAGAGGCAAGAGGAAACTAGGAGGGAGATTGAGGAGATTAGGCAAGCCCTTGTTCAAGGAGAGCTTAATCGCCGACAACCTCCACCTCCTCCACCACCGGTGGTACAACCGTAGCCGGCGGCTAATGTTAGGGTTGTGCCCATTGCCATTGAAGAGCCACAAACCCTAGGGAGACGTATGGATCCGGCACAAAGAGCACACCGTCCGGGTGTGAACTTAGGAGATCCCGCAGCCCACAACTATGAGCTCCGCCCTCAAGTTCTACAAATGATCCGGCATAATCAATTTGGAGGGATGGAAGGAGAGTCTCCTCACCAACATTTGATGAACTACGAGATTTTGATGGAGATTCTTAGACCGCCAAGATTGGAGAGCAACAACCATAAACTAAGGGCTTTCTCCTTCTCTCTTAAGGATAAAGCCCTGGCTTGGTATCAATCTATAGCACAAGGGCGAGTTGGTACTTGGGAGAAGATGACAACCGAGTTTTTGACTAAGTTCTTCCCACCTTCCAAAACTACCGAATCAAGAGGGAAGATCAATGCCTTCGTGATGAAGGATAGAGAGAGTTTGTTCAAGTCTTGGGAGAGATTCAAAGATCTTCTCCTAGATTGTCCACACCATGGCATACCGAAAATTGAGCTATTGGAGATCTACTTCAAGGGACTTGATGAAGATAGCCAATTCAAGCTTCAATCCCTTTCCGGTGGGACTTTCATGGAGAAGCATGTAGACGATGCTTGGGAGTTTGTGGAGAAACAAGCTCTTGTGATTGATAAATACTCCCATAGAAAGAGTGAAGGGAGAAAGGCGGGAGCATATGAGGTGAGTGAGGTCACCATGAGCAACTTCAAGCTCGACGCCATCAACAATGAGTTGAAATCCTTGAGGGAATTGTGTGCTACAACCTTGAAGAATCAAGCAACTCCTCAAGTGCTTCCACAAGCTAACCTATCTTCCAAGGAGGAGGATGTGAACTATATGGGAAAGGGCAACTACAACAACTACCAAGGCCCAAGGAACTTCAACAACAACCGGCAATTCAACAATTACCGGCCCAATCACAACCATCCCGGGTTTTCCTACTCTAACCCGGATGGAGCCTTGAACCCTCCCGCTTCCACAAGCACAACTCCACCACCAAGAGCTTCACAAGAACCTCCACCCGGATTCACTCAACCTCCAAAGGATAGGATCGAATTGATGTTTGAGCAATTGCTTGGAAGGTTGAGTGGTCTTGAGAGCACCGTGACTTCAATTTCTAAGGCTCAAAAGGTTTTGGAAGCACAAGTGTTCCAAAAGGCGGGTGAAGCACATAGAGATCCGGGAAAGCTTCCCGGGAGAACCGAAGAAAACCCAAGAGGCCAAGTGTTGGCTATTACAACAAGAATTGGGTTAAGCATGAAGGATCCCTTGCCCAAGGAGAATGCTAAATGGAAGCAAGTGGTGAATGAAGAAGAGACCTTGCAAGGAGACGGAAGCAAGAGCAAGGATGTAGAGCCAACCTATGTGGCACCGCCTCCATACAAGCCACCACTACCGTTCCCTCAATCACGAGCAAGAGCTCGCTTGGACAATCACTTTGGTAAATTCCTTGAACTTATGTCTAAATTACATATTAACATTCCGTTCATGGATGCTATTTTAGGGATGCCGACATATGGCAAGTTCTTGAAGGAAATACTCTCCAACAAAAGGAAGTTGGAGGAGTATGGGGAGATAAGGATGACTAAGAGATCCTCGGAATTGATTCAAACGATGAAGGAGGAGATGCCTCCTAAGCTAAGGGATCCGGGATCCTTTTGTGTGCCAATCGGAGTAGGAGAAGTGAAGTATGACGCCCTATGTGATCTTGGGGCAAGTGTAAGCATCATCCCGCTTGCACTTTGCAACAAGGTTGGGCTAGGAGAGCCAAAGCCGGTCAAGATGACCCTTTACATGGCGGACCGCTCAATCACTCATCCGGTTGGGATCTTGGAAGACATCCCGGTGCAATTAGGGAAGTTCTATGTGCCCATAGACTTCGTTGTTTTCGACATCCCGACGGACTATCCGGTTCCTATCATCTTGGGGAGACCTTTCCTAGCTACTTCCGGATGTCTAGTGGATTGCAAGAATGGGACTCTCTCCTTCAACATTGGAGAAGAGAACATCAAGTTCAAGCTGTCCACAATGATGAAAGGGCCAACCCTTGATGAGGATATATTCAACATAGTTAAAGAAGAGGAGTCTAGAGAGGTTGTGAGCTCAATCTTGCTCAAGGATCCGCTTGAGAGAGTTCTTAGCTCAAGCTTGATGGAAGAAGGAATTGAGAAGAGTAGCAATGAAGTAATCAAGGCCTTGAATGCATTGGACGAGCTACCAAGTGTTGGGTTTGAAGTGCTAGAAGAAGAGGAAAACTGCCAGAAAAATCGGATTGAAGGGCAAAAATCGGCCGATTTTTGTACTTGTGCTGAAATTTCAGCCAGTTTTGCCAAAACAGAAACTCAGATCGACCCACCCTCAGATAAATCGTCCGATTTTTCTTCCTGGGCCGATTTTCCTGAGTCTTTTCAGCATCAACCACTTGAGTGTGAGCAATCATCAAGGGACTTCAAGGAGGCTTCCATGGCTTTGCAATCATCTCAACCTACATTGTATGGATCGTCTCCAACCGAAAAAGGTCCTCCTCAACTTGATCTTAAACTCTTCCTTCTCATTTAAAGTATGCTTTCCTTGGTTCAAATTCTACTTATCCGGTGATTGTGAATGCATCTTTGAATGATGATGAGCTTAATAGATTGTTGAATGAATTGAAACTGCATAGAAAGGCAATAGGATACACCATTGATGATCTTGTTGGCATCAAGCCCTCTTTGTGCATGCATAGGATAATGATGGAAGATAATCATAAACCCTCTATTGAACATCAAAGAAGATTGAATCCCATAATGAAAGAGGTAGTCAAAAAGGAAATCATTAAGTTGCTAGATGCGGGAATTATCTACCCTATCACGGATAGTAAGTGGGTTAGTCCCGTTCATGTAGTACCTAAGAAGGGTGGGATGACCGTAGTAACCAATGAGAACAATGAACTAATCCCGACTAGGACGGTTACGGGATGGAGGATGTGTATTGATTATAGATAGCTTAACATGGCCTCTAGGAAAGATCACTTCCCTCTCCCCTTCATTGACCAAATGCTAGAGAGATTAGCTCAACACTCTCATTTTTGCTACTTAGATGGTTATAGCGGATTCTTCCAAATCCCTATCCACCCCGATGACCAAGAGAAAACAACCTTTACATGTCCATGGGGTACTTTTGCATATAGGAGAATGCCATTTGGGTTGTGTAATGCACCCGCCACCTTCCAAAGGTGTATGATGGCTATTTTTTCGGAATACATTGAAAATATCATGGAAGTGTTCATGGATGATTTCTCTGTTTATGGTTCTTCTTTCGATGATTGCTTGGCTAACTTGTCCTTAGTATTGCAAAGATGTGAGGAGACAAATCTTGTCTTAAATTGGGAAAAATGCCACTTCATGGTAAGTGATGGTATTGTGTTAGGACACTTGGTGTCTAACCGTGGCATTGAGGTTGATAGGGCTAAGATTGAAACGATAGAGAAGTTGCCACCACCTACCTCGGTGAAAGGGGTAAGGAGTTTCTTAGGGCATGCCGGTTTTTACCGGAGGTTTATTCAAGACTTCTCTAAAATTTCTAAGCCCCTTACTAACCTACTAATGAAGGATGTTGAATTTGTTTTCTCCAAAGATTGCCTTGAGGCTTTTTGTAGGTTGAAGAACGCTTTGATCTCCGCACCCATCATGCAACCTCCGGATTGGAGCCTACCGTTTGAGATCATGTGTGACGCAAGCGATGTAGCCGTTGGGGCTGTCTTGGGGCAAAGGAAAGATGGGCGAACTCATGCCATTTATTATGCTAGCAAGACGCTAGATGATGCCCAACTTAACTATGCCACAACCGAGAAGGAGTTGTTAGCGGTAGTGTATGCCTTTAAGAAGTTTCGGTCATACCTTGTTGGAGCGAAGGTCATTGTCTATACGGATCATGCTGCAATCCGTTACCTCCTTACAAAGAAGGATGCCAAACCTAGGTTGATTCGGTGGATCCTTCTTCTTCAAGAGTTTGATTTGGAAATCCAGGACAAGAAGGGATCCGAGAACTCCGTGGCGGATCACCTTAGTAGACTACCTCCCTTAGAGATTGAGAGAGATGACATCCCGATTGATGACTCATTCCGGGATGAGCAATTGCAAATGGTGGAGGAGTGCTTGTTCCAAGTGTCTAGGGGAAGTGAGCCATGATATGCCGACATTGTGAACTACTTGGTGTGTGAGGAAGTGCCTCCCGGATTAACATATGCCCAAAGGAAGAAGTTCTTCAAGGATGTGAGGCACTACTATTGGAGTGAGCCACTTTTGTTCAAAAGAGGGCCGGATGGAATGTTTAGGAGATGCATACCGGAAGATGAGGTGGAGAGTGTGATCCGCCATTGTCATTCCTTGCCATGTGGAGGGCATGCTAGCTCACACAAGACATGTGCTAAAGTCTTGCAATCGGGTTTCTTTTGGCCAAGTTTGTTCAAGGATGTGCAAAGCTTTGTGGTAGCTTGTGATGCTTGCCAAAGGACGGGCAACATCTCAAGGAGGAATGAGATGCCCTTGAGCAACATACAAGAGGTAGAGATATTTGATGTGTGGGGTGTGGACTTCATGGGGCCATTCCCTTCTTCATGTGGCAACCTCTACATCCTATTGGCGGTTGACTATGTTTCAAGATGGGTGGAGGCGATCGCCTCTCCTACTAATGACGCCAAGGTTGTGGTGCGGTTCTTCAACCGAGTGATCTTCCCTAGGTTTGGAACACCAAGGGTGACATAAGTGATGGAGGGAAGCACTTCACCAATAGGAACTTTGGGGCACTTTTGGCTAAGTATGGGGTGACTCATAAGGTGGCAACACCTTACCATCCCCAAACAAGTGGCCAAGTGGAGATCTCCAACCGGGAGATCAAGGCCATTCTTGAGAAGACGGTATCAAGGACAAGAAAGGATTGGGCTATGAAGCTCAATGATGCCTTGTGGGCATATAGGACCGCTTTCAAGACACCAATTGGCACAACTCCTTACAAGTTGGTCTATGGCAAGTCTTGCCACCTTCCGGTAGAGATGGAGCATAGAGCTTATTGGGCCATTAAGTGGCTAAATTTTGATCTCAAGGAGGCGGGAGAGAAGAGGTTGCTTGATATAAACGCCCTTGAAGAGATCCGGTTGGATGCTTATGAGAATGCCCGGATCTACAAGGAGCGGACCAAAAGGTGGCATGACAAGCGCCTCCTTCCAAAGGAGTTGAATGAAGGCGACTTGGTGCTTCTCTTCAACTCGAGGCTGCGGCTCTTCCCCGGAAAGCTCAAATCAAGATGGACCGGGCCATATATGGTGAAGAAGATCTTTCCTCATGGAGCGGTGGAGATAGGAGGAGATCATTGTGGTGACTTCAAGGTGAATGGGCACCGTTTGAAGAAGTACATCCCGGAAGCCCCGGTGGAAGTGATTGCCCCACTTCACCTTGATTGAAACGCTCCTGAATTTGGTCAAGCTAATGACCTTAAAGAAGCGCTTAATGGGAGGCAACCCATTGGTACATGTTTTTCCCTTTCTTTTTCTTGCTTTTATTTAATCTCACTCTTGGTGTGCTTTGTTCTTCTTTTGTGTTTTTGGGTGCTAGATCTTGCTGATTGTCATCAGTTATGAGATGTTGGGGGTCATGTGAAGACCTCATGGAGCCATTTAAGGTACAAGATCCGAGCACATGGACAAGGAAGAAAGCACCCAGGAAAATCGGACTGTTCATGCACAAAATCGGCCGATTTTCCTGGGCTATGGGGCGATTTTTCCTCTGTATAAAGGAAAGTGATGATCTCCAATCAAGCATGGGTGGAGCGGATGAGGAACTTGGACGGCTTGCGGTGCCAAGCGCGGGTTCCGACACCACAACGAACATCAAGAGCTCTCTACCATCCTTGATCGATCATCCACCATCATCATCCAATGAGAACCGAAATACCAAAGCATCACCGATTTTACATTGTGAGGACTCTCTTTCACTTCTTTATTTAGTTTCCACATTGGGGACAATGTGTTTCTAAGTATGGGGTGGGGTTTTCATGATCACTTGCATGATTAGCATCTAGGATAGTTTAATTTTGTCACATGTTTCATTATGTCTTGCATTATACATACATATTTCGAAAAATCCAAAAAATTCAGAAAATTTTAAAAATTTTAGTGCTTCTAAGGCTTGTATATGACCCTAATGATGAACCTTGTCTTGTGGATTGGCTATGGATGACCTTATGTGTTAAATTGATGATAGCATATGTGGACTTGAAGTACTTCTCTTGAAACCATGAATGATTTGTGATCATGAATGTTTGCCTTGATTGAATTGAGTATTGAAAGTCGAAATTGCATGCTAGTTCTTGCACATCATTTAGGAATGAATAAGGCAATTCATCTTTCTCTACTTCTCATCTTGATCATGTTGCTTGAGCACCTCAATTGAGATAAATTTGACCTCTTTTGACCCATCCGGGAATAGGAGCATGCTAGTGTGTTGATGTGTGTGAAAAGCAAGTGTGGGGTGAAGTTGTTGATGAAAAGAATGTCATGCATAAAATGCTGAATTTGTTGTGAAAGTGTAGCCAAAAATATAGGCTTGGGGACATTGGCTTAAATGACAAGTAACTCGATACACTTCACATAATCGGGTGTTGGTGCCTTGCCAAAGTCAAATAAACCAATAGTCCTAACGAGCTTTGGTATGTGTGCCCGGTGTGGATGCATCTCGAAAAATAGAAAAAGCCCGAGAATGGCTAATCACCAAGGTTTCGGCTTTTGCACACCAATGCCATTGTCTCAAAAATAAAAGAAAGAAAAGAAAATGAAGAAAAATATACACTTGAGGGAAGTTGATAAGAAATTTGAAGTTGTGGTTGTTTAGTTCCTTTCCCGGATTAGCATCACATAGCCTAGAAAATTCCCGCCTAATCACAACGTTTTTTGGCCTTCTATTTCACAAGTCCTTATGACCTACTTGCATGTGTATAAGACTAAGTGATTTAGATTGGATATGCTCATGATCATCTTGACTTCGTCATCTTTACACTTCATTGCATGCTATCGAGTTAAGTACAATTGTCTTTCCATGCCTTCACTTACTTGATACATAATTGCTTGTCCATTATCATGAAACATGACTATGAAGGTGATCCAATATTAGAAGCACAACTCCAAAAGATTTCGCCATTTTTCTGCATACATAAATCATGTCATCTCTTAGTCTATAGTTGGGAATTTGCTCGGGGACGAGCAAACCTTAGGTATGGGGTATTTTTGATAACACGATTTATGACTTAGGTTTAGGTAATCATTTAGATAGATTCATCACTCATTCATGCATGATTTAGCACAAATTCGCAACGTTTGCACTCAATTCGCATATTTTGTCGAGACAGACGTCTACACGGACTTGTGTGTTGCTTTGTAGGTATTTCGGGGGTCTTTTGGACATTAACCGATACATTTGAGGGCCAAGATTCATGATGGTACACATCCAAGGCTAAGGAGGAGCATAAATGGAGCAACAAGGGACACAAAGACCACTATTGGTGCAAGCAATGAATCAACTCATGGCTAGACGATCATAGCACCGTTCTGCTGAAGAAAATCGGACCAACAAGCAGCTAAATCGGCCGATTTTCTCCTGCTAGGTCGATTTTTTAGGCTTTGACAGCTTAAGCCACGTGTCCCACGATCTCTTGTCCGTCCTTGCTCTTGGTGGAGAATATAAGTGGTCCTTCAGGTGGTTGCTGAGCATCTCTCCTCTCCCACACTCTCATTCACAGCTCATCAATTTAGGGGAAAGATTGGAGGAGAAGAAAAGCTCTCAAGGATTGAAGGAAGAAGAAGAACACTATTCTAGGAGTTGAGTGAGATTTTGAGTGACTTTTGAGTGATTTTTGTAATCTTGGATTGAAGAACTATTGCAAGGGTTGTTAGGAACGTTTTGAATCTTCATTTAAGAGTTTGTAAGTCTTGCTACAACTTGGATTTGGCTGAGATTTATTGATTTTACTTGCTTATCCTTCATTTTCCCTCTATGAATACCATGTATGCTTGTATGATGATTTTGGATCTTAATATGCTTACTATTGGCTAGTTTATTGTGATTCTAGAGTGATGGATGGATGGTTATGGCTAGGGTGATGATAGGATGAGCTTATATGTTAGTTTAGGATGATTAATATGCACGAAACTCACAACAGAAGGAAAAATCGGACTGTTCATCAGATAAATCGGCCGATTTATCTGTAGAACAACCCGATTTATTCCCCTATTGCTCTTTAAATGATAAATCTGAATGCTAGGGTCCTTGGTTGTTTAAATCCTAGTGTTTATTAAGCCTAATTTAGCTTAGGATCACCTAATGCTATCAACCTAAGTGAGGGAAGAGATCTACCCGATGATTTCCGATCTTAGATACCTTAGAAGATGAATTCTAGGTAGTAGTGAGCCTCATAAGCCGCTATTGGATCGAGTGTACTAGAATTATTGCTTGAGATTTCCCTATTCCGAGACTTACCCGGTAAGGAGAGGGTTACCCCTTAAATAGTATCTAATTTGTGTGGAATTCCTTATTCTAACCCCTTGAGACCTACCCGGTAATAGGAGTTAGATGCGGGACTAGTGAAGTGAGAGACCTACCCGGTAATCGCTTCCATTAGTGAAACATTCTTCCCCAACACCGCAACTTGTCCTTAGAATCCTTAGAACCTTGAATCCTATGCCATAACCGAAAATCTTGACCTCTAGAATCTACTTTTCTCTCTTGATCATATACTTTGTGCTTTGTGTTACTTGTTTGTTTGCTAGCTTGAGTTGTTATTTGTTTTATTACCTTGTTTGACTTGTGATCTTTGTTTGATCACCTCAAAAACCAACAAAAACATTGTGTTTTCCATTTTCTTTGTTCCTCATCTTATCTAGTCTAGATTTACACTATCTTTGATCATTGTTTGACTCGATTTCACCTTAGTCTTTGTGTTCGACCTCGGAATACTTACCTTTCTACAAACGTCCCGTACACTGCGGGTTCGCTAGGAGTTAGGATAAATATAACGAGTATAAATTTGAGACTTATTGCATGCACATCACACGATCTTAGCGTGACAGCGATCTTGTGAGTCACCCCATACTTAGCTAGTAGAGCTTCGAATCGTCGGGCAATGAAGTGAGAGCCTCCATCACTAATGATAGTCCGTGGTGTCCCAAATCTTGGGAAAATAGTCTTGTTAAAGAACTTAACCACAACCATGGCATCATTAGTTGGAGAGGCAATCGCTTCAACCCATCTCGAAACATAATCTACACCTACAAGTATGTATTGGTTTCCACAAGATGATGGGAAAGGTCCCATGAAGTCTATTCCCCAAACGTCAAAGATCTCTACCTCCTGAATGTTAAGAGGCATTTCGTTCCTCCTAGATATGTTCCCTGTTCTTTGACAGGCATCGCAGCAGGAAACAAAGGTTTGCACATCTTTAAATAAAGTAGGTCAAAAGAATCCAGATTGCAATACCTTAGCGCTAGTCTTGTTCGAGCTAGCGTGTCCTCCACAAGGTAGTGAATGACAATGACTGATGACACTTTGCATCTCGTCTTCCGGCACACATCTTCGAATGATGCCATCAGGGCCTCTCTTGAAGAGGAGAGGTTCATTCCAAAAGTATTTCCGGACATCCTTAAAGAACTTCTTCCTTTGTGCATAGGATAGTCCGGGTGGTATTTCCTGACAAACCAAATAGTTAACAAAATCAGCAAACCATGGTTCATTACCTTTAAAAATCTTGTCAATGCACTCCTCTATGATGTGTAAATGCTCGTCCGGAAAGGAGTCATCTATAGGTAGATTATCGTCCTCTAGATGTGGTAGACGACTCAAATGATCCACAACAGAATTTTCCGAACCCTTCTTGTCACGGATCTCTAGATCGAATTCTTGTAGGAGAAGAATCCATCTAATCAGCCTTGGTTTCGCATCCTTCTTTGCAAGTAGATACCGGATCGCAACATGATCCGTGTATACAATCACCTTTGCACCTACAAGGTAAGAACGAAACTTTTCCAATGCATAAACAATAGCTAGAAAGTCCTTTTCAGTAGTGGCGTAGTTAAGCTGCGCTTCATCTAGCGTCTTGCTAGCATAGTAGATAGCGTGGGTTTGTCCTTCCTTCTTTTGCCCAAGCACAACTCCTATAGCTACGTCACTTGCATCACACATAACTTCGAATGGAAGATTCCAATCCGGAGGTTGAAAGAATGGGGTTGAGATTAGAGCTTCCCGAATCTTATGAAACGCATCTAAGCACTCCTGCGAGAAATCAAAAACTGCATCCTTCATCAATAGATTAGTAAGCGGTTTTGATATCTTTGAGAAATCCTTTATAAAACGTCTATAAAATCCAGCATGTCCTAGAAAGCTTCTTATCCCCTTCACCGAAGATGGAGGAGGGAGCTTTTCTATGGTTTCTATCTTAGCCTTATCTACCTCAATCCCTCTACTAGAGATCAAGTGTTCGAGTACAATGCCTTCCTTTACCATAAATTGACACTTCTCCCAATTAAGGACTAGGTTAGTGTCTTCACACCTTTGTAGCACAAGAGAAAGGTTAGAGAGACAATTATTGAAAGAGGAACCATAAACTGAAAAGTCATCCATGAAAACCTCCATGATCTCCTCTATGTACTCCGAGAAGATAACCATCATGCACCTTTGGAAGGTGGTTGGGGCGTTGCAAAGCCCGAACAACATTCTCCTATAAGCGAACGTACCCCATGGGCACGTGAATGTGGTCTTCTCTTGATCGTCTGGATGAATCGGGATCTAAAAGAAGCCACTATAACCGTCAAGATAGCAAAAATGAGAATGTTGTGCTAACCTTTTGGTCAATAAAGGGTAATGGGAAGTGATCCTTTCTAGTTGCATTGTTTAGCTTCCGGTAATCAATGCACATCCTCCATCCAGTCACTGTCCTTGTAGGAATGAGCTCATTGTTCTTATTGGTGATGACCGTCATTCCTCCCTTCTTTGGAACAACATGTACGGGACTCACCCACTTGCTATCGAAGATAGGGTAGATGATACCTGCATCAAGTAGTTTAAGAATTTCCTTCTTGACAACCTCCTTCATGGTCGGAATTAACCGCCTTTGAGGTTGTCGTGAAGTTCTAAAGTCTTCTTCCATTAGGATCTTATGCATGCATAATGAAGGCTTAATTCCTACTAGATCCTCTATAGTGTAACCTAAGGCTTTCCTATGTTTCCTTAGAACAACCATAAGCTGACTATGTTCATCTTCACTTAGATCAAAACTAACAATTACCAGAAAGGTAGAATTAGATCCAAGAAATGCGTACCTTAGATGTGTGGGAAGTGGTTTCAATTCCATCACTATCGGAGTCTGTAGTGGATCTTGAGGAGTGTCCAATGCTTCCTTGGAAGTCTCTAAGGGTATAGAAGTTGTTGAAGTAGACTCAAGAGAAGTGGTAGAAAGAACGTAACTGTCCTCAGATTTTCCCAAAATTACGGCACCTCTGTTTCCTCCACGGTCGTGGTTTATGGCGTGGAAGTCAATTACGGCACCTCTGATAGTTCCACGGCCGTGGTTTTGGCCGTATAACTTACTGGAGTCCTCTGAATAGCTAATTACGGTCATGTTGGTGGAAACCACGGCCGTGGAATAGCACGACTGGCCGTGATTCCTCACGTCTTCTGACCCATCATAGAGTTTTTCAAACTCTTCTTCATGCACTTCCTTTAGCTCCTCCAAAGCTTCAATTTCCTCATTGCATTACTCTTCCTCTCCTTTCTCCGTAATGCTCATAGTGATCACCTTTTGCAAATGATCCTTGAATATAATTGAGCTTACTTCTCTCTAGATGCTTCTTCGTCATGGATGTTAAACATATCCTCTTCAAGAGCTGGCTCTTTCACCAAAGTGGAAAGAACAAACTCTACCTTTTCCTCTCCTATGTCGAAGGCGAGTCTAGCATTCTTGCAATCCACCATACAACCGAATGTTGTAAGAAACGGTCTTCCGAGTATGATCGGGACTGGACTATCTGCAAGAATGTCAAGCACAACAAAGTCTATTGGAACATAGAACTTACCAAGCTTGACCGGGGCGTCTTCAATGATACCGACGGGATGAGTTATGGATCGATCCACCATGTATAATGTCATCTTCACTGGTTTAGGTTCGCCTAACCCGATCTTCCTGCATAAGGCAAGCGGAATGATGCTAACGCTTGCTCCTAAATCACATAATGCATCATATGTGACATCTCCTACTCCGATTGGAACACAAAATGACCTCGGATCCTTCAGCTTTGGGGGAATCTTTTCTTTCATCGTTTTGATGAGATCCGATGATTCCGAACTCATCTTGACTTCTCCAAAGTCTTCTAGTTTCCTCTTGTTAGAGAGGATCTCCTTTAAGAACTTTCCATAAACTGGCATACCTACAATTTCATCAATGAAAGGTATATTAATATGCAGTTTGCTCATGAGTTCAATGAACTTACCGAATTGCTTGTCTAGACGCGCTCTTGCTCTAGATTGTGGAAATGGTAGGGGAGGTTTGTAAGCTGGAGGAGGAATGTTGATGTCTTCCTTCTCCTTCCCCTTTTCCTTCTCCTTTTCGACGGGAAATTCAACAAACTTAGGCTGCGGGTCGGTGGTTGTTGCTCCGCTCCTAGTTGTGATAGCCATCACCCTTCCTTTCGGGTTATCCTCCGTATTTCCTGGAAGTTTTCCTTGATTTCTAGGAACTTCCTCAGCATTGCTAAACATTTGGTTTTCTAAAACCTTTTGAGCTTTATCAACCTTAGTGATGTGACTCTCCAACCCTTGAAGCTTTCCCAAGATTGTTTCCAGCATGGGATCAGGCTTCTCTTTCCCCGAAGTGCTTCCACTATTAGATGTTTGCCCCTAACTTTTCAAAGGAATGGAAGAAGAAGATGGTGGAGTTAGTGAATTTCCTGAATTAGGATAAGAATTACTGGAGTTTTGTTGTTGGTTGGAACGCCAATTGTTGTTGTTTGAACTCCTATTGTTGTTCCAATTGTTATTCCGGGTGTTGTTGTTCCAATTGTTCCGGTTGTTGTTCCGGCTGTTGCGATTGGTATTCTCATTCCCATTGTGGTTATTGTCGTTTCCTAAATAACCAACATCTTGCTCCTTAGGCTTTTGAAAGCTAGCTTTGATGACTTCCTTCAATTCTTTAATCTCGGTGTTGAGAGAAAAGATTTGAGTTTGAGCAGCTTGTGTTAGCTTTGCTCCTTGCTCCACTCGATTAGCTTCCACCTTCCGATGAGAGTACTTCTCAATGACTCGGGCTTGCTTTTGAATGAAGTCCCAAGCGTCATCTTCCCTCATGTCCATGAATGTGCCACATGAAAGGGATTGGAGCTTGAATTGTGTTTCCACATCCAGCCCCTTATAGTATATCTCCAATAACTCCAATTTGGAAATGCCATGGTGTGGGCAATTCAATAGTAAATCCTGAAATCTTTCCCAAGACTGAAACAAACTTTCATTAGATCTCATAGAAAAAGCATTAATTTTACCTCTCAACTCCGCCGTCTTGGATGGCGGAAAGAACTTGGTTAGAGCGTGGAATTGGATTACGGTCCCTCGTGACTTCCACGACCGTACTTTAGGCCGTGTAACTTACTGGAATGCTCCACGCTCATGATGCCAAGATCCACGGCCGTGGTTTAGAGCGTGGACTCTTCTACGGCCGTAATTCAGGGCGTGGAAGTGCAAAATGCTTGTAGTTTTGTTTGTGCATTCTTTATCCTAGCTCTTTCCTTAGCTTCCTTGATGTGTTCCTAATCCTCGGATATGATCGAATCCTCTCTTTTCTCTCTTAATAGATCCTGTTTAGCTCCTTTTCGCCTACAATCAACACAAAGCTAGTGTAGACATCCATATCGACAATAATAGAGGAATAAGCTAACAATTGCTTCTAAACTTCATCCATGTACACAACAATGAGAGAAAAACAATCAAAATAACTGCCTAGAATATCGTAATATTTCATGCTAACAGTCGGCTTAGTGACTCACATAGCGATAGTGATGGGGTTGGATTTGAGCGCTTGTACATTAGTGGCGGCTGCCAAGCCGCTAGGTCTGCAGGAGATGATCACCAGGAAGATTCTAGTTCTTCGTGGACTCACTATGCCAAATGTGGCGATGCCTTGGGAGCAGACTGCCCCTCAGGGTATTAGGTGGTTGTCTCAGTTCTCGGTCTACGACTCTCAGTACTGGTCCACTGCATGGATCCCTTACATTGAGGACGCTAGAGATGCAGCAACTCAGGTGCAGGAGGATCAGGATGAGGAGGACGATGGCGGTGCTGCCATGGAGACAGGGACAGATACAGCCGGTCCCAGCGTGCCAGTTGTCGACTTGGATGACGAGGAGACAGAGGAGGAGGTAGTTGCACCACCATCACGTCCTACTAGGTGCAGAGTCCGTAGACAACGGGATCTCATAGCTCACCGACGGATTGACGGGCTGACGGATCAGATGATCGACTCTTACGCCGCCCTATCGTTGGACATGTTGGAGATGAGGGAGAGCCAGCACTACCAGCGCCGAATGATGGAGATCCAATTCCAGCATACTATGGGCTATCCATTTGACCCATCCTAGCATCCGTACATGCCATATCCACCACCACCACCAGCAAATCAGGACTAGAGCTTGCAGGGATTTCTTTTATTTATTTATTATGCAACTCAGCTTATGTCCGGTGAGTACTTTATTTTCTAGACTTATTTCGACCCATTGGGACAATGTGCCCCAAGTATGGGGTATTTGGATGTATTTATATGACTAATGTGTATGCTTGTATGACTCTACCGGATATTACTGTTTTATCTTGCTCTATGTGTTTATCTGAGGCTACATGTATGCATAAAAGTATTTGATTGAGAAAAATGTGAAAAACTGGTTAAGGAAAAAAATTTTATGACCTCGACCGAAGTGATTCTAACCAATCGAGGTGCAGCACCTCGGTTGACTTAGAACATCTCGACCGAGGCGGTTTAACTGAGAAAGTTTTCGAAACGATTTTGTGCTTCTTATCTGGATATGACCTCAGTGAAGATTTTGTTTGCAGACTGGTTTTGAAATCTTTATATGTTTGAAAAGTTTTATAATATGTTTAAGTTGCTAAATGCTTTGTTTGAAATTTTGGCATGTTTAATACTTTGTTTTTATCCAAATTATGTTGAATTTGAAGGCTGACACCATATGATAAGTTCTCTCACTTTCTTCCTGGGATGATTAAGGCAATTCATTCTCTTCTCTTCTTCTTCTAATCATGCTTAGCCCCTCATATACATATTTGCCTCCCTTTACCTATCCGGGAATTTGGAAGCAAGCAAATGAAAAGCGAGTGAAGGAAAAGTTGAGATGTTGGCTGGAAGTTAGAAATAAACAAATAGGTTTGGGGAAGTCAATCATGATGATGAGTAACTCGGCACCATTCACATAGCCGGGTGTTTGTGTCTTGCCATAGTCGGATTGAGCGATATTCCTAACGGGTTATGGTATGTGCATCAAGGGTTTGAGGCATCTCGAGAAATTGATGATCGTTGATCTCCTAGGCTTCGGTTATTGTGCACCTCTGTCCATGTATCCCAAAAAGTAAAAAAGTAAAATAAGCAAAGCTTATTGGTGGAAGATGTTGAAGATCAAAGCAAGTGAAGTGAAGATCCTTTTCTCGGATTCTAGCACCACATTCCCTATATACATCCCACCCTCACACGTTTCTTGACTTCTCTTTTGAAAGCCCTTGAGACCTCAAGCTTGTTGATTGACTTGGTGCTTTAAACTGGATTATACATGATTAATTTCGATAATTATGATTTATTATGCATTCCACGATTTTATGCAAAGATGAACAACTTTCCTATATTTATAAAATGTTTTGATCATGTTTTGATTTTAAACACCATGAAGAATTCTCTTAGAGCGATCTATGATTGGAGCACACCACCAAAAATGTTTTGAAATACTTTTCATTGATCTTTATGACTTATAATCCATTCTATCCTGTATCTAAGATTTGGAACTTACTTGGGGACAAGCAAGGGACAAGTATGGGGTATTTTGATAGCATGAATTATAGTCTATATTTTGGGGCTTGTTTAGACGTTTTATCTTCAATAATCTGCATATTTGAATGTATATTATGTGATTATATTGTCATTTCATCTACCTTTGCGGGAATCGAGGTCTACACCAAGTTTCGTTGTAATCGTAGGTAAAATGGCACATTTTGGATCAAAATGGAGCTAAGGAACAAAGGAATCATTGGAGCTACATTTAGGAGCTTAAAAGAGGATCCAGGAAGCTTGGAATTAACAAAGAAGATTTACTTTGGACCAGATTTAAGAGATTTCACCATCAGCTGAGATTCACCTTGGTCATCTACAGTACCACCTCGACCGAGGTGATCTTGAGGAGCGCCCCGACCGAGGCGAACACCCTGACGCGGCGAGATATATTTTATTTGGCTGAGATCTTTTATTTTTGGAAGGAGAGATCTTATATTTTTGGGCTGGATTTCTGGAAGGAAGATCATATATTTGGGAGATCTATTTTAGAGATATGTATATATTTTATTAGGATATTATCTTTTTAAGATATTATTATCTTTGGAAGATAATTCTCCTATAAAAAGGGCCGGATTTTCCACAATTCAGAATCCCCGCTACATCGTCGCATACTTGGAGATTGAAGAAGTTGCAGTTAGGAAGGATTTTTGGAAGTTTGAAGGAAGATTGAAGGAAGGAAGTTCATAGCTTGTTATAGCTTTTGAGGGGATTTGTAAGACTTTCTTAGATTCCCTTTGGTTTGTTGTTTTGTTGGATTTGTGATCCAAGAAACGCTTATTTGTGTGATATTTGATTCAGTTATTGAAGCCTTGTTCTTAAGGTTTTTGTGTTCAAATATTGATTCTCTTCCCATATATTTGATTATTGCTTTCATGATGATGAGTGGCTAATTTCCTTGTACGATTCTAGAGTGATAGGCTGAAAGTTGTGGGAAAGACGATGATAGAATAATCTTAATCCCAGTAGGACCCTGAAAGCTCGAGTCCTTATCCTTAACCCTAGAACATCTCGTTCAGTCGATGAACATCTCGGCCGAGGTGGAACTTGACTGACCGAGGTGACCCTTTCTGATCCGAAACTGAGAGTTAAGTGTTAGAGTTTGCCAAATCCTATTCTTATTATACCTTTCCTGGTTCAATGCAAGCTTAGAATGAGACTTACCCGGTGATTCCTTAGTTTTTTTACCCAAGATCATAAGTGTAGGTAATAAAGGTTTATCCTTTATTGGGGTTTGAGTATGCCTTCATCCCATCTTTGTGAGTTAGCCTGAGACATACCCGATAAAGGTTGATTCTAATCCCTTAATTGGAGTGTTGGTTTGAAATTATAATTCATTTCCTTAGTATCTTGAGACTTACCCGGTAATAGGAGCTTTTGGTTTGGATTTAGTGAGTAGTGAGACTTACCCGGTGATCTATTCCACTTTAGAAACACCTTCCCTTTGCAAAACCTCAGCTTTGTCCGCTTATCTTGAGATCTTGAGTTGGAACCACAACTGGATGCTTTAATCCCTAGAATTTGCATATTCCCTTTATTGACCTTATTATCATCTTTTGATTGCTTTAATCGCTTTTGTGGTTATTAGTTACATAGACGACCTATACTTGCTTAGGTTTCACCTAAGTCCTTGTGATTGACCCTTGGAATTCTTGCTTTTTATTACGATTGACCCGTACACTGCGGGTTCGCATCCTTGTTTTAAGCATATTTCTCGGTTATAAATTTAAAGCTTGCACACACCGTTTGGAGAGAACATTAACTCTCAAAGGTAGATGAAGGCACACTCAAACCCTAACAAAGGATTAACCTTTGTTACCTAACACTCATCATCATCGGTAAACAAGCAAAGGAATCACCGGGTAAGTCTCTTCCTAGGCTTGAATATAAACCAAGAAAGGTGCAACAAGGATAAGATTTGACAAACTATAACCTAAACTCAAGATCGGACAAGCAGCAGGCAATCTCGTGTAGTTCTTATCAATCTCGGTCGAGATGACTCAAAGAACAACCCGAGATAGGTTTCGGTTTAAGTAAAACTCAAGCTTTCAGGGTCCACTCACGAAAAAGGTCTATTCTTTCATCGTCTATACCACAACCTTCAACTAATCACCCTAGAATCGCAAGAGTTTTAGCCAACAATCATCATGTTCAAAGCAATCAAATAATATATAATCAAGATGTCAAAGAAAGGGAAAAAAACACTCAACAAAGGTTTCTCAATAATCAATAAAGCAAAACAATCCAACAATCGCCAATAATGTGTTCAAAAGATGATAACAATCACTCATAAATTCCCCAAGAAAACCTTACAAATTATCTTTCCTTATTCCTTAAACTCCAAGTAATCCTTCCTTAGATCTCTTTCCTTCAATCTTCCTTCCAATAGCCGTCTTCCAAAATGCGATCCAAAGATATTTTCTACGATATTGGTCTTCCCTTCTTATAGAAGAATTTTAGGTCAAAACAATTATCTCTCTTGGGCTATGGGCCATTGACCTCGAGCTAGGCCCAGTTGGTCATCTCGGTCGAGGTGCATTACGGGTGTGGTCCGAGATCAGTGGTCAATCACATACATTTCTTCGTATCTTCTCCTGAATCCTTCTTCCATCCTTTTCCTATGGTTCCTGTCTTCCTTCTTGTCCTTCCAAGTGCTCCTTAATGTAGATCAATGGTCTCCTTAGGCTTCAATGCTCCGTTTTGATCCAAAATACACCTTATTCCCTACAAATACAATCAAACATGGTGTAGACCTTGATTCTTACAAAGTAGACAAATAATGACATAATCATCAAGAATATATCTCCATACATGCAGAATAATGATGAGAAAATGCCAAAACCATTGCCAAAATATAGACTATAATTCATGTTATCAAAATACCCCATACTTGCCTCTTGCTTGTCCCCAAGCAAAGTTCAAATCTTAGATACAAGATAATATGAATTATAAATCAGTTAAGATCATCGAAAACTTTCAAAAACTTTTGGTTGTGTGCTTCTACTCGTAGATAACCCTTAGAGAATGTTTCATAGCTAGTAAGAATCAACATATGATTAATACAAGTTATAGGTATAAGAAAGTCAATCATACTTCACATGAAATCATAGAATGTGTAGCAAATCATACTCACTGAAATTAATCATGGATAATCCAGTTTAAACCACAAAGTCAAACAACATACTCAAGGTATCAAGAGCTTTCAAATAGAGGTCAAGAAACGTGTCAGGGTAGGATTTATAAAGGAATAGTGTGGTGCTAAAATCCGGGAAAAGGATAAGAACTTCACAACTTCAAACTCAACTCGACATCCCTCAATAAGATTTTCTTACTTCTTTTCCGCATATTTCTTTACTTTTCACTTGAAAACATGAACATAGGTGCACAATAACCGAAGCCTTGGAGATCAACTAATCTCAGTTTCTCGAGATGCCTCAAACCTAGATGCACATACCTTGACTTGTTAGGACTGTCAATCAATCCGACTTTAGCAAGACACAAACACCCGACTATGTGAATGCTGCCGAGTTACTCATCGTCATGACTAACGTCCCCAAACTTATTGTTTTCTAACACTTCTCCATTTTCAACTTCAACCTTCACTTGCTTTTTCACTTTCTTGCTTCCAAATTTCCGGATCGGTAAAGGGAGGCAAATATATGTATATGAGGGGCTAAAAGCATGATCAAGAACAGGAAGAAAGAAAATGAATCGCCTTAATCATTCCAATAAGAACGTGAGAGAACTTAAAATGCAATTTTAACTTTCAAGTTCAACATGACTTGGATAATACATCTCACTAAGTATGCTCAAATTTTAAATAAAGCATTCAAACCGTAAATATTTCATAAATAATTTCGAACACATAAGGATCATAAAAACCATTCAGCAAACAAGTATCATCATTGGAATCATCTCCAGCCTAGAAGCACAAAGTTTTTTCTGAAAATCTTAAGTTTTTCAAAACCATCTAGGTCGAGATACGTACGGATAACCGAGATGCTAGACCGAGGTAAGTTCCTGTTGTGGTCATCTCGGTTGGCCATGCGCATTTCGGTCGAGACAAAAAAAAAAAATTTCGAACCAGTTTTTTCGATCAAAATCATAATTCAATGCATGTAATATGTCATACAACCATAGGATACCAAATAGAAGTCATGAAAGCAATCATAGGACAATTATCAGGTATTATAGACCAAGTATTTGAAGCACCCCATACTTAGGACACATTGTCCCATTGGGTCAAGAAAAGTATAGAGAAAGTACTCACAATGTCTAGAAGAACCGCACAATAAAAGAAGAGAAAACAACAACTCCGGGGCAAGGATCAAGCATCTGGCGGTGGAGGTGGATGAAACAGATACTGGGAGGGGTCGAAAGCATATCCCATCTACTGCTCGAACATGATCCTCTACATCTGCCGTAGGTAGTGATGACTCTCCTACATCTCACGTCTCATGGCACCTATCTCTCGAGTCTGAGTGTCAAGACGTCTATCAAGATCAATGCGTAGAGTGCCGAAGGACTCCTCCATCTGACGAGTAAGATCTTAATCCTCATATGAGCCTCGGGGTCTCGGTAGCGAGAGCAACACTCCCACTGCTATGGGATCTCCTGTGGTAGCTCCTGCTGCGGTTGATCATCCTTAATCGCCTCGTCGTCATTGATCTCTACTACTGGATCACTCGGACCAGTAGTGTCCGTCACGGTGTCCATGGCGACTCCTCCTCCGGCCTCCTCGTCGTTGTTGGTACCAAACTCCGCAGCTACCTCCGCTACATGCGCTAGTGGTCTCCATATCTCCTTCCAATTGTTTGGGTCGGAGACCGCGAACTGGGAAGACCATGGAACGCCTCTCGGATCTCTAGTCTCCCAAGGCATGACCACGTATGGTGGACCACGACCTCGTGGAACCATGATCCTGCGAGTGATGAACTCTTGCAACCCTAACAGTTTGGCCTCAACGGCCAAGGTGCATGCGGAAAGGTCAATGCCGATGGTGTTGGCGATGTGGGTCACCAATCATCCAACACAAGTATCACCCTTTTTCTTGCTCTTGATCCGGGGCAAATCCTTAGCCAACATGGTGGTGAAGTCTGGAATCTCACCTGCAGTCATGCACCAGAGAGTAAATAGCTCACCTTGTTGGATTTTATGTGTAATAACCGAAAATTCTTTTAACTCAGTTTAAATCCGGATCCTCCCTTAGATAAAATAAAATGATATTTAATTTCTATCATTTTATGTGAGCTTGATTGACTTAAAATGATAGTTTATGTAACCGGAAATAATTCATATAAAACGAAGAATGATTCCGTACGAGTAACGGGTTTTCGCTTCAGCTGTTTCTTAATGGAAGAGCTGGCCCATTTCGGTAAGTCTTCTGCCGGCCCAATCAACCTTTAACCTTTTAATTAAAAACCTAATTAAACCTAACCTTATTTTTACCCTAATCTAAACTGCCTAATCCATCCCCTACCTTCATACGCTGCACGTTCGATAGCAAAGACACCACGCCGCACACTTGGAAACTGACACCAGCACCGCCCGCCGGAGACGCCACCAAGGCTCTGCCCAGCCGGCCATAATAGGAGCTTCGGTAAGCCTTACGAACTCTTCCCTCGTTAACCTCGTCTTCTACCTCCTACGCTTAACTAACGGATCGATCTACGCAACGCTGCTTCTCGCGACCTCCGGCAGCGTGACTTCGACTTGCTGTACCTTCCACCAGCCGGAGTGCCGCCGTCTTCCGCAGCCTTCGATTCGTCCTAGCAGGACGGTGCGAGTCCGGTCGAAGGGTGCACCGAGTCGCCGTACCTCCCCTGAGCGTGATACCGATCGGAACTGTAGCCAGCTTTCATTACCAGTGAATCTCTCTTTCTTCCTTTTACAACAGTATACATACTGCAGATGTTGAGTAGTGTGTTGTTTTGGCTGGTTGAGTTTGCTGAGATGGTTGACGAGGTAGACGGTGAAGTAGGAGGGTGGTAGATATAGAGTAGCGGTTTATGAGAGTAAGGGAGGGATGAAGTGGCATGGGGAGGAACTCTTGCAAGCTGTAGTCAAAAAAGGGGAGTCTCGGTTGGTGGGTTTTTGGTGCAACAGTGGGCACAACTAGATGAGGGTCACGGGTGCTGTTTGATAGACTTGTGGGAAGTGACTAAAGATCAAAGTAAATCTAGTGTGGTTTCGACCCTAAATCGTTTTATGAACTTAGATATGTGGTTGAGTATATGTGAGTGGTGTACTTTTCGAATGCTCTTCGGGTTAGCACGTTAGCACAAACAACCCTAACAAGCCTCATTACCCTTTTGTTTTAGTGTAGTGATGAAAGTTAAATTCGGAAATCTTTGCCCTAAGTGGAGTAGGCATATCTTAGAGATCACGAGTTAACGACTCTTAGGAAAAATCTAGAGGTTTGATTAACCACTATAAATCTTTGACTGACCATCTTAGAGAAAAACTAGTTATGAAACTAAGCTTCAAACGGGGTTTCAGAATTTAGTTATAGATTATCCTTGGATTTCGGGATTAGAGGCAAAATAGCCTTTTCACCCTATGTGGAGTTTTTTTTGTAAGGTCTCCTCATAAGTTTGAACAACTTAGAAGTTTATAAATTCTAAGAGTTGAGAATGTGTTTTGATACATATGTCTTGTTGACAGGTGTTTGAGTTACCACGAGTACAAACCGAGTTGAGAATTAAGAGAATTGGGATTTGATTCAGGTAAGTCCTTGCGACTTACTTAGCCAGTTTCTGGATATTAGTTGAGTGATAATGGTTGTGTGTGTGCGATGTGTGTGATTATAATAATAACAACTTGTTAGGACGACTGTTGTTATTATGTTTAAGGCCCAAGTGTATGTATAATGGGCCGTGACATCACTGCCCAGCTCTGACAGGAGACTGGGAGGTTCTCTATACCCAGACCAGGAAGGTACAAGGTGAGATGCATCGGATCCATTCCTGATGGTTACACGGGGGCGGAGGCGAGGTTTGGGAATACCTTATGTCACAAAATAAGTATCATTAGTAAGAATGAATAACTTAACTGAAGATAATAAATGGACTTGTTTGAAAGCATGATGGGTGTTTATTATTTTTATGTGTGTGTGTGCTATTATTACTCTCCTAATGTTTAGATAACTAGCTGATGGTTTCTTTTGTTGTATTTTTAGATTTACCGCAGGTTAGATCAGCAGTTGAGTGATCCGGAAGTAGTGGTGAGCCGGGTCTCCGTACTCCTTAGAGTAGGGGTTGGGGTTGTTGTTTGCCGTTCTTTCTTTTGTTAAGACAGTTGATCTTTTTCCTTTTATTTAAGTACTATAGGCTGCTAGACCTTGTTGCATTCATTCCTTCAAAAATACTATTTCATGAATTTCGGTTTTCTTATTTGTGTCTTGTTACAAGATCTTAGTAATATTGTTGTTAACTGAGGTCGGGACCCATTGTGAGGTCCTAACCAGTGACGTCCCGAGTTCTTAGAATTCGGGGTCTTACAACATGGTATCAAAGCTCTAGGTTGGCAACAATGGCACTTGAAATCTTCTGAAAGACCGAATAAGTATTAAGCAGAACCCGAAAGGGATTTGAGTTTTAAAAAGGGAACTTTTGGTTTTCAAATGCATGCATAGTCTGGTTGGGAATAGAAAAGTACGGCTGACCACCACTACTACCGCAGATCTCAGTATGCTTAGTATGGACTTTAGGTTTTACTGTAGTTTGACTTATTAGCTAGTTTATAATTATAGTTATTATTCCTCGTGCAGATGGCACGTACTAGAGCTATGCTAGCTATTGGTCGAGGTAGAGGTCGCCTACCTCTCCCTACAGCTGGACCAGGTAGGGGAGATAGGACCCCTATAGTTAGAGGACGCGGCCGTGGAGGTAGACCTCCACTAGCACGAGGTCGAGGTCGAGCTCCTCGAGAGGATCCACCAGCAGTGATCATGCTAGATGCTGGAGTAGAGGAGGTGGCTGAGAGTGTAGGTCCCGAGGTCAGGAATGAGACCGTTGCTAGGTCTGGAGCGCAGAGAGCACGTTCGACGGAGTCAGGACGTGTTTCTATTGGAGCATCTGAGTACAGAGAGTACCGAGCATACGTCAAGCGTATGGAGGAGGCTGCTAGAACAGAAAGACTTACCCAGGTACCACCAGTACCGGCTAGGTCTGTTCAGGTGACACAGGGAGTGCCTCAGGTGCCGGCTGTACTTGAGAGGAGAGTTGTGGCTGATAGAGCTCCTCCTAGGTCTAGAGCACCGAGGCCGGATGAGTGGTTGAAGGCTTTCAACTCTCAGAAAGTCCCCTCATTCAGTGGAGAGATAGGGTTAGAGGTGGAGCACTGGATTGCACAGGTAGAGACTGCACTAGAGGCGATACGTTGGCTAGAGGATCGACATGTGGATTTGGTGCAAACATGTTTCACTGAGGATGCTCATTTCTGGTGGCGGACCATACGTAGTCGAGTCACCAGTTGGGAGCAGATGAGGAGCATTGTTAGAGACAGATATTGCCCTGTCTCATTGAGGAGAGAGAGGTTTCAGGACTTCATTGAGGCAGGATTTGAGGATATTCCGATTGATGCTACCATCAAGAAGTTCCAGAAGGAACTGACTCTACTTGGACCAGCTGCACCTCCTGAGGAGCAGCATGTGTATCTCTTTTCGCAGAGATTGCGAGAGAGCACTCGTTCCTATCTGGCAGGATTTCGCTGCGAGACTTTGTCAGACTATCAAGATAGGGCGTCTGCATATGAGAGAGATAGACCAGTCCAAAGGAGAGCTGCTTAGTCAGACAGGCCGGATAAGCGGCAGAGGATAGGATATGCTAGTGGTAGTACAAGAGTAGCTGTTTTTGGATGGGGACAGATTCAGGGGCGATATAGCCATACCGCTACTAGTCAGACTTCAGCTGGTGGCTTACAGTGCCACAACTGCAGTGGCTATGGACACATCCGATCGAACTGCACGAAGCCGTCAGTGACCTGCTTCCGGTGCAGCAAGGTTGGACATAGGGTTGTATTCTGCCGCCAGGCAAGGCTCCATCTCAGTAGGGTTCTTCCCCTGCAGGTCTATCAGAGAGTGTACAGAGGCAGCCACAGTACCGAGCTCCGAGTCAGCAGCAGCAGTACCGATCCCCAGGTCAGCAACAGTCTTACAAGGCTCCAGGACACACATCTTCACAAAGCTCTATGCAGGGATCAGGTCGGGGCAGAGGACGTGGCAGTGTAGCTGATACCAGAGGAGCTCAGGCACGGGTGTTTGAGCTGAGGAGTGTTGATCAGCCAGAGGCACCGACTGCCACAAGTACGATCCAGATCCATGACTTACCCGTACGAGTTTTATTTGATACGGGTGCTACACACTCCTTCATATCTGATGCATGCGTAGATAGGTTGTCCTTAGCTACTATAGAGGGGATACCTTTTATGATAGGCTTACCTGATGGGAGTAAGGTAAGAGGGACTAGAGAGATCTATGGATGTCCTGTTCGCATGAGAGATCGAGACTAGCTGGTAAATTTTCTAGTCATGACCTTAGCTCATGAGGATGTGATTTTAGGGATAGATTGAATGAAGAAACACGAAGCAGTCTTAGACATTGGTAGGAGGACAGTGACTGTTGCCACCGAGGAGGGTCACAGAGTGATATTTTGAGGTTGGGACCTCAAAAAGTCCGGTACAGTTATCAATGTAGTGAGATCAGCGAGACTGATAGCACAGGGTTGCGAAGCCTTCTGGTGTTATGCCATGAAAGAAAGCAAGAGTCTGACTATAGAGGTGATACCCGTTGCATGTGAGTTTGCATAGGTATTCAGTGATGACCTGCCAGGACTACCCCCACAGAGGAGCGTTGACTTCAGCATTGAGTTAGAGCCGGGAACGAGACCGATCTCGAAGGCCCCATACCGTATGGCACCGATAGAGCTGCTTGAGTTGAAGAAGCAGTTGGAGGAGTTAGCAGAGAAGGGCTTCATACGCCCTAGTGTGTCTCCTTGGGGCGCGCCAGTATTATTTGTGAAGAAGAAGGACGGATCGATGCGGTTATGCATAGACTACAGAGAACTAAATAAAGTCACCATCAAGAACAAGTATCCACTGCCGCGCATAGATGATCTGTTGGACCAGTTGCATGGAGCGTCCGTGTTCTCGAGGATAGACTTGAGGTCAGATTACCACCAGTTGAGGGTGAGAGATCAGGACATACCTAAGACGGCATTCCGGACTAGGTATGGTCATTATGAGTTCGTAGTGATGTCATTTGGGCTCACTAATGCACCAGCGGTGTTCATGGAGTTGATGAATGAGATATTCATTGACTTCTTAGACCAGTTTGTAGTGGTCTTCATTGACGACATCCTAGTTTACTCTAGGAGTCGAGAGGAGCATGTCGGACACTTGAGGACAGTATTGCAGATTCTACAGGATAGCCAGTTGTATGCTAAGCTATCCAAGTATGAGTTTTGGATGTCAGAGGTGGCTTTCTTAGGCCACGTGGTGACTGCTGAGGGTATTAAAGTCGATCCGGCGAAGATCGAGTCAGTATCTTCTTGGCAACCTCCTAAGAATGTTAAGAAGGTTCGCAACTTTCTAGGTTTGGCAGGTTATTACCGCCGGTTTGTGGAAGGGTTCTCCTTGATTGCCCGACCACTTACTTGTCTTCTGAGGAAGACTACTCGGTTTGTCTGGTCCGAGCCGTGTCAGCGGAGTTTTGAGGAGCTGAAGAGGAGATTGACGTCTGCTCCGATTTTAGCACAGCTTGAGGGTACAGATGATTTTGTTGTATACAGTGACGCATCCAAGCTAGGCTTGGGGTGTGTTTTGATGTAGAGGGGTAAGGTCATAGCCTATGCGTCTCGGCAGTTGAAGATGTATGAGGAGAACTACCCCACACATGATCTAGAGTTGGCTGCAGTAGTTCATGCTCTTAAGATTTAGCGTCACTATCTCTATGGCGCGATATGTCAGATCTTCACAGACCATAAGAGTCTGAAGTATATATATTCACTTAGCGGGAGTTGAATAACCGCCAGAGGCGGTGGTTAGAGTTGATCAAGGACTTCGACCTTGAGATTCTTTACCACCCCGGAAAGGCGAATGTGGTAGCTGACGCTTTGAGCCGGAAGACGCCTAGGGAGAGGGCGATAGCCCGGTTGACAGTACAGCCACAATTGCAGAGAGACTTGACTTGGTTAGAGATAAAGATTCAGTTTTCCGATACAAATAGGCAGTTGGCTACTTTGGAGTTACTTCCTAATTTGTTGGATGAGATCCGACAGAAGCAGGAGACTTGCCCGACTTTGATCAGAATCCGAGACAGGATGTCTCGAGATGAGGCCCCACAGTTCACTATTGGTGTTGATGGAGTGATGAGACGTCAGGACCGCGTTTGTGTGCCATCAGACAGTGAGTTGAGACAGAGGATACTACGTGAGGCTCATGCTACTCTATACTCAGTACATCCTGGAGCGAGTAAGATGTACAAGGATGTGAGACGGTCCTTTTGGTGGGGTGATTTGAATCCCGACATGGTTCGGTATGCAGCTCAGTGTGCGACCTGCCAGCAGGTCAAGATTGAGCATCGTAGGTCGGGAGGAGAGCTCCACCCACTTCCAGTACCACAGTGGAAGTGGGAGGATATATCTATGGATTTTGTCACAGGATTAAGACTCAGCAGAGGTTTTGATGCTATTTGGGTAGTGTAGACCGTCTGACGAAGACCGCACGTTTCATTCCGATTAAGGAAACGTGGCCGGTAAGTCGTCTAGCTGAGGAGTTCACCAAGCACATTGTGAGATTTCATGGAGTACCGAGGACTATAGTCTCCGACAGAGATGGACGTTTCACCTCGAGGTTTTGGCAGCAGGTACATACTGCTTTGGGGACGAGTCTCCACTTTACCACCGCCTACCACCCCCAGACCGATGGTCAGTCTGAGAGGACCATCTAGACATTAGAGGACATGCTACGGGCTTGTGTACTAGATTGGGGACAAGTATGGCCAGATCATCTCCCACTGGTAGAGTTTTCATATAATAACAGTTGGCATGCATCTATTGGGATGGCCCCTTATGAGGCTTTGTACGGGCGGAGATGTTGCACGCCATTATGCTGGGATGAGCCTAGCAGAGCTGATGGAGTAGCTCCAGATCAGATACAGGATGACATTGCTCTGATTGCCCTAGTTCGGGAGCGTATGTTAGCAGCTCAGAGTCGTCAGAAATCCTACGCCGACAAAAGGCGTCGACATTTGGAGTTTAGAGTGGGTGCTCAGGTGTGGTTGAGAGTGTCACCCACGAGAGGAGTCAGGCATTTCGGCATTAAGGGGAAGCAGAGTTCTCGATATGTCGGACCTTTTGAGATCTTGGAGAGAGTTGGAGAGGTGGCCTACAAATCAGCACTACCGCCGAGATTAGAGGGTGTTCATCCGGTCTTCCATGTATCTCAGTTGAGAGAGTACATCCCGGATTCGAGACACGTCATCAGCCATGAGGATCTGATATTTGAGCCCGATCATACCTTTGTAGAGCACCCAGTAGCTGTCTTGGAGCGTAGTACTAGACATCTGCGGTCCAAGGAGATACCTATGTTGAGGATCCAGTGGTCTAGACGAGGAGCTGATGAGGCCACTTGAGAGACCGAGGAGAGTATTAGACGTAACTATCCCGGGTTCTTTGCGGGGTTAGAGGTTACTTCTGTATCGACGAGTTAGTACTCGGATGTTGTGTTGTTTTGACCATTCATGTTTTTATATTGGATTGGGTGATTATGTTTTCTATGATGCATGTCTGATGATGATAATTGAGTAGTTGCATGGTAGAAAACGAAAATTTTATGAAACTTGGATATACAAAGAAAGTCGTCTGATTAGGTATATCATTCTAAGTTTCGGGACGAAACTTCTTTTAAGAGGGCACTGATGTAATAACCGAAAACTCTTTTAACTCAGTTTAAATCCGGATCCTCCCTTAGATAAAATAAAATGATATTTGATTTCTATCATTTTATGTGAGCTTGATTCACATAAAATGATAGTTTATATAACCGGAATTAATTCATATAAAACGACGAATGATTCCGTACGAGTAACGGGTTTTCGCTTCAGTTGTTTCTTAATGGAAGAGCTGGCCCATTTCGGTAAGTCTTCTGCCGGCCCAATCAACCTTTAACCTTTTAATTAAAAACCTAATTAAACCTAACCTTATTTTTACCCTAATCTAAACCGCCTAATCCATCCCCTACCTTCATACGCTGCACGTTCGATAGCGAAGACACCACGCCGCACGCCTGGGAGATGAGACACCACGCCGCACACCTGGAAACTGACACCACCACCGCCCGCCGGAGATGCCACCAAGGCTCTGCCCAGCCGGCCGTAATAGGAGCTTTAATAAGCCTTACGAACTCTTCCCTCGTTAACCTCGTCTTCTACCTCCTACGCTTAACTAACGGATCGATCTACGCAACGCTGCTTCTCACGACCTCCGGCAGCGCGACTTCGACTTGCTGTACCTTCCACCAGCCGGAGCGCCGCCGCCTTCCGCAACCTTCGATTCGTCTTAGCAGGACGGTACGAGTCCGGTCGAAGGGTGCACCGAGTCGCCGTACCTCCCCTGAGTGTGATACCGATCGGAACTGTAGCCAGCTTTTATTACTAGTGAGTCTCTCTTTCTTCCTTTTACAACAATATACATACTACACATGTTGAGTAGTGTGTAGTTTTGGCTGGTTGAGTTTGCTGAGATGGTTAACGAGGTAGACGGTGAAGTAGGAGGGTGGGTAGATATAGAGTAGCGGTTTAGTGAGAGTACGGGAGGGATGGAGTGGCATGGGGAGGAACTCTTGCAAGCTGTAGTCAAAAAAAGGGGAGTCTCGGTTGGTGGGTTTTTGGTGCAACAGTGGGCACAACTAGATGAGGGTCACGGGTGTTGTTCGATGGACTTGTGGGAAGTGACTAAAGATCAAAGTAAATCTAGTGTGGTTTAGACCCTAAATCGTTTTATGAACTTAGATATGTGGTTGAGTATATGCGAGTGGTGTACTTTTTGAATGCTCTTCGGGTTAGCACGTTAGCACAAACAACCCTAACAAGCCTCCTTACCCTTTTGTTTTAGTGTAGTGATGAAAGTTAATTTCGGAAATCTTTGCCCTAAGTGGAGCAGGCATATCTTAGAGATCACGAGTTAGCGACTCTTAGGAAAAATCTAGAGGTTTGATTAACCACTATAAATCTTTGACTGACCATCTTAGAGAAAAACTAGTTATGAAACTAAGCTTCAAACGGGGTTTTGGTATTTAGTTATAGATTATCCTTGGATTTCGGGATCAGAGGCAAAATAGCCTTTTCACCCTATGAGGACTTTTTTTTCGTAAGGTCTCCTCATAAGTTTGAACAACTTAGAAATTTATAAATTCTAAGAGTTGAGAATGTGTTTTGATACATGTGCCTTGTTGACAGGCGTTTGAGTTACCACGAGTACAAACCGAGTTGAGAATTAAGAGAATTGGGATTTGATTCAAGTAAGTCCTTGTGACTTACTTAGCCAGTTTCTGGATATTAGTTGAGTGATAATGGTTGTGTGTGTACGATGTGTGTGATTATAATAATAACAACTTGTTAGGACGACTGTTGTTATTATTTTTAAGGCCCAAGTGTATGTATAACGGGCCGTGACATCACTGCCCAGCTCTGACAGGAGACTGGGAGGTTCTCTATACCCAGACCAGACAGGTACAAGGTGAGATGCATAGGATCCATTCTTGATGGTTACATGGGGGCGGAGGCGAGGTTTGGGAATCCCTCGTGTCACAAAATAAGTATCGTTAGTAGGAGTGAATAACTTAACTGAAGATAATAAATGGACTTGTTTGAAAGCATGATCGGTGTTTATTATTTTTATGTGTGTGTGTGCTATTATTACTCTCCTAATGTTTAGATAACTAGCTAATGGTTTCTTTTGTTGTGTTTTTAGATTTACCACAGGTTAGATCAGCAGCTGAGTGATCCGGAAGTAGTGGTCAGCCGGGTCTCCGTACTCCTTAGAGTGGGGGTTGGGGTTGTTGTTTGCCGTTCTTTCTTTTGTTAAGACAGTTGATCTTTTTCCCTTTGTTTAAGTACTATAGGCTGCTAGACCTTGTTGCATTCATTCCTTCAAAAATACTATTTCATGAATTTCGGTTTTCGTATTTGTGTCTTGTTGCAAGATCTTAGTAATATTGTTGTTAAACTGAGGTCGGGACCCATTGTGAGGTCCTAACCAGTGACGTCCCGAGTTCTTAGAATTCGGGGTGTTACATTATGTGGTGTCTTGGTACGAGCCAGCAACATCTCACTCAGGATCCGGTGTGCCATCGTGAAGGCAACATGGAAGATACCTTTCTCCTTTGAGTCCCCCGGTTTCCAATTGTCGGCACTAGAGGAGATATAAGCAATACGGTTCCAAAAGGCTCTAGCATGGGAGCGGGAAGGGAAATCGGTTGTTGTGGGAGGAGAAAAACCAAACATACCCCCGGAGTTCTCCTTAGTGAAACCATAGTTTTTGTTCATCAGCCGGAACTTGACACTATTTTCTTCCGGCACGTGAATGATGGAGCTCAAAAACTCATAAGTTGGCTCTACATAAGATGGTGCTCGGATTGAGACAAACACGTCCAGACCAACCATGGAGATCATCCTCCTCAGATCATCAACTATGTACAAGCAAGAAAATTCCTCGATATCTATGTACGGAGGAGCTATAACCGGACAGGGGCAAATGCGGTCATATTTTTCTTGTAGGCGAGGGTGAGTTATGGGTACTTGCGGGGGAGGAGGAGGTGAAGCGGGAGGTTTCCTAGCCTCATCACGGTCATGGAGCACGATCTCTCTGTTTAAACGACGCAAATTATCCATTTCTGCAATGTATCTCAGTCTGTTCTTGGGCAATCTCGGCCGAGATGCTTGGGCTTGACCGAGACGTGACATCACGTCGATCGAAATCACAAATCCATAAATTTATTCCTCCAAAACCACTACCAACTGCTTCCTAGGGGGTTCTCCGTTCAATTTCAACACAACAAACTAGCAGCAATCTCCAAAATAAACTAAAATCAACCAAAACCTAAAAGAAAGGTTTTTGAGTGAGATTACCCGATTTCTGCACAATATGGTGGATTTAAGTCTCGATTAAAACTGGAGAAGTCTATGTGGTGTCCTTCCAATCGATTTTGAGCCAAAAATCGTTGAAAACGAGCAAGAAACGAGGATTTTGAGATTTAGGGCACAGTTTCGGTCGAGGCACTTCGGGAGATGAGGAAGAAGTGAGGAGAGAGAGTTCTTCCCCTTTTATACCCGTCGGAAAATTCAACTGTATCTCGGCCGAGATGGTTGGCCGACCGAGATGCTGGACCGAGATGACGCCCTATTGTGCTCATCTCGGTTGACCCAGATGGATCTCGGTCGAGATGGTTGACAACACCCGAGATGGCTCCCAGTTTTTGTTCTTTTCTCAAATTCTCGAACTGTAATTCTGTCCATTTGCTTCGTTGAGTTGTTCTTCTTGGATTGTACCTAGAGCATATTATCACGGACACAAAAAACGCAAAAACTACACTAAACTAATCTAGAAAGAAAAAAAAAGAAATATCTTGGGTTGCCTCCCAAGAAGCGCTTGATTTAAGGTCGCTAGCTAACCTAACTTCTTAGGATAATATGAGATGCAAAGGAGCAATCTCCTCAACCGGAACTTCCGGTGTATACTTCTTCAACCCATGACCGTTCACCTTGAAGTTTCCGCTATGTTCACCCCATACTTTGACTGCACCATGAGGAAAAACATGTTTCACAATATAAGGTCCGATCCATCTAGATTTTAACTTACCGGGAAATAGGCGAAAGCGAGAATTGAAGAGAAGAACAAGATCTCCTTCTTTGAGCTCTTTTTGAATAATATGCTTGTCATGCCACTTCTTTGTCCTTTCCTTGTACATCTTAGCATTCTCATAAGCATTCAAGTGTATTTCTTCCAACTCATTAATATCCATGAGTCGCTTCTCCCCGCTACCTTGATGTCAAAATTCAGCCATTTTATCGCCCAATACGCGTTATGTTCCAACTCTACCGGAAGATGACAAGACTTCCCATAAACCAAATTGTACGGTGTGGTTCCAATAGGAGTCTTAAAAGCGGTCCTATACGCCCAAAGAGCGTCATCCAGCTTCATAAACCAATCTTTCCTCGTTCTAGAGACAATATTCTCCAAGATTCCTTTGATTTCTCTATTCGAGATTTCAACCTGTCCACTAGTTTGAGGGTGATAAGGAGTTGCTACCTTATGGGTTACCCCATACTTCGATAGAAGTACTTCAAACTTCCGGACGGTAAAGTGTGTCCCTCCATCACTAATGATGGCTCGAGGTATCCCAATGCGTGGGAAGATAGTCCGGTTGAAGAACTTCACAACTACTCTGGCGTCATTGGTGGGAGAAGTGATGGCTTCAACCCATTTCGAAACATAGTCGACCATCAAGAGTATGTATAGATTCCCTGCAGAAGACGGGAATGGTCCCATTAAATCAACTCCCCAAACATCGAAGATCTCGACCTCCTGAATGTTATTGAGTGGCATTTCGTTCCGTCTAGACTAATTTCCTATTCTTGGGCATGCATCACAAAAAGCAACAAACGTTTGCACATCCTTAAATAATGAAGGCCAAAAGAAACCGGAACATAATACCTTAGTGCAAGTTTTGTGAGTGCTAACATGCCCTCCACAAGGCAATGAGTGATAATGCCTCATAACACTCTCCGTCTCATCTTCAGGAATGCAACTCCGTAGCATCCCATCTGGACCTCTCTTGATGAGAAGCGGTTCATTCCAATAATAATGACGCACATCCTTAAGAAATTTCTTCCTTTGTGCGTATGTCAATCCTTGAGGTACTTCCTGGCAAACAAGATAGTTAACTATATCAACATACCAAGGCTTGTTACCTTCTAAAATCTAGTGAAGTCAATGCTCCATCCAATGCAACTGCTCATCGGGAAAGGAATCATCGATGGGCATGTCATCTCTCTCAAAAGCAATGAGAGGTAACCATATGAGGTGATCCACCACAAAATTTTCGGATCCCTTCTTATTGCGGATTTCCAAGTCAAACTCTTGAAGTAGGAGAATCAAACGAATATGATACAGCTTTACTCCAATAGCTCCTTTTCGGTGGTGGCGTAATTCAGCTGAGCCTCATCAAGCGTCTTGCTAGCATACTAGATGGCCTAGGTCCGACCATCCTTCTTCTGTCCAATAACTGCTCCTACCGCCACATCTCTTGCATCACACATAATCTCAAAGGGAAATCCCAACTAGGAGGTTAAATGATGGAAGCGGATATCAATGCTCCTTTAACTTGTAAAAAGCATCTAGACATTCCTGCGGAAACTCAAAAACCGCATGCTTATTCAACAAATTAGTTAGTGGTTTAGAGATTTTAGAAAAGTCTTTGATGAAACTCCTGTAAAATCCTGCATGACCTAGAAAACTCCGCACACCTTTAAGAGAACAAGGTGGAGGAAGTTTCTCTATAGTCTCGATCTTAGCTCGATCGACCTCAATACCTCGGTTTGAAACAAGGTGACCTAACACAATGGCCTCACTAACCATGAAATGACACTTCTCCCAATTCAGAACGAGATTAGTATCTTCACAACGTTGTAATACCAGTGAAACGTTAGCTAAGTAATTATTGAAGGAATTGAAAAGTCATCCATCAATACCTCCATGATCTCCTCGATATACTCGGAGAAGATAGTCATCATACAACGTTGGAATGTAGTTGGAGTGTTACATAACCCGAATGGCGTTCTCCGGTAAACAAACGTACCCCATGGACACATGAAGGTGGTCTTCTCTTGATCATCCAGATGGATAGGAACTCTTGAAAGATTCCATTATAAGCATCTAAATAGCAAAAATGGGAGTGTTGTGCTAACCTTTCAAGCATTTGATCAATGATTGGGAGAGGAAAGTAATCCTTCCTAGTCTCCACATTCAACCGTCGATAGTCAATGCACATCCTCCACCCGGTTACGATCAACTCGTTGTTCTTGTTGGTCACAACGGTCATCCCTCCATTCTTTGGTACTACATGTACCGGGCTCACCCACTTGCTATCCGGTATAGGGAAGATAATTCCTACATCAAGTAATTTAAGCATTTCCTTCTTCACAACCACTTTCAGGATCGGATTTAACCGTCTTCGAGGTTCCCGTGAAGGCTTATGATCATCTTCCATTAGTACTTTATGCATGCAAAGAGAAGGTTTAATTCCAACAAGATCATCAATTGTATATCATGTAGCCTTTCTATGCAATATCCACTCATGCATCAATTTAGACAACTCAATCTCAATAAGGTTTGCACTAACTATGACCGGATAAGTCGAATTAGGCCTGAGAAACGCGTACCTTAAATGTTGTGGAAGAGGTTTAAGCTCCAAGATATGAGGTTCTTTAAGTGGTGGTTCCGTTCCTCTAGAGTCATTTTGTGAAGGTTTGGAGGCTTCGGAAGGGGTAAGGCTAGCATTTGCAACGCTTGAAAGCATCGAACAAGGAAGTTCCGATGAGGCAGAAATATCATTGTCCCTAGAAATGTCTCGGTCGAGATCTAGGTCGAGGTGACTCTCTGTTGCTCTCACCTCGTTCACTCCAAAAGTCATCTCGGTCGAGATGGTCTGTCCGAGGTCGAGGCAGTTTGTCGTCTCCTCTTTGAAATCTTCAAAAACAGTCTTTGGATCCTCTTCCAAAGTTTCCAAACTTTGTATATCTGCATCACAAGAAACATCTTTACCTTTCTCCATCATACTAAAACTCAAAACTCTCTCAAGAGGATCTTTTATTAGGATAGAGCTCACCAATTCTCGAGATTCCTCTCATCGTATATGTTGTAGATGTCTTCCCAATATCTTGTCCTTTCATCAAAGCTGAGAGTATAAAATCAACATGTTCTTCTCCTATATTGAAAGACAATTTGGCGTTCTTGCAATCCACCAAGCAACCAGAAGTTGCAAGAAACGGTCTCCCAAGGGTGATCGGGATTGGATAATCTGCAGGAATGTCCAATACCACAAAATCGATAGGAATGTAAAACTTACCAAGCTTTACGGGAATGTCTTCCAATATGCCAACGAGTCGAGTGATGGATCGATCCGCCATATACAACGTCATCTTAACTAGTTTAGGCTCTCCCAAACCGACCTTCTCATACAAAGCAAGTGGAATGATGCTCATACTTCCTCCTAGATCACAAAGTGCATCATATGTGACCTCTCCAACTCCTATAGGGATGCAAATCGATCCCGGATCCCTCAGCTTTGGTGGCATCTTCTTCTTCATGATCTTGATGAGTTCCGATGATCTAGAAGTTATCTTCACTTCACCAAAATCCTCTAGCTTCCTCTTGTTAGAGAGAATTTCTTTTAAGAACTTCCCATAGGCGGGCATACCTAAAATTGCATCAATGAAAGGTATGTTAATATGTAGCTTACTCATAAGGTCTAGAAACTTACCGAAATGCTTGTCTAGATGCGCTCTCACTCTAGATTGCGGAAACGGCAGTGGAGGCTTGTAAGCTGGAGGAGGTACATAGATCTCGCCCTTCTCCTTTTCTTTCTCAGCTGGCATCTCGTCATAAATGGGTTGTTTGCCCTTGTCATCCATCCGAGGTGTAGGGTCGGTGGTCTTCACACCACTTCTTGTAGTGATCGCCATCACTTGGCCTTTCGGATTGTTCTCCGTCCTTCCGGGAAGCTTCCCTTGATCTTTCGGAACTTCTCCGGCCTTGCTAAACACTTGATTTTCCAAGGCTCATTGTGCCTTAGAAATAGAAGTAACCAAATTCTCCAACCCATTTAGCTTTCCCATCATAGTTTCAATCATTGCTTCCAACTTATCCTTTGGTGGCAGAGTTGAACTTGAAGATGGTTCTTGACTCTTCAATGGGATAAAAGTAGAAGAAGTAGGTGGAGTTAGAGCATTTTCAACATGGGAATAAGGGTTACCGGAATTTTTTGATTGGATCTCCAATTGTTGTAGTTCCGGTTGTTGTTGTTGATGTTGTTGTTGTTGTTGTTGTTGTTGTTGTTGTTGTTGTTGTAGTTGTTGTTGTTCCTTTGCCCTTGATAATTTCCTCTTCCCACATAGCGAACATCTTGTTCCCTTGGCGCTCCTCTAGATTGTGTTTGTGTCTTCAAAAGCCCCTTCAAAGCCTTGACTTTATTATTTAGAGTAGTGAGTTGAGTAACACTTGAGGTAGTACGATTCAGCTCTTGAGGTCCAGATCTTCGAGTTCTATCATCAACCCTCCAGTGGAAATATTTCTCAATAACTAGAGCTTGTTTTTCAACAAACTCCCATGCTTCATCAACGGGTTTATCCATGAAAGTTCAAGTAGAAAGGGATTGAAGTTTGAATTGAGTTTCCTCATCCAAACCCTTGAAATATATTTCCAACAACTCAATCTTTGAAATCTCAAGATGAGGGCAATCCAACAAAAGGTCCTTGAACCTCTCCCATGATTTGAATAGACTATCTTTATTTCTCATCACAAATGCATTAATTTTACCTCTCAATTTCGCTGTTTTTAATGACGGAAAGAACTTGGTAAGGAACTCCGTAGTCATCTCCTCCCATGTATGAACTCTTCCGGATGGAAGTGATTGATACCAAGCAAGCACTTTCTCCTTCAAGGAGAAAGAGAAACCCCGCAGCTTATAGTTATTATTCTCCAACCTTGAAGGTCTCAAAGTCTCCATGAGAATCTTATAATTTTGCAAGTGTTGGTGTGGAGATTCTCTCTCTAATCGTTCAAACTAACTTTGTCGGATCATTGTAAGAACTTGAGGTTGAAGCTCATACTCATGTTCAGTTGGATCTCCAAACTAACGCCCGGACGGCGTACTTGTTGAGTGGGATCCATTCTTTGACCAAGTGTTTGCGTCTCCTCCACAAACTGGTGAACTCTCTCATTCCTCTCCGGAAAGTGAAGTGCAAGTGGTGGCACAATAACGGGTGTCAGTAGATCAAGTGCAACTCTAGCATTGCCTCCTTGCTCTTCACGTAGTTGTTGTACGGCAGCCTGTATCTCGGCCATGTTGGCCCGAAGTTCGTCCTCTCTAGCACGTGCATCTGCTCTCTCCTTAACTAGAGCATCATCTCGCAACTTCAGCTGATCTAGGGCATCATCCAACTTAGCTTGGAGATCTCTATCATCATTCATAGCCATTTTAGTTTCTTTATATCTTCTTTTGTACGTCTTTTCTGGTTTTGGATCATAGGGAATGATTTTCTTACCAGCTCGAGTTCATCGCATAAACCTAAAGAAGAAAGGTCCTGCAAGAGCACTCAAGTAGAATGATCAATAGCAACAAGGGCAACAACGCAAAGACAACCAAATACCGGCTTAGTCTAAACCAAGTCCCCGGATACGGCGCCAAAAACTTGTTCGCTCTAAAGTGTGTGCAAAATAAGTCTTAAATTTATACCAAGAATAAAACAAATAAGCGAACCTGCAGTGTACGGATCAATCGCAATGCAAACAAGTATTCAAGGGTCGAAAACAAGAACTATGGCAAAATCAAGCAACGGCATAAAACTTTAGGTTGTTATGCAAATCGAGCAATAAAGAACAATGATGTATCTAAATCAGATAAAGGAATACGGATTCTAGACATCAAAGTATACAGCTGTGGTTTCGACTCAAGATTTCTAAGGATGAACGCGGACAAAGCTGAGGTTGCATAGAGAAGGTGTTTATACGATGGGATAGATCACCAAATAAGTCTCATCATCCACTATCCCAAACCAAAGATCCTATTACCGGGTAAATCTCAAGGAACTAAGGAAAGGAATTATCAACTCAAACCAACAACTTTTAACCTAAGGGAACAAAATTAACCATCACCGGGTAAGTCTCAGGTTAACTCTCAAAGGTAGGATGAAGGCACACTTAAACCCTAACAAAGGATAAACCTTTGTTACCTAACACTCATCATCATCGGTAAACAAGTAGAGGAATCACCGGGTAAGTCTCTTCTTAGGCTTGAATATAGACCAGGAAAGGTGCAACAAGGATAGGATTTCCCAAATTATAACCTAAACTCAAGATCGGACAAGCAGCGGCCAATCTCGTGCAATTCTTATCGATCTAGGTCGAGATGATTCCAAGAACAACACGAGACGGGTTTCGGTTTAGGTAAAACTCAAGCTTTCAGGGTCCACTCATGATAAAGGTCTATTCTTTCAGCATTTATACCACAACCTTCAACTAATCACCTTAGAATCGCAAGGGTTTTAGTCAACAATCATCATGTTCATAGCAATCAAATAATGATGTCAAAGAAAGGGAACAAAGCACTCAACAAAGGTTTCTCAATAATCAATAAAGCAAAACAATCCAACAATCGTCAATAATGTGTTCAAAAGATGATAACAATCGTCAATAATGTGTTCAAAAGATGATAACAATCAAAACAATTATCTCTCTTGGGCTATGGGCCATCGACCTCGAGCCAGGCCCAATTGGCCATCTTGGTCGAGGGGCATTACGGGTGTGGTCCGAGATCAGTGGTCAATCACATACATTTCTTCGTATCTTCTCCTGAATCCTTCTTCCATCCTTTTCCTATGGTTCCTACTTTCCTTCTTGTCCTTACAAATGCTCCTTAATGTAGATCAATGGTCTCCTTAGACTTCAATGCTCCGTTTTGATCCAAAACACGCCTTATTCCCTACAAATACAATCAAACATGGTGTAGACCTTTGTTCTTGCAAAGTAGACAAACAATGACATAATCATCAAGAATATATCTCCATGCATGCATAATAATGATGCAAAAACGCCAAAACCATTGCCAAAATATAGACTATAATTCATGTTATCAATATGCAACAAAAAGAAAAGGACTAAGGAATAAAGACTCAAACCCCATCCTAAGGAATACGGAAACTCAACTGACCACTACCTTCCGGATCACACGGTATCATCCTTAACCTATAGCAAATCTAAACAACATAATAAACAACTGTTAACTAACTATCCAAATATTAGTAGAATCATAATTGCACAAACACACGAAGAACTGAAATTAAACACTCAACATCCTGACACATAAGTCCGGTTATTATTTTGTATATAAGTGATTCACTTCAAATCCGATTAAGGTTCTGGCACGAGAAGTTTAAGACTCTCGCTCCGTTTCTTTATCCAACAAGAGTGGTTCGGCTTACCTCCCCGCATACCATGTGGAGTTGTTCAGTAACCTCCCCGTATACCATGTATGGCCTAGTCGCGGAGATTCTCCCAGTCTTCCTCGGGCTACTGAGCAGCTGATGCCACCGCTCGTTACTCTTTGGCCAAAATAGAAGTCGGTTGTACTAAACTATTATCATACTTATAAACACATGAATCAAACACCACTATCATCATTCACACCAACATTTGGAAGCTAGCTAAGTAAGCCCAAAGGACTTACCTGAATTGAGTCACACTCTCGTTATCTCAAAAACTCGACCCGCAAACGTAAGAACTTAACCGCCTGATATAAAAGGAAAGTGGATCAATAATATATCCAAACTTCTTAGAAGTTTCCAAATTCTAAGATACCAAAGGTTATCTCAAGGAAATAATCAATTTACCCTTTGACCGAAGGTATTTCTATGGTCGTCTATACCCAATCAAAAGTAAATCCCGACTTAGCACTAAGAACAAGTATAGTGATTAAGTAAGGGTCGAACCCAAGAGAGTTAAGGTGTTTTAGATGCAATTATCGATTATAATGACAAGTGACACAAAGGGGGGGGGGGGGTTTGGTTGAATTGATGCACAGAAACTTATGAAAATGATAAATGCGACAATTAAGACAATAATGGATGAATCTACACTAGGTTGATTCTAAGCATGCAATTGCTACTTTGGTGCATTCCTTTTACAAGTTTTTAAGTAATCTCCCGTCTCGATCATACATATGTGTTGAGCCAACCGGCATCAACACAACTTAACCTATTAAAGTTCCGTAAACCTACAAGAACGAATAACAAGTTAGCATTCAAACAAAGACTAAGGGATATAAAGAGAAGATTAAAACCGTTAAACGTATCTTTATATTTGTGTTCCTTTTCTTTAAGTAATTACAACTCGTTATCACTTAAAGTTGCTACTAGATTAAAGACCCGAACCCGGAACCTGTTAATCCTAGTTGTTTACATGCACTTTAGAACCTAAGGTGATCAATCTCAAGTAATAGTTAACATGCAATTAGACAATAGAGATCAAGGAAACACAAATCATTACTGAATAAAAACTTGTATTAAAAGAACTTACAACCAAAGTAACAAAGCAGCTTCAAACCAACCCAATGTAGCAAGGGAGTTAGCAACTCATTACAATGGAAAACTCAAGTCTAAAATGGATTTTGTGGGGAAAATCATGGATGATTCTAGCCATCAGCCATGGACTATTTATACTACAAAAGACATTTAATTAGGAGTAAATAGCCGGCCTAAAACAATCACCTTAAATGCGATAAAGGTGGTGTAAACAGCCGGAGTAAAGCTTCTGGCGTTAAACCGCAGGGGCAGCCTTCAGGAACCGCGGGGGCGGTTTAGGCATAATCGGTTGATCTTTTTCAGAACCGCTGGGGCGGCTACATAACTCCGCTGGGGCGAATCTTTAATGCACTTCAACGTCTGACCTTTCGCCTTCCTGACGTTTCTGATGTCAAGGCGCAGGGGCGCCTTAAGGCCAACACAGGGGCGGTGACACAGACTCTTCACCTTCCAGCTCCCAAGGCGAGGCGCAGGTAGGGCGCGGTGGGAGGCGCAGAGGAGCTGGTCTTTGTCTCGTCAAGGAAAGTCACCGCAGGGGCGGCTGCAAGGACCCGCAGGGGCGGTAAGGCAGCAGAAGCTTTGCTTCGTGATCGATCTTCACTCCTAAGTGCTTATAACTCCTTCTTTAGCTTCTTTTGATCTTCTTCTTCTGGACCAAGGAGTTAGTAGCATAAAACGACATTAATGCAATAAAAAGACTCTAAAAACTACCCTAATTGATAGTGATTCCATCACCTATCAAACTCCCCCATACTTAGACCTTTTACTCGTCCCGAGTAAAAACAAATGACATCAACTAGACTCAAAGGCCTCAAAAAGCATGAGTAAGCAGAAAGATAATGGAAAACAAGAGAAAAATCAAGAAAGAAAGAAGGAAAAGAGAGGAAATGTGAGAAAGAAAGATACTACCATCCTTATCGCTCCAAGATTGGCCTACCCGGACAACCTCCTTATGACTCCCCTTCTTATGTCGCCAAAACGCCGGAAGGGAAACCTACACTCGGTGTCGCTCATCTTGCCAAGGCGCCCTTTCGGGTTTTCACCTTGCCACTCTTCTTCTTTTCTCACTTAAACTCACATCCCTCAAGTCCAATTTTGCACCAACCTAAGGTTGGTCGGACTACCTTCTTTTTACCTAAACCGCCCTTTCGGGTTTTCGGTTTATCCAAGGATTTTCATGCCTTTTTTTTACTTCTTTGGCATTTTCTTTTTTTCTTTTTTTTTCCAAATGATTTCAATAATGCAAAACAAATGCCAAAAAAACTACTCAATAAACTGTACAAGCAATGATATATCCCTCCCCCATACTTGAAGTGCACTTTGTCCTCAAAGTGAAAATGAGTCAAAGATAAATGTGGGAGAAGGGAAAGAAATGTACCCCTCACTGGGGTGGTCCGGATGGACCACCAGGACCCTCCTCCGGCGGGTAAGGGAAGTGGCGGAAAAAGTGCTCCTGGCGCTGGTAGATGTCATCAATGCTGTCCTGCTGGGCAGACATCCGGCGACCAAAAGAGGTCTCAAAACTTGCTTGTCAAGCCAGCTGTTGAGCCTCCAGCTGCTGCTGTTGGACTGCCTGCCAGGCCTCCTGCCTCTGGTCGAAGTGTGAGGTCACAGAGGTGGCAAAAGTGTCCTGCCAGCTCTGTTGCTGCTCCAACATAGTCCGCTGGTAATCGGACTGCCATGCCCGGTGCTGGGTCGTCATAGCCGCCATCTGAGCCTGAAGGCTCGCAAGGGCCGGGTCCTCCTCTGGTGCCGCTCTAGGCATCTCCTCGTCATTTGGGATGGGCAGGTGCTCCTCTTGATGGGTCCGGCTGGAGCTGGTGGCATGCCTCTCCACAATGGCCACTAGTGGCCTCCTCGGCACGAAAGGATCTGCCGGTATGTAGAGCTCTGGAGAGCTCACCTCCTAGTGGTAAAGGTCAGGAGAGGTAGGTAAGGTGGCTCCCGTCTGCAAGGGAGATCCAAAACAGGTTATCCCCGTCCCGCCGGAGGAGCTTGCACCTCCTAAGCATCCCCTCAGTGTAGAGGAGCCGCCATCCCATCCTCTAACTTGGACAGGTCCATCACTTGTGAGGCGATCAAAGAGATCACCTCACCGTCGACAATATCCCTCGGCTCATTCCTCCTAATCCGTTTCAAAGCGGCGAGGAAGAGAGAGGGCCAATCCATACGCTTCTCGCTATGTGGAAGGCAGGAGTAGAGCAGTGGGAGGTCCTTGAGAGCGACCTTGTTTTCCTCTTTGTGTCCACAGAAGACACTCATGAGGATCTTGGAAATCAACCTCAAACTGAGGTGAGTGAGTTTGTTGGAGTACTCACCCCCAGCATGGAACTCCGACCCAGTAGCTGCTCGCCAAAACTCACATAGGTCTGGGGCCAGGACTGGATCCCACCAGTTCTCAAAAGGGTTTAGAGTCACCCCAAAAGCCTCCTGTAAATCGTTGTAGTCAAGCGTGTACTTCACCTTGTTTAACTTGAAAGTGAGGCCGGTACACACGTGGTCTTCCTTCTACATTGTGAAAGTGGCGATAAATTGTCTGCTAAGCTCCGGATATGTCGGAGCACTCTTCTGGAGGAAGTCTCTGAGCCCAGCATTCGCCAAAAACGTTTGCATGCTCTCTAGCATGCCCATTTTCTCCAAGGTCGGGATATGTAGAAATCGAGTTGCATACACAACTCGATCCTGCACAATCCTATATCGGCATGATAACGTGATTTATGACGTTAGTTTAGGCATTTATTTAGAGAGTTTTTCCCGTTATTCATGCATGGTTTGGCATTAGTTCATGACGTTTACGCTTAATTCATGCATATTTCTAGAAAAGACGTCTACACGAGCTTTTGTCGGTTTTGTAGGTATTTCGGGGATCTTTTGGACATTAATCGATACATTCAAGGGTCAAGCCTCATGGTGGTACACATCCAAGGCTTTAAAGGAACATAATTGGAGCAATGAAGGACACAAGGACTCTTATTGGTGCAAGCAATGGAGCAACTCATGGCTAGACGATCATAACAAGCCTCTGTTGAAGAAAATCGACCCAACACTCAGGAAAATCGGACGATTTTTCTGTCTGGGTCGATTTTCTGGCTTTTGACAGCTTGTGCCACGTGTCCCACGATCTCTTTGTCCGGCCCTTGCTCTTGATGGAGAATATAAGTGGTCCTGCAGGCTGTGGCTGAGGGATCTCTCCCACATTCTCTCACACACACCTCATTCCATTGGAGGAGAGATTTGGAGAAGAAGAAAAACTCTCTCGTTTTTGGAGAAGAGAAGAACACCAAAACTTAGAGTGATAGTGAGTTTTTGAGTGATTTTTAGAGTATTTGGTTGAAGAACTTTTGGAAGCTTTGTTAGAGACGTTTTAGAACTTCTTTTGAAGGGTTGTAAGTCTTGCTTAAACTTATATTCAGCTGAGATTTCTTGTTTTTACTTTCTTATCTTTCATCATCTACCTATGAAAACCATGTATGCTTGTGTGATGATTTTGGATCTTGAAATGTATGTTATTGGCTAGTTTATTGTGATTCTGGAGTGATGGATTGATGGTTATGGCTTGGGTGATGATAGAATGGACTTGTATCTTAGTTTAGAATGATTCGTATGCATAAAACCTAACCCAAGAGGAAAAATCGACCTGTTCATAGGTTAGATCGTCCGATTTACCTTATGATCCACCCGATTTTTCTCTCTGTTGTTCTTTAATTGATGAATCTATATGTTAGGATGTTAGGTTGTTGAAATCCTAGTGTTTGTTAAGCATAATATAGTTTAGGGTGACCTAATGCTAGCAAACTAAGTGAGGGAAGAGACCTACCGGTGATTTCCGATCTTAGATACCTAAGATGATGAACTCTAGGTAGTAGTGAGCCTCATAAGCCGCTATTGGATTGAGTGTGCTAGGATTGTTGCTTGAGACTTGCCTTTTCCGAGACTTACCCGGTAAGGAGAGGTTTGCCCCTTAAGTAGAGTCCGGTTTGTGTAGAATCCCCAACTTTAACCCCTTGAGACCTACCCGGTAATAGGAGTTTGATGCGGGAATAGTGAAGCAAGAGACTTACCCGGTAATTGCTTCCATTAGAGAAACGCCCTTTCCCAACACCGCAGCTTTGTCCTTAGAATCTTTAGAAGCTTGAGTCCAATGCCATAACCGAAAATCTTGACCTCTAGAATCCACTTTCTCTCTTTGATCACATATCTTGTGTTTGTGTTGCTTGTTTATTTTTCTAGCTTGAGTTGTTAGTTTGATTTATTATCTTGCTTGATTTGTGATTTTTGCTTGATCACCACAAAAACCCAACCAAAAATATCATGATTTTTATTTCTTTATTTCTTTCTCTTTTCTTAGACTAGATTCGCACTATCTATGATCACTTGTTTGATTTGATTTCACCTTAGTCTTCGTGTTCGACCTCGGAATACTATCCTTATTACAAAACGACCCATACAATGTGTGTTCGCTAGGAGTTAGGAAATTATATCGAGTTATAAATTGTAAGACTTTAGCGTGTCACAATCTTAGCGTAACAAGTTTTTGGCGCCGTTGTCGGGGACTAAGTCTAGATTGAGTCATTTTTGTGAATGTTTATATTGTAGATCTTTCTTGTTGCTTTTGATCTTGTTTGGTTTGTGTCTTTGCATTTTCAGGACATCTCTCATCCTTTAGGTGCATGCGAAGATCTCGTGGCAAGGATTTAGCTCCATTCGATCCTGAACCGGAGAAAACCCTTAGATCTAGATCCAAGAGCATTAGAAAGCAAAAAGAGATGGCCGGAAGAGATCTCCAAGCTGAGTTGGATGAGGCTTTAGAGCAAATTAGATTAAGAGATGAGCTCTTGGAGAATGAAAGGAGACTTGCCAATGAGAGGCAAGAAGCAACAAGGAGAGAGATTGAAGAGATTAGGCAAGCTCTTGTGCAAAGAGAGCTTAATCGTCAACAACCTCCACCTCCACCACAACCGCAGCCGGCGGCGGTTAATATTCGGGTTGTGCCCATTCCTATTGAAGAGCCACAAACGTTAGGGCAACGTATGGATCCGGCACAAAGAGCACACCGTCCGGGTGTGAACTTAGGAGATCCCGCAGCCCATGGTTACGAGCTCCGCCCTCAAGTTCTACAAATGATCCGGCATAATCAATTTGGAGGGATGGAAGGAGAGTCTCCCCATCAACACTTGATGAACTATGAGATCTTGAAGGAGACTCTTAGACCGCCTAGATTGGAGAGCAACAACCATAAGCTTAGGGCTTTCTCCTTCTCACTTAAGGATAAAGCCTTGGCTTGGTATCAATCTATTCCACAAGGGCGAGTGAGTACTTGGGAGGAGATGACAACCGAGTTCTTGACTAAGTTCTTCCCACCTTCCAAGACTACCGAGTTAAGAGGGAAAATCAACGCCTTCGTGATGAAGGATAGAGAAAGCTTATTCAAGTCTTGTGAGAGGTTCAAAGACCTTCTCCTAGATTGTCCGCACCATGGTATACCGAAAATAGAGCTTTTGGAGATCTACTTCAAGGGACTTGATGAAGATAGCCAATTCAAGCTTCAATCTCTTTCCGGTGGGACTTTCATAGAAAAGAATGTGGATGAAGCTTGGGAATTTGTAGAAAAACAAGCTTTTGTGATTGAAAAGTACTCCCATAGGAAGAGTGATGGGAGGAAGGCGGGAGCATATGAGGTGAGTGAAGTCACCATGAGTAATTTCAAACTTGATACAATCATCAATGAGCTGAAATCTTTGAGGGAGTTGTGTGCTACAACTTTGAAGAATCAAGCAACCCCTCAAGCAAACTTGTCTTCCAAGGAGGAAGATGTGAACCACCTGGGAAAGGGCAACTACAACAACTATCAAGGCCAAGGGAACTTCAACAACAACCGGCAATTCAACAATTACCGGCCTAACCATAACCATCCCGGGTTTTCCTATTCTAACCCGGATGGAGCCTTGAACCCTCCCGCTTCCACAAGCACAGCTCCACCACCAAAGGCTTCACAAGAACCTCCACCCGGATTTATTCAACCTCCAAAGGATAGAACCGAGATGATCTTTGACCAATTGCTTGGAAGGTTGAGTGATCTTGAGAGCACGGTGACTTCCATTTCTAAAGCTCAAAAGGTGTTGGAAGCACAAGTGTTCCAAAAGACGGGTGAAGCTCATAGAGATCCGGGGAAGCTTCCCGGAAGAACCGAAGATAACACAAGAGGCCAAGTATTGGCTATTACAAAAAGGAGTGGGTTGAGCATGAAGGACCCCTTACCCAAGGAGAATGCTAAGGGAAAGCAAGTAGTGGTAGAGGAAGAGCCATTGCAAGAAGATTGAGGCAAGAGCAAGGATGATGAGCCATCATATGTGGCACCACCTCCATACAAGCCACCACTACCATTCCCACAATCACGAGCAAGAGCTCGTTTGGACCAACACTTCGGTAAATTCCTTGAACTTATGTCTAAATTGCATATTAACATTCCGTTCATGGATGCTATTCTAGGTATGCCAGCATATGGCAAATTCTTGAAGGAAATACTCTCCAACAAGAGGAAGTTGGAGGAGTATGGAGAAGTGAAGATGACAAAGAGGTCCTCGGAGTTGATTCAAACTATGAAGGAGGTAATGCCTCCTAAGCCAAGAGATCCAGGATCCTTTTGTGTGCCAATTGGAGTGGGAGAAGTGAAGTATGACGCCCTATGTGATCTTGGGGCAAGTGTAAGCATCATCTCGCTTGCACTTTGCAACAAGGTTGGGCTAGGAGAGCCAAAGCCGGTCAAGATGACCCTTTACATGGCGGACCGTTCAATCACTCACCCGGTTGGAATCTTGGAAGACATACCGGTGCAACTAGGGAAGTTCTATGTGCCCATAGACTTCGTTGTTTTGGACATCCCGGCGGACTATCCGGTTCCTATCATCTTGGGGAGACCTTTCCTAGCTACTTCCGGATGTTTGGTGGATTGCAAAAATGGAATTCTCTCTTTCAACATTGGAGAAGATAACATCAAGTTTAATTTGTCCACAATGGTGAAGGGGCCAGCCCTAGGCGAAGATGTCTTCAACATTGTTGAGGAAGAGGAGTCTAGAGAAGTTGTGAGCTCAATCTTGCTCAAGGATCCACTTGAGAAGGTTCTTAGCTCGAGTTTGATGGAGGAAGGAGTTGAGGAGAGTAGCAATGAAGTGATCAAGGCCTTGAATGCATTGGATGAGCTACCGAGTGTTGGATTTTAAGTACTAGAGGAAGGGACAAATACCTGTAGAAAAATCGGACCAGAGGGGCAAAAATCGGCCGATTTTTGCATAAATCCTGAATTTTCATCCGATTTTGCAAATGCCGTAGGTGAAATCGACCCCCAGATCGTCCGATTTTCTTCACTGAGGGTCGATTTTCCTGAGTCTTTTGAGCATCATCCTAGTGTTTGTGAGCAATCATCAAGGGACTTAGGTGAGGCTTCCATGGCTTCGGAATCATCTCAACCTACATTGTATGGATCATCTCCAACCGATAAAGGTCCTCCTAAACTTGATCTAAAACCTCTTCCTTCTCATTTAAAGTATGCTTTCCTTGGTTCAAATTCTACTTATCCGGTGATTGTGAATGCATCTTTAAATGATGATGAGCTTAATAGATTGTTGACTGAATTGAAACTGCATAGAAACTGCATAGCAAGTGTGGGGTGAAGTTGTTGATGAATGAATGATGTGAATGAAGTGCTGAATTAGTTGTGAAAAGTGTAGAAAAAAAAATAGGTTTGGGGACGTTGGTTTAAATGACGAGTAACTCGGCACCATTCACATAATCGGGTGTTTGTGCCTTGCCAAAGTCAAATAAACCGATAGTCCTAACGAGATTTGGTATGTGTGCCCGGTGTGGAGCACCTCGAAAAATAAAAAAACCCGAGGCCCGCTAATCACCAAGGTTTCGGCTTTTGTACACCAATGCCATTGTCTCAAAAATAAGTGAAAAAGAAAAGAAAACAAAGAAAAGATGGAGAAAATTATACACTTGTTCGGAAGTTGAGCAAAAAACGAAATTGTGGAGTTAGTTCCTTTCCCAGATTAGCATCACATGACCTAAAAATTCCCACCTAATCACAACGTTTCTTAGCCTCTTCTTTCCTAAGTCCTTGTGACCTAATTGCATGTGTGTAAGACTTAGTGATCTAGATTGGATATACTCATGATCATCTTGACTTCTTCATTTTCACCTCTCATGCATGCTTTCTAGTTAAGTATAATTGTCTTTCCATGCCTTCATTCATTTGATGCATGATTGATTGTCCATTGCTATGAAACATGACTATGAAGGTGATCCAATGTTAGAAGCACAATTCCAAAAAGATTTTGTTGTTTTTCTGCATGCATAAATCATGTCATCTCTTAGTCTATAGTTTGGTCTTGCTCGGGCACGAGCAAATCTTAAGTATGGGGCATTTTGATAACGTGATTTATGACGTTAGTTAAGGAATTCATTTAAATAGTTTTTCCCGTTATTCATGCACGGTTTGGCATTAGTTCATGACGTTTACGCTTAATTCATGAATATTTCTAGAAAAGACATCTACACGAGCTTTTGTCGGTTTTGTAGGTATTTCGGGGATCTTTTGGACATTAATAGATACATTCGAGGGTCAAGCCTCATGGTGGTACACATCCAAGGCTTTGAAGGAGCATAATTGGAGCAATGAAGGACACAAGGACTCTTATTGGTGCAAGCAATGGAGCAACTCATGGCTAGACGATCATAACAAGCCTCTGTTGAAGAAAATCGACCCAACACTCAGGAAAATCGGACGATTTTTTTGTCTGGGTCGATTTTCTGGCTTTTGACAGCTTGTGCCAAATGTCCCACGATCTCTTTGTCCGGCCCTTGCTCTTGATGGAGAATATAAGTGGTCCTGCAGGCTGTGGCTGAGGGATCTCTCCCACATTCTCTCACACACACCTCATTCCATTGGAGGAGAGATTTGGAGAAGAAGAAAAACTCTCTCATTTTTGGAGAAGAGAAGAACACCAAAACTTAGAGTGATAGTGAGTTTTTGAGTGATTTTTAGAGTATTTGGTTGAAGAACTTTTGGAAGCTTTGTTAGAGACGTTTTGGAACTTCTTTTGAAGGGTTGTAAGTCTTGCTTAAACTTATATTCAGCTGAGATTTCTTGTTTTTACTTGCTTATCTTTCATCATCTACCTATGAAAACCATGTATGCTTGTGTGATGATTTCGGATCTTGAAATGTATGTTATTGGCTAGTTTATTGTGATTCTGGAGTGATGGATTGATGGTTATGGCTTGGGTGATGATAGAATGGACTTGTATCTTAGTTTAGGATGATTTGTATGCATAAAACCTAATCCAGGAGGAAAAATCGACCTGTTCATAGGTTAGATCGTCCGATTTTCCTAATGATCCACCCGATTTTTCTCTCTGTTGTTCTTTAATTGATGAATCTATAAGTTAGGATGTTAGGTTGTTGAAATCCTAGTGTTTTTTAAGCATAATATAGTTTAGGGTGACCTAATGCTAGCAAACTAAGTGAGGGAAGAGACCTACCCGGTGATTTCCGATCTTAGATACCTAAGATGATGAACTCTAGGTAGTAGTGAGCCTCATAAGCCGCTATTGGATTGAGTGTGCTAGGATTGTTGCTTGAGACTTGCCTTTTCCGAGACTTACCCGGTAAGGAGAGGTTTGCCCCATAAGTAGAGTCCGGTTTGTATAGAATCCCCAACTTTAGCCCCTTGAGACCTACCCGGTAATAGGAGTTTGATGCGGGATTAGTGAAGCAAGAAACTTACCCGGTAATTGCTTCCATTAGAGAAACACCCTTTCCCAACACCGCAGCTTTGTCCTTAGAATCTTTAGAAGCTTGAGTCCAATGCCATGACCGGAAATCTTGACCTCTAGAATCCACTTTCTCTCTTTGATCACATATCTTGTGTTTGTGTTGCTTGTTTATTTTGCTAGCTTGAAGTAGATCTCCAATAGCTCAAGCAAACTTGTCTTCCAAGGAGGAAGATGTGAACTACCTGGGAAGGGGCAACTACAACAACTATCAAGGCCCAAGGAACTTCAACAACAACCGGAAATTCAACAATTACCGGCCTAACCATAACCATCCCGGGTTTTCCTATTCTAACCCGGATGGAGCCCTGAACCCTCCCGCTTCCACAAGCGCAGCTCCACCACCAAAGGCTTCACAAGAACCTCCACCCGGATTTACTCAACCTCCAAAGGATCGAACCGAGATGATGTTTGAGCAATTGCTTGGAAGGTTGAGTGATCTTGAGAGCACGGTGACTTCCATTTCTAAAGCTCAAAAGATGTTGGAAGAATAAGTGTTCCAAAAGGCGAGTGAAGCTCATAGAGATCCGGGAAAGCTTCCCGAAAGAACCGAAGATAACCCAAGAGGCCAAGTGTTGGCTATTACAACAAGGAGTGGGCTGAGCATGAAGGACCCCTTACCCAAGGAGAATGCTAAGGGAAAGCAAGTAGTGGTAGAGGAAGAGTCATTGCAAGAAGATGGAGGCAAGAGCAAGGATGATGAGCCATCATATGTGGCACCACCTCCATACAAGTCACCACTACCATTCCCACAATCACGAGCAAGAGCTCGTTTGGACAAACACTTCGGTAAATTCCTTCAACTTATGTCTAAATTTCATATTAACATTCCGTTCATGGATGTTGTTCTAGGTATGCCGGCATATGGCAAATTCTTGAAGGAAATACTCTCCAACAAGAGGAAGTTGGAGGAGTATGGAGAAGTGAGGATGGCAAAGAGGTCCTCGGAGTTGATTCAAACTATGAAGGAGGATATGCCTCCTAATCCAAGAGATCCGGGATCCTTTTGTGTGCCAATTGGAGTGGGAGAAGTGAAGTATGACACCATATGTGATCTTGGGGCAAGTGTAAGCATCATCCCGCTTGCACTTTGCAACAAGGTTGGGCTAGGAGAGCCAAAGCCGGTCAAGATGACCCTTTACATGGCGGACCGTTCAATCACTCACCCGGTTGGAATCTTGGAAGACATACCGGTGCAACTACTGAAGTTCTATGTGCCCATAAACTTCGTTGTTTTGGACATCCCGGCGGACTATCCGGTTCCTATCATCTTGGGGAGACCTTTCCTAGCTACTTCCGGATGTTTGGTGGATTGCAAAAATGGAATTCTCTCTTTCAACATTGGAGAAGAGAGCATCAAGTTTAATTTGTCCATAATGGTGAAGGGGCCAGCCCTAGGCGAAGATGTCTTCAACATTGTTGAGGAAGAGGAGTCTAGAGAAGTTGTGAGCTCAATCTTGCTCAAGGATCCACTTGAGAAGGTTCTAAGCTCGAGTTTGATGGAGGAAGGAGTTGAGGAGAGTAGCAATGAAGTGATCAAGGCCTTGAATGCATTGGATGAGCTACCGAGTGTTGGATTTGAAATACTAGAGGAAGGGACAAATACCTGTAGAAAAATCGGACCAGAGGGGTAAAAATCGGCCGATTTTTGCATAAATCCTGAATTTTCATCCGATTTTGCAAATGCCGTAGCTGAAATCGACCCCCAGATCGTCCGATTTTCTTCACAGAGGGTCGATTTTCCTGAGTCTTTTGAGCATCATCCAAGTGTTTGTGAGCAATCATCAAGGGGCTTAGGTGAGGCTTCCATGGCTTCAGAATCATCTCAACCTACATTGTATGGATCATCTCCAACCGATAAAGGTCCTCCTAAACTTGATCTAAAATCTCTTCCTTCTCATTTAAAGTATGCTTTCCTTGGTTCAAATTCTACTTATCCGGTGATTGTGAATGCATCTTTGAATGATGATGAGCTTAATAGATTGTTGACTGAATTGAAACTGCATAGAAAGGAAATAGGATACACCATTGATGACCTTTTTGGCATTAAGCCCTCTTTGTGCATGAATAAGATATTGATGGAAGATGACCATAAACCCTCTATTGAACATCAAAGAAGATTGAATCCTATAATGAAAGAGGTAGTCAAGAAAGAGATCATTAAGTTGCTAGATGCGGGATCATCTACCCGATTTCGGTTAGTTAATGGATTAGTCCCGTACATGTGGTTCCTAAGAAGGGTGGTATGACCGTAGTGACAAATGATAATAATGAACTAATCCCTACTAGAACGGTTACGGGATGGAGGTTGTGTATAGACTATAGGAAACTAAATGTGGCCTCTAGGAAAGATCACTTCCCTCTTCCTTTCATTGACCAAATGCTAGAAAGATTAGCTCAACATTCCCATTTTTGTTACTTAGATGGCTATAGTGGATTCTTCCAAATCCCTATCCACCCCAATGAGCAAGAGAAAACTACATTCACATGTCCTTGGGGTACATTTGCATATAGGAGAATGCCGTTTGGGTTGTGTAATGCACCCGCCACCTTTCAAAGGTGTATGATGGCTATCTTTTCTGAATATATTGAAAACATCATGGAAGTGTTTATGGATGATTTCTCTGTTTATGGATCTTCATTAGATGATTGTTTAGCTAACTTGACTTTGGTGCTTAAGAGATGTGAGGAGACAAATCTTATCTTGAATTGGGAGAAATTCCACTTCATGGTAAGTGAAGGCATTGTGTTGGGACACTTGGTGTCCAACCGTGGCATTGAGGTTGATAGGGCTAAGATAGAGACAATAGAGAAGTTACCACCGCCTACCTCGGTGAAGGGGGTAAGGAGTTTTCTAGGGCATGCCGGTTTTTACCAGAGATTCATTAAAGATTTCTCTAAGATTTCTAAGCCTCTTACTAACCTACTAATGAAAGATGTTGAGTTTGTTTTCTCCAAGGATTGCCTTGAGGCTTTTTGTAGGTTGAAGGATGCTTTGATCACCGCTCCCATCATGCAACCTCCGGATTGGAGCTTACCATTTGAAGTGATGTGTGATGCAAGTGATGTGGCCGTTGGGGCTGTTCTAGGACAAAAGAAAGATGGGCGTACACATGTCATCTATTATGCTAGCAAGACGCTAAATGATGCCCAACTTAACTATGCCACAACCGAGAAGGAGTTGCTAGCGGTGGTGTATGCCTTTGAGAAGTCCCGGTCATATCTTGTTGGAGCAAAGGTCATTGTGTACACGGATCATGCTCCGATCCGTTACCTCCTCACAAAGAAAGACGCCAAGCCTCGCCTCATTCGGTGGATCCTTCTCCTCCAAGAATTTGACTTGGAAATCCGGGACAAGAAAGATTCCGAAAATTCAGTAGCGGACCATCTTAGTAGGCTACCACCATTGGGGATTGAGAGAGATAAGATCCCAATTGATGACTCATTCCGGGACGAACAATTGCAAGTGATGGAAGAGTGCTTACTTCAAGTGTCTAGAGGGAGTGAGCCATGGTATGCGGATATCGTGAACTACCTTGTGTGTGAAGAGGTCCCACCCGGTTTGTCATATGCCCAAAGGAAGAAGTTCTTCAAGGATGTGAGGCATTGTTATTGGAGTGAGTCACTCTTGTTCAAGAGAGGGCCGGATGGAGTCTTTAGGAGGTGCATTCCGGAGGATGAGATGGAGAGTGTGATCCTCCATTGTCACTTGATAACACGATTTATGACTTAGGTTTAGGTAATCATTTAGATAGATTTCTCACTCATTCATGCATGGTTTAGCACTAGTTCACGACGTTTGCACTCAATTCACGTATTTTGTCGAGATAGACGTCTACACGGACTTTTGCATTGCTTTGTAGGTATTTTGGGAGATTTAGGAGCTTAATCGATACGTTTGAGGATCGTTCATCAAGATGACACACCCTCGGACTCATTAGAATGCAAGCTAGAGGCTAAGGAGGACTCATGGAACCTTGTCAACACAAGCCATGCACCAAATCATAGCTTGATGATCCAAGGCAAAGCTGAAGCACCAAACCACGGTCACTGAAGGTCCACGGCCGTGGAAACCAACCGTGGTTTTTGCCAGACGGTTGTGACAGTTGTGCCACGATCTCATGGCTCACTCTAGCAAGGTTGTAGTATAAAAGTGGTCCTGCAAGGCTGAGAGAAGGATCCACTACACACCTTCCAATCCTCAATCTTTTCATCATCCAATCAAATCCACATTCTCTCCCATACTCTCAACAAGAAGATTCTCTTGGGAGAAGCTACCATTGAAGGAGGAAGAAGAGCTCCATTGGAGAAGAAGAGAAGAAGACACCATTGCTAGTGCTTGATAAGTTTTGTAGTGAAGATTTTCGGAATCGATTTTCTAGGGTTGTAAGAATCGTTTAAACCTTCTTTTGGAAGGGTTGTGAGTCTTTCTAATCTCATTTTTAGCTTTGTTCTACTTGTTTCACTTATTCATCTCTTTCTCTTCATTATCTTGCAAATGGATGCTATGATTTTATGCTTGATGATTTCGATTGAGATGATGTATGTTGTTGGCTAGATAGATGTGATTCTAGGGTAAGGAAAAGAAGGTTATGGCTGGACTATGATAGGATGGATTTAGATTTGCCCTTGGATGATTCGCCTACTTGAACCGAGCCACTGTTGGAGTCCACGGCTTGTTCTTGCCAGTCCACGGCCGTGGAAATGGTAGAACAGCCCGTGGTTTGCCTGATTCGTTTGATAGGATGAGTCTAAGTTCTAGAATGTTAGAATATTGAAATCCTAGTGTTTGTCAAGTTAAATCTATCCTAGGGTGACCTAGTGTTAGCAACTAAGTGTTAGAAGAGACCTACCCGGTGATTCTTACTCTTAGGTTTCAAAGATAACAAACCTTAGGTAGTGGTGAGCCTCATAAGCCGCCATTGGACTAAGTGTGCTAGGATAGTTGTTTAGGACTTACTTTTCCGAGACTTACCCGGTAAGGATAGGTTAGATCCCTAGATGACAATCCGGTTTGTGTAGAATTCCATTCCTTAGGCTCTTTGAGACTTACCCGGTGATGAGGCCTTAGGAACGGACTAGTGGACCATGAGACCTACCCGGTGATTGATCCCAATCTAGAAACACTTACTCCCAATATACAATAGTTAATCCAAGGAATGATTAGATAGCTTGAGTCCCATTCCATAACTGGAATTTCCAACCCCTAGAATCCGTTTTTCTCTCCTTGATTCATATCTCATGTTTAGCTTGTTTGTTTGTGTTGATTTGTTAGCTTAGTTGATTGTTTACTTTGCATGATTTGTGATCCTTGATTGATCACCTAAAAACCAACCAATGGAGCAACTCATGGCTAGACGATCATAACAAGCCTCTGTTGAAGAAAATCGACCCAACACTCAGGAAAATCGGACGATTTTTCTGTCTGGGTCGATTTTCTGGCTTTTGACAGCTTGTGCCACGTGTCCCACGATCTCTTTGTCCGGCCCTTGCTCTTGATGGAGAATATAAGTGGTCCTGCAGGCTGTGGCTGAGGGATCTCTCCCACATTCTCTCACACACACCTCATTCCATTGGAGGAGAGATTTGGAGAAGAAGAAAAACTCTCTCATTTTTGGAGAAGAGAAGAACACCAAAACTTAGAGTGATAGTGAGTTTTTGAGTGATTTTTAGAGTATTTGGTTGAAGAACTTTTGGAAGCTTTGTTAGAGACGTTTTGGAACTTCTTTTGAAGGGTTGTAAGTCTTGCTTAAACTTATATTCAGCTGAGATTTCTTATTTTTACTTGCTTATCTTTCATCATCTACCTATGAAAACCATGTATGCTTGTGTGATGATTTCGGATCTTGAAATGTATGTTATTGGCTAGTTTATTGTGATTCTGGAGTGATGGATTGATGGTTATGGCTTGGGTGATGATAGAATGGACTTGTATCTTAGTTTAGGATGATTTGTATGCATAAAACCTAACCCAGGAGGAAAAATCGACCTGTTCATAGGTTAGATCGTCCGATTTTCCTAATGATCCACCCGATTTTTCTCTCTGTTGTTCTTTAATTGATGAATCTATAAGTTAGGATGTTAGGTTGTTGAAATCCTAGTGTTTTTTAAGCATAATATAGTTTAGGGTGACCTAATGCTAGCAAACTAAGTGAGGGAAGAGACCTACCCGGTGATTTCCGATCTTAGATACCTAAGATGATGAACTCTAGGTAGTAGTGAGCCTCATAAGCCGCTATTGGATTGAGTGTGCTAGGATTGTTGCTTGAGACTTGCCTTTTCCGAGACTTACCCGGTAAGGAGAGGTTTGCCCCATAAGTAGAGTCCGGTTTGTATAGAATCCCCAACTTTAGCCCCTTGAGACCTACCCGGTAATAGGAGTTTGATGCGGGATTAGTGAAGCAAGAAACTTACCCGGTAATTGCTTCCATTAGAGAAACACCCTTTCCCAACACCGCAGCTTTGTCCTTAGAATCTTTAGAAGCTTGAGTCCAATGCCATGACCGGAAATCTTGACCTCTAGAATCCACTTTCTCTCTTTGATCACATATCTTGTGTTTGTGTTGCTTGTTTATTTTGCTAGCTTGAGTTGTTAGTTTGATTTATTATCTTGCTTGATATGTGATTTTTGCTTGATCACCACAAAAACCCAACCAAAAATATCATGATTTTCATTTCTTTATTTCTTTCTCTTTTCTTAGACTAGATTTGCACTATCTATGATCACTTGTTTGATTTGATTTCACCTTAGTCTTCGTGTTCGACCTCAGAATACTATCCTTGCTACAAAACGACCCATACACTGTGGGTTCGATAGGAGTTAGGAAATTATATCGAGTTATAAATTGTAAGACTTTTGCGTGTCACAATCTTAGCGTAACAAGTTTTTGGCGCCGTTGCCGGGGACTAGGTCTAGATTGAGTCATTTTTGTGATTGTTTATAGTGTAGATCTTTCTTGTTGCTTTTGATCTTGTTTGGTTTGTGTCTTTGCATTTTCAAGACATCTCTCATCCTTTAGGTGCATGCTAAGATCTCGTGGCAAGGATTTAGCTCCATTCGATCCCGAACCGGAGAAAACCCTTAGATCTAGATCCAAGAGCATTAGAAAGGGAAAAGAGATGGCCGGAAGAGATCTCCAAGCTGAGTTGGATGAGGCTTTAGAGCAAATTAGATTAAGAGATGAGCTCTTGGAGAATGAAAGGAGACTTGCCAATGAGAGGCAAGAAGCAACTAGGAGGGAGATTGAAGAAATTAGGCAAGCTCTTATGCAAAGAGAGCTTAATCGTCAACAACCTCCACCTCCAGCACAACCGCAGCCGGCGACGGTTAATATTCGGGTTGTGCCCATTGCTATTGAAGAGCCACAAACGTTAGGGCAACGTATGGATCCGGCACAAAGAGCACACCGTCCGGGTGTGAACTTAGGAGATCCCGCAGCCCATGATTACGAGCTCCGCCCTCAAGTTCTACAAATGATCCGGCATAATCAATTTGGAGGGATGGAAGGAGAGTCTCCCCATCAACACTTGATGAACTATGAGATCTTGATGGAGACTCTTAGACCGCCTAGATTGGAGAGCAACAACCATAAGCTTAGGGCTTTCTCCTTCTCACTTAAGGATAAAGCCTTGGCTTGGTATCAATCTATTCCACAAGGGCGAGTGAGTACTTGGGAGGAGATGACAACCGAGTTCTTGACTAAGTTCTTCCCACCTTCCAAGACTACCGAGTTAAGAGGGAAGATCAACGCCTTCGTGATGAAGGATAGAGAAAGCTTATTCAAGTCTTGGGAGAGGTTCAAAGACCTTCTCCTAGATTGTCCGCACCATGGTATACCGAAAATAGAGCTTTTGGAGATCTACTTCAAGGGACTTGATGAAGATAGCCAATTCAAGCTTCAACCTCTTTCCGGTGGGACTTTCATGGAAAAGAATGTGGATGAAGCTTGGGAATTTGTATAAAAAACAAGCTTTGGTGATTGAAAAGTACTCCCATAGGAAGAGTGATGGGAGGAAGACGGGAGCATATGAGGTGAGTGAAGTCACCATGAGTAATTTCAAGCTTGATACAATCAACAATGAGCTGAAATCTTTGAGGGAGTTGTGTGCTACAACTTTGAAGAAACAAGCAACCCCTCAAGCAAACTTGTCTTCCAAGGAGGAAGATGTGAACTACCTGGGAAGGGGCAACTACAACAACTATCAAGGCCCAAGGAACTTCAACAACAACCGGAAATTCAACAATTACCGGCCTAACCATAACCATCCCGGGTTTTCCTATTCTAACCCGGATGGAGCCCTGAACCCTCCCGCTTCCACAAGCGCAGCTCCACCACCAAAGGCTTCACAAGAACCTCCACCCGGATTTACTCAACCTCCAAAGGATCGAACCGAGATGATGTTTGAGCAATTGCTTGGAAGGTTGAGTGATCTTGAGAGCACGGTGACTTCCATTTCTAAAGCTCAAAAGATGTTGGAAGAATAAGTGTTCCAAAAGGCGAGTGAAGCTCATAGAGATCCGGGAAAGCTTCCCGAAAGAACCGAAGATAACCCAAGAGGCCAAGTGTTGGCTATTACAACAAGGAGTGGGCTGAGCATGAAGGACCCCTTACCCAAGGAGAATGCTAAGGGAAAGCAAGTAGTGGTAGAGGAAGAGTCATTGCAAGAAGATGGAGGCAAGAGCAAGGATGATGAGCCATCATATGTGGCACCACCTCCATACAAGTCACCACTACCATTCCCACAATCACGAGCAAGAGCTCGTTTGGACAAACACTTCGGTAAATTCCTTCAACTTATGTCTAAATTTCATATTAACATTCCGTTCATGGATGTTGTTCTAGGTATGCCGGCATATGGCAAATTCTTGAAGGAAATACTCTCCAACAAGAGGAAGTTGGAGGAGTATGGAGAAGTGAGGATGGCAAAGAGGTCCTCGGAGTTGATTCAAACTATGAAGGAGGATATGCCTCCTAAGCCAAGAGATCCGGGATCCTTTTGTGTGCCAATTGGAGTGGGAGAAGTGAAGTATGACACCATATGTGATCTTGGGGCAAGTGTAAGCATCATCCCGCTTGCACTTTGCAACAAGGTTGGGCTAGGAGAGCCAAAGCCGGTCAAGATGACCCTTTACATGGCGGACCGTTCAATCACTCACCCGGTTGGAATCTTGGAAGACATACCGGTGCAACTACTGAAGTTCTATGTGCCCATAAACTTCGTTGTTTTGGACATCCCGGCGGACTATCCGGTTCCTATCATCTTGGGGAGACCTTTCCTAGCTACTTCCGGATGTTTGGTGGATTGCAAAAATGGAATTCTCTCTTTCAACATTGGAGAAGAGAGCATCAAGTTTAATTTGTCCACAATGGTGAAGGGGCCAGCCCTAGGCGAAGATGTCTTCAACATTGTTGAGGAAGAGGAGTCTAGAGAAGTTGTGAGCTCAATCTTGCTCAAGGATCCACTTGAGAAGGTTCTAAGCTCGAGTTTGATGGAGGAAGGAGTTGAGGAGAGTAGCAATGAAGTGATCAAGGCCTTGAATGCATTGGATGAGCTACCGAGTGTTGGATTTGAAATACTAGAGGAAGGGACAAATACCTGTAGAAAAATCGGACCAGAGGGGTAAAAATCGGCCGATTTTTGCATAAATCCTGAATTTTCATCCGATTTTGCAAATGCCGTAGCTGAAATCGACCCCCAGATCGTCCGATTTTCTTCACAGAGGGTCGATTTTCCTGAGTCTTTTGAGCATCATCCAAGTGTTTGTGAGCAATCATCAAGGGGCTTAGGTGAGGCTTCCATGGCTTCAGAATCATCTCAACCTACATTGTATGGATCATCTCCAACCGATAAAGGTCCTCCTAAACTTGATCTAAAATCTCTTCCTTCTCATTTAAAGTATGCTTTCCTTGGTTCAAATTCTACTTATCCGGTGATTGTGAATGCATCTTTGAATGATGATGAGCTTAATAGATTGTTGACTGAATTGAAACTGCATAGAAAGGAAATAGGATACACCATTGATGACTTTTTTGGCATTAAGCCCTCTTTGTGCATGAATAAGATATTGATGGAAGATGACCATAAACCCTCTATTGAACATCAAAGAAGATTGAATCCTATAATGAAAGAGGTAGTCAAGAAAGAGATCATTAAGTTGCTAGATGCGGGATCATCTACCCGATTTCGGTTAGTTAATGGATTAGTCCCGTACATGTGGTTCCTAAGAAGGGTGGTATGACCGTAGTGACAAATGATAATAATGAACTAATCCCTACTAGAACGGTTACGGGATGGAGGTTGTGTATAGACTATAGGAAACTAAATGTGGCCTCTAGGAAAGATCACTTCCCTCTTCCTTTCATTGACCAAATGCTAGAAAGATTAGCTCAACATTCCCATTTTTGTTACTTAGATGGCTATAGTGGATTCTTCCAAATCCCTATCCACCCCAATGAGCAAGAGAAAACTACATTCACATGTCCTTGGGGTACATTTGCATATAGGAGAATGCCGTTTGGGTTGTGTAATGCACCCGCCACCTTTCAAAGGTGTATGATGGCTATCTTTTCTGAATATATTGAAAACATCATGGAAGTGTTTATGGATGATTTCTCTGTTTATGGATCTTCATTAGATGATTGTTTAGCTAACTTGACTTTGGTGCTTAAGAGATGTGAGGAGACAAATCTTATCTTGAATTGGGAGAAATTCCACTTCATGGTAAGTGAAGGCATTGTGTTGGGACACTTGGTGTCCAACCGTGGCATTGAGGTTGATAGGGCTAAGATAGAGACAATAGAGAAGTTACCACCGCCTACCTCGGTGAAGGGGGTAAGGAGTTTTCTAGGGCATGCCGGTTTTTACCAGATATTCATTAAAGATTTCTCTAAGATTTCTAAGCCTCTTACTAACCTACTAATGAAAGATGTTGAGTTTGTTTTCTCCAAGGATTGCCTTGAGGCTTTTTGTAGGTTGAAGGATGCTTTGATCACCGCTCCCATCATGCAACCTCCGGATTGGAGCTTACCATTTGAAGTGATGTGTGATGCAAGTGATGTGGCCGTTGGGGCTGTTCTAGGACAAAAGAAAGATGGGCGTACACATGTCATCTATTATGCTAGCAAGACGCTAAATGATGCCCAACTTAACTATGCCACAACCGAGAAGGAGTTGCTAGCGGTGGTGTATGCCTTTGAGAAGTCCCGGTCATATCTTGTTGGAGCAAAGGTCATTTTGTACACGGATCATGCTCCGATCCGTTACCTCCTCACAAAGAAAGACGCCAAGCCTCGCCTCATTCGGTGGATCCTTCTCCTCCAAGAATTTGACTTGGAAATCCGGGACAAGAAAGATTCCGAAAATTCAGTAGCGGACCATCTTAGTAGGCTACCACCATTGGGGATTGAGAGAGATAAGATCCCAATTGATGACTCATTCCGGGACGAACAATTGCAAGTGATGGAAGAGTGCTTACTTCAAGTGTCTAGAGGGAGTGAGCCATGGTATGCGGATATCGTGAACTACCTTGTGTGTGAAGAGGTCCCACCCGGTTTGTCATATGCCCAAAGGAAGAAGTTCTTCAAGGATGTGAGGCATTGTTATTGGAGTGAGTCACTCTTGTTCAAGAGAGGGCCGGATGGAGTCTTTAGGAGGTGCATTCCGGAGGATGAGATGGAGAGTGTGATCCGCCATTGTCACTTGATAACACGATTTATGACTTAGGTTTAGGTAATCATTTAGATAGATTTCTCACTCATTCATGCATGGTTTAGCACTAGTTCACGACGTTTGCACTCAATTCACGTATTTTGTCGAGATAGACGTCTACACGGACTTTTGCATTGCTTTGTAGGTATTTTGGGAGATTTAGGAGCTTAATCGATACGTTTGAGGATCGTTCATCAAGATGACACACCCTCGGACTCATTAGAATGCAAGCTAGAGGCTAAGGAGGACTCATGGAACCTTGTCAACACAAGCCATGCACCAAATCGTAGCTTGATGATCCAACGCAAAGCTGAAGCACCAAACCACGGTCACTGAAGGTCCACGGCCGTGGAAACCAACCGTGGTTTTTGCCAGACGGTTGTGACAGTTGTGCCACGATCTCATGGCTCACTCTAGCAAGGTTGTAGTATAAAAGTGGTCCTGCAAGGCTGAGAGAAGGATCCACTACACACCTTCCAATCCTCAATCTTTTCATCATCCAATCAAATCCACATTCTCTCCCATACTCTCAACAAGAAGATTCTCTTGGGAGAAGCTACCATTGAAGGAGGAAGAAGAGCTCCATTGGAGAAGAAGAGAAGAAGACACCATTGCTAGTGCTTGATAAGTTTTGTAGTGAAGATTTTCGGAATCGATTTTCTAGGGTTGTAAGAATCGTTTAAACCTTCTTTTGGAAGGGTTGTGAGTCTTTCTAATCTCATTTTTAGCTTTGTTCTACTTGTTTCACTTATTCATCTCTTTCTCTTCATTATCTTGCAAATGGATGCTATGATTTTATGCTTGATGATTTCGATTGAGATGATGTATGTTGTTGGCTAGATAGATGTGATTCTAGGGTAAGGAAAAGAAGGTTATGGCTGGACTATGATAGGATGGATTTAGATTTGCCCTTGGATGATTCGCCTACTTGAACCGAGCCACTGTTGGAGTCCACGGCTTGTTCTTGCCAGTCCACGGCCGTGGAAATGGTAGAACAGCCCGTGGTTTGCCTGATTCGTTTGATAGGATGAGTCTAAGTTCTAGAATGTTAGAATATTGAAATCCTAGTGTTTGTCAAGTTAAATCTATCCTAGGGTGACCTAGTGTTAGCAACTAAGTGTTAGAAGAGACCTACCCGGTGATTCTTACTCTTAGGTTTCAAAGATAACAAACCTTAGGTAGTGGTGAGCCTCATAAGCCGCCATTGGACTAAGTGTGCTAGGATAGTTGTTTAGGACTTACTTTTCCGAGACTTACCCGGTAAGGATAGGTTAGATCCCTAGATGACAATCCGGTTTGTGTAGAATTCCATTCCTTAGGCTCTTTGAGACTTACCCGGTGATGAGGCCTTAGGAACGGACTAGTGGACCATGAGACCTACCCGGTGATTGATCCCAATCTAGAAACACTTACTCCCAATATACAATAGTTAATCCAAGGAATGATTAGATAGCTTGAGTCCCATTCCATAACTGGAATTTCCAACCCCTAGAATCCGTTTTTCTCTCCTTGATTCATATCTCATGTTTAGCTTGTTTGTTTGTGTTGATTTGTTAGCTTAGTTGATTGTTTACTTTGCATGATTTGTGATCCTTGATTGATCACCTAAAAGCCAACCAATGGAGCAACTCATGGCTAGACGATCATAACAAGCCTCTGTTGAAGAAAATCGACCCAACACTCAGGAAAATCGGACGATTTTTCTGTCTGGGTCGATTTTCTGGCTTTTGACAGCTTGTGCCACGTGTCCCACGATCTCTTTGTCCGGCCCTTGCTCTTGATGGAGAATATAAGTGGTCCTGCAGGCTGTGGCTGAGGGATCTCTCCCACATTCTCTCACACACACCTCATTCCATTGGAGGAGAGATTTGGAGAAGAAGAAAAACTCTCTCATTTTTGGAGAAGAGAAGAACACCAAAACTTAGAGTGATAGTGAGTTTTTGAGTGATTTTTAGAGTATTTGGTTGAAGAACTTTTGGAAGCTTTGTTAGAGACGTTTTGGAACTTCTTTTGAAGGGTTGTAAGTCTTGCTTAAACTTATATTCAGCTGAGATTTCTTGTTTTTACTTGCTTATCTTTCATCATCTACCTATGAAAACCATGTATGCTTGTGTGATGATTTCGGATCTTGAAATGTATGTTATTGGCTAGTTTATTGTGATTCTGGAGTGATGGATTGATGTTTATGGCTTGGGTGATGATAGAATGGACTTGTATCTTAGTTTAGGATGATTTGTATGCATAAAACCTAACCCAGGAGGAAAAATCGACCTGTTCATAGGTTAGATCGTCCGATTTTCCTAATGATCCACCCGATTTTTCTCTCTGTTGTTCTTTAATTGATGAATCTATAAGTTAGGATGTTAGGTTGTTGAAATCCTAGTGTTTTTTAAGCATAATATAGTTTAGGGTGACCTAATGCTAGCAAACTAAGTGAGGGAAGAGACCTACCGGTGATTTCCGATCTTAGATACCTAAGATGATGAACTCTAGGTAGTAGTGAGCCTCATAAGCCGCTATTGGATTGAGTGTGCTAGGATTGTTGCTTGAGACTTGCCTTTTCCGAGACTTACCCGGTAAGGAGAGGTTTGCCCCATAAGTAGAGTCCGGTTTGTATAGAATCCCCAACTTTAGCCCCTTGAGACCTACCCGGTAATAGGAGTTTGATGCGGGATTAGTGAAGCAAGAAACTTACCCGGTAATTGCTTCCATTAGAGAAACACCCTTTCCCAACACCGCAGCTTTGTCCTTAGAATCTTTAGAAGCTTGAGTCCAATGCCATGACCGGAAATCTTGACCTCTAGAATCCACTTTCTCTCTTTGATCACATATCTTGTGTTTGTGTTGCTTGTTTATTTTGCTAGCTTGAGTTGTTAGTTTGATTTATTATCTTGCTTGATATGTGATTTTTGCTTGATCACCACAAAAACCCAACCAAAAATATCATGATTTTCATTTCTTTATTTCTTTCTCTTTTCTTAGACTAGATTCGCACTATCTATGATCACTTGTTTGATTTGATTTCACCTTAGTCTTCGTGTTCGACCTCAGAATACTATCCTTGCTACAAAACGACCCATACACTGTGGGTTCGATAGGAGTTAGGAAATTATATCGAGTTATAAATTGTAAGACTTTTGCGTGTCACAATCTTAGCGTAACAAGTTTTTGGCGCCGTTGCCGGGGACTAGGTCTAGATTGAGTCATTTTTGTGATTGTTTATAGTGTAGATCTTTCTTGTTGCTTTTGATCTTGTTTGGTTTGTGTCTTTGCATTTTCAAGACATCTCTCATCCTTTAGGTGCATGCTAAGATCTCGTGGCAAGGATTTAGCTCCATTCGATCCCGAACCGGAGAAAACCCTTAGATCTAGATCCAAGAGCATTAGAAAGGGAAAAGAGATGGCCGGAAGAGATCTCCAAGCTGAGTTGGATGAGGCTTTAGAGCAAATTAGATTAAGAGATGAGCTCTTGGAGAATGAAAGGAGACTTGCCAATGAGAGGCAAGAAGCAACTAGGAGGGAGATTGAAGAAATTAGGCAAGCTCTTATGCAAAGAGAGCTTAATCGTCAACAACCTCCACCTCCAGCACAACCGCAGCCGGCGACGGTTAATATTCGGGTTGTGCCCATTGCTATTGAAGAGCCACAAACGTTAGGGCAACGTATGGATCCGGCACAAAGAGCACACCGTCCGGGTGTGAACTTAGGAGATCCCGCAGCCCATGATTACGAGCTCCGCCCTCAAGTTCTACAAATGATCCGGCATAATCAATTTGGAGGGATGGAAGGAGAGTCTCCCCATCAACACTTGATGAACTATGAGATCTTGATGGAGACTCTTAGACCGCCTAGATTGGAGAGCAACAACCATAAGCTTAGGGCTTTCTCCTTCTCACTTAAGGATAAAGCCTTGGCTTGGTATCAATCTATTCCACAAGGGCGAGTGAGTACTTGGGAGGAGATGACAACCGAGTTCTTGACTAAGTTCTTCCCACCTTCCAAGACTACCGAGTTAAGAGGGAAGATCAACGCCTTCGTGATGAAGGATAGAGAAAGCTTATTCAAGTCTTGGGAGAGGTTCAAAGACCTTCTCCTAGATTGTCCGCACCATGGTATACCGAAAATAGAGCTTTTGGAGATCTACTTCAAGGGACTTGATGAAGATAGCCAATTCAAGCTTCAACCTCTTTCCGGTGGGACTTTCATGGAAAAGAATGTGGATGAAGCTTGGGAATTTGTATAAAAAACAAGCTTTGGTGATTGAAAAGTACTCCCATAGGAAGAGTGATGGGAGGAAGACGGGAGCATATGAGGTGAGTGAAGTCACCATGAGTAATTTCAAGCTTGATACAATCAACAATGAGCTGAAATCTTTGAGGGAGTTGTGTGCTACAACTTTGAAGAAACAAGCAACCCCTCAAGCAAACTTGTCTTCCAAGGAGGAAGATGTGAACTACCTGGGAAGGGGCAACTACAACAACTATCAAGGCCCAAGGAACTTCAACAACAACCGGAAATTCAACAATTACCGGCCTAACCATAACCATCCCGGGTTTTCCTATTCTAACCCGGATGGAGCCCTGAACCCTCCCGCTTCCACAAGCGCAGCTCCACCACCAAAGGCTTCACAAGAACCTCCACCCGGATTTACTCAACCTCCAAAGGATCGAACCGAGATGATGTTTGAGCAATTGCTTGGAAGGTTGAGTGATCTTGAGAGCACGGTGACTTCCATTTCTAAAGCTCAAAAGATGTTGGAAGAATAAGTGTTCCAAAAGGCGAGTGAAGCTCATAGAGATCCGGGAAAGCTTCCCGAAAGAACCGAAGATAACCCAAGAGGCCAAGTGTTGGCTATTACAACAAGGAGTGGGCTGAGCATGAAGGACCCCTTACCCAAGGAGAATGCTAAGGGAAAGCAAGTAGTGGTAGAGGAAGAGTCATTGCAAGAAGATGGAGGCAAGAGCAAGGATGATGAGCCATCATATGTGGCACCACCTCCATACAAGTCACCACTACCATTCCCACAATCACGAGCAAGAGCTCGTTTGGACAAACACTTCGGTAAATTCCTTCAACTTATGTCTAAATTTCATATTAACATTCCGTTCATGGATGTTGTTCTAGGTATGCCGGCATATGGCAAATTCTTGAAGGAAATACTCTCCAACAAGAGGAAGTTGGAGGAGTATGGAGAAGTGAGGATGGCAAAGAGGTCCTCGGAGTTGATTCAAACTATGAAGGAGGATATGCCTCCTAAGCCAAGAGATCCGGGATCCTTTTGTGTGCCAATTGGAGTGGGAGAAGTGAAGTATGACACCATATGTGATCTTGGGGCAAGTGTAAGCATCATCCCGCTTGCACTTTGCAACAAGGTTGGGCTAGGAGAGCCAAAGCCGGTCAAGATGACCCTTTACATGGCGGACCGTTCAATCACTCACCCGGTTGGAATCTTGGAAGACATACCGGTGCAACTACTGAAGTTCTATGTGCCCATAAACTTCGTTGTTTTGGACATCCCGGCGGACTATCCGGTTCCTATCATCTTGGGGAGACCTTTCCTAGCTACTTCCGGATGTTTGGTGGATTGCAAAAATGGAATTCTCTCTTTCAACATTGGAGAAGAGAGCATCAAGTTTAATTTGTCCACAATGGTGAAGGGGCCAGCCCTAGGCGAAGATGTCTTCAACATTGTTGAGGAAGAGGAGTCTAGAGAAGTTGTGAGCTCAATCTTGCTCAAGGATCCACTTGAGAAGGTTCTAAGCTCGAGTTTGATGGAGGAAGGAGTTGAGGAGAGTAGCAATGAAGTGATCAAGGCCTTGAATGCATTGGATGAGCTACCGAGTGTTGGATTTGAAATACTAGAGGAAGGGACAAATACCTGTAGAAAAATCGGACCAGAGGGGTAAAAATCGGCCGATTTTTGCATAAATCCTGAATTTTCATCCGATTTTGCAAATGCCGTAGCTGAAATCGACCCCCAGATCGTCCGATTTTCTTCACAGAGGGTCGATTTTCCTGAGTCTTTTGAGCATCATCCAAGTGTTTGTGAGCAATCATCAAGGGGCTTAGGTGAGGCTTCCATGGCTTCAGAATCATCTCAACCTACATTGTATGGATCATCTCCAACCGATAAAGGTCCTCCTAAACTTGATCTAAAATCTCTTCCTTCTCATTTAAAGTATGCTTTCCTTGGTTCAAATTCTACTTATCCGGTGATTGTGAATGCATCTTTGAATGATGATGAGCTTAATAGATTGTTGACTGAATTGAAACTGCATAGAAAGGAAATAGGATACACCATTGATGACCTTTTTGGCATTAAGCCCTCTTTGTGCATGAATAAGATATTGATGGAAGATGACCATAAACCCTCTATTGAACATCAAAGAAGATTGAATCCTATAATGAAAGAGGTAGTCAAGAAAGAGATCATTAAGTTGCTAGATGCGGGATCATCTACCCGATTTCGGTTAGTTAATGGATTAGTCCCGTACATGTGGTTCCTAAGAAGGGTGGTATGACCGTAGTGACAAATGATAATAATGAACTAATCCCTACTAGAACGGTTACGGGATGGAGGTTGTGTATAGACTATAGGAAACTAAATGTGGCCTCTAGGAAAGATCACTTCCCTCTTCCTTTCATTGACCAAATGCTAGAAAGATTAGCTCAACATTCCCATTTTTGTTACTTAGATGGCTATAGTGGATTCTTCCAAATCCCTATCCACCCCAATGAGCAAGAGAAAACTACATTCACATGTCCTTGGGGTACATTTGCATATAGGAGAATGCCGTTTGGGTTGTGTAATGCACCCGCCACCTTTCAAAGGTGTATGATGGCTATCTTTTCTGAATATATTGAAAACATCATGGAAGTGTTTATGGATGATTTCTCTGTTTATGGATCTTCATTAGATGATTGTTTAGCTAACTTGACTTTGGTGCTTAAGAGATGTGAGGAGACAAATCTTATCTTGAATTGGGAGAAATTCCACTTCATGGTAAGTGAAGGCATTGTGTTGGGACACTTGGTGTCCAACCGTGGCATTGAGGTTGATAGGGCTAAGATAGAGACAATAGAGAAGTTACCACCGCCTACCTCGGTGAAGGGGGTAAGGAGTTTTCTAGGGCATGCCGGTTTTTACCAGATATTCATTAAAGATTTCTCTAAAATTTCTAAGCCTCTTACTAACCTACTAATGAAAGATGTTGAGTTTGTTTTCTCCAAGGATTGCCTTGAGGCTTTTTGTAGGTTGAAGGATGCTTTGATCACCGCTCCCATCATGCAACCTCCGGATTGGAGCTTACCATTTGAAGTGATGTGTGATGCAAGTGATGTGGCCGTTGGGGCTGTTCTAGGACAAAAGAAAGATGGGCGTACACATGTCATCTATTATGCTAGCAAGACGCTAAATGATGCCCAACTTAACTATGCCACAACCGAGAAGGAGTTGCTAGCGGTGGTGTATGCCTTTGAGAAGTTCCGGTCATATCTTGTTGGAGCAAAGGTCATTTTGTACACGGATCATGCTCCGATCCGTTACCTCCTCACAAAGAAAGACGCCAAGCCTCGCCTCATTCGGTGGATCCTTCTCCTCCAAGAATTTGACTTGGAAATCCGGGACAAGAAAGATTCCGAAAATTCAGTAGCGGACCATCTTAGTAGGCTACCACCATTGGGGATTGAGAGAGATAAGATCCCAATTGATGACTCATTCCGGGACGAACAATTGCAAGTGATGGAAGAGTGCTTACTTCAAGTGTCTAGAGGGAGTGAGCCATGGTATGCGGATATCGTGAACTACCTTGTGTGTGAAGAGGTCCCACCCGGTTTGTCATATGCCCAAAGGAAGAAGTTCTTCAAGGATGTGAGGCATTGTTATTGGAGTGAGTCACTCTTGTTCAAGAGAGGGCCGGATGGAGTCTTTAGGAGGTGCATTCCGGAGGATGAGATGGAGAGTGTGATCCGCCATTGTCACTTGATAACACGATTTATGACTTAGGTTTAGGTAATCATTTAGATAGATTTCTCACTCATTCATGCATGGTTTAGCACTAGTTCACGACGTTTGCACTCAATTCACATATTTTGTCGAGATAGACGTCTACACGGACTTTTGCATTGCTTTGTAGGTATTTTGGGAGATTTAGGAGCTTAATCGATACGTTTGAGGATCGTTCATCAAGATGACACACCCTCGGACTCATTAGAATGCAAGCTAGAGGCTAAGGAGGACTCATGGAACCTTGTCAACACAAGCCATGCACCAAATCGTAGCTTGATGATCCAAGGCAAAGCTGAAGCACCAAACCACGGTCACTGAAGGTCCACGGCCGTGGAAACCAACCGTGGTTTTTGCCAGACGGTTGTGACAGTTGTGCCACGATCTCATGGCTCACTCTAGCAAGGTTGTAGTATAAAAGTGGTCCTGCAAGGCTGAGAGAAGGATCCACTACACACCTTCCAATCCTCAATCTTTTCATCATCCAATCAAATCCACATTCTCTCCCATACTCTCAACAAGAAGATTCTCTTGGGAGAAGCTACCATTGAAGGAGGAAGAAGAGCTCCATTGGAGAAGAAGAGAAGAAGACACCATTGCTAGTGCTTGATAAGTTTTGTAGTGAAGATTTTCGGAATCGATTTTCTAGGGTTGTAAGAATCGTTTAAACCTTCTTTTGGAAGGGTTGTGAGTCTTTCTAATCTCATTTTTAGCTTTGTTCTACTTGTTTCACTTATTCATCTCTTTCTCTTCATTATCTTGCAAATGGATGCTATGATTTTATGCTTGATGATTTCGATTGAGATGATGTATGTTGTTGGCTAGATAGATGTGATTCTAGGGTAAGGAAAAGAAGGTTATGGCTGGACTATGATAGGATGGATTTAGATTTGCCCTTGGATGATTCGCCTACTTGAACCGAGCCACTGTTGGAGTCCACGGCTTGTTCTTGCCAGTCCACGGCCGTGGAAATGGTAGAACAGCCCGTGGTTTGCCTGATTCGTTTGATAGGATGAGTCTAAGTTCTAGAATGTTAGAATATTGAAATCCTAGTGTTTGTCAAGTTAAATCTATCCTAGGGTGACCTAGTGTTAGCAACTAAGTGTTAGAAGAGACCTACCCGGTGATTCTTACTCTTAGGTTTCAAAGATAACAAACCTTAGGTAGTGGTGAGCCTCATAAGCCGCCATTGGACTAAGTGTGCTAGGATAGTTGTTTAGGACTTACTTTTCCGAGACTTACCCGGTAAGGATAGGTTAGATCCCTAGATGACAATCCGGTTTGTGTAGAATTCCATTCCTTAGGCTCTTTGAGACTTACCCGGTGATGAGGCCTTAGGAACGGACTAGTGGACCATGAGACCTACCCGGTGATTGATCCCAATCTAGAAACACTTACTCCCAATATACAATAGTTAATCCAAGGAATGATTAGATAGCTTGAGTCCCATTCCATAACTGGAATTTCCAACCCCTAGAATCCGTTTTTCTCTCCTTGATTCATATCTCATGTTTAGCTTGTTTGTTTGTGTTGATTTGTTAGCTTAGTTGATTGTTTACTTTGCATGATTTGTGATCCTTGATTGATCACCTAAAAGCCAACCAATGGAGCAACTCATGGCTAGACGATCATAACAAGCCTCTGTTGAAGAAAATCGACCCAACACTCAGGAAAATCGGACGATTTTTCTGTCTGGGTCGATTTTCTGGCTTTTGACAGCTTGTGCCACGTGTCCCACGATCTCTTTGTCCGGCCCTTGCTCTTGATGGAGAATATAAGTGGTCCTGCAGGCTGTGGCTGAGGGATCTCTCCCACATTCTCTCACACACACCTCATTCCATTGGAGGAGAGATTTGGAGAAGAAGAAAAACTCTCTCATTTTTGGAGAAGAGAAGAACACCAAAACTTAGAGTGATAGTGAGTTTTTGAGTGATTTTTAGAGTATTTGGTTGAAGAACTTTTGGAAGCTTTGTTAGAGACGTTTTGGAACTTCTTTTGAAGGGTTGTAAGTCTTGCTTAAACTTATATTCAGCTGAGATTTCTTGTTTTTACTTGCTTATCTTTCATCATCTACCTATGAAAACCATGTATGCTTGTGTGATGATTTCGGATCTTGAAATGTATGTTATTGGCTAGTTTATTGTGATTCTGGAGTGATGGATTGATGGTTATGGCTTGGGTGATGATAGAATGGACTTGTATCTTAGTTTAGGATGATTTGTATGCATAAAACCTAACCCAGGAGGAAAAATCGACATGTTCATAGGTTAGATCGTCCGATTTTCCTAATGATCCACCCGATTTTTCTCTCTGTTGTTCTTTAATTGATGAATCTATAAGTTAGGATGTTAGGTTGTTGAAATCCTAGTGTTTTTTAAGCATAATATAGTTTAGGGTGACCTAATGCTAGCAAACTAAGTGAGGGAAGAGACCTACCCGGTGATTTCCGATCTTAGATACCTAAGATGATGAACTCTAGGTAGTAGTGAGCCTCATAAGCCGCTATTGGATTGAGTGTGCTAGGATTGTTGCTTGAGACTTGCCTTTTCCGAGACTTACCCGGTAAGGAGAGGTTTGCCCCATAAGTAGAGTCCGGTTTGTATAGAATCCCCAACTTTAGCCCCTTGAGACCTACCCGGTAATAGGAGTTTGATGCGGGATTAGTGAAGCAAGAAACTTACCCGGTAATTGCTTCCATTAGAGAAACACCCTTTCCCAACACCGCAGCTTTGTCCTTAGAATCTTTAGAAGCTTGAGTCCAATGCCATGACCGGAAATCTTGACCTCTAGAATCCACTTTCTCTCTTTGATCACATATCTTGTGTTTGTGTTGCTTGTTTATTTTGCTAGCTTGAGTTGTTAGTTTGATTTATTATCTTGCTTGATATGTGATTTTTGCTTGATCACCACAAAAACCCAACCAAAAATATCATGATTTTCATTTCTTTATTTCTTTCTCTTTTCTTAGACTAGATTCGCACTATCTATGATCACTTGTTTGATTTGATTTCACCTTAGTCTTCGTGTTCGACCTCAGAATACTATCCTTGCTACAAAACGACCCATACACTGTGGGTTCGATAGGAGTTAGGAAATTATATCGAGTTATAAATTGTAAGACTTTTGCGTGTCACAATCTTAGCGTAACAAGTTTTTGGCGCCGTTGCCGGGGACTAGGTCTAGATTGAGTCATTTTTGTGATTGTTTATAGTGTAGATCTTTCTTGTTGCTTTTGATCTTGTTTGGTTTGTGTCTTTGCATTTTCAAGACATCTCTCATCCTTTAGGTGCATGCTAAGATCTCGTGGCAAGGATTTAGCTCCATTCGATCCCGAACCGGAGAAAACCCTTAGATCTAGATCCAAGAGCATTAGAAAGGGAAAAGAGATGGCCGGAAGAGATCTCCAAGCTGAGTTGGATGAGGCTTTAGAGCAAATTAGATTAAGAGATGAGCTCTTGGAGAATGAAAGGAGACTTGCCAATGAGAGGCAAGAAGCAACTAGGAGGGAGATTGAAGAAATTAGGCAAGCTCTTATGCAAAGAGAGCTTAATCGTCAACAACCTCCACCTCCAGCACAACCGCAGCCGGCGACGGTTAATATTCGGGTTGTGCCCATTGCTATTGAAGAGCGACAAACGTTAGGGCAACGTATGGATCCGGCACAAAGAGCACACCGTCCGGGTGTGAACTTAGGAGATCCCGCAGCCCATGATTACGAGCTCCGCCCTCAAGTTCTACAAATGATCCGGCATAATCAATTTGGAGGGATGGAAGGAGAGTCTCCCCATCAACACTTGATGAACTATGAGATCTTGATGGAGACTCTTAGACCGCCTAGATTGGAGAGCAACAACCATAAGCTTAGGGCTTTCTCCTTCTCACTTAAGGATAAAGCCTTGGCTTGGTATCAATCTATTCCACAAGGGCGAGTGAGTACTTGGGAGGAGATGACAACCGAGTTCTTGACTAAGTTCTTCCCACCTTCCAAGACTACCGAGTTAAGAGGGAAGATCAACGCCTTCGTGATGAAGGATAGAGAAAGCTTATTCAAGTCTTGGGAGAGGTTCAAAGACCTTCTCCTAGATTGTCCGCACCATGGTATACCGAAAATAGAGCTTTTGGAGATCTACTTCAAGGGACTTGATGAAGATAGCCAATTCAAGCTTCAACCTCTTTCCGGTGGGACTTTCATGGAAAAGAATGTGGATGAAGCTTGGGAATTTGTATAAAAAACAAGCTTTGGTGATTGAAAAGTACTCCCATAGGAAGAGTGATGGGAGGAAGACGGGAGCATATGAGGTGAGTGAAGTCACCATGAGTAATTTCAAGCTTGATACAATCAACAATGAGCTGAAATCTTTGAGGGAGTTGTGTGCTACAACTTTGAAGAAACAAGCAACCCCTCAAGCAAACTTGTCTTCCAAGGAGGAAGATGTGAACTACCTGGGAAGGGGCAACTACAACAACTATCAAGGCCCAAGGAACTTCAACAACAACCGGAAATTCAACAATTACCGGCCTAACCATAACCATCCCGGGTTTTCCTATTCTAACCCGGATGGAGCCCTGAACCCTCCCGCTTCCACAAGCGCAGCTCCACCACCAAAGGCTTCACAAGAACCTCCACCCGGATTTACTCAACCTCCAAAGGATCGAACCGAGATGATGTTTGAGCAATTGCTTGGAAGGTTGAGTGATCTTGAGAGCACGGTGACTTCCATTTCTAAAGCTCAAAAGATGTTGGAAGAATAAGTGTTCCAAAAGGCGAGAAAAGCTCATAGAGATCCGGGAAAGCTTCCCGAAAGAACCGAAGATAACCCAAGAGGCCAAGTGTTGGCTATTACAACAAGGAGTGGGCTGAGCATGAAGGACCCCTTACCCAAGGAGAATGCTAAGGGAAAGCAAGTAGTGGTAGAGGAAGAGTCATTGCAAGAAGATGGAGGCAAGAGCAAGGATGATGAGCCATCATATGTGGCACCACCTCCATACAAGTCACCACTACCATTCCCACAATCACGAGCAAGAGCTCGTTTGGACAAACACTTCGGTAAATTCCTTCAACTTATGTCTAAATTTCATATTAACATTCCGTTCATGGATGTTGTTCTAGGTATGCCGGCATATGGCAAATTCTTGAAGGAAATACTCTCCAACAAGAGGAAGTTGGAGGAGTATGGAGAAGTGAGGATGGCAAAGAGGTCCTCGGAGTTGATTCAAACTATGAAGGAGGATATGCCTCCTAAGCCAAGAGATCCGGGATCCTTTTGTGTGCCAATTGGAGTGGGAGAAGTGAAGTATGACACCATATGTGATCTTGGGGCAAGTGTAAGCATCATCCCGCTTGCACTTTGCAACAAGGTTGGGCTAGGAGAGCCAAAGCCGGTCAAGATGACCCTTTACATGGCGGACCGTTCAATCACTCACCCGGTTGGAATCTTGGAAGACATACCGGTGCAACTACTGAAGTTCTATGTGCCCATAAACTTCGTTGTTTTGGACATCCCGGCGGACTATCCGGTTCCTATCATCTTGGGGAGACCTTTCCTAGCTACTTCCGGATGTTTGGTGGATTGCAAAAATGGAATTCTCTCTTTCAACATTGGAGAAGAGAGCATCAAGTTTAATTTGTCCACAATGGTGAAGGGGCCAGCCCTAGGCGAAGATGTCTTCAACATTGTTGAGGAAGAGGAGTCTAGAGAAGTTGTGAGCTCAATCTTGCTCAAGGATCCACTTGAGAAGGTTCTAAGCTCGAGTTTGATGGAGGAAGGAGTTGAGGAGAGTAGCAATGAAGTGATCAAGGCCTTGAATGCATTGGATGAGCTACTGAGTGTTGGATTTGAAATACTAGAGGAAGGGACAAATACCTGTAGAAAAATCGGACCAGAGGGGTAAAAATCGGCCGATTTTTGCATAAATCCTGAATTTTCATCCGATTTTGCAAATGCCGTAGCTGAAATCGACCCCCAGATCGTCCGATTTTCTTCACAGAGGGTCGATTTTCCTGAGTCTTTTGAGCATCATCCAAGTGTTTGTGAGCAATCATCAAGGGGCTTAGGTGAGGCTTCCATGGCTTCAGAATCATCTCAACCTACATTGTATGGATCATCTCCAACCGATAAAGGTCCTCCTAAACTTGATCTAAAATCTCTTCCTTCTCATTTAAAGTATGCTTTCCTTGGTTCAAATTCTACTTATCCGGTGATTGTGAATGCATCTTTGAATGATGATGAGCTTAATAGATTGTTGACTGAATTGAAACTGCATAGAAAGGAAATAGGATACACCATTGATGACCTTTTTGGCATTAAGCCCTCTTTGTGCATGAATAAGATATTGATGGAAGATGACCATAAACCCTCTATTGAACATCAAAGAAGATTGAATCCTATAATGAAAGAGGTAGTCAAGAAAGAGATCATTAAGTTGCTAGATGCGGGATCATCTACCCGATTTCGGTTAGTTAATGGATTAGTCCCGTACATGTGGTTCCTAAGAAGGGTGGTATGACCGTAGTGACAAATGATAATAATGAACTAATCCCTACTAGAACGGTTACGGGATGGAGGTTGTGTATAGACTATAGGAAACTAAATGTGGCCTCTAGGAAAGATCACTTCCCTCTTCCTTTCATTGACCAAATGCTAGAAAGATTAGCTCAACATTCCCATTTTTGTTACTTAGATGGCTATAGTGGATTCTTCCAAATCCCTATCCACCCCAATGAGCAAGAGAAAACTACATTCACATGTCCTTGGGGTACATTTGCATATAGGAGAATGCCGTTTGGGTTGTGTAATGCACCCGCCACCTTTCAAAGGTGTATGATGGCTATCTTTTCTGAATATATTGAAAACATCATGGAAGTGTTTATGGATGATTTCTCTGTTTATGGATCTTCATTAGATGATTGTTTAGCTAACTTGACTTTGGTGCTTAAGAGATGTGAGGAGACAAATCTTATCTTGAATTGGGAGAAATTCCACTTCATGGTAAGTGAAGGCATTGTGTTGGGACACTTGGTGTCCAACCGTGGCATTGAGGTTGATAGGGCTAAGATAGAGACAATAGAGAAGTTACCACCGCCTACCTCGGTGAAGGGGGTAAGGAGTTTTCTAGGGCATGCCGGTTTTTACCAGAGATTCATTAAAGATTTCTCTAAGATTTCTAAGCCTCTTACTAACCTACTAATGAAAGATGTTGAGTTTGTTTTCTCCAAGGATTGCCTTGAGGCTTTTTGTAGGTTGAAGGATGCTTTGATCACCGCTCCCATCATGCAACCTCCGGATTGGAGCTTACCATTTGAAGTGATGTGTGATGCAAGTGATGTGGCCGTTGGGGCTGTTCTAGGACAAAAGAAAGATGGGCGTACACATGTCATCTATTATGCTAGCAAGACGCTAAATGATGCCCAACTTAACTATGCCACAACCGAGAAGGAGTTGCTAGCGGTGGTGTATGCCTTTGAGAAGTTCCGGTCATATCTTGTTGGAGCAAAGGTCATTGTGTACACGGATCATGCTCCGATCCGTTACCTCCTCACAAAGAAAGACGCCAAGCCTCGCCTCATTCGGTGGATCCTTCTCCTCCAAGAATTTGACTTGGAAATCCGGGACAAGAAAGATTCCGAAAATTCAGTAGCGGACCATCTTAGTAGGCTACCACCATTGGGGATTGAGAGAGATAAGATCCCAATTGATGACTCATTCCGGGACGAACAATTGCAAGTGATGGAAGAGTGCTTACTTAAGTGTCTAGAGGGAGTGAGCCATGGTATGCGGATATCGTGAACTACCTTGTGTGTGAAGAGGTCCCACCCGGTTTGTCATATGCCCAAAGGAAGAAGTTCTTCAAGGATGTGAGGCATTGTTATTGGAGTGAGTCACTCTTGTTCAAGAGAGGGCCGGATGGAGTCTTTAGGAGGTGCATTCCGGAGGATGAGATGGAGAGTGTGATCCTCCATTGTCACTTGATAACACGATTTATGACTTAGGTTTAGGTAATCATTTAGATAGATTTCTCACTCATTCATGCATGGTTTAGCACTAGTTCACGACGTTTGCACTCAATTCACGTATTTTGTCGAGATAGACGTCTACACGGACTTTTGCATTGCTTTGTAGGTATTTTGGGAGATTTAGGAGCTTAATCGATACGTTTGAGGATCGTTCATCAAGATGACACACCCTCGGACTCATTAGAATGCAAGCTAGAGGCTAAGGAGGACTCATGGAACCTTGTCAACACAAGCCATGCACCAAATCATAGCTTGATGATCCAAGGCAAAGCTGAAGCACCAAACCACGGTCACTGAAGGTCCACGGCCGTGGAAACCAACCGTGGTTTTTGCCAGACGGTTGTGACAGTTGTGCCACGATCTCATGGCTCACTCTAGCAAGGTTGTAGTATAAAAGTGGTCCTGCAAGGCTGAGAGAAGGATCCACTACACACCTTCCAATCCTCAATCTTTTCATCATCCAATCAAATCCACATTCTCTCCCATACTCTCAACAAGAAGATTCTCTTGGGAGAAGCTACCATTGAAGGAGGAAGAAGAGCTCCATTGGAGAAGAAGAGAAGAAGACACCATTGCTAGTGCTTGATAAGTTTTGTAGTGAAGATTTTCGGAATCGATTTTCTAGGGTTGTAAGAATCGTTTAAACCTTCTTTTGGAAGGGTTGTGAGTCTTTCTAATCTCATTTTTAGCTTTGTTCTACTTGTTTCACTTATTCATCTCTTTCTCTTCATTATCTTGCAAATGGATGCTATGATTTTATGCTTGATGATTTCGATTGAGATGATGTATGTTGTTGGCTAGATAGATGTGATTCTAGGGTAAGGAAAAGAAGGTTATGGCTGGACTATGATAGGATGGATTTAGATTTGCCCTTGGATGATTCGCCTACTTGAACCGAGCCACTGTTGGAGTCCACGGCTTGTTCTTGCCAGTCCACGGCCGTGGAAATGGTAGAACAGCCCGTGGTTTGCCTGATTCGTTTGATAGGATGAGTCTAAGTTCTAGAATGTTAGAATATTGAAATCCTAGTGTTTGTCAAGTTAAATCTATCCTAGGGTGACCTAGTGTTAGCAACTAAGTGTTAGAAGAGACCTACCCGGTGATTCTTACTCTTAGGTTTCAAAGATAACAAACCTTAGGTAGTGGTGAGCCTCATAAGCCGCCATTGGACTAAGTGTGCTAGGATAGTTGTTTAGGACTTACTTTTCCGAGACTTACCCGGTAAGGATAGGTTAGATCCCTAGATGACAATCCGGTTTGTGTAGAATTCCATTCCTTAGGCTCTTTGAGACTTACCCGGTGATGAGGCCTTAGGAACGGACTAGTGGACCATGAGACCTACCCGGTGATTGATCCCAATCTAGAAACACTTACTCCCAATATACAATAGTTAATCCAAGGAATGATTAGATAGCTTGAGTCCCATTCCATAACTGGAATTTCCAACCCCTAGAATCCGTTTTTCTCTCCTTGATTCATATCTCATGTTTAGCTTGTTTGTTTGTGTTGATTTGTTAGCTTAGTTGATTGTTTACTTTGCATGATTTGTGATCCTTGATTGATCACCTAAAAGCCAACCAATGGAGCAACTCATGGCTAGACGATCATAACAAGCCTCTGTTGAAGAAAATCGACCCAACACTCAGGAAAATCGGACGATTTTTCTGTCTGGGTCGATTTTCTGGCTTTTGACAGCTTGTGCCACGTGTCCCACGATCTCTTTGTCCGGCCCTTGCTCTTGATGGAGAATATAAGTGGTCCTGCAGGCTGTGGCTGAGGGATCTCTCCCACATTCTCTCACACACACCTCATTCCATTGGAGGAGAGATTTGGAGAAGAAGAAAAACTCTCTCATTTTTGGAGAAGAGAAGAACACCAAAACTTAGAGTGATAGTGAGTTTTTGAGTGATTTTTAGAGTATTTGGTTGAAGAACTTTTGGAAGCTTTGTTAGAGACGTTTTGGAACTTCTTTTGAAGGGTTGTAAGTCTTGCTTAAACTTATATTCAGCTGAGATTTCTTGTTTTTACTTGCTTATCTTTCATCATCTACCTATGAAAACCATGTATGCTTGTGTGATGATTTCGGATCTTGAAATGTATGTTATTGGCTAGTTTATTGTGATTCTGGAGTGATGGATTGATGGTTATGGCTTGGGTGATGATAGAATGGACTTGTATCTTAGTTTAGGATGATTTGTATGCATAAAACCTAACCCAGGAGGAAAAATCGACCTGTTCATAGGTTAGATCGTCCGATTTTCCTAATGATCCACCCGATTTTTCTCTCTGTTGTTCTTTAATTGATGAATCTATAAGTTAGGATGTTAGGTTGTTGAAATCCTAGTGTTTTTTAAGCATAATATAGTTTAGGGTGACCTAATGCTAGCAAACTAAGTGAGGGAAGAGACCTACCCGGTGATTTCCGATCTTAGATACCTAAGATGATGAACTCTAGGTAGTAGTGAGCCTCATAAGCCGCTATTGGATTGAGTGTGCTAGGATTGTTGCTTGAGACTTGCCTTTTCCGAGACTTACCCGGTAAGGAGAGGTTTGCCCCATAAGTAGAGTCCGGTTTGTATAGAATCCCCAACTTTAGCCCCTTGAGACCTACCCGGTAATAGGAGTTTGATGCGGGATTAGTGAAGCAAGAAACTTACCCGGTAATTGCTTCCATTAGAGAAACACCCTTTCCCAACACCGCAGCTTTGTCCTTAGAATCTTTAGAAGCTTGAGTCCAATGCCATGACCGGAAATCTTGACCTCTAGAATCCACTTTCTCTCTTTGATCACATATCTTGTGTTTGTGTTGCTTGTTTATTTTGCTAGCTTGAGTTGTTAGTTTGATTTATTATCTTGCTTGATATGTGATTTTTGCTTGATCACCACAAAAACCCAACCAAAAATATCATGATTTTCATTTCTTTATTTCTTTCTCTTTTTTTAGACTAGATTCGCACTATCTATGATCACTTGTTTGATTTGATTTCACCTTAGTCTTCGTGTTCGACCTCAGAATACTATCCTTGCTACAAAACGACCCATACACTGTGGGTTCGATAGGAGTTAGGAAATTATATCGAGTTATAAATTGTAAGACTTTTGCGTGTCACAATCTTAGCGTAACAAGTTTTTGGCGCCGTTGCCGGGGACTAGGTCTAGATTGAGTCATTTTTGTGATTGTTTATAGTGTAGATCTTTCTTGTTGCTTTTGATCTTGTTTGGTTTGTGTCTTTGCATTTTCAAGACATCTCTCATCCTTTAGGTGCATGCTAAGATCTCGTGGCAAGGATTTAGCTCCATTCGATCCCGAACCGGAGAAAACCCTTAGATCTAGATCCAAGAGCATTAGAAAGGGAAAAGAGATGGCCGGAAGAGATCTCCAAGCTGAGTTGGATGAGGCTTTAGAGCAAATTAGATTAAGAGATGAGCTCTTGGAGAATGAAAGGAGACTTGCCAATGAGAGGCAAGAAGCAACTAGGAGGGAGATTGAAGAAATTAGGCAAGCTCTTATGCAAAGAGAGCTTAATCGTCAACAACCTCCACCTCCAGCACAACCGCAGCCGGCGACGGTTAATATTCGGGTTGTGCCCATTGCTATTGAAGAGCCACAAACGTTAGGGCAACGTATGGATCCGGCACAAAGAGCACACCGTCCGGGTGTGAACTTAGGAGATCCCGCAGCCCATGATTACGAGCTCCGCCCTCAAGTTCTACAAATGATCCGGCATAATCAATTTGGAGGGATGGAAGGAGAGTCTCCCCATCAACACTTGATGAACTATGAGATCTTGATGGAGACTCTTAGACCGCCTAGATTGGAGAGCAACAACCATAAGCTTAGGGCTTTCTCCTTCTCACTTAAGGATAAAGCCTTGGCTTGGTATCAATCTATTCCACAAGGGCGAGTGAGTACTTGGGAGGAGATGACAACCGAGTTCTTGACTAAGTTCTTCCCACCTTCCAAGACTACCGAGTTAAGAGGGAAGATCAACGCCTTCGTGATGAAGGATAGAGAAAGCTTATTCAAGTCTTGGGAGAGGTTCAAAGACCTTCTCCTAGATTGTCCGCACCATGGTATACCGAAAATAGAGCTTTTGGAGATCTACTTCAAGGGACTTGATGAAGATAGCCAATTCAAGCTTCAACCTCTTTCCGGTGGGACTTTCATGGAAAAGAATGTGGATGAAGCTTGGGAATTTGTATAAAAAACAAGCTTTGGTGATTGAAAAGTACTCCCATAGGAAGAGTGATGGGAGGAAGACGGGAGCATATGAGGTGAGTGAAGTCACCATGAGTAATTTCAAGCTTGATACAATCAACAATGAGCTGAAATCTTTGAGGGAGTTGTGTGCTACAACTTTGAAGAAACAAGCAACCCCTCAAGCAAACTTGTCTTCCAAGGAGGAAGATGTGAACTACTTGGGAAGGGGCAACTACAACAACTATCAAGGCCCAAGGAACTTCAACAACAACCGGAAATTCAACAATTACTGGCCTAACCATAACCATCCCGGGTTTTCCTATTCTAACCCGGATGGAGCCCTGAACCCTCCCGCTTCCACAAGCGCAGCTCCACCACCAAAGGCTTCACAAGAACCTCCACCCGGATTTACTCAACCTCCAAAGGATCGAACCGAGATGATGTTTGAGCAATTGCTTGGAAGGTTGAGTGATCTTGAGAGCACGATGACTTCCATTTCTAAAGCTCAAAAGATGTTGGAAGAATAAGTGTTCCAAAAGGCGAGTGAAGCTCATAGAGATCCGGGAAAGCTTCCCGAAAGAACCGAAGATAACCCAAGAGGCCAAGTGTTGGCTATTACAACAAGGAGTGGGCTGAGCATGAAGGACCCCTTACCCAAGGAGAATGCTAAGGGAAAGCAAGTAGTGGTAGAGGAAGAGTCATTGCAAGAAGATGGAGGCAAGAGCAAGGATGATGAGCCATCATATGTGGCACCACCTCCATACAAGTCACCACTACCATTCCCACAATCACGAGCAAGAGCTCGTTTGGACAAACACTTCGGTAAATTCCTTCAACTTATGTCTAAATTTCATATTAACATTCCGTTCATGGATGTTGTTCTAGGTATGCCGGCATATGGCAAATTCTTGAAGGAAATACTCTCCAACAAGAGGAAGTTGGAGGAGTATGGAGAAGTGAGGATGGCAAAGAGGTCCTCGGAGTTGATTCAAACTATGAAGGAGGATATGCCTCCTAAGCCAAGAGATCCGGGATCCTTTTGTGTGCCAATTGGAGTGGGAGAAGTGAAGTATGACACCATATGGGATCTTGGGGCAAGTGTAAGCATCATCCCGCTTGAACTTTGCAACAAGGTTGGGCTAGGAGAGCCAAAGCCGGTCAAGATGACCCTTTACATGGCGGACCGTTCAATCACTCACCCGGTTGGAATCTTGGAAGACATACCGGTGCAACTACTGAAGTTCTATGTGCCCATAAACTTCGTTGTTTTGGACATCCCGGCGGACTATCCGGTTCCTATCATCTTGGGGAGACCTTTCCTAGCTACTTCCGGATGTTTGGTGGATTGCAAAAATGGAATTCTCTCTTTCAACATTGGAGAAGAGAGCATCAAGTTTAATTTGTCCACAATGGTGAAGGGGCCAGCCCTAGGCGAAGATGTCTTCAACATTGTTGAGGAAGAGGAGTCTAGAGAAGTTGTGAGCTCAATCTTGCTCAAGGATCCACTTGAGAAGGTTCTAAGCTCGAGTTTGATGGAGGAAGGAGTTGAGGAGAGTAGCAATGAAGTGATCAAGGCCTTGAATGCATTGGATGAGCTACCGAGTGTTGGATTTGAAATACTAGAGGAAGGGACAAATACCTGTAGAAAAATCGGACCAGAGGGGTAAAAATCGGCCGATTTTTGCATAAATCCTGAATTTTCATCCGATTTTGCAAATGCCGTAGCTGAAATCGACCCCCAGATCGTCCGATTTTCTTCACAGAGGGTCGATTTTCCTGAGTCTTTTGAGCATCATCCAAGTGTTTATGAGCAATCATCAAGGGGCTTAGGTGAGGCTTCCATGGCTTCAGAATCATCTCAACCTACATTGTATGGATCATCTCCAACCGATAAAGGTCCTCCTAAACTTGATCTAAAATCTCTTCCTTCTCATTTAAAGTATGCTTTCCTTGGTTCAAATTCTACTTATCCGGTGATTGTGAATGCATCTTTGAATGATGATGAGCTTAATAGATTGTTGACTGAATTGAAACTGCATAGAAAGGAAATAGGATACACCATTGATGACCTTTTTGGCATTAAGCCCTCTTTGTGCATGAATAAGATATTGATGGAAGATGACCATAAACCCTCTATTGAACATCAAAGAAGATTGAATCCTATAATGAAAGAGGTAGTCAAGAAAGAGATCATTAAGTTGCTAGATGCGGGATCATCTACCCGATTTCGGTTAGTTAATGGATTAGTCCCGTACATGTGGTTCCTAAGAAGGGTGGTATGACCGTAGTGACAAATGATAATAATGAACTAATCCCTACTAGAACGGTTACGGGATGGAGGTTGTGTATAGACTATAGGAAACTAAATGTGGCCTCTAGGAAAGATCACTTCCCTCTTCCTTTCATTGACCAAATGCTAGAAAGATTAGCTCAACATTCCCATTTTTGTTACTTAGATGGCTATAGTGGATTCTTCCAAATCCCTATCCACCCCAATGAGCAAGAGAAAACTACATTCACATGTCCTTGGGGTACATTTGCATATAGGAGAATGCCGTTTGGGTTGTGTAATGCACCCGCCACCTTTCAAAGGTGTATGATGGCTATCTTTTCTGAATATATTGAAAACATCATGGAAGTGTTTATGGATGATTTCTCTGTTTATGGATCTTCATTAGATGATTGTTTAGCTAACTTGACTTTGGTGCTTAAGAGATGTGAGGAGACAAATCTTATCTTGAATTGGGAGAAATTCCACTTCATGGTAAGTGAAGGCATTGTGTTGGGACACTTGGTGTCCAACCGTGGCATTGAGGTTGATAGGGCTAAGATAGAGACAATAGAGAAGTTACCACCGCCTACCTCGGTGAAGGGGGTAAGGAGTTTTCTAGGGCATGCCGGTTTTTACCAGAGATTCATTAAAGATTTCTCTAAGATTTCTAAGCCTCTTACTAACCTACTAATGAAAGATGTTGAGTTTGTTTTCTCCAAGGATTGCCTTGAGGCTTTTTGTAGGTTGAAGGATGCTTTGATCACCGCTCCCATCATGCAACCTCCGGATTGGAGCTTACCATTTGAAGTGATGTGTGATGCAAGTGATGTGGCCGTTGGGGCTGTTCTAGGACAAAAGAAAGATGGGCGTACACATGTCATCTATTATGCTAGCAAGACGCTAAATGATGCCCAACTTAACTATGCCACAACCGAGAAGGAGTTGCTAGCGGTGGTGTATGCCTTTGAGAAGTTCCGGTCATATCTTGTTGGAGCAAAGGTCATTGTGTACACGGATCATGCTCCGATCCGTTACCTCCTCACAAAGAAAGACGCCAAGCCTCGCCTCATTCGGTGGATCCTTCTCCTCCAAGAATTTGACTTGGAAATCCGGGACAAGAAAGATTCCGAAAATTCAGTAGCGGACCATCTTAGTAGGCTACCACCATTGGGGATTGAGAGAGATAAGATCCCAATTGATGACTCATTCCGGGACGAACAATTGCAAGTGATGGAAGAGTGCTTACTTCAAGTGTCTAGAGGGAGTGAGCCATGGTATGCGGATATCGTGAACTACCTTGTGTGTGAAGAGGTCCCACCCGGTTTGTCATATGCCCAAAGGAAGAAGTTCTTCAAGGATGTGAGGCATTGTTATTGGAGTGAGTCACTCTTGTTCAAGAGAGGGCCGGATGGAGTCTTTAGGAGGTGCATTCCGGAGGATGAGATGGAGAGTGTGATCCTCCATTGTCACTTGATAACACGATTTATGACTTAGGTTTAGGTAATCATTTAGATAGATTTCTCACTCATTCATGCATGGTTTAGCACTAGTTCACGACGTTTGCACTCAATTCACGTATTTTGTCGAGATAGACGTCTACACGGACTTTTGCATTGCTTTGTAGGTATTTTGGGAGATTTAGGAGCTTAATCGATACGTTTGAGGATCGTTCATCAAGATGACACACCCTCGGACTCATTAGAATGCAAGCTAGAGGCTAAGGAGGACTCATGGAACCTTGTCAACACAAGCCATGCACCAAATCATAGCTTGATGATCCAAGGCAAAGCTGAAGCACCAAACCACGGTCACTGAAGGTCCACGGCCGTGGAAACCAACCGTGGTTTTTGCCAGACGGTTGTGACAGTTGTGCCACGATCTCATGGCTCACTCTAGCAAGGTTGTAGTATAAAAGTGGTCCTGCAAGGCTGAGAGAAGGATCCACTACACACCTTCCAATCCTCAATCTTTTCATCATCCAATCAAATCCACATTCTCTCCCATACTCTCAACAAGAAGATTCTCTTGGGAGAAGCTACCATTGAAGGAGGAAGAAGAGCTCCATTGGAGAAGAAGAGAAGAAGACACCATTGCTAGTGCTTGATAAGTTTTGTAGTGAAGATTTTCGGAATCGATTTTCTAGGGTTGTAAGAATCGTTTAAACCTTCTTTTGGAAGGGTTGTGAGTCTTTCTAATCTCATTTTTAGCTTTGTTCTACTTGTTTCACTTATTCATCTCTTTCTCTTCATTATCTTGCAAATGGATGCTATGATTTTATGCTTGATGATTTCGATTGAGATGATGTATGTTGTTGGCTAGATAGATGTGATTCTAGGGTAAGGAAAAGAAGGTTATGGCTGGACTATGATAGGATGGATTTAGATTTGCCCTTGGATGATTCGCCTACTTGAACCGAGCCACTGTTGGAGTCCACGGCTTGTTCTTGCCAGTCCACGGCCGTGGAAATGGTAGAACAGCCCGTGGTTTGCCTGATTCGTTTGATAGGATGAGTCTAAGTTCTAGAATGTTAGAATATTGAAATCCTAGTGTTTGTCAAGTTAAATCTATCCTAGGGTGACCTAGTGTTAGCAACTAAGTGTTAGAAGAGACCTACCCGGTGATTCTTACTCTTAGGTTTCAAAGATAACAAACCTTAGGTAGTGGTGAGCCTCATAAGCCGCCATTGGACTAAGTGTGCTAGGATAGTTGTTTAGGACTTACTTTTCCGAGACTTACCCGGTAAGGATAGGTTAGATCCCTAGATGACAATCCGGTTTGTGTAGAATTCCATTCCTTAGGCTCTTTGAGACTTACCCGGTGATGAGGCCTTAGGAACGGACTAGTGGACCATGAGACCTACCCGGTGATTGATCCCAATCTAGAAACACTTACTCCCAATATACAATAGTTAATCCAAGGAATGATTAGATAGCTTGAGTCCCATTCCATAACTGGAATTTCCAACCCCTAGAATCCGTTTTTCTCTCCTTGATTCATATCTCATGTTTAGCTTGTTTGTTTGTGTTGATTTGTTAGCTTAGTTGATTGTTTACTTTGCATGATTTGTGATCCTTGATTGATCACCTAAAAACCAACTAATGGAGCAACTCATGGCTAGACGATCATAACAAGCCTCTGTTGAAGAAAATCAACCCAACACTCAGGAAAATCGGACGATTTTTCTGTCTGGGTCGATTTTCTGGCTTTTGACAGCTTGTGCCACGTGTCCCACGATCTCTTTGTCCGGCCCTTGCTCTTGATGGAGAATATAAGTGGTCCTACAGGCTGTGGCTGAGGGATCTCTCCCACATTCTCTCACACACACCTCATTCCATTGGAGGAGAGATTTGGAGAAGAAGAAAAACTCTCTCATTTTTGGAGAAGAGAAGAACACCAAAACTTAGAGTGATAGTGAGTTTTTGAGTGATTTTTAGAGTATTTGGTTGAAGAACTTTTGGAAGCTTTGTTAGAGACGTTTTGGAACTTCTTTTGAAGGGTTGTAAGTCTTGCTTAAACTTATATTCAGCTGAGATTTCTTGTTTTTACTTGCTTATCTTTCATCATCTACCTATGAAAACCATGTATGCTTGTGTGATGATTTCGGATCTTGAAATGTATGTTATTGGCTAGTTTATTGTGATTCTGGAGTGATGGATTGATGGTTATGGCTTGGGTGATGATAGAATGGACTTGTATCTTAGTTTAGGATGATTTGTATGCATAAAACCTAACCCAGGAGGAAAAATCGACATGTTCATAGGTTAGATCGTCCGATTTTCCTAATGATCCACCCGATTTTTCTCTCTGTTGTTCTTTAATTGATGAATCTATAAGTTAGGATGTTAGGTTGTTGAAATCCTAGTGTTTTTTAAGCATAATATAGTTTAGGGTGACCTAATGCTAGCAAACTAAGTGAGGGAAGAGACCTACCCGGTGATTTCCGATCTTAGATACCTAAGATGATGAACTCTAGGTAGTAGTGAGCCTCATAAGCCGCTATTGGATTGAGTGTGCTAGGATTGTTGCTTGAGACTTGCCTTTTCCGAGACTTACCCGGTAAGGAGAGGTTTGCCCCATAAGTAGAGTCCGGTTTGTATAGAATCCCCAACTTTAGCCCCTTGAGACCTACCCGGTAATAGGAGTTTGATGCGGGATTAGTGAAGCAAGAAACTTACCCGGTAATTGCTTCCATTAGAGAAACACCCTTTCCCAACACCGCAGCTTTGTCCTTAGAATCTTTAGAAGCTTGAGTCCAATGCCATGACCGGAAATCTTGACCTCTAGAATCCACTTTCTCTCTTTGATCACATATCTTGTGTTTGTGTTGCTTGTTTATTTTGCTAGCTTGAGTTGTTAGTTTGATTTATTATCTTGCTTGATATGTGATTTTTGCTTGATCACCACAAAAACCCAACCAAAAATATCATGATTTTCATTTCTTTATTTCTTTCTCTTTTCTTAGACTAGATTCGCACTATCTATGATCACTTGTTTGATTTGATTTCACCTTAGTCTTCGTGTTCGACCTCAGAATACTATCCTTGCTACAAAACGACCCATACACTGTGGGTTCGATAGGAGTTAGGAAATTATATCGAGTTATAAATTGTAAGACTTTTGCGTGTCACAATCTTAGCGTAACAAGTTTTTGGCGCCGTTGCCGGGGACTAGGTCTAGATTGAGTCATTTTTGTGATTGTTTATAGTGTAGATCTTTCTTGTTGCTTTTGATCTTGTTTGGTTTGTGTCTTTGCATTTTCAAGACATCTCTCATCCTTTAGGTGCATGCTAAGATCTCGTGGCAAGGATTTAGCTCCATTCGATCCCGAACCGGAGAAAACCCTTAGATCTAGATCCAAGAGCATTAGAAAGGGAAAAGAGATGGCCGGAAGAGATCTCCAAGCTGAGTTGGATGAGGCTTTAGAGCAAATTAGATTAAGAGATGAGCTCTTGGAGAATGAAAGGAGACTTGCCAATGAGAGGCAAGAAGCAACTAGGAGGGAGATTGAAGAAATTAGGCAAGCTCTTATGCAAAGAGAGCTTAATCGTCAACAACCTCCACCTCCAGCACAACCGCAGCCGGCGACGGTTAATATTCGGGTTGTGCCCATTGCTATTGAAGAGCCACAAACGTTAGGGCAACGTATGGATCCGGCACAAAGAGCACACCGTCCGGGTGTGAACTTAGGAGATCCCGCAGCCCATGATTACGAGCTCCGCCCTCAAGTTCTACAAATGATCCGGCATAATCAATTTGGAGGGATGGAAGGAGAGTCTCCCCATCAACACTTGATGAACTATGAGATCTTGATGGAGACTCTTAGACCGCCTAGATTGGAGAGCAACAACCATAAGCTTAGGGCTTTCTCCTTCTCACTTAAGGATAAAGCCTTGGCTTGGTATCAATCTATTCCACAAGGGCGAGTGAGTACTTGGGAGGAGATGACAACCGAGTTCTTGACTAAGTTCTTCCCACCTTCCAAGACTACCGAGTTAAGAGGGAAGATCAACGCCTTCGTGATGAAGGATAGAGAAAGCTTATTCAAGTCTTGGGAGAGGTTCAAAGACCTTCTCCTAGATTGTCCGCACCATGGTATACCGAAAATAGAGCTTTTGGAGATCTACTTCAAGGGACTTGATGAAGATAGCCAATTCAAGCTTCAACCTCTTTCCGGTGGGACTTTCATGGAAAAGAATGTGGATGAAGCTTGGGAATTTGTATAAAAAACAAGCTTTGGTGATTGAAAAGTACTCCCATAGGAAGAGTGATGGGAGGAAGACGGGAGCATATGAGGTGAGTGAAGTCACCATGAGTAATTTCAAGCTTGATACAATCAACAATGAGCTGAAATCTTTGAGGGAGTTGTGTGCTACAACTTTGAAGAAACAAGCAACCCCTCAAGCAAACTTGTCTTCCAAGGAGGAAGATGTGAACTACTTGGGAAGGGGCAACTACAACAACTATCAAGGCCCAAGGAACTTCAACAACAACCGGAAATTCAACAATTACCGGCCTAACCATAACCATCCCGGGTTTTCCTATTCTAACCCGGATGGAGCCCTGAACCCTCCCGCTTCCACAAGCGCAGCTCCACCACCAAAGGCTTCACAAGAACCTCCACCCGGATTTACTCAACCTCCAAAGGATCGAACCGAGATGATGTTTGAGCAATTGCTTGGAAGGTTGAGTGATCTTGAGAGCACGGTGACTTCCATTTCTAAAGCTCAAAAGATGTTGGAAGAATAAGTGTTCCAAAAGGCGAGTGAAGCTCATAGAGATCCGGGAAAGCTTCCCGAAAGAACCGAAGATAACCCAAGAGGCCAAGTGTTGGCTATTACAACAAGGAGTGGGCTGAGCATGAAGGACCCCTTACCCAAGGAGAATGCTAAGGGAAAGCAAGTAGTGGTAGAGGAAGAGTCATTGCAAGAAGATGGAGGCAAGAGCAAGGATGATGAGCCATCATATGTGGCACCACCTCCATACAAGTCACCACTACCATTCCCACAATCACGAGCAAGAGCTCGTTTGGACAAACACTTCGGTAAATTCCTTCAACTTATGTCTAAATTTCATATTAACATTCCGTTCATGGATGTTGTTCTAGGTATGCCGGCATATGGCAAATTCTTGAAGGAAATACTCTCCAACAAGAGGAAGTTGGAGGAGTATGGAGAAGTGAGGATGGCAAAGAGGTCCTCGGAGTTGATTCAAACTATGAAGGAGGATATGCCTCCTAAGCCAAGAGATCCGGGATCCTTTTGTGTGCCAATTGGAGTGGGAGAAGTGAAGTATGACACCATATGGGATCTTGGGGCAAGTGTAAGCATCATCCCGCTTGAACTTTGCAACAAGGTTGGGCTAGGAGAGCCAAAGCCGGTCAAGATGACCCTTTACATGGCGGACCGTTCAATCACTCACCCGGTTGGAATCTTGGAAGACATACCGGTGCAACTACTGAAGTTCTATGTGCCCATAAACTTCGTTGTTTTGGACATCCCGGCGGACTATCCGGTTCCTATCATCTTGGGGAGACCTTTCCTAGCTACTTCCGGATGTTTGGTGGATTGCAAAAATGGAATTCTCTCTTTCAACATTGGAGAAGAGAGAATCAAGTTTAATTTGTCCACAATGGTGAAGGGGCCAGCCCTAGGCGAAGATGTCTTCAACATTGTTGAGGAAGAGGAGTCTAGAGAAGTTGTGAGCTCAATCTTGCTCAAGGATCCACTTGAGAAGGTTCTAAGCTCGAGTTTGATGGAGGAAGGAGTTGAGGAGAGTAGCAATGAAGTGATCAAGGCCTTGAATGCATTGGATGAGCTACCGAGTGTTGGATTTGAAATACTAGAGGAAGGGACAAATACCTGTAGAAAAATCGGACCAGAGGGGTAAAAATCGGCCGATTTTTGCATAAATCCTGAATTTTCATCCGATTTTGCAAATGCCGTAGCTGAAATCGACCCCCAGATCGTCCGATTTTCTTCACAGAGGGTCGATTTTCCTGAGTCTTTTGAGCATCATCCAAGTGTTTGTGAGCAATCATCAAGGGGCTTAGGTGAGGCTTCCATGGCTTCAGAATCATCTCAACCTACATTGTATGGATCATCTCCAACCGATAAAGGTCCTCCTAAACTTGATCTAAAATCTCTTCCTTCTCATTTAAAGTATGCTTTCCTTGGTTCAAATTCTACTTATCCGGTGATTGTGAATGCATCTTTGAATGATGATGAGCTTAATAGATTGTTGACTGAATTGAAACTGCATAGAAAGGAAATAGGATACACCATTGATGACCTTTTTGGCATTAAGCCCTCTTTGTGCATGAATAAGATATTGATGGAAGATGACCATAAACCCTCTATTGAACATCAAAGAAGATTGAATCCTATAATGAAAGAGGCAGTCAAGAAAGAGATCATTAAGTTGCTAGATGCGGGATCATCTACCCGATTTCGGTTAGTTAATGGATTAGTCCCGTACATGTGGTTCCTAAGAAGGGTGGTATGACCGTAGTGTCAAATGATAATAATGAACTAATCCCTACTAGAACGGTTACGGGATGGAGGTTGTGTATAGACTATAGGAAACTAAATGTGGCCTCTAGGAAAGATCACTTCCCTCTTCCTTTCATTGACCAAATGCTAGAAAGATTAGCTCAACATTCCCATTTTTGTTACTTAGATGGCTATAGTGGATTCTTCCAAATCCCTATCCACCCCAATGAGCAAGAGAAAACTACATTCACATGTCCTTGGGGTACATTTGCATATAGGAGAATGCCGTTTGGGTTGTGTAATGCACCCGCCACCTTTCAAAGGTGTATGATGGCTATCTTTTCTGAATATATTGAAAACATCATGGAAGTGTTTATGGATGATTTCTCTGTTTATGGATCTTCATTAGATGATTGTTTAGCTAACTTGACTTTGGTGCTTAAGAGATGTGAGGAGACAAATCTTATCTTGAATTGGGAGAAATTCCACTTCATGGTAAGTGAAGGCATTGTGTTGGGACACTTGGTGTCCAACCGTGGCATTGAGGTTGATAGGGCTAAGATAGAGACAATAGAGAAGTTACCACCGCCTACCTCGGTGAAGGGGGTAAGGAGTTTTCTAGGGCATGCCGGTTTTTACCGGAGATTCATTAAAGATTTCTCTAAGATTTCTAAGCCTCTTACTAACCTACTAATGAAAGATGTTGAGTTTGTTTTCTCCAAGGATTGCCTTGAGGCTTTTTGTAGGTTGAAGGATGCTTTGATCACCGCTCCCATCATGCAACCTCCGGATTGGAGCTTACCATTTGAAGTGATGTGTGATGCAAGTGATGTGGCCGTTGGGGCTGTTCTAGGACAAAAGAAAGATGGGCGTACACATGTCATCTATTATGTTAGCAAGACGCTAAATGATGCCCAACTTAACTATGCCACAACCGAGAAGGAGTTGCTAGCGGTGGTGTATGCCTTTGAGAAGTTCCGGTCATATCTTGTTGGAGCAAAGGTCATTGTGTACACGGATCATGCTCCGATCCGTTACCTCCTCACAAAGAAAGACGCCAAGCCTCGCCTCATTCGGTGGATCCTTCTCCTCCAAGAATTTGACTTGGAAATCCGGGACAAGAAAGATTCCGAAAATTCAGTAGCGGACCATCTTAGTAGGCTACCACCATTGGGGATTGAGAGAGATAAGATCCCAATTGATGACTCATTCCGGGACGAACAATTGCAAGTGATGGAAGAGTGCTTACTTCAAGTGTCTAGAGGGAGTGAGCCATGGTATGCGGATATCGTGAACTACCTTGTGTGTGAAGAGGTCCCACCCGGTTTGTCATATGCCCAAAGGAAGAAGTTCTTCAAGGATGTGAGGCATTGTTATTGGAGTGAGTCACTCTTGTTCAAGAGAGGGCCGGATGGAGTCTTTAGGAGGTGCATTCCGGAGGATGAGATGGAGAGTGTGATCCTCCATTGTCACTTGATAACACGATTTATGACTTAGGTTTAGGTAATCATTTAGATAGATTTCTCACTCATTCATGCATGGTTTAGCACTAGTTCACGACGTTTGCACTCAATTCACGTATTTTGTCGAGATAGACGTCTACACGGACTTTTGCATTGCTTTGTAGGTATTTTGGGAGATTTAGGAGCTTAATCGATACGTTTGAGGATCGTTCATCAAGATGACACACCCTCGGACTCATTAGAATGCAAGCTAGAGGCTAAGGAGGACTCATGGAACCTTGTCAACACAAGCCATGCACCAAATCATAGCTTGATGATCCAAGGCAAAGCTGAAGCACCAAACCACGGTCACTGAAGGTCCACGGCCGTGGAAACCAACCGTGGTTTTTGCCAGACGGTTGTGACAGTTGTGCCACGATCTCATGGCTCACTCTAGCAAGGTTGTAGTATAAAAGTGGTCCTGCAAGGCTGAGAGAAGGATCCACTACACACCTTCCAATCCTCAATCTTTTCATCATCCAATCAAATCCACATTCTCTCCCATACTCTCAACAAGAAGATTCTCTTGGGAGAAGCTACCATTGAAGGAGGAAGAAGAGCTCCATTGGAGAAGAAGAGAAGAAGACACCATTGCTAGTGCTTGATAAGTTTTGTAGTGAAGATTTTCGGAATCGATTTTCTAGGGTTGTAAGAATCGTTTAAACCTTCTTTTGGAAGGGTTGTGAGTCTTTCTAATCTCATTTTTAGCTTTGTTCTACTTGTTTCACTTATTCATCTCTTTCTCTTCATTATCTTGCAAATGGATGCTATGATTTTATGCTTGATGATTTCGATTGAGATGATGTATGTTGTTGGCTAGATAGATGTGATTCTAGGGTAAGGAAAAGAAGGTTATGGCTGGACTATGATAGGATGGATTTAGATTTGCCCTTGGATGATTCGCCTACTTGAACCGAGCCACTGTTGGAGTCCACGGCTTGTTCTTGCCAGTCCACGGCCGTGGAAATGGTAGAACAGCCCGTGGTTTGCCTGATTCGTTTGATAGGATGAGTCTAAGTTCTAGAATGTTAGAATATTGAAATCCTAGTGTTTGTCAAGTTAAATCTATCCTAGGGTGACCTAGTGTTAGCAACTAAGTGTTAGAAGAGACCTACCCGGTGATTCTTACTCTTAGGTTTCAAAGATAACAAACCTTAGGTAGTGGTGAGCCTCATAAGCCGCCATTGGACTAAGTGTGCTAGGATAGTTGTTTAGGACTTACTTTTCCGAGACTTACCCGGTAAGGATAGGTTAGATCCCTAGATGACAATCCGGTTTGTGTAGAATTCCATTCCTTAGGCTCTTTGAGACTTACCCGGTGATGAGGCCTTAGGAACGGACTAGTGGACCATGAGACCTACCCGGTGATTGATCCCAATCTAGAAACACTTACTCCCAATATACAATAGTTAATCCAAGGAATGATTAGATAGCTTGAGTCCCATTCCATAACTGGAATTTCCAACCCCTAGAATCCGTTTTTCTCTCCTTGATTCATATCTCATGTTTAGCTTGTTTGTTTGTGTTGATTTGTTAGCTTAGTTGATTGTTTACTTTGCATGATTTGTGATCCTTGATTGATCACCTAAAAACCAACCAATGGAGCAACTCATGGCTAGACGATCATAACAAGCCTCTGTTGAAGAAAATCGACCCAACACTCAGGAAAATCGGACGATTTTTCTGTCTGAGTCGATTTTCTGGCTTTTGACAGCTTGTGCCACGTGTCCCACGATCTCTTTGCCGGCCCTTGCTCTTGATGGAGAATATAAGTGGTCCTGCAGGCTGTGGCTGAGGGATCTCTCCCACATTCTCTCACACACACCTCATTCCATTGGAGGAGAGATTTGGAGAAGAAGAAAAACTCTCTCATTTTTGGAGAAGAGAAGAACACCAAAACTTAGAGTGATAGTGAGTTTTTGAGTGATTTTTAGAGTATTTGGTTGAAGAACTTTTGGAAGCTTTGTTAGAGACGTTTTGGAACTTCTTTTGAAGGGTTGTAAGTCTTGCTTAAACTTATATTCAGCTGAGATTTCTTGTTTTTACTTGCTTATCTTTCATCATCTACCTATGAAAACCATGTATGCTTGTGTGATGATTTCGGATCTTGAAATGTATGTTATTGGCTAGTTTATTGTGATTCTGGAGTGATGGATTGATGGTTATGGCTTGGGTGATGATAGAATGGACTTGTATCTTAGTTTAGGATGATTTGTATGCATAAAACCTAACCCAGGAGGAAAAATCGACATGTTCATAGGTTAGATCGTCCGATTTTCCTAATGATCCACCCGATTTTTCTCTCTGTTGTTCTTTAATTGATGAATCTATAAGTTAGGATGTTAGGTTGTTGAAATCCTAGTGTTTTTTAAGCATAATATAGTTTAGGGTGACCTAATGCTAGCAAACTAAGTGAGGGAAGAGACCTACCCGGTGATTTCCGATCTTAGATACCTAAGATGATGAACTCTAGGTAGTAGTGAGCCTCATAAGCCGCTATTGGATTGAGTGTGCTAGGATTGTTGCTTGAGACTTGCCTTTTCCGAGACTTACCCGGTAAGGAGAGGTTTGCCCCATAAGTAGAGTCCGGTTTGTATAGAATCCCCAACTTTAGCCCCTTGAGACCTACCCGGTAATAGGAGTTTGATGCGGGATTAGTGAAGCAAGAAACTTACCCGGTAATTGCTTCCATTAGAGAAACACCCTTTCCCAACACCGCAGCTTTGTCCTTAGAATCTTTAGAAGCTTGAGTCCAATGCCATGACCGGAAATCTTGACCTCTAGAATCCACTTTCTCTCTTTGATCACATATCTTGTGTTTGTGTTGCTTGTTTATTTTGCTAGCTTGAGTTGTTAGTTTGATTTATTATCTTGCTTGATATGTGATTTTTGCTTGATCACCACAAAAACCCAACCAAAAATATCATGATTTTCATTTCTTTATTTCTTTCTCTTTTCTTAGACTAGATTCGCACTATCTATGATCACTTGTTTGATTTGATTTCACCTTAGTCTTCGTGTTCGACCTCAGAATACTATCCTTGCTACAAAACGACCCATACACTGTGGGTTCGATAGGAGTTAGGAAATTATATCGAGTTATAAATTGTAAGACTTTTGCGTGTCACAATCTTAGCGTAACAAGTTTTTGGCGCCGTTGCCGGGGACTAGGTCTAGATTGAGTCATTTTTGTGATTGTTTATAGTGTAGATCTTTCTTGTTGCTTTTGATCTTGTTTGGTTTGTGTCTTTGCATTTTCAAGACATCTCTCATCCTTTAGGTGCATGCTAAGATCTCGTGGCAAGGATTTAGCTCCATTCGATCCCGAACCGGAGAAAACCCTTAGATCTAGATCCAAGAGCATTAGAAAGGGAAAAGAGATGGCCGGAAGAGATCTCCAAGCTGAGTTGGATGAGGCTTTAGAGCAAATTAGATTAAGAGATGAGCTCTTGGAGAATGAAAGGAGACTTGCCAATGAGAGGCAAGAAGCAACTAGGAGGGAGATTGAAGAAATTAGGCAAGCTCTTATGCAAAGAGAGCTTAATCGTCAACAACCTCCACCTCCAGCACAACCGCAGCCGGCGACGGTTAATATTCGGGTTGTGCCCATTGCTATTGAAGAGCCACAAACGTTAGGGCAACGTATGGATCCGGCACAAAGAGCACACCGTCCGGGTGTGAACTTAGGAGATCCCGCAGCCCATGATTACGAGCTCCGCCCTCAAGTTCTACAAATGATCCGGCATAATCAATTTGGAGGGATGGAAGGAGAGTCTCCCCATCAACACTTGATGAACTATGAGATCTTGATGGAGACTCTTAGACCGCCTAGATTGGAGAGCAACAACCATAAGCTTAGGGCTTTCTCCTTCTCACTTAAGGATAAAGCCTTGGCTTGGTATCAATCTATTCCACAAGGGCGAGTGAGTACTTGGGAGGAGATGACAACCGAGTTCTTGACTAAGTTCTTCCCACCTTCCAAGACTACCGAGTTAAGAGGGAAGATCAACGCCTTCGTGATGAAGGATAGAGAAAGCTTATTCAAGTCTTGGGAGAGGTTCAAAGACCTTCTCCTAGATTGTCCGCACCATGGTATACCGAAAATAGAGCTTTTGGAGATCTACTTCAAGGGACTTGATGAAGATAGCCAATTCAAGCTTCAACCTCTTTCCGGTGGGACTTTCATGGAAAAGAATGTGGATGAAGCTTGGGAATTTGTATAAAAAACAAGCTTTGGTGATTGAAAAGTACTCCCATAGGAAGAGTGATGGGAGGAAGACGGGAGCATATGAGGTGAGTGAAGTCACCATGAGTAATTTCAAGCTTGATACAATCAACAATGAGCTGAAATCTTTGAGGGAGTTGTGTGCTACAACTTTGAAGAAACAAGCAACCCCTCAAGCAAACTTGTCTTCCAAGGAGGAAGATGTGAACTACTTGGGAAGGGGCAACTACAACAACTATCAAGGCCCAAGGAACTTCAACAACAACCGGAAATTCAACAATTACCGGCCTAACCATAACCATCCCGGGTTTTCCTATTCTAACCCGGATGGAGCCCTGAACCCTCCCGCTTCCACAAGCGCAGCTCCACCACCAAAGGCTTCACAAGAACCTCCACCCGGATTTACTCAACCTCCAAAGGATCGAACCGAGATGATGTTTGAGCAATTGCTTGGAAGGTTGAGTGATCTTGAGAGCACGGTGACTTCCATTTCTAAAGCTCAAAAGATGTTGGAAGAATAAGTGTTCCAAAAGGCGAGTGAAGCTCATAGAGATCCGGGAAAGCTTCCCGAAAGAACCGAAGATAACCCAAGAGGCCAAGTGTTGGCTATTACAACAAGGAGTGGGCTGAGCATGAAGGACCCCTTACCCAAGGAGAATGCTAAGGGAAAGCAAGTAGTGGTAGAGGAAGAGTCATTGCAAGAAGATGGAGGCAAGAGCAAGGATGATGAGCCATCATATGTGGCACCACCTCCATACAAGTCACCACTACCATTCCCACAATCACGAGCAAGAGCTCGTTTGGACAAACACTTCGGTAAATTCCTTCAACTTATGTCTAAATTTCATATTAACATTCCGTTCATGGATGTTGTTCTAGGTATGCCGGCATATGGCAAATTCTTGAAGGAAATACTCTCCAACAAGAGGAAGTTGGAGGAGTATGGAGAAGTGAGGATGGCAAAGAGGTCCTCGGAGTTGATTCAAACTATGAAGGAGGATATGCCTCCTAAGCCAAGAGATCCGGGATCCTTTTGTGTGCCAATTGGAGTGGGAGAAGTGAAGTATGACACCATATGGGATCTTGGGGCAAGTGTAAGCATCATCCCGCTTGAACTTTGCAACAAGGTTGGGCTAGGAGAGCCAAAGCCGGTCAAGATGACCCTTTACATGGCGGACCGTTCAATCACTCACCCGGTTGGAATCTTGGAAGACATACCGGTGCAACTACTGAAGTTCTATGTGCCCATAAACTTCGTTGTTTTGGACATCCCGGCGGACTATCCGGTTCCTATCATCTTGGGGAGACCTTTCCTAGCTACTTCCGGATGTTTGGTGGATTGCAAAAATGGAATTCTCTCTTTCAACATTGGAGAAGAGAGAATCAAGTTTAATTTGTCCACAATGGTGAAGGGGCCAGCCCTAGGCGAAGATGTCTTCAACATTGTTGAGGAAGAGGAGTCTAGAGAAGTTGTGAGCTCAATCTTGCTCAAGGATCCACTTGAGAAGGTTCTAAGCTCGAGTTTGATGGAGGAAGGAGTTGAGGAGAGTAGCAATGAAGTGATCAAGGCCTTGAATGCATTGGATGAGCTACCGAGTGTTGGATTTGAAATACTAGAGGAAGGGACAAATACCTGTAGAAAAATCGGACCAGAGGGGTAAAAATCGGCCGATTTTTGCATAAATCCTGAATTTTCATCCGATTTTGCAAATGCCGTAGCTGAAATCGACCCCCAGATCGTCCGATTTTCTTCACAGAGGGTCGATTTTCCTGAGTCTTTTGAGCATCATCCAAGTGTTTGTGAGCAATCATCAAGGGGCTTAGGTGAGGCTTCCATGGCTTCAGAATCATCTCAACCTACATTGTATGGATCATCTCCAACCGATAAAGGTCCTCCTAAACTTGATCTAAAATCTCTTCCTTCTCATTTAAAGTATGCTTTCCTTGGTTCAAATTCTACTTATCCGGTGATTGTGAATGCATCTTTGAATGATGATGAGCTTAATAGATTGTTGACTGAATTGAAACTGCATAGAAAGGAAATAGGATACACCATTGATGACCTTTTTGGCATTAAGCCCTCTTTGTGCATGAATAAGATATTGATGGAAGATGACCATAAACCCTCTATTGAACATCAAAGAAGATTGAATCCTATAATGAAAGAGGCAGTCAAGAAAGAGATCATTAAGTTGCTAGATGCGGGATCATCTACCCGATTTCGGTTAGTTAATGGATTAGTCCCGTACATGTGGTTCCTAAGAAGGGTGGTATGACCGTAGTGTCAAATGATAATAATGAACTAATCCCTACTAGAACGGTTACGGGATGGAGGTTGTGTATAGACTATAGGAAACTAAATGTGGCCTCTAGGAAAGATCACTTCCCTCTTCCTTTCATTGACCAAATGCTAGAAAGATTAGCTCAACATTCCCATTTTTGTTACTTAGATGGCTATAGTGGATTCTTCCAAATCCCTATCCACCCCAATGAGCAAGAGAAAACTACATTCACATGTCCTTGGGGTACATTTGCATATAGGAGAATGCCGTTTGGGTTGTGTAATGCACCCGCCACCTTTCAAAGGTGTATGATGGCTATCTTTTCTGAATATATTGAAAACATCATGGAAGTGTTTATGGATGATTTCTCTGTTTATGGATCTTCATTAGATGATTGTTTAGCTAACTTGACTTTGGTGCTTAAGAGATGTGAGGAGACAAATCTTATCTTGAATTGGGAGAAATTCCACTTCATGGTAAGTGAAGGCATTGTGTTGGGACACTTGGTGTCCAACCGTGGCATTGAGGTTGATAGGGCTAAGATAGAGACAATAGAGAAGTTACCACCGCCTACCTCGGTGAAGGGGGTAAGGAGTTTTCTAGGGCATGCCGGTTTTTACCGGAGATTCATTAAAGATTTCTCTAAGATTTCTAAGCCTCTTACTAACCTACTAATGAAAGATGTTGAGTTTGTTTTCTCCAAGGATTGCCTTGAGGCTTTTTGTAGGTTGAAGGATGCTTTGATCACCGCTCCCATCATGCAACCTCCGGATTGGAGCTTACCATTTGAAGTGATGTGTGATGCAAGTGATGTGGCCGTTGGGGCTGTTCTAGGACAAAAGAAAGATGGGCGTACACATGTCATCTATTATGTTAGCAAGACGCTAAATGATGCCCAACTTAACTATGCCACAACCGAGAAGGAGTTGCTAGCGGTGGTGTATGCCTTTGAGAAGTTCCGGTCATATCTTGTTGGAGCAAAGGTCATTGTGTACACGGATCATGCTCCGATCCGTTACCTCCTCACAAAGAAAGACGCCAAGCCTCGCCTCATTCGGTGGATCCTTCTCCTCCAAGAATTTGACTTGGAAATCCGGGACAAGAAAGATTCCGAAAATTCAGTAGCGGACCATCTTAGTAGGCTACCACCATTGGGGATTGAGAGAGATAAGATCCCAATTGATGACTCATTCCGGGACGAACAATTGCAAGTGATGGAAGAGTGCTTACTTCAAGTGTCTAGAGGGAGTGAGCCATGGTATGCGGATATCGTGAACTACCTTGTGTGTGAAGAGGTCCCACCCGGTTTGTCATATGCCCAAAGGAAGAAGTTCTTCAAGGATGTGAGGCATTGTTATTGGAGTGAGTCACTCTTGTTCAAGAGAGGGCCGGATGGAGTCTTTAGGAGGTGCATTCCGGAGGATGAGATGGAGAGTGTGATCCTCCATTGTCACTTGATAACACGATTTATGACTTAGGTTTAGGTAATCATTTAGATAGATTTCTCACTCATTCATGCATGGTTTAGCACTAGTTCACGACGTTTGCACTCAATTCACGTATTTTGTCGAGATAGACGTCTACACGGACTTTTGCATTGCTTTGTAGGTATTTTGGGAGATTTAGGAGCTTAATCGATACGTTTGAGGATCGTTCATCAAGATGACACACCCTCGGACTCATTAGAATGCAAGCTAGAGGCTAAGGAGGACTCATGGAACCTTGTCAACACAAGCCATGCACCAAATCATAGCTTGATGATCCAAGGCAAAGCTGAAGCACCAAACCACGGTCACTGAAGGTCCACGGCCGTGGAAACCAACCGTGGTTTTTGCCAGACGGTTGTGACAGTTGTGCCACGATCTCATGGCTCACTCTAGCAAGGTTGTAGTATAAAAGTGGTCCTGCAAGGCTGAGAGAAGGATCCACTACACACCTTCCAATCCTCAATCTTTTCATCATCCAATCAAATCCACATTCTCTCCCATACTCTCAACAAGAAGATTCTCTTGGGAGAAGCTACCATTGAAGGAGGAAGAAGAGCTCCATTGGAGAAGAAGAGAAGAAGACACCATTGCTAGTGCTTGATAAGTTTTGTAGTGAAGATTTTCGGAATCGATTTTCTAGGGTTGTAAGAATCGTTTAAACCTTCTTTTGGAAGGGTTGTGAGTCTTTCTAATCTCATTTTTAGCTTTGTTCTACTTGTTTCACTTATTCATCTCTTTCTCTTCATTATCTTGCAAATGGATGCTATGATTTTATGCTTGATGATTTCGATTGAGATGATGTATGTTGTTGGCTAGATAGATGTGATTCTAGGGTAAGGAAAAGAAGGTTATGGCTGGACTATGATAGGATGGATTTAGATTTGCCCTTGGATGATTCGCCTACTTGAACCGAGCCACTGTTGGAGTCCACGGCTTGTTCTTGCCAGTCCACGGCCGTGGAAATGGTAGAACAGCCCGTGGTTTGCCTGATTCGTTTGATAGGATGAGTCTAAGTTCTAGAATGTTAGAATATTGAAATCCTAGTGTTTGTCAAGTTAAATCTATCCTAGGGTGACCTAGTGTTAGCAACTAAGTGTTAGAAGAGACCTACCCGGTGATTCTTACTCTTAGGTTTCAAAGATAACAAACCTTAGGTAGTGGTGAGCCTCATAAGCCGCCATTGGACTAAGTGTGCTAGGATAGTTGTTTAGGACTTACTTTTCCGAGACTTACCCGGTAAGGATAGGTTAGATCCCTAGATGACAATCCGGTTTGTGTAGAATTCCATTCCTTAGGCTCTTTGAGACTTACCCGGTGATGAGGCCTTAGGAACGGACTAGTGGACCATGAGACCTACCCGGTGATTGATCCCAATCTAGAAACACTTACTCCCAATATACAATAGTTAATCCAAGGAATGATTAGATAGCTTGAGTCCCATTCCATAACTGGAATTTCCAACCCCTAGAATCCGTTTTTCTCTCCTTGATTCATATCTCATGTTTAGCTTGTTTGTTTGTGTTGATTTGTTAGCTTAGTTGATTGTTTACTTTGCATGATTTGTGATCCTTGATTGATCACCTAAAAACCAACCAATGGAGCAACTCATGGCTAGACGATCATAACAAGCCTCTGTTGAAGAAAATCGACCCAACACTCAGGAAAATCGGACGATTTTTCTGTCTGAGTCGATTTTCTGGCTTTTGACAGCTTGTGCCACGTGTCCCACGATCTCTTTGCCGGCCCTTGCTCTTGATGGAGAATATAAGTGGTCCTGCAGGCTGTGGCTGAGGGATCTCTCCCACATTCTCTCACACACACCTCATTCCATTGGAGGAGAGATTTGGAGAAGAAGAAAAACTCTCTCATTTTTGGAGAAGAGAAGAACACCAAAACTTAGAGTGATAGTGAGTTTTTGAGTGATTTTTAGAGTATTTGGTTGAAGAACTTTTGGAAGCTTTGTTAGAGACGTTTTGGAACTTCTTTTGAAGGGTTGTAAGTCTTGCTTAAACTTATATTCAGCTGAGATTTCTTGTTTTTACTTGCTTATCTTTCATCATCTACCTATGAAAACCATGTATGCTTGTGTGATGATTTCGGATCTTGAAATGTATGTTATTGGCTAGTTTATTGTGATTCTGGAGTGATGGATTGATGGTTATGGCTTGGGTGATGATAGAATGGACTTGTATCTTAGTTTAGGATGATTTGTATGCATAAAACCTAACCCAGGAGGAAAAATCGACATGTTCATAGGTTAGATCGTCCGATTTTCCTAATGATCCACCCGATTTTTCTCTCTGTTGTTCTTTAATTGATGAATCTATAAGTTAGGATGTTAGGTTGTTGAAATCCTAGTGTTTTTTAAGCATAATATAGTTTAGGGTGACCTAATGCTAGCAAACTAAGTGAGGGAAGAGACCTACCCGGTGATTTCCGATCTTAGATACCTAAGATGATGAACTCTAGGTAGTAGTGAGCCTCATAAGCCGCTATTGGATTGAGTGTGCTAGGATTGTTGCTTGAGACTTGCCTTTTCCGAGACTTACCCGGTAAGGAGAGGTTTGCCCCATAAGTAGAGTCCGGTTTGTATAGAATCCCCAACTTTAGCCCCTTGAGACCTACCCGGTAATAGGAGTTTGATGCGGGATTAGTGAAGCAAGAAACTTACCCGGTAATTGCTTCCATTAGAGAAACACCCTTTCCCAACACCGCAGCTTTGTCCTTAGAATCTTTAGAAGCTTGAGTCCAATGCCATGACCGGAAATCTTGACCTCTAGAATCCACTTTCTCTCTTTGATCACATATCTTGTGTTTGTGTTGCTTGTTTATTTTGCTAGCTTGAGTTGTTAGTTTGATTTATTATCTTGCTTGATATGTGATTTTTGCTTGATCACCACAAAAACCCAACCAAAAATATCATGATTTTCATTTCTTTATTTCTTTCTCTTTTCTTAGACTAGATTCGCACTATCTATGATCACTTGTTTGATTTGATTTCACCTTAGTCTTCGTGTTCGACCTCAGAATACTATCCTTGCTACAAAACGACCCATACACTGTGGGTTCGATAGGAGTTAGGAAATTATATCGAGTTATAAATTGTAAGACTTTTGCGTGTCACAATCTTAGCGTAACAAGTTTTTGGCGCCGTTGCCGGGAACTAGGTCTAGATTGAGTCATTTTTGTGATTGTTTATAGTGTAGATCTTTCTTGTTGCTTTTGATCTTGTTTGGTTTGTGTCTTTGCATTTTCAAGACATCTCTCATCCTTTAGGTGCATGCTAAGATCTCGTGGCAAGGATTTAGCTCCATTCGATCCCGAACCGGAGAAAACCCTTAGATCTAGATCCAAGAGCATTAGAAAGAGAAAAGAGATGGCCGGAAGAGATCTCCAAGCTGAGTTGGATGAGGCTTTAGAGCAAATTAGATTAAGAGATGAGCTCTTGGAGAATGAAAGGAGACTTGCCAATGAGAGGCAAGAAGCAACTAGGAGGGAGATTGAAGAAATTAGGCAAGCTCTTATGCAAAGAGAGCTTAATCGTCAACAACCTCCACCTCCACCACAACCGCAGCCGGCGACGGTTAATATTCGGGTTGTGCCCATTGCTATTGAAGAGCCACAAACGTTAGGGCAACGTATGGATCCGGCACAAAGAGCACACCGTCCGGGTGTGAACTTAGGAGATCCCGCAGCCCATGATTACGAGCTCCGCCCTCAAGTTCTACAAATGATCCGGCATAATCAATTTGGAGGGATGGAAGGAGAGTCTCCCCATCAACACTTGATGAACTATGAGATCTTGATGGAGACTCTTAGACCGCCTAGATTGGAGAGCAACAACCATAAGCTTAGGGCTTTCTCCTTCTCACTTAAGGATAAAGCCTTGGCTTGGTATCAATCTATTCCACAAGGGCGAGTGAGTACTTGGGAGGAGATGACAACCGAGTTCTTGACTAAGTTCTTCCCACCTTCCAAGACTACCGAGTTAAGAGGGAAGATCAACGCCTTCGTGATGAAGGATAGAGAAAGCTTATTCAAGTCTTGGGAGAGGTTCAAAGACCTTCTCCTAGATTGTCCGCACCATGGTATACCGAAAATAGAGCTTTTGGAGATCTACTTCAAGGGACTTGATGAAGATAGCCAATTCAAGCTTCAACCTCTTTCCGGTGGGACTTTCATGGAAAAGAATGTGGATGAAGCTTGGGAATTTGTATAAAAAACAAGCTTTGGTGATTGAAAAGTACTCCCATAGGAAGAGTGATGGGAGGAAGACGGGAGCATATGAGGTGAGTGAAGTCACCATGAGTAATTTCAAGCTTGATACAATCAACAATGAGCTGAAATCTTTGAGGGAGTTGTGTGCTACAACTTTGAAGAAACAAGCAACCCCTCAAGCAAACTTGTCTTCCAAGGAGGAAGATGTGAACTACCTGGGAAGGGGCAACTACAACAACTATCAAGGCCCAAGGAACTTCAACAACAACCGGAAATTCAACAATTACCGGCCTAACCATAACCATCCCGGGTTTTCCTATTCTAACCCGGATGGAGCCCTGAACCCTCCCGCTTCCACAAGCGCAGCTCCACCACCAAAGGCTTCACAAGAACCTCCACCCGGATTTACTCAACCTCCAAAGGATCGAACCGAGATGATGTTTGAGCAATTGCTTGGAAGGTTGAGTGATCTTGAGAGCACGGTGACTTCCATTTCTAAAGCTCAAAAGATGTTGGAAGAATAAGTGTTCCAAAAGGCGAGTGAAGCTCATAGAGATCCGGGAAAGCTTCCCGAAAGAACCGAAGATAACCCAAGAGGCCAAGTGTTGGCTATTACAACAAGGAGTGGGCTGAGCATGAAGGACCCCTTACCCAAGGAGAATGCTAAGGGAAAGCAAGTAGTGGTAGAGGAAGAGTCATTGCAAGAAGATGGAGGCAAGAGCAAGGATGATGAGCCATCATATGTGGCACCACCTCCATACAAGTCACCACTACCATTCCCACAATCACGAGCAAGAGCTCGTTTGGACAAACACTTCGGTAAATTCCTTCAACTTATGTCTAAATTTCATATTAACATTCCGTTCATGGATGTTGTTCTAGGTATGCCGGCATATGGCAAATTCTTGAAGGAAATACTCTCCAACAAGAGGAAGTTGGAGGAGTATGGAGAAGTGAGGATGGCAAAGAGGTCCTCGGAGTTGATTCAAACTATGAAGGAGGATATGCCTCCTAAGCCAAGAGATCCGGGATCCTTTTGTGTGCCAATTGGAGTGGGAGAAGTGAAGTATGACACCATATGTGATCTTGGGGCAAGTGTAAGCATCATCCCGCTTGCACTTTGCAACAAGGTTGGGCTAGGAGAGCCAAAGCCGGTCAAGATGACCCTTTACATGGCGGACCGTTCAATCACTCACCCGGTTGGAATCTTGGAAGACATACCGGTGCAACTACTGAAGTTCTATGTGCCCATAAACTTCGTTGTTTTGGACATCCCGGCGGACTATCCGGTTCCTATCATCTTGGGGAGACCTTTCCTAGCTACTTCCGGATGTTTGGTGGATTGCAAAAATGGAATTCTCTCTTTCAACATTGGAGAAGAGAGCATCAAGTTTAATTTGTCCACAATGGTGAAGGGGCCAGCCCTAGGCGAAGATGTCTTCAACATTGTTGAGGAAGAGGAGTTTAGAGAAGTTGTGAGCTCAATCTTGCTCAAGGATCCACTTGAGAAGGTTCTAAGCTCGAGTTTGATGGAGGAAGGAGTTGAGGAGAGTAGCAATGAAGTGATCAAGGCCTTGAATGCATTGGATGAGCTACCGAGTGTTGGATTTGAAATACTAGAGGAAGGGACAAATACCTGTAGAAAAATCGGACCAGAGGGGTAAAAATCGGCCGATTTTTGCATAAATCCTGAATTTTCATCCGATTTTGCAAATGCCGTAGCTGAAATCGACCCCCAGATCGTCCGATTTTCTTCACAGAGGGTCGATTTTCCTGAGTCTTTTGAGCATCATCCAAGTGTTTGTGAGCAATCATCAAGGGGCTTAGGTGAGGCTTCCATGGCTTCAGAATCATCTCAACCTACATTGTATGGATCATCTCCAACCGATAAAGGTCCTCCTAAACTTGATCTAAAATCTCTTCCTTCTCATTTAAAGTATGCTTTCCTTGGTTCAAATTCTACTTATCCGGTGATTGTGAATGCATCTTTGAATGATGATGAGCTTAATAGATTGTTGACTGAATTGAAACTGCATAGAAAGGAAATAGGATACACCATTGATGACCTTTTTGGCATTAAGCCCTCTTTGTGCATGAATAAGATATTGATGGAAGATGACCATAAACCCTCTATTGAACATCAAAGAAGATTGAATCCTATAATGAAAGAGGTAGTCAAGAAAGAGATCATTAAGTTGCTAGATGCGGGATCATCTACCCGATTTCGGTTAGTTAATGGATTAGTCCCGTACATGTGGTTCCTAAGAAGGGTGGTATGACCGTAGTGACAAATGATAATAATGAACTAATCCCTACTAGAACGGTTACGGGATGGAGGTTGTGTATAGACTATAGGAAACTAAATGTGGCCTCTAGGAAAGATCACTTCCCTCTTCCTTTCATTGACCAAATGCTAGAAAGATTAGCTCAACATTCCCATTTTTGTTACTTAGATGGCTATAGTGGATTCTTCCAAATCCCTATCCACCCCAATGAGCAAGAGAAAACTACATTCACATGTCCTTGGGGTACATTTGCATATAGGAGAATGCCGTTTGGGTTGTGTAATGCACCCGCCACCTTTCAAAGGTGTATGATGGCTATCTTTTCTGAATATATTGAAAACATCATGGAAGTGTTTATGGATGATTTCTCTGTTTATGGATCTTCATTAGATGATTGTTTAGCTAACTTGACTTTGGTGCTTAAGAGATGTGAGGAGACAAATCTTATCTTGAATTGGGAGAAATTCCACTTCATGGTAAGTGAAGGCATTGTGTTGGGACACTTGGTGTCCAACCGTGGCATTGAGGTTGATAGGGCTAAGATAGAGACAATAGAGAAGTTACCACCGCCTACCTCGGTGAAGGGGGTAAGGAGTTTTCTAGGGCATGCCGGTTTTTACCAGAGATTCATTAAAGATTTCTCTAAGATTTCTAAGCCTCTTACTAACCTACTAATGAAAGATGTTGAGTTTGTTTTCTCCAAGGATTGCCTTGAGGCTTTTTGTAGGTTGAAGGATGCTTTGATCACCGCTCCCATCATGCAACCTCCGGATTGGAGCTTACCATTTGAAGTGATGTGTGATGCAAGTGATGTGGCCGTTGGGGCTGTTCTAGGACAAAAGAAAGATGGGCGTACACATGTCATCTATTATGCTAGCAAGACGCTAAATGATGCCCAACTTAACTATGCCACAACCGAGAAGGAGTTGCTAGCGGTGGTGTATGCCTTTGAGAAGTTCCGGTCATATCTTGTTGGAGCAAAGGTCATTGTGTACACGGATCATGCTCCGATCCGTTACCTCCTCACAAAGAAAGACGCCAAGCCTCGCCTCATTCGGTGGATCCTTCTCCTCCAAGAATTTGACTTGGAAATCCGGGACAAGAAAGATTCCGAAAATTCAGTAGCGGACCATCTTAGTAGGCTACCACCATTGGGGATTGAGAGAGATAAGATCCCAATTGATGACTCATTCCGGGACGAACAATTGCAAGTGATGGAAGAGTGCTTACTTCAAGTGTCTAGAGGGAGTGAGCCATGGTATGCGGATATCGTGAACTACCTTGTGTGTGAAGAGGTCCCACCCGGTTTGTCATATGCCCAAAGGAAGAAGTTCTTCAAGGATGTGAGGCATTGTTATTGGAGTGAGTCACTCTTGTTCAAGAGAGGGCCGGATGGAGTCTTTAGGAGGTGCATTCCGGAGGATGAGATGGAGAGTGTGATCCTCCATTGTCACTTGATAACACGATTTATGACTTAGGTTTAGGTAATCATTTAGATAGATTTCTCACTCATTCATGCATGGTTTAGCACTAGTTCACGACGTTTGCACTCAATTCACGTATTTTGTCGAGATAGACGTCTACACGGACTTTTGCATTGCTTTGTAGGTATTTTGGGAGATTTAGGAGCTTAATCGATACGTTTGAGGATCGTTCATCAAGATGACACACCCTCGGACTCATTAGAATGCAAGCTAGAGGCTAAGGAGGACTCATGGAACCTTGTCAACACAAGCCATGCACCAAATCATAGCTTGATGATCCAAGGCAAAGCTGAAGCACCAAACCACGGTCACTGAAGGTCCACGGCCGTGGAAACCAACCGTGGTTTTTGCCAGACGGTTGTGACAGTTGTGCCACGATCTCATGGCTCACTCTAGCAAGGTTGTAGTATAAAAGTGGTCCTGCAAGGCTGAGAGAAGGATCCACTACACACCTTCCAATCCTCAATCTTTTCATCATCCAATCAAATCCACATTCTCTCCCATACTCTCAACAAGAAGATTCTCTTGGGAGAAGCTACCATTGAAGGAGGAAGAAGAGCTCCATTGGAGAAGAAGAGAAGAAGACACCATTGCTAGTGCTTGATAAGTTTTGTAGTGAAGATTTTCGGAATCGATTTTCTAGGGTTGTAAGAATCGTTTAAACCTTCTTTTGGAAGGGTTGTGAGTCTTTCTAATCTCATTTTTAGCTTTGTTCTACTTGTTTCACTTATTCATCTCTTTCTCTTCATTATCTTGCAAATGGATGCTATGATTTTATGCTTGATGATTTCGATTGAGATGATGTATGTTGTTGGCTAGATAGATGTGATTCTAGGGTAAGGAAAAGAAGGTTATGGCTGGACTATGATAGGATGGATTTAGATTTGCCCTTGGATGATTCGCCTACTTGAACCGAGCCACTGTTGGAGTCCACGGCTTGTTCTTGCCAGTCCACGGCCGTGGAAATGGTAGAACAGCCCGTGGTTTGCCTGATTCGTTTGATAGGATGAGTCTAAGTTCTAGAATGTTAGAATATTGAAATCCTAGTGTTTGTCAAGTTAAATCTATCCTAGGGTGACCTAGTGTTAGCAACTAAGTGTTAGAAGAGACCTACCCGGTGATTCTTACTCTTAGGTTTCAAAGATAACAAACCTTAGGTAGTGGTGAGCCTCATAAGCCGCCATTGGACTAAGTGTGCTAGGATAGTTGTTTAGGACTTACTTTTCCGAGACTTACCCGGTAAGGATAGGTTAGATCCCTAGATGACAATCCGGTTTGTGTAGAATTCCATTCCTTAGGCTCTTTGAGACTTACCCGGTGATGAGGCCTTAGGAACGGACTAGTGGACCATGAGACCTACCCGGTGATTGATCCCAATCTAGAAACACTTACTCCCAATATACAATAGTTAATCCAAGGAATGATTAGATAGCTTGAGTCCCATTCCATAACTGGAATTTCCAACCCCTAGAATCCGTTTTTCTCTCCTTGATTCATATCTCATGTTTAGCTTGTTTGTTTGTGTTGATTTGTTAGCTTAGTTGATTGTTTACTTTGCATGATTTGTGATCCTTGATTGATCACCTAAAAACCAACTAATGGAGCAACTCATGGCTAGACGATCATAACAAGCCTCTGTTGAAGAAAATCGACCCAACACTCAGGAAAATCGGACGATTTTTCTGTCTGGGTCGATTTTCTGGCTTTTGACAGCTTGTGCCACGTGTCCCACGATCTCTTTGTCCGGCCCTTGCTCTTGATGGAGAATATAAGTGGTCCTACAGGCTGTGGCTGAGGGATCTCTCCCACATTCTCTCACACACACCTCATTCCATTGGAGGAGAGATTTGGAGAAGAAGAAAAACTCTCTCATTTTTGGAGAAGAGAAGAACACCAAAACTTAGAGTGATAGTGAGTTTTTGAGTGATTTTTAGAGTATTTGGTTGAAGAACTTTTGGAAGCTTTGTTAGAGACGTTTTGGAACTTCTTTTGAAGGGTTGTAAGTCTTGCTTAAACTTATATTCAGCTGAGATTTCTTGTTTTTACTTGCTTATCTTTCATCATCTACCTATGAAAACCATGTATGCTTGTGTGATGATTTCGGATCTTGAAATGTATGTTATTGGCTAGTTTATTGTGATTCTGGAGTGATGGATTGATGGTTATGGCTTGGGTGATGATAGAATGGACTTGTATCTTAGTTTAGGATGATTTGTATGCATAAAACCTAACCCAGGAGGAAAAATCGACCTGTTCATAGGTTAGATCGTCCGATTTTCCTAATGATCCACCCGATTTTTCTCTCTGTTGTTCTTTAATTGATGAATCTATAAGTTAGGATGTTAGGTTGTTGAAATCCTAGTGTTTTTTAAGCATAATATAGTTTAGGGTGACCTAATGCTAGCAAACTAAGTGAGGGAAGAGACCTACCCGGTGATTTCCGATCTTAGATACCTAAGATGATGAACTCTAGGTAGTAGTGAGCCTCATAAGCCGCTATTGGATTGAGTGTGCTAGGATTGTTGCTTGAGACTTGCCTTTTCCGAGACTTACCCGGTAAGGAGAGGTTTGCCCCATAAGTAGAGTCCGGTTTGTATAGAATCCCCAACTTTAGCCCCTTGAGACCTACCCGGTAATAGGAGTTTGATGCGGGATTAGTGAAGCAAGAAACTTACCCGGTAATTGCTTCCATTAGAGAAACACCCTTTCCCAACACCGCAGCTTTGTCCTTAGAATCTTTAGAAGCTTGAGTCCAATGCCATGACCGGAAATCTTGACCTCTAGAATCCACTTTCTCTCTTTGATCACATATCTTGTGTTTGTGTTGCTTGTTTATTTTGCTAGCTTGAGTTGTTAGTTTGATTTATTATCTTGCTTGATATGTGATTTTTGCTTGATCACCACAAAAACCCAACCAAAAATATCATGATTTTCATTTCTTTATTTCTTTCTCTTTTCTTAGACTAGATTCGCACTATCTATGATCACTTGTTTGATTTGATTTCACCTTAGTCTTCGTGTTCGACCTCAGAATACTATCCTTGCTACAAAACGACCCATACACTGTGGGTTCGATAGGAGTTAGGAAATTATATCGAGTTATAAATTGTAAGACTTTTGCGTGTCACAATCTTAGCGTAACAAGTTTTTGGCGCCGTTGCCGGGGACTAGGTCTAGATTGAGTCATTTTTGTGATTGTTTATAGTGTAGATCTTTCTTGTTGCTTTTGATCTTGTTTGGTTTGTGTCTTTGCATTTTCAAGACATCTCTCATCCTTTAGGTGCATGCTAAGATCTCGTGGCAAGGATTTAGCTCCATTCGATCCCGAACCGGAGAAAACCCTTAGATCTAGATCCAAGAGCATTAGAAAGGGAAAAGAGATGGCCGGAAGAGATCTCCAAGCTGAGTTGGATGAGGCTTTAGAGCAAATTAGATTAAGAGATGAGCTCTTGGAGAATGAAAGGAGACTTGCCAATGAGAGGCAAGAAGCAACTAGGAGGGAGATTGAAGAAATTAGGCAAGCTCTTATGCAAAGAGAGCTTAATCGTCAACAACCTCCACCTCCAGCACAACCGCAGCCGGCGACGGTTAATATTCGGGTTGTGCCCATTGCTATTGAAGAGCCACAAACGTTAGGGCAACGTATGGATCCGGCACAAAGAGCACACCGTCCGGGTGTGAACTTAGGAGATCCCGCAGCCCATGATTACGAGCTCCGCCCTCAAGTTCTACAAATGATCCGGCATAATCAATTTGGAGGGATGGAAGGAGAGTCTCCCCATCAACACTTGATGAACTATGAGATCTTGATGGAGACTCTTAGACCGCCTAGATTGGAGAGCAACAACCATAAGCTTAGGGCTTTCTCCTTCTCACTTAAGGATAAAGCCTTGGCTTGGTATCAATCTATTCCACAAGGGCGAGTGAGTACTTGGGAGGAGATGACAACCGAGTTCTTGACTAAGTTCTTCCCACCTTCCAAGACTACCGAGTTAAGAGGGAAGATCAACGCCTTCGTGATGAAGGATAGAGAAATTTTGTTCAAGTCTTGGGAGAGATTCAAAGATCTTCTCCTAGATTGTCCACACCATGGTATTCATGGAAAATTGAGCTATTGGAGATCTACTTCAAGGGACTTGATGAAGATAGCCAATTCAAGCTTCAATCTCTTTCCGGTGGGACTTTTATGGAAAAGCATGTGGATGAAGCTTGGGAGTTTGTAGAGAAACAAGCTTTAGTAATTGAGAAGTACTCCCATAGGAAGAGTGAAGGGAGAAAGGCGGGAGCATATGAGGTGAGTGAAGTCACCATAAGCAACTTCAAGCTTGATGCCATCAACAACGAGCTAAAGTCTTTGAGGGAGTTGTGTGCTACAACTTTGAAGAACCAAGCAACCCCTCAAGCTCAAGTGCAAGCTAACTTATCTTCCAAGGAGGAAGATGTGAATTACATGGGAAGGGGCAACTACAACAACTATCAAGGCCCAAGGAACTTCAACAACAACTGGCAAATCAACAATTACCGGCCTAACCATAACCATCCCGGGTTTTCCTATTCTAACCCGGATGGATCCTTGAACCCTCCCGCTTCCACAAGCGCAGCTCCACCACCAAAGGCTTCACAAGAACCTCCACCCGGATTTACTCAACCTCCAAAGGATAGAACCGAGATGATGTTTGAGCAATTGCTTGGAAGGTTGAGTGGCCTTGAGAGCACGTTGACTTCCATTTCTAAAGCTCAAAAAGTGTTGGAAGCACAAGTGTCCCAAAAGGCGGGTGAAGCTCATAGAGATCCGGGAAAGCTTCCCGGAAGAACCGAAGACAACCCAAGAGGCCAAGTGTTGGCAATTACAACGAGGAGTGGGTTGAGTATGAAGGATCCTTTGCCCAAGGAGAATGTTAAAGGAAAGCAAGTAGTGATAGAGAAAGAGACTTTGCATAAAGATGGAGGCAAGAGCAAGGATGATGAGCCAACTTATGTGGCGCCACCTCCATACAAACCACCACTACCATTCCCTCAATCACGAGCAAGGGCTCGCTTGGACAAACACTTTGGTAAATTCCTTGAACTTATGTCAAAATTGCATATTAACATTCCGTTCATGGATGCTATCTTAGGTATGCCGGCATATGGCAAATTCTTGAAGGAAATACTCTCCAACAAAAGGAAGTTGGAGGAGTATGGAGAAGTAAGGATGACAAAGAGGTCCTCGGAATTGATCCAAACAATGAAGGAGGAGATGCCTCCTAAGCTAAGAGATCCGGGATCTTTTTGTGTGTCAATTGGAGTGGGAGAAGTGAAGTATGAAGCCCTTTGTGATCTTGGGGCAAGTGTGAGCATCATACCGCTTGCACTTTGCAACAAGGTTGGACTAGGAGAGCCTAAACCGGTCAAGATGACCCTTTACATGGCGGACCGCTCTATTACTCACCCGGTTAGGATCTTGGAGGACATACCGGTGCAACTAGGAAAGTTCTATGTGCCGATTGATTTTGTTGTCTTGGACATTCCGGCGGATTATCCGGTTCCCATCATCTTAGGGAGACCTTTCCTAGCCACTTCCGGATGCTTGGTGGATTGTAAGAATGGAATTCTCTCCTTCAACATTGGAGAAGAGAATATCAAGTTCAAGCTGTCCACAATGATGAAAGGGCCAACCCTTGATGAGGATGTATTCAACATAGTCGAGCAAGAGGAGTCTAGAGAAGTTGTGAGCTTGATCTTGATCAAGGACCCCTTGGAGAAGGTTCTTAGTTTAAGCTTGATGGAGGAAGGTGTTGAGGAGGCTTGCAATGAATAAATCAAGGCCTTAGAAGCATTAGAAAAGGAGACAAGAGATGAGATTGAAGACCACGAGAGTATGCTAAGTACCTGTAGGAACCACGGTCGTGGAAGGTGTTCCACGGCCGTAGAACTCTCTGGAAAGCTCCGAAGAGCAATCTTGGCAACTTCCACGGCCGTGGATGTGCCAAGATCCGTGGAGCCAACCGTGGTTTCCCCAGAAGCAGCCCTTGTTGTTGAGCAAGCTTCAAGGAGCCTTGGAGAGCCTTCATTTGCTTTAGATTCATCTCAACCAACGTTATTTGGATCGTCTCCACTCGATAAAGGTCCTCCTAAACTTGAACTCAAACCCCTCCCCTCTCATTTAAAGTATGCTTTTCTTGGTGATAATTCTACATATCCGGTGATTGTGAATGCATGCTTGAATGATGATGAACTTGCTAAGTTGTTGCATGAGCTAAGATTGCATAGGAAAGCCATTGGCTATACTATTGATGATTTAGTTGGCATTAAGCCCTCTTTGTGCATGCATAAGATATTGATGGAAGATAACCATAAACCTTCTATTGAACATCAAAGAAGATTGAATCCTATAATGAAAGAGATGGTCAAGAAAGAGATCATTAAGTTGCTAGATGTGGGAATCATCTACCCTATCTCGGATAGTAAGTGGGTTAGTCCCGTTCATGTAGTTCCTAAGAAGGGTGGGATGACCGTAGTGACTAATGAAAACAATGAACTAATCCCAACTAGGACGGTTACGGGATGGAGGATGTGTATTGACTATAGGAAGTTGAACATGGCCTCTAGGAAAGATCACTTCCCCCTTCCTTTCATTGACCAAATGCTAGAAAGATTAGCTCAACATTCTCACTTTTGCTACCTAGATGGCTATAGTGGATTCTTCCAAATCCCTATCCACCCCGATGACCAAGAGAAAACCACATTTACATGTCCATGGGGAACTTTTGCATATAGGAGAATGCCATTTGGGTTGTGTAATGCACCCGCCACCTTCCAAAGGTGTATGATGGCTATCTTTTCAGAATACATTGAGAATATCATGCAAGTGTTTATGGATGATTTTTCTGTTTATGGATCTTCCTTCGATAATTGCCTAGCTAATTTGTCTTTGGTATTGAAAAGATGTAAGGAGACCAATCTTGTCTTGAATTGGGAAAAATGCCACTTCATGGTAAGTGAAGGTATTGTGTTGGGACACTTGGTGTCCAACCGTGGCATTGAGGTTGATAGGGCCAAGATTGAAACGATAGAGAAGTTGCCACCACCTACCTCGGTGAAAGGGGTAAGGAGTTTCTTAGGGCATGCCGGTTTTTACCGGAGGTTTATTAAAGACTTCTCTAAAATTTCTAAGCCTCTTACTAACCTATTAATGAAGGATGTTGAGTTTGTTTTCTCCAAGGATTGCCTTGAGGCTTTTTGTAGGTTGAAGAACGCTTTGATCTCCGCACCTATCATGCAACCTCCGGATTGGAGTTTACCGTTTGAGATCATGTGCGATGCAAGTGATGTAGCCGTTGGGGCTGTTTTGGGGCAAAGGAAGGATGGGCGCACACATGCCATTTATTATGCTAGCAAGACGCTAGATGATGCCCAACTCAATTATGCTACCACCGAAAAGGAATTGCTAGCGGTTGTGTATGCATTTGAGAAGTTCCGCTCATATCTTGTTGGAGCGAAGGTCATTGTTTATACGAATCATGTTGCGATCCGTTATCTCCTTACCAAGAAGGATGCCAAGCCTAGGTTGATTCGGTGGATCCTTCTTCTTCAAGAGTTCGATTTGGAAATATGGGACAAGAAGGGGTCCGAGAATTCCGTGGCGGATCACCTTAGTAGACTCCCACCGTTAGAGCTTGAAAGAGATGACATCCCGATTGATGACTCATTCCGGGATGAGCAATTGCAAATGGTGGAGGAGTGCTTATTCCAAGTGTCTAGAGGAAGTGAGCTGTGGTATGCCGACATTGTGAACTATCTTGTGTGTGAGGAAGTGCCTCCCGGTTTGTCATATGCCCAAAGGAAGAAGTTCTTCAAAGATGTGCGGCACTACTATTGGAGCGAACCACTTTTGTTCAAGAGAGGCCCGGATGGAGTCTTTAGAAGATGCATACCGGAGGATGAGGTGGAGAGTGTGATCCACCATTGTCACTCCTTGCCATGTGGAGGGCATGCTAGCTCACACAAGACATGCGCGAAGGTGTTGCAATCGAGCTTCTTTTGGCCAAGTTTGTTCAAGGATGTGCAAAGCTTTGTGGTAGCTTGTGATGCTTGCCAAAGGACGGGCAACATCTCAAGGAGGAATGAGATGCCCTTGAACAACATACAAGAAGTGGAAATATTTGATGTGTGGGGTGTGGACTTCATGGGACCATTCCCTTCTTCATGTGGCAACCTCTACATCCTATTGGCGGTTGACTATGTTTCGAGATGGATGGAGGCAATCGCCTCTCCTACAAATGATGCCAAGGTCGTGGTGCGGTTCTTCAACCGAGTGATTTTCCCTAGGTTTGGAACACCAAGGGTGATCATAAGTGATGAAGGGAAGCACTTCACTAATAGGAACTTTGGGGCACTTTTGGCTAAGTATGGGGTGACTCACAAGGTGGCAACACCTTACCATCCCCAAACTAGTGGCCAAGTAGAGATCTCCAACCGGGAGATCAAGGGAATTCTTGAGAAGACGGTCTCTAGGACGAGAAAGGATTGGGCTATGAAGCTCGATGATGCCTTGTGGGCATATAGAACCGCTTTCAAGACACCAATTGGCACCACTCCTTACAAGTTAATTTATGGAAAGTCTTGCCACCTTCCGATAGAGATGGAGCATAGAGCTTATTGGGCCATTAAGTGGCTAAATTTTGACCTCAAGGAGGCCGGTGAGAAGAGATTGCTTGATATGAACGCTCTTGAGGAGATCCGGTTGGATGCTTATGAAAATGCCCGGATCTACAAGGAGAGGACCAAACGTTAGCATGACAAGTGCCTCATCCCGAAGGAGTTGAGTGAAGGCGACCTTGTCCTTCTCTTCAACTCAAGGCTGCGGCTCTTCCCCGGAAAGCTAAAGTCAAGGTCGACCGGTCCTTATGTGGTGAAGAAGATCTTTCCCCATGGAGTAATTGAGATAGGAGGGGAGCATTGTGGAGATTTCAAGGTGAATGGGCACCGGTTGAAGAAGTATATCCCGGGAGCTCCGGTGGACATGATTGCCCCACTTCACCTAGAATGAGACGCCCCCGAGTATGGTCAAGCTAATGACCTTAAAGAAGCGCTTAATGGGAGGCAACCCATTGGTAACGTTTTTCCCTTTTTCGTTTTTTTTTTGTTTTTGTTTTTGATTTTTCTGTTTTTGTGCTTTGTCTGTGTTCTAGAGTCTTGGTAGCATTGGAAGCCTTGCATGGCATATGGATGATGATGATGAACCCCTCATCAATTATGGGTGGAGCGGACGCGGAACTTGGACGGCTAGCGGTGCCTAGCGCGGGTCCCGACGCCTTGATGAACACTTAGAGCTCTCTACCATTGTTGATAGGATCATCACCCATCAATCCACTTGAGTAATCCCAAATACCAAAGCAAACCATTTTTACATTGTGAGAACCCTCTTTCACTCTTCTTTACTTGAATGCCACATTGGGGACAATGTGTTTCTAAGTATGGGGTGGGGTTTGCATGATCCTTTGCATGATTAGCATCTAGGATAGTTTAATATTATCACATGTCTTGCATTGTATATACTCATTTCGAAAAAATCCAAAAAAAAAATCAGAAATTTTAAAAAATTTTGTGCTTTCTAGGCTTGGATATGACCCTAATGATGAATCTTATCATATGGATTGGATATGGATGGCCTTATGTGTAAAATTGATGAATGCATATGTGGACTTGAAGTACATATATTGAATCCCATGAATGGATTGTGATCATGATGTTTGTCTTGATTGGATTGAGTATTGAAAGTCGAAATTACATGCTAGTTCTTGCACATCATCTAGGAATGAATGAGGCAATTCATCTTTCTCTAATTCTCATCTTGATCATGATGTTTGAGCACCTCAATTGATAAAAAATTTAACCTCTTTTGACCCATCCGGGAATAGGAGCATGTTAGTGTGTTGAGTGTGTGAAAAGCAAGTGTGGGGTGAAGTTGTTGATGGATGAATGTTATGAAATGAAGTGCTGAATTTGTTGTGAAAGTGTAGACAAAAATATAGGTTTTGGGACGTTGGTTTAAATGACAAGTAACTCGGCACCATTCACATAATCGGGTGTTTGTGCCTTGCCAAAGTCAAATAAACCAATAGTCCTAACGAGCTTTGGTATCTGTGCCCGGTGTGGATGCACCTCGAAAAATAGAAAAAGCCCGAGGACGGCTAATCACCAAGGTTTCGGCTTTTGTACACCAATGCCATTGTCTCAAAAATAAGTGAAAGAAAAATAAAAGATAGAAAAGATGGAGAAAATATACACTTGAGGGAAGTTGATCGAGGACAAGATTGTGGAGTTAGTTCCGTTCCCGGATTAGCATCACATAGCCTAGAAAAATCCCAACCTAATCTCAACGTTTCTTGGCCTTCTATTTCACAAGACCTTATGACCTATTTGCATGTGTGTAAGACTTAGTAATCTAGATTGGATATGCTCTTGATCATCTTGACTTCTTCATTTTTACGTTTCATGCATGGTTTCGAGTTAAGTACAATTGTCTTTCCATGCCTTCACTTGTTTGATGCATAATTGCTTGTCCATCGCCATGAAACATGACTATGAAGGTGATCCAATATTAGAAGCACAACTCCAAAAAGATTTTGCCATTTTTCTGCATGCATAAATCATGTCATCTCTTAGTCTATAGTTGGGAATTTGCTCTAGGGACGAGCAAACCTTAAGTATGGGGTATTTTTGATAACACGATTTATGACTTAGGTTTATGTAATCATTTAGATAGATTTCTCACTCATTCATGCATGGTTTAGCACTAGTTCACGACGTTTGCACTCAATTCACGTATTTTGTCGAGATAGACGTCTACACGGACTTTTGCATTGCTTTGTAGGTATTTTGGGAGATTTAGGAGCTTAATCGATACGTTTGAGGATTGTTCATCAAGATGACACACCCTCGGACTCATTAGAATGCAAGCTAGAGGCTAAGGAGAACTCATGGAACCTTGTCAACACAAGCCATGCACCAAATCATAGCTTGATGATCCAAGGCAAAGCTGAAGCACCAAACCACGGTCACTGAAGGTCCACGGCCGTGGAAACCAACCGTGGTTTTTGCCAGACGGTTGTGAAAGCTGTGCCACGATCTCATGGCTCACTCTAGCAAGGTTGTAATATAAAAGTGGTCCTGCAAGGCTGAGAGAAGGATCCACTACACACCTTCCAATCCTCAATCTTTTCATCATCCAATCAAATCCACATTCTCTCCCATACTCTCAACAAGAAGATTCTCTTGGGAGAAGCTACCATTGAAGGAGGACGAAGAGCTCCATTGGAGAAGAAGAGAAGAAGACACCATTGCTAGTGCTTGATAAGTTTTGTAGTGAAGATTTTCGGAATCGATTTTCTAGGGTTGTAAGAATCGTTTAAACCTTCTTTTGGAAGGGTTGTGAGTCTTTCTAATCTCATTTTTAGCTTTGTTCTACTTGTTTCACTTATTCATCTCTTTCTCTTCATTATCTTGCAAATGGATGCTATGATTTTATGCTTGATGATTTCGATTGAGATGATGTATGTTGTTGGCTAGATAGATGTGATTCTAGGGTAAGGAAAAGAAGGTTATGGCTGGACTATGATAGGATGGATTTAGATTTGCCCTTGGATGATTTGCCTACTTGAACCGAGCCACTGTTGGTGTCCACGGCTTGTTCTTGCCAGTCCACGGCCGTGGAAATGGTAGAACAGCCCGTGGTTTGCCTGATTCGTTTGATAGGATGAGTCTAAGTTCTAGACTGTTAGAATATTGAAATCCTAGTGTTTGTCGAGTTAAATCTATCCTAGGGTGACCTAGTGTTAGCAACTAAGTGTTAGAAGAGACCTACCCGGTGATTCTTACTCTTAGGTTTCAAAGATAACAAACCTTAGGTAGTGGTGAGCCTCATAAGCCGCCATTGGACTAAGTGTGCTAGGATAGTTGTTTAGGACTTACTTTTCCGAGACTTACCCGGTAAGGATATGTTAGATCCCTAGATGACAATCCGGTTTGTGTAGAATTCCATTCCTTAGGCTCTTTGAGACTTACCCGGTGATGAGGCCTTAGGAACGGACTAGTGGACCATGTGACATACCCGGTGATTGATCCTAATCTAGAAACACTTACTCCCAATATACAATAGTTAATCCAAGGAATGATTAGATAGCTTGAGTCCTATGCCATAACCGGAATTTCCAACCCCTAGAATCCCCTTTTCTCTCCTTGATTCATATCTCATGTTTAGCTTGTTTGTTTGTGTTGATTTGTTAGCTTAGTTGATTGTTTACTTTGCATGATTTGTGATCCTTGATTGATCACCTAAAAACCAACCAAAAACATTGAGATTTTCATTTCTTTATTTCTTTCTCTTTTCTTAGGCTTAGATCTTCACTAAACTTAATCATTAATCGATTCAATCTCACCTCAGTCTTTGTGTTCGACCTCGGAATACTATCCCTACTACAAACGTCCCGTACACTGCGGGTTCGCTAGGAGTTAGGAGAAATATAACGAGTATAAATTTAAAGCTTATTGCACTACACATCCTGAGCGTAACATCACTCCTTGCCATATGGAGGTCATGCTAGCTCACACAAGACGTGTGCAAAGGTATTGTAATCCGGTTTTTATTGGCCTAACTTGTTTAGGGATGTGCAGAATTTTGTAGTGGCATGTGATGCTTGCCAAAGGACGGGCAACATCTCAAGGAGGAACGAGATGCCCTTCAATAACATACAAGAGGTGGAGATATTTGATGTGTGGGGTGTGGACTTCATGGGATCATTCCCTTCTTCATGTGGCAACCTCTACATCCTATTGGCGGTGGACTATGTGTCGAGATGGGTGGAAGCAATAGCTTCTCCCACAAATGATGCCAAGGTTGTGGTGCGCTTCTTCAACCGAGTGATCTTTTCTAGGTTTGGGACACCAAGGGTGATCATAAGTGATGGAGGAAAGCACTTCACTAATAGGAACTTTGGGTCACTTTTGGCTAAGTATGGGGTGACTCATAAGGTGGCAACACCTTACCATCCCCAAACTAGTGGCCAAGTGGAGATCTTCAACCGGGAGATAAAAGGGATCCTTGAGAAGACGGTTTCTAGAACAAGAAAGGATTGGGCTATGAAGCTCGATGATGCTTTGTGGGCTTATAGAACCGCTTTCAAGACACCGATTGGCACCACTCCCTACAAGCTAGTTTATGGCAAGTCTTGCCACCTTCCGGTGGAGATGGAGCATAGGGCATATTGGGCCATAAGGTGGCTGAATTTTGACCTCAAAGAAGCCGGTGAGAAGAGTTTGCTAGACATGAATGCTCTTGAGGAGATCTGGTTGGATGCTTATGAAAATGCCCGGATTTACAAGGAGAGGACCAAGCGTTGGCATGACAAGCGTCTCATCCCAAAGGAGTTGAGTGAGGGTGACTTAGTGCTTCTCTTCAACTCAAGGTTGCGGCTCTTCCCCAGAAAGCTCAAGTCAAGATGGACGGGTCCTTATGTTGTTAAGAAGATCTTTCCTCATGGAGCGGTGGAGATAGGAGGAGATCATTGTGGTAACTTTAGGGTGATTGGACACCGTTTGAAGAAGTACATTCCGGAAGCCCCGGTGGAAGTGATTGCCCCACTTCACCTTGAGTGAAGCGCTCCTGAATTTGGTCAAGCTAATAACCTTAAAGATGCGCTAAATGGGAGGCAACCCATTGGTACATATTTTTCCCTTTTATTTTTCTTGTTTTTGTTTGATTTTGCTCTTGGCGTGCTTTGTTTTTCTTTTGTGTTTTTGGGTGCTAGATCTTGTTGATTGACATGTGTGACGAGATGTTGGAGGTCATGTGAAAACCTCATGGAACTGTTGAAGGTACAAGATCCGAGCACATGGACGAGGAAGAAAGCACCCAGGAAAATCGGACTATTCTTGCATAGACATCGGCCGATTTTCCTAGGTAGATGGTCCGATTTTTCCTTCTGTCAAGGAAAGTGATGATCTCCAATCAAGCATGGGTGGAGCGGACGTGGAACTTGGACGGCTTGGGGTGCCAAGCGCGGGTTCCGACATCATAATGAACATCAAGAGCTCTCTACCATCCTTGATCGATCACCCACCATCATCATTCGATGTGAACCGAAATACCAAAGCATCACCAATTTTACATTGTGAGGACTCTCTTTCACTTCTTTATATAGAATGCTAAGGGAAAGCAAGTAGTGGTAGAGGAAGAGCCATTGCAAGAAGATGAAGGCAAGAGCAAGGATGATGAGCCATCATATGTGGCACCACCTCCATACAAGCCACCACTACCATTCCCACAATCACGAGCAAGAGCTCGTTTGGACAAACACTTCGGTAAATTCCTTGAACTTATGTCTAAATTGCATATTAACATTCCGTTCATGGATGCTATTCTAGGTATGCCGGCATATGGCAAATTCTTGAAGGAAATACTCTCCAACAAGAGGAAGTTGGAGGAGTATGGAGAAGTGAAGATGACAAAGAGGTCCTCAGAGTTGATTCAAACTATGAAGGAGCTAATGCCTCCTAAGCTAAGAGATCCAGAATCCTTTTGTGTGCCAATTGGAGTGGGAGAAGTGAAGTATGACACCCTATGTGATCTTGGGGCAAGTGTAAGCATCATCCCGCTTGCACTTTGCTACAAGGTTGGGCTAGGAGAGCCAAAGCCGGTCAAGATGACCCCTTACATGGCGGACCGTTCAATCACTCACCCGGTTGGAATCTTGGAAGACATACCGGTGCAACTAGGGAAGTTCTATGTGCCCATAAACTTCGTTATTTTGGACATCCCGACGGACTATCCGGTTCCTATCATCTTGGGGAGACCTTTCCTAGCTACTTCCGGATGTTTGGTGGATTGCAAAAATGGAATTCTCTCTTTCAACATTGGAGAAGAGAACATCAAGTTTATTTTGTCCACAATGGTGAAGGGGCCAGCCCTAGGCGAAGATGTCTTCAACATTGTTGAGGAAAAGAAGTCTAGAGAAGTTGTGAGCTCAATCTTGCTCAAGGATCCACTTGAGAAGGTTCTTAGCTCGAGTTTGATGGAGGAAGGAGTTGAGGAGAGTAGCAATGAAGTGATCAAGGCCTTAAATGCATTGGATGAGCTACCGAGTGTTAGATTTGAAGTACTAGAGGAAGGGACAAATACCTGTAGAAAAATCGGACCAGAGGGGCAAAAATCGGCCGATTTTTGCATAAATCCTGAATTTTCATCCGATTTTGCAAATGCCGTAGGTGAAATCGACCCCCAGATCGTCCAATTTTCTTCACTGAGGGTCAATTTTCCTGAGTCTTTTGAGCATCATCCTAGTGTTTGTGAGCAATCATCAAGGGACTTAGGTGAGGCTTCCATGGCTTCGAAATCATCTCAACCTACATTGTATGGATCATCTCAAACCGATAAAGGTCCTCCTAAACTTGATCTAAAACCTCTTCCTTCTCATTTAAAGTATGCTTTCCTTGGTTCAAATTCTACTTATCCGGTGATTGTGAATGCATCTTTGAATGATGATGAGCTTAATAGATTGTTGACTGAATTGAAACTGCATAGAAAGGCAATAGGATACACCATTGATGACCTTGTTGGCATTAAGCCCTCTTTGTGCATGCATAAGATATTGATGGAAGATGACCATAAACCCTATATTGAACATCAAAGAAGATTGAATCTTATAATGAAAGAGGTAGTCAAGAAAGAGATCATTAAGTTGCTAGATGCGGGAATCATCTACCCGATTTCGGATAGTAAATGGGTTAGTCCCGTACATGTGGTTCCTAAGAAGGGTGGTATGACCGTAGTGACAAATGAAAATAATGAACTAATCCCTACTAGAACGGTTACGGGATGGAGGATGTGTATAGACTATAGGAAACTAAATGTGGCCTCTAGGAAAGATCACTTTCCTCTTCCTTTCATTGACCAAATGCTAGAAAGATTAGGTCAACATTCCTATTTTTGTTACTTAGATGGCTATAGTGGATTCTTCCAAATCCCTATCCACCCCAATGACCAAGAGAAAACTACATTCACATGTCCTTGGGGTACATTTGCATATAGGAGAATGCCGTTTGGGTTGTGTAATGCACCCGCCACCTTTCAAAGGTGTATGATGGCTATCTTTTCTGAATATATTGAAAACATCATGGAAGTGTTTATGGATGATTTCTCTGTTTATGGATCTTCATTTGATGATTGTTTAGCTAACTTGTCTTTGGTGCTTAAGAGATGTGAGGAGACAAATCTTGTCTTGAATTGGGAGAAATGCCACTTCATGGTAAGTGAAGGCATTGTGTTGGGACACTTGGTGTCCAACCGTGGCATTGAGGTTGATAGGGCTAAGATAGAGACGATAGAGAAGTTGCCACCACCTACCTCGGTGAAGGGGGTAAGGAGTTTTCTAGGGCATGCTGGTTTTTACCGGAGTTCATTTAAGATTTCTCTAAGATTTCTAAGCCTCTTACTAAGCTACTAATGAAAGATGTTGAGTTTGTTTTCTCCAAGGATTGTCTTGAGGCTTTTTGTAGGTTGAAGGATGCTTTGATCACCGCTCCCATCATGCAACCTCCGGATTGGAGCTTACCATTTGAAGTGATGTGTGATGCAAGTGATGTGGCCGTTGGGGCTGTTCTAGGACAAAAGAAAGATGGGCGTACACATGTCATGTATTATGCTAGCAAGACGCTAGATGATGCCCAACTTAACTATGCCACAACCGAGAAGGAGTTGTTAGCGGTGGTATATGCCTTTGAGAAGTTCCGGTCATATCTTATTGGAGCAAAGGTCATTGAGTACACTGATCATGCTGCGATCCGTTACCTCCTCACAAAGAAAGACGCCAAGCCTCGCCTCATTCGGTGGATCCTTCTCCTCCAAGAATTTGACTTGGAAATCCGGGACAAGAAAGGTTCCGAAAATTCAGTAGCGGACCATCTTAGTAGGCTACCACCATTGGGGATTGAGAGAGATAAGATCCCAATTGATGACTCATTCCGGGACGAACAATTGCATGTGATGGAAGAGTGCTTACTTCAAGTGTCTAGAGGGAGTGATCCATGGTATGCGGATATCGTGAACTACCTTGTGTGTGAAGAGGTCCCACTCGGTTTGTCATATGCCCAAAGGAAGAAGTTCTTCAAGGATGTGAGGCATTATTATTGGAGTGAGTCACTCTTGTTCAAGAGAGAGCCGGATGGAGTCTTTAGGAGGTGCATTCCGGAGGATGAGATGGAGAGTGTGATCCGCCATTGTCACTCCTTGCCATGTGGAGGCCATGCTAGCTCACACAAGACGTGTGCAAAGGTATTGTAATCCGGTTTTTATTGGCCTAACTTGTTTAGTGATGTGCAGAATTTTGTAGTGGCATGTGATGCTTGCCAAAGGACGGGCAACATCTCAAGGAGAAACGAGATGCCCTTCAACAACATACAAAAGGTGGAGATATTTGATGTGTGGGGTGTGGACTTCAAGGGATCATTCCCTTCTTCATGTGGCAACATCTACATCCTATTGGCGGTGGACTATGTGTCGAGATGGGTGGAAGCAATCGCTTCTCCCACAAATGATGCCAAGGTTGTGGTGCGGTTCTTCAACCGAGTGATCTTTTCTAGGTTTGGGACACCAAGGGTGATCATAAGTGATGGAGGAAATCACTTCACTAATAGGAACTTTGGGTCACTTTTGGCTAAGTATGGGGTGACTAGTAAGGTGGCAATACCTTACCATCCCCAAACTAGTGGCCAAGTGGAGATCTTCAACCGGGAGATAAAAGGGATCCTTGAGAAGACGGTTTCTAGAACAAGAAAGGATTGGGCTATGAAGCTTGATGATGCTTTGTGGGCTTATAGAACCGCTTTCAAGACACTGATTGGCACCACTCCCTACAAGCTAGTTTATGGCAAGTCTTGCCACCTTCCGGTGGAGATGGAGCATAGGGCATATTGGGCTATAAGGTGGCCGAATTTTGACCTCAAAGAAGCCAGTGAGAAGAGGTTGCTAGACATGAACGCTCTTGAGGAGATCCGGTTGGATGCTTATGAAAATGCCCGGATTTACAAGGAGAGGACCAAGCGTTGGCATGACAAGCGTCTCATCCCAAAGGAGTTGAGTGAGGGTGACTTAGTGCTTCTCTTCAACTCAAGGTTGCGGCTCTTCCCCGGAAAGCTCAAGTCAAGATGGATGGATCCTTATGTTGTTAAGAAGATCTTTCCTCATGGAGCGGTGGAGATAGGAGGAGATCATTGTGGTAACTTTAAGGTCAATGGGCACCGTTTGAAGAAGTACATCCCGGAAGCCCCGGTGGAAGTGATTGCCCCACTTCACCTTGAGTGAAACGCTCCTGAATTTGGTCAAGCTAATGACCTTAAAGAAGCGCTAAATGGGAGGCAACCCATTGGTACATATTTTTCCCTTTTATTTTTCTTGTTTTTGTTTGATTTTTCTCTTGGCGTGCTTTGTTTTTCTTTTGTGTTTTTGGGTGCTAGATCTTGTTGATTGACATATGTGACGAGATGTTGGAGGTCATGTGAAAACCTCATGGAACTGTTGAAGGTACAAGATCCGAGCACATGGACGAGGAAGAAAGCACCCAGGAAAATCGGACTTTTCTTGCACAGAAATCGGCCGATTTTCTTGGGTAGATGGTCCGATTTTTCCTTCTGTCAAGGAAAGTGATGATCTACAATCAAGCATGGGTGGAGCGGACGTGGAACTTGGACGGCTTGCGGTGCCAAGCGCGGGTTCCGACATCATAATGAACATCAAGAGCTCTCTACCATCCTTGATCGATCACCCATCATCATCATCATTCGATGTGAACCGAAATACCAAAGCATCACCAATTTTACATTGTGAGGACTCTCTTTCACTTCTTTATATAGTTTGCACATTGGGGACAATGTGTTTCTAAGTATGGGGTGGGGTTTTCATGATCACTTGCATGATTAGCATCTAGGATAGTTTCTTTTAGTCACATGTTTCATTACGTCTTGCATTGTACATACATATTTTGGAAAATCCAAAAAAAAATCAGAAAATTTAAAGAAAATCCAAAAAAAAAATCAGAAAAATCCAAGGTCGGGATATGTAGAAATCGAGTTACATACACAACTCGATCCTACACAATCCTATATCGGTCCTTCTCTATTTCCGTCATCTTGTATTTCCTTGGAGCTTCCATTCTTGAAAGTATTTGAAGCAAAGGATTAGTGAACGTTTGGAAAAAGGAAAAGAATCGACCTTTCTGTTGTGATTTCCGCAGGGGCGGCTGTGCAGGCAGGGGCGGTGAGGCGCAGGGGCGGATGCTTGCAGCCGCAGGTGCGGGAGAACTGCAGAAGGTGACTTTTTCGAATGCTTCGAAGGTGGTGGCGTCTTGGAGTGGCTCCGGTGGTGGTTTTTGGTGCAGGCAACGTTGAAGGTGGCGCAGGAGTGGAGAATCGTTGCAATTGAAGGGAGGTGGCGTTTGGCACGAGGGCAGGTGGCGTAAGGCGTTGGAGGTGTGCGTCCTTGGTGTTAGTGGCGCAGGGGCGTCGGAGAGGGTGGTTGGGTGGTTTCTCTGAGGGCGCAGGGGCGTTCTTAGTTTTGAGAGAGAAGGTGCGAGGGATTTTGGTTGTGTTTGGTGAGGAGGGTTGGTGGGTGGTGGGTGGTGTGTGGTAGGTATAGGCGTTTTTTCGAGATCCTATTTTTTTTTCTTTTCTGGGTAAACCCGCAGGAGCGGGGGTTTGATACCGCAGGGGCGGCGACAAGGGAGAGGAGCACGCAGGCCCAGCGCCGGGGGCGGCGCTGAATTTGTGTCAAGGGTGGCCGCCGCAGGGGCGTGGGGTTTTCACCGTGGGGGCGGTGACAGGCGTGTTGCAGGCGCAGTCCCAGCGCTGGGGGCGGTGCTAGCCTGAGTGTCACCGCAGGGGCGGGAAACAAAACCGCAGGGGCAGTTTCCTTGACAGAAACTCCTCTTTTTATTCTTTCGGGTTGCCTCCCGAGAAGCGCCTTTGTTTTACGTCGTTGGCTCGACGTAAGATCTCTACTTCTCTGACTATGCCTCCTCTAGTACCATCTCGTCAATCGGATCGTTCTTGAATCCTTCAAGGTAAAGCTTTAGCCTTTGTCCGTTCACCTTAAACACCTTGTGCGTTTGGGGGTCATAGAGATCCACAGCCCCGTGAGGGTATACTTCGGCTACGATGAATGGCCCTGTCCATCTTGAACGCAGCTTACCTGGAAAGAGTTTCAAACGGGATTGAAAGAGAAGTACCTTATTACCTACCTTGAAGTCCTTCCGGAGGATGTTCCGGTCATGCCATGCTTTGGTCTTTTCTTTGTATGTGGTAGCATGGTCATATGCATCTAGCCTTAGTTCCTCCAACTCTTACAATTGGAGCTTCCGGAATTCTCCCACTTCTTCTATGTTCATGTTGCACTTCTTTACCGTCCTCCAAGCTTGGTGCTCTAACTCCACCGGTAGGTGGCAAGCTTTCCCAAACACGAGCCTAAAAGGAGACATCTCGATGGGAGTTTTGTAGGCTGTCCAATATGCCCATAGGGCGTCATTTAGCCTTGCACTCCAATCCTTTCGCCCGGAAGAAACCGTCTTTTCAAGGATGGTCTTTATTTCTCGGTTAGACACCTCAGCTTGGCCGTTTGTTTGTGGATGATAAGTTGTTGATACTCGTTGGTGAACATGGTACTTCTTAAGGAGAGCCGTGATCGTCTTGTTGCAGAAATGGGTACCCCTATCACTGATTAAGGCTTTCGGAATTTCAAATCTTGCAAATATATTTTCCTTAAGAAATGCTGCAACCACTTTTGAATCATCAGTTTTTGTGGCCTTTGCTTCCACCCACTTGGAAACATAGTCCACCGCAAGCAAAATATATGTGTTCCCGAATGACGTAGGAAATGGCCCCATGAAATCAATTCCCCAAACGTCAAATATTTCACAAAATATAAGAGAGGATTGGGGCATTTCATGTCTCCTTGAAAGATTTCCCACCCTTTGGCATCAATTATACACTTTACAAAACGCAAAAGCGTCTCGAAAAATGTGTGGCCAAAAGAAACCGGCATCCAAAACTTTTTTTGCAGTTTTGTTTGCTCCAAAGTGCCCCCCACATGCTTCAGAATGACAAAAAGTTAGGACGGATTGTACCTCATTGTCCGGAATGTAACGCCGGATCACTTGGTCACTAAAATGCTTCCAAAGGTAAGGATCGTCCCAAACGTAGTGTCGAGCTTTAGCTTTTACTTTCTCTCGTTATGCCTTGGTGAAGTCTGGAGGATACTCCTTCCTGACAATGAAGTTCACAATGTCAGCAAACCAAGGCTTAAAAGATTGAAGCTTAAGACAAACCTCTATCGACAATTCCGCAAGGGCGCCTAGACGGGGCCGCGGGGGCGGCCATGTTCACTCACTTACACTTTCTGTTTCCCCCTTAGCTTTTAATTCCTCTTGATAGTGCAAAGTTCCTTCAAAAAACGAGCATACTTAGGGATACTTTTCACCAACTTAAGGAGGGGAATGTTTACCTCGCATTTAGAGAAAGTCACAAAGAGGTCCTTGTCTTCTATGATTCTTCGCTCCTTCAATGCTTCAGGAAAAGGAGCCGGTGGCTTTTCGGAGTACAGCGGCGGAAAGTTAGGCCGGACGTAATTATCCTTTTCAGTAGGACCTTCTGTTGTGTTTTCCGCAGGGGCGTCAGCTTGAAGGCGCAGGGGCGTCAGCTTGAAGGCGCAGGGGCGGCTCAGAGGTTGTCACCGCAGGGGCGGGGGTAGTCAGCTGCAGGGGCGTCCTTCCTTCTGGGTTGGGCGCAGCAACAGCCGCAGGGGCAGCTGTGGGTGCGGAAATAACGACAAAAGGTTCGCTTTGTGACTCTTTTGTTGGTTCTTGTCGGATTTGCTTCCCGCTCCTTAATGTTAGGGCACTAACATTCTCCTTGGGGTTTATAAACATCTGGGAAGGCAATCCTCCGGAAAGCTTTGATTCGGTCCTTGAAATAGCCTCCGCCATTTGACTAACCTGTTGCTCAAGGTTCTTGATGCTAGATTATGTTGTTTGGACATGAGTAGCAAAGTGTTTAGTCAAAACCTGCAACATATCTTCAGTTGAGTGATATTTACCTTGGCGGGGCTGATGTTGTTGGTTTTGTTGATCCCTCCAACGAAAATTCTACTAGTCACGCCAATTTGGCATGAAATTCTGTGCATAGGGATCGTTCCTAGGTCTTTGCTGCTGTGGTTGTCCATAACCCATTGCGTTTACTTCAGCATCGTCATCTTGAACTTGTGGACACATGTCCGTTGGATGATACGGGTCAGCACAAATTCCACAAGCTTTGAGTTGTTGCGGTGTTCCCATAAGTGTTAGCCTCTTCACCATTTCCTTCAATTCCGCTAGCTCGGTGGAAATCTCACTCTTCCCGGAACTCATAGCATGAACTCCTTTCTTAGCCGGGTCCTTCCAAAGTTCCGAGTTCCTTCCGCTAGTTCCTGTATCTTTTCCAAAGCAAGGTCAGGAGTAGAGTTAAGAATATTACCTCCGCAAGCCGCATCGACGATCCTCCTTTCATTGTCTAGCAAGCCATTGTACAAGTACAAGACTAGATCTTGGGTTAAATATCCGTGAAAAGGACAGTTGGATCGGAGGTGTGCAAACCTTTCTAAGTACTCGTAGAGAGTTTCGGTTGCCTCTTGCTCGATGTTGCTTATAGCTTTCTTCAAGCTATTGGCCTTTTTAGCTGGAAAGTATTTCTCCAAGAACGCTTTGTGAAGGTTCTCCCAAGTGTCAATACTCCCGGATGGAAGGTGGTAATACCAATCATCTGCCGAATCTTTGAGTGTGAAGCCGAATTCTCATCTTGATTTGTTCTTCGGTAATGTTGGCCGGCTTCATGCTCATACATACAGTATGGAACTTCCCAAGGTGCTTGATGGGGACTTCACCACTTAGCTCATGGAAGGATGGAAACAAGTGAATAAGGCCCGGCTTGAGCTCAAAGTTGACTCCTTCCCCTAGTGCCGGTATAGCGACCGCAAGAGGGTTTTGAGCCAAGGTGGGCTGCGTAAGTTGACGAAGAGTACGGTCAGCCATTTCTTGTTGTAGTTGTTGTTGTCTTCGTTGCCGGATGTGCGTCCTCTTAATTTCTGGATCAAAAGAAGCAAAGCCGGAATTAGTAGCACGGGTTTGAACCATACAAAAGGTTCAAACCAATAACCAATAATAACAATAAAACACAAAATTCCCCAGAAACGGCGCCAAAGTTTGACCGAAGGTATTTCTATGGTCGTCTATACCCAATCAAAAGTAAATCCCGACTTAGCTCTAAGAACAAGTATAGTGATTAAGTAAGGTCGAACCCAAGAGAGTTAAGGTGTTTTAGATGCAATTATCGATTATAATGACAAGTGACACAAAGGGGGGGGGGTTTGGTTGAATTGATGCACAGAAACTTATGAAAACGATAAATGCGACAATTAAGACAATAATGGATGAATCTACACTAGGTTGATTCTAAGCATGCAATTGCTACTTTGGTGCATTCCTTTTACAAGTTTTTAAGTAATCTCCCGTCTCGATCATACATATGTGTTGAGCCAACCGGCATCAACACAACTTAACCTATTAAAGTTCCGTAAACCTACAAGAACGAATAACAAGTTAGCATTCAAACAAAGACTAAGGGATATAAAGAGAAGATTAAAACCGTTAAACTTATCTTTATATTTGTGTTCCTTTTCTTTAAGTAATTACAACCCGTTATCACTTAAAGTTGCTAATAGATTAAAGACTCGAACCTGGAACCTGTTAATCCTAGTTGTTTACATGCACTTTAGAACCTAAGGTGATCAATCTCAAGTAATAGTTAACATGCAATTAGAGAATAGAGATCAAGGAAACACAAAGCATTACTGAATAAAAACTTGTATTAAAAGAACTTACAACCAAAGTAACAAAGCAGCTTCAAACCAACCCAATGTAGCAAGGAAGTTAGCAACTCATTACAATCGAAAACTCAAGTCTAAAATGGATTTTGTGGGGAAAAGCATGGATGATTCTAGCAATCAGCCATGGACTATTTATACTACAAAAGACACTTAATTAGGAGTAAATAGCCGGCCTAAAACATCCACCTTAAATGCCATAAAGGTGGTGTAAACAGCCGGAGTAAAGCTTCTGGCGTTAAACCGCAGGGGCGGCCTTCAGGAACCGCAAGGGCGCTTTAGGTAGAATCGGTTGATCTTCTTCAGAACCATTGGGGCGGCTACATAACTCCGTCGGGGCGAATCTTTAATGCACTTCAATGTCTGACCTTTCGCCTTCCTAACGTTTCTGATGTCAAGGCGCAGGGGCGCCTTAAGGCCAACGCAGGGGCGGTGACACAAACTTTTCACCTTCCAGCTCCCAAGGCGAGGCGCAGGCAGGGCGTAGTAGGAGGCGCAGGGGAGCTGGTCTTCGTCTCGTCAAGGCAAGTCACCGCAGGGGCGGCTGCAAGGACCCGCAGGGGCGGTAAGGCAGCAGAAGCTTTGCTTCGTGATCGATCTTCACTCCTAAGTGCTTATAACTCCTTCTTTAGCTTCTTTTGATCTTCTTCTTCTGGACCAAGGAGTTGGTAGCATAAACCGACACTAATGCAATAAAAAGACTCTAAAAACTACCCTAATTGATAGTGATTCCATCACCTATCACCCTTATAAGAGTAAAAAGACGATTTTACCCCTGAGTCTTAAAATCCTAGAAGTTTCCTAGAATACTTTCAAACCATCCTTTGGAACCCAAAACCATAATCCCACACTCAAAATAAAGTTTTACTTAGTTGGAAGATTTTTTTTTCCTAATTCTTCACTTTCATGAAAAGTCACTAAGGTCCCACTTTGACCTAACTTAAAACATTCATACCAAAAATCCAAAAATTCTAAAGAAAATATTTAAACCTTCTATGCTATTCACTCCCCCACTAGAACATAGAAATCCAAAATAAAAAAAACTATAATTCTTACACAAAAATCTCAAGTTAACTCCCGAACACAAAACTTCCCATACTTAGCCAAAAATTTGTACTTTTACTAAATTGCACAACTAGCCTACTTTGGAACACCATAACTCTAGATCCGACCGTCGGATCGATCCCAACTTTTGATACATAAAACCATGCATATTCCTCTACAGTATATCAAAAATTGAACGGTGAAATATTTTTCTAAGGTATCGAAATATTGATCCAAAGTGGACTATCTGACATAGTTTTTAGAAATCAAAGTAACTAAGATCTGCAAGAGATATAGGGTTCGAAACTCACCCACTGCTTGCTTGCTTTCTGGATCTAGCCCACACGTCTTAGGTTCGATTCCCCCCAACTTGAACTTTTGGTCTAAAATCTAAGCAACAACAAATCTAGAGTTCTATTCCTATGGAAGCCAAAACACATGCATAAGTCTAGATTTTTTTTTCTTCCTTCTAGATATATGGGCATCAAAGGGGGACAAAGACTTGCCTACTGAATTCCTTGTTGATGGTTAGGACGAAGGAGTCTACTTGGATCAACGGGGATGACAATGACACCAGGAACTCCGTTATTCGACTACTATTGATGGTTGCTTGATGCAAGAGGCAAGGAAGGTTAAATGCCCTAGTTTTTTACTAGAAAAAACGAAGAAATGAAAGAGGTACAAGGGCCTTACATTGTTGAAGGCAACATTGGCCTGCTACTACTCCCGATAGAGGCAACTAATGACGGTAGTGGTCACTGGTTGACGACATGGAGAGAAGACTAGAAATGAGGAAGCTATGGTGTCGCCGTGTGCAGAAGAGACCCTTGACTGCAGCCTCAACGTTCAATGCAGGAAAGGAAGATGATTACCGACAACTAGGGTTCTTCACTTTGAGATCGATCACAAGAAGCAAGGCAGGAAGGTGGGCGGTATTGTTTTCTTGGAAGGAGATCTCCACTTGTGTAGGGGGTAGATGCAGTATGTACTTGAGGTTAGCAAGGGGGAAGGTGTGGTTATGTGGATAAGGAAGGAAGATATGTTTGAGTGATAGGGTGGATGAATGTGAACGTGATGGGGGGTAATGCATTCAGCAGTTATGGTAGGGATCTGCTATCATTCTCACAAGGAAAGGGCACGATAGAGGAAGGTATGACATTTGTTGGCATGAGTTTGGATAGAGAGAAACAATTGGGCATGCTTCACTGTTGGGTCGGGTAGTAAGTAGGCGGAGGCAGGGTTGTCGGTTGTTTTGGCCTAAGAGGTAGTGTGAGAAGCAGCCCAAGGAACCTGTCTCGGCTGGGCCTTGTCTTGGTCTCGTCATGGGCTTGTCATTGCCTTGTCATGATCTTGTCAAATGGCCTCATGACCTTGTCAAATGGGTCATTTACTACTAGTCTTGCAATGGTATAACATTGTGATCTTTTATCATATTATGTGAGTAATAATATCACATAAAATGATAAAAATTTTGGTTGACTCAGAAAATAAACGGAACTAAATTTTTGGGTATTACACAACACTCGATCTAGGGACCCACCATCTTACACCCTCCGGTGGAGGGGTCACAGTGTCCGACGAGGTTCATGGACGGAGTCTGGCCTCTGCCAAAGACGTTGAGGAAGGTTATGTTGATGCACTTGTAGCGGCCGGTTGCGCAGGTTTCGTTGAGGGTTTCATCGAAGCCGTTTTGTTCCTAGTAGATTGTAATGCCGCTTCTCTTGTGGGAGTTTGCAACGGAGGGACGGTGGGTAGAAGGAGGACGGCGAGAGATAGGAGGTAGATCTTCGGAAACATGATTCGGGATTTGTTGATGTACGTTTATAATCGGGTCGTCGTCGTCAGGTTTATATAGCAACCAACCGTACGATAAAAGTTACGTGTGGATTTTACTAACAACCAATCATACGAGAAAAGTTACGTATTGAGTACGAATTAGATGGATATTTTATGGATAAAATGTGAGATTTATCCTTCATAGTATCAGGTATGCAGAAGAATGCAATCTGTTGAAATTTTATTGTTTTAGAAATAAAGATTTTATTGTTTTAGTAAAAAGGATTTTATGGCTTAATTATAATTTAGTAACAAAAAACATGAGCCCGCCACGTAAACATTAGTGTCGTATGTTTTAATATATGTATATAGAAGATTATTTCAAAAAATAGATTTTATTTTTTAACTATAGAAGATTTGTAAAAGATAACAAATACTTTTTAACAATATGTTAATTGATTAAAAGATTTGTAAAATATATTGACGTGATCCTGAGTTGTCATAAACTTATAGCTGTTGTAGATTTGGTAACAAAAACAAAATTGTATTGTTATAACCGTAAGATACTGAACATGATGAGATGTAATTATTTTCGTTGAATTGACATGACGAAATGGAAAATATTATTAATTTTGATTTAAAACTGTTATTTAATAATGACATAATTATAATTAAAATATTATAACCGTAAGATACTGAACATGATGAGATGTAATTATTTTTGTTGAATTGACATGACGAAATGGAAAATTTTTTAATTTTGAATTAAAACTATTATTTAATAATGACATAATTGTAATAAAATATCGCAAAATTGTAAATATTTGCTAAAAGTCTAGATGTCATGGCTAAGGTGTTGATATGTTGACTAAAAAGGTCCTATTTTAGTACTATATATATATATATATATATATATATATATATATAAAGTACCGGTAAATGGAGACGAATATTTTGGATGACTGTATGTGACTAGATTAGGACATGCTTGATACAAGCGAACTCATATACTAGCTTTGAACATTTTGTAAGAAAATTGCAAACACCGTAGTTGTTATAATTTTGCTTTTTAAGATTTGTTTGTTATATTAACAATCATCTTCATTTTCGCAATTATTACTAGAATATGGATAAACATCGGCAAACCCACAAGAATAATCTTATTGGATTGATGAATTGTTTTATGACTATCAATTTTTGTATTATATCTGGATAATTGAAAATAACAAAGATAAAAAAAAATTGTATCCTTATATCGAACCGATCAATATACTTACCGTTATCTTTTCTTTATATCATCAACATTTCATATCATGTGTACGCGACATAAACTATAGACGGAATATTCTCTTCTTCTTTTTATTTAAAATATTCTCTAAATTTTAAATTCAAATATTTAGTACATACCCACGAAATAATTTACAAAATTTTAACCTACCCAACTAAATCTAAACAAATATCCAAAATAATATATAAACCTATTTAACTATCCGTCCAAATCTAATCGAAGAGTAAAAGCAATTACATCATCGCAATTATAATTTGTTTAGGTACTATTTATTTTATTTTTAATGTGTTTTACACTTATTATAAATTATATTTTTATTATGTTTCGAATCCACCTAATTATCGTGATCATTATATGGAATAAACTAATAAATCATACGCATATAATCAATGTACACAAATTCAAAATATTTCTTAACTAATACGACGTATCATTTGATTTTTTTCTAAACTAATACGCCGTATCGTGATCATGCGCATATTATATGCGCGGAGACACCTACTCTCCCTTTAAAAAAAAAAAAAATCATTTGATTTTTTTCTTTCCGTGCTGAGATAAATCCCATTGGTTGTTTGTAAAGTGTCCAAAAGGATTATTAGAAGTTGATTATTTATTAAATTAAGATTAAGATGATCAGATATCTTTCCAGCGAAGTATTCACGCCAGCACTCAATCATTAGACTCGGCTTAATTTGGCCTAAAGACCAACAGAGCACCCCTTTCCAATAATTCATTTGTTCATCTCTATCCCCCTGTAACGTGCTGTGTCCAACTTCTTACGGCTTGGTTTCTCTTTTGAGTTTTTTCCCCTCCCGTTTGCTTCAGCGCTTCGTCTTTGTAGGGTTCTTCGATTTGATAAATTTGCAATAAATGTGGATGTGCAAGATCCTACATGCAAATCTCTACGTTTAACTCTGAATTTTGATCGATTTCAATCCCGAGAACCCTAGTTTGGGTTGCAGAGGAAACGAAATAGAGGAATTGGGGAATTCCGACGATATAGCTCTTACTGTGATGGTTTTGAATTGGATTTGTAACTTGGGAACAAGTTGGTGAGTCTGATGATGACGACTTGAAATTTGGTTGTAATTGACAGAACCCTAATTTGAGGGTTCCAGTTCAAATCAAGGAGAAGAAAATGGAGGTTGTAACCGGAGATCGCTATCTTGAATCTTTGGTGAAGTTCGTTGAGAAGAATGCTGGTCAGCTGATCGACGGATCCATCGTATTGAAGCTCAATCCCGTGGGGCTTCACTACGTCTACTCGCGGCTGGATGCTCTCAGCGAACTCGAGAGGTTGATATCTGGTGCGCCAGTCGATTATCTCCGAGCGTACATATCCGACCTGGGCGATCACCGCGCCATTGAGCAGCTTCGCCGGATTCTCTGCCGCCTGTCGTCATTGAAAGTGGTGTCTGTGTTGCCACCCCCGGCGAGGGATCCGACGCCCCTTTCATTGCTTCCTTTTGGCAGGTTAAAGGTTTTGGAGCTTCGTGGATGTGATCTCTCGACCTCGGCTGCTAGGGGACTTCTTGAGCTACGCCATACTCTGGAGAAACTTGTTTGTCATAATTCCACTGTCAGTGCTTAAATTTCTGCTACCTAAATGCCTACTTGAGTACTTGACTGAATTTTATATACTGTTAGTGCTTAAATTTCTGTTTCCCTCTGTATTTGGGAAAGGAAGTTTTGTTGCTTGCGTGGTAAGTTCATTGAGCAAACATTCAGTATTTGCTGCCTGCTACCGAAAAACAATTACAATCACTTAGATATGTAGCGGTGAAGTGATGTACTGTTGATTCTAGCTTTCCGCCTCACCATATACTATTAAGGGGTTTATTCTGTACAGATAAGCTGAAATAGATGGGCTAAATGAAATCACATTGAGTTGATATGATTGTATCACAGTGGAGGAGCGACCATGAACTCAAATCAATTCGTTCATTTAGATATTTGCGCAGTTAAATGGACGTTTTAAGAGATTGCGTCCGGGTTTGATGTTTTTTACCCGGAGATGTAAGCACTTGCAAGTTATTCAATAGCATATACATTCATATGATGTTGAAATTTGTACTCTGCTTTGTGTGGAACTTTAGTGGCTGTCTGGTCGGTTACCATTATGTGCATTTCTCTTTTATTTTTGTTCTGTTTTATCTCAACTGACCACTGAGATGCTAAAAATTTCCATGCACAATCTAGGAATTTGTAATGGAAATACTTCTATACATGTCTATAAATGAAATACTAATATCTGGCATGCTTGTACTGAGTGGAAGAGATAAAGAGTGAATGTGAGGAAGGACATGTGAGAGGGTTTATTCTGACTACTTGCATGCATGAAGAGATGATAAAAGATGTTAGAGCCTTGGGAGGTTGTATTATCTTCTGTTGTGTTTTTACTTTAATTCATGGATGTGGCATTCTTGCCCCAATCAGTGGATGAAATAGTATCCTCTTGAATCTTGATAAAAAAAGAGAAAGGAAAACATGTAATAAGGTCATATCATTCCTTATCCTAATAGTGTACTTATTTCATTGGCAATAGGATGCTCTTCGGCATATATTTGCTAGTAGAATATCAGAAATAAAAGACTCGCCACAGTGGAACCACCTATCATTTGTCTCTTGTGCATGTAACCGTTTGGTCCTCATGGATGAGTCACTACAACTGCTTCCAGCTGTTGAAATCCTTGATCTGAGCCGGAACAAGTTTGCTAAGGTAGATAACCTTCGTATATGTGCAAAACTGGTTCACCTGGATCTAGGGTTCAATCAGCTCAGATCAGTGGCACCTTTCCGAGAGGTAAGGTTTACTTTTCTTTCCTTCCATCATTATTGTATAAAAAAGAGAATTAAGAGTCCTAGTTCTGATTTTTATCCTGAATTTATTGCTGCTACACTCTTCAATTTTCCTCGAGAATTTTTTTTATTTGGTTTCGTGATCCTTTTTGTCTTTCTGCCTTCCTTTGTGTGCTTCTTGAGGTATTCTGGAAGTAAATGATTTGAGTGACTAAAATTGTTTTCATGTGCAACTTTAGATGTAGAGAGAATTCACTCTACCAGATATGTTTATGTTCTTTGTTCCCTCTCATATCATGTAATAAAAATGCTTGTTTCTTTGAGGGTGAGGTAATATTGACAGTAATAGGAGAACTGAATGATTTTCCCCATGCATCCAAAGCTTGTAAAACTTAAATGTTATTGCACATCTGTTGTTTTCCTTGTTAAGAATTTCACCATATGTAACCATAATGGCTCCGTTTGGTAATCGAATAAATTAAGAGGATTAAGATTATGGGATTTAAAAGAGAGAAATAATTCTCTTAATCTCGTTTGGTAACGGAATGAAGGAAATGAAAGGGGTTAGATTATGAAGATTAAGGGAATTAGATTATGGGAATTCTGTAATCCTATAAAACTTCGATTACAAGGATTGTTGAGGCTAAAATCTCATTTTTACTCTCTTCCTTTTTTAGTCTCATTCATCTATAAAAAATTCAACACATACTTTTTTCGTAATTTTACCCACAAACATATTATTTTCATACTCATCCTCTTAAACAATTTCATTCTTCATTTAAATAATTCTCTTCATCTTCGTCTACGTAATCTTACGTTACCAAACTGACCCAATACTCATTTAGGGGACGTTATTTTCATTTCGATGAAGCATAGCCGAGTTGTGTGCCAACAATTGAACCACCTTATGTTCATCAAGTGGAACCACCTTATCTGCTGCCCCCCTCAATCCCATAGTAATCCATTATGGAACAATTATCTGTTGCTTTTGGCTTCATTCAAATTCCTCCAAGATATTTTTTCTGTTAGCTATGTGTTGCCAGGGTATAGTATCCTATCGAGTATCCGCACTTGAATAAAAGTTCTAATCCTGGTTTATTGCATGTGTTAGTCTAATATTACCACACAATTTAGCATCGTGTTGCAAATGTAGGCTTTACGCGAAAGGTGGATTAAGACACCTTTAGGATGCCATCCCCAAAATGTGTTCTTATGACATTATGGTATGAACATGGGTTGGCTTTACTAAAAGATTGTGGGAAGGTTGACATAAGGCTATGGTATGGGGTATCTTAGGATGAACAGCTGTGATAAGCCTTGGTAGTTCAGAGCCAGTTACTCCAGCATAGAGATTAGTGTGATAGTGGGAGATAGCTCTACGTTTGGATCATCCAGTAAATTGTGTTTGGAAGGTGCAATGCCTTGGCCAGAGAGGTTGCCTCTACTGTTGGAAATCCTGCTTACCTAGTACTGTGCGGGTTCTCCAATGCAGTGTGTTCCTGGGAGTTTCTTTCTGCTTTGTGTGTAATTACTATGTTCTGCTGTCTCCTTTGTGTGTGAATCGTTATTTTGTGCTTTTTCCCAGTTTCACTCTCTAATAGTACTAGTTTTGAGGATGAAGCTTATCGGAGGCGGCAATGTTTAGTATATGGTACATCATGATATTGTTTAATGTAGGTGCTTAAGCAAGTTACAGGGTAACAGGCTGTGGCTGCTGAGTTGCCTACTGGCATTCTGGATGCGGTTCATATTTCTTGTAGTGCAGGCGAGTGAGATATGAACTCCATCTTAGGTTGTTCACTATTCTCTCCTAATTCCAATCCACTTGGCAATTCAGTAACCGCATCCCCTTTCCCTATAAAAGAAATTCTGTAAGCAATGCCATATAATAATATAGGGATTTGTTATAATATACTTAAAAGATGCAGTTTTCCTCGACACTCCGTGGTATTTTCTTGCCAGGCTGTCCAAGTAACCATTAAGCCAGAATTACTAAAAACAGTCCTTCACTCCTTGTTAATTATTTGAGCCTCATGTTTTCATTCAACTGGAAGGATGATCTCTGCTGTTTGGGAGTTTTGTTGTTACCAATATATTTGTAAGCAGTGTTCTAAAAGGCGCGCCTAGGGAGGCGCCAGGGGTCCAGTGCCTGAGGAATCTCAGGCTGAGCCCCTTTGATCAGGCGCACCTAGCTGGGCCTGATGCTGTTTTCATAAAAAAAAATCAGCAAAACATTTTTTTTCCTGAAAGTTGATTATTCTTATTGACAAAAATTAATTATGTTATTTTAAGGAAATAAAGTATATCAAGAAATAACTTAAATATTAAAAACTGTCAAATAAGTAGTTTACACATCAATTTTGCTGCGTCTGTAAACTGCTTCTGACTTCTCTAAACTTCATTGGTGCACATAAAGTTCTGCATTTTTTCCAACAAGAATCACTCCCATTCACTCCTACTCTCATACAGAAGAAACTTTAGGTAACTACTAAAGCTTCAGTCTTTTATAAATTACGGGCTGACCAGAAAATCCCTAGAAGATGTTGAAGACTGACTTGTTTATGAAGATGAAGAGGGTCTTACATGGACAAGTTGCTGAAGCTGCTGGAGTTAATGAAGAAAGATCCAATTTTTGATCTAGATCAACTAGAAATGGAGGAGGACAAGGTAGTTCCCTATCACAACCTTTGAACCAAGGGCTAGAGTACGAAGATGAAGAAGACATGAAGGCTGAATCTGCTGAAGGAGATGACATTAATGCTCATACAAATCTAATCGAACAAGATGAAGAAGAAGAAGACCACAATGACTATTGACTAATTGACTCACCAACTGAAGACTATAGTTTCTATTTCTTGCTTGTTTGTTTGTTTGTTGTTTTTGAACTATCAAGTTATTAATACAATTTAGATATTTTTAAAAAAAAAATTCAATCAGGCGCGCCTAGGCACACGCGCCTGATGCCTAGGCTCCAGGGGACCTTAGCGTCTAGGTGCGCCTAAAGCCTTTTAGAACACTGTTTAAGCAACTTCGAAATTTTAGGAATGTCTTCATTTCCGTTTCCCCCTTAACTCACATCCTTTGATAATAGCAAAGGCGTCAGGACCTCTATTGATTGCTATTAACCCCCTTATATGACTTAATCAATGGCTTCGTGTTCCTCTCAATTTTTTGTTTCTGTTGAGCGGAAAAGTATAATATGATCAATAGTTAAGAAATGCAAACCATATATGACAAGACATCCTCTATAAAGGAACTCCAAATCATAAAGTGGAAGGGAACAACTAAAATGTGGAAAATTTAGGGTGAATATACTTGTTGGTGTGTGAAATTTTATGCTAGACAGTTGCTCTCATGAGGGAAGGAGAGTAGGAACTCTTATTGAGCTGATTTTGTTGGCGGCTGTGTGGGTCCTTCAAATCCATGATGTGAACGTAGTTTGCTGACTTCTTTGTAGGCTTTCCTGGCAAACCATTTTGGAGTCTTTTGTGAAACTGTCCGATTCAATTTTTTTTTTGGGCGTGTCTGTGTTTCCAACAATTATGCTTTCCAGTTCATCCATAGGTCATGGGTGAACCTATAATTATGTCTAATTCCTTAGATATTTGGCCCAGTAGGCGTGGTCTTCTTTGAAATGTATGTTATAAGCCCAATTATCTTTAGTTTGAATGCGATCTGATGCTTGGTTTATATTAGTTTCTATTAAATTTTCAAAAATGGATTCTATATAATAGTTGTTGACACATATTCACGGGAATCTTCATTGTGTTGGTTATCTTTATCTTTTTTATGTTGTATATCAAGCATTTGAATTATTCATATCCATCCAGTCTCTTGCCAAAAAATTAGTCCGTCAAGTTGGCATGATACGAAGTTGTTCCATGACTTCGGTGATGCATATATTTTTACGGTTGAACTTCTTATTCTAACTTCATACTGCTTCAATGATGCAGGTAACCTGCAATATTTTAAAACTCGTGTTGAGAAATAACTCTTTGACTACATTAAAAGGGATTGAGAATTTGAAGTCACTTGAAGGGCTTGATCTTTCATACAATATTATCTCCAGTTTTCCGGAGCTAGAAATCCTTTCATCTCTCCCGGCTTTGAGAAACTTGTGGCTGGAAGGAAACCCTTTTTGTTGTGCTCGATGGTATCGACCACAAGTGTTTAGCTATTTCCCTTATCCAGACAAAGTAAGTTTTTGGTACTATTCATCTTTATATACTCATTATAGATACATATATGTATATTCTTCGGCATGTGGGTTGCTGGTAAGTTTATTATGCTACATTTGAAGTCATAAAAGAGTATCTTCTTATTAATATCATTTATATATGGATGTTTGAGTCAGGTAAAATTGGATGATAAAGAAATCAGCACTAGAGAGTTTTGGAAACGACAAATTGTTATTGCCAGAAGACAGACAAGACCAGCTAGCTATGGGTTTTACTTTCCTGCAAGAGAAGATACAGAAGAAGAGGCCCTATTGAGCACAAAGACAGAAGAAGAGGCACGATGGAGCAGGAAAACGGCAAGTTATTGCTGTACTATTCTATATTAAACATGTAGATCTAAGATTATATGCCTTTTTGTGAGTCAGTTCCTATGTTTCCCCTCCCCCGTACTGAAGTCTTTTATTTTCATGTCCAGAAGAAAGTATCTCGTTTGGCATCTATTGTAAGTGATGATCGCAAGAGATTTTCTGATCAAGATTCCATCTCATCTGGCAATGAGATTCACAGTGGAGATGAGAAGGCTGCTTCTGTCGATGAACCTGAAGTAGCTGGTTTGATAAACACAGTTGAGGTCACGAAGAAAGAGCCCTCTATTTATTTAGGGGATATTTCCAAAGGCTCAATGCATGCTTCAAATTACAATGCATCAAACATTCTGGAACCTGAAAGTTTTCTGGTGGGGGTGGGTGCTCATCAACATCGCCATCACATGTCTGACCCTGCTAAAGAAACACACTCATCCCATCATGGTCAGTCTGAGAAGAGAGCAAATGCTTATTGGATGCAAGATAATCAGAGGTATGAAAATACGAAGGAGTACCAGTTAGCTGCAAAAAATAGCTCACACATCGATTTGGGTGCTGCACAAGTAGGAAATAATTTGAGCAAAGCTGGGAGTGTTAAACCAACGAATGTTGTAAATGAGATGTTGGACGATTCTGTACCATTTAATCATCCTAGGTCACCCCCTCAATATCAAGAGGACATTATTCACCGACTCCATGACTTGGAGGAAGAAATTTTGCAACTCTCTGCTGAATCTTTCTCTGTAATTTCTTCTGAAAGTGATACAAGCTCTAGCGAAGACGAAGCATTTGGGCATGCAACACAATTTCACGACAGCCAGACGTTACAGCAAGTTTTACAGGGTGGAGATACTGATGGAGATTCATTAAGTCATTCTGTAGAAATGATTAATTGTCAAACTGCTCAACATTCTGAGGCATCAAAAGCTTGTGGATGTTCTTTTGATCTACATTCTGAAAACGTTTGTGATCAAACGCTTCTTGGATCAGAACGTTCCTTGGAAATGCCACATGCTGGTGACATGAATGAGGAAACTAATTGTGCCAAAGAAGTGGTTGATAATTTAGAGAGGATGAAACATAAAAGGAAGGTGAAAAAACGAGTTGTTCCGCTATCAGATGAGGATTATGTGTCTAATACTGGAGTAGCTTGTGAGACAGAAACTTATTACAGGGAATATGTAAGTGCTAGTTTATCCACACAACGAAGCAGAGATGTTATAAAAGATATTAGGTTTGACATTATCAACAATGAATGTGTACATACATGCACAAATAGATCTTTACTGGATGACCATCCGGGTGATGTTCACACTCATGACAACCATCTGGAGAAATGTGTTGAACATTATTTCAACTCAGTGATCGGAGACTCTGGAGTTCACGAGATATGTAGAGAGTTACTTCTTTGCACTTGCATAGTTGAACAAGAGACACAACATGAAGAAAGGTAAGCTGTTTATGATTCACTCACTCTAAATGGCTGAATATTATCCATTATATACTTCGAGAATGACTCGTATGCAAAAGAATTTTGTGCCATTACATTAAGTTTTATGTGATTGGTGGTTTTTTGGTAACATTGTGGTAAAGCCTTTCAGGCTTTCACTTTTATAATGGACTTTTTTAAAAAAATGATGCTTGGCATGACTAATTATGAATGGACTTATTTCACAGGCACGAAATCCCAACTCTACTTATTTTTACAGGCTCCAAAATAGATGGCAGTATAATCTTTTCTTTTTATAAATATAAGCGTCTGTATATTCCTCAGCCTGACAACCCCATAACCTGATATTTTGGAATCGGTGGGAATTAAATTGACAGGATCATTTTTTTCTCTTTAGCTTGCTTTCAGGGCTTATTATAGGTAAAGTTGATTGCAGAGGATTTTACTTCGGATATCCTGTTAACAAGGCTTAACCTTAAAATCATGATATGGTTTGAGGGAGTTGGCAGAGTAACTTAAAATATGACTGTTAACTGTCATTTTTTGTTTGTTTTCTTTCTTCAAAGCTGAATAACTCTAATTTGTATATTTCTCACTTAATTCGAACAAATTATGTTGTTTGTTTTTATCTAGTTCTTTGCCATCATTGTATCTCCTGATAGTTACTTAACTGATGGATGATATTTTTCAGCCTTTCTAGCACTATTTTCAACATGATGCTCTTTATCTAATTTGTAAATTTTGGTTAGTATAAGCATCAATTTATAAGCTGATGATAATCTCATATATCTTTGTGTTTCATCCCCAGGGACGTTTTTGTGGTACTGAGCAGTGAAGGGAAGCTATATTCAGTACTTGCTAATGCGATATTTTATGGGTCAGGTTAGATTTGTGGTTGGTATGAACTCTTTTCGATTTTTTGTCTTATTGCCTTTGCCTAATTGTTTCTGAGCTCTATGACTGAATTATTTCCACTCTGGGTGCTTTTCAAGGAAGTGATGCTGGTCTGATAAGTTCCTATAAAGTAGAAGATGTAAGTGACATTTTGGTTGGATTGGGGCTTCAGCTTGTGAGGTCAGTGACTTTGTTGTTTATGAGCACTGCTTTCATATTTATCATAGTCAATATGTGGAGTTTTTTATTCTTCATTTTGTTTCATTGACCTCTTTTCTTTAAAAAGCAGGGTTCATGTTGCTGGGCAGGCAGCATTAATGTACATAACTAAGAGTGCTGAAAAATCAAGACACTTTCTTAGCATGTTAGAAGCTTTCAGTTCTGCTGAAGCTGGCCATCATAGCAGCCTGAGGAGGTGAGATATGGGATCTATCTTAATATGAATTTTCAGCTGTTTTTGTCTGTATCATGAAAAGCTCATTTTCGAGGATATGAAAAACTTATCCTAATGAATTCATCTTTGGATCTTCTCGGGTGACAGCTTAGAGTGTGTTCAAATTGACTTGTTTGACAAAAAAATCCGTGGGCATTCAGAAGTAGGCATTTACCAGTATTCCATGGTGCTTTTTACTTGCAATGATAGTGAAGGTACACACGTTTATTTAAACTTTTAATCATGATTCTGTTATCTTCATTTTCGCGCACTGTAGGAGGTGAAACCTTGTGTCAGTAATGATGAACATTTTGTTTATAGAAATGCTTTAATAAATGGTTGGATTTGTGCATGTTTGTATGTCATGTGTTGAGCCTTCCCCAACTCGAAACCATGCAGCTCTTATCTTGAATATACCCCTTGCTGTGCTAAGATCAGTCTAACCCCGATGTTGGCAACGGAAGAGCTTAAAATTGATGGCTAAGAGAGCTTAGAAGGCTTTTGTGTGGGAAAGGTTGCTTGGATTGCTTAAGAGAGCTTTGCAAAGCTTGAATGATAATTTGGATGCTGCAAATGAGGCGGTGGCACCCTAATTATAGGCCAAGGCCAACCCTTGGAAGGATCCGGATTTAGACAAGCCTATGCCTCTCCGGATCCTTTTTAACAAGGGTTGACCTTGAAGTATAAATAGGGGTGCAACCCTCTCATTTGCATCATCGAAGTTCTCAAGCTCTTATTCAAGCATTGTAAAGCTCTCTTAAGCAATACAAAACAACTTTTCCTGCACAAAAGCCTTCTAAGTTCTCTTAGCCATCAATCTTGAGCTCTTCGGTTGCCAACATCGGGGTTAGACCGATCTTAGTGTCAAGGGTCGATTAAAGCTAAGACCCGTACGGTTTCGAGTGAGATAAAACTCAACCCTTGACATGTACAGGTGAATTATTATTAAGGTTTGCATACTATGTCACCAAACATGGAACCTATTAATAATCAAGAAAAAGTAAATATAGTCATCTTCCTTTTTTCTCCTAGCTTAACCCAATCCTTACTCCTTACACATGTGATAAATCCGCTACCTGAACTTGATCAATCTGATGTATGGATTTATTTTAAATCGTAAGCTGATTGACTTGCTCCTAACAGTACTTTTAGGTCATTAATGTTGTGTTTTATCCTTTTCAAACTGTCAACAGCTTTTGATTATGTTACTATATTATCCAGCAGACAATTATGACTAAAACATCGATGAGACATGTTAGTGTTTGTATACTGATATTTCATATATTATCTACACCAAGGATAATTCACTTAAATTCACAGGTGCAGAATGGATATCAAGATCACTCTTTGTATGCCAACGACACTTGTTTGTGTGCATTGAGAATGTTAAGCAGTTCAGTTCTCTTTCTGACGATGCAGCTTCCTCTGACTATTTTTTGCTTGATTCGAGTTGCTGCATCACTGATGTATCTGAGCTGGTAAGTCTGTGTTCCTTTCTTCTAGTTACCTTCCTTTATCATAATTATCATCTTCTTTTGTTGACAAAAATGCAAGATAATGTATTAAAATATGAGTTAAAAGAAATACATAATTTTTGACGATGACAACTTTGTCTATAAGATAAGAATAGTATTGATGTATTATTGAGGAATATGTTGGGTCAGAAATACATAGTTTTATGTGGACGTCTTTGTGTTTATGATAAGAAAAACACTGTTGAGGAATATGTTGCGGCGTTCTGCATGAAAAAGATGACTGAAAACAATTTATTCTATATAGGATCATACCTTTGTATAGTTCAAAGGAAATATATTACTCGAGCAATTTTTCAGGGTATTGTGAAAAAACAGACCGAAGAAAGTCAACACTCTTACTCTAGATTAAATTGTTTGGTTGCTATTTTATCCAGAAATTTCCACTTTCTTATAAAATTCTGGTACTCTCTTGGCTCTGATAAAAATACTTAGATTTCCCACTAGTAGCACTTCAGTAATTCGACCAACACTTAAGTTTGCCGGAAATATTAAAGGAGCCACTTATTTATCTTTTTCCTCTCCAAATCTAATTGTTTCTATATGAGAGTGCAAAATGTTCTAATCCATAGCAGCAGACCTAACTAGTTATAAAATGGGGAAACACACAAATCACTCTTGAACAGATTAGAACACAAGAGGACGAACCCTCAGGTTACACTGAAACTAAGCACTCATGCACACTACCTAGGGAGCAACTCCATTAAGTCCTATGTGAGCGACAACCTCTATCTGGCCCAAGGCAACAAGCCTTCCTCACCAAGATATTTTCCGGATACCCTAACAAAAGGCCTCGTGACATTATTTTCTGGATTATAGTATTCCAATAAAGCTAACCCATGTGCCTAACAGAAAGCACCAAAAATCCTCTCTTATATGCCATCCTTACACTATCACACTTCCCAAAGGTAAAGGTCACCTACCTGGTCGTAATCTGTTCCCCCCTTTCTCGTCATAATTCTCTCAGAAATACAAACTAGCACATGTGGAGTTGTGGACTGTGTTTGGAATTTGGACCCGGTTTTCTATTGGGTTCTGTAACCAGGTCAAAGTGTCAAACTACTGGGCATACTTATGAAGGAGAGAGAGAGCAAGAAGGTGCTCCCTCCCCCTCCCAAAACTACCCATTCCAAATCTCGTTTGCATCTGATTTCGTTTTGCAGTGACAAATTCAACAGCACCATATATCCTGTCCACATTACTTTTTCAAATGAAGAACATAATTGCTACCAAATATATTGAAGTCATATTGAAACCTCCCTTCAGGTCAGATTTGTGTGTGTCTCGATATGAATGAGATAGATTTTGTATGGCGATTTTGTTGATTTGTGCGGATTATTGCGAAGTTAAAGTTCTTACAGCAGACATTTTCAGGTGATAGAAGAAAAGGGGAGATGTTCTGTTACTTTAAAGCTGGAGCCACATCTATCAGAATCCTGCCTTTCAGGCTTAACCGATCTCATGAAGTTGAATATGGTGTTTGCCAGAGAAAAATCAAAGACATGGAGATTCAAGTGGCTGTCGGAAGCAACTTTGTTGAATTTTGTGACGTTGTTCAAGGCAATCCATGCAGGAATGGCCACATCTGCTTTGTCTGTAAAATGTGTATCATAGAAAAGGTTAGATACTCTTCCTGTTTGAGTGTTTAGTTTCATATTCAATTTATTCTTTTCATTTTCCCATGTCTTGCTCATTTTCTTTATTTGTTGTGCTTGGCGAGCCAATTCCCCTCTCGTGCATTCTTTGTTTTTTTTGCAAGCTGTACAGACTATAGTGATGAGAAATTTTATTGCATTTTTTTTGTTTCTTTTTGTAAAATGTATAGAGTAAATGATCGTTGTTGCTCAGTTAGGCATGAAATCGTTCGTGTTGCTTGGATCATTGTTGAGCGTGATCACTGTAAATTCCATCCTATGTTGCCATCAATCGGCTTATATTATATGGGTTTGCAGAATTGTGAGATTTACAATAATACTGTTCTGCTTCTTACTGTACATTCTATCTTATCTAATATAATAATTGTAGATGGCGTGCCGCGTGTGGGGGATTCGGTATCAGGTGTACTAACTGATACTTGGTGTTTGATCGAGGGGATGATGGTGAGTTGATATATGGTTAAAATGCAGAATTGTCGAATTCGGGACACGCTTTGGTAAATATATTCCCGTGTTCTCAGACGGATTCAGCCTTCAGGCGAACAAAAAGATTAATTAACAAAAAAACATGATTTTCAAAAGAAAAATCCAAACACAAATCTACCTTAATTCCAAACACCTAAAACGTAACAAATAATGCACTACAAACTCTAGAACAATGCCTAGGTATTCCATCCACTATGGGTTTTGAATTTTACTTGGAATGCCCTATTGTAAATAAACGAGCCATAAAAAAGCATTTAAGCTAGGTACCTATCTATCTAGGATGGAAGAGCAATCTTGATAAAGTTTAACCTAAACCCTAAACCAAATTATATTTTGCAAAGCTTCTTGCTTCCAACCTTAATCCATTGAGTTGGACCAAATCATCAAACAGTTTTACTGGAATAAAGGGACAATTAACATCAGAGTTGGACCAAATCATCAAACAGTTTTACTGGAATAAAGGGACAATTAACATCAGTTGGGACAAAGTCTCTAAGCCAAAACCTATGGGTGGAGATATAATTCAAAAGGCTGAGAACATGAGCAAAGCTCCTCAAATGAAGTTTCTTTAGAAAATCATCGGGAATAGGACAATAATTGGGTATGAGCAATCCAAGAAAATGGGGCATTGATATTGGAGGAACAATAGTTGAAATACGTTCAGGACCATTGTTGAAATACGTTCATGACTAATCAAGTATTTTAGTACAGAAGCAGTATGCACCCTAATTCACCTGAAGAGATATTGGGACATTGATAAATTCAATGATTTTCTTAGACATATCCTCTCATATGAAATCATACAACAAATCTAAAACTACCCCTTCCCTCTTAACATTATAAAGGATAGATTGTATTGGTCCCCATTCATGAAATGCTAGTTTTCAAATACCGTTATGAAGATGATTTATAAACAAAAGCGATTTGCACATTCTACCACCGCATGCATTTGGGATCTCAACACTATATCAAAGATCAAAAAGTTTTTTTGAAACTATCTTTAGACGGACTTCGAACAAAGGGTAACCTAGAAAAATATAGGGTGACAGAACCTATGCATTGTGTTCTATGCCATCACCCCTATGAAAATACCAAATACTCATTCTTTAAGTGTTTTTTCACAATGAATAACATGTTTCATAGTAATATAAAAACTTTTTGAATGACCTTGACACGAAGTAGTTCAGAGCTAAAGATGTGGTTGAAAAACTCTCTAGAAAATTGGATCACTAAAAAATAGAACACATGGGTGTCTTTGATGAAACATATGGATAATAAGAAACTAGTACATTTTCAACAATAAAAATCCTAATGCAATAAGAGATGGTACTATCGCTCTAATTAAAGCATGAGAGGATGCCTATTGGAAGAAGGATGTCTCAAAACCAAAGGAACACAACACAAAAGAAAAAACATACGGTGGACAATAATTGTACCTCAATATAATCAATTTGATAATCATACTTGTTTTCATTCTAAGAGTCCATAGGGTTAATGTTTTGGCATACGATAGTCGTATATGTGGTGCTACCACTAACATCCTAATTTGAAGCCCTCACTCTTAAAACGGCTAAAGAAAGTGATGTAATTGGAAATCACGAGACTAGAAATAGTGGGAAATAACCTTACCTCACTATAATCAATTTGATTAACCATACTTGGAACTCTAAATGGGAATTGATTTAATTATGTCTAATATCACCTCTCAACTGACAACTTTTGTCTAGGTTTCTAGTGTTCATATTTTAGGAAAGTGAATGATGTGACCGATAAACTCGTCAAGATAGCCCACTCAAACCATATTGATATCACAAATCTACCCCATGAAATGAATTATCTCATCCGAAAGATGTCTAGGATGGTGCACCTTCGTAAAATGACCACACCTAATTTTTCCTTGTCTTGTTAAAAATGAAAGAACAAGAGTTTAGATATAAAAAAATTGAAAGAACAGGAGTTTAGATATATCGGTGGTGGGTGAGAGGATTAAAAACCAAAAGGAAAGAGGTTTGGTTTTCTAATCTCTAATTGTGTTGTCAATATTTTGCAATTGCTCCCATTGCTTCTATATTTCAATCCCACATTCTATTGTTAGATTTGTTTTAGTACAACTTGAGCTTTGACATTCGATATCATAATTATATCATTTATCAAACAAATATATTAGATATCATATCTCATACTCATATCTTCATACCAAAATTTGATAACAAGACATAGATATCAAACGTTCCTTAAAATGATGAGATTAAGCAGCTACCAACCGTTCCAACGCGCCCTTAGCCTATCTTGATTAAGATCGAAAATGATCTGAAATAGAGCCTATTTCAAGCTCTCAAACAAATGATGGAATGAAAATGTTTATAAGTGATGAGGAGACTCAAGTAACGGAAGAGTAAACTTGCTTCACAAGCCTCTCTCCCCCACTCCCAAAAAAAAGCTTATAGCGATTGTGCATTTAGTAAAATGAAGTTTCATTCATTAGGTTTAACCATAAGGGCTTAAACCCTTATTATTATGAAAAGGAGAAAGGTTTGTCGACAACCGAAGTCGAGCATACATATGATGATCTTCAAGCCGTGGGGAAAGAAATGGTGGTAAATGATAATGAGAAAGAGTGTCGCATCTAGACAAGTGCACATAATGCTTTAAGGTATTTCATCAGCAATGGTGAGAGTGGTATATACTTGTTGCGAGATATAAAGTAATTATTTTAAACGGCGATAATTCGAACTTATTCCTACAATATACAACTAATACAACATTAAAATTAAAGTCAAAAGTCCGTGAAAAAGTGAGTGATCGGCTCTTCCGTACATGTCAATTTTTCTTTTTTTTAATTGTCAGGTAACATCTGATCTATTCTAATTTTCATTAGATATTTCGCACATGATCTATTCTAATTTTCATTAGATATTTCCTAAGGTTCTATTTGAAATCACGTTTCTTTGTATGGATATATTATCCTGTACAAGTGAATTTTAACTTATTCATTGCAATAACGACCGTTGTATCCAACAAACTGTATATCTAACTGAATCACGACCCAAGCATCAAATAACTGATCTCATGATGTTAGACTAAATGTGGCAACAAATTGGAACAATCCAACTTAGTATGTAATTATTATGCTTTGGACTTTCGAGCATTCTCTATACTCCAAAGGTCTCTAAATAAATAGTAAGAATGCAGAGAGTACAATTGCATACGCTTTGTTGTCCTCCCTAAATCTCTCAGAGCAATGTCAAACTAAAGAAAACTACACATTCGCCTATAGACTCATTCTACACCGGATATCGACGAAAAACTTCCATGATAAACAAATTCAAACAAAAAGGGGTGCTCGAACCAGCCAAAGATTACTGGGGCGTATAAAGCAATGATGCAAGCGAATGTCCATTGAGCATCATACCATGCGCACTCTAGAAACGCCTCTTCATTGTCTGCAGTCTCTTATAAGCCATGAATGTTACAGCAGCTGAAAGAGAGTACCTGAAAGGAAGTGCTGACACATTTATAAAAGTAACAAAGGACAATACAGATCTTGAAATTTTTTAAATAAGTTCTGAAGTGAAGGAAAGCACCAGCTTTCACATTTTTGTTTACCAAGCAGATACATATGGGAAGGCATTCTAATTTGGGTCAAACCTTATCTTATACTTACTCCTACAGGTTACTAACAGACTTGCTCCTGAAAAGAAAAATCCCTCGTGCCTCTTCTCCTCTACAGGGGAAGATGATCAGAATTATACTCCCTCCAATCGAAAATGAACAAAGTGAGATGTGTTAAACGTCACTGAAGGGAGCATGAAATATGACAGGGAGTATCATGATGCTTTTTTAGTATTTTCTACGCATCACGGCAAGCTCAATTTTCTTTAAACTTGCTGAAATTTGGAAGCAGAAACTGGATTTCCTCACTTAAAACATGAAGATCTAACTTCATCTCTGAAAAGAAAGTCATTCCTGGGACTGGAGATGCAATAGGAAGCAAAGAATCATGTGGAGACCTATGTTCTTTACAGTGCTATGTTAAGAGAGAACTAATCTTCACTAAAGATTGGCTCCAAAATCTTGCACCATGGGCCCATCATTACCATAAGTATGTAAGCTTAACATCAACAATTAGATAACGTCTCAATGCAATCCTATCATTTTTGGCTAATCCCTATCAACATTTAGTTCCATCCTGAGTAATTCAAAGTATCCTAGGCTCCTAGCATTGACATAGAAAAACCAACCAGCGGAAAATGCATGCACCCACCACAAAAAGCAGGCTCCAACCGTTCCAAGGGATCTTTTTGTGAATACCACATGAAAAAACTAATAGTAGATCAATTCTAGTTGACCAAGAGGTCATACCCATACCTATTTTCCTGTAATATTGATCAATTACAGATGAGCAGAACTAGTTCAAGATAATAATTCACAGAGTTGTCAAGATAACATGTAGCGGAAGGTCAGTATCATTAGTATATGAAACGAAGATGCATATACAAACATGAAATAGTGAGGGAAGTGGGAATAAATAAGTTACTATTCATTGACACCACAGCCTAACAATCTTTTTTTCTTTGCAGTCCAGAAACATTCAACATCCAAAACATAGTCTTGAATATAAAAATTGTGAAACAAGAACCTTACCATGTTACAGTATAATTTAGGTGGTCCTGCGGCATCACTGAGCTACGAATCAAAGTATTGACGTCTTTCGGAATGGGATATGGATTGCTTAGATTGGTGCTGTCATCAATTTTTTCAATATAGATAGTGTTTTGAGGAAGTCCAGCAGTCTCGGCAATAGCAGGAACATCAACATAAAACCACTGAGCAGATCTAGGATCATTAGCTGGAACAAAAATGCTAGGCTTTTCACTCCCACGAACCACACCAACAACTTCGTTTAGAGTTTCTGTTTCAGGAGCTTTTTCCTGCTTGGATAAAAATAGATAAGAAAAACAGTAAACAGATGTACAAGCTTCGTATTGTCTGAACAAAAAGCAACGTACATTGAAAAACTAAAGAATACCTCATTCCTCTCGGACTGCTTGGACCAAAATTTCCACCAAGGACTTCTCTCCACCTGTGAAGTAGAGGACGAGGGTGAGGACTCTGTATGCTGCAAAGCATCTCTGTTTACTTCCAAAAACTTGTCTCTCCAACTGCGTGGAACCCATCCTCTATTGACTAGAACCGGTAACTGAACACTGAAAGGCCAGATATTATAAGCTGGAAAGCGTACCTAAAACAGCCATCTACATATCACATGTTAAGACCCTCCAAAAGTCTATGAGTCCGAACATAGGCATTGTGCCTGAAATTGGCCAAGCATGCATTCTTAGGAATAGGATTGCTCCTAAAATTCAGAATAAGATTCGCATTTGTGGATGATATACCACACAAATGGGCAAGTCATTGCAAATGTCCATATTGTCATGGAAATTCTTATTGCAAGGCATGTTTATACCCTTAAATAAACCTAAGATACAAAATTAGACCTAGCATATTTCCTCCAGCTAATATCATGTTTCATTAAGAAATGATTTTGCTCACTTTTGCCAAACTCTGCTTGGATTGTCACTAAAATAACAAACACTGATGTTCCAGAAGGCATTTGTATTTGAGGTGAATGAAAACTAATACCGCTATTTAAATACTCAAACAACAAGTTTACAGAAAGCAAGGCAGCACGTACTCAAACAAAAAGACAAGCAAAATTCCAACAGTAGCCCTTTGGGTAGAATACATACTCAGGAAATATGTCATAGAGCACATAATACCATATACTATGAGGGAATAAAACATCAAACACTATTATAAGCAAAGGGATTATAGAGAAACAGATAAATACCAAAAGACTCAAATCAGCCAGCATCAGAACTAAAAGCTAGTCTATATCGTTTCCTTGTTCAGAGGTTGTCAAACACAAAATTAAGTAAAAAAAAAGTTAATATGGAAAAGCCTCATACACTCACCTGTCAGGATCGCCGGGAACAGGCATGAGAGGTGTAATTACATAGTAACCATTTTCTGTCACACCTGAGATGCTCCTAGACCGTGGCCCCACATATATTGACCTTTTTTCATCAAAAACTCCTTTGCATGCCACTCGCCTGAACTCCAAAGACGGTAGATTGTCAACAGTAGATGCACCATTCAAATTCATAGGTGGCACTTCTAATCTTGATTGCCTATATTCCAACATTTTCACCTAGGAAAGATTGAAGGATATATATTAGAACAAAAATAGATCATCAATCATATCTATATAAAAGACCAAAGCTTAATATATCTTTCAAATAATAGCACTTTACTCAATCAGTTAAGTTTTAGGTTGAACAAAGTACAGAAGAAGAATTGATAATCATTATCTTATTGATTCCTATATATTTTGGAACCAATTGTAAAAATCTGATCAAACCCTGCTGAAACATATTATAAAATAGCATGTCTTTATTTGTCAACCCTATCCAAACATCAATTTTTGCTTTATTTTATGGATATCAAAACACCACTTAAGCCTAAGAAATGTAAGGATTTGAATGCACGTGCATAAATAGGAAAAGAACATATAAAGTTTGATTTTATGATGGATGATATTAGGCAGACAATATTGGTTTGGTTAGATAATAAGTTTTCATGCTTGTAAAGGTAGTGAGCATAAGAATAAAGGACGTGTAGACATGAATAACTTCAGGTGGGAGTTCCAGAAGAAGTAATAACATATACAGAATCAAATGTTCAGTTTGGCCTATTTTGCAGGAAAATCAGATGTCTGAAAGAAGTTTTGCAAAGTTATACCTTTCTATTGTGATATTAATATAGGATTACATTTTTTGGATATAGCAAGTAACACTAACCTTTTCCAGGAAAGGCTATGTTTTGTTTTGACAAAGCATTACCTTGCAATGTTCTTCACTCAGTTTTAAATAATATACCTCAATTACACCTTGGTTTATATCCCCGGGTAAATTTCTCTAAAAAACTAGTTTTTTAGCTGATGAATTTATAGTAACTTAAATACCACACAAAAATAAAACAGAATCCTCTTCATATTTGTATGAACTCCATGGAAATGATCGTCTAGGAACTGTCAAATGGCAGAGCTTCCAAATATAAAATAAAAATCTAGACCAAAGGCTGCAAAATTCAATAAAATAGCTTCCCTGCTACAAGGAATAAGATAGAAACCCGCATCAAACACAGCATACATAAAGCCACATAACTCAACTAAACTACATAAGAAGTTGAAATATGGCTAGTTAGAATAACTATCTGCAATGCCGTGAAGCAGGAGAATGAATAAGCAATGGAAAGATGTAGGTTTTTATATGACATTATACACCTTATCTTGCCTGCGGAAGATCTGCCAGCTACCAAGACCAAAGGTGATAGCTCCAGGGATGAAGAGAAACAATTTTGACCAAATCCCTCGCTCTTTCTCTGGAAAAAAAAACCCAACGATTCAGAACGCATCCAAAGTTCAATGCTACATAAAACTGACATCAGAAAAGATATAGAGAGAACCTTGAGTTCGATGAGAAGAGGTTAAAGCCGATCCGTCCATCTGGCGGCCTGAAGCTGGAGAATGAGTAGATAAAGGGGAAACAAGAGGAATCGGAGATATGAGCTGCCGGCGAACAAGGAGAAGAGCCGCTCCGCCGCCGCCATAGAGAGAAAGAGATCGATGTTTGAGAAGGGAGGAAGTCATCTCATCTTCCACTGCTCGTCCGATCTTCTCTTCAGACTTCAACCTCTTCAGAATAACGCCGGTAAGGGTTTAAGACTTTACGTTCTTAAAGCAATTTAAATATATTTTATTGGTAAAATTTAACCAGATTAATTTATTAAAAAAGTTTTTAATTCTTTTAATTTACTTTTTAATAAAAATTAAAATAATGTAAAACCGTGAAATCTTCTATATATTTTTAATAAGTTTTTGTGTACTTATGAACACACATGCCTTCGAAATTGTATGGTACACAATTCTTTACAACGACATTTATAGGACGCAAAGTTTTTTAAAAAAATACCCTTCTACGCATTACAAAACGCACAATATCATATCCAAGTCTAGCATTTTTTTTCCCGTTATAATAACAAACCCGAGATTCGCTGACATTTTGAAACTTTGCTTGGACTGTCACTAAAATTCCCACTCTATTGGAACTATGGATATTGCAGATGTTGGATGCAACCAATTCAAACTTGTAAAGTATTTAGACATTTTTTAGGAAATTGATAGAATAATTACATGAGAGGTGTTCTAAGTACGTTAACTTACCGGTACAAGGTAAGTGTTATTGCTTACATGAGTTATGGCATACACCGTGAGCGGTTCGTTGAGAGAGTCGTTCGAAACCATCGAAGGCATGTGCAGGGTTGAATCCAAGTAAGGTAGACAAGAGCTACACGATATATAGTCATCAATGCCAAACCAACAATAGGCATATTCATCCAATATGAAGAAGGAGCATTTGAGGTCGTGTAGTTGACATTGAAGATCAAATTTGTTATTGGAATGAGGATACTGGTCAATTCATATATACGTTGATTTTTGATCAATTCCTCCACCAACTCCCACCGAAGTTATAAGTATGCATCTTGCCCTCTACCCAACAACTCGGCAAATGAGCAATACTCGTAGTGTCCATTTGGTCGGACGTTCATAACCCTATTAACATATGCCATCATGAACAAATCCACAATGTTGTGACCCCATTTAAAACCCTTATAAACGAGGTCTTCCACCTTTTCTGTCTGATGGAGATTGGTGCATAAGAATTCCTCCATGTAATCAGCTGTAAGAGCCTGAGTCTTTGGAGCCTAGGAGCCTTGCTGAGCCTTAACTGAGCTAGCTTTGACACTGCCAGCCGCCCCAGCGGGCCCTGTGAGCCACACCTGCGCCACAAGTGAGCCGCCCCTGCGCCTTAGTTGATCCGCCCCTGCGGTTTTGTGCGGCTGCAACCACCTTTGTTGACCTCTTGACTTGCTTTTGGGTTGACTTCTTATATAAGCCTTCTTTATCTTCAGATGAAGGGTTTCTTCATCTCTCCAACTTCTCTCTTCCTCCTCACGTTCTTCTTCTTCTCTCTTCTTCCTTGACCTCTTCTTGATCTTGTATGTGTGAGTTTTGAGAGTTGTTTGTGGTTTGAGGCTTGGATGATCTTGAACTTGTGGTTGAGAGTTACTGCTGTTGTGTTGAGGATTGTGTGAGGTGTGTTGATGCTCCTAGTTTATGCTTAGGGTTGATGTGGTAAGATCTCCACCTCCATCTTCCTTCCTTCCTCTTCTTTGCTTCTTTTTTCCTTTTCTAGCATAGAATCACAAGTTGAGCTTGTGTAGATCTTATTCTGATGTTTTGATGATCATATATGTGTACATGTGCATATGTGTTGTTGTGGTTTGTGGAATAAGTGAAGAGAATCGAGAAAGGGATCGAAGAGAAGTCGGGACCAACTCTCTGCACAGTTGGCCGCCCCTGCGCCTGTCCTGAGCCGCACCTGCGCCTGTCCTGAGCCGCACCTGCGCCTGGTGTGTGAGCCGCTCCTGCGCCTTGAGCCATCCACCCCTGCGCCTGACTGGTTCAACGCCCTTGCGTCCTTTGTTTCCGCTGGTACGTCCAGGGTATACCTTGTTGGTATGATTCCTTCTTCCTTTCCTTTGGCCTTGGCTGTAGTTGTAGAGCAAGGCTAGCTTGGTTAGTGTGAATTTGTTGAGTAGCATGATAGAGTTGTGCCTTAGGCACTTGTGGTTATGTTGAGGTTATGCCATCGGTATATGTGAGCTTGTTATGATCTTGAGGTTTAGATTGAGGTTGTAGGTTGGTTCTGGTTATGGAGATGAGTCTCCTAACCCCTTCAGGTTGTGATATTGTGTGCCTTGCTCTTGCAAGCGTTGGTTTCTTCCCCAAGGGGAAGTTGTGACGTAGCATTGAGTACGAGTGTATGAGGTAAGTCCATAGGACTTACTTAGCGTTCAGTTATGGATTTGTGTGATTGTGATGGTTGTGTGTGTTCATATGATTGTGCATTTATAACCTAAACCGGACTAGGATGACCATTTATTACATTTAAACGGCCCAAGTGTATTATAACGGGCAGTAACCACTTGCCAGAAGCTCGCCGAGAGTGGAAGGAGGTGCTCGGAAGCCAGTAGCTCAGGGGGGAGGTAGATCCCCATGCAACACCTGGGTTAAAGGGGGAAGAGACGGGGTTCTTTAGGCTCCTCGTGTTACAAAAGAAGTTGAATTAGTAATGGAATAACGTAATAAAAGATAATAAATGAATGTGTGTGACATTGCATGTATGAGATGTTGATGTGTGTTTGTGCTATTACCTTCATGCTTATCTATTGTTGTAGCTAATAGTGTATACCGTGTTGTAGATGATCTGTAGGTTAGGAAGACTGCAGAGTGAGCCAGATGGTGTGACCAGCCGAGGACTTCTGTACATTAGGATGCGTGGGTTGGGATATTTTGTATCAGATGTTTATGTTTGATGTTTTGTACTCGGCTTTGTGTTTGTAAACACTTTTGATGTAGCATTACAACTTTTATGTATTTGGTTTTAATCTATCTGTGTCTTGTTGTAAGATCTAGTGAACTTGTTGTCAAGTTAGGGTCAGGATCCATTAAGAGATCCTAGCCTAATGTAGCATTCTAACTCCTGCGGATTTGAGGTGTTACATCAACACTACACGCATTAGAAGTGGTTGAGGAAATCACATCCTTCATTTGGATAGATTTGCCCTTGTCACGACCGCGTCCTCTACTTCCGTGTGTTAATGTTCGCTCCAAAACGTGTGTGTATATGAAGGAAAATAGTCTTAAATTTATACCAAGAATAAAAGCAATAGCGAACCCGCAGTGTATGGATCAATCGCAGTAAAAGAAAATATTTCAGGGTCGATCACAAGGACTATGGTGAAATCAAGAAAATAGGTAAATGATAGCATGAATTATAGTCTATATTTTGGGGTTTGTTTGGACGTTTTATCTTCAAAAATCTGCATGTTTGTATGTATAATATGTGATTCTATTACCATTTCATCTACCTTTGCGAGAATCGAGGTCTACACCTAGTTTCGTTGTAATTGCAGGTAATATGGTACGTTTTGCATCAAAAAGGAGCAAAAGGAGTCATTAGTCATTTGGAGCTACATCCAGGGAGCATAACCATGGATTAAAGATTTACTTTGGACCAGTTTTGAGAGATTTCACATTCAGTTGTGAGTCACCTCGGTTGACCACAGATTCACCTCGACCGAGGTGATCTAGAGACGCCGACTCGACCGAGGCGAACACCTAGGACGCGGCGAGAATATTTTATTCTTGGCTGAGATCTTTTATCTTTGGAAGGTGATCTTATATTTTTGGGCTTGGCTCCTGGAAGGAAGAAGATCTTATATTTTACCTATTTTTATGGGAAAAGATCTTTCTAAGATATTTTATCTTTGAAGGGTTATTTTCCTATAAAAAGGGTTGGATTTCCACAAATCCACAAGCCCGCTTACACCGAAAAGCACGCAGCAGCAGCAGCCTACTCCAAGTTGGGAGAGTTGAAGAACCTTTTTGAAGGTTGAAGGAAGATTAAAGTCCATAGCTTTTATAGCTTTATTGAAGGGTTTTGTAAGATTGTCTTCAATTCCCTCAATTGTTGTCTTGTCTTTTTGGATTGTTATCCAAGGAACGCTTTGTTGTGATATTTGATTCAGTTATTGAAGTCTTTTCATTAAATTCTTCTTTGTTCAAATATTCACCTTCTTCCCATATACTTAATACTTTCATAATGATGATGAGTGGCAAATTTCCTTGTGTGATTCTAGGGTGATTGGCTGAAGGTTGTGGGAAAAACGATGATAGAATAATCTTAGATTCCAGTAGGATCCTGAAAGTTCGAGTCTTTAACCTTAACCCTAAGCATCTCGTTCGGTTGATGAACATCTCGGCCGGGGTGGAATTCTTCTGACCGAGGTGACTTATCCGACCTAAAACTGAGAGTTAAGTGTTAGAGTTTGCCAAATCCTATTCTTATTACACCTTTCCTGGTTCAAAGCAAGCTTAGGATGAGACTTACCCGGTAATTCCTTAGTTTGTGTACCAACGATCATAAGTGTAGGTAATAAAGGTTTATCCTTTATTGGGGTTTGAGTGTGCTTCCATCCCATCTTCGTGAGTTAGCCTGAGACTTACCCGGTAAAGGTTGATTCTATTCCCTTAGATGGTGTGTTAGTTTGAGGTTATAGTTCTTTATCTTGATTCCTTGAGACTTACCCGGTAATAGGAGTTACGGTTTAGGATTAGTGTGTAGTGAGACTTACCCGGTGATCTACTCCACTTTAGTAACACCTTCCCCACGCAAAAATCTCAGCTTTGTCCGCTTATCTATAGATCTTGAGTTGGAACCACAACTAGATGCTTTAATCCCTAGAATTGCATGTTTGTTTTATTGACTTCTTATTCATCTTTGATTGTGTTAATTGCTCTTGTGGTTAGAATTGATATAGCACACCGTATTGACTTTGTTTCACCGAGTCCCTGTGATCGACCCCTGGAATTTTCTTGCTTTTACTACGATTGACCCGTACACTGCGGGTTCGCATCCTTGTTTTAAGCTTAAGTCTAGGGTTATAAATTTAAAGCTTGCACACACCGTTTGGAGCGAACAAGTTTTTGGCGCCGTTGCCGGGGACTTGGTCTAGACCGAGCCGGTACGGTTTGCTCTTTGGGGCACTTGCCCCCGTTTCTACTGATCTTTTTGCTTGAGTGTTCTTGCAGGTTTGTGTTCTTAGGTACATACAAAGCTCTCGTTCCGGCAACGGAACAGAGTTTCGCCAAAGAACAAGTTTTTGGCGCCGTTGCCGGGGACTTGGTCTAGACCGAGCCGGTACGGTTTACTCTCGGGGCATTTGCCCCGTTTTGTCTAACCACTCTACTTGAGTGACTTTTGCAGGTTCTTTCTTAGGTACATGCGAAGAACCCGCACTGGGAAGGAAATCGTTCCTTACGATCCCGAACCAGAAAAGACATACAAGCGACGCTTAAGAGAAACGAAGATGGCCCAACAAGACGATCGCGATCTTGCGGCCGAATTAAAGGAGACGCAAGAGCTGCTGCGTCTCAGTAAAGAAGAATTAATGCAAGAGAAAGAAGAGAATCGCGCCAGGACAGCAGCAATCGAAGCTGAGATTGCAGTCATACGAGACCAGATTCTACTTCGACCGAGGGAAGATCCTCCTGTTGATCCTCGACCGATGCAGAATCCAGTAGCTGATCCTCGACCGAGGCAGATTCCAGTACCTGACGCCCCGGCCGATGTACTTCCACCTCGGATGCCAGTCCGAGATGTTCTTCTTGCAGGAATTCCACAAACCCTAGGTCAAAGGATGGACCCTAATCAACAACTGAGGCGTCCAGGAGTGAACCTGGGAGATCCAGCAGATCATGACTACGAACTTCGACCGCAAGTTCTAGCCATGATTCGCCAATGCCAATTCGGAGGGCTAGAGAAGGAGTCGCCGCATCAACATCTTCAAAACTACGAGATCTTGATGGAAACCTTGCGACCGTCCAGAATTGAAAATAACAACTACAAGCTAAGACCTTTTTACTTTTCTTTAAAAGATAGAGCTCTTACTTGGTATCAATCTCTTCCTCCAGGAAAAATCAGCACATGAGAGGAGATGACCACGGAATTCTTGACCAAATTCTTTCCCCCCTCAAAGACCGCCGAAATGAGAGGGAAGATCAATGCTTTCATCATGAAGGACAAGGAGAGCTTGTCCAAGTCTTGGGAGCGGTTCAAGGATATCCTTTTGGATTGCCCACATCATGGGATTCCAAAGATCGAGTTGTTGGAGATCTACTTCAAAGGGCTGGACGGAAGCACCCAGTTCAATCTCCAACTACTCTCTGCCGGTACCTTCATGGACATGGCGATTGATGAGGCTTGGGACTTCATTGAGAAGCAAGCCTTGCACATGGAGAAATATACCCACCAAGGAGCTGAAGGTGGAGTTAAAAGAGTCAACTTTCAAGAGACTCAATCCAACAACAATCAACTCACGTCATTGAAGAACGACGTGAAGCAATTAAAGGAGCTCTTAATGGCTCAAACTAAGAAGGAAGAGCAAGGGCAAAGGAACAACAACAATAACGGGTACCGTAACAACAACAACAACGGTTCCCGAAACAACAACTACAACAACAACAATAGAGGATCCAATAGCAACAACTGGAGGGCGAATAACCAAAATCACGGTAACAATCATTCAAACTCAAATTCTAATGATTCCTCTAACCCTTTCCTCTCTCCCCCTTCTTCTTCTTCTACTCCATTGAAAAGCCAAGGGCAAGGATCAAGTTCGTCTCAGCCAGAAAAGAAAGACGCAGTTCTGGAGGCAATCTTGATCAAGCTTAACGCTATGGAGAATTCTATGACTTCATTTTCGAGGGCCCAAAAGTCCTTCGAACAACAACTTGCTAATAGGGCGAATGAAGCGCCAAGAGATCCAGGGAAGCTTCCAGCGAAGACGGAAGCTAACCCTAAGGGCCAGTGCATGGCCATAACGACGAGGAGTGGACTCAAAACTGCAGATCCAGTACCTCGCTCGACGCAGACCACCTCGGTCCAGATCCAGTCGAAGAACACCTCGACCGAGATGCCAACCGAGGCGGAGCAACAGAAAGCAGGAGGAACGACAGAAACTTATGTTCCACCTCCTGCATATAAGCCACCACTTCCATTCCCTCAGTCCAGAGCCAGAGCACATCTTGACAAGCACTTTGGTAAGTTTCTTGACTTGATGAATAAGCTACATATTAATATTCCTTTCCTTGATGCTATTTTAGGTATGCCCGCCTATGGGAAGTTCTTAAAAGAGATCTTATCAAGGAAGAGGAAGCTGGAGGATGTTGGTGAAGTTAGGATGACATCTAAATCTTCGGAGCTTATCAAGATCATGAAGGAAAAGATGCCGCCTAAGTTGAGAGATCCCGGCTCATTTTGCATTCCCATTCAAGTTAGGGATGTCACTTGTGAAGTCCTTTGTGATCTAGGAGCCAGCGTGAGCATCATCCCGCTGGAGTTGTGCACTAAGATCGGTCTTGGAGAGCCCAAACCGGTCAAGATTCGACTCTACATGGCGGATCGCTCCATTACCCATCCCGTGGGCATCTTGGAGGACGTTCCGGTCAAGTTAGGTAACTTCTATCTACCCATAGATTTTGTCGTACTTGACATTCCCGCAGATTATCCTGTTCCTATTATTCTCGGGAGGCCATTTCTAGCAACTTCGGGTTGCAACGTGGATTGCAAGAACGCCAAGTTGAAATTCAACGTTGGTGGCGATGAGGTGGAGTTCGCGCTACTTGCAGCCATGAAAGGGGAGCAACTAACTGATGATATCTTCAACATCTACGATGAAGAAGAATCAAGAGAATTAGTGAGCTCTATCTTTATTAACGATCCACTCGAAAGAGTTATTAGCTTCAATTTAATGGAGGAAGGTATAGATGCTTCTTGTGATGCAGATATACGGAGCTTGAAGGCACTGGAAGAGGATCCAGGAGCTAAAACTGAAAAGCTCATCCAGGAGACGAAGATCTCTAGTCTCGGATCCAGTAGCAGTACTTCGACCGAGGCACTTTCTGGACTGAGCGAGGCGACCGAAGAACATCTCGGTCAACGCCTATGCGCCTCGACCGAGGTCGAAGGCGAGATGATTCAAACTGAGACTTCATCAAGTCCAGTTTCTGATACCACTCCACTGGAAAGAGGAAGCATGGATTCCCCCCAGAAAGCACCCCCAGTCGTGAAGCTTAAACAGCTCCCAAATCACTTGAGGTATATCTTTCTTGGACCGGATTCTACTTATCCCGTTATTGTTAGTGCTTCCCTTTCCGAATCTGAATTATCTAAGTTAATGCATGTCCTGAGAAAGCATCGAAAAGCCATAGGTTACACCACGGATGATCTTATTGGCATTAAACCTTCTTTCTGCATGCATAGAATTCTAATGGAAGATAATCATAAGACTTCACGGGAACCTCAAAGACGGTTAAATCCGATCATGAAAGAGGTTGTGAAGAAGGAAGTTCTTAAGTTGTTGGATGCAGGTATTATTTATCCTATCTCGGACAGCAAGTGGGTTAACCCGGTGCATGTCGTTCCGAAGAAAGGAGGGATGACAGTTGTGACGAATAAGAACAACGAGTTGATCCCAACAAGGACCATTACGGGTTGGAGAGTTTGCATCGATTATAGGAAGCTGAACACGGCAACTCGGAAGGATCATTTTCCGCTTCCTTTCATCGATCAAATGCTCGAACGGTTGGCCCAGCATTCACACTTTTGTTACTTGGACGGCTATAGTGGGTTCTTCCAGATTCCTATCCATCCGGATGATCAGGAGAAGACCACTTTCACTTGTCCTTGGGGGACGTTTGCCTATCGGAGGATGCCATTCGGATTGTGCAATGCACCCGCTACCTTCCAGCGATGCATGATGGCTATCTTTTCTGAGTACATAGAGGAGATCATGGAGGTATTTATGGATGATTTTTCTGTATATGGTTCCTCTTTTGATGATTGCCTATCTAACCTTTCTCTAGTACTTAAAAGATGTGAAGACACTAACCTTGTTTTGAATTGGGAGAAGTGTCATTTTATGGTTAATGAAGGCATTGTGCTAGGACACCTCGTTTCTAATCGAGGTATTGAGGTTGATCGAGCTAAGATCGAGACTATTGAGAAACTCCCTCCTCCTTGTTCTGTTAAAGGTGTGAGGAGTTTTCTCGGGCATGCAGGTTTCTACAGGAGATTCATAAAGGACTTCTCTAAAATTTCTAAACCTCTAACTAACCTCTTGAATAAAGATGTTGTTTTTGAGTTTTCGCAGGAGTGTCTTGATGCTTTTTACAGGATTAAGGAAGCGTTGATCTCCGCTCCCATTATCCAGCCTCCTGATTGGACCTTGCCCTTTGAGGTCATGTGTGACGCTAGTGATGTAGCCGTAGGAGCGGTGCTTGGACAGAAGAAAGATGGACGGACCACCGCCATTTATTATGCTAGCAAGACGCTAGATGAAGCACAACGCAACTACGCTACCACCGAGAAAGAGTTATTGGCGGTTGTATATGCCTTCGAGAAGTTTCGTTCGTATCTAGTAGGGGCGAAAGTCATTGTCTACACCGACCATGCAGCCATCCGTTACTTGTTGGCTAAGAAAGATGCAAAGCCGCGCCTTATTCGATGGATTCTCTTACTTCAAGAGTTTGACCTAGAGATCCGCGATAAGAAGGGATCCGAGAATTCAGTTGCGGATCACCTCAGCCGGCTACCGGAATCCTCCCGCGAGGCGGATAACCCACCCATAGACGATTCATTCCCCGATGAGCACTTACACGTCTTGGAGCGTTTGATGGACCTACTTACTTCACCCCACGATGGAGGTGAAGTATGGGGTGAGGGAACCTCCTACCTCGTTTGAGACGCATCATGGTCCAGCTAGCGACCTTAAATCAAGCGCTTCTTGGGAGGCAACCCAAGGTATTGCTTTCTTTTCCCGTTTTCTAGTCTAGATTAGATAGTTCTTGTTTTTGCTTTGCTTTGCTTTGTTTTTGGCGTTCTGGACAGACAACAGGGAATATCTAAGGAGGAGCACAACTGGAAGGACAGAAGTTCGAGATTCTGAGAAGACAGAAACACCTCGGTTACTGTCAGAACACCTCGACCGAGATGTGCTTCGCCAACCGAGATGGTCATTTCTGGGAGCTGTTTCTTACTTCTTCCTGCAGTTTAGCTATGTTCGGTGAGTATCCTGTCCTTAGACTTATTTCGACCCACTGGGACAGTGTGTCCCAAGTATGGGGTATGCGGATATGTTATTTGACTATGGATGATTGTATGCTACTTTGATGGATATTTATGATCGTATTTATGCTTCATTGCTTTTATATGATTATCTGATATTACATGCATACCTACAGGTTATTTGATTGAGAAAAACGTCGAAACTGAAAAAAATGGTTTTTAAAATTTTTTTTTCGATCTCGACCGAGTCAGTCTTGGCCAAACGAGGCATTTCACCTCGGTTGAACCAAGAACACCTCGACCGAAGTAGGTTAACTGAGAGTTTTCGAAAACGAATTTTTGTTACTTATCTGGATATGACCTCAGTGAAGATCTTGTTTACTGACTGGTTTTAAATTCTTTATGTGTTTGAAAGGTTTTATAATATGTTTAAGTTGCTAAATGCTTTGTTTGAAATTATTGGCATGTTTAATACTTTGTTTTTATCCAAATTATGTTGAATTTGAAGGTTGACACCACAAGATAAGTTCTCTCACTTTCTTCCTGGAAAGACCAAGGCAATTCATTCTTCTCTCTTCTTCTTCTTGATCATGCTTAGCCCCTCATATACATTTTGCCCCCCTTTACCTATCCGGGAATTTGGAAGCAAGCGAAGTGGTGAAAGCAAGTGAAGTTAAAGTTGAGGAGTTGGCTGGAAGTGAAAGTGCTAGAAAGTAATAATAGGTTTGGGGAAGTCAATCATGAAGATGAGTAACTCGGCACCATTCACATAGCCGGGTGTTTGTGTCTTGCCAAAGTCGGATTGAGCGATATTCCTAACGGGTCATGGTATGTGCATCAAGGGTTTGATGCATCTCGAGAAATTGATGATTGCAGATTTCCTAGGCTTCGGTTATTGTGCACCTCTGTCCATGCATCCCAAAAAGTAAAGAAAAAAAAAAGGTGGAATAAGCAAAGCTTATTGGTGGAAGATGTTGCAAGTCAAAGTGGAAGTGAAGTTCATCCTTTTCCCGGATTCTATCACCACATTACCTTACATACATCCCTACCCTACACGTTTCTTGACCTTTTCTTTTGGGAAGCCCTTGAGACCTTGAGCTTGTTGATTGACTTAGTGGTTTAAACTGGATTATACATGATTAATTTTGATAATTATGAATTATTATGCATTCTATGATTTTATGCAAAGATGAACAACTTTTCTATATTTATAAAATGTTTTGAGCATATTGAGTTTTTAATTTCCAGGAAGTACTCTCTTAGAGTGATCTATGATAGTTGCACACCATAAAATGTTTTTTGAAAGACTTTTTCATTGATTTTATTGACTTATAATCCATTCTATCTTGTCTTCTATATGCGGAACTTGCTTGGAGACAAGCAAGGGCTAAGTATGGGGTATTTTGATAGCATGAATTATAGTCTATATTTTGGGGTTTGTTTGGATGTTTTATCTTCAAAAATCTGCATGTTTGTATGTATAATATGTGATTCTATTACCATTTCATCTACCTTTGCGAGAATCGAGGTCTACACCTAGTTTCGTTGTAATTGCAGGTAATATGGTACGTTTTGCATCAAAAAGGAGCAAAAGGAGTCATTAGTCATTTGGAGCTACATCCAGGGAGCATAACCATGGATTAAAGATTTACTTTGGACTAGTTTTGAGAGATTTCACATTCAGTTGTGAGTCACCTCGGTTGACCACAGATTCACCTCGACCGAGGTGATCCAGAGACGCCGACTCGACCGAGGCGAACACCTAGGACGCGGCGAGAATATTTTATTCTTGGCTGAGATCTTTTATCTTTGGAAGGTGATCTTATATTTTTGGGCTTGACTCCTGGAAGGAAGAAGATCTTATATTTTACCTATTTTTATGGGAAAAGATCTTTCTAAGATATTTTATCTTTGAAGGGTTATTTTCCTATAAAAAGGGTTGGATTTCCACAAATCCACAAGCCCGCTTACACCGAAAAGCACGCAGCAGCAACAGCCTACTCCAAGTTGGGAGAGTTGAAGAACCTTTTTGAAGGTTGAAGGAAGATTAAAGTCCATAGCTTTTATAGCTTTATTGAAGGGTTTTGTAAGATTGTCTTCAATTCCCTCAATTGTTGTCTTGTCTTTTTGGATTGTTATCCAAGGAACGCTTTGTTGTGATATTTGATTCAGTTATTGAAGTCTTTTCATTAAATTCTTCTTTGTTCAAATATTCACCTTCTTCCCATATACTTAATACTTTCATAATGATGATGAGTGGCTAATTTCCTTGTGTGATTCTAGGGTGATTGACTGAAGGTTGTGGGAAAAACGATGATAGAATAATCTTAGATTCCAGTAGGATCCTGAAAGTTCGAGTCTTTAACCTTAACCCTAAGCATCTCGTTCGGTTGATGAACATCTCGGCCGGGGTGGAATTCTTCTGACCGAGGTGACTTATCCGACCTAAAACTGAGAGTTAAGTGTTAGAGTTTGCCAAATCCTATTCTTATTACACCTTTCCTGGTTCAAAGCAAGCTTAGGATGAGACTTACCCGGTAATTCCTTAGTTTGTGTACCAACGATCATAAGTGTAGGTAATAAAGGTTTATCCTTTATTGGGGTTTGAGTGTGCTTCCATCCCATCTTCGTGAGTTAGCCTGAGACTTACCCGGTAAAGGTTGATTCTATTCCCTTAGATGGTGTGTTAGTTTGAGGTTATAGTTCTTTATCTTGATTCCTTGAGACTTACCCGGTAATAGGAGTTACGGTTTAGGATTAGTGTGTAGTGAGACTTACCCGGTGATCTACTCCACTTTAGTAACACCTTCCCCGCGCAAAAATCTCAGCTTTGTCCGCTTATCTATAGATCTTGAGTTGGAACCACAACTAGATGCTTTAATCCCTAGAATTGCATGTTTGCTTTATTGACTTCTTATTCATCTTTGATTGTGTTAATTGCTCTTGTGGTTAGAATTGATATAGCACACCGTATTGACTTTGTTTCACCGAGTCCCTGTGATCGACCCCTGGAATTTTCTTGCTTTTACTACGATTGACCCGTACACTGCGGGTTCGCATCCTTGTTTTAAGCTTAAGTCTAGGGTTATAAATTTAAAGCTTGCACACACCGTTTGGAGGGAACAGTAAACTAGATAAAATACTTGCAAATAACAATAAGCAAAGCGAAGAAATCAACGAAGATATATCAATCAAGGAGAATGTGAATTCTAGAGATCATAGCGTCAAGTTGTGGTTTTCGATTCAAGACTTCTAAAGAGATATGGCCGGACAAGGCTGTGGTTGCAAAGGTAAAGTATTTCTACGATGTGATAGATTACGGGGGAGGTATCACTATCCACTATCACTAACCAAAGACCCTTTTACCGGGTAAATTTGAAGGATCTAGGGAAAGGAACTATAACTCAAACCAACAACTCGGCCTAAGGGAATAGAACTAACCTTCACCGGGTAAGTCTTAGGTTAACTCACAAAGCTAAGGCGAAGCACACTCAAACCTAACAAAGGATAAACCTTTGTTACCTAGAAAACGTCATCTTCGGTACTCAAGAAAGGGAATCACCGGGTAGGTCTCAACCCGATCTCACGCATACGCCTTAGAGGATTCTAAGGGTATAAAGCTCTCATGAAAGACTAGGATTTGGGCAAACTATAACCTAGGCTCAAGGATAAAACGTGATCGGGCAAACAGAAGTAAATATCGGATTGTTCTTACTCAAATCTCGGCCGAGATTCCTGAGACCGATCCGAGATCGTCAACTGCGTAAGCAAAACTCAACCTTCAGGGTCTAATCTAACTTAAAGGTCATTCTATCATCATCTAAATCACAACCATCAACTAGTCACCCTAGAATCACAAAGGGTTTTAGCCAACAACAGTCATATTTGAATAAAAGAAAGTATAAGATATCAAATAAGACATAAATCAAGAAAAGACAAATAACACTTAACAAATAATCTCCAAATATCAAAATTGGATCAAAGCAATAACAAAGGTTCGACCTTTTGTTCAAAATAATGAAAACAACAACTAAGTTTATCCCTTCAAGAATAACTCACAAAACTCCACAACTATCTATGCGAATCTTCAATCCTCCGATGTTTCCTTCCTTCTCTTGCCGTCTTTCTCCATGTTCCGAACTGCAGCGGAAATCAGCTTCCGAAAACGTGTCCGAAAAGAAGTGTGAAAAAGGGGCTCCCTATAACCCTTGCCGTCACTCTCTATAAATATTAAAATTAGGTTTTGTCTTTGGGCCGCGGGCTATCTTTCAGCGTAATCTCGGACGGACCCGAAGAAAATCTCGGCCGAGATAATTTATACTCATCCGAGATTCCTTCTTTGTCACATACTTTCTTCTGCTCTTTGCTTCCATTCCAACTGAATCTTCTTCCTAAGGACCTTTGATCATCTTTTGTATCTCAGTGTACTACATCATACCCTCTCCTGGACTCCTTGTATGTAACACCCCAAATCCGCAAGACTCGGGGCGCTACTAGCCTAGGATCTCATAGTGGATCCTGACCCTAGCCTGACAACAAGTTCACTAGATCTTACAACAAGGCACAGATAGAGATAAAACCAAATACATAAAGTTGTATAAATATATACATCAAGGTTTACAAAACACATCCGAGTACAAAACGGCAACACAAATCCATACGTCTACAAAATGTCCCCAAAATCCTCGCACATCCTAGTGTACGGAAGCCATCAGCTGATCACCCATCTGGCTCACTCTGTAGTCTTCCTATCCTACAGAAGATCTACAACACGATATAAAACCGTTAGCTAATTGAACATGAATAAGAATGAAAGGAATAACACATACAACACATCAAAACATCACAATATGCAATGTAACACGCACAACCATTTATTATCTTCAATTACGTTATATGATTACTAATTCAACTTTTTTGTGGCACGAGGAGTCTTAAGAACCTCGCCTCTGTCCCCTTTCACACAGGTTTTGCATGGGGATTTACCTCCCCCCTGGAGTACCGGTTTCAGAGCACCTTCTCCACTATCGGCAAGCTTTGACAGGTGGTCACGACCCGTGATAATACACTTGAGCCTTTTAATAAAATATGTGGTTGTCCTAGTCCGGTTTAGGTTATAAATGCAACAATTATATGCACACACACCACCATCACACTAACTCAAATCCACAATTGCTCGCTAAGTAAGTCATATAGACTTACGTGATATCAACGTAATCATGTACCACGTCACAATTTCCCCTTGAGGAAACGATCAACGCCTACATCAAAAAGACACACACAAGAATAAAACTCTGGTAAGGTTAGGAGACTGATAGCATGAAATATAACTATATTTTAGGCACTTCTTTTGATTGTTTTTCCCTCTTAGATGTGTACATGGATATGAGTTTGAAGCATTTGTGAGCACTTTCACCTATTTTATCGATATATACACAAGCTTTGTTATGTTTATACGTGAATTAAGACATGAATTGGAGCTTAATGTGGAGGGATAGGAGTATTTGATCATGCTAAATGTCACGGAGATGCTTTGGAGAAGCTAAGGAAGGAGCATGATTGAAGAAGTTTGTGAAACAAAGGCTTTCACGAAGGCCAAAGAGTTCCACGACCTAAACCACGACCGTGGTTATGCATTGAGTTCGTGGAGAGTGATTTTGGAGCACATAAGAGGATTCCACGCCCTAAACCACGGCCGTGGAATGTTGTACTAGACCGTGATTTCCATGACGATGTGACGTGTCATATTTGCCACGTCAGCGACGGTTATTAGGCTTTTCTCGTAACCCTATTTTGCCCTATAAGAAGGCTTGAGAAGGGAGTTTCGAGGACGTTCGCTGAGGGCTTCATTTTACCTTCACTTACAGTTCCGCCCTTAGGGTTTATACGAAGGATTGGAGAGTTCGGATCGTGGCTTGAGAAAGACGCAATATTGAAGATTGTGTACTTCGAGATTTTTTTAGGGTTTGCCTTTGGAGACGGATTGACACTCCGTTCTTCGTTGTTCCTTAAGATTGTTGTGAGGATTCCTATTCCATATTCTGAATTCATTAAACATGTACTTTGGTTTGTTGGATCTGAGATTTACTTTGATTGTTTATTGAGTTTTCGAGGGTTTTTACCTTTTTTCTCTTCTTAATTTGATATTTGATTCAATGACTATGATTATTGGCTAAAACCCTTTAGCAATTCTAAGGTGAAGTGTTGATAGTTGTGGCTTAGATGATGATAGATCGATCGTAAACAGATTGGACCCTGAGAGTGTGAGAAACCTCGTCGACAACCTTTTCCACGGTCTGTTCTTGAAAACCACGGCTGTGGTTCTTCAAGATCTAGCCGTGATTTCCTCTGTTTTATGACTTTTGCTTTTGCTTTAATCCAAAGTTACAGATTTGATTTAACCTAGCCTTGTCTTGCCTTTTCTAGGTAGTAGTGAGACTCAACATCCTCTATTTCGGTTTCGAGTGTCACAACCTTAATCATTTTAGTTTATCTTTGATTCCTTGGGTTTGGACATGGGTATTTGAGAGTAATTCTTGTCCTTAGATCCTTTCTATATTGTAGCCTCAACAACCTTTATAGAGAGCATCCTTGGGTGAGGCATATAGGGTTTTGGAACTTCACTGTACTCAACATTACATTAGTTATACCTTTGCAATCTCGACTCTGTCCTTATATCTATAGAATATCTTGAATCGATTGCCACAATTGGATACTTGGATCTTTAGGATTGCTGTTTTCCCAATATTTGCAAAGCTTCTATACTTTACTTGCTCGATAATTTGTGAACTGAATTTGATCCCCCAAATCCCTGAGTTCGATATTCTGAAATTCTTGCTTTACTACGCCAATCCATACACTGTGGGTTCTCTTGCTTTGATTTGAGTTTTATAAATTAAAACTTATTTGCACGCACACTTTGAGGCGAACAAGTTTTTGGCGCCGTTGCCGGGGATTTAGTCTAGACCAATTTCGGTTTTCGGTTGTCGAGCTTGGGAGCTTTTGCTCTTGTAATTTGATTAGTCTTTTTGAGTGAATATTTGCAGATTCTTTAGGTATATGTGAAAGACTAGATCTACCAAAGATCTAGTTCCTTTTGATCCAGAACTTGAGAAAATTTTGAGAAGAAAGTTGAAAGAGAAAAAGATGGCTGAAAATAATGAGAGAAACATCCAAGAGGAGTTGGATGAAGCTCGAGTTCAACTCAAATTGAGTGAGAAAGCTCGTATGGAAGAACTAGAGCATCATCAATTCCAAATAGATGAGCTCAAGGCTATGATGCTAGACATGAAGTTGGAGATGAATGATTCTAAGAAGAAGAAAGTCAAGCCAACTAAGTCCGTTAGAGCTGAATCATCCGACGATGATGACATGCCGGACCTAGAGGATATTACACCAATAGTCGGTCCAATTCGTGATAATCCTAGACCACAAGTTAATCCTCGCGTTCCCGTTGGAGATGTGAGAGTTGCTGATGGAGGGGATGAACCACAAACCCTTAGACAAAGGATGAATCCAATTCAGCAACCACGCCGTCTAGGTGTGAATTTCGGAGGTGAAGACGTCCAGGATTTCGGGCTTAGCCCGCAAGTTATTACCATGGTTTGCCAAAGTCAGTTTGGTGGAACGAGTGCTGAATCTCCACACCAACACTTGCAGAATTTCGAGATTCTAATGGAGACATTGAAGCCGAAGAGGGCTATCAACAACAACTACAAGATCAAACCGTTCTTCTTCTCTTTGAAGGACAAGGCTTTGTCTTGGTATCAAGCTCTTCCGGCTGGAAGACTTAACACTTGGGAGGAATTATCTTCGGAGTTCCTCACCAAGTTCTTTCCGCCATCCAAGACGGCGGAGTTGAGAGGTAAGATTAATACTTTTTCTATGAAACCTAATGAAAGTTTGTTTCAATCTTGAGAAATGTTTCAGGATCTCTTATTGGATTGCCCACACCATGGCATTTCAAAGCTGGAATTATTGGAGATCTACTACAAGGGGCTGGATGTGGAAACACAATTCAAGTTTCAATCTCTTTCTTGTGGTACATTTATGGACATGAGAGAAGATGACGCTTGGGACTTCATTGAGAAGCAAGCCCAAGTGATTGAGAAGTATTCCCACCGGAAAGTGGATCCGAATAACCGGAACCAAGGAGATCCGGGAGCTAAGTTAACTCAAGCTGCACAAACTCAAATATTCTCCCTCAACACCGAGATCAAGGAGTTGAAGGAAATCATAAGAGCTGGCCTTCAAAAGACGAAGGAGCAAGATGTTGGTTATCTAGGGAGGGATAACAACCAGGGCAATAGGAATGACTACTTGAACAACAACCGGAACAACTGGAACAACAACAATAGGAACTTCAACAACAACAATTGGAGATCCAACCAACAAAACTCCGGTAATCCCTATTCGCAAAATAACAATTCACTAACACCTCCATCTTCTTTTTCTACTCCTTTGAAAAGTCAGGGTCAAACATCGAATGGTTCGGGCAAACAGGAGAAGGACAAGAATGATGCCATTATGGAGACAATCTTAGGAAAGCTCCAAGGATTAGAGAATCACATCACTTCGGTTGATAAGGCACAAAAAGCCTTAGAAAACCAAGTGTTCAGCAAGGCCGGAGAAGTTCCTAGAGATCAAGGAAAGCTTCCCGGAAAGATGGAGGACAACCCGAAAGGAAGGGTGATGGCGATCACTACTAGGAGTGGTGTAACAACCACCGATCCGTAGCCCAAGTTTGTAGAAGTCCCAACTGAGAAAGGAAAGGATAAGGAGAAGGAAGATGTCTATGTTCCTCCTCCAGCTTACAAACCTCCTCTACCGTTCCCACAATCTAGAGCGAGAGCGCGTATAGACAAGCAATTCGGTAAGTTCATTGAACTAATGAGCAAACTGCATATTAACATACCTTTTATTGATGCAATCTGTTCGCTCCAAATAGTGTGTGCATGCTTTAAATTTATATCCCAAGAAATATGCTTAAAACAAGGATGCGAACCCGTAGTGTACGGATCAATTATAGTAAAAGCAAGAATTCCGGGGTGTTGATCTCAGAGACTTAGGTGAAATAAAGCAAGTATAGGTTGTCAATGCAACTAATAACCACAAAAGCGATTAAAACAATCAAAAGATGATAATAAGGTCAATTAAAGAAAATATGCAAATTCTAGGGATTAAAGCATCTAGTTGTGGTTCCAACTCAAGATCTCAAGATAAGCGGACAAAGCTGAGATTTTGCAAAGGGAAAGTGTTTTTAAAGTGGAATAGATCACCGGGTAAGTCTCACTACTCACTAATCCCAAACCAAAAGCTCCTATTACCGGGTAAGTCTCAAGGTACTAAGGAAAGGAATTATAATCTCAAACCAACACACCAACTAAGGGAATAGAATCATCCTTTACCGGGTAAGTCTCAGGCTAACTCACAAAGATGGAATGAAGGCACACTCAAACCCCAATAAAGGATAAACCTTTATTACCTAAACTTATGATCTTGGGTAAACAAACAAAGGAATCACCGGGTAAGTCTCATCCTAGACTTGCATTGAACCAGGAAAGGTGTAATAAGAATAGGATTTGGCAAACTCTAACACTTAACTCTCAGTTTCGGATCAGAAAAGGTTCACCTCGTTCAGTCAAGTTCCACCCCGACCGAGATGTTCGTCGACTGAATGAGATGTTCTAGGGTTAAGGTCAAAGACTCGAACTTTCAGGGTCCTACTGGGATTAAGATTATTCTATCATCGTCTTTCCCACAACTTTCATCCAATCACCCTAGAATCGCACAAGGAAATTAGTCACTCATCATCATGAAAGCAATAATCAAATATATGAGAAGGGAATGAATATTTGAACACAAAAACCTTAAGAACAAGACTTCAATAACTGAATCAAATATCAAACAAATCAGCGTTCCTTATAATCACAAATCCAACAAAGACAACAAAACCAAAGGGAATCTAAGAAAGTCTTACAAATCCCCTCAAAAGCTATCACAAAGCTATGAACTTCCATCCTTCAATCTTCAAACTTCCTTCAAACTTCCAAAAATCCTTCCTAACTGCAGTGTAGAATGTGGTGTAGCGGGGTTGCTGAATTGTGGAAAATCCGGCCCTTTTTATAGGAGAATTATCTTCCAAAGATAATAATATCTTAAAAAGATAATATCCTAATAAAATATATCCATATCTCTAAAATAGATCTCCTAAATATATGATCTTCCTTCCAGAAATCCAACCCAAAAATATAAGATCTCTTCCTTCCAAAAATAAAAGATCTCAGTCGAATAAAATATATCTCGCCGCGCCAGGGTGTTCGCCTCGGTCGGGATGCTCCTCAAGATCACCTCGGTCGAGATGACACTGTAGCTGACCGAGGTGAATCTCAACTGAATGTGAAATCTCTTAAATCTGGTCCAAAGTAAATCTTCTTTGTTAATTCCATGCTTCCTGAGTTCTCTTTTAAGCTCCGGAATGTAGCTCATATGACTCCTTTGCTTCTTAGCTCCATTTCGATCCAAAACGTGCCATTTTACCTACGATTACAAAGAAACTTGGTGTAGACCTCGATTCCCGTAAAGGTAGATGAAACGACAATATAATCACATAATATACATTCAAACATGCAGATTATTGTAGATAAAACGTCTAAACATGTCCCAAAATATAGACTATAATACATGCTATCACAATTATAGGTATGCCCACTTACGGGAAGTTCTTGAAAGAGCTCCTCTCTAACAAGAGGAAGTTAGAAGACTTTCATCAAAACGATGACGGAGAAGATGCCCCCAAAGTTGAGAGATCTGGGGTCATTTTGTATTCTAATAGGAGTTAAAGAAGTCACATACGACACTCTTTGTGACTTAGGAGCAAGCGTAAGCATCATCCCGCTTGATTTGTGTAGGAAGATCGGTTTAGGTGAACCTAAACCGGTAAAGATGATGTTGTACATGGTGGATCGATCCATAACTCGACCCGTAGGTATCATAGAAGACGTCCTAGTCAAGCTCGGTAAGTTCTATATTCCTATAGATTTTGTTGTGCTTGACATTCCTGTAGATTGTCCGGTCCCAATCATACTCGGGAGACCATTTCTTGCAACCTCCGGTTGTATGGTGGATTGCAAGAACGCTAGACTAGCCTTCGATGTAGGAGAAGAGAAGGTTGAATTTGTTCTCTCAACTTTGGTGAAAGAGCTTGCACTTGGAGAGGATATGTTCAACATCTATGACGAAGAGACGTCTAGAGAGGAAGTAAGTTCGATCCTATTCAAGGATCCATTGCAAAAGGTTATAACCATGAGCATCATGGAAAAGGGAGAAGAAGAAATACAATGCTGAAGTTGAAGCTTTGGAGGAGCTAAAAGAGGTACATAATGAAGAGTTCAAAAAATTCTATCATGGCTCGGAAAACAGAAGAAACCACGGCCAATCGTGCTATTCCACGACCGTGGTTCCTCAAATCCAACCCATAGAGTGTTATTTCGAGAACATCAGAGACTTTCACGCCCTAAACCACGGCCGTGGAAGTAACAAGTGTGCCGTAATTTTGGGAAATTCAGAGAACAACTCCGTTTCTCCTATAACCACTCTTGAGTCTTCTTCCACCACTCCCACATCCTTAGAGACTTCTAAGGAAGCATCAAGAACGCCTCAAGACACATCAAAGGCACCAATTGCTTTGGAATTAAAGCCTCTTCCCACACATCTTCGGTATGCTTTTCTTGGAACTAATTCTACCTTTCCCGTTATTGTTAGTTCCGATTTAAAGGAAGATGAACATGAGAAACTTATGAATGTGTTGAGGAAACATAGGAAAGCTTTAAGCTATACCATAGAGGATCTTGTAGGAATTAAACCATCTTTATGTATGCACAAGATTCTAATAGAGGAGGATTACAAGCCTTCACGACAACCTCAAAGACGGTTAAACCCGGTCATGAAAGAGGTCGTGAAGAAAGAAATACTTAAGTTACTTGACGCATGTATCATCTATCTTATCTCCGATAGCTAGTGGGTGAGCCCCATTCAAGTCGTTCCCAAGAAGGGAGGAATGACCGTTGTAACCAACAAGAACAACGAGCTCATTCCAACAAGAACCGTGACGGGTTGGAGGATGTGCATTGACTACCCCAAGCTGCACAATGCAACTAGGAAGGATCACTTCCCACTACCATTCATAGATCAAATGCTTGAAAGGTTAGCACAACACTCCTACTTTTGTTATCTTGACGGTTATAGTGGTTTCTTTCAGATTCCGATTCACCCGGACGATCAAGAGAAGACCACATTCACGTGCCCATGGGGTACGTTTGCTTATAGGAGGATGCCATTCGGACTTTGCAACGCTCCATCCACCTTTCAAAGGTGTGTGATGACCATCTTCTCGGAGTATATTGAGGAAATGATGGAGGTTTTTATGGATGACTTTTCAGTTTATGGTTCCTCATTTGACAATTGTCTTGCTAACCTTTCTCTTGTTTTGCAAAGGTGTGAAGACACTAACCTAGTTCTTAATTGGGAGAAATGTCCGTTCATGGTTAAGGAAGGCATTGTGCTAGGACACTTGATCTCTAATAGAGGGATCGAAGTTGATAAGGCTAAGATAGAGACTATAGATAAACTTCCTCCTCCATCTTCAGTGAAGGGGATAAGAAGTTTCCTAGGAATGCAGGATTTTATAGGAGATTCATCAAAGACTTTTCGAAAATTTCGATACCAACTAATCTATTGATGAAGGATGCAATTTCTAACTTTTCGCAGGAATATTTAGATACTTTCTATAAGATTAGAGAAGCTCTCATCTCAGCCCCAATAATCCAACCTCCAGATTGGAATCTCCCATTCGAGGTTATGTGTGATGCAAGTGACGTAGCTGTTGGAGCGGTACTTGGACAAAAGAAGGAAGGCCGCACTCATGCCATCTACTATGCTAGCAAGATGCTAGACGAAGCACAACTCAACTACGCCATAACTGAAAAAGAATTTTTAGCCATTGTATATGCTTTTGAAAAGTTTCGTTCTTATCTTGTATGAGCGAAGGTGATTGTATACATGGACCATTCAGCAATACAATATTTGCTCTCCAAGAAGGATGCAAAACCAAGGCTGATTAGATGGATTCTTCTTCTTCTTCAAGAATTCGATTTAGAGATTCGGGACAAGAAAGGTTCCGAAAATTCCGTAGCGGATCATCTAAGTCGTCTACCATACACCGACGGCGATGACCTACCCATTGATGACTCCTTCCCGGATGTGCACTTACACATCATGGAAGAGTGCATCGACAAGATTTCTAGAGGTAACGAACCTTGGTTTGCTGATTTTGTAAATTATTTGGTTTGCCAGGAAATACCTCCCGGACTATTCTATGTACAAAGAAAGAAGTTCTTTAGGGATGTCCGCCAATACCATTGGAACGAACCTCTACTCTTCAAGAGAGACCCCGACGGCATCATTAGAAGATGTGTGCCGGAAGACGAAATGCAAAGCGTCATTCGTCATTGTCATTCACTTCCATGTGGAGGACACGCTAGTTCCAATAAAACTAGCGCTAAGGTATTGCAATCCGGATTCTTTTAGCCTACTTTATTTAAGGATGTGCAAACCTTTGTTTCTTGTTGCGATGCTTGTCAAAGAACAGGAAACTGTTACGCTAAGAACGTGTATAACACAAAAGTCTTAAATTTATAACTCGATATATTTTCCTAACTCCTAGCGAACCCACAGTGTATGGGTCGTTTTGTAGCAAGAATAGTATTCCGAGGTCGAACACAAAGACTGAGGTGAAATCGAATCAAATAAATGATTGTGGATAGTGCAATTCTAGTCTAAGAAAAGAGAAAGAAATAAAGAAATGAAAATCATGATATTTTTGGCTTTGGTTTTATGGTGATCAAGCAAGGATCACAAATGATGCAAGTTTATAAAACAAACTAACAAAGCAAGCTAGCAACACAATCAACAACATAAACACAAGATGTGTGATCAAAGAGAGAAAAGCGGATTCTAGAGGTTAGGAATTCCGGTTATGGCTTTGGAATCAAGCTTCTAATCAACCTTGGACTAGCTATGGTAAGTTGGGAAGGAATGTTTCTCAAATGGGATCAATCACCGGGTAGGTCTCATGATCCACTAATCCCGCACCTAAGGTCCTATCACCGGGTAAGTCTCTAGGAGCCTAAGGTTGGGAAATCTACACAAACCGGATTGCTATCTAGGGGTCAAACCTCTCCTTACCGGGTGAGTCTCGGGAAGGCTAGTCCTAAGCAACAATCCTAGCACACTCAGTCCAATAACGGCTTATGAGGCTCACTGCTACCTAGAGTTCATCATCTTTGGTACCTAAGATCAAGAATTACCGGGTAGGTCTCTTCCCTCACTTAGTTTACTAGCATTAGGTCTCCCTAGGCTAGATTATGCTTAACAAACACTAGGATTTCAACAATCTAACATCCTAACATTTAGATTTATCAATACAAGCACAACAAAGAAAAACCACGGGCCGATAATCCAAAACCACGGCCGTGGTTAGGCAAGGACAGACCGTGATTTGTAACATAGGTTAGGTTCGAGCAAGCAAATCATCCAAGGATACATTTAAGCATATTCTATCATAGTTCAAGCCATAACCATCATTCCGTTACCCTAGAATCACTACTATTTAGCCAACGACAAGCATTTTAACATTTAAACTCAACAAGCAAACATTCATGGCTTCCATAACAAGAAAATGAAATGAAAGAGAAGAGAAACAAGTAAACACAAGTAAACCAAGTTGAATATATGTTTAAGAAAGACTTACAACCCTTCAAAAGAAGGTCCTAATCGTTCCTTACAAATCCTTGCAAATGTCTTCAACAAGTTCACTCAAAAATCCCTCAAAAACTCTGAAAACTCTAAGACTAGCGTTCTTCTTCTTCTTCTTCTTCTTCTTCTTCTTCTTCTTCTTCTTCGTCTTCTTCTCCAAATGAGAGTTTTTTTGCTTCCTTCCAAGAGTAGCCTCCAATAGAATGATGTGTTGTGAGAGAGTATGGGAGAGAATCCTCTAGCAACAGCATGCAGGACCACTTTTATCCTCCACCAAGAGCAAGAGTCGGTTATGGAGATCGTGGGACAGCTGCCACAGCTGTCCAGAGAGAACCAAGACCAAAATTACGGGCGTGGAATCTGGGTCTGGGCTGTGGTTTTGCATAAACAACTCTCTTTTGATCGTTAAGCCATGAGTTGGTGCAAGGCATGCACCAACAAGGTCCTATGTGTTCTCCTTTGCTCCTAGCTTTCTTCTCAATGAGTCCGGAAGTGTGTCATCATGAGGAATGATCCTCGAATGTATCAATTAAGCTCCAAAAGTTCCCCAAAATACCTACAAAACCGACAATAGTTCGTGTAGACGTCTATCTTGACAATATGCATAAATTAAGCGTAAACATCATGAACTAATGCCAAACAATGCATGAATAACGGGAAAAAATATCTAAATGGATGCCTAAACTAACGTCATAAATTGTGTTATCAAAATACCCTATGCTTAAGACTTGCTCGTCCCCGAGCAAGGTCCAACTATAGGCTAAGAGATGACATGATTTATGAATGTAGAAAAACAACATAAAATCTTTTTGGAATTGTACTTCATAAGATGGATCACCTTTATAGTCATGTTTCATGGCAATGGACAAGCAATCATGTATCAAATGAATGAAGGCATGGAAAGACAATTATACTTAACTCGAAAGCATGCATGAAAGGTGAAAATGAAGAAGTCAAGATGATCATGAGTATATCCAATCTAGATCACTAAGTCTTACGCACATGCAAATAGGTCACAAGGACTTAGGAAAGAAAAGGCCAAGAAACATTGTGATAAGGTGGGAATTTTTCTAGGTCATGTGATGCTAATCCGGGAAAGGAACTAACTCCACAATTTCATTTTTGATCAACTTCCCACGAGTGTATATTTTCTCCATCTTTTCTTTCTTTTCTTTTCTTTTCTTTTTCATTTTCTTTTTTCTTTCACTTATTTTTGAGACAATGACATTGGTGTACAACAGCCGAAACCTTGGTGATTAGCGGACCTCGGGATTTTTCCGAGGTGCCTCACACCGGGCACACATACCAAGGCTCGTTAGGACATTTGGTTTGTCCGACTTTGGTAAGGCACAAACACCCGATTATGTGAATGGTGCTGAGTTACTCGTCATCAAAACCAAAGTCCCCAAACCTATAATTTTTTCTACACTTTTCATAACAAATTCAGCACTTCATTCACATCATTCATTCATCAACAACTTCACCCCACACTTGCTTTTCACACACTCAACACACTAGCATGCTCCTATTCCCGGATGGGTCAAAAGAGGTCAAATTTTTATATCAATTGAGGTGCTCAAACAATATGATCAAGATGAGAAGTAGAGAAAGATGAATTGCCTCAATCATTCCTAGATGATGTGCAAGAACTAACATGTAATTTCGACCATCAATCCTCAATCCAATCAAGGCAAACATCATAGTCACAATTCATACATGGGATTCAAGATAAGTATTTCAAGTCCACATATGCATACATCCATTCAACACACAAGGCCATCGATAGCCAATTCACAAAACAATCTCATCATAAGGGTCATATCCAAACTTAGAAGCACTAAATTTTTTTATAAATTTTTGATTTTGTTTTTTGGATTTTTCGAAATATATATGTACAATGCAAAAGCTAATGAAACATGTGACAATATGAAACTATCCTAGATGCAATCATGCAAATGATCATGAAAACTCCACCCCATACTTAGAAACACATTGTCCCCAATGTGCAAATCAAGTAAAGAAAAGTGAAAGAGAGTCCTCACAATATAAAAATGGTGTTGCTTTGGTATTTTGGTTCACTCATGTGGAGTGATGGTGGATGATCAATCAAAGGTGGTAGAGAGCTCCTGATGTTCATTATGGCGTCGGGACCCGCGCTAAGCATCGCTAGCCGTCCAAGTCTCACATCCGCTCCACCCACTTTTGATGCGGGATCATCATCATCACCTTCCTCGTGCCTTGCAAGGCTTCCATGCAACTTAGACTCTAGCACACAAACACCAAACACACCAAAACAAAGACAAAAGCAAAAACAAAAACGAAAACAAAAATGAAAAGGGAAAGACATGTACCAATGGGTTGCCTCCCATTAAGCGCTTCTTTAAGGTCATTTGCTTGACCAAATTCGGGGGCGTTTCACTCAAGGTGAAGTGGGGCAATCATATCCACCGGAGCTTCCGGGATATACTTCTTCAAATGGTGCTCATTCACCTTAAAATCTCCACAATGCTCCCCACCTATCTCAACCGCTCCATGGGGGAAGACCTTCCTCACCACATAAGGACCCGTCCATCTTGACTTTAGCTTTCCGGGGAAGAGCCGCATCCTTGAATTGTAGAGAAGGACTAATTCACCTTCACTCAACTTCTTTGGGATTAGACGTTTGTCATGCCAACGCTTGGTCCTTTCCTTGTAAATCCGGGCGTTTTCATAGGCATCCAACCGGATCTCATCAAGAGCATTAATGTCTAGCAACCTCTTCTCACCGGCTTCCTTGAGGTCAAAATTCAGCCACCTTATGGCCCACGCCCTATGCTCCATTTCCACCGGAAGGTAGCAAGACTTGCCATAAACTAGCTTGTAGGGAGTGGTGCCAATTGGTGTCTTGAAGGCGGTTCTATAAGCCCACAAAGCATCATCAAGCTTCATAGACCAATCCTTTCTTGTCCGAGAAACCGTCTTCTCAAGTATCCCCTTTATCTCCCGGTTAGAGATCTCCACTTGGCCACTAGTTTGTGGATGGTAAGGTGTTACCACCTTTTCAGTCACCCCATACTTAGCCAAAAGTGTTCCAAAGTTCCTATTGGTGAAATGCTTCTCTCCATCACTTATGATCACTCTTGGTGTTCCAAACCTAGGGAAGATGACTCGGTTGAAGAACCGCACCACAACTTTGACATCATTTGTGGGAGAGGCGGTTGCCTCCACCCATCTCGACACATAGTCCACCGCCAAGAGAATGTAGAGGTTTCCACATGAAGCGGGGAATGGCCCCATGAAGCCCACACCCCAAACATCAAAGACTTCAACCTCTTATATGTTGTTCAAGGACATCTCATTCCTCCTTGAGATGTTGCCCATCCTTTGGCAAGCATCACATGCCACTACAAAATTCTACACATCCTTAAACAAGTTAGGCCAATAAAAACCGGATTACAATACCTTTGCACACGTCTTGTGTGAGCTAGCATGGCCTCCACATGGCAAGGAGTGACAATGGCGGATCACACTCTCTACCTCATCCTCCGGGATGCACCTCCTAAAGACTCCATCCGGTCCTCTCTTGAACAAGAGAGACTCACTCCAATAGTAATGCCTCGCATCCTTGAAGAGCTTTTTCCTTTGGGCATATGACAAACCGGGTGGCACCTCTTCACACACAAGATAGTTCACTATGTCCGCATACCATGGCTCACTCCCTCTAGACACTTGAAGCAAGCACTCCTCCATCATTTGCAATTGCTCATCCCGGAATGAGTCATCAATCGGGATGTCATCTCTCTCAACCTCCAATGGTGGTAGCCTACTAAGATGGTCCGCCACTGAATTTTCGGAACCCTTCTTGTCCCGAATTTCCAAGTCAAATTCTTGGAGAAGAAGGATCCACCGAATCAAGCGAGGCTTGGCATCCTTCTTTGTGAGGAGATATCGGATCGCAGCATGATCCGTGTACACAATGACCTTGGCTCCAACAAGATATGACCGGAATTTCTCAAAGGCATACACTACCGCTAGCAACTCCTTCTCGGTTGTGGCATAGTTGAGTTAGGCATCATCTAGCGTCTTGCTATCATAGTAGATGGCATGTGTAAGCCCATCTTTCTTTAGTCCTAAAACAGCCCCAACGGCCACTGACCGAAGGTATTTCTATGGTCGTCTATACCCAATCAAAAGTAAATCCCGACTTAGCACTAAGAACAAGTATAGTGATTAAGTAAGGGTCAAACCCAAGAGAGTTAAGGTGTTTTAGATGCAATTATCGATTATAATGACAAGTGGCACAAAGGGGGGGGGGGGTTTGGTTGGATTGATGCACAAAAGCTTATGAAAACGATTAATGCGACAAGTAAGACAATAATGGATGAATCTACACTAGGTTGATTCTAAGCATGCAATTGCTACTTTGGTGCATTCCTTTAACAAGCTTTTAAGTAATCTCCCGTCTCGATCATACATATGTGTTGATCCAACTGGCATCAACACAACTTAACCTATTAAAGTTCCGTAAACCTACAAGAACAAATAACAAGTTAGCATTCAAACAAAGACTACGGGATATAAAGAGAAGATTAAAACCATTAAACTTATCTTTGTATTTGTGTTCCTTTTCTTTAAGTAATTACAACCCGTTATTACTTAAAGTTGCTACTAGATTAAAGACCCGAACCCGGAACCTAATAATCCTAGTTGTTTACATGCACTTTACAACCTAAGGTGATCAATCTCAAGTAATAGTTAACATGCAATTAAACAATGGAGATCAAGGAAACACAAAGCATTACTGAATAAAAACTTATATTAAAAGAACTTACAACCAAAGTAACAAAGCAGCTTCAAACCAACCCAATGTAGCAAGGGAGTTAGCAACTCATTACAATGGAAAAACTCAAGTCTAAAATGAATTTTGTGAGGAAAAGCATGGATGATTCTAGCAATCAGCCATGGACTATTTATACTACAAAAGACACTTAATTAGAAGTAAATAGCTGGCCTAAAACAGCCACCTTTAATGCCATAAAGGTGGTGTAAACAGCCGGAGTAAAGCTTCTGGCGTTAAACCGCACGGGCGGCCTTCAGGACCCGCAAGGGCGGTTTAGGCAGAATCGGTTGATCTTCTTCAGAACCGCTGGGGCGGCTACATAACTCCGTTGGGGCGGATCTTTAATGCACTTCAACGTCAGACCTTTTGACTTCTTGACGTTTCTGATGTCAAGGTGCAGGGGCGCCTTAAGGCCAACGCAGGGGCGGTGACATAGACTCTTCACCTTCCAGGTCCCAAGGCGAGGCGCAAACAGGGCGCAAGGAAGCTGGTCTTCGTCTCGTTAAGGCAAGTCACCGCAGGGGCGGCTGCAAGGACGCGCGGGGGCGGTGGAGCAACAGAAGCTTTGCTTCTTGATCGATCTTCACTCCTAAGTGCTTATAACTCCTTCCTTAGCTTCTTTTGATCTTCTTCTTCTGGAGCAAGGAGTTAGTAGTATAAACCGACACTAATGCAATAAAAAGACTCTAAAAACTACCCTAAATGATAGTGATTCCATCACCTATCAAACTCCCCCATACTTAGACCTTTTACTCGTCTTGAGTAAAATAAATGGCAGCCATTAGACTCAAGGTCTCAGGAAGCAAGGGAAAGAAAGAAAAATAATGGAAAACAAGAGAAAAACCAAGAAAGAAAGAAGGAAGGAAAAAAGAGGAAAATGTGAGAAAAAGAGATACTACCATCCTTATAGCTCCAAGAGTGGCCTACCCGGACAACCTCCTTATGACTCCCCTTCTTATGCCGCCAAAACGCCGGAAGGGGAACCTACACTCGGTGTCGCTCATCTTGCCAAGGCGCCCTTTCGGGTTTTCACCTTGCCACTCTTCTTCTTTTCTCACTTAAGCTCACATCCCTCAAGTCCAATTTTATACCAACCTAAGGTTGGTCGGACTACCTTCTTTTTACCTAAACCGCCCTTTCGGGTTTTCGGTTAATCCAAGGATTTTCATGCCTTTTTTCACTTCTTTGGCTTTTTTCTTTTTCTTTTTTTTTTAAATGAAACTGAATTCAACAATGCAAAAATCAACGCAACAAAACAACTAAATGAACTGTACAAGCAATGATATATATCTCTCCGCCATACTTGAAGTGCACTTTGTCCTCAAAGTGGAAATGCATCAAAGGTAAATGTGGGAGAAGGGAAAGAAATGTACCCCTCACTGGGGTGGTCCGGATGGACCACCAGGACCCTCCTCCGGCGGGTAAGGGAAGTGGCTGAAGAAGTGCTCCTGGCGGCGGTAGATGTCATCAATGCGGTCCTCCTGAGCAGACATCCGGCGACTGAAAGAGGACTCAAAACTGGCCTGCCACGCCAGCTGCTGAGCCTCCAGCTGCTGCTGCTGGGCTGCCTGCCAGGCCTCCTGCCTTTGGTCGAAGTGTGAGGTCATGGAGGTGGCAAAAGTGTCCTGCCAGCTCTGCTGCTGCTCTAGCATAGTCCGCTGGTAGTCGGACTGCCAAGCCCGGTGCTGGGTCGTCATGGACGCCATCTGAGACTGAAGGCTCGCAAGGGCCGGGTCCTCCTCTGGTGCCGCTGTGGGCATCTCCTCGTCATTTAGGACGGGCAGATGCTCCTCTTGATGGGCCCGGCTGGAGCTGGCGGCATGCCTCTCCACAATGGCCACTAGTGGCCTCCTCGGCAAGAAGGGATCTGCCGGTATGTAGAGCTCGGAGAGCTCACCTCCCAGTGGTAAAGGTCGGGGGAGGTAGGTGAGGTGGCTCCCATCTGCAAGGGAGATCCAAAATAGGTTCTCCCCGTCCCTCTAGAGGAGCTTGCACCTCCTAAGCATCCCTTAGTGTAGAGAGGAGCTGCTATCCCATCCTCTAACTCGGACAAGTCCATCTTTTGTGAGGCGATCAAAGAGATCACCCCACCGCCGACAATATCTCTCGGCTCATTCCTCCTAATCCGCTTCAAAGCGGCGAGGAAGAGAGAGGGCCAATCCATCAGCTGCTGGATATGTGGAAGGCAGGAGTAGAGCAGTGGGAGGTCCTTGAGCGTGACCTTGTTTTCCTCTTTATGTCCACAGAAGACACTCATGAGGATCTTGGAAATCAACCTCAAACTGGGGTGAGTGAGTTTGTTGGAGTACTCACCCCAACATGGAACTCCGATCCAGTAGCTGCTCGCCAAAAGTCACATAGGTCCGGGTCCGGGACTGGATCCCACCAGTTCTCAGAGGGGTTTAGAGTCACCCCAAAAGCTTCCCGTAAATCATTGTAGTCAAGCGTGTACTTCACCTTGTTGAACTTGAAGGTGAGGCCAGTACACACGTGATCTTCCTTCTGCATTGAAAAAGTGGCGATGAATTGTTTGCTGAGCTCCGGATATGTCGGAGCACTCTTCTGGAGAAAGTCTCCGAGCCCAGCATTCGCCAAAAACGTTTGCATGCTCTCTAGCATGCCCAGTTTCTCCAAGGTCGGAATATGTAGAAATCGAGAGGCATACACAACTCGATCCTGCACAATCCTATATATGTCCTTCTCCATTTCCGTCATTTTGTATTTCCTTGGAGCTTCCATTCTTGCAAATATTCGAGCAAAGGATTAGTGAATGTTTGGAAAAAGGAAAAGAATCGACCTTTCTGTTGGTTTTTCCGCAGGGGCGGTGAGGCGTAGGGGCGGATGCTTGCAGGCGCAAGTGCGGGAGAACAACAGAAGGCGATTTTTTCGAATGCTTTGAAGGTGGTGGCACCTTGGAGTGGCTCCGGTGGTGGTTTTTGGTGCAGGCGACGTTGAAGGTGGCGCAGGAGTGGAGAATCATTGCAATTGAAGGGAGGTGGCGTTTGGCACGAGGGCAGGTGGCGCAAGGGCGTTGGGGGTGTGCGTCCTTGGTGTTGGTAGCACAGGGGCGTCGGAGAGGGTGGTTGGGTGGTTTCTCTGAGGGCGCAGGGGCGTTCGCAACTTAGAGAGAGAGAAGGTGCGAGGGGTTGTGGTTGTGTTTGGTGAGGAGGGTTGGTGGGTGGTACGTGGTAGGTATATGTGTTTTTTCGAGATCCTATTTTTTTTCTTTTCTAGGTAAACCCGCAGGGGCGGGGGTTTGATACTGTAGGGGCGACGACAAGGGAGAGGAGCACACAGGCCCATCGCCGGGGGCGGCACTAGGAATTTGTGTCAAGGATGGCCGCCGCAGGGGCGTGGGGATGTCACCGCGGGACGGTGACAGGCGTGTTGCAGGCGCAGGCCCAGCGCCGGGGGTGGTGCTGGCCTGAATGTCACCACAGGGGCGGATTTCTTGATAGAAGTTCCTCTTCTTATTCCTTCGGGTTGCCTCCCGAGAAGCGCCTTTGTTTTACGTCGTTGGCTCGACGTAAGATCTCTACTTCTGTGGCTGTGCCTCCTCTAGTACCATCTCGTCAATCGGATCGTCCTTGACTCCTTCAAGGTAAAGCTTTAGCCTTTGGCCGTTCACCTTAAATACCTTGTGCGTTTGCGGGTCATAGAGATCCACAACCCCGTGAGGGAATTCTTCGGCTACTATGAACGGCCCTGTCCATCTTGAACACAGCTTACCTGCAAAGAGTTTCAAACGGGATTGAAAGAGAAGTACCTTATTACCTACCTTGAAGTCCTTCCGGAGGATGTTCCGGTCATGCCATGCTTTGGTCTTTTCTTTGTATGTGGTAGCATGATCATATGCATCTAGCCTTAGTTCCTCCAACTCTTGCAATTGGAGCTTCCGGAATTCTCCCACTTCTTCTATGTTCATGTTGCACTTCTTTACCGCCCACCAAGCCTTGGCTCTAACTCCACCGGTAGGTGGCAAGCTTTCCCAAACACAAGCCTAAAAGGAGACATTCCGATGGGAGTTTTGTAGGCTGTCCGATATGCCCATAGGGCGTCATTTAGCCTTGCACTCCAATCCTTCCGCCCGGGAGAAACCGTCTTTTCAAGGATGATCTTTATTTCACGGTTGGATACCTCCGCTTGGCCGTTTATTTGAGGATGATAGGCTGTTGATACTCGTTGGTGAACATGGTACTTCTTAAGGAGAGACGTGATCGTCTTGTTGCAGAAATAGGTACCCCTATCACTGATTAAGGCTTTCGGAATTCCAAATCTAGCAAAGATATTTTCCTTAAGAAATGCTGCAACCACTTTTGAATCATCAGTTTTGGTTGCCTTTGCTTCCACCCACTTGGAAACATAGTCCACCGCAAGCAAAATATATGTGTTCCCGAATGACGTAGGAAATGGCCCCATGAAATCAATTCCCCAAACGTCAAATATTTCACAAAATATAAGAGAGGATTAGGGCATTTCATGTCTCCTAGAAAGATTTCCCACCCTTTGGCATCTATCACACACTTTACAAAACGCAAAAGCGTCTCGAAAAATGTGTGGCCAAAAGAAACCGGCATCCAAAACTTTTCTTGCAGTTTTGTTTGCTCCAAAGTGCCCCCCATATGCTTCAGAATGACAGAAAGTTAAGACAGATTGTATCTCATTAACGCCGGATCACTTGGTCACTACAATGCTTCCAAAGGTAAGGATCGTCCCAAACGTAGTGTCGAGCTTCAGCTTTGACTTTCTCTCGTTGTGCCTTGGTGAAGTCTGGAGGATACTCCTTCCTGACAATGAAGTTCACAATGTCAGCAAACCAAGGCTTAAAAGATGGAAGCTTAAGGCAAACCTCTGTCGACAATTCCGCAGGGGCGCCTAGACAGAGCCGCAGGGGTGGCTGGTGTGAGGCGCGGGGGCGGTTACACAACAGAGAGTTGTGTAGAATGTATCGTCTAGAAAGATTCCGGCTATCTCTCTTTCTTTTCCTGGTTCTTCCTCCTCTTTCACTAGTCTGCTCAAATGATCTGCCACCAGGTTCTCAGCTCCCTTTTTGTCCCTTATTTCTAGGTTAAATTCGCTTAGAAGGATCACCCAACGGATTAATCGTGGTTTCGCCTCCTTCTTTGCCATGAGGTACCTAAGGGCTGCATGGTCAGTGAAAATAATTACCTTTACCCCAAGTAAGTATTGCCTGAACTTCTCAAGGGCAAAACTACCGCCAACATCTCCTTCTCGGTGGTGGAGTAATTCCTTTGTGCTCCATTTAGTATCATAGACGTATAATGGATCACATGGGAGACCCTTCCGTCTTTTTGTCCTAAGACAGCTCCGACGGCGTAGTCACTAGCATCACACATGATTTCAAAAGGTTTCTCCCAATCCGGAGAACGGATAATCGGAGCGGTGGTGAGACATGACTTCAGAGTGTCGAAAGCCTTCTTGCAATCCTCATCCACTATGAAGGTTACATCTTTCTTGAGCAATTCACACAGGGGTGCTGAGATCTTTGAGAAGTCTTTGATGAACCTTCGGTAGAAACCTGCATGACCAAGAAAAGATCGGATTTCCCGAACATTAGTAGGATAAGGTAAATTTTGAATAACATCAACCTTTGCCTTATCTACCTCTATCCCTTTTGAGGATATTACATGTCCTAGCACAATTCCTTGTTCGACCATGAAATGACATTTTTTCGAATTAAGAACTAAGTTGGTTTCAACACATTTTTCAAGAACAAGTTTTAAATGCCCTAAACATGCGTCAAAACTGTCTCCATGGACGGTAAAATCATCCATGAAGACTTCAATGAAAATTTCTATGTATTCGGAGAAAATACTTCTCATGCACCGTTGGAAGGTGCCCGGCGCGTTGCAAAGTCCAAAGGGCATTCTGCGATATGCAAAAGTGCCAAATGGGCAAGTGAACGTCGTCTTCTCTTGATCTTTTGGTGCGATGGCTATTTGGAAATAGCCCGAATATCCATCCATAAAACAGTAGTATTTATGACCTGCAAGACGTTCCAACATTTGATCAATAAAAGGTAATGGGAAATGGTCTTTTCGTGTTACCTTATTGAGCTTGCGGTAGTCAATGCAAACTCTCCATCCAGTTTGTGTTTTGCTTGGGACCATCTCTCCATGTTGATTTTCCACCAAGGTGATGCCTCCCTTCTTTGGAACTACTTGGGTTAGACTAACCCAAGTGCTATCCGAGATAGGAAAGATCATGTCCGCTTGGAGGAGTTTCAACACTTCCTTTTTGACCACATCCATCATTGGTGGGTTCAACCTCCTTTGAGGTTGCCTAGAGGGCTTGGCTTCGTCCTCAAGTAAAATCCTATGCAGGCAAGTGGAAGGACTTATCCCCTTGATGTCCGCAATAGTCCATCCGAGGGCCGTCTTGTGCTCCTTTAGTACGTTCACCAACTTATCTTCTTGTCCGGTGGTCAACTTATTGGAGATGATCACCGGCAAGGTATTGTGTGCTCCAAGGAAAACATACTTGAGGTGTGACGGAAGATCCTTCAATTTTATTTCCGGTGCCTACACTATGGACGGAACAAGCTTTTCGCTTGGGGTTAGTAAAGTGGGCCCAATGGCCAAATTGGAGATAGGTAGCCTTTTATGCCCATCTAATTGGGCTAGGACCTCTTTCATGCTGGATGTTAACACATAATCTGATTTGAAACCATCAATGTCATGCTCAATCACATTTCTCAATTCATCCACATCAGAGTTATCAAAAACATCTTGCACAAAAGGTTCAACAACGTCAATAGCACATAGAGAATGATCATCGCTAGGAAATTTCATTGCATCATAAATGTCAAATTCCACTACTTCTCCATCAAACTCCATGGTCAATTTACCACTAACATAATCAATTTTAGTCCTAGCCGTTTTCAGAAATGGCCTACCTAACAGAATAGGTGCAACATGCGAGTCATTTTCCATATCCATTACAAAGAAATCAGCAGGAAAAATTAGGTTGTCAACCATCACTAATACATCTTCAATTATCCCTTTCGGGTACACATTAGATTTATCAGCAAGTTGTACTACAATCCTAGTTTCCGTTAGTGGCCCAAGGCCAAGTGATTTGTAAATCGAGTATGGCAAATCATTAATAGAAGCACCGAGATCAAGCATTGCTTTGTCAAAGCGGGTTTCCCCTATAACACAAGGAATGCTTACCATGCCCGGATCGCTGCATTTCTTGGGCATTCTCCGTTGGAAAACTGCCGACACATGTTCAGTCACTTGCACTTTTTGTTTCCCCTTTAGCTTTTGATTTCTCTTGATAGTGCAAAGTTCCTTCAAAAAACGAGCATACTTAGGGATACTTTTCACCAACTTAAGGAGGGGAATGTTTACCTCGCATTTAGAGAAAGTCTCAAAGAGGTCCTTGTCCTCTATGATTCTTCGCTCCTTTAATGCTTCAGGAAAAGGAGCCAGTGGCTTTTCGGAGTACAGCGGCGGAAAGTTAGGCCGGACGTAAGTATCCTTTTCAGCAGGACCTTCTGTTGTGTTTTCCGCAGGGGCGTCAGCTTGAAGGCGCAGTGGCGGCTCAGGGGCTGTCACCGCAGGGGCGTCCTTCCTTCTGGGCTCGGCGCAGCTGCAGCCACAGGGGTGGCTGTGGGTGCGGAAATAACGACAGAGGGTTCGCTTTGTGGCTCTTTTGTTGGTTCTTGTCGAATTTGCTTCCCGCTCCTTAATGTTAGGGCACTAACATTTTCCTTGGGGTTTATAAACATCTGGGAAGGCAATCCTCCGAAAGCCTTGATTCGGTCCTTGAAATAGCTTCCGCCATTTGACCAACCTGCTTCTCAAAGTTCTTGATGCTTGATTCTATTATTTGGACATGAGTAGCAAAGTGTTTAGTCAAAACTTGCAACATATCTTCAGTTGAGTGATACTTACCTTGACGGGACTGTTGTTGTTGGTTTTGTTGATCCCTCCAACGAAAATTCTGTTGGTCACGCCAATTTGACATGAAATTCTGTGCAAAGGGATCGTTCCTAGGTCTTTGCTGCTGTGGTTGCCCATAACCCATTGCGTTCACTTCAGCATCGTCATCTTGAACTTGTGGACACATGTCCGTTGGATGATACGGGTCAGCACAAACTCCACAAGCCTTGAGCTTTTGCGGTGTTCCCATAAGTGTTAGCCTCTTCACCATTTCCTTCAATTACGCCAGCTCGGTGGAAATCTCGCTCTTCCCGGAACTCACGACATGAACTCCTTTCTTAGCCGGGGTCCTTCCAAAGTTCCGAGTTCCTTCCGCTAGCTCCTATATCTTTTCCAAAGCAAGGTCAGGAGTAGAGTTAAGAATATTACCTCCGCAAGCCGTATCGACGATCCTCCTTTCATTGTCTAGCAAGCCATTGTACAAGTACAAGACTAGATCTTGAGTTGAATATCCGTGGAAAGGACAGCTGGATCGGAGGCGTGCAAACCTTTCGAAGTACTCGTAGAGAGTTTCGGTTGCCTCTTGCTCGATGTTGCTTATAGCTTTCTTCAAGCTATTGGCCTTTTTAGCTGGAAAGTATTTCTCCAAGAACGCTTTGTGAAGGTTCTCCCAAGTGTCGATGCTCCCGGATGGAAGGTGATAATACCAATCATCCGCCGAATCTTTGAGTGTGAAGCCTAATGACCTCATCTTGATCTATTCTTCGGTAATATTGGCTGGCTTCATGCTCATACAAACGGTGTGGAACTTCCCAAGGTGCTTGATGGGGTCTTTGCCACTTAGCCCATGGAAGGATGGAAGTGAATGAGGCCCGGTTTGAGCTCAAAGTTGACTCCTTCCCTAGTGCCGGTATAGCGACCGCAAGAGGGTTTTGAGCCAAGGTGGGCTGCGTAAGTTGACGAAGAGTACGGTCAGCCATCTCTTGTTGTAGTTGTTGTTGTCTTCGTTGCCGGATGTGTGTCCTCTCAATTTCTGGATCAAAAGAAGCAAAGCCGGAATTAGTAGCACGGGTTTGAACCATAAAAATGGTTCAAACCAATAATCAATAATGACAATAAAACACAAAAACTCCCCGGCAACGGCGCCAAAATTTGACCGAAGGTATTTCTATGGTCGTCTATACCCAATCAAAAGTAAATCCCGACTTAGCACTAAGAACAAGTATAGTGATTAAGTAAGGGTCGAACCCAAGAGAGTTAAGGTGTTTTAGATGCAATTATCGATTATAATGACAAGTGGCACAAAGGGGGAGGGGTTGGTTGGATTGATGCACAAAAACTTATGAAAACGATTAATGCGACAAGTAAGACAATAATGGATGAATCTACACTAGGTGATTCTAAGCATGCAATTGCTACTTTGGTGCATTCCTTTTACAAGTTTTTCAGTAATCTCCCGTCTCGATCATACATATGTGTTGAGCCAACCGGCATCAACACAACTTAACCTATTAAAGTTCCGTAAACCTACAAGAACAAATAACAAGTTAGCATTCAAACAAAGACTAAGGGATATAAAGAGAAGATTAAAACCGTTAAACTTATCTTTATATTTGTGTTCCTTTTCTTTAAGTAATTACAACCCGTTATTACTTAAAGTTGCTACTAGATTAAAGATCCAAGCCCGGAACCTAATAATCCTAGTTGTTTACATGCACTGTAGAACCTAAGGTGATCAATCTCAAGTAATAGTTAACATGCAATTAAACAATGGAGATCAAGGAAACACAAAGTATTACTGAATAAAAACTTATATTAAAAGAACTTACAACTAAAGTAACAAAGAAGCTTCAAACCAACCCAATGTAGCAAGGGAGTTAGCAACTCATTACAATGGAAAAACTCAAGTCTAAAATGGATTTTGTGAGGAAAAGCATGGATGATTCTAGCAATCAGCCATGGACTATTTATACTACAAAAGACACTTAATTAGAGTAAATAGCCGGCCTAAAATAGCCACCTTTAATGCCATAAAGGTGGTGTAAACAGCCGGAGTAAATCTTTTGGCGTTAAACCGCAGGGCGGCCTTCAGGACCCGCAGGGGCGGTTTAGGCAGAATCGGTTGATCTTCTTCAGAACCGCTGGGGCGGCTACACAACTCCGCGGGGGAGGATCTTTAATGCACTTCAACGCCTGAACTTTTGCCTTCCTGACGTTTCTAATGTCAAGGCGCAGGGGCGCCTTAAGGCCAACGCAGGGGCGGTGACATAGACTCTTCACCTTCCAGCTCCCAAGGCGAGGCGCAGACAGGGCGCAGTGGGAGGCACAGGGGAGCTGGTCTTCGTCTCGTCAAGGCAGGTCACCGTAGGGGCGACTGCAAGGACCCACGGGGGCGGTGGAGCAACAGAAGCTTTGCTTCTTGATCGATCTTCACTCCTAAGTGCTTATAACTCCTTCCTTAGCTTCTTTTGATCTTCTTCTAGACCAAGGAGTTAGTAGCATAAACCGACACTAATGCAATAAAAAGACTCTAAAAACTACCCTAAATGATAGTGATTCCATCACCTATCAACCACATCACTTACATCACATATTATCTCAAACGGGAGGCTCCAATTCGGAGGTTGCATGATAGGGGCGGAGATCAAGGCAATCCTTGGAGAAAACAAACTCAACATCCTTCATTAGTAGGTTAGTGAGAGGCTTAGAAGTTTAAGAGAAAATCTTTTATAAACTTCCGGTAAAAACCGGCATGCCCTAAGAAATTCCTTACCCCTTTCACCGAGGTAGGTGGTGACAACTTCTCTATCGTTTCTATCTTTGCTCTATCAACTTCAATGCCTCGTTGGGAAACCAAGTGTCCCAACACTATGCCCTCACTCACCATGAAGTGGCATTTCTCCCAATTTAAAACAAGGTTAGTTTCCTCACATCTCTTCAACACCAAAGACAAGTTAGCTAGGCAATCATCAAATGAAGATCCATACACCGAGAAATCATCATAAACACTTCCATGATGTTTTCAATATATTCAGAAAAAATAGCCATCATACACCTTTAAAAGGTGGCGGGTGCATTACACAACCCAAATGGCATTCTCCTATATGCAAATGTTCCCTAAGGGCAAATAATTGTTGTTTTCTCTTGGTCATCCGGGTGAATAGGGATTTGGAAAAACCCACTATAGCCATCTAAGTAAAAAAAGTGTGAATGTTGAGCTAATCTCTCTAGCATTTGGTCAATAAAGGGAAGAGGGAAGTGATCTTTCCTAGAGGCAACATTAAGCTTCCTATAGTCAATACACATTCTCCATCCCGTAACCATCCTAGTTGGGATTAGTTCATTGTTCTCATTAGTTACTACGGTCATACCACCCTTCTTAGGAACAACATGTATGGGACTAACCCATTTACTATCCGAAATCGGGAAAATGATTCCTGTATCTAGCAATTTAAGGATCTCCTTCTTGACTACCTCCTTCATTAAAGGGTTCAATCTTCTTTGAGGTTCAATTGAAGGTTTATGATTATCTTTCATCAAGATTTTATGCATGCACAAGGAAGGTTTAATGCCAAATAGATCATCAATAGTGTAGCCAATAGCTCTCCTATGCAATTTCAACTCATTCAACAATCTATCAAGCTCATCATCATTCAAAGATGCATTCGCAATCACGGGATAAGTAGAATTTGAGCCAAGGAAAGCATACTTTAAATGAGAAGGGAGAGGCTTAAGATCAAGTTTAGGAGGACCTTTATCGGTTGGAGACGATCCATACAATGTAGGTTGAGATGATTCCAAAGCCATGAAAGACTCTCCAAGACTCCTTGAAGCTTGATCAACAACTAAGGCACTTCTTGGACAAACCACGGGCAAAACCACGACCTTTGGCACAACCACGGGCGTGAAATTGGAAGAACTGGCACTTCTGGACATTACAGAGAGTTCCACGGGTAGAATTACGGCCGTGGTTTCTGGTGCCAGGCCGTGGTTCCTATAGTGATTCAACACACCTTCGTGCACTTCAAATTCAGCACTTGTCTCCTTTTCCAATGCATCCAAAGCCTTGATTTCGTCATTGCAATCATCCTCAACTCCTTCCTCCATCAAAATCAAGCTAAGAACCTTCTCAAGTGGGTCCTTGATCAAGATCGAGCTCACAACTTCTCTAGATTCCTCTTGCTCAACAATGTTGAAAATATCTTCACCAAGGGCTGGCCCCTTCATCATTATGGATAACTTGAACTTAATATTCTCTTCTCCTATGTTGAAGGAGAGGATTCCATTTTTGCAATCCACTAAACATCCAGATGTGGCTAAGAATGGCCTCCCTAGAATGATAGGAACCGGGTAGTCCGCCGGGATGTCAAAAACAACGAAATCTATTGGCACACAGAACTTCCCAAGCTGAAGCGGTATGTCCTCTAGGATCCCTACGGGGTGAGTGATTGAATGGTCCGCCATGTAGAGGGTAATCTTGACCGGCTTTGGCTCTCCTAGCCCAACCTTATTGCAAAGTGCAAGCAGGATAATGCTTACACTTGCTCCAAGGTCACATAGAGCTTCATATTGCACTTCTCCAACTCCAATCGACACACAAAAAGATCCCGGGTCTCTTAGCTTAGGAGGCATCTCCTCCCTCATGGTTTGAATCAACTCGGAAGATCTCTTTGTCATCCTTACTTCTCCGTACTCCTCCAACTTTCTCTTGTTGAAGAGTATCTCCTTCAAAAACTTTCCATAGGCCGGCATAACTAGAATAGCATCCATGAACGGAATGTTAATATGCAACTTAGACATGAGTTCAAGGAATTTACCGAAATGTTTGTCCAAATGAGCTCTTGCTCGTGATTGTGGGAATGGTAGTGGTGGCTTGTATGGAGGTGGAGCCACATATGTTGGCTCATTATCCTTGCTCTTGCCTCCTTCTTCTTGCAATGGTTCTTCCTCCACTACTACTTGCTTTCCCTTGTCATTCCCCTTAGGTAAGGGATCTTTCATGCTCAGCCCACTCCTTGTGGTAATGACCAACACTTGGCCTCTTGGATTGTCCTCAGTCCTTCCGGGAAGCTTTCTAGGATCCCTTTGTGCTTCACCCACCTTTTGGAACACTTGTGCTTCTAGCACCTTTTGAGCCTTAGAAATGGATGTCACCGTGCTCTCAAGTCCACTCAACCTTCCAAGCAATTGTTCAAACATCATTTCGGTTTCTATCTTTTGGAGGTTGATAAAAACCGGGTGGAGGCTCTTGTGAAGCCTTAGGTAGTGGGGCTACACTTGTGGAAGCGGGAGGGTTCAAGGCACCATCTGGGTGTTCGCCCCTAGAGGTGTGTGCAAATAAGTTTTAAATTTATAAAACTAGAATCAAGCAGCGAACCCGCAGTGTACGAATCGACGTAGTTAAGCAAGAATTCCAAAGTATCGAACACAGGGATTTGGGGAGAACGAACTCGATTGCAGGTTATCAAGCAAGTAAATATGAGAGTTTTGCAAATATTGGGAAAACAACAATCCTAAAGATCCAGGTATCCAGCTGTGGCAATCGATTCAAGATATACTTAATGATGTAAAGACAGAGTTGAGATATGCAAAGGTATGCTAATGTAAGGTAATCGTATGGTGAAGTTCCAAAAACCTTATATGACTCACCTACAAGACACTCTCTATACAGGTTGTTGAGGCTCAATATAGAAGGGTTCTAGAGGCGAGAATTAGTGTCAAATACCCAAACTTATAATCCAAGGATCAAGACTAACTTAACCGATTGAGGTTGTTGAGGCTCACAATCGAGGTAGAGGTTGTTGAGGCTTCACTACCACCTAGAAAAGACAAGTCTAAACTAAGCTAAAGCAAATCTTTAACTTTAGATTAAAGTAAAAGCAGATTCGTAGACTTAAGGGAAATCACGGTTAGTTCTTGAGGTTCCACGGCCGTGGATTCAAGAACAGACCGTAATTTAGGGTTGTCGGCGACAATTCTCTAACTCTCAGGGTCTAATCTATTTGCGATCGATCTATCATCATCTAAGCCACAACTATCAACCCTTCACCTTAGAATTGTTTAGAGCTTTTAGCCAATAACAGTCATATTGATATCAATTCAAGAATTAAAAGATAAAAAGATGAAAACTTTCAAGAACTTTCAATACTCTTCAATTCAATCTCAAAGTCACAAAGAGAATAAGCAATGTCAAAAGATTCACAATAGAACAAATAATCGTAACCCTAGGAAAGAAAAGAAAACGGGATGTCAATCTGTTTTCCAAATCGAACCTAATCAAGAAGAGAGATCTTCTTGCAAAATCTTCCAAGAACTACGATCTTCCGCGAATCCGGAGATCTCCACAGCAATCTCCACCAAAAGTGCGAGATTAGATGAATTCCAAAAACAAACTTCGATCTCTTCAAAGAGATGTCAATTGCTTCCAAGCAAGCTAAGCAAAACGTCTTCGTGTCTAAGCGGCGAAGAATGAGGGCAAACGGGTAGCGAAGGTCGTAAGCGAGGTCGTAGCCAAGGTGACGGAATCTTGCTTTGTCCGTCTTTTTATAGTGTAGGGCAAAATGTCGGCCCGGCCCAATCTTTAAAAGATCGTGGCTTCAAAGTGTGGCGAAAAGATTCGCCAAGATCACGGTCGTGGAAGTGTTCTATGACCGTAATTTAGGGCGTGGAAACAATTACGGTTTGCAACATATGTTCCACGGCCGTGTAATCCCCTGGAATGAACATGGATTTCTGACTCCAATTCCACGGCCGTAATTCTGAACGTGGTTTGTGATACGGCCGTATTTTAGGGCGTAATTTAGGGCAAGAACGTGATTCTTCCCTAAACTCGTGCATTCCTCAAACTAAGACTCCAATTTGCTTCCAAAGAGTGTCCTCAATCTATGGACATATCAACTCAACTCTCCTTTGCTCGTTTCCGTTCGGAAATAGCTCCAAATCACCTATAATCAACATAGAACTAGTGTAGACATCCATATCGACAATATAGGTAATACTAGCTCTCATATGCACAAAGTTCAATCAAAGACTATCAATATGAATCAAATACGTTTAGAAAACGTGCCTAAAATATCACAATATTTCATGCTAACAAATAACCCCATACTTAACACTTGCTTGTCCCTAAGCAAGGTCTTTCAAAAAGCTTTAAACAAGAGTTAGGATGAAATATGTGTACCTTCTTTTGGATGAATGTGACTTCTAAAGAATAGATCATTCTCAAACCTTGCTTTAATCGTTTTTCAAACTTTCACACACTTAATCAAAGAGTAAAAAGCAAAGAAAATAACATGAACCAACTTAAGTTCTAAACAAGCATTATAACCTTCAAACATTAACAAAATCAATCTCAAGAAACTTCAATTTAGATCACCAAGTCATATAACATTCTTTTGATCATAAGGACTTCCAAAGGAAAGGTCTAGAATATGGAAGGAAAGGGAAAACTTTAAGGGGAAGTGGTGCATAAATCCGGAAAGTGGACAACTACCTTCTTCTTCTTATGCGGTTTCCGCAACACTTCAACTTAGAGCTTCGCTCTCTTCTTTTCACTTTTCGATTTTACTTTTGGAGTTATGGATAGAGGTGAACAAAAACCGAAGCCTAGGAGATCGGCGTTTCTCAAATTTTTCAAGAGATGCCTCAAACCTTTAGCGCACATACCATAATCCGCTAGGAATATCGCTCAATCCGACTTTGGCAAGACACAAACACCCGGCTATGTGAATGGTGCCGAGTTACTCATCGTCATGATTGACTTCCCCAAACCTATAATTTCTTTCTATTCAATTGATTGCAATTAATTGCTCTCATGGCCCTCCCACATCAAACATGCCTTTTTCTCATTCACTTCTCCAAATTCCCGGATAGGTAAGGGAGGCTAATATTTCAATGAGGAGCTAGATGATCAAAGAAAGAAGAAAAAAAGTATCGAATTGCCTTAATCATTTCAACAAGAAGTATAGGAACTTATGATGTGATTTCAACTTCAATTTTCTAGCATGATTTAGGTAACATCTTCACATTATAAAACTTGCAAAAGAGGTAAGATTCATTCATTCAAGTTCTTTTCAATTCACAATCCTTTTAAGCATGCAATTGTCATCAAACTCAATTCACAAGTAGTGATTATCATGGAAATCATCTCAATTCATTAGAAACACAAAATTTTTCAGAATTTTTCAATTTTTATGGTTTTTTCAAGTTCTTTTTCATGCAATGCAATAAGGAAACGTGTAACACATAATGAAGATGCAACGATAGTCTCAAATGAAGCAAACATAGAGAGTAGAGTTATTACAAACATTTAGTACATCCCACCCCATACTTAGGACGAACATTGTCCCTAATGTTCAAAAGAAAGAACAAAAGGAAGAAAAGAAAAAGAAACTCACAAATGGTGGCGGGAATGTCTAAAACAACGATCATGCATCAATCACTACGGCGCCGGTGGAGGTGGGAATGGAGAGAAACTCGGATCATAGTACCGCCCAAACTGCTGGCGGTAGACGTCCCTCATCATGTGGTCAAGGTCGTCTAAGCGTCCGTCTCTAGCATCCGCCCGGATCTCTAGTGCTCCAACTCTCTCCGAAAGTCCGGTAGCCCAATCCGGCATCTGCTCGTACCATCCCGGGGCGTGACTGTACCATGATGGAGCATCGGATGGTGCTGGTGCTGGTGGCGGTGGTGGTGCTGCTGGCTGCGCCGTGGACCAAGGAGGGGGTGTGTCATACCAAGTGGGAGGTGTAGTCATCCACGTGGGCCTCTCACTCACGCTAGCGCGGCGAGATGACGAGCCTGAAGCTCTAGCTGGACGTGGAGAGCGCCTAGGTACATCCGGGGCCGCCTCCGGCTGATCCGGAAACGTGCCGAACTCGTGCTCCGCTCCTCTACCACTCTCGTACTGATCTCCCATGTCCTCCTCATCCACAACCGGTGGTGGAACGTAAGGGGGAGCCACTAGCCTGTTCGCATGCATCGCAGCGAACGTCTCCTTCCAATTGTGGCGTCCCGCCACAATGGAATACTCCGGCAGCCACTCAATCCCTCTACCCGTCCTAGTCTCCCAAGGCATGCCCGCATAAGGCGGACCTCTATGTGTGGGGAAGATGAGTCCCCTAACCATAAAAGCATGTAGCCCCAAGGGAACCGCCGGTATACGGGTGCAAGCAGAAAAGTCAACACCGAACGTCCTAGCAATGTGGGTCACTATCCCACCATATCCAATGTTCCCCTTCTTCTTGTTCTTCAGTTTACTCATCGTAGCCGCCAAAAGAGTGGCACAATCTGCACGGCGACCGTAAAGCATACAATAGAGCAAGAATAGCTCATCCGTCTTGATCTTTTGGGGCGTCTCCGTCCTAGGAAAGAGACACTCCGAAAGAACACGGTGAGCTATCTTCAAGGCTAGATGGTACATCAATCTAGCCTTGGTATCGGCGGGTTGCCAACGGTCCTCGTCGGCGTAAATCATGGCTACTTCCTCCCAAAAATCCTTGGGGTAAACTCCGCTCGGAAATCGACCGTTATAGGTCTCATGGAACCCGAAAATGGTCCCAAACTCGACAATGCTCAAATGATAGTCTCGTTCCATGAGACGGAAGGAGACGGTCCTATCTACGTGGCTGTGCTCGAAGGACGTCACAACCTCCCGGGTGATCTCCTCATAAGTGTCTTCACGAATGTTCGTGAAGACAAGCAACCCGGCTCTATCCAAGAGCCATGTAAGATCATCTACTATGTTAAGAGGATGTAGATCCTCCAACAACAAATACCTAGGGCCAATCACTGCCCTCTCTGTGATCCTCACTAACGCAGCAAGGTGGTTCTCATGTATGGTTGGGATGCTAGGGTGAGGAGGTGAAGATGGAGGTGAAGGTGAGGATGGTAGTGAGGGAGATGAGGGCGGTGGTGCCCTAGAGGTAGAGGGATTGCCCTTTCTTTTCTTATTCTGCTCTCCCTTTTTCTCCTTTATCCTTCCTGACACTCTCCTTACGAAATCCATTTTTCACCAAAAATTACGGTCTGTTCTTAGATTCCACGGCCGTGGTTTACCCAGAGACCGTGATTCGTCTCAGAAACTTGCGAATCTCAGCAATTTCACCAACAATCACCACAACAAGCAGCCCTAATCTAATTCCTTCCAGTCTTTGTCAGTTATTCCTAAAAATCTATAGCAAAAACGAACCCAATCCGCGAAAATCAAGAAGAAAGAAATAACCTCTTTTTCGGATTGAAAAATCCAAAATGCGTGTTTGTTGATCGATTTCCACTCGATTTGTTGCTTGGATTCTGTTCGTGGTTGGATTTGCTGCAGTTTAGGGCGAAGAATCGTTGAAAACGATTAGAAAACGAGGAATTGAGAGAGATGGAGGGTTTTCGGTTTCTAGGTCGTGGAAATGGGGAAAATTTTGGTTAAGTTTGTGAAGAATGTGGGTTTTATAGTGGCCGGAAAAATTTCCAAAAATTACGGTCTGTCGGGGTGTTCCACGGCCGTGGAAGTGTACGGACCCGTGGTTTTGGTGATTTTTCAAAGGCTTTTGAGAATTACGGCCACTGTAGCTATGACGACCGTAATTTAGACCGTGGAACCTTCTGTAAAGCTTCAAAGTCCAAATTTCGTCACTTTTCTTCGACATTATCTTCCCTTTCTCCTTTTCCATCGATCCTACAACCAAAAACACGAACATACCGGAAGAAATCGAGGCAAAATAAAGCAAAAACGTCTACTCTAAACTAGTCTATGAATTGAAGACAAAAATAAAAATGCAATACCTTGGGTTGCCTCCCAAGAAGCGCTTTGTTTAAGGTCCGTAGCTAGACCATTCTCGCACTTATTCGAGTGCGGTAGGCGCAAACTCCTCAGCTTGGAGTTCCGGCGTGTACTTCTTGAGTCGTTGGCCGTTCACCTTAAAACTTCCGCTAGCTTCACCCCATACTTCAACTGCACCATGGGGGAAAATGCGCTTAATTAGAAAAGGTCCGGTCCAACGGGATTTAAGCTTACCTGGAAAGAGGCGAAGTCTTGAATTGAAGAGGAGAACTTGATCTCCTTCTTTGAAGTCCTTTGGAATGATATGCTTATCATGCCAACGCTTTGCCCTTTCCTTGTAGATCTTAGCGTTCTCATAGGCGTTCAAGCGAAGTTCATCCAGCTTGTTGATGTCTAGGAGACGCTTCTCTCCCGCTTCTTTCATGCCGAAATTCAGCCACTTGATAGCCCAAAACGCTTTGTGCTCCAACTCTACCGGCAAATGACAAGACTTCCCATACACAAGGTTGTATGGTGTGGTTCCTATGGGAGTCTTGTATGCAGTCCGGTACGCCCATAATGCATCATCTAGCTTCAAGGACCAATCCTTCCTAGTCCTTGAAACCGTCTTCTCTAGAATTCCCTTGATCTCCCTATTTGAGATCTCAACTTGTCCACTCGTTTGTGGATGGTAAGGGGTGGCGATCTTGTGAGTAACCCCATACTTAGCTAGAAGAGCTTCAAAGCGACGGGCTATGAAGTGAGAACCTCCATCACTAATGATTGTCCTTGGCGTTCCAAATCGCGGAAAGATGGTCTTGTTGAAGAACTTAACCACCACCATGGCATCATTTGTGGGAGAGGCAATTGCTTCCACCCATCTAGAAACGTAGTCCACCGCCAATAGTATGTATTGGTTTCCACAAGAAGATGGGAATGGTCCCATGAAATCGACTCCCCAAACGTCGAAAATCGCCACCTCTTGGATGTTGTTGAGGGGCATCTCGTTCCTTCTAGAAATATTGCCTGTTCTTTGACAAGCATCGCAGCAAGAAACAAAGGATTGCACATCTCTAAATAAAGTAGGCCAATAGAATCCAGATTGCAATACCTTTGCGCTAGTCTTGTTCGAACTAGCGTGTCCTCCACAAGGTAGTGAATGACAATGGCGGATGACACTTTGCATCTCATCTTCCGGCACACATCGCCGAATGATGCCATCCGGACCTCTCTTGAAGAGGAGAGGCTCGTTCCAATAATATTCCCGGACGTCCTTAAAGAACTTCTTCCTTTGTGCGTAGGATAGTCCGGGCGGTATCTCCTGGCAAACCAAATAGTTAACAAAGTCAGCAAACCATGGTTCGTTACCTTTGGAGATCTCGTTGATGCACTCCTCTATGATGTGTAGATGTTCGTCTGGAAAGGAGTCATCAATGGGTAGATGGTCGTCCTCTAGATGTGTGAGGCGACTCAAATGATCCGCAACAGAATTTTCTGAACCTTTCTTGTCGCGGATCTCAAGATCGAATTCTTGTAGGAGAAGAATCCATCTAATTAGCCTTGGCTTCGCGTCTTTCTTTGCAAGGAGGTACCGGATCGCAGCATGATCCGTGTAGACAATCACCTTTGCACCTACAAGATAAGAGCGAAACTTGTCAATAGCATAGACAATGGCTAGAAACTCTTTTTCTGTAGTGGCGTAGTTGAGCTGAGCTTCGTCTAGCGTCTTGCTAGCGTAGTATATGGCATGGGTTCGCCCTTCCTTTCGTTGCCCAAGAACAGCTCCAATAGCTACGTCACTAGCATCGCACATAATCTCGAAGGGGAGAGTCCAATCCGGGGGTTGGATAATAGGTGCTGAAATTAGAGCTTGCCGAATAGTGTTGAACGCATCTAAACATTCTTGCGAAAACTCAAAAACCGCATCCTTCATCAATAGATTAGTGAGAGGTTTTGATATCTTAGAAAAATCTTTAATGAAACGTCTATAAAATCCAGCATGTCCTAGGAAACTTCTTATCCCTTTCACCGAAATTGGGGGAGGAAGTTTCTCTATGGTCTCTATCTTAGCTTTGTCTACCTCTATCCCTCTACTAGAGACTAAGTGACCTAATACGATTCCTTCCTTAACCATGAATTGACACTTCTCCCAATTAAGAACTAGGTTAGTGTCTTCACAACGTTGTAAAACAAGAGAAAGGTTAGAAAGACAATCGTTAAAAGAGGAACCGTATACGGAGAAGTCGTCCATGAAGACTTCCATAATTTCCTCTACGTACTCGGAGAATATGGCCATCATGCACCGTTGAAAGGTGGCTGGGGCGTTGCAAAGCCCGAACGGCATTCTCCTATAAGCGAACGTACCCCAAGGGCACGTGAACGTGGTCTTCTCCTGATCGTCTGGGTGTATCGGAATCTGAAAGAAACCACTATAACTGTCAAGGTAGCAAAAATGTGAATGTTGTGCTAACCTTTCAAGCATTTGATCGATGAATGGCAATGGAAAGTGGTCCTTCCGCGTCGCGTTGTTGAGCTTGCGGTAGTCTATACACATTCGCCATCCGGTCACGGTTCGGGTAGGAATGAGTTCGTTGTTCTTGTTGGTGATGACCGTCATTCCTCCCTTCTTCGGCACTACTTGAACTGGACTCACCCATTTGCTATCGGAGATAGGATAGATGATACCTGCATCAAGAAGTTTAAGGATTTCCTTCTTGACAACCTCCTTCATGGTCGGATTCAACCGCCTTTGAGGTTGTCTTGAAGTTCTAAAATCCTCCTCCATTAGTATCTTATGCATACATAGGGAGGGTTTAATTCCTACTAAGTCCTCGATAGTGTAACCTATGGCTTTTCTATGTTTCCTAAGGACTGTCATGAGTTGTTCATGTTCATCTATGCTTAGTTCGGAACTAACAATGACCGGAAAGGTAGAATTAGATCCAAGAAAAGCGTACCTTAGATGAGTAGGAAGTGGTTTGAGATCCATCGCTTTCGGAGCTTCCAATGGTCCTTGAGGAGCATCCGACGTTTCCTTAGAAGTTTCTAAGGTTGTGGAGTGGTTTGGAGAAGAATCAGAAGAAGTTGAAGATGTAAGCCGATCACCCTCTTCCACGGTCAGAATTACGGCCTCTCCATGTATTCCACGGCCGTGTAATCCTCTGGAATGGAGGTCGATTTTGGTTGTGAAATCCACGGTCGTGGAATACAGAGTATGACCGTGGATTCTTACATTCTCAGCCTCATCGTGGAGTTTTTCAAATTCCACTTCATGCATCTCTTCTTGTGCTTCTAAGGCTTCAATTTCCTCTTTGCACTCTTCTTCTTCCCCTACATTGGTTAGACTCATAGTGATAACTTTTTGTAAAGGATCGTTGAAGAGAATCGCACTTACCTCCTCCCTAGACAAACCTTCTTCATCTTGGATATCGTAAATATCCTCATCGAAGATTGGCTCCTTTATTAGAGTGGAAAGAACGAACTCTACTTTCTCTTCTCCAATATCAAAAGCGAGTCTCCCATTCTTGCAATCAACCATGCAGCCGGAAGTTGCAAGAAACGGTCTTCCGAGTATGATCGGGACCGGACTATCTGCAGGAATGTCAAGCACGACGAAATCAATAGGGACAAAAAATTTACCTAGCTTGACCGGGACGTCTTCTACAATACCGACGGGGCGAGTGATGGATCGATCCGCCATGTATAACGTCATCTTGACTGGTTTAGAATCGCCTAAACCGATCTTCCTACACAATGCAAGTGGTATGATGCTCACACTTGCTCCCAAGTCACATAAAGCGTCATATGTGACTTCTCCCACTCCAATGGGAATGCAAAATGACCCCGGATCTTTCAACTTTGGGGGCATTTTCTCCTTCATAGTCTTGATGAGATTCGAAGAATCCGAACTCATCTTGACCTCACCGAAATCTTCTAGCTTCCTCTTGTTAGAGAGGAGCTCCTTCAAGAACTTGCCATAAGCCGGCATACCTACAATAGCATCAATGAAGGGTATATTAATATGCAGCTTGCTCATGAGTTCTATGAACTTACCGAATTGTTTATCTAGGCGCGCTCGCGCTCTAGATTGAGGAAATGGTAGGGGAGGTTTGTAAGCTGGAGGAGGAACATAGACATCTTCCTTCTCCTTTCCTTTTCCTTTGTCCTTCTCTACGGGGACTTCAATGAACGTAGGCTGCGGATCGGTGGTGGTCACTCCGCTCCTAGTTGTAATCGCCATTACCCTTCCCTTAGGGTTGTCCTCCGTCTTTCCTGGAAGTTTCCCTTGATTTCTAGGGACTTCCTCCGCGTGGTTGAACAATTGGTTTTCCAAAACCTTTTGAGCTTTGTCAACCTTAGAGACTTGATCATCAACCTTAATGAGGCGGTTCTCCAACCCTTGAAGCTTTCCCAAGATTGTCTCCAACATGGGATCGGACTTTTCCTTTCCCGCATTGTTTCCTCCATTTGATGATTGCCCCTGGCTTTTCAAAGGAGTAGAGGAAGAGGAGGGTGGAGTTAGTGAATTGGAATTGGAAGGATAGGAGTTACCGGAATTTTGTTGATTGGAGCGCCAATTGTTGTTGTTTGAACTTCGATTGTTGTTCCAATTGTTGTTGTTCCGGTTGTTGTTGTTTCCATTCTAGTTGTTATTCCGGTTATTGTTCCGGTTATTGTTGTTGCGGTTGGAGTTATCACCGCTATTGTTGTTGCCCAAATAGCCAACATCCTTCTCTTGTTGCTTTGGGAAGTTGGTCTTGATAGTCTCCTTCAACTCTTTGATCTCATTGTTGAGGGAGAAAATCTGATTTTGAGCTTCATGTGTGAGCTTCGCTCCTTGCTCCACACGATTTCCCTCCGCTTTCCGGTGGGAATACTTCTCTATGACTCTTGCTTGCTTCTCAATGAAGTCCCAAGCGTCATCTTCTCTCATGTCCATGAACGTTCCGCATGAGAGGGATTGGAGGTTGAATTGCGTTCCCGCATCCAGCCCTTTGTAGTAGATTTCCAACAAGGCAAGTTTGGATATGCCATGATGAGGGCAATCCAAGAGTAAATCCTGAAACCTTTCCCAAGATTGAAACAAACTTTCGTTAGGTCTCATGGAAAAGCATTAATCTTACCTCTAAGTTCCGCCGTTTTGGATGGCGGAAAGAATTTGGTGAGAAACTCCGCGGAAAGGTCTTCCCACGTGTCTAGTTTCCCATTGGGAAGAGCTTGATACCATGACAACGCTTTCCCTTTCAAAGAGAAAAAGAAAGGTTTGAGCTTATAGCTATTGGTAGTAGCGTTCTTCGGTCTCATTGTCTCCATCATACACTCAAAGTTTTGCAAGTGTTGGTGTGGAGATTCGGCACTTGTACCGCCAAATTGGCTTTGGCGAACAAGAGTGATAACTTGAGGGTTAAAGCTGAACCCTTGCACATCTTCAGCATCAAATTTCACACCCAAGCGGCGTGGTTGTTGTGTTGGATCCATCCGCTGGCCAAGAGTTCTTGGCTCATTATCCACACGTTCGACTCTCACATTCCTAGGTGGAATGCGGCGATTAGTAGCTCCTTGTGGATGGAAAGGATTCATATTGATCGTGGGATCAATCTCTTCTAACGGCGGCATGGAAGAGTCACTATCATCAGCGGATGAGTGGCTTCTTCTTCTAGACCTTGATCTCCTTTTTGAGGACTTCTTGCCTACCTTATTCTCAAGGTCGCTCATCTTTATCCTCATTTGGACGATCATGTCTTGTAGACCGTTAACTTGAGATTGATGACGATCCATCTCATCTTGGCGGAGAGTTTCATTCCATCGGAGTTGAGATTCCTTCTCCGCCAACTCCGTTTGAAGATCACGTTCGTGTTCTTCGGCCATCTTCTTTTCCTTGCGCTTTTGCCTCAAGGTTTTCTCTAGCTCTTGGTCAAGAGGTAAGAGATCTTCGGTGTTCCTAGACCTGCGCATGCACTCAAAGAGATATCAAATAACGAGAGCAAGCTCCCAAGCTTGACAACCGGCTACCGGATTCGGTCTAAACCAAATCCCCGGCAACGGCGCCAAAAACTTGTTCGCCCCTAGAGGTGTGTGCAAATAAGTTTTAAATTTATAAAACTAGAATCAAGCAGCGAACCCGCAGTGTACGGATCGACGTAGTTAAGCAAGAATTCCAGAGTATCGAACACAGGGATTTGGGGAGAACGAACTCGATTGCAGGTTATCAAGCAAGTAAATATGAGAGTTTTGCAAATATTGGGAAAACAACAATCCTAAAGATCCAGGTATCCAGCTGTGGCAATCGATTCAAGATATACTTAATGATGTAAAGACAGAGTTGAGATATGCAAAGGTATGCTAATGTAAGGTAATCGTACGGTGAAGTTCCAAAAACCTTATATGACTCACCTACAAGACACTCTCTATACAGGTTGTTGAGGCTCAATATAGAAGGGTTCTAGAGGCGAGAATTAGTGTCAAATACCCAAACTTATAATCCAAGGATCAAGACTAACTTAACCGATTGAGGTTGTTGAGGCTCACAATCGAGGTAGAGGTTGTTGAGGCTTCACTACCACCTAGAAAAGACAAGTCTAAACTAAGCTAAAGCAAATCTTTAACTTTAGATTAAAGTAAAAGCAGATTCGTAGACTTAAGGGAAATCACGGTTAGTTCTTGAGGTTCCACGGCCGTGGATTCAAGAACAGACCGTAATTTAGGGCTGTCGGCGACAATTCTCTAACTCTCAGGGTCTAATCTATTTGCGATCGATCTATCATCATCTAAGCCACAACTATCAACCCTTCACCTTAGAATTGTTTAGAGCTTTTAGCCAATAACAGTCATATTGATATCAATTCAAGAATTAAAAGATAAAAAGATGAAAACTTTCAAGAACTTTCAATACTCTTCAATTCAATCTCAAAGTCACAAAGAGAATAAGCAATGTCAAAAGATTCACAATAGAACAAATAATCGTAAACCTAGGAAAGAAAAGAAAACGGGATGTCAATCCGTTTTCCAAATCGAACCTAATCAAGAAGAGAGATCTTCTTGCAAAATCTTCCAAGAACTACGATCTTCCGCGAATCCGGAGATCTCCACAGCAATCTCCACCAAAAGTGCGAGATTAGATGAATTCCAAAAACAAACTTCGATCTCTTCAAAGAGATGTCAATTGCTTCCAAGCAAGCTAAGCAAAACGTCTTCGTGTCTAAGCGGCGAAGAATGAGGGCAAACGGGTAGCGAAGGTCGTAAGCGAGGTCGTAGCCAAGGTGACGGAATCTTGCTTTGTCCGTCTTTTTATAGTGTAGGGCAAAATGTCGGCCCGGCCCAATCTTTAAAAGATCGTGGCTTCAAAGTGTGGCGAAAAGATTCGCCAAGATCACGGTCGTGGAAGTGTTCCACGACCGTAATTTAGGGCGTGGAAACAATTACGGTTTGCAACATATGTTCCACGGCCGTGTAATCCCCTGGAATGAACATGGATTTCTGACTCCAATTCCACGGCCGTAATTCTGAACGTGGTTTGTGATACGGCCGTATTTTAGGGCGTAATTTAGGGCAAGAACGTGATTCTTCCCTAAACTCGTGCATTCCTCAAACTAAGACTCCAATTTGCTTCCAAAGAGTGTCCTCAATCTATGGACATATCAACTCAACTCTCCTTTGCTCGTTTCCGTTCGGAAATAGCTCCAAATCACCTATAATCAACATAGAACTAGTGTAGACATCCATATCGACAATATAGGTAATACTAGCTCTCATATGCACAAAGTTCAATCAAAGACTATCAATATGAATCAAATACGTTTAGAAAACGTGCCTAAAATATCACAATATTTCATGCTAACAAATAACCCCATACTTAACACTTGCTTGTCCCTAAGCAAGGTCTTTCAAAAAGCTTTAAACAAGAGTTAGGATGAAATATGTGTACCTTCTTTTGGATGAATGTGACTTCTAAAGAATAGATCATTCTCAAACCTTGCTTTAATCGTTTTTCAAACTTTCACACACTTAATCAAAGAGTAAAAAGCAAAGAAAATAACATGAACCAACTTAACTTCTAAACAAGCATTATAACCTTCAAACATTAACAAAATCAATCTCAAGAAACTTCAATTTAGATCACCAAGTCATATAACATTCTTTTGATCATAAGGACTTCCAAAGGAAAGGTCTAGAATATGGAAGGAAAGGGAAAACTTTAAGGGGAAGTGGTGCATAAATCCGGAAAGTGGACAACTACCTTCTTCTTCTTATGCGGTTTCCGCAACACTTCAACTTAGAGCTTCGCTCTCTTCTTTTCACTTTTCGATTTTACTTTTGGAGTTATGGATAGAGGTGAACAAAAACCGAAGCCTAGGAGATCGGCGTTTCTCAAATTTTTCAAGAGATGCCTCAAACCTTTAGCGCACATACCATAATCCGCTAGGAATATCGCTCAATCCGACTTTGGCAAGACACAAACACCCGGCTATGTGAATGGTGCCGAGTTACTCATCGTCATGATTGACTTCCCCAAACCTATAATTTCTTTCTATTCAATTGATTGCAATTAATTGCTCTCATGGCCCTCCCACATCAAACATGCCTTTTTCTCATTCACTTCTCCAAATTCCCGGATAGGTAAGGGAGGCTAATATTTCAATGAGGAGCTAGATGATCAAAGAAAGAAGAAAAAAAGTATCGAATTGCCTTAATCATTTCAACAAGAAGTATAGGAACTTATGATGTGATTTCAACTTCAATTTTCTAGCATGATTTAGGTAACATCTTCACATTATAAAACTTGCAAAAGAGGTAAGATTCATTCATTCAAGTTCTTTTCAATTCACAATCCTTTTAAGCATGCAATTGTCATCAAACTCAATTCACAAGTAGTGATTATCATGGAAATCATCTCAATTCATTAGAAACACAAAATTTTTCAGAATTTTTCAATTTTTATGGTTTTTTCAAGTTCTTTTTCATGCAATGCAATAAGGAAACGTGTAACACATAATGAAGATGCAACGATAGTCTCAAATGAAGCAAACATAGAGAGTAGAGTTATTACAAACATTTAGTACATCCCATCCCATACTTAGGACGAACATTGTCCCTAATGTTCAAAAGAAAGAACAAAAGGAAGAAAAGAAAAAGAAACTCGCAAATGGTGGCGGGAATGTCTAAAACAACGATCATGCATCAATCACTACGGCGCCGGTGGAGGTGGGAATGGAGAGAAACTCGGATCATAGTACCGCCCAAACTGCTGGCGGTAGACGTCCCTCATCATGTGGTCAAGGTCGTCTAAGCGTCCGTCTCTAGCATCCGCCCGGATCTCTAGTGCTCCAACTCTCTCCGAAAGTCCGGTAGCCCAATCCGGCATCTGCTCGTACCATCCCGGGGCGTGACTGTACCATGATGGAGCATCGGATGGTGCTGGTGCTGGTGGCGGTGGTGGTGCTGCTGGCTGCGCCGTAGACCAAGGAGGGGGTGTGTCATACCAAGTGGGAGGTGTAGTCATCCACGTGGGCCTCTCACTCACGCTAGCGCGGCGAGATGACGAGCCTGAAGCTCTAGCTGGACGTGGAGAGCGCCTAGGTACATCCGGGGCCGCCTCCGGCTGATCCGGAAACGTGCCGAACTCGTGCTCCGCTCCTCTACCACTCTCGTACTGATCTTCCATGTCCTCCTCATCCACAACCGGTGGTGGAACGTAAGGGGGAGCCACTAGCCTGTTCGCATGCATCGCAGCGAACGTCTCCTTCCAATTGTGGCGTCCCGCCACAATGGAATACTCCGGCAGCCACTCAATCCCTCTACCCGTCCTAGTCTCCCAAGGCATGCCCGCATAAGGCGGACCTCTATGTGTGGGAAAGATGAGTCCCCTAACCATAAAAGCATGTAGCCCTAAGGGAACCGCCGGTATACGGGTGCAAGCAGAAAAGTCAACACCGAACGTCCTAGCAATGTGGGTCACTATCCCACCATATCCAATGTTCCCCTTCTTCTTGTTCTTCAGTTTACTCATCGTAGCCGCCAAAAGAGTGGCACAATCTGCACGGCGACCGTAAAGCATACAATAGAGCAAGAATAGCTCATCCGTCTTGATCTTTTGGGGCGTCTCCGTCCTAGGAAAGAGACACTCCGAAAGAACACGGTGAGCTATCTTCAAGGCTAGATGGTACATCAATCTAGCCTTGGTATCGGCGGGTTGCCAACGGTCCTCGTCGGCGTAAATCATGGCTACTTCCTCCCAAAAATCCTTGGGGTAAACTCCGCTCGGAAATCGACCGTTATAGGTCTCATGGAACCCGAAAATGGTCCCAAACTCGACAATGCTCAAATGATAGTCTCGTTCCATGAGACGGAAGGAGACGGTCCTATCTACGTGGCTGTGCTCGAAGGACGTCACAACCTCCCGGGTGATCTCCTCATAAGTGTCTTCACGAATGTTCGTGAAGACAAGCAACCCGGCTCTATCCAAGAGCCATGTAAGATCATCTACTATGTTAAGAGGATGTAGATCCTCCAACAACAAATACCTAGGGCCAATCACTGCCCTCTCTGTGATCCTCACTAACGCAGCAAGGTGGTTCTCATGTATGGTTGGGATGCTAGGGTGAGGAGGTGAAGATGGAGGTGAAGGTGAGGATGGTAGTGAGGGAGATGAGGGCGGTGGTGCCCTAGAGGTAGAGGGATTGCCCTTTCTTTTCTTATTCTGCTCTCCCTTTTTCTCCTTTATCCTTCCTGACACTCTCCTTACGAAATCCATTTTTCACCAAAAATTACGGTCTGTTCTTAGATTCCACGGCCGTGGTTTACCCAGAGACCGTGATTCGTCTCAGAAACTTGCGAATCTCAGCAATTTCACCAACAATCACCACAACAAGCAGCCCTAATCTAATTCCTTCCAGTCTTTGTCAGTTATTCCTAAAAATCTATAGCAAAAACGAACCCAATCCGCGAAAATCAAGAAGAAAGAAATAACCTCTTTTTCGGATTGAAAAATCCAAAATGCGTGTTTGTTGATCGATTTCCACTCGATTTGTTGCTTGGATTCTGTTCGTGGTTGGATTTGCTGCAGTTTAGGGCGAAGAATCGTTGAAAACGATTAGAAAACGAGGAATTGAGAGAGATGGAGGGTTTTCGGTTTCTAGGTCGTGGAAATGGGGAAAATTTTGGTTAAGTTTGTGAAGAATGTGGGTTTTATAGTGGCCGGAAAAATTTCCAAAAATTACGGTCTGTCGGGGTGTTCCACGGCCGTGGAAGTGTACGGACCCGTGGTTTTGGTGATTTTTCAAAGGCTTTTGAGAATTACGGCCACTGTAGCTATGACGACCGTAATTTAGACCGTGGAACCTTCTGTAAAGCTTCAAAGTCCAAATTTCGTCACTTTTCTTCGACATTATCTTCCCTTTCTCCTTTTCCATCGATCCTACAACCAAAAACACGAACATACCGGAAGAAATCGAGGCAAAATAAAGCAAAAACGTCTACTCTAAACTAGTCTATGAATTGAAGACAAAAATAAAAATGCAATACCTTGGGTTGCCTCCCAAGAAGCGCTTTGTTTAAGGTCCGTAGCTAGACCATTCTCGCACTTATTCGAGTGCGGTAGGCGCAAACTCCTCAGCTTGGAGTTCCGGCGTGTACTTCTTGAGTCGTTGGCCGTTCACCTTAAAACTTCCGCTAGCTTCACCCCATACTTCAACTGCACCATGGGGGAAAATGCGCTTAATTAGAAAAGGTCCGGTCCAACGGGATTTAAGCTTACCTGGAAAGAGGCGAAGTCTTGAATTGAAGAGGAGAACTTGATCTCCTTCTTTGAAGTCCTTTGGAATGATATGCTTATCATGCCAACGCTTTGCCCTTTCCTTGTAGATCTTAGCGTTCTCATAGGCGTTCAAGCGAAGTTCATCCAGCTTGTTGATGTCTAGGAGACGCTTCTCTCCCGCTTCTTTCATGCCGAAATTCAGCCACTTGATAGCCCAAAACGCTTTGTGCTCCAACTCTACCGGCAAATGACAAGACTTCCCATACACAAGGTTGTATGGTGTGGTTCCTATGGGAGTCTTGTATGCAGTCCGGTACGCCCATAATGCATCATCTAGCTTCAAGGACCAATCCTTCCTAGTCCTTGAAACCGTCTTCTCTAGAATTCCCTTGATCTCCCTATTTGAGATCTCAACTTGTCCACTCGTTTGTGGATGGTAAGGGGTGGCGATCTTGTGAGTAACCCCATACTTAGCTAGAAGAGCTTCAAAGCGACGGGCTATGAAGTGAGAACCTCCATCACTAATGATTGTCCTTGGCGTTCCAAATCGCGGAAAGATGGTCTTGTTGAAGAACTTAACCACCACCATGGCATCATTTGTGGGAGAGGCAATTGCTTCCACCCATCTAGAAACGTAGTCCACCGCCAATAGTATGTATTGGTTTCCACAAGAAGATGGGAATGGTCCCATGAAATCGACTCCCCAAACGTCGAAAATCGCCACCTCTTGGATGTTGTTGAGGGGCATCTCGTTCCTTCTAGAAATATTGCCTGTTCTTTGACAAGCATCGCAGCAAGAAACAAAGGATTGCACATCTCTAAATAAAGTAGGCCAATAGAATCCAGATTGCAATACCTTTGCGCTAGTCTTGTTCGAACTAGCGTGTCCTCCACAAGGTAGTGAATGACAATGGCGGATGACACTTTGCATCTCATCTTCCGGCACACATCGCCGAATGATGCCATCCGGACCTCTCTTGAAGAGGAGAGGCTCGTTCCAATAATATTCCCGGACGTCCTTAAAGAACTTCTTCCTTTGTGCGTAGGATAGTCCGGGCGGTATCTCCTGGCAAACCAAATAGTTAACAAAGTCAGCAAACCATGGTTCGTTACCTTTGGAGATCTCGTTGATGCACTCCTCTATGATGTGTAGATGTTCGTCTGGAAAGGAGTCATCAATGGGTAGATGGTCGTCCTCTAGATGTGTGAGGCGACTCAAATGATCCGCAACAGAATTTTCTGAACCTTTCTTGTCGCGGATCTCAAGATCGAATTCTTGTAGGAGAAGAATCCATCTAATTAGCCTTGGCTTCGCGTCTTTCTTTGCAAGGAGGTACCGGATCGCAGCATGATCCGTGTAGACAATCACCTTTGCACCTACAAGATAAGAGCGAAACTTGTCAATAGCATAGACAATGGCTAGAAACTCTTTTTCTGTAGTGGCGTAGTTGAGCTGAGCTTCGTCTAGCGTCTTGCTAGCGTAGTATATGGCATGGGTTCGCCCTTCCTTTCGTTGCCCAAGAACAGCTCCAATAGCTACGTCACTAGCATCGCACATAATCTCGAAGGGGAGAGTCCAATCCGGGGGTTGGATAATAGGTGCTGAAATTAGAGCTTGCCGAATAGTGTTGAACGCATCTAAACATTCTTGCGAAAACTCAAAAACCGCATCCTTCATCAATAGATTAGTGAGAGGTTTTGATATCTTAGAAAAATCTTTAATGAAACGTCTATAAAATCCAGCATGTCCTAGGAAACTTCTTATCCCTTTCACCGAAATTGGGGGAGGAAGTTTCTCTATGGTCTCTATCTTAGCTTTGTCTACCTCTATCCCTCTACTAGAGACTAAGTGACCTAATACGATTCCTTCCTTAACCATGAATTGACACTTCTCCCAATTAAGAACTAGGTTAGTGTCTTCACAACGTTGTAAAACAAGAGAAAGGTTAGAAAGACAATCGTTAAAAGAGGAACCGTATACGGAGAAGTCGTCCATGAAGACTTCCATAATTTCCTCTACGTACTCGGAGAATATGGCCATCATGCACCGTTGAAAGGTGGCTGGGGCGTTGCAAAGCCCGAACGGCATTCTCCTATAAGCGAACGTACCCCAAGGGCACGTGAACGTGGTCTTCTCCTGATCGTCTGGGTGTATCGGAATCTGAAAGAAACCACTATAACCGTCAAGGTAGCAAAAATGTGAATGTTGTGCTAACCTTTCAAGCATTTGATCGATGAATGGCAATGGAAAGTGGTCCTTCCGCGTCGCGTTGTTGAGCTTGCGGTAGTCTATACACATTCGCCATCCGGTCACGGTTCGGGTAGGAATGAGTTCGTTGTTCTTGTTGGTGATGACCGTCATTCCTCCCTTCTTCGGCACTACTTGAACTGGACTCACCCATTTGCTATCGGAGATAGGATAGATGATACCTGCATCAAGAAGTTTAAGGATTTCCTTCTTGACAACCTCCTTCATGGTCGGATTCAACCGCCTTTGAGGTTGTCTTGAAGTTCTAAAATCCTCCTCCATTAGTATCTTATGCATACATAGGGAGGGTTTAATTCCTACTAAGTCCTCGATAGTGTAACCTATGGCTTTTCTATGTTTCCTAAGGACTGTCATGAGTTGTTCATGTTCATCTATGCTTAGTTCGGAACTAACAATGACCGGAAAGGTAGAATTAGATCCAAGAAAAGCGTACCTTAGATGAGTAGGAAGTGGTTTGAGATCCATCGCTTTCGGAGCTTCCAATGGTCCTTGAGGAGCATCCGACGTTTCCTTAGAAGTTTCTAAGGTTGTGGAGTGGTTTGGAGAAGAATCAGAAGAAGTTGAAGATGTAAGCCGATCACCCTCTTCCACGGTCAGAATTACGGCCTCTCCATGTATTCCACGGCCGTGTAATCCTCTGGAATGGAGGTCGATTTTGGTTGTGAAATCCACGGTCGTGGAATACAGAGTATGACCGTGGATTCTTACATTCTCAGCCTCATCGTGGAGTTTTTCAAATTCCACTTCATGCATCTCTTCTTGTGCTTCTAAGGCTTCAATTTCCTCTTTGCACTCTTCTTCTTCCCCTACATTGGTTAGACTCATAGTGATAACTTTTTGTAAAGGATCGTTGAAGAGAATCGCACTTACCTCCTCCCTAGACAAACCTTCTTCATCTTGGATATCGTAAATATCCTCATCGAAGATTGGCTCCTTTATTAGAGTGGAAAGAACGAACTCTACTTTCTCTTCTCCAATATCAAAAGCGAGTCTCCCATTCTTGCAATCAACCATGCAGCCGGAAGTTGCAAGAAACGGTCTTCCGAGTATGATCGGGACCGGACTATCTGCAGGAATGTCAAGCACGACGAAATCAATAGGGACAAAAAATTTACCTAGCTTGACCGGGACGTCTTCTACAATACCGACGGGGCGAGTGATGGATCGATCCGCCATGTATAACGTCATCTTGACTGGTTTAGAATCGCCTAAACCGATCTTCCTACACAATGCAAGTGGTATGATGCTCACACTTGCTCCCAAGTCACATAAAGCGTCATATGTGACTTCTCCCACTCCAATGGGAATGCAAAATGACCCCGGATCTTTCAACTTTGGGGGCATTTTCTCCTTCATAGTCTTGATGAGATTCGAAGAATCCGAACTCATCTTGACCTCACCGAAATCTTCTAGCTTCCTCTTGTTAGAGAGGAGCTCCTTCAAGAACTTGCCATAAGCCGGCATACCTACAATAGCATCAATGAAGGGTATATTAATATGCAGCTTGCTCATGAGTTCTATGAACTTACCGAATTGTTTATCTAGGCGCGCTCGCGCTCTAGATTGAGGAAATGGTAGGGGAGGTTTGTAAGCTGGAGGAGGAACATAGACATCTTCCTTCTCCTTTCCTTTTCCTTTGTCCTTCTCTACGGGGACTTCAATGAACGTAGGCTGCGGATCGGTGGTGGTCACTCCGCTCCTAGTTGTAATCGCCATTACCCTTCCCTTAGGGTTGTCCTCCGTCTTTCCTGGAAGTTTCCCTTGATTTCTAGGGACTTCCTCCGCGTGGTTGAACAATTGGTTTTCCAAAACCTTTTGAGCTTTGTCAACCTTAGAGACTTGATCATCAACCTTAATGAGGCGGTTCTCCAACCCTTGAAGCTTTCCCAAGATTGTCTCCAACATGGGATCGGACTTTTCCTTTCCCGCATTGTTTCCTCCATTTGATGATTGCCCCTGGCTTTTCAAAGGAGTAGAGGAAGAGGAGGGTGGAGTTAGTGAATTGGAATTGGAAGGATAGGAGTTACCGGAATTTTGTTGATTGGAGCGCCAATTGTTGTTGTTTGAACTTCGATTGTTGTTCCAATTGTTGTTGTTCCGGTTGTTGTTGTTTCCATTCTAGTTGTTATTCCGGTTATTGTTCCGGTTATTGTTGTTGCGGTTGGAGTTATCACCGCTATTGTTGTTGCCCAAATAGCCAACATCCTTCTCTTGTTGCTTTGGGAAGTTGGTCTTGATAGTCTCCTTCAACTCTTTGATCTCATTGTTGAGGGAGAAAATCTGATTTTGAGCTTCATGTGTGAGCTTCGCTCCTTGCTCCACACGATTTCCCTCCGCTTTCCGGTGGGAATACTTCTCTATGACTCTTGCTTGCTTCTCAATGAAGTCCCAAGCGTCATCTTCTCTCATGTCCATGAACGTTCCGCATGAGAGGGATTGGAGGTTGAATTGCGTTCCCGCATCCAGCCCTTTGTAGTAGATTTCCAACAAGGCAAGTTTGGATATGCCATGATGAGGGCAATCCAAGAGTAAATCCTGAAACCTTTCCCAAGATTGAAACAAACTTTCGTTAGGTCTCATGGAAAAGCATTAATCTTACCTCTAAGTTCCGCCGTTTTGGATGGCGGAAAGAATTTGGTGAGAAACTCCGCGGAAAGGTCTTCCCACGTGTCTAGTTTCCCATTGGGAAGAGCTTGATACCATGACAACGCTTTCCCTTTCAAAGAGAAAAAGAAAGGTTTGAGCTTATAGCTATTGGTAGTAGCGTTCTTCGGTCTCATTGTCTCCATCATACACTCAAAGTTTTGCAAGTGTTGGTGTGGAGATTCGGCACTTGTACCGCCAAATTGGCTTTGGCGAACAAGAGTGATAACTTGAGGGTTAAAGCTGAACCCTTGCACATCTTCAGCATCAAATTTCACACCCAAGCGGCGTGGTTGTTGTGTTGGATCCATCCGCTGGCCAAGAGTTCTTGGCTCATTATCCACACGTTCGACTCTCACATTCCTAGGTGGAATGCGGCGATTAGTAGCTCCTTGTGGATGGAAAGGATTCATATTGATCGTGGGATCAATCTCTTCTAACGGCGGCATGGAAGAGTCACTATCATCAGCGGATGAGTGGCTTCTTCTTCTAGACCTTGATCTCCTTTTTGAGGACTTCTTGCCTACCTTATTCTCAAGGTCGCTCATCTTTATCCTCATTTGGACGATCATGTCTTGTAGACCGTTAACTTGAGATTGATGACGATCCATCTCATCTTGGCGGAGAGTTTCATTCCATCGGAGTTGAGATTCCTTCTCCGCCAACTCCGTTTGAAGATCACGTTCGTGTTCTTCGGCCATCTTCTTTTCCTTGCGCTTTTGCCTCAAGGTTTTCTCTAGCTCTTGGTCAAGAGGTAAGAGATCTTCGGTGTTCCTAGACCTGCGCATGCACTCAAAGAGATATCAAATAACGAGAGCAAGCTCCCAAGCTTGACAACCGGCTACCGGATTCGGTCTAAACCAAATCCCCGGCAACGGCGCCAAAAACTTGTTCGCCCCTAGAGGTGTGTGCAAATAAGTTTTAAATTTATAAAACTAGAATCAAGCAGCGAACCCGCAGTGTACGGATCGACGTAGTTAAGCAAGAATTCCAGAGTATCGAACACAGGGATTTGGGGAGAACGAACTCGATTGCAGGTTATCAAGCAAGTAAATATGAGAGTTTTGCAAATATTGGGAAAACAACAATCCTAAAGATCCAGGTATCCAGCTGTGGCAATCGATTCAAGATATACTTAATGATGTAAAGACAGAGTTGAGATATGCAAAGGTATGCTAATGTAAGGTAATCGTACGGTGAAGTTCCAAAAACCTTATATGACTCACCTACAAGACACTCTCTATACAGGTTGTTGAGGCTCAATATAGAAGGGTTCTAGAGGCGAGAATTAGTGTCAAATACCCAAACTTATAATCCAAGGATCAAGACTAACTTAACCGATTGAGGTTGTTGAGGCTCACAATCGAGGTAGAGGTTGTTGAGGCTTCACTACCACCTAGAAAAGACAAGTCTAAACTAAGCTAAAGCAAATCTTTAACTTTAGATTAAAGTAAAAGCAGATTCGTAGACTTAAGGGAAATCACGGTTAGTTCTTGAGGTTCCACGGCCGTGGATTCAAGAACAGACCGTAATTTAGGGCTGTCGGCGACAATTCTCTAACTCTCAGGGTCTAATCTATTTGCGATCGATCTATCATCATCTAAGCCACAACTATCAACCCTTCACCTTAGAATTGTTTAGAGCTTTTAGCCAATAACAGTCATATTGATATCAATTCAAGAATTAAAAGATAAAAAGATGAAAACTTTCAAGAACTTTCAATACTCTTCAATTCAATCTCAAAGTCACAAAGAGAATAAGCAATGTCAAAAGATTCACAATAGAACAAATAATCGTAAACCTAGGAAAGAAAAGAAAACGGGATGTCAATCCGTTTTCCAAATCGAACCTAATCAAGAAGAGAGATCTTCTTGCAAAATCTTCCAAGAACTACGATCTTCCGCGAATCCGGAGATCTCCACAGCAATCTCCACCAAAAGTGCGAGATTAGATGAATTCCAAAAACAAACTTCGATCTCTTCAAAGAGATGTCAATTGCTTCCAAGCAAGCTAAGCAAAACGTCTTCGTGTCTAAGCGGCGAAGAATGAGGGCAAACGGGTAGCGAAGGTCGTAAGCGAGGTCGTAGCCAAGGTGACGGAATCTTGCTTTGTCCGTCTTTTTATAGTGTAGGGCAAAATGTCGGCCCGACCCAATCTTTAAAAGATCGTGGCTTCAAAGTGTGGCGAAAAGATTCGCCAAGATCACGGTCGTGGAAGTGTTCCACGACCGTAATTTAGGGCGTGGAAACAATTACGGTTTGCAACATATGTTCCACGGCCGTGTAATCCCCTGGAATGAACATGGATTTCTGACTCCAATTCCACGGCCGTAATTCTGAACGTGGTTTGTGATACGGCCGTATTTTAGGGCGTAATTTAGGGCAAGAACGTGATTCTTCCCTAAACTCGTGCATTCCTCAAACTAAGACTCCAATTTGCTTCCAAAGAGTGTCCTCAATCTATGGACATATCAACTCAACTCTCCTTTGCTCGTTTCCGTTCGGAAATAGCTCCAAATCACCTATAATCAACATAGAACTAGTGTAGACATCCATATCGACAATATAGGTAATACTAGCTCTCATATGCACAAAGTTCAATCAAAGACTATCAATATGAATCAATTACGTTTAGAAAACGTGCCTAAAATATCACAATATTTCATGCTAACACTGGGTTAGAATACGAGAACCCGGGATGGTTGTGATTAGGCCGGTAATTGTTGTATTGCCGGCTGTTGTTGTTGAAGTTCCTAGGGCCTTGATAGTTGTTGTAGTTACCCCTTCCCATGTAGTTAATGTCCCCCCTCCTTGGAAGCCAAGTTGGCTTGCACTTGCACTTGAGGACTTGCTTGATTCTTCAAGGTTGAGGCACACAACTCTCTCAAAGACTTTAGCTCATTGTTGATTGCATCGAGTTTGTAGTTGCTCATGGTGACTTCACTTACTTCATATACTCCCGGTTTCCTCCCATCACTCTTCCTATGGGAGTACTTCTCTATTACCAAGGCTTGCTTCTATAAAAACTCCCAAGCCTCATCCACATTCTTCTCCATGAATGTTCCTCCGGAAAGCGATTGGAGCTTGAATTGACTATCCTCATCAAGCCCCTTGAAATAAATCTCCACTAGCTCTATCTTCGGTATCCCATGGTGTAAACAATATAGGAGGAGGTCCTTGAACCTCTCCCAAGATTTGAATAGGCTCTCTCTATCCTTCATCACGAAGACATTGATCTTTCCTCTTAGCTCGGTTGTCTTGGAAGGTGGGAAGAACTTTGTCAAGAACTCAGTTGTCATCTCCTCCCAAGTACTTACACGCCCTAGTGGAATGGATTGGTACCAAGCTAAAGCCTTATCCTTAAGTGAGAAGAAAAAAGCCCTAAGCTTATGGTTGTTGTTCTCCAATCTAGGCGGCCTTAGAGTCTCCATCAAGATCTCATAGTTCATCAAGTGTTGATGAGTAGACTCTCCTTCCATCCCTCCAAATTGATTGTGTCGGATCATTTGTAACAATTGAGGACGGAGCTCATAGTCATGGGCTACGGGATCTCCTAAGTTTACACCCGGACGGTACACTCTTTGGGCTGGATCCATACGTTTCCCTAGCGTTTGTGGCTCCTCAATGATAATCGGCTCAAACCGAACATTGACCGCCGGCTGCGGTGGTGGTGGTGGTGGAGGTTGTTGACGATTAAGCTCCCTTTGCACAAGAACTTGCCTAATCTCTTCAACTTCCCTCCTAGTTGCTTCTTGCCTCTCATTGGCAAGTCTCCTCTCATTTTCCAAGGCTTCATCCCTTAGTCTATGTTGCTCTAAAGCATCATCCAACTCAGCTTGAAGATCTATTGCGACCATCTCCTTCTTCTTCTTAATGCTCTTAGATCTAGCCTTAAGGGTTTTCTCCGGTTCGGGGTCAAATGGAGCTAAATCCTTGCCACGAGATCTTCGCATGCACCTAAAGATGAGATGTCCTAAAAATTCAAAGACACAAACCAAACAAGTTCATAAGCAACAAGAAAGACCTACACTATAAACAATCACAAACAATGATTCAATCTAGACCTAGTCCCCGAGCAACGACACCAAAAACTTATTACGTTAAGAACGTGTATAGCACAAAAGTCTTAAATTTATAACTCGATATATTTTCCTAACTCCTAGCGAACCCATAGTGTACGGGTCGTTTTGTAGCAAGGATAGTATTCCGAGGTCGAACACAAAGACTGAGGTGAAATCGAATCAAATAAATGATTGTGGATAGTGCAATTCTAGTCTAAGAAAAGAGAAAGAAATAAAGAAATGAAAATCATGATATTTTTGGCTTTAGTGTTGTGGTGATCAAGCAAGGATCACAAATAATGCAAGTTTATAAAACAAACTAACAAAGCAAGCTAGCAACACAAATAAACAACACAAACGCAAGATGTGTGATCAAAGAGAGAAAAGCGGATTCTAGAGGTTAGGAATTCCGGTTATGGCTTTGGACTCAAGCTTCTAATCAACCTTGGACTAGCTATGGTAAGTTGGGAAGGAATGTTTCTCAAATGGGATCAATCACCGGGTAGGTCTCATGATCCACTAATCCCGCACCTAAGGTTCTATCACCAGGTAAGTCTCTAAGAGCCTAAGGTTGGGAAATCTACACAAACCGGATTGCTATCTAGGGGTCAAACCTCTCCTTACCGGGTAAGTCTCGGGAAGGCTAGTCCTAAGTAACAATCCTAGCACACTCAGTCCAATAGCGGCTTATGAGGCTCACTACTACATAGAGTTCATCATATTTGGTACCTAAGATCAAGAATTACCGGGTAGGTCTCTTCCCTCACTTAGTTTACTAGCATTAGGTCTCCCTAGGCTAGATTATGCTTAACAAACACTAGGATTTCAACAATCTAACATCCTAACATTTAGATTTATCAATACAAGCACAACAGAGAAAACCACGGGCCGATAATCCAAAACCACGACCATGGTTAGGCAAGGACAGACCGTGATTTGTAACAGAGGTTAGGTTCAAGCAAGTAAATCATCCAAGGATACATTTAAGTCTATTCTATCATAGTCCAAGCCATAACCATCATTCCGTTACCCTAGAATCACTACTATTTAGCCAACGACAAGCATTTTAACATTCAAACTCAACAAGCAAACATTCATGGCTTCCATAACAAGCAAATGAAATGAAAGAGAAGAGAAATAAGTAAACACAAGTAAACTAAGCTGAATATATGTTTAAGAAAGACTTACAACCCTTCAAAAGAAGGTCCTAATCGTTCCTTACAAATCCTTGCAAATGTCTTCAACAAGTTCACTCAAAAATCCCTCAAAAACTCTAAGACTAGTGTTCTTCTTCTTCTTCTCCAAATGAGAGTGTTTTTGCTTTCTTCCAAGAGTAGCCTCCAATGGAATGATGTGTTGTGAGAGAGTGTGGGAGAGAATCCCCTAGCAACAGCCTGCAGGACCACTTTTATCCTCCACCAAGAGCAAGAGTCGGTTATGGAGATCGTGGGACAGCTGTCACAGCTGTCCAGAGAGAACCACGGCCAAAATTATGGGCGCGGAATTTTTCGCTCCAAACGGTGTGTGCAAGCTTTAAATTTATAACCCTAGATGTAAGCTTAAAACAAGGATGCGAACCCGCAGTGTACGGATCAATCGTAGTAAAAAGCAAGAAATTCCAAGGGTCGATCACAGGGACTTAGTGAAACAAAGTCCAATTACGGTAAGCTTAAGCAATCACTAACCACAAAGCAATTAAAACAATCAAAGATGATAAAAGCCAATAAAGAAAATATGCAATTCTAGGGATTAAAGCATCTAGTTGTGGTTCCAACTCAAGATCTAAAGATAAGCGGACAAAACTGAGGTTTTTGCATAGGGAAGGTGTTGCTAAAGTGGAATAGATCACCGGGTAAGTCTCACTACTCACTAATCCTAGACCGTAACTCCTATTACCGGGTAAGTATCAAGGAATTAAGATAAAGAACTATAACCTCAAACTAACACACCATCTAAGGGAATAGAATCAACCTTTACCGGGTAAGTCTCAGGCTAACTCACAAAGATGGGATGAAAGCACACTCAAACCCCAATAAAGGATAAACCTTTATTACCTATACTTATGATCTTAGGTAAACAAACTAAGGAATTACCGGGTAAGTCTCATCCTAAGCTTGCATTGAACCAGGAAAGGTGTAATAAGGATAGGATTTGACAAACTCTAACACTTAACTCTCAGTTTCGGATCAGATAAGTCACCTCGGTCAGCCAAATTCCACCCCGGCCAAGATGTTCATCGACTGAGCGAGATGCTTAGGGTTAAGGTTAAAGACTCGAACTTTCAGGGTCCTACTGTGATTAAGATCATTCTATCATTGTTTTTCCCACAACCTTCAGCCAATCACCCTAGAATCACACAAAGAGATTAGCCACTCATCATCGTGAAAGTATTAATCAAATATATGGGAAGAAAGAGAATAATTGAACAAGAAAACCTTAAGAGAAAGGCTTCAATAACTAAATCAATTATCAAACACAAGAGCGTTCCTTGGATAGAAATCCGACAAGACAAGCAACAAGGAAGGGAATCTAAGATAATCTTACAAAAACCCTTCAAAAGCTATAAAAGCTATAATCTTCCTTCTTCAACCTTCAAAAAGGTTCTTCAAATCTCTCAACTGGAGTATGACTACTGCGGTGTATTAGGTGTAAGCGAGGTGATAGCGGATGTATGCAGGATGTCAGATTTGTGGGAAATCTGACCCTTTTTATAGGAAAATTACTCTCCAAAGATAAGATATCTTAGAAAGATCTCTTCCCATAAAAATAGGTAAAATATATGATCTAGCATATCTTCTTCCTTCTAGGAGCCAAGCCCAAAAATATAAGATCTCTTTCCAAAGATAAAAGATCTCAGCCAAGAATAAAATATTCTCGCCGCGTCCCAGGTGTTCGCCTCGGTCGAGTCGACTTCTCTGGATCACCTCGGTCGAGGTGACTCTGTAGTCAACCGAGGTGAATCACAACTAAATGTGAAATCTCTCAAATCTGGTCCAAAGTGAATCTTTAATCCATGACTATGCTTCCTGAATGTTTCCTTATGTTCCTGAATGTAGCTCCAATGACTCCATAGCTCCTTTTGCTCCTTTTTGATGCAAAACGTGCCATTTTACCTATGATTACAACAAAACTAGGTGTAGACCTCGATTCCCGTAAAGGTAGATGAAATGGTAATAATATCACATAATATACATACGAACATGCAGATTATTGAAGATAAAACGTCCAAACAAACCCCAAAATATAGACTATAATTCATGCTATTAGGAATCTGGGTCTGGGCCGTGGTTTTGCATAAACAGCTCTCTTTTGATCGTTAATCCATGAGTTGGTGCAAGGCATGAACCAACAAGGTCCTATGTGTTCTCCTTTGCTCCTAGCTTGCTTCTCAATGAGTCCGGAAGTGTGTCATCATGAGGAATGATCCTCGAATGTATCGATTAAGCTCCAAAAGTTCTCCAAAATACCTACAAAACCGACAATAGTTCGTGTAGATGTCTATCTCGACAATATGAATGAATTAAGCGTAAACGTCATGAACTAATGCCAAACCATGCATGGATAACGGGAAAAACTATCTAAATGGATGCATAAACTAACGTCATAATTCGTGTTATCAATATCTCTAGAAGAAACGAGATGCCTCTCAACAACATTCAAGAGGTGGAAATCTTTGACGTTTGGGGAGTTGATTTCATGGGACCATTCCCATCATCTTGCAGAAACCAATACATACTTCTCGTTGTAGATTATGTTTCGAGATAGGTTGAAGCTATTGCCTCTCCAACTAATGATTCCATGGTTGTTATCAAGTTCTTTAATAGAACTATTTTCCCAAGGTTAGGGACACCACAGACCATCATTAGTGATGGAGGTTCACACTTCATAGCCCGATGATTCAAAGCTCTACTAGCTAAGTATGGGGTGACTCACAAGATCGCCACTCCCTACCATCCATAAACAAGTAGACAAGTAGAGATTTCGAATAGAGAGATTAAGGGCATCCTTGAGAAGACAGTGTCAAAGACAAGGAAGGATTGGTCTTTGAAGCTAGATGACGCATTATGGGCGTATAGGTGTTAGCATGAAATATTGCAATATTCTAGGCACTTATTCTAGTTGTTTTTCATTCATTATAGTGTTCATTGATAAGGAATTGAAGCATTTGTTAGTTTGTTTATCTACATTCTCGATATGGAGGTCTACATTAGCTTTGTGTTGATTATAGGTGAATAAGAGCTGAAACCGAACCATTTGAGAGAGATAGGAGAGGATTTGAGCATTCCCATGGATTAGGAACACATCAAAGGAGCCAAAGGAGATGCTAGGATGAGGAATGGCACGACACAAAGGAAACCACAAACAATTAACACTTCCACGCCCTAAAATACGGCCGTAGAAGAGTCCACGCCCTAAACCACGGTCGTGGATCACGGCCGTGGATCTTGGCATCATGAGCGTGGAGCATTCAGAGAGTTACATGGCCTAAAGTACGGTCGTGGAAGATGAGAGATACCGTAACCCAATTCCACGCCCTAAAGCACGGTCGTGGAATCCCTTGAGACCGTGATTTAGGCGATCTTTTGACGAACCAATTATTGCCACATCATTTATGTGATGGGCCGGGACAGTTATTTTTCCCCGTCTTATAAAAAGGCGGGAGGAGAGAGTTTTGGGAGGACTCGCTTGAGGCTTTTGGACAACCTCGCTTGGAAGAGTTAACCTTAGGGTTTTGCGAGGAACGTGGCGGAAGCGCCGGCAATTTGAATTCCCGAAGATCGTGTGTGGCGGAAGTTGCGCCCCTTTCTTAGGTTTTGATATTGAAGACGGATTGACATCCCGTTCTTCATACTTGCCTTAGATCTTGTGACGTTTTCTATTATATTCCGAATCCATTAAATATTCCGATTTGTGTTTTGGATTTGAGATTAACTTTGAGTTATATTTGAGTTTTTGAGGGTTTTCATCTTTCATTCTTCTTAAATTGAGTTTTGATATCATGACAATGGTTATTGGCTAAAACCCTTTAGCAATTCTAAGGTGAAGGGTTGATAGTTGTGGCTTAGACAATGATAGATCGATCGTAAATTGATTGGACCCTGAGAGTTAGAGAGATCTCGTCGATGAACCAAGATCACGGTCTGTTCTTGAACTTCCACGGCCGTGGAACTCAAGATCTGCCTGTGATTTATCCTAGTTTACGAACTTTGCTTTTACTTTGATCCAAGGTTAAAGATTAGCTTTAATCTAGTCTTGGTTTATCCTTTTCTAGGTAGTAGTGAGACTCGTCACCCTCTATTTCGATTTCGAGTGTCACAACCTTAATCGTTCTAGTTAGTTTTGATCCTTGGGTTACAAGTTTGGGTATTTGAGATTAATTCTTGTCTTTAGATCCTTTCTATACTGAAGCCTCAACAACCTTTATAGAGAGTGTCTTTAGATAAGTCATATAAAGCCTTGGAACTTCACCGTACATTGCTTTACTTTAGTGATAACGTGATTTATGACATTAGTTTAGGCATTCATTTAGATAGTTTTTCCCGTTATTCATGCACGGTTTGGCATTAGTTCATGACGTTTACGCTTAATTCATGCATATTTCTAGAAAAGACGTCTACACGAGCTTTTATCGGTTTTGTAGGTATTTCGGGGACCTTTTGGACATTAATCGATACATTCGAGGGTCAAGCCTCATGGTGGTACACATCCAAGGCTTTGAAGGAACATAATTGGAGCAATAAAGGATACAAGGACCCTTATTGGTGCTAGCAATGGAGCAACTCATAACTAGACGATCATAACAAGCCCCTGTTGAAGAAAATCGACCCAACACTCAGGAAAATCGGACGATTTTTCTGTCTGGGTCGATTTTCTGGCTTTTGACAGCTTATGCCACGTGTCTCACGATCTCTTTGTCCGGCCCTTGTTCTTGATAGAGAATATAAGTGGTCCTGCAGGCTGTGGCTGAGGGAGCTCTCCCACATTCTCTCACACACACCTCATTCCATGGGAGGATAGACTTGGAGAAGAAGAAAAACTCTCTCATTTTGGGGAGAAGAAGAAGAACACCAAAACTTAGAGTGATAGTGAGTTTTTGAGGGATTTTGAATGAATTTTAGAGATTTTGGTTGAAGTACTCTTGGAAGGATTGTTAGAAACATTTTTGGACTTCTTTTGAAGGGTTGTAAGTCTTGCTTAAACTTATATTCAGCTGAGATTTCTTGTTTTTACTTGCTTTTCTTCCATCATCTATCTATGAAAACCATGTATGCATGTGTGATGATTTTGGATCTTGAAATGCATGTTATTGGCTAGTTTATTGTGATTCTAGAGTGATGGATTGATGGTTATGGCTTGGGTGATGATAGAATGGACTTGTATGTTAGTATAGGATGATTCGTATGCACAAAACCTAACCCAGGAGGAAAAATCGACCCGTTCTTCAGGCAGATTGTCCGATTTTCCTTATGATCCACCTGATTTTTCTCTCTGTTGTTCTTTAATTGATGAATCTGTATGTTAGGATGTTAGGTTGTTTAAATCCTAGTGTTTATTAAGCATAATATATCTTAGGGTGACCTAAAGCTAGCAACCTAAGTGAGGGAAGAGACCTACCCGGTGATTTCCGATCTTAGATAACTAAGATGATGAACTCTAGGTAGTAGTGAGCCTCATAAGCCGCAATTGGATTGAGTGTGCTAGGATTGTTGCTTGAGACTTGCCTTTTCCGAGACTTACCCGGTAAGGAGAGGTTTGCCCCTTAAGTAGAGTCCGGTTTGTGTAGAATTCCCAACTTTAACCCCTTGAGACCTACCCGGTAATAGGAGTTTGGTGCAGGATTAGTGAAGCATGAGACTTACCCGGTAATTGCTTCCATTAGAGAAACACCCTTTCCCAACACCGCAGCTTTGTCCTTAGAATCTTTAGAAGCTTGAGTCCAATGCCATAACCAGAAATCTTGACCTCTAGAATCCACTTTTCTCTCTTTGATCACATATCTTGTGTTTGTGTTGCTTGTTTATTTTGCTAGCTTGAGTTGTTAGTTTGATTTATTATCTTCCTTGATTTGTGATCTTTGCTTGATCACCACAAAAACGCAACCAAAGATATCATGATTTTCATTTCTTTATTTCTTTCTCTTTTCTTAGACTAGATTCACACTATCTATGATCACTTGTTTGATTTGATTTCACCTTAGTCTTCGTGTTCGACCTCGGAATACTATCCTTGCTACAAAACGACCCATACACTGTGGGTTCGCTAGGAGTTAGGATATTATATCGAGTTTATAAATTGTAAGACTTTTGTGTGTCACAATCTTAGTGTAACAAGTTTTTGGCGCCGTTGCCGGAGACTAGGTCTAGATTGAGTCATTTTTGTGATTGTTTATAGTGTAGGTATTTCTTGTTGCTTTTGATCTTGTTTGGTTTGTGCCTTTGCATTTTTAGGACATCTCTCACTCTTTAGGTGTATGCGAAGATCTCGTAGCAAGGATTTAGCTCCATTTGATCCCGAACCGGAGAAAACCCTTAAAGCTAGATCTAAGAGCATTAAGAAGAAGAAGGAGATGGCCGCAAGAGATCTTCAAGCTGAGTTGGATGAGGCTTTAGAGCAAATTAGATTAAGAGATGAGCTCTTGGAGAATGAAAAGAGACTTTCCAATGAGAGGCAAGAAGCAACTAGGAGGGAGATTGAAGAGATTAGGCAAGCTCTTGTGCAAAGAGAACTTAATCATCAACGACCTCCTCCACCACCACCACAACCGCAACCGGCGGTTAATATTCAGTTTGAGCCGATAATGATTGAGGAGCCACAAACATTAGGGCAACGTATGGATCCGGCTCAAAGAGTGCACCGTCTGGGTGTGAACTTAGGAGATCCCTCAACCCATGATTATGAGCTCCACCCTCAAGTGCTACAAATGATCCGGCATAATCAATTTGGAGGGATGGAAGGAGAGTCCCCTCATCAACATTTGATGAACTACGAGATATTGATGGAGACTCTAAGGCCGCCTAGGTTGGAGAACAACAACCATAAGCTTAGGGCTTTTTCCTTCTCTCTTAAGGATAAAGCCTTGGCTTGGTACCAATCGATTCCACTAGGGCGTGTGAGTACTTGGGAGGAAATGACAACCGAGTTCTTGACTAAGTTCTTCCCACCTTCCAAGACTATCGAGCTAAGAGGGAAGATCAATGCCTTTGTAATGAAGGATAGAGAAAGCCTATTCAAGTCTTGGGAGAGGTTCAAGGACCTTCTCCTAGATTGTCCACACCATGATATACCGAAAATAGAGCTTTTGGAGATCTACTTCAAGGGACTTGATGAAGATAGCCAATTCAAGCTTCAATCTCTTTCCGGTGGGACTTTCATGGAAAAGAATGTGGATGAAGCTTGGAAATTTGTAGAGAAACAAGCTTTGGTGATTTAAAAGTACTCCCATAGGAAGAGTGATGGGAGGAAAGCGGGAGCATATGAGGTGAGTGAAGTCACCATGAGTAATTTCAAGCTTGATGCAATCAACAATGAGCTTAAGTCTTTGAGGGAGTTATGTGCTACAACTTTGAAGAGTCAAGCAAGCCCTCAAGTGCAAGTGCAAGCAAACTTGTCTTCCAAAGAGGAAGATGTGAACTACATGGGAAGGGGCAATTACAACAACTATCAAGGCCCAAGGAACTTCAACAACAACCGGCAATTCAACAATTACCGGCCTAACCACAACCACCCCGGGTTTTCCTATTCTAACCCGGATGGAGCCTTGAACCCTCCCGCTTCCACAAGCGCAACTCCACCACCTAAGGCTTCACAAGAGCCTCCACCTGGATTTACTCAACCTCCAAAGGATAGAACCGAGATGATGTTTGAGCAATTGCTTAGAAGGTTGAGTGGTCTTGAGAGCACGGTGACTTCCATTTCTAAAGCTCAAAAGGTGTTGGAAGCACAAGTGTTCCAAAAGGCGGGTGAAGCTCACAGAGATCCGGGAAAGCTTCCCGGATGAAACGAAGATAACCCAAGAGGCCAAGTGTTGGCTATTACAACAAGGAGTGGGCTGAGCATGAAGGACCCCTACCCAAGGAGAATGCTAAGGGAAAGCAAGTAGTGGTAGAGGAATATCCATTGCAAGAAGATGGAGGCAAGAGCAAGGATGATGAGCCAACATGTGTGGCACCACCTCCATACAAGCCACCACTACTATTCCCACAATCACGAGCAAGAGCTCGTTTGGACAAACACTTCGGTAAATTCCTTGAACTTATGTCTAAATTGCATATTAACATTCCGTTCATGGATGCTATTCTAGGTATGCCGGCATATGGCAAGTTTTTGAAGGAAATACTCTCCAACAAGAGGAAGTTGGAGGAGTAAGGAGAAGTGAGGATGACAAAGAGGTCCTCGGAGTTGATTCAAACTATGAAGGAGGAGATGCCTCCTAAGCTAAGAGATCCGGGATCCTTTTGTGTGCCAATTGGAGTGGGAGAAGTGAAGTATGAAGCCCTATGTGATCTCGGGGCAAGTGTAAGCATCATCCCGCTTGCACTTTGCAACAAGGTTGGGCTAGGAGAGCCAAAGCCAGTCAAGATGACCCCTTACATGGCGGACCGTTCAATCACTCACCCGGTTGGAATCTTGGAAGACATACCGGTGCAACTAGGGAAGTTCTATGTGCCCATAGACTTCGTTGTTTTGGACATCCCGGCGGACTATCTGGTTCCTATCATCTTGGGGAGACCTTTCCTAGATACTTCCGGATGTTTGGTGGATTGCAAAAATGGAATTCTCTCTTTAAACATTGGAGAAGAGAACATCAAGTTTAATTTGTCCACAATGGTGAAGGGGCCAGCCCTAGGTGAAGATGTCTTCAACATTGTTGAGGAAGAGGAGTCTAGAGAAGTTGTGAGCTCAATCTTGCTCAAGGATCCACTTGAGAAGGTTCTTAGCTCGAGTTTGATGGAGGAAGGAGTTGAAGAGAGTAACAATGAAGTGATCAAGGCCTTGAATGCATTGGATGAGCTACCAAGAGTTCGATTTGAAGTGCGAGAAGAAGGGACAAATACCTGTAGAAAAATCGGACCAGAGAAAAAAAAATCGGCCGAGTTTTGCATAAATCCTAAATTTTCATCCGATTTTGCAAATGCCGTAGCTGAAATCGACCCCCAGATCGTCCGATTTTCTTCACAGAGGGTCGATTTTCCTGAGTCTTTTGAGCATCATCCAAGTGTTTGTGAGCAATCATCAAGGGACTTAGGTGAGGCTTCCATGGCTTTAGAATCATCTCAACCTACATTGTATGGATCATCTCCAACCGATAAAGGTCCTCCTAAACTTGATCTAAAACCTCTTCCTTCTCATTTAAAGTATGCTTTCCTTGGTTCAAATTCTACTTATCCGGTGATTGTAAATGCATCTTTGAATGATGATGAGCTTAATAGATTGTTTACTGAATTGAAACTGCATAGAAAGGCAATAGGATACACCATTGATGACCTTGTTGGCATTAATCCCTCTTTGTGCATGCATAAGATATTGATGGAAGATGACCATAAACCCTCTATTGAACATCAAAGAAGATTGAATCCTATAATGAAAGAGGTAGTCAAGAAAGAAATCATTAAGTTGCTAGATGCGGGAATCATCTACCCGATTTTGGATAGTAAATGGGTTAGTCCCGTACATGTGGTTCCTAAGAAGGGTGGTATGACCGTAGTAAGTAATGAGAATAATGAACTAATCCCAACTAGAACGGTTACGGGATGGAGGATGTGTATAGACTATAGGAAACTAAATGTGGCCTCTAGGAAAGATCACTTCCATCTTCCTTTCATTGACCAAATGCTAGAAAGATTAGCTCAACATTCCCATTTTTGTTACTTAGATGGCTATAGTGGATTCTTCCAAATCCCTATTCCCGATGACCAAGAGAAAACTATATTCACATATCCTTGGGGTACATTTGCATATAGGAGAATGCCATTTGGGTTGTGTAATACACCCGCCACCTTTCAAAAGTGTATGATGGGTATCTTTTCTGAATATATTGAAAACATCATGGAAGTGTTTATGGATGATTTCTCTGTTTATGGATCTTCATTTAATGATTGTTTAGCTAACTTGTCTTTGGTGCTTAAGAGATGTGAGGAGACAAATCTTGTCTTGAATTGGGAGAAATGCCACTTCATGGTAAGTGAAGGCATTGTGTTGGGACACTTGGTGTCCAACCGTGGCATTGAGGTTGATAGGGCTAAGATAGAGACGATAGAGAAGTTGCCACCACCTACCTCGGTGAAGGGGGTAAGGAGTTTTCTAGGGCATGCCGGTTTTTACCGGAGATTCATTAAAGATTTCTCTAAGATTTCTAAGCCTCTTACTAACCTACTAATGAAAGATGTTGAGTTTGTTTTCTCCAAGGATTGCCTTGAGGCTTTTTGTAGGTTGAAGGATGCTTTGATCACCGCCGCTATCATGCAACCTCCGGATTGGAGCTTACCATTTGAAGTGATGTGTGATGCAAGTGATGTGGCCGTTGGGTCTATTTTAGGACAAAAGAAAGATGGGCGTACACATACCATCTATTATGCTAGCAACACGCTAGATGATGCCCAACTCAATTATGCTACCACCGAGAAGGAGTTGCTAGCGGTTGTGTACGCATTTGAGAAGTTTTGCTCGTATCTTGTTGGAGCGAAGGTTATTGTGTATACGGATCATGCTGCGATCCGTTATCTCCTTACAAAGAAGGATGTCAAGCCTCGTTTGATTTGGTGGATCCTTCTTCTTCAAGAGTTTGATTTGGAAATCCGGGATAAGAAAGGGTCCGAAAATTCTATGGCGGACCATCTTAGTAGGCTCCTACCATTGGAGATTGAGAGAGATGACATTCTGATTGATGACTCATTCCGGGATGAGCAATTGCAAATGTTGGAGGAGTGCTTGCTTCAAGTGTCCAAGGGAAATGAGCCATGGTATGCCGACATTGTGAACTACCTTGTGTGTAAGGAGGTGCCACCCGGTTTATCCTATGCCCAAAGGAAAAAGTTCTTCAAGGATGTGAGGCACTACTATTGAAGTGAACCGCTTTTGTTCAAGAGAGGGCCGGATGGAGTCTTTAGGAGATGCATACCGGAGGATGAAGTGGAGAGTGTGATCCGCCATTGTCACTCCTTGCCATGTGGAGGCCATGCTAGCTCACACAAGATGTGTGTAAAGGTATTGCAATCCGGATTTTATTGGCCTAACTTGTTTAGGGATGTGCAGAATTTTGTAGTGGCATGTGATGCTTGCCAAAGGATGGGCAACATCTCAAGGAGGAATGAGATGCCCTTGAACAACATACAAGAGGTGGAGATATTTGATGTATGGGGTGTAGACTTCATGGGACCATTCCCTTCTTCATGTGGCAACCTCTACATCCTATTGGCGGTGGACTATGTGTCGAGATGGGTGGAAGCAATCGCTTCTCCCACAAATGATGCCAAGGTTGTGGTGCGCTTCTTCAACCGAGTGATCTTTCCTAGGTTTGGGACACCAAGGGTGATCATAAGTGATGGAGGAAAGCACTTCACTAATAGGAACTTTGGGACACTTTTGGCTAAGTATGGGGTGACTCATAAGGTGGCAACACCTTACCATCCCCAAACTAGTGGCCAAGTGAAGATCTCCAACCGGGAGATAAAAGGGATCCTTGAGAAGACGGTTTCTAGAACAAGAAAGGATTAGGCTATGAAGCTCGACGATGCTTTGTGGGCGTATAGAACCGCTTTCAAGACACCGATTGGCACCACTCCCTACAAGCTAGTTTATGGCAAGTCTTGCCACCTTCCGGTGGAGATGGAGCATAGAGCATATTGGGCCATAAGGTGGCTGAATTTTGACTTCAAGGAGGGTGGTGAGAAGAGGTTGCTAGACATGAACGCTCTTGAGGAGATCCGGTTGGATGCTTATGAAAATTCCCGGATTTACAAGGAGAGGACCAAGCGTTGGCATGACAAGCGTCTCATCCCAAAGGAGTTGAGTGAGGGTGACTTAGTGCTTCTCTTCAACTCAAGGTTGCGGCTCTTCCCCAGAAAGCTCAAGTCGAGATGGACGGGTCCTTATATTGTGAAGAAGATCTTTCCTCATGGAGCGGTGGAGATAGGAGGAGATCATTGTGGTAACTTTAAGATGAATGGGCACCGTTTGAAGAAGTACATCCCGGAAGCCCCGGTGGAAGTGATTGCCCCACTTCAGCTTGAGTGAAACGCTCCTGAATTTGGTCAAGCTAATGACCTTAAAGAAGCGCTTAATGGGAGGCAACCCATTGGTACATATTTTTCCCTTTCGTTTTTCTTGTTTTTTGTGTGATCTTACTCTTGGTGTGCTTTGTTCTTCTTTTGTGTTTTTGGATGCTAGATCTTATTGATTGTCATGTGTGATGAGATGTTGGAGGGCATGTGAAAACCTCATGGAACTGTTGAGAAGGAGGTACAAGATCCAAGCACATGGACGAGGAAGAAAGCACCCAGGAAAATCGGACTGTTCTTGCACAGAAATCGGCCAATTTTCCTAGATGGTCCGGTTTTTCCTTCTGTCAAGGAAAGTGATGATCTCCAATCAAGCATGGGTGGAGCGGACGTGGAACTTGGACGGCTTGCGGTGCCGAGCGCGGGTTCCGACACCATAATGAACATCAAGAGCTCTCTACCATTCTTGATCGATCATCCACCATCATCATTCGATGTGAACCGAAATACCAAAGCATCACCAATTTTACATTGTGAGAACTCTCTTTCACTTCTTTATTTAGTTTTCACATTGGGGACAATGTGTTTCTAAGAATGGGGTGGGGTTTTCATGATCACTTGCATGATTAGCATCACCAATTTTACATTGTCACATGTTTCATTATGTCTTGCATTGTACATATATTTTTCGAAAAATCAAAAAAAATTAGAAAATTTAAAAACTTTTAGTGCTTCTAAGCTTGGGTATGACCCTTATGATGAAATTGTCTTGTGAATTGGCTATAGATGGCCTTATGTGTTGAACTGATTCATGCATATGTGGACTTGAAGTACTTATCTTGAATCCCATGTGTGAATTGTGATCATGAATGTTTGCCTTGATTGGATTGAGGGTTGATAGTCGAAATTACATGCTAGTTCTTGCACATCATTTTGTAGTGATTAAGGCAATTCATCTTTCTCTACTTCTCATCTTGATCATGTTGTTTGAGTACCTCAATTGATATAAAATTTGACCTCTTTTGACCCATCCGGGAATAGGAGCATGCTAGTGTATTGGGTGTGTGAAAATCAAGTTTGGGGTGTAGTTGTTGATGAAAGAATGTCGTGAATGAAGTGCTGAATTTGTTGTGAAAAGTGTAGAAAAAAATATAGGTTTGGGGACTTTCGTTTTGATGACGAGTAATTCGGCACCATTCACATAATCGGGTGTTTGTGCCTTGCCAAAGTCGGATAAACCGAATGTCCTAACGAGCCTTGGTATGTGTGCCCGGTGTGAAGAACCTCGAAAAATAAAAAAACCCGAGGCTCGCTAATCACCAAGGTTTCGGCTTTTGTACACCAATGCCATTGTCTCAAAAATAAGTAAAAGAAAAAGAAAACAAAGAAAAGATGGAGAAAATTATACACTTGTGGGGGAAGTTGATCAAAAAGGAAATTGTGGAGTTAGTACCTTTCCCGGATTAGCATCACATGACCTAAAAATTCCCACCTAATCACAACATTTCTTAGCCTCGTCTTTCCTAAGTCCTTGTGACCTAATTGCATGTGTGTAAGACTTAGTGATCTAGATTGCATATACTCATGATCATCTTGACTTCTTCATTTTCACCTCTCGTGCATGCTTTCTAGTTAAGTATATATTTGTCTTTCCATGCCTTCATTCATTTGATGCATGATTGCTTGTCCATTTCCATGAAACATAACTATGAAGGTGATCCAATGTTAGAAGCACAATTCCAAAAAGATTTTGTTGTTTTTCTGCATGCATAAATCATGTCATCTCTTAGTCTATAATTGGGTCTTGCTCGGGGAAGAGCAAATCTTAAGTATGGGGTATGTTGATAACATGCTTTATGACGTTAGTTTAGGTATTCATTTAGATAGTTTTCCCGTTATTCATGCACGGTTTGGCATTAGTTCATGACGTTTACGCTTAATTCATGCATATTTCTAGAAAAGACGTCTACACGAGCTTTTGTCGGTTTTGTAGGTGTTTCAGGGACCTTTTGGACATTAATCGATACATTCGAGGGTCAAGCCTCATGGTGGTACACATCCAAGGCTTTGAAGGAACATAATTGGAGCAATAAAGGACACAAGGACCCTAATTGGTGCTAGCAATGGAGCAACTCATAGCTAGACGATCATAACAAGCCCCTGTTGAAGAAAATCGACCCAACACTCAGGAAAATCGGACGATTTTTCTGTCTGGGTCGATTTTCTGGCTTTTGACAGCGTATGCCACGTGTCCCACGATCTCTTTGTTCGGCCCTTGCTCTTGATGGAGAATATAAGTGGTCCTACAGGCTGTGGCTGAGGGAGCTCTCCCACATTCTCTCACACACACCTTATTCCATGGGAGGATAGACTTGGAGAAGAAGAAAAACTCTCTCATTTTGGGGAGAAGAAGAACACCAAAACTTAGAGTGATAGTGAGTTTTTGAGGGATTTTGAGTGAATTTTAGAGATTTTGGTTGAAGTACTCTTGGAAGGATTGTTAGAAACGTTTTGGGACTTCTTTTGAAGGGTTGTAAGTCTTGCTTAAACTTATATTTAGCTGAGATTTCTAGTTTTTACTTGCTTTTCTTCCATCATCTATCTATGAAAACCATGTATGCTTGTGTGATGATTTTGGATCTTGAAATGCATGTTATTGGCTAGTTTATTGTGATTCTAGAGTGATGGATTGATGGTTATGGCTTGGGTGATGATAGAATGGACTTGTATGTTAGTTTAGGATGATTCGTATGCACAAAACCTAACCCAGGAGGAAAAATCGACTTGTTCTTCAGGCAGATCGTCAGATTTTCCTTATGATCCACCCGATTTTTCTCTCTGTTGTTCTTTAATCGATGAATCTGTATGTTAGGATGTTAGGTTGTTTAAATCCTAGTGTTTATTAAGCATAATATAGCTTAGGGTGACCTAAAGCTAGCAACCTAAGTGAGGGAAGAGACCTACCCGGTGATTTCCGATCTTAGATAACTAAGATGATGAACTCTAGGTAGTAGTGAGCCTCATAAGCCGCTATTGGATTGAGTGTGCTAGGATTGTTGCTTGAGACTTGCCTTTTCTGAGACTTACCCGGTAAGGAGAGGTTTGCCCCTTAAGTAGAGTCCGGTTTGTGTAGAATTCCCAACTTTAACCCCTTGAGACCTACCCGGTAATAGGAGTTTGGTGCGGGATTAGTGAAGCATGAGACTTACCCGGTAATTGCTTCCATTAGAGAAACACCCTTTCCCAACACCGCAACTTTGTCCTTAGAATCTTTAGAAGCTTGAGTCCAATGCCATAACCGGAAATCTTGACCTCTAGAATCCACTTTTCTCTCTTTGATCACATATCTTGTGTTTGTGTTGCTTGTTTATTTTGCTAGCTTGAGTTGTTAGTTTGATTTATTATCTTTCTTGATTTGTGATCTTTGCTTGATCACCACAAAAACCCAACCAAAAATATCATGATTTTTATTTCTTTATTTCTTTCTCTTTTCTTAGACTAGATTCACACTATCTATGATCACTTGTTTGATTTGATTTCACCTTAGTCATCGTGTTCGACCTCGAAATACTATCCTTTCTACAAAACGACCCATACACTATGGGTTCGCTAGGAGTTAGGAAATTATATCGAGTTTATAAATTGTAAGACTTTTGCGTGTCACAATCTTAGCGTAACATTTAGCATACCTTTGCAACTCTTAACTCTGTCCTTAGTTCTTAGTATATCTTGAATCGATTGCCACAATTAGATACTTGGATCTTTAGGGTTGTTGTTTTCCCAATATTTGCAAAGCTTATTACATTTACTTGCTTGACAATTTGCGAACTGAATTTGTTTCCCCCAAATCCCTGAGTTCGACACTCTGGAATTCTTGATTTACTACGCCGATCCGTACACTGCGGGTTCGCTTGCTTGATTCTAGTTTTATAAATTTAAAGCTTATTTACACGCACACTTCGAGGCGAACAAGTTTTTGGCGCCGTTGCCGGGGATTTGGTTTAGGCCGAGTTCGGTTATCGGTTGTCAAGCTTGGGACCTTTGCTCTTGTTATTTGATATCTCTTTTGAGTGATATTTGCAGGTTACCTTAGGTATATGCGCAGGTCTCGAAACAACAAAGACCTCATACCTCTTGATCAAGAACTTGAGAAGACTTTGAGGAAGAAACTCAAAGAAAGAAAGATTGCTGAAAATAAGGAGCGGGATATCCAAGCAGAGTTGGAGGATTCCGAAGCTCGACTTAGATGGAGCGAGAAGACTCGCAAGGAAGAATTGGACCGTCATCAATTGCAAATTGATGAGCTCAAGGACATGATGCTTCAAATGAGGTTGGAGATGAGTGATTCCAAGAAGAAGAAGAGAAGGAAACCGACAAGATCGGTTAGAACCAACTCATCCAATGAGGATAGCGACTCCTCCATGCTACCGCTAGAGGACATTGATCCAACGATCAATGTGAATCAGAATAATCCAAGACCGGCTGCTAATTTTCGTATCCCGGTTGGAGGTGCGAGAGCCGCTCGTGTAGATGAAGAGCCAAGAACTCTTGGCCAAAGAATGGATCCAATTTAGCAACCACGCCGTCTAGGTGTGAACTTTGATGCTGATGATATTCAGGGGTTTAGCTTTAACCCACAAGTTATCACCATCGTTCGCCAAAATCAGTTTTGAGGAACGAGTATTGAACCTCAAAATCAACATCTACAGAATTTTGAGATCTTAATGGAGATGATGAAGCCAAAGAATGCAACCACCAACAATTACAAGATCAAGCCATTCTTTTTCTCTTTGAAAGGGAAGCTTTATCTTGGTATCAAGCTCTTCCAAATGGAAGACTCAACACATGAGAGGATCTATCTTCGGAATTCCTCACCAAATTCTTTCCGACATCCAAGACGGCAGAGTTGAGAGGTAAGATTAATGTTTTTTCTATGAGATCTAATGAAAGTTTATTTCAGTCTTGGGAAAGATTTCAGGATTTACTATTGGATTGCTCACACCATGGCATTTCCAAGTTGGAGCTATTGGAGATATACTATAAGAGGCTGGATGTGGAAACGCAATTCAAGCTCCAATCTCTTTCATGTGGCACATTCATGGACATGAGGGAAGATGACGCTTGAGACTTCATTGAGAAGCAAGCCCGAGTCATTGAGAAGTATTCTCACCGGAAAGTAGAAGCTAATCGAGTGGAGCAAGGAGCAAAGCTAACACAAGCTGCTCAAACTCAAATCTTTTCTCTCAACACCGAGATTAAAGAATTGAAGGAAGTCATCAAGGCTAGCTTTCCGAAGCATAAGGAGCAAGATGTTGGTTATTTGGGAAACAACAATAACCACAATGGGAATGAGAACACCAATCGCAACAGCCGGAACAACAACCGGAATAATTGGAACAACAACAATAACCGGAATAACAATTGGAACAACAATAGGGGTTCAAACAATAATAATTGGCGTTCCAACCAACAACAAAACTCCGGTAATTCTTATCCCAATTCAGGAAATTCACTAACTCCACCATCTTCTTCTTCTATTCCTTTGAAAAGCCAGGGGCAATCATCTAATAGTGGAAGCACTTCGGAGAAAGAGAAGCCCGATCCCATGTTGGAAACGATCTTGGGAAAGCTTCAAGGATTGGAGAATCACATCACTAAGGTTGATAAAGCCCAAAAGGTTTTAGAAAACCAAATGTTTAGCAATGCTGAGGAAGTTCCTAGAAATCAAGGAAAAATTCCAGGAAAGACGGAGGATAACCCGAAAGGAAGGGTGATGGCTATCACAACTAGGAGCGGAGCAACAACCACCGACCCGCAGCCTAAGTTTGTGGAAGTTCCCGTCGAAAAGGAGAAGGAAAAGGGGAAGGAGAAGAAAGACATCTACATTCTACTCCACCTTACAAACCTCCCCTACCGTTCCCACAATCTAGAGCAAGAGCGCGTCTAGACAAGCAATTCGGTAAGTTCATTGAACTCATGAGCAAACTGCATATTAATATACCTTTCATTGCTGCAATTGTAGGTATGCCAGCTTATGAAAAGTTCTTAAAGGAAATCCTCTCTAACAAGAGGAAACTAGAAGACTTTGGAGAAGCCAAGATGAGTTCGGATTCATCGGATCTCATCAAGACAATGAAGGAAAAGATGCCCCCAAAGCTGAAGGATCCGGGGTCATTTTGTGTTCCAATAGGAGTAGGAGATGTCACATATGATGCATTATGTGATTTAGGAGCAAGCGTTAGCATCATTCCGCTTGCCTTATGCAGGAAGATCGGTTTAGGCGAACCTAAACCGGTGAAGATGACGTTATATATGGCGGATTGATCCATAACTCGCCCTGTCGGTATAGTTGAAGACGTCCCAATCAAGCTTGGTAAGTTCTATGTTCCAATAGATTTTGTTGTGCTTGACATTCTTGCAGATAGTTCGGTCCCGATCATACTTGGAAGACCGTTTCTTGCAACATCCGGTTGTATGGTGGATTGCAAGAATGCTAGACTCGCCTTCGACATAGGAGAGGAAAAGGTAGAGTTCGTTCTTTCATCTTTGATGAAAGAACCAGCTCTTGAAGAGGACATATTTAACATCCATGACGAAGAGCTATCTAGAGAGGAAGTAAGTTCGATTCTCTTCAAAGATCTTTTGCAAAAGGTGATTACTATGAGCATTATGGACATAGGAGAAGAGGAAGAATGCAATGAGGAAATTGAAGTTTTAGAGGAGCAAAAGGAAGTGCATGAAGAAGAATTCGAAAAACTTTACGATGGGTCAGAAAATGTGAGGAATCACGGCCAGTCGTGCTATTCCACGGCCGTGGTTTCCACCAACATGACCGTAATTAGCTATTCAGAGGACTCCATTAAGTTACAGGGCCAAAACCACGGCCGTGGAACCATCAGAGGTGCCGTAATTGACTTCCACGCCCTAAACCACGGCCGTGGAGGAAACAAAGGTGCCGTAATTTTTGGGAAATCTAAGGACAATTACGTTCTTTCTACCACTTCTCTTAATTCTTCTCCAACAACTTCTATACCCTTAGAAACTTCTAAGGAAGCATTGGACACTCCTCAAGAGCCATTAGAGACTCCAATAGTGGTGGAATTGAAGCCACTTCCTGCACATCTAAGGTACGCATTTCTAGGACCAAATTCTACCTTTCCGGTAATTGTTAGTTCCGATCTAAGTGAAGATGAACATAGTAAGCTTATGGTTGTTCTAAAGAAACATAGGAAAGCCTTAGGTTATACTATAGAGGATCTAGTAGGAATCAAACCTTCACTATGCATGCATAAGATCCTAATGGAAGAAGATTTTAGAACTTTGCAACAACCTTAAAGGCGGTTAAATCCGACCATGAAAGAGGTTGTCAAGAAGGAAATTCTTAAACTACTTGATGCAGGTATCATCTACCCTATCTCCGATAGCAAGTGGGTGAGTCCCGTACAGGTTGTTCCAAAGAAGGGAGGAATGACGGTCATCGCCAACAAGAACAATGAGCTCATTCCTACACGAACCGTGACGGCATGGAGGATGTGCATAGACTACCGCAAGCTAAACAACGCAACAAGAAAGGATCACTTCCCCTTACCATTTATCGATCAAATGCTTAAGAGGTTAGCATAACACTCACATTTCTGTTATCTTGACGGTTATAGTGGTTTCTTCCAAATCCCGATACATCCAGACGATCAAGAGAAGACCACATTCACGTGCCCGTGGGGTACGTTTGCTTATAGGAGAATGCCGTTCGGGCTTTGCAACGCCCCAACCACCTTTCAAAGGTGCATGATGGCTATCTTCTCGGAGTATATAGAGGAGATCATGGAGGTTTTCATGGATGACTTTTCTGTTTATGGTTCCTTTTTCGATAATTGTCTTTCTAACCTTTCTCTTGTGCTACAAAGGTGTGAAGACACTAACCTAGTTCTTAATTCGGAGAAGTGTCAATTTATGGTGAAAGAAGGCATTGTATTAGGACACTTGATCTATAGTAGAGGGATTGAAGTAGACAAGGCTAAGATAAAGCCTATAGAAAAGCTCCCTCCTCCATCTTCGGTGATGGGGATAAGAAGCTTTCTAGGACATGCTGGATTTTATAGACGTTTTATAAAAGATTTCTCTAAGATATCAAATCCGCTAACTAATCTATTGATGAAGGATGCAGTTTTTGATTTCTCGCAGGAGTGCTTAGATGCGTTTCATAAGATTCGGGAAGCTCTAATCTTAGCCCCGATCATTCAACCTCCGGATTGGAATCTTCCATTCGAGGTTATGTGTGATGCAAGTGACGTAGCTATAGGAGCTGTGCTTGGGCAAAAGAAGGAAGGTCGAACCCACACTATCTATTATGCTAACAAGACGCTAGATGAAGCGCAGCTTAACTACGCCACTACCGAAAAAGAATTTCTAGCTATTGTATACGCATTTGAAAAGTTTCGTTCTTATCTTATAGGTGCAAAGGTGATTGTATACACGGATCATGTTGCGATCCGGTATCTACTTGTAAAGAAGGATGCGAAACCAAGGCTGATTAGATGGATTCTTCTCCTACAAGAATTTGATCTAGATATCCGTGACAAGAAGGGTTCGGAAAATTCTGTTGCGGATCATTTGAGTCGTCTACCACATCTAGAGAACGACCATCTACCTATAGATGACTCCTTTCCGGACGAGCATTTACACATCATAGAGGAGTGCATCTACAAGATTACTAAAGGTAACGAACCATAGTTTGTTGATTTTGTTTACTATTTGGTTTGCCAGGAATTACCACCCGGACTATCCTATGCACAAAGGAAGAAGTTCTTTAAGGATGTCCGGGAATACTTTTGGAATGAACCTCTCCTCTTTAAGAGAGGTCCTGATGGCATCATTCGACGATGTGTGCCGGAAGACGAGATGCAAAGTGTCATCCGTCATTGTCATTCACTACCTTGTGGAGGACACGCTAGCTCAAACAAGACTAGCGCTAAGGTATTGCAATCTGGATTCTTTTGGCCTACTTTATTTAAAGATGTGTAAACCTTTGTTTCCTGCTTTTGGCCTACTTTTGGCCTACTTTATTTAAAGATGCTTGTCAAAGAACAGGGAATATATCTAGGAGGAACGAAATGCCTCTTAACAACATTCAGGAGGTAGAGATCTTTGACGTTTGGGAGTAGACTTCATGGGACCTTTCCCATCATCTTGTGGAAACCAATACATACTTCTAGCTATAGATTATGTTTCGAGATGGGTTGAAGCAATTACCTCTCCTACTAATGATGCCATGGTTGTGGTTAAGTTCTTTAACAAGACTATTTTCCCACGATTTGGGACACCACTGACTATCATTAGTGATGGAGGCTCTCACTTCATTGCCCGACGATTCGAAGCTCTACTAGCTAAGTATGGGGTGACTCACAAGATCGCCACCCCTTACCATCCACAAACAAGTGGACAAGTGGAGATTTCGAACCGGGAGATTAAAGGAATCTCAGAGAAAACAGTTTCGAGGACAAGGAAAGATTGGTCTTTGAAGCTAGATGACGCATTGTGGGCATACCGGACCGCATATAAGACTCCCATAGGAACGACACCATACAACCTTGTGTATGGGAAGTCTTGTCACTTACCGGTAGAGCTGGAACATAAGGCGTATTGGGCGGTAAAGTGGTTGAACTTCAGCATGAAGGAAGCAGGCGAGAAGCGCCTCTTAGACCTTAACGAGCTTGAAGAACTTCGCTTAAACGCCTACGAAAACGCCAAGATCTATAAAGAGAGAGTGAAGCGTTGGCATGATAAGCATATCATTCCAAAGGACCTCAAAGAAGGGGATCAAGTTCTCCTCTTCAATTCGAGACTTCGGCTCTTTCCAAGTAAGCTTAAATCTCGTTGGACCGGACCTTATCTAATCAAACATGTTTTTCCCCATGGTGCAGTTGAAGTTGGGGTGAAAAGGGCGGAAGTTTCAAGGTGAACGGTCAACGACTCAAGAAATACTCACCGGAACTTCAAGCAGAGGAGTTCGCACCTACCGCACTCGAATAGGTGCACGAATGGTCTAGCTACGGACCTAAAACAAGCGCTTCTTGGGAGACAACCCAAGGTATTGCACTTATGTTTTTGTTTGTCATTATTAGATTAGATTAGTTTAGACGTTTTTGTTTTGTTTTGCCTTCGATACCTTCTGGTATGCTGTGTTTTTGGATGTAGAAGCAATGGAATAGGCAATAGAAAAGAAAAAGTTGAAGGAATTTGACGAAACTCGGATTTTGGCACATTACAGAGAGTTCCACGCCCTAAACCATGGTCGTGGAGGCTACAGTGACCGTAATTCTTCAAAATCTGAGAAAAATCACCAAAAACCACGGTTCCGTACAATTCCACGGCCGTGGAAACCCCCAAGTGACCGTGATTTTCAAAAAATTTTACGGCCACTATATAAACCACCCTCCTTCACAAAAACACCACAAAACCCCTCTTTTCACGCCCTAAACGCCGACAACCTTCCCCCTCTCGCAAATCTTCGTTCGGTAATCATTTCGAACGATTCTTGGTGCAAAAGTGGAACAAATTCATTCCTCTACAATATCCAATCGACAAAACAAGCGAACAATCCATCAAGAAAGCGGAATTTGGATTCAATGATCCAAAAACCTAGGTTTTTACTATTGTTCTCTCCTTTGTCAATTTGGGTTAATTTTCCGCAAGAACTTAGAACATTTGCATAAGATTGAGATTGGAATTAGCCTAGGACAAGTTCTGCTGAGTTTGCTGTTGAATTGATTGAGATTTGAGAATTTCTGAGACGAATCACGGTCTCTGGGACTTCCACGGCCGTGGAAAACTTAGAACAGACCGTGATTTTTTTCTATTTTTGGGAAAAATGTTTACACGAAGTGCAGGAAAGAAAAAGAAGAGAAAGGGTGATAGTTCCTCCTCTTCCCATAACCCTCCTAGTGAACCATCACCTCCATGCCCTAGAATCCCCACCATTCCCCCTAACTACCTCGATGACTCTTGGATAGAGTCGGATTGATTGTTTTCTCCGCTATTAGAACGGATGCTTATGAGGAGATTACGAGGGAGTTTGTTATATCCTTCGAGCATAGCCATATGGATAGGACGGTGTCCTTTAGATTGATGGAGACAGACTATGAGTTCTCCATCCAGTAGTTCGGATCCTTCTTTCGGTTCCATGAAACCTTCAATGGTCGTTTCCCTAGCGGTGTTTACGCTAAGGATTTTTGGGAGGCGATTGCTATGATTTAAGCTAGCGAGGACCGTTGGCAACTGGCTGATACCAAGGCTAAGCTCATCTACCACTTAGCCTTGAAGATAGCTCATAGGGTCCTTTCCGAGTGCCTATTCCCTAGGACCGAGACCCCGCAAAAGATTAAGACCGATGAGCTGTTTCTCCTCTACGCCATGCTAGATGGTAGACCCGCCGACTGTGCCACCCTCTTAGCCTCCACCATTAGTAAGCTTAAGAACAAGAGGGCCGGGAACATTGGATATGGTGGGATAGTGACCCACATAGCTACACAGCTCGGGATTGACTGCTCCGCTAGTACTAGGATAGCGGCGAGACCTTTGGGTCTCAAGAGCCTTATGACTAGAGGTTTGATCTTCCCTAGGCACCGAGGTCCACCTACTGCTGCTATGCCATGGGAGGATAGAGGATGTAGAGGTATTCCGTGGCTTCCCGAGTATTCCATTATGGCCGGACGCCGTAACTGGAAGGAGACATTCGCTGCTATGCATGCGAATAGGCTAGTTGCCCCTCCTTACATTCCCGATGAGATTCCAGCTGCTGACGTTGATGAGGATAGAGGAGGTGATGAGCAGGATTTTGGTACCTTTCCAGATCAGCCGGACACTTTCCCGGACCTACCTAGGCAGTCTCCCCGTCCTTCTAGACCTTCCGGCGCTTCTTCTTCTCGCCGCGCTAGTGTGAGCGAGAGACCGACATGGATGGAGACTCCTCCCACTTGGTATGGATCACAACCGGAGTGAATGGGCGCTCCGCCACCATGGTATTCACAGCCACCAGCGGCACCGGCCCCACAGGACGCACCTGCATGGTACAGCCAGGCACCGGAGTGGTATGAGCAGCTGGTGGAGTGGGCTACCGACCTTTCCAGGAGGGTCGGTAATTTAGAGATCCGCCAGGATGCTATGGACGTACGAGCTGATGAGCATGACAGGATGATGAGGGACATCTACCGCCAGTAGTTTGGGCGGAACTTCGACTCCAGTTTCTTCCCGTTCCCACCACCGCCTCCACCGCAGTGATGACTATGCATGATTGACAGTTTCAGCCGCTCCACCGCCGTCTTGTGAGTTTATTTTTCTTTTCTTTCTTTTCTTTATTTCTTTTTTAACATTAGGGACAATGTTTGTCTCAAGTATGGGGTGGGGTGTGACTATCGTTTGTAATAACTCTACTCACTTTGCTTGCTTGATTCGAGAACACTTTGCATGTTTCATTTCATTGTCACACGTTTCATTATTGCATGGCATGAAAAAGCTTTTGAAAAACCCATAAAAATGTGAAAAATTTTGAAAAATTCTAAAAGGTTTTGTGCTTCTAAGAGTTGAGATGATTTCTATGATAATTCCTACTTGCGGATTGAACTTTAGATGACAATTGTATGCCTAAACGAATAATGAATTGGAAAGGAATTGAATGTCTTGATTATCCTTTCTTGCAAGTTTCATAATGTGAAGAGTTTTATCTAAATCATATTGAGAAATTGAGGTTGAAATCACATGATGATTTCTTATACTTCTTTATGAGATGATTAAGGCAATTCGATCTTTCTTTCTCCTTTCTTTGTTCATTTTGCCCCTCAATAAAATAATTGCCTCCCTTACCTATCCGGGAATTTGGAGGAGTTGTGTTTTGGCATGTTTGATGTGGGAGGGCCATGAAAGCAATTGTTTGCATTCAAAGAATAGAAATAATAGGTTTGGGGAAGTCAATCATGACGATGAGTAACTCGGCACCATTCACATAGCTGGGTATTTGTGTCTTGCCAAAGTTGGATTGAGCGATATTCCTAGCGGATTATGGTATGTGCATCAAGGGTTTGAGGCATCTCGAAATTGAGAAAAGCCAATCTCCTAGGCTTCGGTTTTTGTGCACCGCTGTCCATAACTCCAAAAGTAAAGTCGAAAAATGATATGAAAAGAAGAGAGCAAAGCTCAAAGTTGATGGTGTTGCAATTCGAAATAAAAAGAAAAGAGTTGGTTGTCCACTTTCCCGGATTCATGCACCACATCCTTTATAAGTTTCCCTCTCTTCCGGGTTCTAGACCTTACTTTGAAGTCCTTAAGATCAAAAGAATGTTATTTGACTTGGTGATCTAAATTAAAGTTTTTTATGCTTGATTTTGATAATGCTTGAAGGTTATGATGTTTACATTGAAGTTTAACCAATTCATGATGTTTCTTTCCTTTACATTCTTTGATTACGTATATAAGCGTTTCAAGAGTGAATAAAGCAAGGTTTGAGAATGATCTATTGACTAGAAGCACACTTACCTAAAAGATGTTTTGTTTTTGAGTTTGCATGCATATTTCATCCTAACTTATGTTCTAAGCTTTCAAAAGACCTTGCTTGGGGACAAGCAAGTGGCAAGTATGGGGTATTTTGTTAGCATGAAATATTGCGATATTCTAGGCACTAATTCTAGTTGTTTTTCATTCATTATAGTGTTCATTGATAAGGAATTGAAGCATTTGTTAGTTTGTTTATCTATATTCTCGATATGGAGGTCTACATTAGCTTTGTGTTGATTATAGGTGAATAAGAGCTGAAACCGAACCATTTGAGAGAGATAGGAGAGGATTTGAGCATTCCCATGGATTAGTAACACATCAAAGGAGCCAAAGGAGATGCTAGGATGAGGAATGGCACGACACAAATGAAACCACAAGCAATTAACACTTCCACGCCCTAAAATACGGCCGTAGAAGAGTCCACGCTCTAAACCACGGCCGTGGATCTTGGCATCATGAGCGTGGAGCATTTCAGAGAGTTACACGGCCTAAAGTACGGTCGTGGAAGATGAGATACACCGTAACCCAATTCCACGCCCTAAACCACAGTCGTGGAATCCCTTGAGACCGTGATTTAGGCGATCTTTTGATGAACCAATTATTGCCACATCATTTACGTGATGGGCCGGGACAGTTATTTTTTCCCCATCTTATAAAAAGGCGGGAGGAGAGAGTTTTGGGAGGACTCACTTGAGGATTTTGGACAACCTCGCTTGGAAGTTAACCTTAGGGTTTTGCGAGGAACGTGGCGGAAGCGCCGGCAATTTGAATTCCCGAAGATCGTGTGTGGCGGAAGTTGCGCCCCTTTCTTTGGTTTTGATATTGAAGACGGATTGACATCCCATTCTTCATACTTGCCTTAGATCTTGTGAGGTTTTCTGTTATATTCCGAATCCATTGAATATTCCGATTTGTGTTTTGGATTTGAGATTAACTTTGAGTTATATTTGAGTTTTCGAGGGTTTTCATCTTTCATTCTTCTTAAATTGAGTTTTGATATCATGACAATGGTTATTGGCTAAAACCCTTTAGCAATTCTAAGGTGAGGGGTTGATAGTTGTGGCTTAGATACTGATAGATCGATCGTAAATTGATTGGACCCTGAGAGTTAGAGAGATCTCATCGACGAACCAAGATCATGGTCTGTTCTTGAACTTCCACGGTCGTGGAACTCAAGATCTGCCCGTGATTTACCCTCGTTTACGAACTTTGCTTTTACTATGATCCAAGGTTAAAATTAGCTTTAATCTAGTCTTGGTTTATCCTTTTCTAGGTAGTAGTGAGACTCATCACCCTCTATTTCGATTTCGAGTGTCACAACCTTAATCGTTCTAGTTAGTTTTGATCCTTGGGTTACAAGTTTGGGTATTTGAGATTAATTCTTGTCTTTAGATCCTTTCTATACTAAAGCCTCAACAACCTTTATAGAGAGTGTCTTTAGATAAGTCATATAAAGCCTTGGAACTTCACCGTACATTGCTTTACTTTAGCATACCTTTGCAACTCTTAACTCTGTCCTTAGTTCTTAGTATATCTTGAATCGATTGCCACAATTAGATACTTGGATCTTTAGGGTTGCTGTTTTCCCAATATTTGCAAAGCTTAACACATTTACTTGCTTGACAATTTGCGAACTGAATTTGTTCCCCCCAAATCCCTGAGTTCGACACTCTGGAATTCTTGCTTTACTACGCCGATCCGTACACTGCGGGTTCGCTTGCTTGATTTTAGTTTTAGAAATTTAAAGCTTATTTGCATGCACACTTCGAGGCGAACAATAGGACAGCTTACAAGACTCTCATAGGTACAACACCATACAACCTTGTGTATGGGAAGTCTTGTCATCTCCTGGTAGAGCTGGAACACAAGGCGTATTGGGCTATGAAGTGGTTGAACTTCAGCATGAAAGAAGCGGGCGAGAAGCGCCTCTTAGACCTTAACGAGCTAGAAGAACTCCGCTTGAACGCCTATGAGAACGCCAAGATTTAAAAGGAAAGGGCAAAACGTTCGCATGATAAGCACATCATTCCAAAAGACCTTAAAGAAGGAGATCAAGTTCACCTCTTCAATTCTCGACTTCGACTCTTTCCAAGTAAGCTTAAATCTTGTTGGACTTGACCTTATTTGATTAAACGTGTTTTCCCCATGGCGCAGTTGAAGTATGGGGTGAGAAGTGCGGAAGTTTCAAGGTGAATGGCCAATGACTTAAGAAGTACTCACCGGAGCTCCAAGCTGAGGAAATCGCTCCGATTGTCCTCAATTGAACATAGGAACGGTCTAACTACGGACCCAAAACAAAGCTCTTCTTGGTAGGCAACCTAAGGTATTGCATTATCGTTTTTGTCTTCTTTCTTTCTTTCTTAGGTTAGTTTAGGTTAGATGTCGTTTTTGTTTGTTTTCCCCTCGATACCTTCCGGTATGTTGTGTTTTTGGATGTTAGGAATAAGGAATGAGCAAAGGAAGGAAGGAAAAGTCAGAAACGAAACTATAACTTTTGGCACAGATCAAAGAGTTCCACGGTTGTCCGTACAAAACCACGGCCGTGGAACACCCCGAGTGGCCGTAATTTTCCAAGTTTTTGACACAAATTAGAGAGTTCCACGGGTGTCCGTACAAAACCACGGCCGTGGAACACCCCGACTGACCGTGGTTTTCCAAAATTTTACGACCACTATATAATTCCTTTTCCTCCTCAAAAACACATTCACGTTCATCACCACGCCCAAAATCACGCCCAAATCGCCGGAATTTTTGCCTCTCCCGTAATCCTTCATCCGGAGTCCGATTCGAGCGATTCTTCAACCAAAACTGGAGCAATTTCAATCCTCTACAAGATCCAAACAAAAAACTGAGCAAACAATCTACATTGGGGAAGGAATTTGGATTTTTCAAATCCAAACTTAGGTTTTATTCTCTATTCTCTCCTTGGTTGATTTTGTTCGTTTTTCTTGCAAGATTATAGGAGAACTGGACGAAATTGGAATTAGAAATAGTTTAGGGTTGTGATTGTTGAGTTTGCTTTGCACTTGCTGAATTTTGAGAGAAACATATCAATTCCACGGGTTACGTACAGTTCCACGGCCGTGGAAATTGAAGAACAGACCGTGGTTTTCTCTGTTTCGAGTGAAAATGTTTAGAAGGAAGTCAAGTAGAAATAAGATGCAGAAAGGTGATAGTTCCTCTTCTTCCCAACCCCCTCCTAGTGAACCACCATCACCACCACCCCCTAGAATCCCTAATATCCATTAGGATTACGAAAGATCCATGGATAGGATTTCAAAGAGACCGGTAATAGGACCTAGGTACCTTATCTTAGAGGAGCTTGAAGAGCTTAATGTAGTAAATGACTTGACTTGGCTTTTGGATAGAACCGGATTGATCATCTTCTCCGCCATTAGGGAATATGCTTAAGGAGATCACAAGGGAGTTTATAACTTCCTTTGAGCATAGCGCCGTTAGCCGAACGGTGTCATACAGGTTGATAGAGCAAAACTACGAGTTCTCCATAGTGCAGTTTGGAACCTTCTTTGGGTTTCATGAGAGTTTCAATGGAAGGTTTCCTAGGGGAGTGTATGCTAAAGACTTTTGGAGAGATATTGCTATAATTTATGCTTCCGAGGATCGTTGGCAACCGGCCGACACTAAGGCTAAACTCATATACCGCTTAGCCTTAAAGATAGCCCATAGAGTCCTATCGGAATGCCTCTTCCCTAGGACCGAAACACCACAAAAGATCAAGGCCGATGAACTCTTCATCCTCTATTGCATGCTTACGGGGCATCTTGTAGATTGTACCACCTTAGTTGCCTCTACCCTTAGTAAGGTGAAGAACAAAAAGGCCGGGAATATAGGTTATGGAGGTATGGTGACTAACATTGCCAACCTGCTGGGCATTGACCACTCCGCTTGCACCAGGATAGTTGCGAGACCTTTGGGTCTCAATGGACTTATGACTAGAGGCCTCATCTTTCCCTGCCACCGTGGTGCACCTACAGCCGCCATGCCTTGGAGGAGAGAGGTGGTAGGGGCATTCCATGGCTTCCGGAGTACTCTATCATGCTGGGTAGTCACAACTGGAAGGAGACTTTCGTACCGATGCATGCCAACAGATTAATAGCTCCTCCATATGTGCCTGATGAGGTTCCAACTGAGGATGATGAGGATGATGAAGAGATGGTGTTAGCATGAAATATTGTGATATTTTAGGCACGTTTTCAAGATGTATTTCATCCATATTGGTGTTCATTGATAAAGCATTGAAGCATTTGTGAGCTAGTTTCTCTATATTGTCAATATAGAGGTCTACATAAGCTTTGTGTTGATTGTAGGCAAATAAGAGCTAAAACCGAACGAATTGAGAGAGAATGGAGATGGATTGAGCATATCCAAGGATTGAGGACACCACAAAGGAGCTAAGGAAGATGCTAGGATGAAGAATGACACAAAACAAAGGAGATTTACGAGCAATCTATGTTCCACGCTCTAAAATACGGCCGTAATGAAATCCACGCTCTAAACCATGGCTGTGGAACTTTGGCAACCCAAGAGTGGAGCATTCCAGTAAGTTACACGGCCGTGGAAGTTGTGAAGCACCGTAATCAAATTCCACGCTCTAAACCACGCTCTAAACCACGGGCGTGGAACCCTCTATGACCGTGATTTAGGCAATCTTTTAACGTACAAATTAAAGCCACGATCTTTTACACAATGGGCTGGACACTTATTCTATCTTGCCCTATAAAAGGACGGAAGGAGAGAGATTCCGTCACCTCTGCTTAGACCTTCGCTTACGCTTACTTGCACGTGCTTAGGGTTTCAATTGGACGTGCGGAGATTGCCATTTTGCAACGGAGATTTGCAAAGACTTGGAGATTTGGAAGTTACGCCTTGTCCTTAGGTTTGATTAGAAGACGGATTGACATCCCGTTCTTCGTTCTTGTCAAGGATTGTGATTGGTTTGTGTTATTCCGAATCTGCTATACATCATTACTCTTGTTTGTGGATTGGAGATTGATTTGAGATTTATTAAAGGTTTTCGAAGGTTTTCATCTTTCATATTTCTAAATCTTGAATTTGATATCATAATGACTGTTGTTGGCTAAAACCCTTTAGCAATTCTAAGGTGAAGGGTTGATAGTTGTGGCTTAGATGATGATAGATCGATCGTAAACAGATTGGACCCTGAGAGTTAGAGATAATCGCCGACAAGCCAGAATCACGGTGTGTTCTTGAGTTCCAAGGACGTGGAATCTCAAGATCCACCCGTAATTTCCCTTAGTTTACGAACCTTTCTTTTACTTTAATCCGAAGTTAAGGATTTGCTTTAACTTAGTCTTGGCTTGCCTTTTCTAGGTGGTAGTGAAGCCTCAACAACCTCTACCTCGATTTCGAGTGTCACAACCTTAATCGGTTTAGTTAGTCTTGATCCTTGGGTTACAAGTTTGGGTATTTGATATTAATTCTTGTCTTTAGATTCTATCTATACTGAAGTCTCAACAACCTTTATAGAGAGTGTCCTTAGATAAGTCATATAAAGCCTTGGAACTTCACCGTACATTGCTTTACATTCGTATACCTTTGCAAACCTTAACTTTGTCCATAATTCTTTAGTATATCTTAAATCGATTGCCAAAATTAGACACCTGGATCTTTAGGGTTGCTGTTTTCCCGATATTTACAAAAGTTCTTACATTTACTTGCTTGACAATTCTATAATTGGATTTAACCCCCCAAATCCCTGTGTTCGATACTCTGGAATTCTTGCTTAACTAAATCGATCCGTACACTACGGGTTTGCTTGCTTGATTCTAGTTTTATAAATTTAAGACTTATTTGCACGCACGCTAAGTGGCGAACAAGTTTTTGGCGCCGTTGTCGGGGATTTGGTCTAGGCCGAATTCGGTTATCGGTTGTCAAGCTTGGGAGCTTTTCCCTTGTTATTTGATATCTTTTCGAGTGTATGCGCAGGTCTAGGAACAACGAAGACCTCTTACCTCTTGATCAAGAGCTTGAGAGGACTTTGAGGAGAAATCTCAAGGAAAGAAAGATGGCTGAAGAAAGAGAACGTGATTACCAAACGGAGTTGACGGAAAAAGAAGCTCAACTCTAATGGAGTGAGAAGACTCGCAGGGAAGAAATGGATCGTCATCAAACAAAGGTTGATGATCTATCGGACATGATGTTTCAAATGAGGCTGGAAATAAACAACCTCAAGAAGACAAAGAGAAGAAGGAGGCCATGAAGATCGATTAGAGCCAACTCATCCAATGAGGATAGCGACTCTTCCATGCCACCACTAGAAGAAATTGATCCAACGATCAATTTGAACCCGTTCTTTCCACGGCCAGCTGCCAATCGCCGTGTCCCAGCTAGAGGTGCGAGAGTCGAACGTGTGGATGAGGAGCCAAGAACTCTTGGACAAAGGATGGATCCAACGCAGCAACCACGCCGTTTGAGTGTGAACTTTGATGCTGATGATGCACAAGGGTTTAGCTTCAACCCGCAAGTTATTACCATTGTCCGCCAAAACCAATTTGGGGGAACAAGCGCTGAATCTCCACATCAACATCTACAAAATTTTGAGATGATGATGGAGACAATGAAGCCAAAGAATGCAACCACCAACAACTATAAACTCAAGCCTTTCTTTTTCTCCTTGAAAGGGAAAGCATTGTCTTGGTATCAAGTTCTTCCAAGTGGGAAACTAGAAACATGGGAGGATCTTTCTTCGGAATTCCTCACTAAGTTCTTTCCGCCATCCAAAACGGCGGAGTTGAGAGGTAAGATTAATGCATTTTCTATGAGATCTAACGAAAGTTTGTTTTAATCTTTGAAAAGATTTCAGGATTTGCTATTGGATTGCCCACATCATGGCATATCCAAATTGGCGCTATTGGAGATATACTATAAGGGGCTGGATGTGGAGACACAATTCAAGCTCCAATCCCTTTCATGTGGTACATTCATGGACATGAGGGAAGTTGACGCTTGGGACTTCATTGAGAAGCAAGCGCGAGTCATTGAGAAGTATTCTCATCGAAAAGTGGAGGCGAATCAAATGGAGCAAGGAGCAAAGCTATCACAAGCACCTCAAACTCAAATCTTTTCCCTCAATACGGAGATTAAAGAGTTGAAGGAAGCCATCAAAACCAACTTTCCAAAGCAAAAGGAACAAGATGTAGGTTATTTAGGCAACAACAATAACCACAACGGGAATGAGAATACAAACCGCAACAACCGGAACAACAACCGGAATAATTGGAACAACAACAAAAACAACCGGAACATCAATTGGAACAACAATAGGGGTTCAAACAACAACAATTGGCGTCCCAACCAACAAAATTCCGGTAATTCTTATTCCAATTCAGGAAATTCACTAACTCCACCTTCCTCTTCTTCCACTCCTTTGAAAAGCCAGGGGCAAACATCTAATGGTGGAAGTACTTCGGGGAAAGAGAAGCCCGATCCCATGTTGGAAACAATTTTAGGCAAGCTTCAAGGATTGGAGACTCGCATCATCAAGGTTGATGATCACATAACTAAGGTCGATAAAGCCCAAAAGGTTTTAGAAAACCAAATGTTTAGCCATGCGGAGGAAGTTCCTAGGAATCAACGGAAACTTCTAGGAAAGACGGAGGACAACCCAAAAGGAAGGGTGATGGCAATCACAACTAGGAGCGTAGTAACAACTACCGACCCGCAGCCTAAGTTTGTAGAAGTCCCTGTTGAGAAAGAGAAAGAAAAGGGGAAGGAGAAGGAAGATGTCTACGTTCCTCCTCCAGCTTACAAACCTCCCCTACCATTCCCGCAATCTAGAGCAAGAGCGCGTCTAGACAAACAATTCGGTAATTTTATTGAACTCATGAGCAAACTGCATATTAATATACCTTTCATTGATGCAATTGTAGGTATGCCAGCTTATGGAAAGTTCTTAAAAGAGATCCTCTCTAACAAAAGAAAGCTAGAGGATTTTGGAGAGGTTAAGATGAGTTCGGATTCATCGGATCTCATCAAAACCATGAAAGAAAAGATGCCCCCTAAGTTGAAGGATCCGGGGTCATTTTGTATTCCCATAGAAGTGGGAGATGTCACATATGATGCATTATGTGATTTGGGAGCAAGCGTGAGCATCATTCCGCTTGCCTTATGCAGGAAGATCGGTTTAGGCGATCCTAAACCGGTAAAGATGACGTTGTACATGGCGGATCAATCCATAACTCGCCCCGTCGGTATAGTTGAAGACGTCCCGGTCAAGCTAGGTAAGTTCTATGTTCCTATAGACTTTGTTGTGCTTGACATTCCTGCAGATAGTCCGGTCCCGATCATTCTCGGAAGACCGTTTCTTGCAACATCCGGCTGTATAGTCGATTGCAAGAATGCTAGACTCGCCTTTGACATAGGAGAAGAAAAGGTAGAGTTCGTTCTTTCCACTTTGGTGAAGGAACCAGCCTTCGATGAGGATATATTCAATATCCATGACGAAGAGCTATCTAGAGAGGAGGTAAGTTCTATTCTCTTCAAAGATCCCTTGCAAAAAGTTCTTTCTATGAGCATTATGGATATAGGGGAAGAAGAGGAGTGCAATGAGGCAATTGAGGCCTTAGAGACACAAAAAGAAGTGTATGAAGAAGAGTTCGAGAAACACCACGATGAGGCAGAAAACGTACGGATCCACGGTCAGACAGCCTATTCCACGGCCGTGGAATTCACCAACACAAACGTGGAGCATTCTAGTAAGTTACACGGCCGTGGAGGAAACAGATGCACCGTATTTACTTTCCACGCCCAAAATCACGGCCGTGGAGAAGGCAGGGGTGCTGTAATTTTGGGTGAATCCGAAGGAAATTGTATTTCTTCCACAACTTCTCTTGATTCTTCTCCAACACCTTCTACTTCCTTAGACACTTCTAAGGTACCATCGGATATTCCTCAAGAGCCATTGGAGACTCCTATAGTGATGGAATTGAAACCACTTCCTACACATCTAAGGTACGCATTTCTTGGACCTAATTCTACCTTTCCGGTAATTGTTAGTTCCGATTTAAGCATAGATGAACATAGTAAGCTTATGGTTGTCCTTAAGAAACATAGGAAAGCCTTAGGATATACTATAGAGGATTTAGTAGGAATCAAACCTTCCCTATGCATGCATAAGATCTTAATGGAAGAGGACTTTAGAACTTCGCGACAACCTCAAAGGTGGTTAAATCCGACCATGAAGGAGGTTGTCAAGAAGGAAATTCTTAAACTACTTGATGCAGGAATCATCTATCCTATCTCCGATAGCAAGTGGGTGAGTCCCGTACAAGTGGTTCCAAAGAAGGGAGGAATGACGGTCATCACCAACAAAAACAATGAACTCATTCCTACACGAACCGTAACAGGATGGCGGATGTGTATAGACTACCGCAAGCTAAACAACGCGACGAGGAAGGATCACTTCCCACTACCCTTCATCGATCAAATGCTTGAAAGGTTAGCACAACATTCGCACTTTTGCTATCTTGACGGTTATAGTGGATTCTTTCAGATTCCGATACACCCGGATGATCAAGAGAAGACCACGTTCACGTGCCCGTGGGGTACGTTTGCCTATAGGAGGATGCCGTTCGGGATTTGCAATGCCCCAGCCACCTTTCAAAGGTGCATGATGGCCATCTTCTCGGAATATATAGAGGAAATTATGGAGGTTTTTATGGATGACTTCTCCGTTTATGGTTCCTCTTTTGACAATTGTCTTTCTAACCTTGCTCTTGTGTTACAAAGGTGTGAAGACACTAACCTAGTTCTTAATTGGGAGAAGTGTCAATTTATGGTGAAAAAAGGCATTGTATTAGGACACTTAATCTCTAGTGGAGGGATTGAGGTGGATAAAGCTAAGATATAGATAATAGAAAAGCTTCCTCCCCCAACTTCGGTGAAAGGGATAAGAAGTTTTCTAGGACATGCTGGATTTTATAGACGTTTCATAAAGAATTTCTCTAAGATATCAAAGCCGCTAACTAATCTATTGATGAAGGATGCAGTTTTTGATTTTTCACAGGAATGTCTAGATGCGTTTAATATGATTTGGGAAGCTCTAATTTTAGCCCCGATTATCCAACCTCCGGATTGGAATCTTCCCTTTGAGGTTATGTGTGACGCAAGTGACGTAGCTATAGGAGCTGTCCTTGGGCAAAAGAAGGAAGGACGAACCCACGCTATCTACTACGCTAGAAAGACGCTAGATGAAGAGCAGCTCAACTACGCCACTACCGAAAGGGAATTCTTAGCAATTGTATATGCAATTGACAAATTTCGCTCTTATCTTGTAGGTGCAAAGGTGATTGTATACACGGATCATGCTGCGATCCGGTATCTACTTGCAAAGAAGGATGCGAAGCCAAGGCTAATTAGATGGATTCTTCTCCTACAAGAATTCGATCTAGAGATCTGCGACAAGAAGGGTTCGGAAAATTCTGTTGCGGATCATTTGCGTCGCCTAACACATCTAGAGGACGACCATCTACCTATAGATGACTCCTTTCCAGACGAGCATTTACATATCATAGATGAGTGCATCGATGTGATCACCAAAGGTAATGAACCATGGTTTGCTGATTTTGTTAACTATTTGGTTTGTCAGGAATTACCGCCCGGATTATCCTACGTACAAAGAAAGAAGTTCTTTAAGGATGTTCGGGAGTACTTTTGGAATGAACCTCTCTTCTTTAAGAGAGGTCCGGACGGCATTATTCGGCGATGTGTGCCGGAAGATGAGACGCAAAGTGTCATCCGTCATTGTCATTCACTACCTTGTGGAGGACACGCTAGTTCGAACAAGACTAGCGCTAAGGTATTGCAATCTGGATTCTTTTGGCCTACTCTATTTAAAGATGTGCAAACCTTTGTTTCCTGCTGCGATGCTTGTCAAAGAATAGGGAATATATCTAGGAGGAATGAGATGCCTCTCAACAACATCCAAGAGGTGGAGATCTTTGACGTTTGGGGAGTAGACTTCATGGGACCTTTCCCATCATCTTGTGGAAACCAATACATACTTTTAGCGGTGTATTATGTTTCGAGATGGGTTGAAGCAATTGCCTCTCCCACCAATGATGCCATGGTAGTGGTTAAGTTCTTTAACAAGACCATCTTCCCACGATTTGGGACACCACGGACTATCATTAGTGATGGAGGTTCTCACTTCATTGCCCGGCGTTTCGAAGCTCTTTTAGCTAAGTATGGGGTGACTCACAAGATCGCCACCCCTTATCATCCACAAACTAGTGGACAAGTGGAGATCTCTAACCGGGAGATTAAGGGAATCTTAGAGAAGACGGTTTCAAGGACAAGGAAGGATTGGTCCTTGAAGCTAGATGATGCATTATGGACGTACCGGACTGCATATAAGACTCCCATCGGAACTACGCCATACAACCTTGTGTATGGGAAGTCTTGTCACTTACCCGTAGAGTTGGAGCATAAAGCGTATTGGGCAATAAAGTGGTTGAACTTCAGCATGAAGGAAGCGGGAGAGAAGTGTCTCTTGGACCTAAATGATCTTGAAGAACTTCGCTTGAACGCCTACGAAAATGCCAAGATCTATAAAGAAAGAGAGAAGTGATAACAAGATTTATGACTTAGGATTAGGTAGTCACTTAGATAGATTTCTCATTCATTCGTACAAGTTTTGGCATTGATTCATGACGTCTTCGCTCAATTCACACACATTTCTAGAAAAGACGTCTACACTACCTTTTATCGGTTTTGTAGGTAATTCGGGGATCTATTGGACGTTAATCGATACATTTGAGGGCCAAGGCTCATGATGGTACACATCCAAAGCCTTGGAGGAGCATAATTTGAGCAACAAAGGACACAAAGATCGCTAATGGTGCAAGCAATGGAGCAACTCATGGCTAGACAATCATAGCACGTTTCTGCTGAAGAAAATCGGACCAAGTAGCAGCTAAATCGGCCGATTTTTGTCCACTGGGTCGATTTTTGAGGCTTTGACAGCTTAAGCCACGTGTCCCACGATCTCTTGTCCGTCCTTGCTCTTGGTGGAGAATATAAGTGGTCCCTCAGGTGGTTGCTGAGCATCTCTTCTCTCCCACACTCTCATTCACAGCTCATCAATTTGGTAGGAAGATTGGAGAAGAAGAAAAGCTCTCAAAGATTGAAGGAAGAAGAAGAACACCATTCCAAGAGTTTAGAGGGATTTTGAGTGATTTTGCAATCTTGGATTGAAGAACTAATTACAAGGATTGTTAAGAACGTTTTGAATCTTCATTTTAGAGTTTGTAAGTCTTGCTACAACTTGGATTTGGTTGAGATTTATCGATTTTGCTTACTCATCTTTCATTACTCATCTATGAACACCATGTATGCTTGTTTGATGATTTCGGATCTTGATATGCATATTATTGGCTAGTTTCTTGTGATTTTAGAGTGATGGATTGATGGTTATGGCTTGGGTGATGATAGGATGGACTTATATGTCAGTTTAGGATGATTTGTATGCACGAAACCCATCCCAGGAAGAAAAATCGACCTGTTCATCAGATAAATCGGCCGATTTATCTGTAGAACAGCCCAATTTATTCTCCTGTTGCTCTTTAAATGATAAATCTGCATGTTGGGGTCCTTGGTTGTTTAAATCCTAGTGTTTATTAAGCCTAATTTAGCTTAGAATCACCTAATGCTACCAACCTAAGTGAGGGAAGGGATCTACCCGATGATTTCCGATCTTAGATACCTAAGATGATGAATGCTAGGTAGTAGTGAGCCTCATAAGCCGCTATTGGATTGAGTGTGCTAGGATTATTGCTTGAGATTTCCCTATTCCGAGACTTACCCGGTAAGGAGAGGGTTACCCTTAAGTAGTATCTAGTTTGTGTGGAATTCCTTACTCTAACCCCTAGAGACTTACCCGGTAATAGGAGTTTGATGCGGGATTAGTGAAGTGAGAGACCTACCCGGTAATTGCTTCCATTAGCGAAACATTCTTTCCCAAACACCGCAGCTTGTCCTTAGAATCCTTAGAACCTTGAGTCCAATGCCATAACCGGAAATCTTGACCTATAGAATCTACTTTTCTCTCTTGATTATATACTTGTGCTTTGTGTTACTTACTCGTTTGCTAGCTAAAATTGTTAGTCGTTTTATTTCCTTGCTCGACTTGTATTCTTTATTTGATCACCATAAAAACCAACAAAAACATTGCGTTTTCCATTTTCTTTGTTCCTCATCTTATCTTAGTCTAGATTCACACTATCTTTGATCATTGCTTGACTCGATTTCACCTTAGTCTTTGTGTTCGACCTCGGAATACTTACCTTTCTACAAACGTCCCGTACACTGCGGGTTCGCTAGGAGTTAGGATAAATATAACGAGTATAAATTTAAGACTTATTGCGTGCACATCACATCTATTCCTAGACGTAACAAGTTTTTGGCGCCGTTGCCGGGGACTAGGTCTAGATTGAGTCTATTTGTGATTGTTTATAGTGTAGATCTTTCTTGTTGCTTTTGATCTCTCTTTGGTGTGTGTCTTTGCTTTTCAGGACATCTCTTACTCTTTAGGTGTATGCGAAGATCTCGTGGTAAGGATTTAGCTCCATTCGATCCCGAACCGGAGAAAACCCTTAGATCTAGATCCAAGAGCATTCGAAAAGAGAAAGAGATGGCCGGTAGGAACCTCCAAGCTGAGTTAGATGAAGCCTTAGAGCAAATTAGGCTAAGAGATGAGCTCTTGGAGGAAGAAAGGAGACTTGCCAATGAGAGGCAAGAGGCAACTAGGAGGGAGATTGAGGAGATTAGGCAAGCACTTGTGCAAAGGGAGCTTAACCGTCAACAACCTCCTCCACCTCCACCACAACCGCAGCCGGCGGTGAACGTTAGGGTTGTGCCCATTGCTATGGATGAGCCACAAACGTTGGGGCAACGTATGGATCCGGCACAAAGAGCACACCGCCCGGGTGTGAACTTAGGAGATCCCGCAGCCCATGATTACGAGCTCCGCCCTCAAGTTCTACAAATGATCCGGCATAACCAATTTGGAGGGATGGAAGGAGAGTCTCCTCACCAACATTTGATGAACTACGAGATTTTGATGGAGACTCTTAGACCGCCGAGATTGGAGAGCAACAACCATAAGCTAAGGGCTTTCTCCTTCTCTCTTAAGGACAAGGCCTTAGCTTGGTATCAATCTATTCCGCAAGGGCGAGTTGGTACTTGGGAGGAGATGACAACCGAGTTTTTGACTAAGTTCTTCCCACCTTCCAAGACTACCGAATTAAGAGGGAAGATCAATGCCTTCGTGATGAAGGATAGAGAGAGTTTGTTCAAGTCTTGGGAGAGATTCAAAGACCTTCTCCTAGATTGTCCACACCATGGCATACCGAAAATTGAGCTATTGGAGATCTACTTCAAAGGACTTGATGAAGATAGCCAATTCAAGCTTCAATCCCTTTCCGGTGGGACTTTCATGGAGAAGCATGTAGATGATGCTTGGGAGTTTGTGGAGAAGCAAGCTCTAGTGATTGAGAAGTACTCCCATAGGAAGAGTGAAGGGAGAAAGGCGGGAGCATATGAGGTGAGTGAGGTCACCATGAGCAACTTCAAGCTCGACGCCATTAACAATGAGTTGAAATCCTTGAGGGAGTTGTGTGCTACAACCTTGAAGAACCAAGCAACTCCTCAAGTGCCTCCACAAGCCAACCTATCTTCCAAAGAGGAGGATGTGAATTACATGGGAAGGGGCAACTACAACAACTACCAAGGCCCAAGGAACTTCAACAACAACCGGCAATTCAACAATTACCGGCCCAACCATAACCATCCCGGGTTTTCTTACTCTAACCCGGATGGAGCCTTGAACCCTCCCGCTTCTACAAGCACAACTCCACCACCAAGAGCTTCACAAGAACCTCCACCCGGATTCACTCAACCTCCAAAGGATAGAACCGAAATGATGTTTGAGCAATTGCTAGGAAGGTTGAGCGGTCTTGAGAGCACGGTGACTTCCATTTCCAAAGCTCAAAAAGTGTTGGAAGCACAAGTGTTCCAAAAGGCGGGTGAAACCCATAGAGATCCGGGAAAGCTTCCCGGAAGGACCGAAGAAAACCCAAAGGGCCAAGTGTTGGCCATTACAACAAGAAGTGGGTTAAGCATGAAGGATCCTTTGCCTAAGGAGAATGCTAAAGGGAAGCAAGTGGTGAATGAAGAAGAGACTTCACAAGGAGATGGAGGCAAGAGCAAGGATGTAGAGCCAAGATGTGTGGCACCGCCTCCATACAAGCCACCACTACCGTTCCCTCAATCACGAGCAAGAGCTCGCTTGGACAATCACTTTGGTAAATTCCTTGAACTTATGTCTAAATTGCATATTAACATTCCGTTCATGGATGCTATCTTAGGTATGCCGGCATATGGCAAGTTCTTAAAGGAAATACTCTCCAACAAGAGGAAGTTGGAGGAGTATGGGGAGATAAGAATGACGAAGAGATCCTCGGAGTTGATTCAAACGATGAAGGAGGAGATGCCTCCCAAGCTAAGGGATCCGGGATCCTTTTGTGTGCCAATCGGAGTAGGAGAAGTGAAGTATGATGCCCTATGTGATCTTGGGGCAAGTGTAAGCATCATCCCGCTTGCACTTTGCAACAAGGTTGGGCTAGGAGAGCCAAAGCCGGTCAAGATGACCCTTTACATGGCGGACCGCTCAATCACTCATCCGGTTGGGATCTTGGAAGACATCCCGGTGCAATTAGGGAAGTTCTATGTGCCCATAGACTTCGTTGTTTTAGACATCCCGGCGGACTATCCGGTTCCTATCATCTTGGGGAGACCTTTCCTAGCTACTTCCGGATGTCTAGTGGATTGCAAGAATGGGACTCTCTCCTTCAACATTGGAGAAGAAAACATCAAGTTCAAGCTGTCCACAATGATGAAAGGACCAACTCTTGATGAAGATGTATTCAACATAGTAGAAGAAGAGGAGTCTAGGGAGGTTGTGAGCTCAATCTTGCTCAAGGATCCACTTGAGAGAGTTCTTAGCTCAAGCTTGATGGAGGAAGGAGTTGAGGAGAGTAGCAATGAAGTGATCAAGGCCTTGAATGCATTGGACGAGCTACCAAGTGTTGGGTTTGAGGTGCTAGAAGAAGAGGAAAACTGCCAGAAAAATCGGACTGGGGGCCAAAAATCGGCCGATTTTTGTACTTGTGCTGAAATTTCAGCCAGTTTTGCCAAAACAGAAACTCAGATCGACCCCCCTTCAGAAAAATCGACCGATTTTTCTTCCTGGGTCGATTTTCCTGAGTCTTTTCAGCATCAACAACTTGAGTGTGAGCAATCATCAAGGGACTTCAAGGAGGCTTCCATGGCTTTGCAATCATCTCAACCTACATTGTATGGATCGTCTCTAACCGAAAAAGGTCCCCCTCAACTTGATCTTAAACCTCTTCCTTCTCATTTAAAGTATGCTTTCCTTGGTTCAAATTCTACTTATCCGGTGATTGTGAATGCATCTTTGAATGATGATGAGCTTAATAGATTGTTGAATGAATTGAAACTGCATAGAAAGGCAATAGGATACACCATTGATGATCTTGTTGGCATCAAACCATCTTTGTGCATGCATAGGATAATGATGGAAGATAATCATAAACCCTCTATTGAGCATCAAAGAAGGTTAAATCCTATAATGAAAGAGGTAGTTAAGAAGGAAATCATTAAGTTGCTAGATGCGGGAATTATCTACCCTATCTCGGATAGTAAGTGGGTTAGTCCCGTTCATGTAGTACCTAAGAAGGGTGGGATGACCGTAGTAACCAATGAGAACAATGAACTAATTCCCACTAGAACGGTTACGGGATGGAGGATGTGCATTGATTATAGGAAGTTGAACATGGCCTCTAGGAAAGATCACTTCCCTCTCCCTTTCATTGACCAAATGCTAGAGAGATTAGCTCAACACTCTCATTTTTGCTACTTAGATGGCTATAGTGGATTCTTCCAAATCCCTATCCACCCCGATGACCAAGAGAAAACAACCTTTACATGTCCATGGGGTACTTTTGCATATAGGAGAATGCCATTTGGGTTGTGTAATGCACCCGCCACCTTTCAAAGGTGTATGATGGCTATCTTTTCGGAATACATTGAAAATATAATGGAAGTGTTCATGGATGATTTCTCTGTTTATGGTTCTTCCTTTGATAATTGCTTGGCTAACTTGTCATTAGTACTTCAAAGATGTGAGGAGACAAATCTTGTCTTAAATTGGGAAAAATGCCACTTCATGGTAAGTGAAGGTATAGTGTTAGGATACTTGGTGTCTAACCGTGGCATTGAGGTTGATAGGGCAAAAATTGAAACAATAGAGAAGTTGCCACCACCTACCTCGGTGAAAGGGGTAAGGAGCTTTTTGGGGCATGCCGGTTTTTACCGGAGGTTCATTCAAGATTTCTCTAAAATTTCTAAGCCTCTCACTAACCTACTAATGAAGGATGTTGATTTTGTCTTCTACAAAGATTGCCTTGCAGCTTTTTGTAGGTTGAAGAACGCCTTGATCTCCGCACCTATCATGCAACCTCCGGATTGGAGCTTACCGTTTGAGATCATGTGTGATGCAAGTGATGTAGCCATTGGGGCTGTTTTGGGGCAAAGGAAAGATGGGAAAACTCATACTATTTATTATGCTAGCAAGACGCTAGATGATGCCCAACTTAACTATGCCACTACCGAGAAGGAGTTGCTAGCGGTGGTGTATTCCTTTGAGAAGTTTCGGTCATACCTTGTTGGAGCGAAGGTCATAGTGTATACGGATCATGCTGCGATCCGTTATCTGCTTACCAAGAAGGATGCCAAGCCTAGGTTGATTCGGTCGATCCTTCTTCTTCAAGAGTTTGACTTGGAAATCCGGGACAAGAAGGGATCCGAGAACTCCGTGGCGGATCACCTTAGTAGACTCCCACCATCGGAGCTTGAAAGAGAGGACATCCCGATTGATGACTCGTTCCGGGATGAGCAATTGCAAATTGTGGAGGAATGCTTGTTCCAAGTGTCTAGAGGAAGCGAGCCATGGTTTGCCGACATTGTGAACTACCTAGTGTGTGAGGAAGTGCCTCCCGGTTTGACATATGCCCAAAGGAAGAAGTTCTTCAAAGATGTGAGGCATTACTATTGGAGCGAGCCGCTTTTGTTCAAAAGAGGGCCGGATGGAATGTTTAGGAGATGCATACCGGAAGATGAGGTGGAGAGTGTGATCCGCCATTGTCACTCCTTGCCATGTGGAGGACATGCTAGCGCACACAAGACATGTGCGAAGGTGCTACAATCGGGCTTCTTTTGGCCAAGTTTGTTCAAGGACGTGCAAGGCTTTGTGGTAGCTTGTGATGCTTGCCAAAGGACGGGCAACATCTCAAGGAGGAATGAGATGCCCTTGAACAACATCCAAGAGGTGGAAATATTCGATGTGTGGGGTGTGGACTTCATGGGACCTTTCCCCTCTTCATGTGGCAACCTCTACATCCTATTGGCGGTTGACTATGTTTCAAGATGGGTGGAGGCAATCGCCTCTCCTACAAATGATGCCAAGGTTGTGGTGCGGTTCTTCAACCGAGTGATCTTTCCTAGGTTTGGAACACCTAGGGTGATCATAAGTGATGGAGGAAAGCACTTCACTAATAGGAACTTTGGAACACTTTTGGCCAAGTATGGGGTGACTCATAAGGTGGCAACACCTTACCATCCCCAAACTAGTGGCCAAGTGGAGATCTCCAACCGGGAGATCAAGGCCATTCTTGAGAAGACGGTATCAAGGACGAGAAAAGATTGGGCTATGAAGCTCGATGATGCCTTGTGGGCATATAGGACCGCCTTCAAAACACCAATTGGCACCACTCCTTACAAGTTGGTCTATGGAAAGTCTTGCCACCTTCCGGTAGAGATGGAGCATCGAGCATATTGGGCTATAAGGTGGCTAAATTTTGATCTCAAGGAGGCCGGAGAAAAGCGGTTGCTAGACATGAACGCCCTTGAGGAGATCCGGTTGGATGCATATGAGAATGCTCGGATCTACAAGGAGAGAACCAAGCGATGGCATGATAAGAGGATCATCCCAAAGGAGTTGAGTGAAGGCGACCTTGTCCTTCTCTTCAACTCGAGGTTGCGGCTCTTCCCCGGAAAGCTCAAATCAAGATGGACCGGGCCATATGTGGTGAAGAAAGTTTTTCCTCATGGAGCGGTGGAGATAGGAGGAGATCATTGTGGTGATTTCAAAGTGAATGGGCATCGATTGAAGAAGTACATCCCGGAAGCCCCGGTGGAAGTGATTGCCCCGCTTCACCTTGATTGAAACGCTCCTGAATTTGGTCAAGCTAATGACCTTAAAGAAGCGCTTAATGGGAGGCAACCCATTGGTACATATTTTTCCCTTTCTTTTTCTTGCTTTTGCTTGATCTTACTCTTGGTGTGCTTTGTTTTTCCTTTGTGTTTTTGGGTGCTAGATCTTGTCGATTGTCATGAGTTATGGGATGTTGGAGGTCATGTGAAAGCCTCATGGACCAGTTGAAGGAACAAGATCCAAGCACATGGACGAAGAGGAAAGCACCCAGAAAAATCGGCCTTTTCATCAATAAATCGGCCGATTTTCCTGGGCTATGGGGCGATTTTTCCTCTGTACAAGGAAAAGTGATGATCTCCAATCAAGCATGGGTGTAGCGGACGTGGAACTTGGACGGCTTGCGATGCCAAGCGCGGGTTCCGACATCATAACGAACATCAAGAGCTCTCTACCATTCCTTGATCGATCATCCACCATCATCATTCAATGTGAACCGAAATACCAAAGCATCACCAATTTTACATTGTGAGGACTCTCTTTCACTTCTTTATTTAGCTTCCACATTGGGGACAATGTGTTTCTAAGTATGGGGTGGGGTTTTCATGATCACTTGCATGATTAGCATCTAGGATAGTTTAATTTTGTCACATGTTTCATTATGTCTTGCATTGTACATACATATTTCGAAAAATCCAAAAAAATTCAGAAAATTTTAAAAAATTTTGTGCTTTCTAGGCTTGGATATGACCCTAATGATGAACCTTGTCTTGTAGATTGGCTATGGATGGCCTTATGTGTTAAATTGATGAATGTATATGTGGACTTGAAGTACTTCTCTTGAAACCATGAATGATTTGTGATCATGAATGTTTGCCTTGATTGAATTGAGTATTGAAAGTCGAAATTACATGCTAGTTCTTGCACATCATTTAGGAATGAATAAGGCAATTCATCTTTCTCTACTTCTCATCTTGATCATGTTGCTTGAGCACCTCAATTGAGATAAATTTGACCTCTTTTGACCCATCCGGGAATAGGAGCATGCTAGTGTGTTGATGTGTGTGAAAAACAAGTGTGGGGTGAAGTTGTTGATGGAAGAATGATGTGAATGAAATGCTGAAATTGTTGTGAAAGTGTAGACAAAAATATAGGTTTGGGGACGTTGGTTTAAATGACAAGTAACTCGGTACACTTCACATAATCGGGTGTTGGTGCCTTGCCAAAGTCAAATAAACCAATAGTCCTAACGAGCTTTGGTATGTGTGCCCGGTGTGGATGCATCTCGAAAAATAGAAAAAGCCCGAGAATGGCTAATCACCAAGGTTTCGGCTTTTGCACACCAATGCCATTGTCTCAAAAATAAAAGAAAGAAAAGAAAATGAAGAAAAATATACACTTGAGGGAAGTTGATAAGAAAATTTGAAGTTGTGGTTGTTTAGTTCCTTTCCCGGATTAGCATCACATAGCCTAGAAAATTCCCGCCTAATCACAACGTTTCTTGGCCTTCTATTTCACAAGTCCTTATGACCTACTTGTATGTGTGTAAGACTAAGTGATTTAGATTGGATATGCTCATGATCATCTTGACTTCTTCATCTTTACATTTCATTGCATGCTATCAAGTTAAGTGTAATTGTCTTTCCATGCTTTCATTTATTTGATGCATAATTGCTTGTCCATTGCCATGAAGCATGACTATGAAGGTGATCCAATATTAGAAGCACAACTCCAAAAGATTTTGCCAATTTTTCTGCATACATAAATCATGTCATCTTTTAGTCTATAGTTGGGAATTTGCTCAGGGACGAGCAAACCTTAAGTATGGGGTATTTTTGATAACAAGATTTATGACTTAGGATTAGGTAGTCACTTAGATAGATTTCTCATTCATTCGTACAAGTTTTGGCATTGATTCATGACGTCTTCGCTCAATTCACACACATTTCTAGAAAAGACGTCTACACTACCTTTTATCGGTTTTGTAGGTAATTCGGGGATCTATTGGACGTTAATCGATACATTTGAGGGCCAAGCCTCATGATGGTACACATCCAAAGCCTTGGAGGAGCATAATTTGAGCAACAAAGGACACAAAGATCGCTAATGGTGCAAGCAATGGAGCAACTCATGGCTAGACAATCATAGCACGTTTCTGCTGAAGAAAATCGGACCAAGTAGCAGCTAAATCGGCCGATTTTTGTCCACTGGGTCGATTTTTGAGGCTTTGACAGCTTAAGCCACGTGTCCCACGATCTCTTGTCCGTCCTTGCTCTTGGTGGAGAATATAAGTGGTCCCTCAGGTGGTTGCTGAGCATCTCTTCTCTCCCACACTCTCATTCACAGCTCATCAATTTGGTAGGAAGATTGGAGAAGAAGAAAAGCTCTCAAAGATTGAAGGAAGAAGAAGAACACCATTCCAAGAGTTTAGAGGGATTTTGAGTGATTTTGCAATCTTGGATTGAAGAACTAATTACAAGGATTGTTAAGAACGTTTTGAATCTTCATTTTAGAGTTTGTAAGTCTTGCTACAACTTGGATTTGGTTGAGATTTATCGATTTTGCTTACTCATCTTTCATTACTCATCTATGAACACCATGTATGCTTGTTTGATGATTTCGGATCTTGATATGCATATTATTGGCTAGTTTCTTGTGATTTTAGAGTGATGGATTGATGGTTATGGCTTGGGTGATGATAGGATGGACTTATATGTCAGTTTAGGATGATTTGTATGCACGAAACCCACCCCAGGAAGAAAAATCGACCTGTTCATCAGATAAATCGGCCGATTTATCTGTAGAACAGCCCGATTTATTCTCCTGTTGCTCTTTAAATGATAAATCTGCATGTTGGGGTCCTTGGTTGTTTAAATCCTAGTGTTTATTAAGCCTAATTTAGCTTAGAATCACCTAATGCTACCAACCTAAGTGAGGGAAGGGATCTACCCGATGATTTCCGATCTTAGATACCTAAGATGATGAATGCTAGGTAGTAGTGAGCCTCATAAGCCGCTATTGGATTGAGTGTGCTAGGATTATTGCTTGAGATTTCCCTATTCCGAGACTTACCCGGTAAGGAGAGGGTTACCCTTAAGTAGTATCTAGTTTGTGTGGAATTCCTTACTCTAACCCCTAGAGACTTACCCGGTAATAGGAGTTTGATGCGGGATTAGTGAAGTGAGAGACCTACCCGGTAATTGCTTCCATTAGCGAAACATTCTTTCCCAAACACCGCAGCTTGTCCTTAGAATACTTAGAACCTTGAGTCCAATGCCATAACCGGAAATCTTGACCTATAGAATCTACTTTTCTCTCTTGATTATATACTTGTGCTTTGTGTTACTTACTCGTTTGCTAGCTAAAATTGTTAGTCGTTTTATTTCCTTGCTCGACTTGTATTCTTTATTTGATCACCATAAAAACCAACAAAAACATTGCGTTTTCCATTTTCTTTGTTCCTCATCTTATCTTAGTCTAGATTCACACTATCTTTGATCATTGCTTGACTCGATTTCACCTTAGTCTTTGTGTTCGACCTCGGAATACTTACCTTTCTACAAACGTCCCGTACACTGCGGGTTCGCTAGGAGTTAGGATAAATATAACGAGTATAAATTTAAGACTTATTGCGTGCACATCACATCTATTCCTAGACGTAACAAGAAGAGTTGGCATGATAAGCATATCATTCCAAAGGACCTCAAAGAAGGAGATCAAGTTCTCCTCTTCAATTCAAGGCTTCGTCTCTTTCCAGGTAAGCTTAAATCTCGTTGGACTGGACCTTTTCTAATCAAACGTGTTTTTCCCCATGGTGCAGTTGAAGTATGGGGTGAAAAGGGCGGAAGCTTTAAGGTGAACGGTCAACGACTCAAGAAGTATACACCGGAACTCCAAGCTGAAGAGTTCGAGCCCACCGCACTCGAATAAGTGCGAATATGGTCTAACTACGGACCTTAAACAAAGCGCTTCTTGGGAGGCAACCCAAGGTATTGCATTTACATTTTTGTTTTTGATTCATAAATTAGAATAGTATAGACGTTTTGTTTTGTTTTGCCTTCGATGCCTTCCGGTATGTTCGTGTTTTTGGATGTAGGATCAGTGGAAAAGAAAAGGGAAAGGAAAAGCTTGAAGAAAATTGGCGAAACTTGGACTTTGATACATTACAGAGAGTTCCACGGCCAAAACCACGGCCGTGACAGCTACAGTGACCGTAATTTTCAAAAGCCTGAGAAAAATCACCAAAACCACGGTTCCGTACATTTCCACGGCCGTGGAAACCCCCGATAGACCCTGATTTTCAAAAATTTTTACAGCCACTATAAAAACCACGTTTCTTCACAAAACACACAAAACAATCCCAATTACATGCCCAAATCGCCGATTACCTTCCCCTTCTCCCAATTTCTCGTTCGTTAATCGTTTTTAACGATTCTTTGGCCAAAACTGAAGCAATTCCCGTCACCTACAAGATCCAAGCAACGATTCAAGCGGCAATTCACCGGAGAAGACAGAATTCGGATTCCAAAATCCGAAAACCTAGGTTTTTCACCTCTTCTTTCTCTTTGTCGATTCGGCTTCGTTTTTGCTAGAATTTTTAGGAGAACTGATTGGAATTGGACGGAAATTAGTCTAGGGCTGCTTATTGTTGAGTTTGGTGTGATTCTGCTGAGTTTTGCGAATTTGCGAGACGAACCACTGTCTCTGGGCATTCCACAGCCGTGGAATCTAAAGAACAGGGCGTGGTTTCTGACAGAAAATGGATTTTGTAAGGAGAATGTCTGATAGAAATAAGAATAAGAAAAGGAAAGGCAACACCTCTTCCTCTTCTAGAGCACCACCAGCTGAGCCTCTATCACCCCCATCATCACCATCACCACCTCCCCCTAGGATCCCTACTATCCATGAGGATCACCTCGATGCTTTAGAGAGGATCCATAAGCGAGCTGTCATAGGACCTAGGTATTTGTTACTTGAGGAACTAGAGCCCCGGCATGTGATAGGGGACCTCACTTGGCTGCTAGATAGAGCCGGTTTAGTCATCTTCTCCGCTATTCGAGAAGATGCTTATGAGGAGATTACTAGGGAGTTCGTGGTTTCCTTTGAGCATAGCCACGTTGACAGGACCGTTTCTTTCCGGCTGATGGAGAGAAACTATGAGTTCTCTATTAGAGAGTTTGGAGCCTTCTTTGGGTTCCATGAGACCTTCAATGGTCAATTCCCTAGTGGCGTATACGCCAAGGATTTCTGGGCTGAGATTGCTATGATATACACCAGCAAGGACCGCTGGCAACCTGCTGATACCAAGGCTAGATTAATCTATCATCTAGCCTTGAAGATTTCCCATAGAGTGCTTTCTAAGTGTCTCTTCCCTAGGACGGAGACACCTCAGAAAATCAAGACAGACGAGTTATTTCTGCTTTACAGTATGTTGTACGGTAGGCCAGGTGACTGTGCCACCCTCTTAGCTGCCACTATGAGCAAGGTAAAGAATAAGAGGGCCGGCAACATTGGTTACGGTGGGATGGTCACCCACCTTGCTAGGCAGTTAGGGGTAGACTTCTCCGCTTGCACCCGCATTGCAGCTAGACCCCTAGGACTTCAGAGCCTCATGACTAGAGGCATCATCTTCCCTACACATAGGGGTCCACCATTCACTGCCATGCCTTGGGAGAGTAGGACAAGGAGAGGGATTGAGTGGCTTCCTGAGTATTCCATTATGGCTGGACGCCATAACTGGAAGGAGACGTTCGCTGCCATGCATGCGAACAGACTAGTAGCCCCTCCTTACGTTCCACCACCACTAGTTGTTGATGAGGAGGAGATGAGAGGGGATGACGAGTTTGAGGGAGGAGGAGCTGATCATGACTTTGGTACCTTTCCAGATCAGCCGGACGCAATTCCTGACCTTCCTAGACACTCTCCCCGTCCCGCTAGAGCTTCTGGATCTTCCTCTCGCCGTGCTAGTGTGAGAGAGAGGCCGACTTGGATGGCGGATCCTCTTACTTGGTATAGTACACAGCCGGACTGGATGGGAGCTCCACCACCTTGGCATGCACAGCCGCCACCTGCACCAGCACCTTCTGACGCACCGGGATGGTACAGCCAACCACCTGGTTGGTATGAGCAGTTACCAGAGTGGGCAACCGACCTTTCCGATAGGGTCGGAGCTTTGGAGATCCGTGCAGATGCTAGGGATGCACGAGCCGCCGATCATGACCGCATGATGAGAGACATATACCGCCAGCAGTTTGGGCGGAACTATGATCCCGGCTTCTTCCCGTTTCCACCACCGTCTCCACCTCAGTGATGACCCTGGACGATCTACCGTATTAGCCGCTCCACCACCGTCTTGTGAGTTCCTTTTTCTTTCTTTCTTTTCTTTATTTTCTTTTTGAAAGTTAGGGACAATGTTTGTTCCAAGTATGGGGTGGGGTGTGACTAATCGTTTGTAATAACTCTTACTCACTTTGTTTGCTTTTATCGAGAACACCTTGCATGTTTCATTCTATTGTTACACGTTTCATTATTGCATTGCATGAAAAAGCCCTTGAAAAACCCATAAAATTGAAAAATTTTGAAAATTTTGTGCTTCTAAGGATAGAGATGACTTCTATGATAATCACTACTTGTGAATTGAGTTTTGATGATAATCGCATGCTTAAACAAATAGTAGAATTGAAAAGAAATTGAATGAGCTGATTATTCCTCTTTTGCAAGTTTCATAATGTGAAGAATGCTACCTAAATCATGTTGAGAAATCAAGGTTGAAATCACATAATAAGTTCTTATACTTCTTGTTGAAATGATTAAGGCAATTCGATTTTTCTTTCTTCTTTCTTTGATCATTTAGCCCCTCATTGAAATAATGGCCTCCTTTACCTATCCGGGAATTTGGAGGAGTTGATATTTGGCATGTTTGATGTGGGAGGGCCATGAAAGCAATTATTTGCATTCAAAAGAATAGAAAGAAATTATAGATTTGGGGAAGTCAATCATGACGATGAGTAACTCGGCACCATTCACATAGCCGGGTGTGTGTGTCTTGCCAAAGTCGGATTGAGCGATATTCCTAGCGGATTATGGTATGTGCATCAAGGGTTTGAGGCATCTCATAAAATTGAGAACCGCCAATCTCCTAGGCTTCGGTTTTTGTGCACCTCTGTCCATAACTCCAAAAGTAAAGTCGAAAAATGAATTGAAAAGAAGAGAGTGAAGCTCTAAGTTGAGAGTGTTGCGGAAACCGCAAGAGAAAAAGAAAAGAGTTGGTTATCCACTTTCCCGGATTCATGCACCACATTCCTTAAAGTTTTCCTTCCCTTTTCCGCATTCTAGACCTCGTTTGAAAGTCCTTAAGATCAAGAGAATGATATATGACTTGGTGATCTAAATTGAAGTTTCTTAGGATTGATTTTGATAATGTTTGAAGGTTATGATGTTTACATGGAAGTTTGATCAATTCATGAGTTTTCTTTACTCTTTACTCTTTGATTATGTATATGAGAGTCTTATGAACGAATGAAGCAAGATTTGAGAATGATCTATTGACTAGGAAGCACATTCATCTAAAAGGAGTTTTGTTTTGAAAGTGCATACATATTTCATCCTAACTTGAGTTTTAAAGCTTTTGAAAGACCTTGCTTGGGGACAAGCAAGTGGCAAGTATGGGGTTATTTGTTAGCATGAAATATTGTGATATTTTAGGCACGTTTTCTAGATGTATTTCATCCATATTGGTGTTCATTGATAAAGCATTGAAGCATTTGTGAGCTAGTTTGTCTATATTGTCAATATAGAGGTCTACAAAAGCTTTGTGTTGATTGTAGGCGAATAAGAGCTAAAACCGAACGAATTGAGAGAGAATGGAGATGGATTGAGCATATCCAAGGATTGAGGACACCACAAAGGAGCTAAGGAAGATGCTAGGATGAAGAATGACACAAAACAAAGGAGATTTACGAGCAATCTATGTTCCACGCTCTAAAATACGGCCGTAATGAAGTCCACGCTCTAAACCACGGCCGTGGAACTTTGGCAACCCAAGCGTGGAGCATTCCAGTAAGTTACACGGCCGTGGTAGTTGTGAAGCACCGTAATCAAATTCCACGCTCTAAACCACGCTCTAAACCACGGGCGTGGAACCCTCTATGACCGTGATTTAGGCGATCTTTTAACGTACAAATTAAAGCCACGATCTTTTACACAATGGGCTGGACACTTATTCTATCTTGCCCTATAAAAGGACGGAAGGAGAGAGATTCCATCACCTCTGCTTAGACCTTCGCTTACGCTTACTTGCACGTGCTTAGGGTTTCAATTGGACGTGCGGAGATTGCTATTTTGCAACGGAGATTTGCAAAGACTTGGAGATTTGGAAGTTACGCCTTGTCCTTAGGTTTGATTAGAAGACGGATTGACATCCCGTTCTTCGTTCTTATCAAGGATTGTGATTGGTTTGTGTTATTCCGAATCTGCTATACATCATTACTCTTGTTTGTGGATTTGAGATTGATTTGAGATTTATTAAAGGTTTTCGAAGGTTTTCATCTATCATATTTCTAAATCTTGAATTTGATATCATAATGAATGTTGTTGGCTAAAACCCTTTAGCAATTCTAAGGTGAAGGGTTGATAGTTGTGGCTTAGATGATGATAAATCGATCATAAACAGATTGGACCCTGAGAGTTAGAGAGAATCGCCGACAAGCCAGAATCACTGTGTGTTCTTGAGTTCCACGGCCGTGGAATCTCAAGATCCACCCGTAATTTCCCTTAGTTTACGAACCTTGCTTTTACTTTAATCCAAAGTTAAAGATTTGCTTTAACTTAGTCTTGGCTTGCCTTTTCTAGGTGGTAGTGAAGCCTCAACAACCTCTACCTCGATTTCGAGTGTCACAACCTTAATCGGTTTAGTTAGTCTTGATCCTTGGGTTACAAGTTTGGGTATTTGATATTATTTCTTGTCTTTAGATTCTATCTATACTGAAGCCTCAACAACCTTTATAGAGAGTGTCCTTAGATAAGTCATATAAAGCCTTGGAACTTCACCGTACATTGCTTTACATTCGTATACCTTTGCAAACCTTAACTCTGTCCTTAGTTCTTTAGTATATTTTGAATCGATTGCCACAATTAGACACCTGGATCTTTAGGGTTGCTGTTTTCCCGATATTTACAAAAGTTCTTACATTTACTTGCTTGACAATTCTATAATTGGATTTAACCCCCCAAATCCCTGTGTTCGATACTCTGGAATTCTTGCTTAACTATATCGATCCGTACACTGCGGGTTCGCTTGCTTGATTCTAGTTTTATAAATTTAAGACTTATTTGCACGCACGCTAAGTGGCGAACAGATGGGAGGAGGAGATTATCAGGATGCAGGAGGGGCTGAGCATGACTTTGGCTCCTTCCCGGACCAGCCGGCCAACTTCTCGGAGCCGCCTAGGAGATCACCCCACCAGTCTAGACCTTCTGGCTCTTCTTCCTCATGTTGGGCTAGTGTGAGTGAGCGCCCGACATGGATGGAGACTCTACCGGCTTGGTATGGACAGCAGCCATCATGGATGGGAGCTTCACCTCCTTGGTATGATCATCCACCAATTGCACCGACACCTATCCAGCAACAGTAGCCGGAGTGGTTGCAGCAGCTTCCCGCTTGGTATGGACAATAGTCGGCATGGGCGAGCGATCTTTCTAGGAGAGTAGGAGACATGGAGATACACCAGCAGGCTCATGATGTAGAGCGACAAGAGAACACCAAGATCTTACGAGATGTATACCGCCAGCAGTTTGGGCGTCCCTTCAGCTCCGACTTCTTTCCATATCTGCCACCTCCTTCATAGTGATCTTGTTGGATGCTTTGAGCGACTCTACCACCATTAGTGAGTTTTCTTTGTTTCTTTTCTTTTCTTTATTTTTCTTGAACATTGAGGACAATGTGTATGTCAAGTATGGGGTGGGGTGTGACTCTCGTTTGTAATAACTCGATACAGTTGCTTGCTTTTAATTCCATGAACACTTGCATCTTTCAATTATTTGTCACACGTTTCACTATTGTATTGCATTGAAAAGCTTTGAAAAATCCATAAAAATTTTGAAATTTCGAAAATTATTGTGCTTCTAAGATTAGAGATGATTTCTATGATGAATCTACTTGTGGAATGAGTTTTTGATGATATTTGTATGCTTGAATTGAATTATGAATTGTGAAGAGATTGAGTATGTTGTTTATCCTTTCTTGCAAGTTTCATAATGTGAAAGTTTTATCCAAATCATATTGAGAAATGAAGGTTGAAATCACAATATAAGTTCTTATACTTCTTTATGAGATGATTAAGGCACCTCGATTTTCTTACTTCTTTCTTTGATCATTTAGCCCCTCAATGAAAATATTTTCCTTCTTTACCTATCCGGGATTTAGGAAGAGTTGATTTTGGCAATTTTGATGTGGGAGGGCCATGGAAGCAATGGTTTGAATTCAAAGTGTAGGAAATTAGGTTTGGGGAAGTCAATCATGATGATGAGTAACTCGGCACCATTCACATAGCCGGGTGTTTGTGTCTTGCCAAAGTCGGATTGAGCAATATTCCTAACGGATTATGGTATGTGCATCAAGGGTTTAAGGCATCTTGAAATTGAGAAACGCCAATCTCCTAGGCTTCGGTTTTTGTGCACCGTTGTCCATATTTCCAAAAGTAAAGTCAAAAAATTATGTACAAAAAGTATAGAGCAAAGCTCTAAGTTGGTGGTTAGTTCAAATGGTGAAAAGAAAAGAGTTTGTGTTGTTCCTTCTTCCCGGATTCATACACCACATTCCTTTACAAGTTTCCCACCCTTTCCATATTCTTGACCTTACTTGGAAGTCCTTGAGATCATAAGAATGTTGTTTGACTTGGTGATCTAAATTGAAGTTTCACATGTTTGATTTTGACAATGCTTGAAGGTTATGATGTTTGTCTTGAAGTTTATGCAATTTATGATGTTCCCTTGCTTTGCATATTTTGGTTTATGTGTATGAACGTTTTCAAGGATGAATGAAGCAAGATTTGAGAATGATCTATTGATTAGAAGCACATTACCAAAAACATTGTTTTGTTTTGTTTTGCATTCAAATTTCATTCTACCTTATGTTCTAAGCTTTTGAAAACCTTGCTTGGGGACAAGCAAGCGACAAGTATGGGGTATTTTGATAGCATGAAATATGACTATATTTTAGGCACTTGTTTTGATTGTTTTTCCCTCTTAGATGTGTACATGGATATGAGTTTGAAGCATTTATGAGCACTTTCACCTATTTTATCGATATAGAGATCTACACAAGCTTTGTTATGTTTATAGGTGAATAAAGGCTTGAATTGGAGCTTAATGTGGAGGTATAGGAGTATTTGATCATGCTAAATGTCAAGGAGATGCTTTTGAGAAGCTAAGGAAGGAGCATGATTGAAGAAGTTTACGAAACAAAGGCTTTCACGAAGGCCAAAGAGTTCCACGACCTAAACCACGATTGTGGTTATGCATTGAGTTCGTGGAGAGTGATTTTGGAGCACATCAGAGGATTCCACGCCCTAAACCACGGCCGTGGAATGTTGTACAAGGCCGTGATTTCCATGACGATGTGACGTGTCATATTTGCCACATCAGCGACGGTTATTGGACTTTTCTCGTAACCCTATTTCGCCCTATAAGAAGGCTTGAGAAGGGAGTTTCGAGGACGTTCGCCGAGGGCTTCATTTAACCTTCACTTACAGTTCCGCGCTTAGGGTTTATACGAAGGATTGGAGAGTTCGGATCGTGGCTTGAGAAAGACGCAATATTGAAGATTGTGTACTTCGAGATTTTCTTAGGGTTTGCCTTTGGAGACGGATTGACACTCTGTTCTTCGTTGTTCCCTAAGATTGTTGTGAGGATTCCTATTCCATATTCTGAATTCATTAAACATGTACTTTGGTTTGTTGGATTTGAGTTTGACTTTGATTGTTTATTGAGTTTTCGAGGGTTTTTACCTTTTTCTCTTTTTAATTTAATATTTGATTCAATGACTATGATTATTGGCTAAAACCCTTTAGCAATTCTAAGGTGAAGGGTTGATAGTTGTGGCTTAGATGATGATAGATCGATCGTAAACAGAATGGACCCTGAGAGTGTGAGAAACCTCGTCGACAGCCTTTTCCACGGTCTGTTCTTGAAAACCACGACCGTGGTTTTTCAAGATTTAGCCGTGATTTCCTCTGTTTTACGACTTTTGCTTTTGCTTTAATCCAAAGTTAAAGATTTGCTTTAACCTATCCTTTGCTTGCCTTTTCTAGGTAGTAGTGAGACTCAACATCCTCTATTTCGGTTTTGAGTGTCACAACCTTAATCGTTTTAGTTTATCTTTGATTCCTTGGGTTTGTGCATGGGTATTTGAGAGTATTTCTTGTACTTAGATCCTTTCTATACTGCAGCCTCAACAACCTTTATAGAGAGCATCATTGGGTGAGACATATAGGGTTTTGGAACTTCACCGTGCTCAACCTTACATTAGTTATACCTTTGCAATCTCGACTTTGTCCTTATATCTATAGAATATCTTGAACCGATTGCCACAATTGGATACTTGGATCTTTAGGATTGTTGTTTTCCCAATATTTGCAAAGCTTCTATACTTTACTTGCTCGATAATTTGTGAACTGAATTTGATCCCCCAAATCCCTGAGTTCGATACTCTGGAATTCTTGCTTTACTACGCCCATCCATACACTGCGGGTTCGCTTGCTTTGATTTCAGTTTTATAAATTAAAACTTATTTGCACGCACACTTTGAGGCGAACATAGACTCATCTCCTACACCTCATAACGATAACAAAACTATAACTCGAATCTAAACCTCGATATCTCAACATACTCACAAATTCCTAAGGCATTACCTCAACATATACATCACCATACGCATCAAACACACCACTAGCCTAGCTACACTCTCAAGCTAAGCCAAAAGGAAAGGAAGGAAACATACCAATCTAGGTATGTCCTGGACACACACTTGAAGAAGCAGGAAGGCGTTGGGGCAGCGACACACCGCAGGGGCGGTGACACTCAGCCATAGGGGCGGCGACACTAGCTTGGCCGCAGGGGCGGTAACTCGAATCCGCGGGGGTGGTTGAACAATAGGGAGTCCTATGTGACTTCTCTTCGACCCTTCTCTTGAATCTCTTCAATTCTTCATTACCCCAAAGGCAATCAACATAGATATATACATCATGTAACCATCAAAAAGTATAGGAAGATCAACACAAGCATTGCTTGTGAAATTTCCTAATCTAAGAAGAAGAAAGGAAGAAGGAAATGATAAGGAAGGAGATGAGAGGCTTACCACTGCAAGCTCTGGAAAGGAAGAACCTTACAACTGCCTATCCATAGCACAACAACAACAACAACCTCAACATCTCAGCATCATCAAACATACACCAAAGCTTCACACAAGATCAACACTTGAAAGAATTCTAGATAAAAACTCAAAGGAGGAAGAAGAGGAGAAGATGAACATGGGAGAAGAGATGAAGTTGGGGAGAAAAGATGGAAACCCTCATCATGAAGGAAGGAGAAAGCTTATAAAGGAAGTAAAGAGAAAGTCACAGGTCAAAGGTCAAAGAAAGCGGTTGAGGCCGCCTAAGCTGCGGGGGCGGGTCCTCGGGTCCGCGGAGGCGGGTCCTCAGGTCCACGGGGGCGGTGCTGCACTTGCGGTGAACAAAACTGCAGGGGCGGTACCTCTATAAACTTAGGCTCTTACATCAAATCCCTCTAAAACCAAGTTTCCTCCCGAAACTTGAACAATTCCTGAATCCTCTCGGACCTATACGCCGAGGTATAAACACTCTCTCTATCGGAGGTATCACAAATCCGCTCAAAAGGTCACAACCTATAACATTCTAAAACCTCATAACACAAGCATGGAGGAATCCTCTACTCCAGCTACAAGATCACAAACGTTTTCCAAGGCATAGAGGAAAACCATCTCTAGCCAACCTATAACCACATCACAATGGCATGGAGGAAAATCATCTCCAGCCAAACCGTACTCATAATGCGGGGCGTGGAGGAAAACCATCTCCATTCAAACTGTGTCCATAAACAATAGCATGGAGGAATAGCCATCTCCAGTTAAACCATAAACACAACACAATAGCATGGAGGAAGAACCATCTCCAGCTATAAACACAGCTTGTGCTAGTAATCAAGATCTAATAAGATCATATGCAATCATCACAGCTAGCACGAAAACACACCATATCACATAAGCACATAACATAACACTCATCAAGATAGCACTAAGATCTACTCGTGGATCCTACAGGTGCATCTATCTCGGCGTAGAACTCTAGATAGTTCCTTTGGATATTATCCTCTATCTCCCATATGGCCTCATCAGGTCCTCATCTAGACTAATGCATCCTCATCATAGGAATGTCCTTCGAACGCAGGCGTCTCACACCTCGTTCTAGGACTGCAATCGGGTAGGCATGTCCACGGGTCAAGGGTCCGGGAAGGATGACCCGGACCCAGACCCGTGTAAACGGCCAACCCGCCGGGTCACGGGTCAGACCCGACGGGTCGACGGGTTGGCGCATTTTTTTGAAAGACAACTTAAAAAAAAAGAGAGAAGAATTGGGCTTGTACGTATCCTCTCGGGGAGGAGGAATCAACGCCCACGTAGTTCTCTTACCTTTGTTTATATCCCGGATTGGCCCTTACCTTAGTCGTCGGACTCTCCCGCCGAAACATCCGATGGCGTTTGTTGTCATTCGTCGTCATCTTCCTCGCCTTCCTCCGCCGATAGGTTATTTCTTTGTGTTTGCATTTCCGCTCTCCTCCAATCGGATAGTAGGACTTGTGCCTCCAACGTCTCGAGCAACATGTTTGATCTCGCCGGATCGAGCACCTTTCCACTCCGGCTAAAGGTTTGCTCAACCGTTACCGTTGAGGCGGGAACGGAGAGAAGTTGTGCCGCGATACTTGAGAGGATAGGGAACCTTATTCTCTCCGGTCGGCTCCACCATTCTAATATGTTGAAATCCTCTTCTTCTTCTTCATTGCCAAAGTCAAAAGAAATGGTTAGATATTCGTCGAGTTCCGAATGGGACCTCGACGTGGTTTTTGCCCTTTTTGGGCCAAACAAATCTCTAGCAATTGTTTTAAATTTAGAAGTAGTTGAAGATGAAGGACGAGGAGGGGGTTGAGAAGATTGAACTTGATAGGAAACACAATATTGAACCAATAAATCATTAAATAATTTTCTAACTCTAGCAAGTATGGTAGAAACATGGCAATCAAGATTTTGTTCTAAATCTAAAAATTCATAATAACTTTCTAAAATTTGTTTTAAACCATCCATTTTACGTCTAGGATCTAACACAAATGCAACAAGAAAAACATCAGGAATAGTTGTATAATAATCTAACCATTTACTTCACATTGTATAAATAGATTGTGAGATCGAATCAATTAAAATACCTTATTGAAGTGCAAATACAATATCAATTGCTACATAACAAAATATATTTGAAGTTGGTGTATAAACATAACTAAAAGTATTAGTAACATCATAAAAATATTTAAAAACCTCCATTACATCTCTTGCTAAAACCCAAGATTCAACGAAAACAAAATCACCGTCAATATGTTGTGCAGCAAAACCACTTAAAAGATCTCGATATTCATATGATTCGGAAATCATTTTATAAGTAGAGTTCCATCTTGTACAAACATCTTTTGGAAATGTTTTAGGATAAATGCTATTTTGTTTACAATATGTATACCATTTAGTATCTATACTTTTTTTAGACCAAAGTTCATTAAGAATTTTTCGAATAGGTTGTACTAAATCTCCAATATATGCTAAACCTTTTTGAACACACAAGTTTAAAATATGAGCGGCACACCTAATGTGAAAAAATTTACTTCAAATATCAGCTTACAATAGTTGGTCAAATCTCTAATAGAAGCCGTGTTAGTAGAGGCGTTGTCAAAACCGATTGAAAAAACTCGTGAAAGTAATCTATATTCTTCCAAAACATTTGCAATCAAATGGACAATGTTTTGGGCGGTGTGTTGTTCGTTGAAAACTCGTAATGCTAAAACTCTTTTGTTTAAAATCCAAAATTTATCAACAAAATCACAAGTAATACCCACATATGAATTTTTTTGAAAACTGTCGGTCCAAATATCATTACAAATAGAAACTTGAATATCACAATTTTCCATAAAATATTTAATCAATTCTTCTTTACGCATTTTATATGTAAGCATCATTTTTCTTTTAGCGGTTTGGCGAGAAATCGGTTTATATGCGGGTTGAGCATGGTGTTCCATCCTTTCATTAAAAAAAACATTTTGTGCAAAACTAAATGCAAAAGAATCTATGGCTAACATTTCCGAAAATGCATCCATAGACAAAGCATGATCATATGTAAATAAAGAAGGAGGTTGGTTAGAGGTAGATGCGTACCCGGTTAGTTGTGTTTGCCCTCGTGCCATTCCCATTTTTCAGGATGCTTGTTACAAATATGTCTCTTGTAGTTCCCGTACCCTTCTCCCTTTTTGTTCTTGTATTGTGACGAACAAAAATTGCATTTGGCATAGTAAATCCCGTTAGCATCGGGAGCACCTTTTGTGAACCAAAATCGGAATACCGCCACCGATAGTTGAGTGTTGTTCATCGGCTCCTCCGGCTCCGGGTATTGGGTCTCGGATTCTTGGTTGTTGAGGAAAGGAGGTGATTCCATGTTGATATCCTCCTTCTCGTGGAACTTGTGATCTCCACTTAAGCCCCGCTTTATATCCGAACCGGTTGGAGGACCGCTAACGGAATAACGTCCTCGGCTAACACCTCCGTCACATGAAGGACCGCTAACGGAACGTCTTCCTCGGCTAGCCATTTTTGTTTGAATGTAGTAAGAGTTGTAAAATGAATAATTAAAAAGAAAATAAGAGAACGAGATTAGGAGAGTAATTAAATGTAAGAGTTGAAAAATTATGGAGAGATTGAGAGAATGAATAGATGATTGTATGAGAATTGGTGTGAGATGAAATGAATTGGGTTTGGGGTATTTATAGAAATGTTATTGGGTTAAATATAATAGTTTTTGTTTTTTTTTAAAAAAATATGACCGTTGGCCGGCTCGACCCGCCGGGTCGGCGGGTAAGGATCACTCGACCCTTACCCTTACCCGTAACCCAGTGGAACCCGGACCTTTGGTGACCCGGACCCGCCGGGTCATGGGTTATCCGTGACTTGTGGACATGTTTATAATCGGGTGCTCAACAAAAGTGTGGTCTGGTTCAACCACTAAATCATCATAGCTGACGATGTGTCTTGAATCTGGTATGTACTCCCTCAGCTGAGACACATGAAACACAAGATGAACACTCTCTAACCTCAGTGGTAAAGCCAATTTGTATGCTACTCTCCCAACTTTGTCTAGAATCTCAAAAGGACCGATATATCAAAGACTCAACTTCCCATTTATGCCAAATCGTCTGACGCCACGCGTCGGAGACACTCTCAGCCAGACATGAGCTCCAACTCTGAACTCAAGAGGCCAACGCCTCTTGTTTCAATATGACTTTTGGCGACTCTGTGAAACTAGCATCCTCTCTAATTAGCGTTACTCGTGCAATATCCTCCTGAATCTGCTTAGGTATACCACTAACACTACTAGGCTCATCCCAGCATAACGGCGTACGACATCTCCACCCATATGGTGTCTCATACGGGGCCATCCCAATTGATGCATGCCAGCTGTTGTTGTACGAGAACTCAACTAATGGGAGGTGATCTGACCATCCATGTCCCCAGTCCAACACACAAGCTCGCAGCATATCCTCCAGTGTCTCAATGATCCTCTCTGACTGACCATCTGTGTAAGGATGAAATGCAGTCGTGAAGTGTAGACGAATCCCCAAAGTAGTCTGAATCTGATGCCAAAACCTCGAGGTAAATCGTCCATCTCGATCTAAGACGATCGTCCTCGGCACACCATGGAGTCTCACTATCTGCCCAGTGAACACCTCAACCAATATGTTCACTAGCCACGTTTCTCGAATAGGGATGAAACGTGCAATTTTCGTTAGTCTGTCAACCACAACCCAGATAACATCATAACTCCTACTCGGTCTCAATCCTGTCACAAAGTCCATGGAGATGTCCTCCCATTTCCACTATGGTACTGGTAGTGGATGGAGCTCTCCTCTTGGTCTGCAATGTTCAATCTTGACCCGCCGACAGGTCATGCACTATGCCACAAATTTGGCTACATCGGGCTTCAGCCCTCCCCACCAATATGAACGTCTCACATCCTGATACATCTTACTCGCACCTGGATATACGGATTAAGGTGTGGAGTGAGCCTCCCATAAAATCCTCTGTCTCAGCTCCACATCAGCAGGTACATAGATGCGATTGAGGCATCTCATCACTCCATCTGCTCCTATGGAGAACTGTGGGGTGATAAGTGATGGAATCACTATCTTATTAAGGTAGTTTAAGTATGTTTTTAGAGTCACATGGTTATATTTTGTTTTCAACTGTGTAAATCCAGCTGAAGAACTGAGCAATAAAGAAATCCAAACAATTGGAAGAATGAGAAGGGAAGCAAAGAGAAGTCCAGAGGCACCCTGTCACGGCACCCGCGGCGACACTGTGCCGCCCCGCGGCGATACTGAATCCAAAGGAACCCTGTCACGACACCCACGGCGTCACTATGCTGCCCCCGCAGCGACACTGAGTGCAGAGGAACCCTGTCAGGCACCCGCAGCGACACTTTGCCGCCCCCGCGACGACAATGATTCTATAGGCACCCTGTCACGACACCCGCGGCGACACTGTGCCGACCCGTGGTGACACAGAGCCGCCCCCGCGGTGACACTGGGCTGCCCCCGCGGCTCCGCCATGCCGCCCCTGCGGCTCAATTGAAGATGGAGCGTTTAGCACTAAACTGCCCCGCGGCTCCCAGATCCGCGCCCGTGGTTATGTAACAATTGTAATAAGTTTGGTTGTTTAGACTCTCATTTTATAACATTTAAAGTGACGGTTTAGGTTGCCTATTTAGTGCAATTTAGTGTCCTAATTAGTATAAATAGAGATGCTAGGATAATGTTAGAATCATCTCATTTTCACCTCATCATAGCTAAAACACTTTTATTTTCTTTGTTTAGTTTTGTTCACTATGAAGGGCTAAGCACCTTTAGTTGTGCTTGACATTGAAAGCTCTCGACATAGATCTGGTTGTAAGTTTTATATTTAAGTTGTTATTCCATAATGATTTGTGTTATGTTCTTGTGGTTAACTTCTTGATTGTATCTCACCCTCTATCTAGCTTGATCATCTAGGTACTTGGGTCTTATCCAATATGCTAGGAATTATGGTTCCGGGTTCAGGTCATCATTCTAGTAGCAAACACGTTTACATAAGCGGGTTGTAAGTGTAATTCGTGAATGGAGCATAACCACATGATTTCAGTAACGGGTTGTTTTTAATTCATGTGTCTCTCTATCTTTATTTGAATGCTATTGTTAAAATCTGATTTTGTAGGTTTACGAGTTAGGATTAACAATAAGTAATATCGGGGTTGGTTGAACCGGTATTTAAATACGATCGAGATGAGAACAAACTTTGGAATAAACTTCATGAAAACAATGATCAACCATATCTTATGTTGAAGCGGATAATTGTCAAGTGCAACGTTTTCTTAAAATCATTGAAATCAACTTCTTGTTTGCTTTGCCTATTTGTCACATTAGCAATCACAAACTCCCCTTGGTTACATATAATTGATAGTTTAATCACATTTTTTCTTTAATTACTCTCGGTCTCTCTTGGGTTCGACCCTTACTTAATCACTATACTTGCTTTAGTATTGAGTTAGGAAATTACTTTGATAGGATATAAACGACCTAAGAAAATATCCTCGTCAAATTTGGCGCCGTCACCACAAGACATCCTATCTCGTATCCTCATCAGTGTCGGGCAGGTCTCTTGTTTTTTGTCGGGCAGGTCTCTTGTCTCATCACTCCATCTGCTCCTATGGTAAGTGGATGGGCAATCACAAAAAATCCCTCCACAAACCGATGGTAATAACCGGCTAGGCCAAGGAAGTTGCGTACTTCCTTGACATTCGTCGGTGTCGTCCACACTGCTAAAGACTCTATCTTCATCGGATCAACATTGATCCCCTCGGCAGAAACAATATGACCCAGAAATGCTACCTCTAGCATCCAAAACTCGCACTTAGAGAACTTGACATACAGTTCTCTATCCCACAAAACTCGCAACACAGTCCTCAGATGTACGTCTTGCATGCTCCTCTCTGCTACGAGAGTACACCAGGATATCGTCTATGAAGACCACCACAAACTGATCCAAGAAGTCGATGAATATGTCATTCATCAACTCCATAAAGACGGCGGGCGCATTCGTGAGCCCGAATGGCATCACTACAAACACGTAGTGGTTATATCGAGTCCAAAATGTTGTCTTATGCACATCCTGCTCTCTCACCCTCAAGTTGTGATATCCCGAGCGCATGTCAATCCTAGAGAACACAGTCGCTCCCTGAAGTTGATCTAACAAGTCATCAATGCGAGACAAAGGATACTTGTTCTTGATGGTCACCTTGTTCAACTCTTTGTAGTCGATGCACAATCTCAACGATCCGTCCTTCTTCTACACGAAGAGGACAGGTGCTCCCCATGGGGATACGCTAGGGCGGATGAATCTCTTCTCAGCTAACTCCTCGAGTTGCTTCTTTAGCTCTAACAACTCCATAGGCGCCATACGATATAGGGCCTTCGAGATCGGTCTTGTACTAGGTTCCAACTCGATGCCGAAGTCTACACTCCTCTGAGGTGGCAAGTTGGACGGTTCAGCAAACACATCCATGAACTCGCAAACCACAAGAATATCTTCTAATGTTGGACTCTCGCCCTCCTTCATGGCATAACACCAAAAGGCCTCACAACCCTGTGCGATCAATCTCGTTGCTCGTATTGCGCTAATAACCATACCCGTCTTTCCAAGGTCCCAACCTCGAAAAATCTCGATCTGACACGACTCGGTAGAGACCGTCATGGCCCTCCTACCTACATCTAACACAACACGATGTATATCTATCCAATCCATATCCAAAATGACTTCCTCATGAACCAGCGGAATGACAAAGAAGTCCACTAACAATTTGGGGTTTCCTAAATGTATAGGACAACCATATACCTCTCGGGTACCTCTCACCTAACCCTAATCGGGTAACCCTATCAAGAAAGGTCTACCCTCTACTATATCTAAGGTCAGTCTATCAACGCATACGTCAGAATTGAAAGAGTGCGTAGCGCCCGTATCAAACAAAGTTCTAACAGGTAAACCATTGATCAGAATGTTACCTGCAGCAGCTAGCGCTAGCGGCTCCTCAATACTCCTCAACTCAAAAACTCTACCTCTAGTTCCTCTGGTATCACTGGTAACTCCATCTCGACCTCTGCCTCTACTCGGTCCTGGAGCAGAATCTTGAGTAGCCCGATGATCCAAGAGAATATCTATTGTCCCTTCGTTTGGTACTGAGGCGGCCTTTGCCCACCTCCTGCTGCACCAGTAGGAGAAGAACCTTGCTATGATGATGCCCTGCCCTGACGGCAGAATGTAGCCCGATGTCTTGGCTTCCCGCAAAAGAAGCATGTCAATGGTGCTCTCGGGCAATCATCTCTCACATGCCCTATCCCTCCGTAATTGTAACATTGCCGGCCTCTATCAGAAGTCTATGCGGAAACCGGGTAACTCGAGCGACCCTATGTCTGTCCTCATCCGTACCCTAATGCTTCTAAACCAATTTTCCCAGTACATTGTCTCTTCTCAAACCGTCCTGTCTGAGAAGTCCACCTCTGGCTAGCCCGCTCACGCTCGTAAGTTGAGGCTTTGTCTTGATAGTCTGTCAAAGACTCGCAATAGAAACCCGCCATGTAGGAATCTGTACTCTCCCTCATTCGACGGGAGAACAAGTACACGTGTTGATCCTCTAGAGATGCAGCTGGACCTAGTAATGCCGTCTCCCCTGGAATCTGCTAATCACCTTTGCTATCGGCACATCCTCAAAGCCAGCCTTGACAAAGTCTTGTAGTTTCTCCCTCCTCAAAGAGGCAGGGCAAAAACGCTCTCGAATCATACTCCGAATTTGGTGATAGTTGGTGGCTCGAATCCGCGTGGTCATCCACCACTACTCAGCTAGGTCACGAAATAGAGTCTGTACTAACTCTATCCGTCTGTCCTCTGGAGATCGGATAGACTCAAGGGCTGAGTCTACATGCCCAATCTAGATCTCAATCTCCAATCCCATCTTTCCAAAGAAAGGGGGTACACCCATCTGACGAAATGCCTTCAACCAGGTGTCTAGTCGAGGCCCTCTCGACTCCTCTGAAGCTCTAGCAACCTCAGCAACACATGCTAGTATGATTGGCACTTGAGTAGATTCCTGGGACATCTCTGATGATGCCTTATGTGCTGGCAAATCCGGGGCACGTCTACCTATCTTGGCAGTAGGTAAACACAACAATGGGAACATGTCCTTGACCTATAAGGCTATATATGACATAAGGACTAGTACTAGGTAAACACAACAATGGGAACATGTCCTTGACCTATCACTATACACTTTTCAAAACCAAAAATCTTTTAGAAAAGTCAAACCCCTTTCGGGTTCTATTTATTTATCTATTTGACCTTTATCGTAGATTACAAGTTCCATTGTTGTCAAATTAAAAGCTCTGATACCAACTTTGTAACACTCCAAATCCGCAAGACCCAGGGCGCTACTGGGCTAGGATCTCACACTGGATCCTGACCCTAGTCTGACAACAAGTTCACTGGATCTTACAATAAGGCATAGATAGATATAAAACCAAATACATAAAGTTGTATAAATATATACATCAAAGTTTACAAAACATAGCCGAGTACAAAACAACAACACAAATCCATACATGTACAAAATATCCCCAAAATCCTCACATATCCTAGCGTACGGAAGCCCTCGGCTGATCACCCATCTGGCTCACTCTGTAGTCTTCCTATCTTGTGGAAGATCTACAACACGGTATAAAACCGTTAGCTAACAGAACATGAATAAGAATTAAAGGAATAGCATATACAACACATCAACACATCACAATATGCAATGTCACACGCACAACCACTTATTATCTTCAATTACGTTATACCATTACTAATTCAACTTTTATTGTGGGACGAGGATCCTTAATAACCTCGCATGTGTCCCCTTTCACACAGGTTTTGCATTGGGATCTACCTCCCCTTGGAGTACCGGTTTCAGAGCATCTTCTCCACTCTCAGCGAGCTTTGACAGGTGGTCACGACCCGTTATAATACACTTGGGCCTTTTAATAAACATATGTGGTCTTCCTAGTCCGGTTTAATAAATGCAACAATCATATGCACACATACACACCACCATCACAATCACTCAAATCCACAACTGCTTGCTAAGTAAGTCCAATGCACTTACCTGATATCATGGTAACCCTGTACCATGTCACAGTTTCCCCTTGAGGAAACGATCAGCTTCTACACCTCATAACAATAACCAAACTATAACTCGAATCTAAACCTCGATATCTCAACATACTCACAAATGCCTAAGGCATTACCTCAACATATACATCACCATACTCATCAAATACACCACTAGCCTAACTACACTCTCAAGCTAAGCCAAAAGGAAAGGAAGGAAACATACAAATCTAGGTATGTCCTAGACACGCACCTGCGGAAGCAAGAAGGCACTGGGGCGGCGACACACCGTACGGGTGGTGACACTCAGCCGCAGCGGCGGCGACATTGGCTTGGCCGCAGGAGCGGCAACTCCAATCCGCAGGGACGGCAGCTCCAATCCGCAGGGGTGGCAACTCCAATCCACGGGGGCGGTCGAACAACAAAGGAGTCCTCTGTGACTTCTCATCGACCCTTTTCTTGACTCTCTTCACTTCTTCATTGCCCCAAAGGCAATCAACATACATATATACATCATGTAACCATCAGAAAGGTCTAGGAAGATCAACACAGGCATTGCTTGTGGAATTTCCTAATCTAAGAAGAAGAAAGGAAGAAGGAAAGGAGAAGGAAGGATATGAGAAGCTTACCACTGCAAGCTTTGGAAAGGAAGAATCTCACAACTGCCTATCCACAATACCCCACCACCACCACCAACAATAACCTCAACATCTCAACATCATCAAACATACACCAAAGCTTCACAAAAGATCAACACTTGCAAGAATTCTAGAGAAAAACTCAAAGGAGGAAGAAGAGGAGAAGATGAACGTGAGAGAAGAGATGAAGATAGGGAGAAAAGATGGAAACCCTCATCAGGAAGGAAGGAGAAAGCTTATAAAGGAAGTAAAGTGAAAAGCAAGGGTCAAAGGTCAAAGAAAGCGGTTGAGGCCGCCTAAGCCGTGGGGGCGGGTCCTCAGGTCCATAGGGGCGGTGCCACACCTGCGGTGAACAAAACCGCAGGGGCGGTACCCTTATAAACTAAGGTTGTTACATTGTACTCTTGTGCTCCCTTTTGCTCCAAAATGTGCCTTATTTCCTACAATTGCAACAAAACTATGTGTAGACCTCTATTTCCACAAAGTAGGCAAATAACAACATAATCGATATGAATATATGTCTATGCATGAAAAACAAAAGGAAAATCTATCTAAATACATCCCTAAACTAAGGTCATAATTCATGTCATCAGTTGACTTTTGGCATTTTGAATTATTCAACTCCATCTCATTTATCTCCCATGCACTCTTCTCTCTTTGACATGAGTTCTTCTTCGGACGTCTCTTAAGCACTTTTACAATCGGTTCTTGTATTCTCGAACTATTTGGATTTGTTGCATCGTTGAATGTGTTCCCAACCTTTTTAACAACATCTTCACTCACTTCATCGACAAGATATCTCTCGGCGAATATCTGACAATGAACATGTCCTGCTAAAATAGGAACATGATCATCTTGCGCATCATTTTAAAGTCCTTCCCAAGCCAATTGTTTCTAAAACTTGTGAATTTGTCCGGCCATGATTGGAACATTATTTAGGATACACAGGGAAATATCATGTGCGGAAGGGAGTCCGAGACAAGTTGACAACCACTTGTAGAGCACTCATCGTGTAATTTCCCGACTTCACCTCGTTGTATGTGCCAAATAGTCTATAAAAACATTGTTTCGAGATCTTGTTAACTAACCGTCAAATATGGAGTGATGATTCATTTTGGTTGGCCTGGTTGTTCGTGCAGTCTCTAAAGAACTCCTAACCGCATTAATCTGGTTCATCATGAAATGACATATACACATGATCACCATGCCAAATCATTTGATAAAAGAATTCAACCTTCTTTCCAAAATAGAGTGTGTAGACTCCACCTGGTAAGTTTATAAAATAAAATAATGTATATATATATATATACCGCCCGGATGTAAGAATTTTTTAAATATAGATGTAATTGAATTTACCTACTACTAGTCCTTATATCAAAGTGATATATGGTGTCCATCCAAGCTCTGACTATACTTTTCTTATATGGAGTTAACCATGTACCGTCGAGATATGTCAATTAACCATCCACTTTACCCCATGTCCCATACAACCCACTTCGCCGAGCCCCATACTTTTCCTTTGTCTTGGATGAAAGAGGTTTATAACAATCACTCTTAAACTTGTCATGAGCCTCCTCAGAACTCGTTCTACCCAAAGAAGCATCTCCAATGTTACAACCGATGTGCCACCAACATAATATATGTTTTATATCAAGATAAACTTGTATAAGTGTGTTAATTAGACCCAACTCACTGTCCGTCATTATCATTTGTGGTCTCACACCTTCTCCGTAAAAAGTAACAAGTTGATTCATTGCCCAAACATAACCGTCTTCACTCTCCTTGGACATGAAAACAAATGCGACACTGAAGTTCTTATTCGTACACGTAAAACCAATGATTTCGAAAAGTGGCATATTGTACATATATGCAATGTAAAAGTTTACAAGAGAATTAAAAAGTGTGATACCATGCAGCTGATCAAACATCGATAAAGTAAAGTTACTGTCATTTAATTTACACAAGTAAATTTCCATAGCTAGAGCATAAATTATAAATTTTTAGAAAATAACTAATCAAATAACCATAACCCATATATGTAAAATGAAATAATGGATAAAAGCTTACTTGTTGGTTTTGTAGGTGATGCCCAAAACAATAACGTATGAAAATAAAGACAACAAGTGCCTTAAGTCTGGGTAAACAAGAAATGAGTTGCTCATTGTTTCACTTCCATTTACCCGTCTAATGCTCGTGAAGTAGTTCTTTTGTGTGAATAAGTCTAGCGTATATTGGGTTATGCTCCTCGAGTTCCGGTCTTCATTCTTTATCTTTGCTCGTGCGTTGTAGATTTGTTTTATTGAGGCGGCACATGTCGGGTCCCTCATTTGCTAGTCGGTCAATATTGCTTGAGGTTCGCTACCAATTGTAGACAACCACCTCACATGTTTATATTGCTCTTGCATCAACCGTCCTTCAAATGCATGACCTAATAACCTTTGTGGAAGATCGTGATTGTGATACCCACATAAAATTTGAATCATCCACTGATCTCGTTCTACCTCAAAACCATACAAACTAATAGGACAACACAATAACTTAGTGATAGTTTTCATGGATTGTGAATTTTGACTTACATTATTTTTGTCTTCGACTTCACCTTTGATTTGTAAGTTCCGCTTTTCTCACATACCATATCCTCCCTAGTCCTTTTTTGCTACTTGGCAGAGAACGCTTTATTGCCAATACCATGTTGTGAGATGTACCTATTAGGATAAGATGCTGGTTAATTCGAAGAAGAGTGTAAAAATGCCTATCCCTCAATGTGAGGTATTCGGCTACAAGGCATGTGTCCAACGTGAGCTAAAGATCAACACTAAACACATACATGCCCGACCCTAGCTGGCGTGACATGTCAAAGCATACAGAAAAAGATAAAACCATATAAAACTCAAAATGAGGTTATAATGACCCTCATGTCAAGCAAAATCATCCTAGTCTTAACTTGTCCGGCGCCTTCGCAGCTTGCCGAGTGAGGCGTCGACCACCCTCATCATGCTTCCTTGGTTCCGTCATTGTCTTCATAGCTTTTGCCTTTCCCGACTCATTGAGCTTCTTGATGAGGTTCCGTTGGCTTTTGGACAAGACCGGCGTGTACTCCTCCTCATAAATGTCCTCGTCTTCATTGTCATCATCTTGTGTTGGCTCCTCATCGGAATCACCATCCTCTTCGGAGTCAAGCTCCGACTCCTCTTCACTAGCATGTTACTATAATCTTCTTTTGGACAAAACTACTTCCCATGTTACTATAATCTTCTTCCTCTTCACTAGCATCCCTCTCCGACTCCTCAATCAACACCGCTTTACCCTTGTCCTTCAACCCAAGTGGCGTGCTTTCAAGCCCAAGCTCCCTTGGTTTGTCCACAACAGCCATTTGACTAGCACCAACCTCATCTTTTTGCTTCTCCTTGCCATGCCCATTGGGCCCAGTTGGCGTACTCCTTGCCTTAGGCTCTTACCCATGTTCTATTATGTTAATTCCCTTAACATCCCTTGTAGCCTCAACCACAATCTCTTTACTCACTTTAGCCATATCCGGCTTCCTAAGAGGTCTTTCCTTACCTCCAACATCCCTTCTCTTTTCATTAAATTGAAGGCATTTCCGGCATTTCCGGCAAAACTTTGGTTTATTTTCATACAATAAAGTGCAATCCAGTGAAACCCCATCATCAAAGTCCAAAGAAACTTCTCTAATGATACCATGGGAAAATTTTACCTCCACAAGAACTCTAGCATATGATCCTCGCTTTCTATCCTCCGTCACATGATCCATGAAGAGAGGTTTCCCGAGAATAGACCCAATCCGACCAAGAATCACTGACTTCCAAAATTCATTAGGCAATCCGGTAATTCTTACCCAAAGTGGCATGGTAGAAATGTCCTTTCGATTGAAGGCGAACTTGTTCGGCACATGTTTAATTGACAAGGGCCGATTATGAATGAAATATGGCACTCCTTTCAACACATTATCTCGATCCTAACCACGAACAAAACTGAAGATCATCCATCCAGCCTCAAATCTATACTTATTCTTGACACCTCAACCTTCATCATCTCATTGATGGCACCAAAACCCGGGTAGAAGCCCACAAATTGTCCAAGCAATGTACTACCTCACACAAGGTGCTTCGGCATAGCTTCCGAGCACTTAATGGAAACACGATTGGAGGTGGGTTTGGTGTACTCTAGCTTCCCTCCCAGTCCAACATTCATGGACACATTCTTAGTCAAATAGGGGAATTCCGCCGCCGGCTTACCAGCCACTAAGGGCTCAGTTTGCACCACCATGGCCTCAACCCCTAAGTTACCAAGGTGCCCAGCAATGTCCCTATCAATCCCTAACAATGAACCAATGGTCCCATCATCTCCTTCAGACACCACATCCTCCCCATCCACAACCACCTCGACACTGCATTCATCTATTGGCTCAAGATCATCAAAAATTAAACTTCCAATTTAACCAGATTTTCTCTAGGCGTTCTCACGTCTCATCTTTGGGCGTTCTTGATGACATAAATTATGACCTATTTTTAGGCATTTATTTATACAGATTTTCCCTTTATTTTGCATGCATAGACATACATTCATAGCAATTATGGTTATATTCACCTACTTTGCGAGAATAGAGATCTACATAGAGTTTTATTGCATTTGTAGGTAATTTGGCAAATTATGGAGCGAAATAACACATTTAAGGATCAAGCCTTGAAGAAGGACAAAAAGGAGCATAAAAGGAAGCTAGACGCGCCAAAGTATCTTCTGAAACCGTCTGACGCGCCAAAGTATCTTCTGATACCGTTTAACGCGGCCTAGAGTATTTTCTGATACCAGCGGTCTCGACTTCTTTTAGCCCAAATATTTAGGGTTTTGTCTTTAAACCCTAGATTTATCCCTACAAATATCCGATAGCCTTCAACATTGACGGGCGGACTTGGAGCCCCGACGTTTGGGAGAAGTTGAGGACGCTGCATACATCATACATGGAGTGCAATTTTGGAAGATTGATGAAGAAGATCTTATTGCGTACAGGGAAGATTCCGAGAAAGTCGCATTTCAAGATTGCGTACTTAGAGAAGATCTTAGGTTTACATTTTTAGGCGGATTGACATCCCGTTCTTTATTCTTCCGAGAGATTGTTGTGAGGTTTTCAGTTCCCTATTCCGCATACATTGAACACGTATACTTTGGATTGAATTGAGATTGATTGTTTGATTATTATTGAGTTTTCGAGATTTTACCCTTTTTCTCTTTTAAAATTGATTATTGATTTCACAATGATGATTGTTGGCTAAAACCCTTAAGCGATTCTAAGGTGAAGGGTTGATAGTTGTTGCATAGATGATGATAGATTGAACCAAAGCAGATTGGACCCTGAGAGTTGCGAGAAACCTCGTCGTCGACCTTTTCCACAACCTGTTCTTGAGTTCCACGGCCGTGTTTCTTCAAGATCCAGCCGTGGTTTCCTCTATCATACGTCCTTTGCTTTTAACTAGCCTTGGTTTACCTTTTCTAGGTAGTAGTGAGACTCAACATCCTCTATTTCGGTTTCGAGTGTCACAACCTTAACCGTTTTGGCTTATCTTTGATTCATTGGGTTTGGGCATGGGTATTTGAGAGTAATTCTTATCCTTTGATCTTTTCTATATTGCAACCTCAACAACCTTTATAGAGAGAACCTTTGGGTGACACATATGGGTTTTGGAACTTCACCGTACAATTTCCTACCTTAGATATACCTTTGTAATCCCGACTCTGTCCTTATATCTTTAGAACATCTTGAATCGATTGCTACAATTGGATACCTGAATCTTTAGAATCGTTGTTTTCCCAATTATTTGCAAAAGCTTCTATTTTATTGCTTGACAACTTTGTGAACTAAAATTGTTCCCCCAAATCCCTGAGTTCGATACTCTGGAATTCTTGTTTTACTACGCCGATCCGTACACTGCGGGCTCGCTTTGCTTTAATTTCAGTTTTATAAATTTAAAGCTTATTTGCACGCACACTTTCGAGCGGACAAGTTTTTGGCGCCGTTGCCGGGGATTTGGTTTAGGCCAAATTCGGTTTTCGGTTGTCGGGCTTGTGAGGTTTTGCTTTTAATCTTTTCGGTATGAGTTTTTGAGTTTTTAGGTTTTCCAATGGTTGGATGGAGCTATGAACCTGCATTTGATCTAGCCTGGATAACATGACAAGGTGCTAGGGCGGACCATTATGAATATTTGGAGGAAAAGTATGCCTATTATTGGTTTAGCGAAGAAAGAGAATGTGAAGAAGTCCTTGAGGATAAGCTTGCCTATTGGGATGCGTTCATTCCCCGTCATAAGTTTTATGAGCAACCTCCTAAAGTGCAGCCTCCACAACAACCATCCGAGGATCGGACACAGATGATGCTGGAAAAGATATTAAAAATGATAGACAAGGTGGAAGACGGCCTGAAGTCTAATCCTGAAACTTATAAAACCATGGAAAATCATCTATCCAACGAGGAAGAATTCCAAGTCTTAAGTCTTCCTCCTATCGAACCTGAAGCTCCTCCTGAGGTCCTCATTGAAGAAGAGGAAGAAGTGGAGAACCTTGGCTAAATTACTGAAATTGTGGCCAAGGTTGAAGAGGATCCAACTGAGTTGGGAGATATTTCATGTGTGGATCATCATCCCAACATGAAACTTGTCTCAAGCCTTGAAGAACTTTACAAGGTACATTCTCTTACTTCATTTGAAAGTCCTATTAAAATTTCTGATTTTTCTAGGAATGCACCGGAGAGTTGGAGGTCTCTTCCAAAAACACCTCCTAAGGTGAAGATGAAGCCTCCATTGAAATTGCTGGAAGAAGATGCTCCTTGGACTACAAGGAGTAAATTTGGCAAGCGCTTCAACGCTAATGCCAACAAGTGTTTTTTGTTTAAGTATGGGGTCATTCACATGACGAAGACCATACATCATCCCCAAGGTGGAGATGGTGAAGCTAGAAGGATTCTCGAGAAACTGATTTCTCGATCTAGGAAAGGATGGGACGCAAGGATGAATTATGTCCCATTAAAGCATAGGAAAGCTAGGAGGATTCTGGTGAGAATCAAACCGTACAAGCTTGTACGTGGGAGATCTTACCACTTGCCGGTGAAATTAGGAATCGGAGATTTCTTGGAAGAATTTAATTGTGGATTTAAAGAGCAATCCAAGATGTTCAAGGTGCATTGAGTCATCTATAGAGATAGGTCCAGCTAGTGACGTTAAACAAAGCGCTTCTTGGGAGGCAACCCAAGGTAATGCATCCTTTTTCCCTTTTTTTTCTCTTAGATTAGATTAGAGTAGTTATTTCTGTTTGTTTTTCGTCGATACCTTCCGGTATGTTTGTGTCTTTGGATGTCAGAGATAAAAAAACGAGCAAAAGAAGTGAAGAAAGTCAAAAGAATGACGAAACTTGGATTTTTGGCGAGAACACAGGATTCCACGGCCAAAAAGGCAAAACCACGGCCGTGGTTTGCTAAATTGAGCCATGGAAAACCAGGTTGTAGCTAATCAAAATAAAAGAACCAGATTCCAAGGGTGGCCGTACAAAACCACGGCCGTGGAAATGCCCGATAGGCCTTGAAAAAAAAAAATTTTAACGAAAAAATTATTCGGCCGAAAGACGTTCCCCCTTCTTCATTCTTCGACACCAATTGGAGTGTTCAAAGTTCCCTATTGAGCTTCTATAGATTCTCACCACCACCGCCCGATTGATGATTCGCCTTGCCTAATTTGCCATCTTACATTGTGAGTATTTTTTTTTCACTTTTTCTTTTCTTCACATTGGGGACAATGTGAGATTTAAGTATGGGGTGGAGGTATTTGCATTACCATTTGCATGTTTTATGTCTTGCAATTTTTGTTTTTAAAATTTTTGAAATTTTTTTTAAAATTTTGTGCTTCTAGGATGGATATGATCTCTATGATGAATATTGTTTTGTGGAATAGCTATGATGATTTTAATATGCTTGAATTGATTTATGACATATGTGGGATTTGAATACTTTGTAAGAATTTCATGCATGAATGATAATTTGCTTTCTATCTAAATCATGTTGAGTATTGAAGGTTGAAACCGCATTATAAGTTCTTGCGCATCTTTTGAAATGATTAAGACACCTCGATTTTTCTTTCTTCTTCTTTATTCATTCAGCCCCTCAATGAAATTTTTGCCTCCTTTACCTACCGGTAATTAGGAAGAGTTGATTTTGGCATGTTTGATGTGGGAGGGCCATGAAAGAAAATTGTTCATTCAAAGTATAGAAAATAGGTTTGAGAAAGTCAATCTTGATGATGAGTAACTCGGCACCATTCATATAGCCGGGTGTTTGTGTCTTGCCAAAGTCGAATTGAGCGATATTCCTAACGGATTATTGTATGTGCATCAAGGGTTTGAGGCTTCTCGAAATTGAGAATCGCTAATCTCCTAGACTTCGGTTTTTGTGCACCGCTGTCCATACTTCCAAAAGTAAAGTCAAAAAAGAAATTTGTGCTAAAAAGGGAGAGCAAAGCTCTCAATGGTGGTTGATTCAAGTTTGCAAAAAGAAGTTGTGTTGTGTTGTTCCTTTTTCCGAATTTTTGCACCACATACCCTATATGCATCCCACTCATTCACGTTTCTTCATCTTTATTTGAAAGACCTTAAGATCTTTGAGTATGTTGTTTGGCTTTGTGGTCTAAATTGGATTCATCATGATTGATTTTGATTAATTGCAAGTTATTATGCATGTTATGATTTTCTTGCAAAGTGTGATTATTCTTTCCATGATATAATTCTTTTTCACCATATGATGATTGTTATTAGCTATGAAACAACTCTTTGAGGTTGATCTATGAATAGATGCACAACCAAAAATATTGTGGTTTTTCTTTATTTTTGCATACTCATAATCCATATTATCTTGTATCTTAAGTTTGAACCTTGTTTGGGGACAAGCAAGAGGCAAGTATGGGGTATTTTGATGACATAAATTATGACCTTTTTAGGCTTTTATTTATATAGATTTTCCCTTTATTTTGCATGCATAGACATACATTCATAGCAATTATGGTTATATTCACCTACTTTGCGAGAATAGAGGTCTACACGGATTTTATTACATTTGTAGGTAATTTGGCGAATTATGGAGCGAAATGACACATTTAAGGATCAAGCCTTGAAGAAGGACAAAATAAGCATAAAAGGAAGCTAGACACGCAAAAGTATCTTCTGACACCGTCTGACACGCCAAATGTATCTTCTGATACCGTCTGATACGACCTAGAGTATTTTCTGATACCAACGGGCTCAACTTCTTTCAGCCCAAATATTTAGGGTTTTGTCTTTAAACCCTAAATTTATCCCTACAAATATCCGATAGCCTTCAACATTGAAGGGCGGACTTGGAGCCCCGACGTTTGGGAGAAGTTGAGGACGTTGCATACATCCTACACGGAGTGCATTTTGGAAGATTGTTGCGGAAGATCTTATTGCGTACAAGGAAGATTCCGAGAAGGACGCATTTCGAGATTGCGTACTTAGAGAAGATCTTAGGGTTTACATTTTAAGGCGGATTGACATCCCATTCTTCATTGTTCCTAGATATTGTTGTGAGGTTTTCTGTTCCCTATTCCGCATACATTGAACACGTATACTTTGGATTGAATTGAGATTGATTGTTTGATTATTATTGAGTTTTCGAGATTTTACCCTTTTTCTCTTTTAAACTTGATTATTGATTTCACAATGATGATTGTTGGCTAAAACCCTTTAGCGATTCTAAGGTGAAGGGTTGATAGTTGTGGCATAGATGATGATAGATTGAACCAAAACAGATTGGACCTTGATAGTTGCGAGAAACCTCGTCGTCGACCTTTTCTATGGCCTGTTCTTGAGTTCCACGGCTGTGGTTCTTCAAGATCCAGTCGTGGTTTTCTCTGTCGTACGTCCTTTGCTTTTGACTCCATCCAAAGTTCAAGATATTCTTTAACCTAGCCTTGGTTTACCTTTTCTAGGTAGTAGTGAGACTCAACATCCTCTATTTCGGTTTCGAGTGTCACAACCTTAACCGTTTTGGCTTATCTTTGATTTCTTGGGTTTGGGCATGGATATTTGAGAGTAATTCTTATCCTTTGATCCTTTCTAGATTACAACCTCAACAACCTTTATAGAGAGAACCTTTGGGTGACACATATGGGTTTTGGAACTTCACCGTACAATTTCCTACCTTAGATATACCTCTGCAATCTCGACTTTGTCCTTATATCTTTAGAACATCTTGAATCGATTGCTACAATTGGATACTTGAATCTTTAGAATCGTTGTTTTCCCAATTATTTGCAAAAGCTTCTATTTTATTGCTTGACAACTTTGTGAACTAAATTTGTTCCCCAAATCCCTGAGTTCGATACTCTGGAATTCTTGCTTTACTACGCCGATCCGTACACTGCGGGCTCGCTTTGCTTTAATTTCAGTTTTATAAATTTAAAGCTTATTTGCACGCACACTTTCGAGCGAACAATTCTCACGTCTCATCCCTATGGAGTCACTCCCTGAAGGGACGGAGCCAGACGCCATCGTTAACAAGGGTTTGACAAGGCCATAAGTTACCGGCAATGAGGTTGTCAAGGTGGCACCACCAATTCTTGAACTTTCGCCAATGGTTGATTTCCCCTGGGCGTTCTCCCTTCCAGCCCCAATGGAGTCACCCCCTACAGGGACGGAGCCAGGTGCCTTCAGTGACATAGGCTTGACAAGGTCAAATTGTACAGGCACCGTAGATGGCATGGTGATAGCATGAAATATGACGATATTTTAGGCACATGTTTTGGTTGTTCTTCCCCTTCTTTTGTGTATATGGATATGAGTTTGAAGCATTTATGAGCACATTCACCTATTATGTTGGTATAGAGATCTACACAAGCTTTGTTGTGTTTTTAGATGAATAAAGGCTTGGATTGGAGCATAAATGGAGTATGTAGGAGTATTTGATCATGCTAGGCATCAAGAGGATGCATTGGAATAGCTAAGGAAGGAGCATGATTAGAAAGCTTTACGAAACAAAGGCTTTTACGAAGAATTTGGACATTCCACGGCCAAACACAAAGGGACCACGACAGTGGTTTTGGGATTTAATTTAATTATGGCCGTGGAATAGTATGTCGAGAGCAAAGAAGTCATTCCACGGTGGTTCCACGGGCGTGGAAAGTTGTTATTGACCGTGGTTCTTCTAACGGTTGCCACGTGTCATATATGGCACGTCAGCAGCTGTTATAGACTTTTGTAACCCAATTTCCCTCCTATAAGAAGGCTGAAGAAGAGAGAAATCGGATCATCGGCTATCATCCGCATCCCGCACTACATTGCAGCCTTGCAAGAGAGATTTCGAGAAGATTTTATTGTGTGAAGGGAAGATTTGGAGAAGTACGCACTTGAAGGTTGCGTACTCGGAAAAGATCTTAGGGTTTTATTTGAAGGCGGATTGACATCCCGTTCTTCTTTGTTCTTTGAGACTGTGAGAGATTCTTACTCTATTCTACATTCATTGAACGCAAGTTACGATTTTGTGTTTGATTAACATTGGTTTTGTGATTATTATTGAGATTTCAAGGTTTTACCTTTTCTCTCTTTTATATTTGATTTTGGATTTTATTATGATGATTGTTGGCTAAAACCCTTAAGCGATTCTAAAGTGAAGGGTTGATAGTTGTGGCATAGATGATGATAGATTGAACCAAAACAGATTGGACCCTGAGAGTTGCGAGAAACCTCATCGTCGAGGCTATCCACGGCCTGTTCTTGAGTTCCACGGCCGTGGTTCTTCAAGATCAGACCGTGGTTTTCCTCTGTTTTACGCCCTTTGCTTTTGTTTTGATCCAAAGTTTAAGAATTGCTTTAACCTGGCCTTGGCTTACCTTTTCTAGGCAGTAGTGAGACTCAACACCCTCTACTTCGGTTTCAAGTGTCACAACCTTAACCGTTTTGGCTTATCTTTGATTCCCTTGGGTTTGGGCATGGGTATGCGAGAGTTTAATCTTATGCTTTGATTCCCTTTATAACGAGACTCAACATCCTTTATTGAGAGAGCCTTTGGGTGAGACTTATGGTTTGGAACTTCACCGTACAACACCCTACCTTAGATATACCTTTGCAATCCGGACTCTGTCCTTACATCTTTAGAACATTTTGAATCGATTGCCACAATTGGATACCTAAATTTTTAGAATCGTTGTTTTCCCAATTAATCTTCATAAAAGCTTTTGTTATTTGCCTGACAATTTGTGAACTGAATTTATCCCCCCTAATCCATGAGTTCGATACTTTGGAATTCTTGTTTTACTATGTCGATCCGTACATTTTGGGTTCCTTTGCTTGATTTCAGTTTTTATAAATTTAAGACTTAGTGACGCACACTTTTGAGCGAACACATGGCTGAATCTCCCAAATTTGAACCTTCTTCTCTAAATCCTCCTTTGCCTTGAGCGTTGGACGGCCCAAGCCCTTGGGAAGCTACACCACCAGGGACGGAGCCAGGCGGACCATCCATCGACACTTTGACATTCATTTTCTCCTTCGCCGGAATTCTTGTCTTAACGACATGACTTGACTTGTCAATGCCAAGGCCATACGGCATGGCGATGTTGTCCGATGGCATCACAGCGCCGGAAATCATGCGAAAGCAATAAAGGCCGGTTCTTGGAACTTACTTGGCCATGTTCTTGGGGATCTTGAACAGGTTGCGTAGACTCAACATCAATCTCCGACCCTTGTTTGTCACCCATGGTCTGCTTCCTTGCCATGGCTTGCCCATCCTCCTTCATCGAGCCCTTGTGGCCGGCGTTTCTACCAACACTACCAGCCCCAGCCTTGGCCAGAGAGCGCCGCTTCTTAGGCATGACGAAGTCGTCAAAACCCTAAATTGTGAACAAATAACTTAATCAAGAACCCTCAGTTTTGGCTTAATTTGATTCAAACTCATACATTTAATGCAACACGAGGGAGATCGAAGGTGAATCGAGAGGATTCACGTTGAAATGAGTGGATCTTGCAGCCTCGTGAGGTTGAAGCCCGACGGTGCTTGAAAATCGTAAGAGAGAGAAGGAGCGGCTTGTGAGATGTACCTATTGATCGCAAATGATGAAGCATAGACATCCGATCCGGCCACTAGTTGGCTGACTAAAGAAAAGAAATCGGGATAAGTTTGTACTTTGAGGCTTTGTTCACCATCATCCGAATCCATTTTTAATAGGTCTTTTTGTATTTACCACACAATATGCCTTTAAAATTGCGTGTTACGCCGATTCCTTACAACGTCATTTATAAAACACATAATTTTTAAAAACTACCCTTGTGCGCTTTACGAAAAGCACAATACCATATCCAAACGTAAAAATTTTCCGTATAATAACAAATTCGGGATCCGCTGACGATTTGAAATACTTGTATGTGCATCCTAAGACGCATGTCTTGAGCATTTTTTGAAGTGCATGTTTGTGTGAGCCTTAGGAGGCGCACACTGTGTACACATTTAGATGTACATGATTTGGACATGCATGATTTCATGCACATTAGGAGGTGCATGAATGTGGCGTGTTTAAGTAATTTTTTGGCGTGAATTTAGGTTTTCGGGTATATAAAATATAAATGTTCTTATATTTGAACCCGATTTAGGGTGAATCGGATTCTCTATTCCGCTAATAATGCGTCTGTTTGGTAACGAAAGATTATGTAGATGAAGCTTAAGATAAAAGGAATTATTTAGATTAAGAATTAAGGAGATGAAATTGTTTAAGGGAATGAAATAAGAAACTAAATTAAATGAGTGTTTGGTAAAATGAGGATGATTGTGTGTAAAATTACGAAAAAGGGTTTTAGTTAAGTTTTTTTATTAAAGTTTTTTTTAATGATCAAATTGTTTCATCTTTCATGTCACTTCCACACTTTACCAATTGCTTAAAGCAAAAACATTCTCCTAAGACCTGTAACCCGCAAAGTTCTCTCAAACTAGGGATGACAATGGATCAGGTGGTGGGTGGATAACCCTGTCCGCCACCCGACCCGCGAGAAAATCTCATCCACCCACCTGACCCGCCACTCGCCAAACCCACCACCCGCATCCGATCCACCCGCATCCAACGGATGAAGCGGGTGGATCGGGTGATATTCTGGTGTTCTACGCATTTCCTTTAAATCGATATTAAACTCGGATTCGAATGCGGAAAATTAATACTAATATAAATAAATTGAATCCGAAAAAGTCTTATCCATAAAAAAATGATAAATATAAAGGTAACACAAATCATCCAAGTAAAAATATTACAAGAAGTTTTATAGGTTTAAGTTCTTGAAAAATAAAGAAATTTAGCGATACATAACATACAATAAGATCATAATAGGAAGTGAACAAACGTACAAATTTTGCTAAACAATCAGTAAATCACTAATTTATAAATCAAAAGGGAACTAAAGATCACTAAACAAGTAAACAATCAATAAATTTATAACGGGTGTAAGTGGGTGAAACGGGTCGGATGGGTGGATGGATGATGGGTCGGGTGATGGGTGGATGAAAGGTCCATCCGATCGGACCCGATCCATCACCCGTTTCATCCGACATCCGCTTTCACCCGCTTCATGTCAGGTTTTCACCCTTTTATTATGGATCGGGTTATCGGGTTGCCGTCGGGTTCGGATGAAATTGCCATCCCTATCTCAAACTCTTCAAGGGAGGGGATCTGGTTGTCATCTCCTCCTCTATTCTTGGCGGAACCAGGTTCGTCTCTTCCTCTATTTTCGTCACTCATGTTGGTTCAGTTTCTTCTCTACAAAGGTGTGCTTTATTCTGTTGTGTTTTGCATTTAGGGTTTCGGTGTCTTTCTCCAAAAATTGCATCCATTGGTGTCGTCTCCTGTAGCAACGGTCTTGTCCCTCCAGGTTTGTCTCCTCTCCTACTCTGATGGTTGAAGTTTCAGCTTCTAATATTTTATAGTTCGGTTTCTAGTGGTTTAATCTAGTTGAGTTCGCTTGAGAGACTTGCCTGTAAGTTTTGCTGCTGCTTTAATAAGCAACAAAAAAACCCTCATTTTCCCTTCATTTTCTGACTGTTTTGAGCAAATTATTTTGTCATGAGCAACACCACATAGTTAAAATGTTAGATTTGTCTCCTATCCTACTCTTTGATGGTTCAAGTTTCATCTTCAGATTTTTTGTAGTTCAATTTCTAGTGATTTAATCTGAGTTTCCTTGAGAGAGTTGTCTGGAAGTTTTGTTGCTGCTTTGTTAGCAACAAAATACCCTCGTTTCTGATTGATTTGAGCAAATTAGTTGTCATGAGAAACACCACATAGTTATTAGGTTTCAACATCAATTTGAAATGCAGAGAAATTGTAAAATGAATGTTTGTTACATTCTTATTTGACTAGTTATTTTTTTGCTAGAAGTTGTTATTGGGCTAGTTAAATAGTTAGAACTCTCTCAAAATGTGAATGTGTTTTCAATGATTTAAACAATTGTCTACAATTTAGATGGCACCTAAAGTATCCAACAATCAGTCGAAAGAAAAAAAAAACTATGTATGGAGTCCTAGCACAACAATGAACTCCTCACTATATGTCGCAATTACCAAAAAAACATGGTTTCGAACAACCATTTTCTTGGTCAGAAAATGTTGAACAACTACAGGAACATACCGGAAAGCCGTATGACTGGTTGTGTGTGAAAAATAAATTTGGACATATGAAGACTATTTGGCGTACATGGTCCGACTTGAGGTTTTGTGAGACGGGCCTAGGATTTGATCAACAAACTAGTCAGATTCTTGCTGATGACTCTTGGTCGGAAAAGAAAATTAAGGTGAGACTTGTGTTTTGACTTTACGTGTGTACAAAGTCAAGGTTATGGGTTTAAGTTAAGGTGAGATGTGTGTTTTTATTTGCAGGAAAATCCCAAGTACAAGACATTCCGTAACAAAGGAATACCTCCTGAGATCGGTGACCTATGGGATCAAATATTCACGAACATCATTACCACGGGAAAGCATTGTGTGGCTGCTGGTATGGATGTAGAAGAGCCTGATGGCCGAGATGATATCGTGCAACTTGCCGAGGATGATGAACATAATGATGAGTTCAAATATGAAGACGATAGGAGGTTTGCAGATCTGACCCCCCTCAATCTTGATGGTCACGATGACGATATTCTTCATGAAGTGTACCAAAAGGTGACTCAAACACGAGAAAACTTCTCAGCTGCTATGAGGCCTCCAAAAGCAAAGTCAAAGGTGACTAAAGGAAGTACTCAATCCCTTCCGAATGCACATAAGCGCAAGAGGAAACCTTCTGCTGGTTCTGTCTTGTACAACTGTTACGCTAGGAAATAGCACAAAAAGCTTTACATTTATAAACTCGAACTAAATCCTAAACTTTGAAGATTTAAGATAAGAAACGAAATTGGAATCCTTTGTTTATTTCTTAATTCTTAAATGATTATCGACCTAAGAAGTCGAGTTTCATTCAGATTAATCGTTTTGGCTGACCGTTTTTACATATATGATAAGTAAAAAAGCAGTAGGAACTAGAATGAAGAGTGCAGTAGCAATAAATGCGAGAATATTTACTTCCATAATCTAAGTGGTTTTTACGTCACAATAACTCGGGATTTAATCCCCCTAGCAAAACCCGCAGTGTACGGGTCGTTTTGTAGAAAGAAAAGTATTCCGAGGTCGAACTCAAGGACTGAGGTGAAACTAAGTCATTCAATGATCGAAAATAGTGTGAATCTAGACTAAGATAAGATGAGGAATAAAGAAAATGGAAAACACAATGTTTTTGGAGGGTTTTGGGTGATCAAACAAAGATCACAAGTATGTGAACACAATCAAGCAACACAAACACACACTAACACTAAAGATAGGAGAATGTAAATAACAAAGCGGATTCTAGAGTTTGGAAGTCCGGGTATGGCATAGACTCAAGCTATCTATTCATTCCTCGGGTTAACTATGATATGTTGGGATTAAGCGTTTCTAGATTGGGATCAATTACCGGGTAGGTCTCATGGTCCACTAGTCCATTCCTAAGGTCTCATCACCGGGTAAGTCTCTAAGAACCTAAGGATAGGAATTCTACACAAACCGGATTGTTACCTAGGGGTCTAACCTATCCTTACCGGGTAAGTCTCGGAAAGGGAAGTCCTAAACAACTATCCTAGCACACTTAGTCCAATGGCGGCTTGTGAGGCTCACCACTACCTAGGGTTAGTCATCTTTTGAATCTAAGAGTAAGAATCACCGGGTAAGTCTCTTCTAAACACTTAGTTGCTAACGCTAGGTCACCCTAGGATAGAATTAGCTCAACAAACACTAGGATTTCAACATTCTAACTAACTAAAGCTAGATCCATCGAACTAGGGAGAATCACGGGTTGTTCTACCACAACCACGGCCGTGGAATGGCATGAACAAACCGTGGACTTCAACAGAGACCTCGTTCAAGAACACAAGTCATCCAAGGGTAAAAATCTAAGTTCATCCTATCATGGTCCTAGCCATAGCCCTTCTTTCCTTACCCTAGAATCGCAATCTATCTAGCCAACAACATTCATTTCAAGATCAATCTCCACAAATAAAGCATGCTTGCAAGTCATGGTCAAATGATGAAGAACAATCCAAAGAAAAGACATTAAAAGCATAGAATAGAAATTATCAAATTCTTACAAGGCTCCAAGAGCTAATCCAACTTGACAACAATGGAAGCTTCACTCAAATCCACTCTAATCTCACTCTTAAATGAAAATCTACACTAATCTCTTCCAAGAACACCCCTAATGGGTGCTTGGAAAAGAGGAAACTATGGAGAAGTGTATTGGGGAAGAAGATAGGTCAAAAGAGAGGAGAAGGATCCCCAATTACACCCTGCAAAATCCTTTAAATACCCACTAAGATGCAAGAGCAATGGAAGAGATCGTGGCCAGCTGTCAACGTGGTCCTGGCAGGAACCACGGGCATATTCCACGGCCGTGGAAAGGGTCTAGACCATGGTTTGGTCCAGAGTCTTCTTCTAGGCTCGTTAAGTCATGATTTGGTGCATGGCTTGTGTTGGCAAGGTTTCATGAGTCCTCCTTAGCCTTTAGCTTGCATTCCAATGAGTCCGGAAGTGTGTCATCTCGAGGAATGATCCTCGGATGTATCGATTAGGCTCTTAAATCTCCCAAAATACCTACAAAGCAAGCAAAAGTCCGAGTAGACGTCTATCTCGATAAAATACGTGATTTGAGTGCAAACGCCGTGAACTAATGCTAAACCATGCATGAATGAGCGGAAAATCTATCTAAATGAGTGTCTAAATCTAAGTCATAAATCGTGTTATCAAAATACCCCATACTTAAGGTTTGCTCGTCCCCGAGCAAATTCCCAACTATAGACTAAGAGATGACATGATTTATGTATGCAGAAAAATGGTAAAATCTTTTTGGAGATGTGCTTCTAATATTGGATCACCTTCATAGTCATGTTTCATGGCAATGGACAAGCAATTATGTATCAAATAAATGAAAGAATGGAAAGACAATTACACTTAACTTGATAGCATACAATGAAATGTAAAGATGAAGAAGCCAAGATGATCATGAGTATATCCAATCTAAATCACTTAGTCTTACACACATGCAAGTAGGTCAAAAGGACTTGTAAGATAGAAGGCCGAGAAACGTTGTGATTAGGTGGGAATTTTCTAGGCTATGTGATGCTAATCCGGGAAAGGAACTAAACAACCACAACTTCACATTTCTTATCAACTTCCCTCAAGTGTATATTTTTCTTCATTTTCTTTTCTTTTTCTTTCGCTTATTTTTGAGACAATGGCATTGGTGTACAAAAGCCGAAACCTTGGTGATTAGCCGTCCTCGGGCTTTTTCTTAGTTTTCGAGGTGCATCCACACCGGGCACACATACCAAAGCTCGTTAGGACTATTGGTTTATTTGACTTTGGCAAGGCACCAACACCCGATTATGTGAAGTGTACCGAGTTACTTGTCATTTAAACCAACATCCCCAATCCTATATTTTTGGCTACACTTTTCACAACAAATTCAGCATTTTATGCATGACATTCTTTCATCAACATCTTCACCCCACACTTGCTTTTCACACACATCAACACACTAACATGCTCCTATTCCCGGATGGGTCAAAAGAGGTCAAATTTATCTCAATTGAGGTGCTCAAGCAACATGATCAAGATGAGAAGTAGAGGAAGATGAATTGCCTAAATCACTCCTAATTGATGTGCAAGAACTAGCATGCAATTTTGACTTTCAATCCTCAATTAAATCAAGGCAAGCATCATAATCACAAGTCGTTCATGGAATTCAAGATAAGTATTTCAAGTCCACGTATGCATCATCAATTAAACACACAAGGCCATCCATAGCCAATCCACAAGACAAGGTTCATCATTAGGGTCATATCCAAGCCTAGAAAGCACAAAAATTTTTAAATTTTCTGATTTTTATGGAATTTTCGAAATGAATATATACAATGCAAGACATGTGCAAATATAAAACTACCCTAGATGCTCATCATGCATAGGATCATGCAAACCCCACCCCATACTTAGAAACACATTGTCCCCAATGTGGTATTCAAGTAAAGAGAGTGAAAGAAGGTTCTCACAATGTAAAATGGTTTGCTTCGGTATTTGGGGTGAACTCGTGTGGAGTGGTGGTGATGGATGATCGATCAAGCATGGTAGAGAGCTCTTCATAATCATTCCGGTGTCGAGACCCGCGCCAAGGTATATGTGAGATGGGAGCTCTTCCATCTAACAAGACACCTTAAGCCGTCCAAGCCTCACGTCCGCTCCACCCATGTTTGAAAACGGAATCATCGTCATCAACTCGTCTTGCAAGGCTTCCTCATTACCTAAAATCTACCACAAACACAAAACACAAAAACACACAAAAGCAAAAACAAAGGCAAAAGAGAAAAGTGAAAGAGTTGTATCAATGGGTTGCCTCCCACCAAGCGCTTCTTTTAGGTCATTAGCTTGACCAAACTCCGTGGATATGTTAATCCACCTCGAATACCATGGTTTGCTTGAGGAGTCCAAGCAACCATCTTTTCCCGGAATCCATGATGACAAGCAAGGGCCATTTGATGCCCAAATAAGCTTTGAGTTCTCTTTTCACCGGTGAGTAGTAGACTCCTTCCTCACCGCTTCCTTGATGATAGTATAGAGTTGCAACCATAGGTGTCACCCCATACTTAGGCAATTTGTACTCCGCGGTCATACCGGTGAAGCGCTTGTCATCCTCATCCTCTATGATCCGAGGAATGCCGATTCTTGGTAAGAATCCTTCATTGAAGTACTTCATAACCATCATGGATCCATCATGCTTGCCTCCATCATTCAATGATGGAGAATCCTTAGGAAAGGGGCTCCAATCTTCGTGTGTACTCCGGGCAAGCAAGAAAGGGTCGGAGGGAGCTGAGATTGGCTTAGGATGGACTACTACAGAGCCTTCCACGGTCGTGATTTGTACTCCACGGCCGTGATTTCCTCTGTAGTCTTCCACGGTCGTGGTTTGTCCTCCACGGCCGTGGTTCACTCTGCTGCATCCGTTCCAAGTGAGCTCTTCATGTTTGGTTCCGGGGTTGATGGCAAGGATGTCCGGGGATGAGAATACTTCATTGCACTCCTCTAAAGGTGAAGGAGATGGAGGTGAATCTTGAAGAATGGTAGGATCTCCTAGCATAAGAGCATTCCTAATCTCCTCAATCTCCCTCCTCATTTGCTCTTCTCTCTCGGTATTCAATCTCCTTTCTTCCTTCACGGCCAAATCCCTTAGTCTCAATTGCTCTCGAGCTTCATTCAACTCTTCCTCAAGGCGTCTATTGGTTATGGTTGAATCAGGCAATTCTTGGATCTCCTCATAGTGAACCTCCTCTTGATGACATACTTCCGCTTCAAGCTCCATGTGGGAACTAGAAATGGAAGTAAGGTTGCTTTCTAGATCATCCATCTTCCTCAACATTTTCTCTAGCATTGATTCCAATCGATCTTCATGAAGTTGATGGTGAGGTTCCTCATGAGGTAATGTAATCATGTGAGTTTGATCATGGGACTCATGATAGACATTGAACTTCTCCCAATACTCAAACTCATCATGGAGAGGTCCTAGATCTTGGCCTTTCATCCACTCCTCATACTCCATGTTGTCAAGGTCATCTTGGAGGTACAATCCGTCCATGGCAAACATGAAAAGGCAAAGACAAAAACAACACAAGATCAAAAGTAACAAGAAAGATAAACACTAAAAACAATCAAAGGCAAATGACTTAATCTTAACCTAGTCCCCGGCAACGGCGCCAAAAACTTGTTACGCTAGGAAATAGCACAAAAATCTTTACATTTATAAACTCGAACTAAATCCTAAACTACCTAGCAAAACCCGCAGTGTACGGGTCGTTTTGTAGAAAGGAAAGTATTCCGAGGTCGAACTCAAGGACTGAGGTGAAACTAAGTCATTCAATGATCGAAAATAGTGTGAATCTAGACTAAGATAAGATGAGGAATAAAGAAAATGGAAAACACAATGTTTTTGGAGGGTTTTGGGTGATCAAAAAAAGATCACAAGTATGTGAACAAAATCAAGCAACACAAACACACACTAACACTAAAGATAGGAGAATGTAAATAACAAAGCGGATTCTAGAGTTTGGAAGTCCGGGTATGGCATAGACTCAAGCTATCTATTCATTCCTCGGGTTAACTATGATATGTTGGGATTAAGCGTTTCTAGATTGGGATCAATTACCGGGTAGGTCTCATGGTCCACTAGTCCATTCCTAAGGTCTCATCACCGGGTAAGTCTCTAAGAACCTAAGGATAGGAATTCTACACAAACCGGATTGTTACCTAGGGGTCTAACCTATCCTTACCGGGTAAGTCTCGGAAAGGGAAGTCCTAAACAACTATCCTAGCACACTTAGTCCAATGGCGGCTTGTGAGGCTCACCACTACCTAGGGTTAGTCATCTTTTGAATCTAAGAGTAAGAATCACCGGGTAAGTCTCTTCTAAACACTTAGTTGCTAACACTAGGTCACCCTAGGATAGAATTAGCTCAACAAACACTAGGATTTCAACATTCTAACTAACTAAAGCTAGATCCATCGAACTAGGGAGAATCACGGGTTGTTCTACCACAACCACGGCCGTGGAATGGCATGAACAAACCGTGGACTTCAACAGAGACCTCGTTCAAGAACACAAGTCATCCAAGGGTAAAAATCTAAGTTCATCCTATCATGGTCCTAGCCATAGCCCTTCTTTCCTTACCCTAGAATCGCAATCTATCTAGCCAACAACATTCATTTCAAGATCAATCTCCACAAATAAAGCATGCTTGCAAGTCATGGTCAAATGATGAAGAATAATCCAAAGAAAAGACATTAAAAGCATAGAATAGAAATTATCAAATTCTTACAAGGCTCCAAGAGCTAATCCAACTTGACAACAATGGAAGCTTCACTCAAATCCACTCTAATCTCACTCTTAAACGAAAATCTACACTAATCTCTTCCAAGAACACCCCTAATGGGTGCTTGGAAGAGAGGAAACTATGGAGAAGTGTATTAGGGAAGAAGATAGGTCAAAAGAGAGGAGAAGGATCCCCAATTACACCCTGCAAAATCCTTTAAATACCCACTAAGATGCAAGAGCAATGGAAGAGATCGTGGCCAGCTGTCAACGTGGTCCTGGCAGGAACCACGGGCATATTCCACGGCCGTGGAAAGGGTCTAGACCGTGGTTTGGTCCAGAGTCTTCTTCTAGGCTCGTTAAGTCATGATTTGGTGCATGGCTTGTGTTGGCAAGGTTTCATGAGTCCTCCTTAGCCTTTAGCTTGCATTCCAATGAGTCCGGAAGTGTGTCATCTCGAGGAATGATCCTCGGATGTATCGATTAGGCTCTTAAATCTCCCAAAATACCTACAAAGCAAGCAAAAGTCCGAGTAGACGTCTATCTCGATAAAATACGTGATTTGAGTGCAAACGCCGTGAACTAATGCTAAACCATGCATGAATGAGCGGAAAATCTATCTAAATGAGTGTCTAAATCTAAGTCATAAATCGTGTTATCAAAATACCCCAGGTCTTGCCATGACAGGGCAAACTAGCGAGAGGATGTTAACCTTATTGGAAGGAGATCTTGCTTCTTCAACCCCCTGCCCAACGAAGAAGATGTTTACCTTAGATGATGGAATGGAAGTGTTAGAAGGGATGGTTCAAGAAGGATTTCTTTTAGAGGGTGAAAAAATTTGGTGTTTTGTTGTTGATCAGTTGATGGCAGAAGAAACGAGGAACGCTTTCATGACTATACCTCGTGATTCAGCAAGGTTCTCATGGTTAAAGTGGCGATTCGACAAGTTTGGAAATTGAGTTGATAAAATATCAGCTTTTAGCTTGCTCTAGTGAACAAATCTGACCAGCCAAAAACTATCACATGTTTAAAATTTCAGGCTTACCTTGCTGTAGTTTTTGTTAAGTATAAACCCTTAGACATGTTTATCCATCTACAAGTGCTAGTAATGTTAGTACTGTTTTGTCTTTTGTAGTGAAGAAACTTATCAGCCAAAAAATATCAGCTTGTACCATGTTGTAGTTTTTGTTCAGTAGACAGTCTGTAGTTTTTGTTTAGTAGGCAGTCTGTAGTAAACATATTTGGCTATCTAATCAATATCCATGTCCTGGTTTGATTTATTCCAAGCTTTATATTTGTATCTATTTTTATAGTTGTGTTTTATTTTATTGCAACTGACTTATTTTCCCTGTTGTATTCCTAATATTCAGTGTATGTCATAATAAACTACAAACAATTATTTGTTGTATTTGAGATGATATTCAATTGCTGTTACAAGTAGTTTTCTACGCAGTGGCTTATTCTTGTCAATGTCTTCAACTGAGTGATATTTGTCTTTGTTATGTAGTTTATTAAGAGTATAGTTCTTCGGCATATATATTGTTGCCCCATTACTGGATATGCATGCATTTCAAAAAGAGATTTGTGGAGTTCTTTTCAAGAAAATGATATGAGGTTATGGAGAAAAGTTGTAAATATTTTGAAGTGAACTACTGGTATTAGTGGTTGATAAAAGTCAAGCTAAAATTTCAGTAGGAAATATGTAACCACAAAATATGGGATTAAAGCGAAAAGTTGTAAATATTTTTTTCTTTCCTGTATTGGTCTCATATACTACTTGAGTAAATCATGACTCGAAAATGTACATGTGATTGTATGCCTCTCTCTTGAACTTTTAGATAAAGTCAACACTTTTTTTCAAATAAATACTTGCTTATCATAAATACTCGCCTATCACTGCATTTCCTTTATAGTGGTGTTGTTGTTGGGTTTTTTTTGTTGTTGGAGTGATGATATCAACTAGTGATTTTGCTCAAGATACACTTGAACAGGTAAGTTTTTTAAAGCTGCTTGGAGTTATTTCTTATTGATCAATTTGTACGTTTAATCTTTGTGTGCTTTATCAATGTTCATCTTTCCTATTTCATCCACGTCCTTTCATTTTTAACCACCCACTTCTTAGCTCAAATTTTCTTTGACTAGAGTTGTCTCAAATTTAATGACACAACACAGTGGGGTTGATGTTGTGGTGTTTTTTTACAGCTAGTTTTTGTATAAAAAAAGAATGAAAATAAAAGAAAGAGTAAACAACTCGATGAAACGCTTGATGGATGCATCACTGCTCAAAGTATAGTAGGAAAGTTCAACCACAAAGGTAGATGAAACGCTTGATGGATGCATCACTGCTTTTAAAGAGGTAAGTTATCATAAGCATGTTCACGGGTCACGGGTTACCCGTGACCCGGCGGGTCCGGGTTCCCCCGGGTCGCGGGTACGGGTAAGGGTCGTTAGATCCTTACCCGTGACCCGCCGGGTCGACCTGTAACGGCTATAATTTCAAAAAAAAAAAAAAATTCAACGGCTAGTTTGATAATAATAAAAAAAAACAATATAATTTAATAAATCTAACCTAAAAACAATTCTATAAATACCCCAAACTCAATTCATATCATCTCACACCAATTCTCATCATTCAATCATCTATTCACTCTCTCAATCTTTCCATAATTTTCAACTCTTACATTCAATTACTCTCCTAATCTCATATTTCCATTCTCTTATTTTTCATTTTACCACTCTTACTACTACATTCTATTATTCAAAAAAAAATATCTAGCCGAGGAAGACGTTCCGTTAACGGTGCCGGTCCTTCATCCGGCGAAGGTTTTATTCGAGGACGGCATTCCGTTAGCGGTCCTCCAACCGATTCGGATTTAAGGCGAGACTTATTAAGTGGAGATCACGAGATCTTCGAGGAGGAGGAGGATATCACGGAATCACCTACTTTCCCCAACACCCAAGGGTCCGAGACCCAATTCACGGAGGAGCCGGAGCTGGAGGAGCCGCCGTTGAACAACACTCAACTAACGGCGGCGGTCTTCCGATTTTGGTTTACAAAGGGTGCTCCCGATGCCAACGGAGTTTTCTATGCCAAATGCAATTTTGTGCGGCACAATACAAGCACAAAAAGGGAGAAGGCTACGGGAACTACAAGAGGCATATCCGGAACAAGCATCCCGAGAAAATGGGATTAGCACGAGGGCAAACACAACTTACCGGGTACGCATCTACTTCTAACCAACCTCCTTCTCTATTTACATATGATCATTCTTCTTCTATGGATGCATTTTCGGAAATGTTGGCCGTAGATTCTTTAGCATTTAGTTTTGCACAAAATGTTGGTTTTAATAATTGGATGCAAAATCATGCTCAAGCCGCATATAAACCGATTTCTCGTCAAACCGCTAAAAGAAAAATGATGCATAAATATAAAATTCGTAAAGAAGAATTGATTAAATATTTTATGGACAACGGTGATATTCAAGTTTCTATTTGTAGTGATATTTGGACCGACGGTTTTCAAAAAAATTCATATATGGGTATTACTTGTCATTTTGTTGATAAATTTTGGATTTTAAACAAAAGAGTTTTAGCATTACGAGTTTTCAACGAACAACACACCGCCCAAAACATTGCCCGTTTGATTGCAAATGTTTTGGAAGAATATAGATTAGTTTCACGAGTTTTTTCAATCGGTTTTGACAACGCCTCCGCTAACACGGCTTCCATTAAAGATTTAACCAACTATTGTAAGCCGACAATTGGAGTTAAATTTTTTCACATTAGGTGTGCCGCTCATATTTTAAACTTGTGTGTTCAAGACGGTTTAGCATATGTTGGAGATTTAGTACAACCTATTCGAAATATTCTTAATGAACTTTGGTCTAAAAAAAGTGTACGTACTAAATGGTATACATTTTGTAAACAAAATAACGTTTATCCTAAAAAATTTCCAAAAGATGTTTGTACAAGATGGAACTCTACTTACAAAATGATTTACGAATCATATGAATATCGAGAACTTTTAAGTAGTTTTGCCGCACAACATATTGACGATGATTTTGTTTTCGGTGAATCTTGGGATTTAGCAAGAGATGTAATGGAGGTTTTCAAACATTTTTATGATGCTACTAACACTTTTAGTTATGTTTATACACCAACTTCGAACATATTTTGTTATGTAGCAATTAATATTGCATTTGCAATTCAACAAGGTCTTTTAATTGAAAATATTTCACAAGCTATTTTTTCAATGCGAAGTAAATGGTTAGCTTATTATACAATCATTCCCGATGTTTTTCTTGTTGCATTTGTGTTAGACCCTAGACGTAAAACGGATGGTTTAAAACAATTTTTAGAAAATTATTATGAATTTTTAAGTTTAGAACAACGTCCCGATTGTCATGTTTCTACCATAATTGCTAATGTTAGAAAATTATTTGATGAATTATTGGTTCAATATCGTGATTCAGATCGAGGTCAATCTTCTCAACCCCCTCCTCGTCCTTCATCATCAAGTTCATCTAAATTTAAATCAATTGCTAGAGATTTGTTTGGCCCGAAAAGGGCAAAAACCACGTCGAGTTCCAACTCGGAATTCGACGAATATCTAACCATTTCTTATGAGTTTGCCAATGACGAAGAAGAGGAGGATTTCAACATATTAGAATGGTGGAGCCGACCGGAGAGAATGAGGTTCCCTACCCTCTCAAGGATCGCGGCACAAATTCTCGCCGTTCCCGCCTCAACGGTAGCGGTTGAGCAAACCTTTAGCCGGAGTGGAAAGGTGCTCGATCCGACGAGATCAAACATGTTGTCCGAGACGTTGGAGGCACAAGTCCTCCTAGCCGATTGGAGGAAAGCGGAAATGCGAACACAAAAGAACAATCTCTCGGCGGAGGAAGGCGACGAAGATGAGGACGAGCGACAACAAACACCATCGGATGTATCGGCGGGAGAGTCCGACTAAGGTAAGGGCCAATCGGGGATATAAACAAAGGTAAGAGAACTACGTGGGCTTTGATTCCTCCTCTCCGAGAGGATACGTAGGCAATCGGGATTCCGGTTCAAGCCCAATTCTTCCCTTTTTTTTTTTTTAAAGTTTAAGACTTAAACTTAAAAAAGAAGAAAATAAACTAATAAAAAGAGTAAGTTTAAGTCCAATTTTTTTAAGTTTAAGTCCTCTTTTTATTAGTTTATTTTCTTTTTTTTTAAGTTTAAGTCCTATTTTTTATTAGTTTATTTTCTTCTCCTTTTTTAAGTTTAAGTCCAATTTTTATGTTCTATTTATTTTCTTATTTTTTAAAGTTTATTTCCATTTTTTTTTTTTTAGTGAGCTGGCCAACCCGTCGACCCGGCGGGTCGGTCAGATACACGGGTCCGGGTCCGGGTCCGGGTCCGGGTCACCCTCCCCGGACCCATGACCCGGCGGGTCCGACCCGTGGACATGCTGAAGTTATCACACTCATCATGAGTTACAAGTGCTTAGTAATGCAGCTGACAAGTCCAAAACTTCTATGCATTTGCAGTATACAATGGGGAAATCATTCATACTCATGATTCACATACGACATTTGTTGCTTACAAGATAAGCTTGACAGAATACATATCAAATAGGGGTTGAGAATCATTAAGACAGAAAACACTACACATATTCATATAAAAAGCTTGACAACAGAGGACGAGGCAAAAACTAGGGCTACGGGTTACCGTTTCGGTGGTGTAGGCGTAACGATTCCCGAATGCATCGGTTCCTTGCCGTGTCGATGGTTGCCACTGGAATGAATCTTCTCCCGATCTCCCATCTTGTGAACCCTTGAATTTGGAAGACACAAAGGATCGATTATTCAGGCGAAAAGAAAGAAGAAGGTGAAACACAAGAAATAAGGAAGAAGAAATACAGAAATAGGGAAGAAGAAGAAGAAGTACTAGAGAAATAGAGAAGAAGAAGAGTCGACTTGCCTGAAAAGAAAGGGGTAAGAATGAGATTTGATCCCTCTTCATCCCTATAATCCACCTTCAATCGAATTACAAATCTCTGTAATTTCATTCCCTCTTCATTTCCCCACCAAACAAAATTAAGGAAATTATTTAACCCACTTTTCATTCCTTTAATGCTCATCTCCTTAATTTGACTCCCACCAAACGGGCCCAATCTCCATCCCTGTTCTTGTGCGAGCAAACCAGCGAATCAGCGTTAAAAAGCCCTAGCCCCATTGCGGGCTTTCCAACCCGAGCCATCTTTATGAGTATTATGCGACCACAATTTGTGCCCAATCATGGCCTTCGGAAACTACTTCGCCCCAGTAAGTTCGACCCCCTTTCTTCTTCATCGTCAATTTGGATTGGAAATTTGAGTTTCTCGCTTGCTTTGTCCTTTCCAAGTAGAGCAACTGCAATGTTTTGTGAATTTGATGTTTTAGCTAGGGATGGGGATGTATCAAATATTAGAACCTGTCGTTTCTGTTTGCTAACACGTGAAAAACCTACATTGGTTTCGTGATTTGTTCTCCAGTGGTTGGTCAAGTATCCGAGGGACATGGCTGCGGCGATATGCCATGGCACCGTTGTCAGAGGCTCTTCTCCACTGCAGCCATTGCGTCTGAAGATCCAAAAAGCATTCGGATAACACCAAAGAGGCTCCCAAAGCAGAAACGGAGGGTTATGGTGGAATCATTTGTGAACAAGTGCGTCTTTCCTTCTTGTTATCATATTGTATCAATTTTGAGTCCCTTGTGCCGCAAATCGTTGGAAGTGATTTCGCTTAAAATTTTGCTGAACGAGTAGGAAAAACACACACTTATAATCATAAAAATGTTTGCTTTGGAGTGCGGTTGAAGAATCTGAGTGCCAACCTTGTATGAAACTAAACTGTAGTGATTTTGCTTAAAATTTTGTTGACGAGTAGGAAAAACACACACACTTATAATCATAAAAATGTATGCTTATTGCTAGCATGCACAAAAATATGAACCATTTTGGATAAGCCAAAAGGGTATGTCCTAACCATTCTGGTCTGCCCAGTAATGAAAGGATTGTAAGAGATCCCTTTTCACTGCAGGTTTGTTGCAAAGTAGACTATAATGTAATTTGAAGAGATACAGAGGAACATCATAGACCCTAAAAAGACCCCAACATGGTCAGCAGAAGTTTGGCTGTTGAGTCAAATTTGTCTTTAGTTGTATTCTGATTTTGGATACATTTTTAGTTCAAGTTGATCTTAGTTCAAGTTGATCTTAGTTTCATGTTGATTCAGGTAGCCAGTTCTATTATTTTGGTATTATCTTTTTGTTTTATTTCGGAACAATATTTGTAGAAATATTTTTGGTCTAGTTTAATTTGGTTTCTTCCAAATTAGAAGCATCCGTGGTTTGTCTCTCCCCAAAACTGATGCAAGGTACATCTTTTTAGAGTTTTAACTGCCAAATAAGAAGCATCTGTGGGTTTTTTTATCCCCAAAACTTTTGGTTAGTGGTTGATAAATGATAATGCATATCATCACTTTTTTTATTGTTGCTGGAATTGTTAACATATCTTATATCATATTGTTTTCAGGTACAGAACTCTTAATGCAGGAAAGTTCCCAACTGTATCTGCTACTCTAAAAGAAGTAGGTGGAAGTTACTATTCTATTAGAGAAATACTTCAGGAGCTGGAATACAATTTTTTGCACAATCCTGGTGTTGAGATAAATGTGAGTTCATCCGATGGTAAGCGAGGTGCTGAAAATAAACTTAGACCTGAACAATTATCACTCGCTGAAAATGTAGCCAGTATGCATGGTCGAGCCGATAAAGAAACAGAGAAACACTTACTTGAAGTTGAAAAGGTTCCACGTGCTGAAGAAAAAGTATTTACAACTGACATGCAAGGCTTGACTAACGAAGTTGATATTGAAGCTGAGAAGAGAGTTGACTCAGAGTTTGGGAGAAAGTCACCTGGTGTTGTAAAGGTTTATGGTCAGCCTTATACAGGAGAGCCTGCTTTAGTTGATGAAAAGGATCCCAAGTTTTCTCAAGGTTTTGTCAAACCTAATATTTCAACTTCAAACAAAATTGATGATCAGGAATCTCCTACCTATGATGTGTTGAGGTTAGTTTGCATCAAATAATGTAGAATTTTTGTTCTCTTTTATCTGATTTCCCCCCCCCCCCCCCCCCCCCCCCCCCCCCTTTGAATTGCCTTATTAAGGTGCTGTTCTTTTTAGCGTAGAGCCTCATAGAAAGTTTTAGCATATTAAAATTCCTGTCCTGCCCATTTTAGCTTATTCTCCCTCAGTATCCAAGCCTGTTTATTTTCTTCCCTTTTCAGAACCATTCTTCCCAGTTAGCCAAGCAATAGGAAGAAGCTTCTTTAGTAAAGATGAATTGTATACATGATGGGCACATCTCGAGGAAGATGACTATAAATTATAGGAAGAGAGTTATGCATGAGCTAGCTCAGAGAAAACTCTATAATCTGTAACATGTAACCTCAGCTGTTGGCGGTTTTACAATTGGAAAAGGTCAGAAAGTTAATGGACAAATGGTGTGTTTGGCAACTCTATTCTAGTAACTTATGAAAGCTTGTCAAGGTTATGAAACTTATGGAAAAAAAATAAATTAGGAAGTGGCTTTTTGGGGGCACAAGTTTAAGGGCATGTTTGGTATTAGATGAGAGGGGTTATTTTAGATTAAAAATGGGAGGGTATTATTCATAATAAGTGTTTGGTATTAGATGGAGATCATAGATTAGATTATTTAAATGGCTTATATGAGTGTAAATAAGAGCAAAAAATTACCCTTCTCACCCAAGCCCCATCTAGATTAATCTAAATGAAAACCTCCACTGTGATACCAAACAGGCCCTAAGGAGACAAATGTAGTGTATATTATTTCCATTTCATAAGCTACGTAAAATAAAAATGTATGAAGATTATGGTAGCTTATTGAATGATATATTACAAGCATAAACATAACCTTACAAAAAATAATATTTAGTTAAAAAGTAAACCTTTTTGTTGATTTTACGCTTATCATTTCTAATAAGCTTTGTTCTTCCAAATCTTTATCAAGCTTATAAAAAAAAAGTGCGATCAATCAACTACCTATTTCAGTTACCAAATAAGTCTCAATTTCGGTTTAGTTACCAATAAGCTTAAACTTCGGGTCCAATAAGCTTGGTGTTCCCAAACGGATCCAAAAGCAGTAGCAAAAAAAGTTGCATATCAGATATCTCGGTTTGAAGCTGAAAAGAACGGGTACAAAGAGAATTGATGCATGTTATTGGCAATGAATTATTAGTTTAGTTGTAAAATGGTTGAGAAGAATCCTATTTGAAACTGTTTATAGTTAAGTAGAATATTCATAGAGGTGATCTTCCGCTGTTGATATTCTTCTTAGTAGAAGAAGAATGCTGTTTGAAAAGTTGGTTTGTTAAGGGTGTTTAGATGGCTTCTGTTCCCTAATCGGTGAAGGAATATGTTTCTTTTGCATTGATCACAACAGATGAAATGTCTGTATACTGCTTATGGACCTGCTGCATATGCATCGTTTCTTATAATAAGTGTGGCTTAATGCACATTCCGTGCTCTTGGTAGTTAGTGCTATTGACACCAAATGAATACTTTTTCAGGGAAACCGTAGCGGAGAATTTGAATGGTAACGACACAAAGGAGAATCCATCTATATGGACAAATCTGAAAACTTTTGCAGGCAGCTTCTTCAGCATCTGGAGGAAAAGATAAAGCATGGTCTTTGTATTTTAGCCGTTTCAAATACATCATATCTGCATATTATATTCTAGGTTGCTGCCAGGTTGTACTGTAAGTTGAATTTCAACGGTATGATAGATTGAAGATGGCTACTAACTTGGTAAGCAGGTGTTTTGCTTTCTGATGATTTATGTATGTAAATGTATGACACTTGCATTTCAACTACAAAGAGAAGCAGATTTTGTAGTGTTCGTCTTTCCTCTGTTTCTAGGCATGGGAATATTCTATCAATCAGTATTGTTATTGCTTACACCGTGTCTCACAATTTGGATTGACACAATTTGGTTTTCAATCTTCGCAACGTCCATTTCATGTTAAGGTTCATAAATCTTCATATCAAAGACAAGGAGAACATTCAAACTTGATTGGGATCCAGCTACAAATGTTCGCAACGTCCATTCCATGCTAAGGTTCATAAACAACAAATGGATTGTGATTAAACACAAGCTTATTATCGGAATCTAGACTACTAGATGATAACAATATACAAGAATGATGAGTCACCTCTAGCATTAGACTATTCTAGAATATACAGTTGTCAAGCACACATTGGTTGTACCTTGTATATATACCCCTGGCGATCAATGAAAATACAATAGTGAAAATGCAATTGCATAACAAACTCTGAATGGTATCAGAGCCTGCTGAAAGACAAACGTCTTCATCATGGCCAAAACTACCTCTTCCATTCATCTTCCTTCCTTTTCATCCTTCCTCACTGTCAAATTATCAAATGAAAATTTCTCCATCTGGAAAGCTCAGATTACTCCATTCCTTAAAGTCCATAGCCTCTTTGATTATGTAGATGGTTCCCTTCCCTGCCCAACAAACATAGAGGATGACACCTACAAAGAATGGATCAAAAATGACCAACTGGTCATTGCCCTCCTCACCTCCTCTCTCACTGAATCTGTCATGGTTCAAGTGCTTGACTGCCTTCATAGCAAGGATATGTGGAATAGACTGGCAGAACTCTATTCTGCCAAGTCTAGTGCTCAAATAGTGCACACTCGTCTGCAACTAGCTTCTCTCAAAAGAGGTAACAACTCCATTAATGACTTTTTCAACAAAGCCAAGAATCTGGCCCGTTCTATCACCTTGGCTGGTGAGACCCTCACAGACTCAGAATTCACTGTATTCCTTCTTGCTGGCCTTGGACCTGAATATGACTCCGTAGTCACTTCCCTCACCACCCAAACTGTTCTTCCCTCTCCTACACAAATACTTTCCCACCTTCTTGTCCATGAATCCCGTTTGGCTCTTCAAAGCTCTACTGCACAACATCAAATCTCTGCCAATCACACTTCCACCACAAACCCAGAAGCCCATTACACATCCGCCAGAGGCAGAGGGCGTGACAGAAACAGAGGTCGAGGTAGAGACAATCAAGGACACCAAGGTCGCTCTTCCGACTCTACAGGAAGGGGCCGCTCTCAGACTTTCAACCAACAACCAGATAGCCGTCCTATCTGTCAAGTTTGTGCAAAACCAGGTCACACATCTTTGACTTGCTGGCATCGTTTCAATCAAGCGTATCAAGCTCCACCTCCATCAAATTTCCAAGCACACATGACTTCTGCTACAAGCTGGTTCCCAGACACTGCTGCTACTCACCACTACACGTCTGATATCAGCAACCTTCGGATTGACAACTACCACTACAATGGCACAGATCAGGTTTCATTGGGCGATGGTTCCACCATTTCAATTCAAAACCATGGCTCATCTTCCTTTCAATCAAACAATCGTACCTTCTTCCTCTCTAATCTTCTTCATACACCTTCAATTACAAAGAATCTTCTCTCAGTTTACCGTTTTTGTGCTGACAATAACGTATTTTTTGAATTTCACTCCTCTCATTTTGTTGTTAAGGATTCTCAGACAATGGCTCCCCTCCTCCAAGGACCCGTTGATGGCGGCCTGTATGTTCTTCCCACTACCACTTCATCGTCGCAGCGCACACCGTTACCCAGCGTATCCCTAACCACAACAAAGCCGACAAACAGCGTCTGGCATTTTCGCCTAGGTCACCCGGCATCTCCAGTAGTACAGAAGATCGTGGCCCAATTTGCTCTTCCTGTCTCACAAGGCCCATTACCTAAGTGTACCTCTTGTTCATGGGCCAAAACTCATGCCCTTCCTCATCCCCCAAGCCCAACCCGCAGCATCAAACCCCTAGCTCTTCTCTTTATGGATTTATGGGGCCCAACCCATGAAACTTCTACTCGAGGACACCGTTTTTATCTGTCGATTGTTGATGATTTTAGCAAATATTTATGGCTTTTTCCGCTCTCTTCAAAATCTCATGTTTCCCTTGTTGTGCCCAAATTTATTTCCCTTGTCACTAATCTTTTATCCACCTCAATTATTGAAATCCAAACTGATAATGGTACCGAATTCAAGCCTCTAACATTCCTATTTGACAAACTCGGTATTCATCATCGTCTCACTTGTCCATATTCACATCAACAAAATGGCTCTATAGAATCCCGTCATCGTCGCATTGTTGACATGGGTTTAACACTCTTAAAACATGCCTCTCTTCCTCTCACCTATTGGGACTATGCTTTTGAAACCGCAATCTACCTCATAAACCGTCTTCCTTCACCCATCACTCAACAAAAATCCCCTTTTGAACTCCTCTTCCACAAAACTCCGGATTACAAGTTTCTCCGTGTTTTTGGTTGCCTTGCCTTTCCAAATCTACGACCATACAATCGGCACAAACTTTCCTTCCGCTCAACACCAACCATTTTTCTCGGTTATAGCTCTCAAAATAAAGGCTTCATTTGTCATGATTGGACCCAAAATCAAACATACATTTCACGAGACGTCATTTTTCATGAAGATCAATTTCCCCTTTCAAATATATCTTCCCCACCACCTACCGAACCATCTCACACCATTCTACCACTTGTACTTCCTACCCACCAAATACAACATTCCTTAAACACAAATGACGAGCCCATCTACACCAAGCCCAATAACCACATCCCCTGGCCCAACAAGCCCAACACCTCAATTTTCCCCAGCTTCACCTACCAATACCCAAAATTCGGACTCCTCCATTCTTGGGCCTCCACCTCCACAAGCCCATCTTCCACCTACCCACTCAATGCAGACAAGGGCCCGAAATCAAATCTTCTGTCCCAAACAACGATCGGATGGTACTGTACCCTGGCCGCCAAAACCACATTGCTCCTCCTCTGCCATTGTTCCAGATGAACCACAAAATTTCACTGAAGCATCAAAATTTCCAGAATGGAGAGCTGCTATGAACCTGGAATTTCAAGCTCTTCTTCAAACTAGAACGTGGTCTTTAGTACCTCCATCCTCTTCATCTCATGTCCTTGGTGTCAAATGGGTATATAAAACCAAACGTCACTCAAATGGCAAGATCGAACGCAGAAAAGCCCGCCTTGTAGCCAAAGGATTCCACCAAACACAGGGCATTGACTTCAATGAGACTTTTAGCCCTGTAGCCAAACCATCTACAATTTGCCTCCTCCTATCCCTAGCTGCGATGCGACGATGGGTGGTACGCCAGTTGGACATTCAAAATGCTTTTCTCCATGGTGATCTTTCGGAGGAGGTATATATTCAGCAACCTCCAGGCTTTGCTCACCCCTCTCTACCAAATCACATCTGTAAACTCCGAAAATCCCTATATGGCTTAAAGCAGGCTCCAAGAGCCTGATTTTCTAAGCTTAGTGACTCTCTAGTCACCATGGGTTTCACACCATCCCTTGCAGACACTTCCCTCTTCACTTATCGCCATGAAACTGATTTTGTGTTCATTTTAGTGTATGTTGATGATCTTATGGTTGTTGTTTCATCTGATGCTTTGGCTATGCAGTTTATCACTTCTTTGTCTGCAGATTTTCCAGTCAAGGATCTAGGGCCCATTAACTACTTTCTTGGCATCGAGATTCAACGAGACCTCACTGGTTTTCATCTGTCTCAGTCAAAATACATCAAGGAGATCCTCACAAAAACAAACATGCTACAATGCAAGGCTGTTGCCACGCCAATGGCAATCACCTCCAGCAATGCCTCTGAGACTTCCCCCTTCCATGATCAAACACTCTATCGAAGTGTCATTGGAAGCCTGCAGTATTTAGCCTTTACACGGCCTGATGTCTCTTTCACTGTCAATAAATTAGCTCAGCATATGCATTCTCCAACAGTGACACATTGGCAAGCAACAAAACGCCTACTTCGCTACCTCAATGCCACATCTGAGTTACAATTTCACATCAAAGCTGATTCCTCAACTCATCTTTCCACATACACAGATGCTGATTGGGCTGGCGATATTGGAGATAGACGGTCCACCAATGCTCATTGTGTCTTCCTTGGTCAGAATCTTATATCATGGACCTCCAAAAAGCAAGCCATGGTTTCCAGGTCATCAACAGAAGCGGAATATCGATCCCTTGCCTTGGGGACATGTGAAACCCTTTGGATCCAGACCTTACTTGCTGAGCTCTTTGTTTATCTTGATCAAGCGCCTACACTCTGGTGTGGCAACCTCGGAGCTACTTACTTGGCAGTCAATCCTGTCCTTCATCACCGTATAAAGCATTTGTCCCTCGACTATCATTTTGTCCGAGAACGCGTTCAAAGCAAGACTCTTCAAGTGGCCTTCCTATCTTCAAAAGACCAAATTGCTGACATTCTCACCAAGGCACTTTCAACTCATCAGTTTCTCTAGCTACGAGCTCAACTTTGCCTCGCCTAGTTGCTCTCGAGGGGGGATACTAGATGATAACAATATACAAGAATGATGAGTCACCTCTAGCATTAGACTATTCTAGAATATACAGCTGTCAAGCACACATTGGTTGTACCTTGTATATATACCCCTGGTGATCAATGAAAATACAATAGTGAAAATGCAATTGCATAACAAACTCTGAATAGACGTATTAATGATTGCCCTAGAACTCCCTGCAGTCGAGGCCCTGCTTTGGCCCTCCCTCATGAGCAAACAATAGATCGAAAATTGCCATGATCAAGCCATAACCAATTAGTTTACCATGAAAATAGTATTTTGGAATAACCAGTTAATTAACCATGAAAATAGTATTTTGGAATGTCAGAGGAACGGAAAAAAAGAACTTTTGGACCGATATTGAAGCATGTTATAAAATTGAAAACATTGAACTTATGGCTATGCCACTATGGTATAACCGAAAATAAACATGGAACCATAAGAACAATTGTGGCAAAAAGCAGGTTTTGACAATATCTACTTCATGCCCGAAGAAGGAAGGGCGGAAAGATTGTGTTTAGTAAGAAAATTATACTAGCCAAAACTTCTCAATGATGATAGTCTTTCTATGAAGGTTGAAACACGTGTCTTAAATTTCGCAAATAATTAAAAGACCCCATTGTAGTAAAAATGTCAAGATCGAGCTCGGGGAGATTAATATCATAATTTGAATTTTTAAATGCAAAACCAAATATAAAATACATAACATAATATCAAAGGTGAGAACACGACATATGTAAAACACAGAAGATCAATCGACCAACAAGGTGCAAGTCGGCCAATGTAGGTGATTAATAAAGACTTCCCAGAATCTGAATTACCACAACAATACAATATAGAATTTCAATTCATAATTAAATGGAAGAATTGTCATTGTATGCCTTTTACACCATAAAGTTGGAAATTAGGGTCTCCCAAACAAAAATTTATAAAATGGGCTCCTATATAATAGGTGAAATCAGAAAAAGGTACAAAAGTGGGCAAATCAAAAATAGTACAAAAGTGGGCAAAAATTGGATATCCCATCCGATTTGACTAGTGACAGATTTGATGGAAATTTTGGAGGGATATGCACTTGCCCAAAATTGGTTTCCTGTAATTTTTTTGGGTATGTACGTAGCACTTACCCAAACGGATTGGGTAAGTGTTTTGTAAGAATTGTCAGTGTAGTACGTAGTTATTACCCAAAATGCGCGTAGCACTTACCCAAAATTGGTTTCCTATAATTTTTTTGGGTATGTACGTAACACTTACCCAAACGGAATGGGTAAATGTTTTGTAAGATATTGATATGTTTGGGTAGGTGGTTTGTTTGTATGGTTGTCAGTGTTGTACATCGAACGTGGTAAGTGCATATCCCAATATTGAGATCGAAATTTTGGATAATCAAACATAAATCGTCATACAACATACAAAAAAGATGACACACCTAACATACCCAAAAAATAACAACCCAGTTTTGTTAACCAAAAGTGTGCTAACATTCTCACACAAGTTTCTACCCAAAAAATAACCTTACCCAGTGCAACCTTATCCACCTATCCTGCAAAATATATCCCTACATACTTGGGTAAGATGGAGAAGACGACCGAGGCGACCATGGTGGTTGGTGGCTCTCGATGGAGAAGACGACCGAGGAGCTTGGTGGTTGGTGGCTCCAATCCTGTGCAACTCCATTCGGGACAAAAGGCAATAGCGAGATAGAGAAGACGATCTAGGAGATTCTCAGGCGCCGGTTGATGCGCTTCGTCCGGATCTGGGGTCGGCTCCTGCGATTCAGGTTCAAGACAAAGGAAATAGGGCTTGATGTGGTGTAGATCTAGACTCGTAGTCGGTGCAGATCTAGGCTCGCGGGCGGCTCCTCCAGAATCGCTCCTCGCAGGCGGCGATTGGCAGTGTTGTGGCGGAAGAGGCGGCGATGTTCCTGACGGAAAAATATGTTGCTTCACTCCAACGGTTGCGGGCTCGAAGGCGGGATGGTGATGGAGGTTTCGCAAGCGGAGGAGGCGGCGATTGGCGGTGCAAATCAAGCGTTTGTCAGAGGGAAGGAAGAAGAGGGCAACGGTTGTTCAGAGGGAAGGAAGAAGAGGGCGAGGGTTTCAGGGGAGGAAGAAGAAGTGGGGGTAAATCTTCCAAATTGGATATTAACTTAAAATTCATTTTTTTTCTTTTTGAAACATCTAATCAGTCTGATATTTAGTGCAGTACCATCATTTCATATAACCCAAAAAGTGCCCTATAGTTCTAGTTTTCAGCCCTATTTTCTTTTTTGAGCCTATAGAGGGCCATTTCACAAAAGTGAAATTTCAAGGGTCCTAATCCTCTAATTATTTCTAATTAAATCCAAGTCTATGAATTGAATGATACATGTCATTTTATCATAATTTATCTTTCACTATTTTTATTTGTTTAATTTTATTATATCTTTCATTGACTAAACCTAACTATTTTTACCATATAAATCAAAATGAATAAAAATATTATTGATCTAAAAAGATAATATCTACCTAATTGATATTGAAACAATTTGTTTTATTAGGTTTTTTCCAGTTTTGTGTTTAGTAAATGTACCCCTTGAGTAGCGATGGAAATGGGTGCACACCGATCCAACCGGTCAACCGACCCGAATTCGTGGGTGAAAACCCGAAGAATTCCGGGTGGTGGGCGGTTGACGGGTGAAATTGATAGGTGGTGGGTGAGTATGGGTATAGGCACAACCACCCACCAACCGAACCATCCACCACCCGCCCCACCCGCCCCGCATCACCCGTATAAAGTATAAATAAAAAATAAAAATAAAAAACCTTAAATTTTACCCATAAAAAAATTATTAAAAATATAGAAACATAAAAACCCTAAATTATCAAGAGACAAGAGTACACATGCATCACCATTCACCTTACCCCTTCCCCAATTTTAATTTTTAATATCGTTCTCTAATTCGCTAGTTGCTAGACTCGCTAAAACCTTCGGTCCTTCGCCAAATCGTCATACCTGACTACCTCCATTTACCGCCGTTGAGCCACACACTCCCTTCCCGTTCGGTCACTCTCTTTTGCGCATCGCTTGCTTGATTCTCTCAATAGGTAGTAAATATTCACTAGTGTCTTCTCTTCATCCTCTCCTCAGATCTATATACGATTTTGGAGCCACACACTCCCCACAACACAACACTCACTTCAGGCGTTTAGTCAGTTATACAATACATACAAACATCTTCTTAATTATTACCATGTGTTTGGATTACTATTTTAGTTTGATAATTTTGGATGAAGGCAACTTCTTTGCAAGATAATTCATTAGTTACTCATGGGTGTCATTACAGTTAGTGAAAACTTGTGCGTACTGTCTCTCTATATGATACCATTCCAAAATTTTCGGACGTTTCAGAATATGAGAGTAGACAGGCTGATGGTCAATAGTAGCTATCATTTTACCATGTTGTTTGCGGAAGATTGTAGAATCGCTACATCGAGCTCTTAAGGATTTTGATTGTAGTGTATGTTGATTTACGTTTGTTGTATGCAAAAATACTACGTTTATTTGCATAGTTTTGTACTAATTGGAATTCATTTTCCACGTTGTTTTGTAATGTTGGATAATGTTCCGTAATTTAGTAGATTTATATTTGTGTTACTTTAAAATATAAATTACTTTATGCAGACACATATTTAAAACTAAAAGATATACTACACAATACACACCCGATTATTTCTCCCGAACCACCCGAACACCCGGTGGTTGGTGGGTGGGTTGGTGACGGGTGAAGTGTTAGGCGGATGGTGGACGGGGTGGGTGAGAGTTTAAGTAACGTGGGCGGTTGGTGGAAGTGGAATTTCCACCCATAAACCGATTCATTTTCATTCCTACCCTTGAGAGAAGAGTGTGTAAAGTATGAGAATAAATACAAAAAGTTGGAGTATATTTACTTAATTGAAACATTAAAAATCCTAATTACTAATCTAGTTTTTCAAAAAGACCTAACATAGTTACCAAAATTGCCCGTTGATATTTTACCTTCTAAATATATTTTAATTTTGATAAACAAATTGTTTCTCAGGTATTCGTATCATAATATATTTGATTGAATATATTTTTTTCAAATTTAATTTTAGATTATAAAAATTATAATATATTACTTTTTAATAAAACAAAATTTTAATTATAATTAATTAAATATATTTCACTTTATACTTAAAATAAACCCGAACTTATCACGGGAATTACACTAATTTAAAATTAAAACGGATGGCATTTGAGAGCCTCAAGCAAACGACAAAAAGACAGTGGGCCACGCTCCACTCTCTGGTGTAAAGTGTTCCCTGACGTGGCAAAGATCTACCCATTAAGCTAATATCTACTGGACCCATATAAAATATCTAATTTCTTTTTCTTGTAATATAGAAATATCTTATTCGTATCTAAGCTTTTGGAGCAGAGCATTCCACCACCACTCGTTTCCACAACTGTATCTACGTGGTCCCACCACTAAAATATCCCACAAATTCTACAAACAAAATATCTAACAAATTTCACCTCAATACTGCTGCACCCTCACAATTCACTATCTAACTACTAGCCACGTGTCATAACTGCATTTGTTTTAAGTTCCATCAGTACTTTTTTTTTTTTTTTTTTTATAAAACTCGATTAATATATTGAATCGATTTTATTTTCATAATCTCATAATTATAATTTTGACTTTATCCTATAGATACAATGGAGTGTAGTTTGCGGATGGGTGAGGTAAAAATGTGTGATCGAGATAAAAATATTGCAGACAGATATTGGGCAATTGGGCCTCCACGTAGACAGAAAAAGACCTCTGAAGAAAGATATTTTAATGAAGAAACCCATTTTCTCAAATGATACATGTTCATTGGTTTTGCCCACCAATTCTCACCCGTCCCCTTCTCATGTAATAATAAAGATATTTTCAGATTTTTTAGAGATTAATAAAGACCACCAATCTCATCTCTTCTGCTTCTATCTCTTCCTTTTTACTGTATTTTCTTCTTCTTTTCTCTGGGAGCAGAAAAGTAGCAGTGACTTGATGTGTACTAGCTAGGTCCACAGAAATGGATGAAGCTGTGTCCAGCGGCGGCGACAAGATGGAGGTTCAGATGAACAAGAATGAAGAGAGGACAAACAGTTCTGTTGTTAGATGGGAGAAATTTCTACCACGAATGATGGTTAGGGTTCTGCTTGTTGAATCTGATGATTCTACTCGTCAGATCATCTCTGCTCTTCTCAGAAAATGTCACTATAAAGGTCTGTATTATCATTTCTTCTTACTCTTATATTTGATTGGCCTGATGATCATACTGTCATAAGTAATTTCGCATGTTTGAAGTGGTGTTTAATCAATCAAATATTCATATTCATGTCTCATAGATTGTTTAGTTTTACTTTTTTAGGAGATTAAACCAAGGATTTCATTTGGTGTCTGTTGTTACATTGAATATGCGGGTTGCTTGAGGTGTTTAAGGAGTTTTTTGGAGGCAAGTGAGGAGTGCCGACAAGGTTTATAAACACTCTCCTAAATGTAGCCAGATGGCTTATGAAGCTGAAATTCTTAGTTTGTTTACCATGAAAATTGTGTTTTTGTATTCCAGTACGATGCTACAAGATTTTAGTACTCCAAGATGGCAAGACTCTGCTACGATTGTTCTTATTCTTGATCATTTATTATTACATGCTTCATTTTGTAGATTGGCTAGGCTTTAACACATTTGAAAGCATTAGTCCTAAATAGGGATGTATAAGCTTTTTGCTATTGGAGCTGTTCATCTTGATAACATGTTCTATAGATATGTTGACATAATCTAGTCCGCCTTATTATCTAGTTGCTGCGGTTGCTGATGGCTTAAGAGCTTGGGAGGTGTTGAAAGAAAGATCGAGGAACATTGATCTCATACTGGCTGAAGTTGATCTTCCATCCATTTCTGGATTTGCCCTCCTCACACTGATAACAGAAGATGATATTTGCAGAAACATCCCCGTCATAAGTACACCTCCTAACAATACTCTTGGCTTTTTCATATTTTTAATCGCACTTTTTGATTTTCAATTAAATTGTTGTTTTATGAACCATGGCAAACAGTGATGTCCTCTCACGACTCGATTGGAACGGTGCATAAATGTATGATGAGAGGGGCGTCCGATTTTCTGATGAAGCCTATCAGGATCAATGAGTTGAAGAACCTGTGGCAGCATGTCTGGAGAAGGCAATCTGTAAGTTATTTCATCCTACGGTCACTGAAGGTTATGTTTCACAGACAATGTTTTGCAATTGTAACTGTTTATTATTTGTCTGCCAAATAAACCCGAAGCATCTCAGTGGTGTTATTATATGGAAAAGAAGAAACTAACTTACCAATTTGATTTATGCTAGTGTCAGCCAGCAATGGGTTATGGATTAGTTCCTCAAGTCGACAGTGCTGCACCAATGAAGGTTGATGAGGCAACTGCTGAAAACAATGCTGTTAGTGATCGCTCAAGTGGTTCCAAAGCACTTCTTCCAAGAGAAGAGGAGTGCTTTAAAAAAGGAAGCGATGCTCAGGTTGGTGATTCTAATCACTTTGAAAAACTGAGATTATAGAGTATGATTAAGATTTCTCTCTATAAGAGCTTTGGAGAGGGAGATGTTAGGCTTGAATTAATTTCAGCATCTTGCCAAGAAAATGTCATGCTTTTGGTTCATTTTTTAGACTGATCATTAACAGCAATCAGAACATGTCATGCTTATGGTTCATTTTTACGTTTCCACCATCACATTTTTATGTGATTTACTCAACTTTGATCTATAAAGTATCCTTGTTTATAGATTACGCTTTGAAAGATACATTTTTATGCTTTTGGTTCATTTTCACGTTTCCACCATCACATTTTTATATTGTTGTGGCAATCTTACAGACATAGATGTGTTTTCTGATTTGTTGTGTAGAGCTCTTGTACAAATACTAGCTTGGAAGCCAGAAGTGCATATGCAGAAGAAGAGTCTCAAGGTCTCTCTGGAACAAACAAGCTTAAACCTCAAGATAGTGAGGGCTTAGGGAAGAACTTATGTGCATATATAGTTGCAGGTGTGAATTCTTATTTCCCAAATTCCTTTTCCTCCTACAGAAACAACCTATAATTTGTTGTTTCAATGCTATAATTGATTCAACAGTATAAAAAAGAACAAAAATATATTGCAAAACTAAGGGAATATGAAACCTTACAGCACAAACAGCATTGAATCCTTTGGCTTGTTTACTTCTAATCTTTTCTATTCAACGTATTCTTGGATACAGAGTAAATTTGTTTTTACAATTTTCTGCCAACCTGGAAGACATTTCCACTTGAGATTCTAAAAAGAGATCACATTTTGGTTTCAGATGAAGATGCTTGCGAGGGAGAGTATACAATAATACAAGGAGGAGAAGTAGAAGGACAAAGTCATCTTGTAATTGGTAATGATCTAGGCTCTCAAGCTAGTGAAAGGACAATTACACGTGCTGAGTCTTCTAGAGAAGCAATTGATTTGATTGGAGCTTTTGATAGCAAGGTTAGCGATAATGGTTCATGGTTGAATAACAGACCAATAGTCTTGGAGTCATCAGGGCCGAATCTTTCCTGGAGTGGGTTTCAACTCAATGGTTTTGAAAGCAACACAAACCGAAATAACGGTCTGATCCATTCAAATGTTTCTGCTTTTTCACGGTATGCTTCTTTTCACCTTGTCACTGTATACTTGATGTGGAACTCATATAGAAATGATAAAGGATGCAAGAAATTTCATGTGAATAATTAGAGCATGTTCAAGCAAGTATACTGATCAAGGCAAGGGTTTGAACTATGACAGGTATAAAAACAAGGAATCACAAATGATGCCAATAGAGAGCACAATGAATTCTGTTGAGCACTATTCTGTCCATGTTCATGCAAATCACTCTGTGAACAATGGCGGGTCATCTTACAACAGGAACACGATATCTCTTCCAATGCATGATAGAGGAGAACCATATGATCAACATCGACCATACCCTATTCCTATTGGAACAAGAGATGTAAATTACTTGCAGCATTTCACTGGTGACCATTCCATTTTCCGTGAAGAGCGCTTTGTATGCATTGATGAAAGCAGAAAGCAGGAGCAGAAGGAAGAAAATGTGGATAAAAAGACATCACTGTCCCCTCCCACGGACCCGAGTGGAAGTGACAGCTTTTGCAATGGTAGTATGAGCCATACTATGAATTGGCCTGGAAGGGTATGTGTTAGTAATGGAAATATGAATGGGAGCGTGTTTCCAACAACTTGTGTTCCGGAAACAGGGAATGCTGATGAGAGGTCCTTTCCTTCTCTGTGCTCGAATCAAAGAGAGGCTGCTCTGATGAAATTCCGTTTGAAGAGAAAAGAAAGGTGCTACGAAAAGAAGGTAATAAATAAAACACTTATGAATGGTTTAGTGATAAAGTTTTAGGCTGTCCAATTAGCTGTGTTAGACTAAAATGAATAATTTATCCACAGGTTCGATACGAAAGCAGGAAGAAACTGGCAGACCAGCGGCCTCGTGTCAAAGGACAGTTTGTTCGACGCATTCCTCCAGACCCTCCACCAAATCCAGAAGTTGATTATGCCTCAATTAGGGGCTAATCAGCTGGCCTTTGTGAATCACAGTGACGGAACAAATCGACCCTTTTGTTTTCTTTCAGCAGAGTGTAGAGTTAAATGACAATTTTCTGTAATATTGTTAATAGCTTCCATCTTTTAAGTTGATGTAATGCTGATAATTTATGCCTGATGACAGTGTTATTATAGTTGCACTACACAAGCTACGCTCTATAATAATCACAGTGACAGTACGTTTACATCGTCCTTTAAAGATGAAGGTCATGTTATATATTCATTATTCATCAAATTGTGCCATTGCAGCTTTCAGCATTCATGCTTGAACCAAACTAAATGCTTGAGATCACGAAACCATTTTAACAAGCTGCGTACATCATTCGTCAGTCTACTCCTTCGATGAGGAAATTCAAACCCAACTTCAATCCTAGACTACATTTAGAGGTTCAACAAACACGATAATGTTTACACTAAATCCATATCAGCTGGAAATTGATGGACACATATATATAGGTAGAACGACCCAGTAGAGAAGCAATATCAGCAACCATGGCTAGCAGCAATTCTCACGGGTTACCCACGCACTTCAAACTTTAAGCATCTGCAATTTATTGGAAAAGGCGATAGAAATCCAGTCAGGCTGAGTTGCAGACCACTGCAACTGATTAATCTCGGAGGAAGCAGAGTAACAAGATAAAGGATCGATTCCAGCGGGGCCAGCCACAGTAGGAAGCTCCCAGATGAGTGCCTGGGCGTCATCTCCAGCAGAGCAGATATGCCTGGAGCTCTGGGGAGCCCAGGCTATGGCGTTGACGCTAGCGCCGTGCCTCTCAAGCTCCGCAACAGGCATTGTAGGAACCCGGATGTCGAGTATTACCACCTTGTTGCTATCCATGAGGATCGTAGCCATGTACCTGAGATCCTGCTTGTTCCAGGCTAGTCTGAGAAGGGCGGTGTCCGGCTCCGGAGACTCGTAGATGATGGTGGAATGCTCCTTGTCACGGAGATCGAAGATGCGAACGCTTCCATCAGCCGAGACGGAGGCGAAAACGCCGGCTTCCCCCCAGGCGATGTCGTACACCTCCTTGTCGTGCGCGATCAGCTGCGTCTCCACAGCCTCCTTCTCGATATCCCAGATCGTGCAGGTTGTGTCGATGCTTGAGGTCCCGATACGAGACGGAACGAGGTCGTTCCAGTCGAAGGAGGTGAGAGGGGCGCAGAACTCGCTGGATTTGGAGTTATTGAGGACGGCGACTTGATCGATTGCTTCGCCGCAGCTACGGAGGCTGTAGAGGCGGAGGAAGTCAGCGGAGGAGGCTAGGAGAGCTGGAGAAGAAGGAGAGGGAGGATTGGGACGAAACATGAGCTTCGTTGGAGGGTAAGGGTGGGAGAAGGAAAGAGATGGATTGGGGGTTAGGGTTAGGGTTTCGTCGTCGAAGGTGAGGATGTCGACCTGGTTGTTATACTCCTCGACGAAGCTTCCGACGGCGACGTGTGTTCGGCCGCCCCGACGCTGGAGGTGTCCGCCGCTGGCGAACGACATCGCGTACAGAGGGTAGGGGGACTCGTACGTCACCAGATTCTCATGCCGGAGGTGTGATTCCTGAGTCGAATTCTCCATTGGTGCCGGTTGAATTCGGGGAATTGAGATTTGAATCGCTCGGTCGCTCCCAGTGGGATTTGATCTCGGATGTTTCTAGGGTTTTGTTGTTTTAATGTATAATTGGGGGTTCGGGTGTGGGATGGCCGGATGGAAATGGGATTGGAGGGGAAACAACGGTCGAAGAAGGTAGTTGAGTGAGTAAACGGTCAACGCTACCAACTAGTCAAATGTTGAGATTTCTGTGGCCTTGGAAAACCTCCGGTTCAGACTTGAGTATTGACTGTTTCCACCCTCCACTCCACCCCAAGAGTTGGGCTGGGCCTCTTGTACTGTGCATAGTACGTTTAATAACCTGTCCATCATGCTGTTCTGCCCAAAACGACAGCTACCATATTTGAAAAAATTAGTTGACTTAAAGGGCTCGTTTGGTTTAAAGTTACAGGAATCAGGATTCGGGTTCGAAGGCACTTAAATCATTTCATACTCATCTTGTGCGCACGGAAGATATATATTTAAAAAACTTTTATGTTTTTTTTGTATATTGATAATAATAAGTTGAATTTATTTTTCAGATAGTATATAATGTATTCCTAATTTAAGTTTTTAAATAAAAAAATTTATAGTTAGATAACACAATTTGTGAAAAATATAAAATAATAAGTCAACAATAAACTTTATGGGTTTTAGGCTCCATTTGGTAAAATGGACCGGTGACCCATATTAGTAGATCGGTGACCCACATACCACATATTAACTCGATATGAATAAATTTAATACCTGATCGGTGACCCATATTAGCACATCGGACTAGGGCTTCTTCTGGGTGACTAAGAACAGCGTTACCATTGACGCTTTTTCTGGTCTCCTGGCCTCTCTCCGGTCAAGGGCTGTGAGAGCTAGTTTGGTTCTCGCCGAAAGAGTGCGAGTTCACCGATTGGCGGTGGTGCTTTTCTGGATTGGTAGCAGTTTAGTGACAGTTTCAGACGGTTTGCGACGGTTATTTCGGGGATGGAAGGCAGAGCGCGAGGAAAGAAGAACATAGAATTGACAGAGGATGAAGCGGTGGAAATCCCAATTGCAGCAGGTAATGGAAACGAATCTGAGAAGATAGAGGTAATTTCGCCGGTGGGTACCCTTCTCACATAAAGGCCTTTCAATGTCTATGCTTTAAAGTCTACGATGAAAGGTGCTTGGAGACTTAAAAATGGGTTCCTGTTCAAAGAAATCAGCCAAAACCTATTTGTCTTCCAATTTGTTGATGTTGTGGATAGGGAGAGAGTCATGACTGGAGGACCATGGAGTTTCGACAAATCTCTTCTATTACTAAAGGACCCAAGGGTGGAACAACCATCCCAGATTATCTTTGACAAGGTTCCTTTTTGGGTTAGAGTCTACGATCTTCCGCTAACTTACATCACAATGGAAACGGCAGAGTTAATAGGGGCTGTTTTCGGCGGTTTACTGGAAGTGGATACAAATGAACTCAAACTATGCGCCCAGTTTCTACGACTCCGGGTAATGATCGATATACATAAGCCATTACGCCGAGGACTACTGTTATCTATTGGGAAGAAGAGAATGTGGGTAGATTTAAAATACGAGAGACTACCGAATTTTTGCTACGCGTGTGGACGGTTGGGTCATGTAGAGTTAGATTGCAGCGAGACTGATGCTCCAAACGACAAGCAAAGTTATGGAGATGAGCTGAGAGCGTCACCTCTGAAATTAATCAAGGAACGCAATCAATTTGACCGTGAACAAGAGAACGCATTTAAGACGGGACTGCAGAGAAGTCATCTGGAGAAGACAGGAACACGTATTCTTGAGGAAGCGATCAATCAACATCCACCATTGAGGAAGAATCTCCTAGACCTGCTAGCTAAGGAAGTGGATGAAATTGAGGGAAGGGTAAAGAGCCTCAGTATTCTTGAAAATAGGGATAAAGGGGAAGTAAAAGATCCTGCAGGTAAAATGAGGGGAACGGGAACCGATGATGAAAGTTTAGGTGAGATACATGTTGAGGGTAGTCAAGGAGATGGGTTGAGTGTAGAATATGGGGAGAACGCCATGCACGTGGATATGGGAACCAAAGAAAAGGAATAGGAGAGTGCCCAAACTGGGGTGGGAATGAGTGGACACAAAGCCCATACTAGTGGGCAACTTTAGCTACTACAACTTCCAAAACAACCTGGAAGCGCTTGGCGAGAGAGACTGTCGATAAAACTAATAAGGACGAGGACAATGTTCGAAAGAGGAAGACTGATGATAGAGAATTTGTGAGTATGATGGAGGATGATGTGGTGGTGGAAAGCAAAAGGAGTAAGTCGAACGACCCAACTAGATCGGCGGGAGAGGGAACCACCCTCTCTTGCCGGGACCAATGAGTTGTATGAGTTACAACTGTCGGGGGTTAGGGAAGGCCCGTGCAGTTGTTCGACTCACTAATTTAGTGAGGCGGGAGGACCCTATGATTGTCTTCTTGATGGAGACAAAATGCGACAAAAAGCGAATGGAGGAAATGAGAGTTCGAATGGGTTTTGATGGTTGTTTCACGGTGGATTGTATGGGCAAATCTGGGGGCTTATGCTTACTATGGAAAGCTACGTATAAAGTCTCAATAGTCACTTACACAGCGCACCATATTGACGCTATGATTGAAGATGATGATACTGGTATCCCATGGAGGCTTACTTGTATATATGGTTGGCCAAAAACAACGGAGAAAATTCACACTTGGGAGATTGATTAACCGGATTCATGATGAGGTCGACAGTGAATGGGTTTGTATAGGGGACTTTAATCAGGTATTTGCACTAAATGACAAAGTAGGAGGAAATACACCGGATTTCAATTATATGGTTGCGTTTCGAGATACTATGGATAAATGCGAGCTGCATCAACTCGACTTCTCGGGGTCTAGGTTTACGTGGGATAATGGACGGGAAGAAGACGAGTTCATACAAGAACGCCTTGACTATGCTTTTGCAAATGAGCCGTGGCTGAATCGATACCCGGGATCGAGATTGACTCACCTTCAACGAGAATGCTCTGATCACGTGCCGATAATGTTACACTTACAACGTGTTGAACATGGCTCGGAGTTACGACGTTCGGGCACAAGACCTAGTAGGTTTGAGGTCATTTGGGCTGAGGATGAGGATTGTCGAGAGGTGGTTAGAAATGCATGGTCAAATCCTCATGTTCTCGATGCTGCGGAGGGGGTACAAAGCCAAGTTAGGAATTGCATGGTGGAACTTAGAGGTTGGAGCAAGAAACGTTTTGGCAACGTCATTTTGAACCTTCAAAAGGTGAGGGATGAGCTCCGCAATCTAAATAAAATGGTTATGCACGGAGGACTAGTGCACAGGAGGCGATATTTGGAAAACAAGGAGAATGAGCTTATGGATCTAGAGGAGAAACTGTGGTTTCAAAGAGCTAGGGTGAATGAATTAAAATGGGGTGACAAGAATTCGAGTTTTTTTCACCGTAAAGCAAGTGGTAGGCAAAAGCGGAATGAGATCCGAAGGCTGATAGATGATAGAGGGATGGAATGGCGAAGTGGTGATGGGAAAGCTCGAGTGGCTGTTGATTATTTTCGGGAACTGTTTAAATCCAATCCATTAGCACCACCATCAACGGCTACTCAAGGAATCTCGCGCGTTCTTTCGGACGAGGATAATACCGAGCTTGCACGTTGCTTCTCTGGTGAAGAGGTATATTCGGCCCTTTTCTCAATGCATCCCACAAAAGCTCCTGGTCCAGATAGTATGTCGGCGTTGTTCTACCAACAACACTGGGATATCGTTGGACCGAACGTTACTTCATTCATTCTCCGCTTACTAAATGGTGAATCTATTCCTCCTCGCTTAAATCATACATTTATTTCTCTGATACCGAAAGTTTCTAATCCTTCTAAAATGAAAGATTTACGACCCATCAGCTTATGCAATGTACTTTACAAGATCATGTCCAAGATGATTGTCAATAGGATGAAACCAAGCTTAGGCAAGGTGATAGGAGAAGCTCAAAGTGCGTTTGTGCCTGGAAGAATGATCACAGATAACATTCTTAGTGCTGCTGAAATTTTCCATTACATGAAGAAACGTTGTTCAGGTAAAACAGGTTACCTTGCATTAAAGTTGGATATGGCGAAAGCCTACGATCGCGTTGAGTGGGGCTTCTTGGAGAATTGCATGAGATGTTTGGGATAGAATGATGCGTGGATTTCTTTGGTAATACGGTGTGTATCTAGTGTCTCCTTTTCAATGCTCATGGAGGGTATTCCAACTCAAGAGATCATTCCAGGTAGGGGTTTACGGCAGGGGGACCCTTTATCTCCGTACTTATTTCTTATTTGTGCAGAGGCTTTCTCAAGTCTAATCAGGAGAAGCGAACGTATGGGACAGTGGAAAGGGATTAGAGTAGCGCGAGGAGCGCCGGAAGTATCTCATCTTTTTTTCGCAGACGATAGTATGTTATCTGCCAGAGCAACTTGTCAACAAAGCCAGGAAATAGTTTATATCCTCCATACCTATGGAGCAGCATTGGGACAACAAGTAAACTTCGGTAAGTCAGAACTATCGTTCTGTTATAATGTAAGGGAGGAGATAAAAGATGAGATACAGGGAATACTAGGAGTGATTGAGGTTGATAAGCATGAACGGTATCTGGAACTCCCCACGATGATAGGCCGGTCAAAGAAGGTCATCTTTGCGCAGGTTAAGGAACGGGTTTGGAATAAAATAAAAAGTTGGAAAGGAAAGTATTTGTCAAGGGCTGGGAAATAAATATTGATTAAAGTGTGCTTCAATCCATACCAATGTACACCATGTCTTGTTACTACCTTACGTCGGGACTTTGTCGAGATATCGAAAAAATGCTTTGTAAGTTTTGGTGGGGATCCGAAGACAAGAATACTGTCCATTGGCTGAAGTGGGGTAGAATGTGTGTACCAAAAGAGAGAGGTGGATTAGGGTTTCGCGACATGGAAGCTTTCAACTTGGCACTCCTCGCTAGACAAGGGTGGCGACTCATTCAAGATCCTAACTCTCTACTAGCTCGAATGTTCAAAGCTCGATATTTCCCGAATACTACTTTCTTGAAAGCACCAATTGGCTATCAACCTAGCTATGCCTGAAGGAGCATAGTTAAAGGAAGAGAATATCTTGCTAGGGGAATTTTCTAGGCAGTGGGAAATGGTTCCTCTCTACGGATAAAACATGATCCGTGGATTCCAAGACCGATGTTGTTCAGATCTATCCAGATGTTGAGTGAGTTAGATAGCCAAGCTCGAGTAATAGACCTGATTGATTGGCAGTCGAGTAGGTGGCGAGAAGAGACACTACGTAAATTGTTTTTGCCATGTGATGTTGATGAAATTCTCCAGATACATTTGATTGATCCAGGTGTAAGTGATGAATGCACATGGTTTTATGAGAAAAGCGGTGTCTTCACGGTAAAGTCTTGTTACCACCAGATTTACCACCATAAACTGGAAAAGGGAGAAAGTTCATCCACGTCCAACTTAGGAGTAGGAGGAGACCCGGTATGGAAGAAGATTTGGAAGCTGAATGTTCCCCCTCGTGTTAGGTCTTTCATATGGAGGTGTGCCAAAAACATTCTTCCATGTAAGGCCAATCTTGCGTTTTGACATTGCGTGGACGATATGATGTGCTCTGTGTGCTATAAGGAGGAATCAGTCACACATGTTTTGTTCGATTGTATAAAAGCTCATCAGGTATGGTCTATGCACACAATGAACAAGTTCCCAAAAGTGAAACATGATAGCTTCTTTCATCTCCTGAGCAAATGCATGAATGATTTTGACTGTGAAACTCTGGAGGACTGGACCATGATTCTCTATGGAATTTGGTATGCTAGAAATATTCGGATTTTTCAACCACATCAAAGAGAGGTTTTTGACGTAGTGGAGGAGCAGCTGCGCAATTTGGATGATTTTCGGAACGCTTCGGCGAGGAGACATATCGCTGGAAGAGTGACAGTGGATGCAAGCACCCGGTGGAAGCCTCCATTACCTGACTTCATAAAGATAAACTGTGATGGTGCGAGCTCGGATGCAGGATGTGGAGTGGGTATTATTGCAAGGGAAAATCTGGGAGGAATATGTTTCATCGGCGCAAAATCCATCCAAGACGGTTCTTCTCCGGAGGTGGCAGAGGCGGAGGCTATTTATTGGGCTCTTCAGTGTGCTATTGAAATGGAACTGTCTCATATTGTGATTGAATCTGACTGTCTTGTGCTAATCGATGTTTTACAACGAAAGGCTGCACCTCGAGGGGTCTTAGGAGCGCTTGTCAGAAGAATATTACACTTAGCAACCTTGGTGGAGATACTTCAATGGAGGTTCACGAGAAGATCGGGCAACACTGCTGCCCATCTATTAGCACAATTAAAGCCTATCTCTGTAGTTTTTGACTACTGTTTACTTTCTATTCCGTTTGGACTGGAACAAGTTGTATTGGATGATGTTTCTTAAGGTTGAATGCATGTTGTTTCTCAAAAAAAAAAAAAATTATTTTCTATTTCTATTTATACAAGTTCTCGAACTACTAGTCTTGATAACCCAGATGGGATACTAAAATTCATGAAAATATGACCGAATTAAAAAAATTGTAGATACAAATGATTTTTAAAAATAATTATGAGGAAACAATTTATTATTTTTTGAAAGATTTGTTGGATCTATTATTGAACAATCTAACCTGAAATTTTATATAGATTTGATCTGGTTTGTGAAAATTTATAGGAATTAAGATTTAAAAATTTATTAATATGTAGGGATTTGGACTTAAAATTCAATTCTTAGGGCATCATGTCAACAATTTGTCTTCTATTTTAATATGTACTAATTTTAATATCTGCGCTTTGTGCGGGGCTCAACTATCAATATTTATAAATTGAAATGAATGTTTTAGAAGATAGGTAAGTAGAAAATTGTGGTCATAGTGAATGATGGAGGAAATAGTAGTCACAGTAGACATGGGTCCGGTTTGGGCTAAACCGTCTAACCGGTGGTTTAGGTTTGCCGGTCGGTTTGCCGGTTTGGCCAAACCGTAGGTTTGCGGTTTAGGTAAACGGCGGTTAAACCGCCGGTTTGGCCTGTTATTTTTTTTAATGGCAAACCGGCGGTTAACCGCCTGTTTGGCAAAAAAGAGTGCCAACGGCTCTTTGGCCCACAATGGCTATAAACCGGTGGGCTACACTTCCAGCGGCTCTTAGAGCCGTTGGGGTGTGAATTTATTTTTTTTTGTTTTATTAATTTTTAATTAATTTATTAAAAAAAATCTACCCACAATTCCTATAAATACCCTACCATACTTCCATTTATCTCACACCAACATTCTTATCTATCTACTACTACTCTCGCTCTCAATCTCGATCTCGATTTCTCGATTTCTCAATCAAGTGAAATGACAAACCCGAGTTACCCAAGTGACTACGACTGAACTCCCGCTTTCTTTCCTAGCACCCAAGAAAGGGAGACTCAAATTCTCGATACGTAAATGCCACAAGCACCACAAGGTCAAGGTGAAGGGCCTTTCCGACAAGCCCCTCCACCGAAAATGCTTACATCCAACATATTTACGAAGCATTACAAGAAGGGTCCGGTGGTGGACGATTATTGCCAAGTGACGTGAAACTATTGTCCGAAGGTGTACAAGTGAAGGGCGAAGGGAGGATACGGGACTTTGCAAACCCGCATGCAAAAGAACCATCCCGAGAAGCTCGGAATATCACGGGGACAATCTCAATTGTCCCACGGGTTTGCATCCTCTTCCTCTTAATCTTCTTTATTTATGTATAATCATGTTGATGAAAGTTTAGGATTAACCAACTTAATTGCATAGAATTTGTTGATCATCGTAGAAATTTCCGGTCTTTGTACCTTTTTAAACAGAAGGGCCACAACGAAGGTCTTTCTTGGCCTTTTCCGGATTTCTAAATGCTTCATGGGTTTTCATGTACTTGCCGAACCGTTGGATTTAGAGCTACGCTAGTTGGAAAGCACAGTCTTTGTTTGTCTATGTCAAAGATTATTTTAGATGGTTATCTACATAATTGGTTATTGAAGTTAATTTATACACATACGTGGTTAATATTTGATTTATCAAAGCGATGATACATATTTTCGTAGATTATTCACCCATATCATATCACCTCACATTTTGTTACAAATTTTTCTATGCTTGCTGTTTTCTGATACTACAAATTTATTGCCTATATTTCCTTCCCCTTAGCTTAGTATATATGTTTATTTTTTCCAACCAATACAGACGTAGTTCCTAAGAATTCGATACTCGATTATACTACACATGATCTCGTATCTTTACGGGGAAGGTTATTATACTTTGGTAAAACTTCTACGATCACATACATATATAAATCTTAATATATAAATACAAGGAAAAATGTAATCATGTTATGCGGGGGACAATGCCGCTTAAATGGAATATTCTAGGCATGATTGACTCGGCTCTTACATTTTACCATCAACACCATGAATCTCATATAGCAAAGAAATATTCTACACTAGGATCTCGCATTTTGCATAGAAAAAGTCAAAACCACCGTAACTCTCATAGATAAACATTCAAGCAACATAAATCATTATCAATAGCATGTATTTAGGCTCTTCAGACCCTAGAACAAAATAAATTTAGCCAAACATACCTCGGAATGAATTCAATTCTTCACCCCTTAAAGAAAGTGGGACAAGTCGATAAGCCACTAGGGCACCAATCAGTTGGCTGAACTTGGTAACTTTGCTCCTACTCTAAATTTCCGGGGACATGCAAACAACTTCGTGTGAGCCGAATGAGTCTGGTAGACATCTCTTTAGCATCCCAACCCAAAGACTCTCATCATGGGTGAAAGGACATATATCCTTTCACATCACCAAAATCCCTACCGTTACCCAAACAAACCCTACGTCTGCGGCCATTTTTATTATCCTAACCCTACCGTCCAGTTGTCCCACGTATCCCCTGCCTAACCTAACCAACCCTAATAATCATAATGCCATGCAAACAGAAATTGATGCCCTCCGCCAAACCCACACGTGGAAATACATTGAATTTTCCTTAGATCGTCATACCAAATGTTCCAAAGGGTGTTCCACATCAAATACAAGTCCATTGGTCAAGTGAAATGCTATAAAGCTCCCCTTACGTTTCTTGCTAACGTCAACAAAAAGGGATTGACTGTACAAAACTTTCACTCTAGTTGTGAAACTTGTCATGGTAAATATATTTCTTGTAGTGATCCTTATCCGTAACCGACAACTTCATTAGATAGATTTCTTTATGCCTTCTTGCATGAAGACTTATATTTAGAAGCCTACCCGTCACCTGGAATTCGCACCTCCAACAAAGTCAATTGACAGCGAAAATCCCTCTATGGGTTGCGACATATACCACATAACCGGTTCTAGAAATTTACTCTCACCATGCTCCGTTATGGCTCTCATCATCATTTTCTAACTACTCATTATTTACTTATAACTAGTGAGGTATTAACCTTCAAATATTAATCTACGCTGATGACCAGATTATTAATGGCAACAACCCTGCAACTATTTGCAAATTCAAATGCTATCTTCAGAAATGCTTTTGCATGAAAATATCTTGGTCCTCTTCGATTCTTTCTTAGCATCAAAATGGTCCGAACTCCTTTTGATCTATGACTTACCAACACATGTATACTCTTGACCCCTTGTATGATCTAGAGAAGTACCGTCACCTCGTCGGTAGACTTATTTATCCATCCATCGCATGGCTCGTTCTTTTCTTATTCAGTACATATTCTATCACAATTCATGACAAATTAGGTTATGAGAACGTTTCCTTGAAGGTTCTTTACTATCTAAAGTCAAAACCAATATCTTTTGTGACTTTGACTATGCTCCATGTCACACCACTCGATTTTCATTCTCAAGGGTATGTCCCTTGTTTCTTGTAAGACTAAGAAAATAATTGTCTTCTGATCCTCTATTGAAGTAGAATGTAGAGTTATGACACCACCACTTGCGAACTTCTTTGGCTATGCTCCCTCCTCAATTCACTCCACGTCCACCATGAACAACCTATGCGCAACTAGATAATTATCCACACCGTTAAGAATTCCGTCTTTCACGAACAAAGCATGTCAAGATGTGTGCATATATATATTATCCCACATTGACAATATGAAATAACCGAACCTAATATATAAGCACTAGGGCTACTCCTCCTATAGCCAATTGGTTTTAGGATGGAACCCCGAAGGCTTATGTGGAAGGTAACCGTAGCGGGTCTCGTAATCTTGTGTTTGGGTTGTGGTTAATGAGTATGCTTCCCGCCCGTCTGGCTAAGCCGGCCTTAAGGCTTTGTGTCAAGTGCAACTAGTCCAGGATAGTTGCACTTGAGAGGAGTGTTAAGATGTGTGCATATATATTGTCCCACATTGACAATACGAAATAACCGAACCCGAAGGCTTATGTGGAAGGTTCACTTACGTGTATCCCTCCACGTATTAGACCCAACACGACATCCTTGGCACATGTTTCACACCATGGCAAATTTATTATCTTTGTATCACGGAAGAATAAAAAAGCAAACAGCCTCCGATGATGGTGGGTAGGTTCGAACACCATTTTCAGTGTTGTAAAAGCAATCTATAATGGGGGCAAATACACACTACTTTTTCCAGATCATTCATACTGTAAATTATAACATTTTTTTTATGAAGGGACACTAGTACAAAAATAACAGTTTATACCTATTTTTTTTATAAATTCAGATTGTGCTTAGTGGGACGGTATTAAGTGGACCGCAATAAACAAAATGAATACCGGTTATTTGAAAAGACAAAAAAAATGTTTAAAATAAACGGAAAAACATATATTTAATACCGGTTATTTTTAAAAACCGCTATTCGAGTTTCACTTACTACTTTTATGGCGGTGTTTTGTAATAACCGGTATACTACTACAGACTCAGAAGTCGGTTTGAATATATCTTGTATAAACCGACATTTTTGTACTAGTGAAATGATATAACACAATAGTATAATTTATCTTTAATTTGCTTTTGGTCTGTCAATAAATAAAGCAGATCACAATTAAAGTAGAGTGGTGTACTTAAATTAATATAATACAATAAAGAGAAAAAGTTAGAATGAAATATGAATTTAATGAAAAAATAGGCCTCAACTTTGGTGGTATATAAGAGAATGCAAGGAGAAGCCATTCTCCTCATCATTCCAACACAATAACGTTTAAAAATATAAATATATGGAGCGTTTTTTGCGTCTCTTTTCATCTCTTCTTCTCGTGCTCCTCCTCCTCACTGCCTCAGGTTACTTCTTTTCTTTAAAAAATTGTTATATTATCATATTGTTATGCTTGGTTATTAAATATGACAATATTGAGTCAGACTCGGGTCGAACTCGACTTGTAAAAATTTCGGTTTAAACTCGTTAATTTGATAATGAATATGGTAAACAGAGATGGGTGGAAGAGTAGCGGAGGCGGGGAGAACGTGCGAGTCTCTGAGCCACAGGTACAAAGGAGGCTGCTTCAGGAAGGCTAACTGCGCCGCCGTCTGTCAGACTGAGGGATTCCACGGTGGCCATTGCCGTGGCTTACGCCGCCGTTGTTTCTGCACTAAGCATTGCTAGAACTCCACCCAACATAACGTCTCTGTGTTCGCCTTTATATAGGGTCTACTCTCGATCTACTGTTTTACATTTCATTTTGTTTGTAACATTTTCCTGTTTCAAGGCTGCTGTAATTTCTTCCATCGAGTTGCTTTCTATTTAACTAGTAATTGATTATGAATTTATATTTCTTTCGGTTCTTAATATTTGATATTAAAAAAAACACACAAATTAAGAAAAATAACATCAGGAGTAGTATTTATTGGTACATAAATTTTAAAAAATGATATAATGTAGAAAGTTATATGAAAATAGAAATAATATCACTTGTAATCTCAAATATTAATGAAAAGGTTGATAATTTTTTATTTGTAAAAAGTTTATTGAAATAATATCACTTCTAAAATCAAATATTATGATCTAAAATTTTAAGGTTCTAATCTCAAATATTAAGAACTAAAAGGAGTACTAAATTGTTGGTATAGATGTGTATTTTTCACGGCTTACGAATTTCTATAAGATTTTATATATATCTGTTGTAAATTATACAAAAAAAAAATATACAAATATGTGGATATTTGTTGTTTTCTAAAACCATTGTTTACCCAACTCCATTTTAAGTTTTCATTACTTAGGATTAAATGGAGAAGAAACCCACAGTGTGTACGATGCAAATACTCTAATACTCTTTTATATATGGGATTACGATGGAAGAAGAAATGAAGAATCAAGTATGGATTTTTTTTCCAAAGAAGTGTGACTTTCGTAAGAATTAATGTGCGAGTTTAGAATGTATTATTTTTATAAAAGTATTTTCATGGTGGTGAAAGGAACAAAAGTCCCTGTCACCCTTGATGTTGCAAGTATGTACTCAACTTCAGTGGAGAATAATGCAATAATAGATTGTTGTTGTGACTTTCATGACACACAGTTTCCACATCAAATGTATAGGAAGCATGTGGTAGATTTCTTGATATCCTTGTTACTAGCATAATCTGAATCAACATAACCCAACAAGTCTTTGAACATACTATAAACACCATACTCAAGTGAAAGGTTAGTTGTGCCAACAAGATACTTAAGTAGAAATTTCATAGCACACACGTGTTTCTCAAAAGGGTTAAACATGTATCTACTAACAACAAAGGCTAAATCAGGCCTTGTACAAATCATTGCATACATTATAGAAACTACAACAACATCATATGGAACAATTTTCATGCGATTGATCTCAACATTTGACGTAGAACATGACTTAGTGAGATCCAAATGAGAACCAAGAGGGATACTAGCATGCTTATCAACATTTACATTTAATCTATCTAGCACTTCCATAATATAATTATGTTGCGACAACCATATTTTTCTTTTAGGCCTATCACAAATGATATTAATACCAAAAATATTTTGAGCATGATCAAGATCCTCCGTATCAAATGAACCTTTCAAAGAGGCTTTAATCTCATAAATTCTAGCTTTATATTTACATACAATTAAGATGACATCCACATTAATAGACTTGTACAAAACCGGACCGGTCCCCCCCCCCCCCCCTCCCCCCCCCCCCCCGCCTGCCCGGGACAAAAATATGGGTATGGGCAACAAGTTTGGCCCTTTCGGGCCTGGCCCGGCCCGGTCCACATTTTGATGGGATGGTACGGGTAAACATTTTGGCCCGCGGGCTAACCCGGCCCGCCCCGTTTTGTTTTATACATATAATATTTTTATATATATGTGTATATAATTTATATTGTTTTGAGTGTTACATATTCTGATTGTTCATTTAGCTTGTTTGGAGTATTTTGACGAGTTATATTCGTTTGTAACACAAGATTGTAGAACTAACTTGACTGTAATGGTACTTATTATTTTTTAGTTATTTGGACTTGTTCATTTTTGTGTGTTGATTGTTATTGAACTTGTTGGTAGTGCACTATGCAAGTATAATTGGATTGAAAGTGTGTATTAAATTCATAATATTACTTTTTTTGAACGATAAATTTCGGAAAAAGATGCACAAGCAAGTACACACGGGCCATCCGGGACGGCCCGGTAGCCTGCCCGTTTTTTACATGGGTGGACATGGGTAGAGTTTGTGGCCCGGCCCGTACCTTCCGGGTAGAGTTTTTAGGTATGGCCCGGCCCGAACCGGGCCCGAGCCCGGATTTGTACAGGTATACACATTAAGAAGAACATATAGAGGAGCGTCAGATTTAACATACTTCAGAACATTGTATAAATCCTAACTTTTACAAGCAATAGTCAAACTTTTTATTCCATTGTCTAGGTGATTGTTTTAAACCATAGATGTATTTTTCTAACAAGCAAGCATGATTAGGATATTTCATGTCAATAACCTTTGGGTTGACAAATACATATATATATATATATATATATATATATATATATATATATATATATATATATATATATTAATCGAGATTACCATATAAAAGCGCAGTCTTAACATCCTTTTGCTCTAATTCATAATCATAATCAACAACAATGAACATAAGCAACTTCAAAGTTTTATACTTGATAATAGGAGCAAAGATTTTATTATAATCTTAACCTTCTCTTTAGGTAAAACCCTTAGCAACTAATATGTCTTTGAATCTAGGAGGATCAGAAGTAATCTTACTTTCCTTAACCTTATAAACCCATTTACAACCTATCCAAGATTTCCCTAGGTTCTCTAACTCTAGTCAGTTGATTGTCAGACAGAGATGGTAAAGCATTCATGGGAAGGGAAGAATTAGGTACACTAACATTAGGTTCTCTAACTCTAGTCAGTTGATTGTCAGACAGAGATGGTAAAGCATTCATGGGAAGGGAAGAATTAGGTACAATAACATTGTCAGACAGAGATTGAATTTCCTCTTTCATAGTAGTTATCCAAGATTTAGCATTAACACACTTAACAGCATACTCATATAACTCAAGAGTAAGAATATTGATCACCTCATCAATTAGCAAAGCAAATTCAACAATATATGATAATTCATTCATATCACGATGTTCAACATTATTCATATACTTTGGATTTGGATTTATTTCCCTAGGTTCTCTAACTCTAGTCAGTTGATTGTCTGACAGAGATGGTAAATCATTCATGGGAAGGTAAGAATTAGGTACAATAACATTTGACAAAACATCATGACAATCAGATTAAAAAGAAGAAGCATGAGATGTAGAATGTCATTATCTGGCATTGAGTTTTCATCTAGCCTACCTAAGTGGTGAGGTGTAGAAGCAAAAGGAAGATTTGGACCATCTGAGTCATGTTGGCTAGACTCGGAGTGTTCTATAGTGGAAGTGGTAGTACTAGAAAGGTCCACAACCACACCATTTTCTATATCATCCTCGGTGAGTTGCTAACTCGAATTGGTATGTGGAAATTTTGCTCATTATGTGAGAGCTTTCTATCTGGCTCAATAGAAGTATTTGGAACATTTTTAAAATGAAATTCATCTTCTAAAAGGTAGCATTTCTACTAGTTATAACTCTATAAGCACCAAGTTAAACAATTAAAAGTTTATAACATTTTACCCCTTCAAAGAAACCAAGCATAACACATTGCAAAGCTCTCGTATTCAGTTTACCATCTGAATGATAAGCAAAAGTTGTACAACCAAAGGGTTTTAGATGAGATAGGGTGGGTAGAGTTTGAAGTTCCCAGGGTATCTTAAAAGATATGACACTACAAGGAGACCTTTTGATAAGATAAGCATATGAGACAACTACTTCACCCCAAAGGGACTATCTTAATCTAGAGGATAAAAACATATATCTAACTTTCTCAAAACGAGTCATGTTCATTTTTTCAGCAATACCATTTTGCTGAAGAGTTCCAAGGACAATAAGGTGTCTTTTGACACCTTGTTCTAAGCAAAATGAGTTAAACTCATTATTACAGAAATCTAACTCATTATCGGTCCTAAGGCATTTAAGCTTGTAGGTTGTTTGACCTTCAACAATAAGCTTATAGAGCTTAAAGTGGTCAAAAGGCACCACTCTTATTCCTAAGGAGATAAACCCAGACATTTCTACTATAGTGGTCTATATAAGAAAGAAAATATTTTCTTTCTTCTATTGTATCTACGTGAGCAGAACCCTAGAGATCTGAATGAACATATTCTAAGGGAGTGGTGGCGTTATATTGGGATCTACTAAAGTTGGCTCTAGTAGTTTTACCAAGAATGTAAGTTTCACAAGCCTTAAGGGCATTGGGTTATCCAAGAAATTTACCCTATTTGTAGAGGTAGTGTAGCTCTTTATTACTTATGTGACCTAACCTAGAAAGCCAAACCATAGTCTGAGCATGAGTTCAACATCAATTTAACTCAAGTGATCCAACCACATGATAAAATCTATTTTTCTTTATACTTTAAAAGTGATTCTTCATCTCTAGATATGTTTATAATTCCAGCATGAGTATGAATATCACAATTAAGGACACCAAAAACACTTTCAAAAAGCAGATTTTTCCTAAGTTCGGGCATCCATCTAACATTCTGAATTAATCCGACTTTATTATTATGCATTCTAAAGGGAAAATAATATATATCCTTAATTGGTAAGACAATATGATCACCAAGTTTAACTTCACCTTCATCATGCTTATGTAGATAATAAAAGAAATGTTCATGATGTGTAGCATGCATGGTGCAACCAGAGTCAAGAATCCAAGTATTAGAACCAGATGGATCAGTAGAACAATTTAGCACATCAGAACACATGAGAACTTCATAAAGCAGAATTGTCATTAGAGTTATTAGTAAATTTTTCAGCTTCATCATATTTTTTCCCTACAATCACGTGAACACATGCCCCTTTTTACCACAATAATAACATGTGGTAGATTTCTCTTTATCTTTGTCATTTTTGTTGTTATTGCTCCCATTTTTATTCGAGTTTTGATTATTTTGCTTACTTTCATTCTTATCACTATCTTGATTCTTCTTTTTCTTAGACTTATCTTTACCCTTAACATACATGAGCTCATTTTTATCTTTAGAGTTTCCTTCCACCTTGCGGACTTTTATTTCTTCAATTTTCTATATAATAGAATCTAGCGGTTTTCTTTTAGTCAAGTCCACATGTGCTTACTGAATAACATCTTTAAAATTACTAATCTGAGAAGGAAAGGAATTCAAGATAATAACAACTTGATGAGTATCATATATTTATCCTTAGAATGTTCTAATTCTAATTTCATGCGAAGAAAAGCAACCAAATTATCATTCAAAGTAAGATTGGTATCATTTTGAAATGAAACATACGACGGAGAAGACTAATATGACTAGGCATGCTTTTTACTAGATATAGAGAAGTTAAAGTATCTCATAGGGTTTTTAGTAGTAACATGTTTGAGAACATGGCGACCAACCTCATCAGTGAGGCGTAACATAATCTCAGAGTGAGCAGTTTGATCTAGTTATTCATTCTCCTCCTCCTTAGTTCCTTTTGTGTATGTAGCAATCACAACCTTCCAACATTTTTCCTTGATCAAAATGACTTTCATTTTGACTTGGCACATAAAATCAGAGTTTCCATCGAATGGTTTGATCTTGTTTGTATCACCCATTTTGAAAGACAATAGAGAAACGGAGAAAAATACTTCAGTAATTTATGAGAGAAAAATATGAAGTACAGATTAATAAGAAATAACTTATCATTTCTATCACTTATGAACTCAACGAACTCCCTTAATCTCAGAAATTACTCAGTCATTGATTCAGATGAGAGTTTAATGTCTCTATAAGAGTTTAAACTCTTTGAAACAATCAAACCCTAGTTTCTTAAGACAGAATTAAAGTATCTTTTGGAGATATGAGGGTAGAGTAATGTAAAAAATCAAAACAACCATAGTAAGTAGATTTAAATAGATCGTAAGAACAAAGTGATGCGTAAGCTAGGTTTAGTACAGATTTGCCTACTACAAAGCCAAAGAACACTTGGAACTATAGCTAAACCCCAGATTTAAAGGAAACAAAGGTAGGGACCTTGCTCATTTGATGATATGTTGAGGATATTTGACGAACGAAGTAAAAGAACAAGATCTGGAATTAGAATCGAAGAACAAGACTAGTTCTAGATATTACAGAGCCAAGAACTCAAGATCCTGAGATAACACAAGTAGATCTAGACTTCTCTTGAATATGAAGTCAATAGAAAGACTAAAGATTTGTGATTCAGACATTATAAGTTTTGAATGACGTGGATCTTAAAGCAAATGAGGCACCGGAAGATAGATCTAAATAGAAATATATCGAAGAACGCTGGATCGAAAAGAAAAACAGTTTAATAAACCCTCAGATCTGCCTGTTCTTTCCTTGAAGCTTAGAGAATCACAAACGTATAGTTTCTTGTTCACTCCAAACGGTGTGTTCAAGCTTTAAATTTATAACCCTAGATGTAAGCTTAAAACAAGGATGCGAACCCGCAGTGTACGGGTCAATCGTAGTAAAAAGCAAGGAATTCCAGGGGTCGATCACAGGGACTTAGTGAAACAAAGGCGATAACGGTAAGCTTTAGCAATTACTAACCACAAAGCAATTAAAACAATCAAAGATGATAAAAGTCAATAAAGGAAATATGCAATTCTAGGGATTAAAGCATCTAGTTGTGGTTCCAACTCAAGATCTAAAGATAAGCGGACAAAGCTGAGGTTTTTGCATAAGGAAGGTGTTACTAAAGTGGAATAGATCACCGGGTAAGTCTCACTACTCACTAATCCAAAACCGTAACTCCCATCACCGGGTAAGTCTCAAGGAATCAAGATAAAGAACTATAACCTCAAACTAACACGCCATCTAAGGGAATAGAATCAACCTTTGCCGGGTAAGTCTCAGGCTAACTCACAAAGATGGGATGAAAGCACACTCAAACCCCAATAAAGGATAAACCTTTATTACCTACACTTATGATCTTAGGTAAACAAACAAAGGAATTACTGGGTAAGTCTCATCCTAAGCTTGCATTGGACCAGGAAAGGTGTAATAAGAATAGGATTTGGCAGACTCTAACACTTAACTCTCAGTTTCGGATCAGATAAGTCACCTCGGTCAGCCAAATTCCACCCCGGCCGAGATGTTCATCGACTGAGCGAGATGCTTAGGGTTAAGATAAAGACTCGAACTTTCAGGGTCCTACTGTGATTAAGATCATTCTATCATTGTTTTTCCCACAACCTTCAGTCAATCACCCTAGAATCACACAAAGAGATTAGCCACTCATCATCATGAAAGTATTAATCAAGTATATGGAAAGAAAGAGAATAATTGAACAAGAAAACCTTAAGAGAAAGGCTTCAATAACTAATTCAATTACCAAGCACAAGCGTTCCTTGGATAGAAATCCAACAAGACAACAACAAAGAAGGGAATCTAAGATAATCTTACAAAAACCCTTCAAAAGCTATAAAAGCTATAGACTTTCTTCCTTTAACCTTCAACAAGGTTCTTCAAATCTCCCAACTGCAGTATGACTGCAGCAGTGTATTCGGATGTATGCAGGATCTTCAGCCGTTAGCGGGTTATGCGGGGTGTATGTAGCATGTCGGATTTGTGGGAAATCCGACCCTTTTTATAGGAAAATTACTCTCCAAAGATAAGATATCTTAGAAAGATCTCTTCCCATAAAAAATAGGTAAAATATTTGATCTAGCATATCTTCTTCCTTCCAGGAGCCAAGCCCAAAAATATAAGATCTCTTTCCAAAGATAAAAGATCTCAACCAAGAATAAAATATTCTCGCTGCGTCCCAGGTGTTCGCGTCGGTCGAGTCGACTCCTCTGGATCACCTCGGTCGAGGTGACTCTGTAGTCAACCGAGGTGAGTCACAACTGAATGTGAAATCTCTCAAATCTGGTCCAAAGTAAATCTTTAATCCATGGCTATGCTTCCTGGATGTTTCTTTATGTTCCTGAATGTAGCTCCAATGACTCCATATCTCCTTTTGCTCCTTTTTGATGGAAAACGTGCCATTTTACCTACGATTACAACAAAACTAGGTGTAGACCTCGATTCCCGCAAAGGTAGATGAAATGGTAATATAATCACATATTATACATACAAACATGCATATTATTGAAGATAAAACGTCCAAACAAACCCCAATTTATAGACTATAATTCATGCTATCATTTCTCTGGTCATTGAACACACGATTTACGCCGATTCATGTTCAAGAATGCAAGATCTACCAAATATTAGAGAGATCCTTTGAAAAAACAAGCTTTGATACCAATTTCTAAATCGAATATTGTAATTTTTAACATAGCAAAAGTTCATAAAGAACAAGATGTAGAGTGATTTGTTCAAGAACACAAAGCATACCAAGGTTTTTTTTTTTACAAGTTTTGGATAAAATTCCTACGTCCCCGAGATCTCAAGAAGATCCAATCCACTATCATCTCAAAAACCAAACTTACAAGAGATTACATGTAACACCCCAAGTTTCACAACTCGGGGAGTTACTAGTTAGGACCTCACAGTGGGTCCCGACCTTAGTTTGACAACAACTTAACTAGATCTTACAACAAGGCACAAATAAGGAAAATCATAAATCAAAAAGTAGGTTTTAACAAAACAATGAATGTGACCAGAAACTGACAACCGGAAACAACAAAGTCTCATAAACTGAAAAAAAAACAGTCATAACTAAAAGACCAACAAAAGGAACTGCACCCCATCCTAAGGAGTACGACACCCCGACTGTCCACTACCATCCGGATCACTCGGCATCTGCTCTAACCTGTGTCAAATCTAAACAACAATAAACGATTAGCTAACTAATCAAATATAAGTAGAAGGATAAATAGCACAAGCACACAGAAGATGAATATAAACAAACAACATGCTGGCACACAATTAGGTTATTATCTGATAACTTACGTGATTCACTTTATCCGATTTGAAAAGTTGTAGCACGAGAAATCTTAAGATTCTTGCCTCTGTTCCTTATCCAACTGGTGATGGTTTGACACACCTCCGCCGGTGGCGTCCCCGCAAACCAAGTATGGACTAGTCCCGAGAGAAACCCTCAGCGCCCTCGGGCTAACTGAGCAGAATGCTACCGCCCGTTACTCTTAGGCCAGGTATGTAAGTCAGTCGATGATTATTATAAGGTATACTAGAGCACACATCATTCACACACCACTATCATCATTCACACTCATATTGACAGTTAGCTAAGTAAGCCCAAAGGACTTACTTGAAATAGATCTCGACTCTCGAATTTGCAATTCGATCTGTAACAGTAGAAATTCAGTGGCCTGTCAAAGGAGGCAAGTGTGTCAGCACACTTCCTAGGTAATCAGAAGTCTAAGACTTCTAAGATAAAAGATCTTATTAGAACAGAACTGACTACAATACTAATTTATGGTAAAATGACTATTTTATCCTTGGTCCCGAAACTTCCAAAAATTCCACAATTCTAGCCTAAACTCTCCTTTGAGACTACAAAGTCATAATCTAACTCCTAAAACTGAGTTTGTTTACAAACTGGCAATTTACCTATTTTCCTATTTTCCGAAAGATCGTTAAGGTCCAACTTCGGCTTCAAATATGAAAATCGTATAAACTCATAAAAATTCTGAAATAATTCCCTAGATCATATATGATATCTCATCTACTCCTAGGAGCAAGAATTTCTCAAAACTGTTCAACCCTCGTTTCTATAAAAATTCCCAAAGTTGGTTACAATACGCACCTTTCCTATACTTAGCCAAAATCTTCATTGTTGAAAACTAACTTAACTACTCCACTTTGCGAGCTTATAACTTCTAATCCGACCATTCATTTCTTCTCGAATTTTAACACGGTAAACTACGTATATCTACCTATTATGTATTGAAAATTCAACGGTGGATCTTCTATATAACTCTTTAATATTGGTCTCCAACTATGCCCGTTTCCATCTTATAAAATTGAAAATAAAACAAGGTATTTCACTTCTATTTCTCTTGCCCCTCATTCTTGTTTTACAGCAGCCCAACCTTCTTAGAGTTCTCTAGTTCGACTCTCACCGAACACACTGGTTTATACACTCTAACTCGCACACCCTAGGTTCTACTCCCATGGAGTTCACTAAGCACATAGACTCACTACATCTATGTCATAAATAGAAGTGAGAGAGAGCTGACCTCTTACTGAACTGGGGTGAGTCTTGACTCGTTTTGTTGATGATCCAAGGGGTGACTACAGCCTATCTCACTGTTGCATCGATGGGGAAGCAGTCCAGCACAAGAAGGAAGGTGTAAGATACATATTTAACTAGTAAGGAGATGACAGAAGGGACGAAGATGCAGATAGGCCTTTACCCGGTTGTACTGAACAAGGTTGAGTGCAGTTCGATCCAGAGGCAGTATTGGCCGCGAGGGAACTGTAAGGGACAGATGATGAGTGTAGTACGATGGAAGTCGGTAGAGAGAGGAGGAGCAGAAGACTCACCAGTCAGTAGTAAGGTTGCTGCTCGTCCACGAGAGGGAGCCCGATCGAGTTGCTAGTTTCTTCTATCCGGAAGAGAACTCGCTGCACTGAGAGTCTCTTGTTAGAGATGCAACAAAACGTTGTACAGATCAGAAGGTAAGGGAGGGTAAAACTCTACCGGATTTGTGTACTCGTTGTGTAGAAGGGAGGAAGGAGATAGGGTGCACTGCTACGGCTCCAATGGCTCAGCGTTTGTCTCTGCGTCGTTAGAGGGATGTACGTGTGCAGAAGCCTGGTGTCCGATGCTTCGTTGCTGCCTTCGTCTGATGATAGGGAGTCGGGAGAGAAGGAAACGCTATCGATCTGTTGCCAGCGAAGGAAGGGAGGATATGACGGTTGCTTGTGAATCTGGACGGGAATAGGACTCGCAGCGCACAAGGAAAAGAGATCGGGATAGGCTTGATTGTCTGCGTGAAATCCGGGCAGTTACCATCTGGTTAACGTTCATCAGCGGCGTGGGATTTGCACGACCAGGGTCTTCATGGGCTGCGACAGAGATGGCCAGCTTCTCTTCTCTCATGCTGGGCTGGACACGCTGAGCTGCTGGACACGAACTGGGCTGGGCACGTTGAGATGTTGGACATGAACTGGGCTGGAGTAGGCTGACGGGCTGCTTAAAACATAGGAAGAAAGGTGGGCTGAGCTTGTAGAAGCTTGTCAAAAGAGTGTCATGGCTTATCAACCCCATGCATGTCTTTGTCACGAGGTTGTCTTGATCTCGTCGTAACTTGTCATGGTCTCGTTAAAGTTTCGTCTTGACCTTGTCTTGGGCTCGTCTCCATCTCGTCACTAGGACGCTATGACTTTGTCAAAGACAAGTCATGTAGAAAATTAGGGTTTGATGGACTAGGGTTTATTATAAGAAACTTATCATTTTATGTGAAGAGAAGTTACATAAAATGATGAAATTTGAAATATTGTGTCTAACTAAGTAGATAGATGATTCTCAACGGATCAAAGTCCGGTTTGCTATGGAATAAACGGAAAGAAAATTTTCGGATATTACATCAGTACCCCCTTAAAATAAGTTTCGTCCCGAAACTTAGAATAAGGTATCTCCCCAAAACATTCTCACTCTCAAATTGTATACTCTGGCCTCACTCAAAATTTTCTTATTTTCTAGCATGCAACTACTCACGAACTTAATTAGACATTACAAAAACATAAACACTCATTTAAACATATAAACACAGAAGTCGTACAATTAGCATCTAAGTACTAACCCGTCGGTACTGAGGTAGCGGCTAACTCCGCAAAGAACTCAGGATAGCTACGTCTAATACTCTCCTCTGTCTCCCAGGTAGCCTCATCGGCTCCTCGTCTAGACCACTGAATCCTCAACATCGGTATCTCCTTAGAATGTAGACGTCTAGTACCGCGCTCTAGGACGGCTATTGGGTACTCTACAAAAGTGTGGTTTGGCTCAACTATCAGATCCTCATGGCTGATGACGTGTTTGGGATCCGGTATGTACTCTCTCAGCTGAGATACATGAAAGACCGGATGGACTCCCTCCAATCTCGGTGACAGTGCTAATCTGTAAGCAACCTCCCCGACTCTCTCCAAGATCTCAAATGGGCCGACATATCGGGGACTCAGCTTTCTCTTAATGCCGAAATGCCGGAAGCCTCTCATCGGTGACACTCTCAACCACACCTGTGCACCTACTCTAAACTCCAGTGGTCGACGCCTCTTGTCGGCGTATGATTTCTGACGACTCTGAGCTGCTAACATCCGCTCTCGGACTAAGGCAATCCGGGCGATGTCATCCTGTATCTGATCTGGAACTACTCCCTCAGCCCTGCTAGGTTCGTCCCATCACAATGGTGTGCGACATCTCCGTCCGTACAAAGCCTCATAAGGTGTCATCCCAATAGATGCGTGCCAACTGTTATTATATGAAAACTCTACCAGAGGGAGATGATCTGATCATACTTGTCCCCAATCCAGTACACAAGCTCGTAACATGTCCTCTAACGTCTGGATGATCCTCTCAGACTGACCGTCGGTCTGTGGGTGATAAGCCGTGGTAAAGTGGAGACTCGTCCCCAAAGCAGTATGTACCTGTTGCCAAAATCTCGAGGTGAAACGTCCATCCCTATCGGAGACGATAGTCCTCGGTACCCCATGGAGTCTCACGATATGTCTGGTAAACTCCTCAGCTAGACGACTTACCGGCCACGTTTCCTTAATCGGCATGAAACGTGCGGTCTTCGTCAGATGGTCTACTACCACCCAAATAGCATCAAAACCTCTCCTGAGCCTCAACCCTGTGACAAAATCCATAGATATATCCTCCCACTTCCACTGTGGTACTGGAAGTTGGTGGAGTTCTCCTCCGGACCTGCGATGCTCAATCTTGACCTGCTGACAGGTCGCACACTGAGCTACATACCGAGCCACATCAGGCTTCAAACCACCCCACCAGAAGGAACGTCTCACGTCCTTGTACATCTTACTCGCCCCAGGATGTACTGAGTATGGGGTAGCGTGAGCCTCACCTAGTATCCTCCGTCTCAACTCACTGTCTGATGGCACACAGATGCGGTCCTGACGTCTCATCACTCCATCAGTACCAATAGTGAACTGAGGTGCCTCATCTCGAGACATCCGGTCTCGGATCCGGGTCAAAGTCGGGCATGTCTCCTGCTTCTGTCGGATCTCACCCAACAGATCAGGAAGTAACTCTAAGGTGGCTAACTGATGAGCTGTATCGGGGAACTAGATCTCTACCTCCAACCAAGCTAAGTCTCTATGTAACTGTGGTTGTACTGTCAACCGGGCTATCGCCTTCTCCCGAGGCGTCTTCCGACTCAAAGCGTCAGCAACAACATTCGCCTTCCCGGGGTGGTAGAGAATCTCAAGGTCGAAATCCTTGATCAAATCTAGCCACCACCTCTGGCGGTTATTCAACTTCAGCTGAGTGAATATGTACTTAAGACTCTTATGGTCTGTGAAGATCTGACAGGTCGCCCCATAGAGATAGTGACGCCAAATCTTAAGAGCGTGTACAACTGCAGGTAACTCTAGGTCATGTGTGGGGTAGTTCTCCTCATACGTCTTCAGTTGTCGAGACGCATATGCTATGACCTTACCCCTCTGCATCAAGACACACCCCAAGCCCAGCTTGGATGCGTCACTGTACACTACAAAGTCCTCTGTACCCTCAGGCTGTGCTAAAATCGGAGCAGACGTCAATCTCCTCTTCAGCTCCTCAAAACTCTGCTGACACGGCTCAGACCAAACAAAGCGAGTAGTCTTCCTCAGAAGGCAAGTAAGTGGCCGGGCAATCAGAGAAAACCCTTCCACAAACCGGCGGTAATAACCTGCCAGACCCAAAAAGTTGCGAACCTCCTTAACATTCTTCGGAGGTTGCCAAGAAGACACTGCCTTAATCTTCGCTGGGTCGACCTTAATTCTCTCAGCAGTCACTACATGGCCTAGGAAAGCCACCTCTGACATCCAGAACTCGCACTTGGATAGCTTCGCATATAGCTGGCTATCCTGTAGAATCTGTAAAATCGTCCTCAAGTGCCCGGCATGCTCCTCTCGACTCCTAGAGTAAATTAGGATGTCGTCAATGAAGACCACTACAAACTGGTCTAAGAAGTCGATGAAAATCCCGTTCATCAACTCCATAAATACTACTGGCGTATTAGTGAGCCCGAATGACATCACTACAAACTCATATTGGCCATACCTAGTCCGGAATGTCGTCTTAGGTATGTCCTGGTCTCTCACCCTCAGCTGGTGATAACCCGATCTCAAGTCTATTCTTGAGAACACTGACGCTACCTGCAGCTGGTCCAGCAGATCATCTATGCGAGGCAGTGGATACTTATTCTTGATGGTGACCTTGTTCAACTCCCTGTAATCAATGCACAGCCTCATCGATCCATTCTTCTTCCTCACAAATAACACTGGTGCTCCCCAGGGAGAAACACTAGGGCTTATGAAGCCCTTCTCTGCTAACTCTTCTAACTGCTTCTTCAGCTCAAGCAGCTCTATCGGTGCCATACGGTACGGGGCCTTCGAGATCGGTCTCGTGCCCGGCTCTAACTCAATGTTGAAATCAACACTCCTCTATGGAGGTAGCCTTGGCAGGTCGTCACTGAATACCTCTGCAAACTCGCATACCACTGGTATCTCCTCTATTGTCTAGCTCTTGCGCTCCTTCATGGCATAACACCAGAAGGCCTCGCAACCCTGTGCTATCAGTCTCGCTGCTCTCAATGCGCTGATAACTGTGCCGGACTTTCCGAGGTCCCAACCTCGGAATATCACTCTGTGACCCTCCTTAGTGGCGACAGTCACAGTTCTCCTACCAATGTATAAGACCGCTCCATGTCTAGTCATCCAATCTATCCCCAGAATCACGTCTTCATGCGCTAAGGGCATGACTAGAAAATTTACCAACCAATTCCGGATTCCTAGATGAATAGGGCAGTCAAAAATCTCTCGGGATCCTCTAATCTTACCCCCATCAGGTAAACCAACCACAAAAGGTGTACCCTCTACGGTAGCTAAGGACAACCTATGTACGCATGCATCTGATATAAAGGAATGCGTAGCACCCGTATCAAACAAAACACGCACAGGTAAATCATGAATCCAGATAGTACCTGTGGTCGCAGGTGTCGCTAGCTGATCAACACTCCTAAGCTCAAACACCCTTGTTGGGGCTCCTCTGGTATCAGTAGTACCACCACGTCCCCTGCCACGGCCTGGTCCCTGTGCAGTACTGTGTGAGGCAGGATGACCTGAAGCCCGATACTGCTGCTGACTCGGTGCTCGGTACTGAGGAGGCCTCTGTCCACTCCTATCAGCACCTGCAGGCGAAGAACCCTGCTGTGACGGAGCTTTGCCCTGATGGCAGAAAGTTGACCGGTGTCCTGGTTTCCCACAAGTGAAGTAGGTAGTAGGTGGCCTCTTATAGTCTGGTATGAGATGATCCCGACTGCCGCAGTTAAAACACTGTCGCTCTCTGCCAAAAGTCTGAGCTGTAGTGTGGTAGCTCGACTTCCCCTGAGTCTGCCCTCGTCCAAATCCGGATACCGCTGTACCACCACTAGCATAACCTGTCTTCTGTCTCTTATCCGGCCTACCGGACTGAACTGCTCTCCTGGAAACTGACCTATCTCTCTCATTTGCAGAAGCCCTATCCTGATAATCTGACAAAGTCTAGCAGCGAAATCCGGCTAGATAGGAACGGGTGCTCTCTCTCAATCTCCGGGAGAAGAGGTAAACATGATGCTCTTCCGGAGGTGCAGCTGGTCCAAGTAGGGTTAACTCCTTCTGAAACTTCTTGATGGCAGCAGCAATCAGAATATCCTCAAATCCCGCCTCAATGAAATCCTGAAACCTCTCTCTCCTCAGCGAGACAGGGCAATACCTCTCTCTAACAATGCTCCTCATCTGCTCCCAACTAGTGACTCGGCTATGAATGGTCCGCCACCAGGAATGAGCATCCTCCGTGAAACATGCCTGCACCAAATCCACCTGTCGATCCTCTGGGCAACGTATCGCCTCTAGGGCAGTCTCTATCTGTCCAATCCAATGCTCCACCTCTAACCCTATCTCTCCACTGAATGAGGGAACTTTCTGAGAGTTGAAAGCCTTCAACCACTCATCCGGTCTCGGTGCTCTAGACCCAGCAGGAGCTCTATCAGCCTCAACTCTCCTTTCAGGTACAGTCGGCATGAGGCACTCCCTGTGTCACCTGAACTGACCTGACCGGTATTGGTGGTACCTGGGTAAGTCTCTCTGCTCTGGCAGCTTCCTCCATACGCTCGATGTATGCACGGTACTCTCTGTACTCAGATGCTCCAATAGAAACACGTCTTGACTTAGTCGAACGTGCTCTCTGCGCTCCAGACCTAGCAACGGTCTCATTCCTGACCTCGGGACCTACACTCTCAGCTACCTCTTCCACAGCAGCATCTGGCATGCTAGCTGCCGGTGGATCCTCTCGAGGGACTCATCCTCGACCTCTCCCTAGTGGAGGTCTACCTCCACGACCACACCCTCTAACAACAGGGGTCCTATCAGCTCGATCCTGTCTAGCTGGAGGAAGAGGGGGAAGACCCCTACCTCGGCCAGTCGCTGGTGTAGCCCTAGTACGTGCCATCTGCACGAGCGATAACAACTACAGTTATAATCTAATCTAATCTATCATAAGCAGTAAAAGTCTAAAGTGAAAATGATAAGAATACTGAGATCCGCGGAGGTAGTAGTGGTCGTCCGTACTTTCTATCCCAACCCGACTATGCATGCATTTTAAAACCAAAATTCCTTTGGAAAACTCATACCCCTTTCGGGTTCTGCTTATTTACTTATATGACCTTTTAGAAGATTTCAAGTGCCATTGTTGCCAACCTAGAGCTCTGATACCATGTTGTAACACCCCAAGTTTCACAACTCGGGGAGTTACTGGTTAGGACCTCACAGTGGGTCTCGACCTTAGTTTAACAACAACTTAACTAGATCTTACAACAAGGCACAAATAAGAAAAATCATAAATCAAAAAGTAGGTTTTAACAAAACAATGAATGTGACCAGAAACTGACAGCCGGAAACAACAAAGTCTCAGTTACAAGAGTAAAGAGTTTAATAGAAATCCAAACAAATTAAAAGGAAAGTAGAACAAGTTAAGATATACAATCACACGAGTATGAAAGTCCCAAGATTTTCTTCATTCCCACAACTAGAGCTGTCAAAAGTTGACCCGACCTGTGAAACCCATCCGACGAACCCGAATCCCAACTGACCCTGATAATTTTGAAAAACGAGAATACCCAAAACCGACTCGCTTGAAACTGATTTAACCCAAAGTAATAAATGACCCGAAATAACCCGGCCCTAATGACCTGATTTCTCGAATAACCCGACCCAAAGTAACCCGATAGACCAAAGTGGCCCGACCCGAGTGACCCAATAGACCGAAGTGGCCCGCCCGAGTGACCCGATAGCTCGAAGTAACCCGGCACGAAATAACCTGACTTGAAGTAGCCCTACCCGATATGACCCGATACCCTAAGTAACATATAGCCCAAAGTAACTCGTCCTGAAGTAACCCGACCCAAAGTAACCATGTCCGAAGTAACCGGACCCAAAGTAACCCGATCCGAAGTAACCCGATAAGAATATAATGACATAATCTATAGTATAAGTTTATATTATAAGTCTATAATGACCTATTAGATGCATGTTACATAATCCATTCTATAAGTCGAATATGAAGATGTGGTTAAATATCATTTCGATCAACAAATCACCCAAATATTTGCGGATAATTATTCAAACCGACTAAAATCGTTTTCACATAAATAGAATCCATACTATAATTTTTAAGAATAAACATTTTATGGAAAAATTTTTTAAGAATAAATATTTTATGGATAAAATTTTTATTTATTATATTGTGTATACATATATACATAAATACATATTACATAATTCATGCTATAAGTCTATAATGACATTCTTCAACTCCGACACGATAAATGTAAGGTAACGATGATTTTAACTCATTACAATAACTTTTGATTTTAACTTATGGTTTACTAATTACTTATTAAAAATATTTTTCAACTTTAATTTTTGAGTTTCGATACACGTATTAAAGTAGGTTAATGTTCAAGTACGGTTTACCTTTTCCGGTACGGTTGTGCGGCTGCGTGTGCTGCTGACACGTGTCCAAAAAAATAAATTTATTTTTTCCATAAACAATTGGGGTATATTTACTTAATTGAAACATTAAAAAGCCTAGCTACTACTATAGTTTTTCAAAAAGGCATAGTTACCAAAATTGCCCTTTTTCATAAACGAATGAAATTTTTTTTGAACTACCATTTTATAAACTATGCACTATTCTCTTATAAACTATGCACTATTCTCTTATAAACTTTGAACTATTCTCGTATAATTAATGAACTATTACTTTTTAATATATTATATCAAATTATTTATAAATTAATCGTTTATATGTTATGAACTATTTAATTATAATTCATGAACTATCATTTTATAAGTTATGCACTATCCTTTATAAGTTTTGCACTATGAACTATTCAATTATAATTCATGAACTATACTTTTATAAGTTATGAGTTATCCCTTTATAAGTTTTGAACTATCATTTTCATTTGTTTCTGAAAAAAAAAAAATTTGGACACGTGTCGGCCGCGTGTGCAGCCGCACAACCGTACTGGAATAGTTAACCGTACTTGAACAATACCCTATTAAAGTATACATTTTACATAATACATAGTATAACTGTATAAATATATATGATGACGCTTTTTAAGTATAAGCTTTTTTTTTTTTTACCTTTTTGGAGAAAAAATATGTGTTAAAGATCTAAAAATAAGTTTCTTTAAAAAAACTTGTATCAATTATATATTTTTCACTTTCATTTGTATTAAGTTATGTGACTAATTGACTATGATATATTTTATTTTACACTTTATAACAAACAAAATAGGGAAAAAAACATAAATGGGTCAAATGGATTAGTCACTTTAGATATATGGATCAAATGGATCAGTCGGATATCCAAATCCGGTTAAAGTCATTTTCAATCAAATAAATCAGGATAAAATCATTCCGATCAAACAAATCACCCAAATATTCGCGGATAATTATCCGATCCGACTAAAATCATTTTCACATACCATATTTTATAAATTGGATCAAACAAATCAATCAAATATCAACAGATTATTAGCCGATTTGGTGAAAATTGATAAATAACATTCGAATAAAATGTTACTTTCAAATAAAGTGTCAAATAATTTATATTGTGTTTCCTACTAGTTTGAGAAAGTAATAGTTGATTAATATAAAATTAAGTTAATGATATGATGGGCTATTGATCATAATCAAATTAATTGAAACACGATTCAAACTGGTTTAACCTGAACAATTGATACCCGATCTAAACCAACCCGACTCGAAACAAACCACTAAAAAGAGAGATTATTTTGACCCGGCCCGTTTGATCCCGAACATTGATACCCGATCCAAACTGCCCGACCCGAAACAAACCGCTAAAAAGAGAGATATTATTTTGACCTTACCCGTTTGAACCTGAGTCTATTGTGGCCGACCCAAACCGACCTGTCGGACCTGTTTGACACCGCTATCAAGAACCGAGCTCAACCGACCCGTTATGACCCGAGAAAAGAGGCTACCCGATAACACATTATAACCGAACAATCGATACCCGGCCCAATCCGACCCGACCCGAAACAATCCGGTTATTAACCAAAGTCTTTTTTGACCCAATCCGTTCAACCGGAGCTTGTTGTGACCCGACCCGAACCCGACTCGTTGACCCTGTTTGACACCTCTACCCACAACTAGTGGTAGAACTAGTTCATTATTCATACTGAAGCTCTCAATCTCGCTTTCAAATGTTGAGTTCTCTCGGAGAAGGAAGGGAGGAGAAGAGACGATGAGAGGAGCGGCCAAGTGTTGAGATTAGGGTTTTGAGCTCAAAGGCAGCTAACCTTTTATATCTCACAAGGGACAAAAGCATTGCGTTTCAATCAAAATGTTGCGCTTCATTTAATGAACGCAGCTTTAATTAAACTAAAGTGAACCCGACTTAGAATGTCTCTTCTTCACTAAACCCGACTCAAATTTATTCATGAGGGTTTACATGATCACGTGGGCTGGGTGAACCAACGCTAGGGCATAGTCTTCATCCTTGCAAGCTAGCATCGAGCCATCTCTAACCCGTGAAATCTAATCGAGCCGAGCACAAATTTGATTCATAGCCGGATCTTCAATTCATCATAACCCATAGATTGCTTTACACGATGAAACAATGAATGAAGTTAAAAAGGAAATACAGAATATGGTCCATTCGGAGATTATGATTTGTCTTTTTGATGAAATTGGAAGAGGGGTTTAACTCAAATAACACCGAAGCCTCTCTAAAATGCTTTAAAATAAGTCTATTTAGTCACATCAATGTCTAGTCATATAAGTTAGATATTTCACTTGTTTTATTTTAAGACGGATGCTTCTCTGATAGAGTGATAGGTTACATATATTTGTGTCTAGCATTGAAATACAATGAAGAAATAAAGATCTTGAAGACTAACAAAAATGCTAATTAATGATAGTAAATCTGGAATTTTTTTCTATGAAAGAATATAAATTGAGCAAGAATAAGGGACACAATGATAAAGAAAATAAAAATAAAGATGACAATGATGTTATTTTTGGTATTGCTAGTAACAATAATTGTCAAATTGAAAATAAAAATGTTGTGATTCATTGTCGTAACAGAAGGATCATATTTTACATGATTATTGTAAAAATAAATAAGGGATTTTTGCAATGGAATCACTGTCATTTCTATGATAATGAAATGTTGGTACGTCCTACTAAGGATGATTATAATTCATGTAACATTTCAAAAATCTATATTCTACATACTATATATATAAAAAAAAATACTGAAAGTCACGTATCATTTATTTATATATTATTTTATTATAATTTTTTTATTTATTTATTTATTTATTTTTTTATATCTTTCATTAATTAAAATCTAACTATTCTTTCATATAATCAAAATAAAATAAAATACTATTATTTAAAAAGATAATATCTATCTAATTAATATTTTTACCTTATAAATACATTTTAACTTTGATAAACAAATTGTTTATCATTTATTCATTTTCTAATATACTCTGGATTTTTTTCAAACTTAATTTTTAAATTATCGAAAATTATAATATATATTATGTTATAATAAATCAAAAATATATTTTAATTATAATTGTTAAAAAATATAATTATAAAAGTTGTGTATTTCACATTAAATTAAAAAATAAAACCGTGCAAAGTACGGAGATTACACTAGTAATTTTTGTATGACCAAAGTATGTGTTGTCTAAATTTTCTTGATCTATAGGAAGAAATTATAGTCACAACACAAATGTCTTCTTCCTTGTTTTTGTACCGAAAAATTGAGCAACGACCTCACATTAGAACCACTTTATTCTTCTTTCCACAAGCATTGTGAAATAGGTTTTTTTTTTGTAGTGAGTGACTGAGCCAGAAATTTTTGTTGCTCCCAAAACTCGAGTTATATTCCAAACACCTCCTTCCCTTCATCTATCAGTTGTGGTAGGAGAAGAGTATGAGTCATATCCATAAGAAAACGTAATCTCGCTGGAAGCAGCTACATCATATATCCGCCCCTGTCTGTAGTGATCCTTAACTCAAGGGAAAGTTAGTTACTACTTGGAGGACAGCTTGTTTCTTTGCACTTACTTTCATTCCCCATAAAAAAGCATAAATTCCAAGCACAATCAATACCATTCCCAACAAACTGCAAACGTAAATATGTCAAATTTGTGGCACTCATTTCATGTTGGATTCAATGGAAATCATAAAAAAGTAATAATGCTTCACCTTCCAAGTCTTAGGTCTACCCCAAGAAACAACATCTCTACAAGGGCCACAAATATCAAACCTACGGGGTTGAACATTGGGGCATAAGTTGGACCCTTTTTTGCTATGGTCCATGAAACCAAGTAAAACGTCAAGGCCGATGCTAGAATTCCCTGCATGCACTACCATTTGTTATTTCAAACTTTTTTTTAAAGAGATTTTAAAAAATTCATATTTTGGTAGAAAATATACGGAGTAAATTATAGTAATTAGTTGCAAGTTCCATTGTAACTTCCAAGCTTGATTGCTTCTGTTTATGCACAGTCCGATTGTCGCTGATTGAATTGATGCCAACAAACAAGTAAGCATTGTTGTCCAATATTTGAAAGGAAATGCCTTCACCATCTTCGCCTATAAGTTTTATAAACAAAGTAATTAATAAAGCAAACTATGGTATACATTATGATGATGCTTTTGTAATAATGTTTTAGGAATTTAGGACATACTTCAAATAGAGTCATGATGATCACTAGAGGAAACAAACATGCTAAACTATTTCTTACTTTTTTTAAAATACTTTTCGATGGTGTCTAAATATAAACTTGGGTCGTAAACGTAAATCGTCGGTTTAGGTTTGGCCTAGACGGTTTAGCAACGTTTTTTTTTTTAAAAAAATAGCAAATCGGACCAAGTTGACGATTTGTTCCCTTTAAAAATAAAAAAAAAACTAACCAAAACCCTTCACATAATGCTATAGAAAGATTGTGTTGCAAGTTGTAGTAGATTTTGTAAGGTTTATTAAAACAAAATGCAAGACAATATAATATAATGCTATAGAAAGTTAATTGTTGGTGATAATAAGTTATCATGGTGGTGGATATTCTGAGGTTAGTATATAAGTTCGATGGACTATTCTTCCTATTATCAATTGAATTTAAGATAAAACTTCATCGGATTTATCGGTTTATGTACTGAATTTGGACTTAATGTTTGGACCTAATATCCATGTGCATTCGTATACACATGATCCCGTTCTACCAATCCTATCAGACTTTTGACATTAGTGTGTCACAAGGAAGCAAATTATAAAACAACAAATCCAAACAAAATCATTTCATGTTGAAAATTTCTAGAGGTACAATTCATCTTACCGAGAACACTTCATTGGAAGCTTGTTTGTATGTTGAAAAAATCTATGGGACAAAATAATTTTCATTAGTATGTGGGTCAAACTTGAGTTGTGTTGTTCCATTTGTGTTATTTTAATTTGTCAAAACAATTAATCAATCTATATATACTATTAAAATAGAACCCTCTTAGTGCATATGTCAACACCTTAATCATGCCACCTATAACTTTTTGTCAAATATTTACAATTTTATCACATTTTAGTTACAATTATGCCATTATTCAATAAATATTTTAAGTCAAAATTAAAATATTTTCCATCTCATTATGCCAATTCAAAAAAAATAATTCAATCTCAATATCTTACGGTTATAAAAATAATTTTAAAAAAATAATCATATCACTTAACCGAATTTAGAGATTTCAATGGATTTTGTTTGGATTCTAGATTTTACAAAATAAATCCGAACTAAAATTTAAATCTTATGGGTTACAATATGGGATATAACAATATTTAATTTAAATATTTGTATTATTGTTAATAAAGATTTTATAATCGTTTTATTAAATTGATTTTTTTTAAATAATCGATTTTAAAAAAGGATTTTTGTAAATAAAACTTTAATTTTTTACTTATAGGTGATAATATTAAAAAATAAATTATAAATTTATTACGTAATTTTTTTATTTTAAACTTTGGCAATTATTATAAATTTAATAATTAAACTTTAATTTCTTAACATTTAGCGTTTTTTTTTATAAAAAATTGTAATTTATTTAGATGATAATTTTTAATAATTAATTGTTTTTTTTACAATTTATTCAAACTCAATCCCACACAAAGTGCGGGTATTAGACTAGTTAATCTATAAATTTAAACCTTTTGACACGACATCTAATAATAAAAACAAGCAAACACATGGTAAGATACTTAATTTGCACTTATTTAACTAAGAACGTATATGTATATAATTAATAAACATAATCATATATGATACTAGAAGAATAGTTCGTCTACGTACGGGTCCATAAATATATTTATTTTATTACTTTTATGCATATAAAATTGTTTAAGTTTTGTTCACTTAAATTATTTAAATGTTTTTGTGCATAATTAAATTGCACATATGAGAATCGGTATAATTTTTATTTTATCTGACTTGTTTATAAAAATTGTCGAAAGTATGACAATTTTAAGGGGGATAGTTCCTTACAAAAATAGCAGGTGAAATATAATTATTAGTCAATACATGTAATTATACTTTTACAAAATACATATAATCATAATTATAACCGGCATATTACTTAAAAGCTGTAAAAGATCATTACATTTGTAGTTTTATTTATCAAAATTTTTTTTTATAATTAATAGATTCTTTCTGATGAAAATCATAGTCACTATATATAGGATACAGTTTAAGATTGATTTAAAAAATAAAATTAAGATTAATAGTAATTGCATTAATTATAACATAATTTACTACAAATATCAAAATCTTATTTGTAGGTTGGATAAGAATCGGACTGCTAAATGCACGGCTTTTGATTTACTAACTCATAATTATCATGCACCGAGACTGCGCATCACAAATTAACTCTGACGCGCAATTTCAGTGCGCGACACACTTGGATTTTCAAATAAAAATTTTTTAAGGGTGACGCTCTTGATATTGCTTGTCAACGTTAATATTTTTTTATGTCATACGCATAATGAGACTGAGAAGTTATATCTTGGCGCTCAGTCTCACTTTCTCGTCAGTTATACATTAGTAAATCCGACGCAGTCTAAAAATTTATTGTGACTATTGACCAACCTGCACTATGAACCAAGCTGCATAAGACAAGCAACTCCCGACCAATAGCATCGTGCCAACTGTCTGGTTCCGGTCTCCAACATTCACCAGTGTAGTTACGTGATCAAGAGAATGTGTATGCCGAGACGAGAGCATAACTTTTCCCTTGTAGAGGCTCATTACGAGTGCTCCCCCTACGCATAAGAGTGCTCCTCCAACCTTCACTTTGCCTCTCTTTGTGTCCAAGCCCAAGCTTTCCATTCTGCCATGCAAATTGTAATACATAACTACGTTCTTATTTCTCAACCTTAACATACGTTTATAGAATTTACCTCAAGATGACCGAGAATATGAACGTCGCGATAGGGATTAAGTTAAGAAAGTTGGTAGCAAACGTAGCGTCGGTTTCTTTTAAACCATAATAGAACATCCCCATCCCCATGATTATCCTGCACGCACACAAATAACATATACGATTAAGGCTGTCCAAACAGTCTGGACTGAATCGTAAACTTACAGACCGGACCGATTCACTACTTGTGTGAAACGGTCCATAGACCGGCTACAGTCCGGTCCATACCGTTTTATTTTTATTTTTTTAAAAAATTTAAAATATATTTTTGTATGGATTAATCTGGTCCGGTCCAGGAACTTTACGGTCTAGGACTGGATTGAACAGGAATTTCCGGTCCGGTCCATTCTAAATATGTGCAAGCCTATATACGATGATCCATCATCTATAATATGCCAAGTTTGGATTGGTATTGAAGTGAATCGATGAAATACCCGGTTAAGGCGTTAAGTAGAAGCCAAAGAACAACCAACGAAGTGATATTCTTCCACTTGTCTCTATGAACAACAAATAATCAAGGATTAATTAGCTTGGCCAAGATGCAAACTAAACTCTAAACAAGAAGATGATCACAACCTTTCAAGGAAGAAAGCAAAGGGGGCAATGGAAACCGCGGCAACCAAGTGCCTATAAGTCAAGATAGCGAAAACAAAACTTCCCTCGCTCAAGATCATCCTCGAAAGGATTTGCAAACCTGTGGATATTAATTGAACCGCTAACATAAAACATATTGCGTTCGATTTCCCCCACCAATCTCTCATCCTCGACATATAGTAAAAAGAATTTACGGTCAAGAACGAGTAAAAAAAAATAGTGTATAAATGTATGTGTAATAGGTAGATGGTGAAAAATGCAAAGGGGAGAAGTACGTGAAGTTTGTGATTAGTGAACACTAAGGAATGGCTAGAGAGGTGCATGTTGATCGATCCTTACATGTTATTAATAGGAGAAACTTGAGTGAATTTGAAGTTAAAGAGATGAGTGTGAAAAACATCTATGAGAGAACGTACGTGGTTGTATGTATCACCATGAGTCATACTTATATTGCTTGCTTTTATTAGGGGGGTACTTTAGGAGCAATCTTTTCGATACCGTCGAATCATGTAATTCATTGGATACGTTTAAAAATTTAAAGATCATGTGAATTTCAAATTCATACCTAATTGTGTTTGGTGAGTCACTAGATCAAAGTAAAAATAAGTATTAGGTTGTGTTTGGCATTTACTAGTGTTTATGAGTGTTTGTAAATTTAACGGTTATTTAGCAAGCACATTAACAATAGTGACTAGTATTCTCGGAATTGTTTTTGAAACCTTGAATTTGAACAAGGGTTTATCGAGATATTTTAGTGTTTTGTGTGCGAATTGACTTTGTTGCCCTTAACCTTTATCCGTATTTATATTGTTAACCTAGTATTTAATGAACATTCTCACACCTCATCCCTTGCCCCATCGACAAAGAGAAGGCTGCTCTGGCTGCTCGTCGAAGAAGACGATGAAAGAAGACAAAATTAACTAGTAAACCCTAGCCCTCATTGTCTCACTCTTAACGGCTCCGTATTGTGGCTCTCATCGTCTCCTCAACTTTTTCGTCAATCTAGAATTCATTGTCCCCACTCAGTATCTGATTCGGTAAGTATTTTGCGTCTAAGCATAGTTCTTCTGTGTTTACTCGTTTTGTTGGAAACTTGGAATCTCATTTTCCCTTCCTTCTTTTATTTACGGGATTGAGAAATAGAATTTGATGACAGTTCTCCCCTCTCTTGTCTTCCAAATCTACACTTCTCATCACTCTCTTGTTGGAATTAGGGTTTCTTCATCGCAACCTTCATTGACATCCAAGATAGAGACTTTGATTGCCTTCTTCTCCAATTTTACAAGGTATGTCTTTTTTCCGATTCCTTATGCATAATGAATGCTTGAGTTTATTAGTCTCCCTTTTCAATGTCTTGTGTTTGCTACAAATCATAGGATTACTATACCTCCTTGGTTTACCTTTCTTGTGGACATACTTTCTAGGAAGAAGTGATATATTAGTAATAACAAATATTCAGTCCACTCTCAGCAGAAGAATAGGTCTCCACCGGTAGCTGTTAATATATCCTATTCTTATGCTTACATATAGGGATTGTTAGGTGATGATTTTTACTTCTCTCTGTCATATATATATATATGGTCTATCCTGATGAATAGACAAGCAAGCAGTGTTATCATCATTCATTGTTATGGTATCAGAGCACTGAGGATTTTTTTGTTTTTTCAACCCCAATTTCCTCCCTTTCTTCAATGGCCAATACCACCCAACATTTGCTTGCGGCTGCCGACATGGCATCTCCAAATCTTCATTTTCAGTTTCCTTCGATCAGTATTAAACTCGATCAAGATAACTACACCCTGTGGCGCACAACCATAGTGTCCGCTCTTGAAACTTTTGATTTGGAAAGTTTTGTACTGGCTCCAAATCCACCGTCGGAGACCATACCTGCAGTTGATCCTACTGCAGCCCCCATCCCCAATCCGGCATATGTCGCTTGGAAGAAGAGAGATCGCCTTGTCCTATTGTGGATTAAATCCACCCTTTCCGAATCATCGTTAGCCCATGTTGCTCTTTCAAAATCATCCGTCCTTGCTTGGACGACTCTTGAGAGCACCCACCGGGCACAAACTATGGCTCAACGACTGACGATGAAGTCACAACTGCAAAATATCACCAAGGGGGATTCCTCTATGAGGGACTACATCCATAGCAAACGCACTATTGCGGACACCCTAGCGGCAAATGCCCGACCTGTGTCCGAAGAGGACCTTATTGGCCACATTCTGAATGGTCTCGACTCCTCCTACAACGCCTTTGTCACCTCCTTCATGATGCGGTCGGAGGATATGACGGTCGATGTTCTTATCGGTCTTCTTTTACAGGAAGAAGATCACATTGCGAGGGATCTTGCTCGCCAGACTGCATTGGCCCCACCCCTCGCTGCTCATAGTACTCCTCCTCCATCAGCTAACACGATGACTAGGTCAGGGGGGTGCTCTTCCAACTCTTCTGGCTCCAACACTTCCAGTGGTCGAGTAGATTCTCGTAGCCAGGACACTCGGCGCCGTCGACCCCAGTGCCAACTTTGTGGCAAACCGGGCCATGAAGCCATAGATTGCTGGCAGCGGGGCAACCAAACTGACTTTCCCTCTCGTCGACCTAATCCCAGGGAGGTGCCGAGGCAAGCCCACATGACGGAATACAACAGCCCCTCCACCATCGATCCTTCTTGGTACTTCGACACCGGTGCTACCGATCATGTCTCTCCTGATATCCGGAAGGTCTCCCCTTCCGAAACCTACTCTGGAACCGACAAACTCCAAGTCGGGAACGGTAATCAACTGTCTATTTCGCATATTGGGTCATGCTTTCTCCATAATCTTAAACTGCCAAATGTCCTGATTGTTCCTAAACTAACCAAAAACCTTATTAGTGTTTTCAAACTTTGTCGTGACAATAACGTAATGATGGAATTTTGGCCTCACCTTTGTCGAATAAAGTCTTTTCAGGGTCACACTCTACTCCAAGGGGACGTTAACCATGGTCTTTATCGGCTGCCCTCAACCTCAAACACCACTGCCCCGTCCATGGCTCTCACAAGTGTCCGCACTTCCCTCCACCAGTGGCATTGCAGGCTTGGGCATCCTCATGAAGCAATTCTCCGCCGATTGGTCTCAAATTTTAATTTACCCGTTTCTACAAATAAGTTTCCAAACGTTTGTGATTCTTGTCAATTAGGGAAGAGTCACCGTTTTCACCTTCCTTCTTCTCATATTCTATCATCGAGACCATTTGACTTAATTTATTCCGATGTTTGGGGTCCTTCCCCGATGTTTTCGATAAATGGAAATCGTTATTTTGTACTCTTTATCGATGATTGCACTAAGTTTGTATGGATCTATTTTTTGTCTCATAAATCTCAGGTTTTTTCAACTTTTGTGCAATTTCGAAATATGATCAAAACTCAATTTGAGAGTGAGATAAAGAGTGTTCAAACAGATTGAGGTGGCGAATTTCGAAATGTATCCGCCTTTCTAAAAACTTGTGGCATTGATCATCGGATCTCTTGCCCCTACACTCCAGAACAAAATGGCGCAGTTGAACGTCGAAACCGGATAATTGTTGAAAAAGGTCTCACTTTGTTAGCTCAATCTTCTCTTCCTAAACGTTTTTGGGAACATGCTTTTAAAACTTCCACCTATCTTCATAATAGGACTCTAACACCAATCCTTGGTTACAACTCTCCATATCAAAAGTTATATAATAAAGTTCCGGATTTTGGTTTCCTAAAAACTTTTGGTTGTCTTTGCTATCCTTTCCTTCGACCGTACAATAAAAATAAAATGGATTTTCGTTCTCTTCCATGTGTTTTTATTGGGTATAGTTCAACTCATAAAGGGTATCTATGTTTTCATAAACCAACGTCCCGAATTTATATAGCTCGGCATGTTGTATTCAATGAGGTTGTCTTTCCGTTTGCAAATGACCCCACATTTTCTGTGTGCACAACCAAGCCACATTCCCAATCCACGTCATCGACTGCTATCCTAGATTTAGCAGCTTCAATACCTACTCCACCACCTCAGCCCATTCCAAGCCCAACTCCTCCCAGCCCAATAGCCCAAACATCCCCATATTATCAAACCCCACCAGCCCACACGTCCTCACATTATCAAAGTCATACTCAAAGCTCCAGGGCAAAATTATCAAACCCCATTCATCCTCCAAGCTACTACAGACCAGCCGCACATAGTCAACATCCTATGACCACCCGTGCTAGTACCAATTCCCTCAAACCAAGGACATTCATCACCGTCACTGAACCCCAACCCACGGTCGAACCAAAAACTTTCCATCAAGCCCAAAAACACGAGTCTTGGCAAACTGCAATGAAGGAGGAACATGATGCACTCATGCGCAATAACACTTGGGAGCTTGTTCCCCGTCCCGAACGGACTAATCTTGTGGGTTGTAAATGGATTTTCAGGATAAAGCGACACTCGGATGGCTCGGTGGACAGGTACAAAGCGCGATTGGTAGCAAAGGGATTTAGCCAAGAAGAAGGTGTTGATTTCTTTGACACATTTAGTCCGGTTATCAAGCCGACGACTATCCGTCTCGTTCTCTCTCTAGCGCTCTCCCATGGATGGCCTATCAAGCAATTAGACATTAATAATGCCTTTTTGAATGGTGATTTATCGGAGGAAGTTTACATGGAGCAACCTACGGGGTTTATACATCCACTCTACCCTACCCATGTGTGTCGCCTACGAAAGGCACTCTATGGTCTCAAACAAGCCCCACGAGCCTGGTTCACCAAGCTCAAGTCTTACCTTGTCTCAAGTGGCTTCCACGCCTGTCAATCGGATACGTCGCTATTTGTTCATCACTCACCAACGGTTACTATTTACATCCTTGTATACGTTGATGACTTGATAATTACAGGGACCAACCAAGCCTACATCAGCAACTTCATCTCCAGCTTACACTCAAAATTTTCCCTCAAAGACCTTGGTGATCTTCATTATTTTCTTGGTATTCAGATTACAAAAACACCTACAGGTCTCTCCATGTCTCAAAGCAATTATATTCGGGATGTCCTAGTTAAGAGCAAAATGTTGGATGCAAAGGCCATTTCATCCCCTGCCGATCCCGCGTCTCGCCTCAGTCAAAAGGGTGAACCTTTCACAGACCCAACACTCTACCGTCAGACAGTTGGATCCCTTCAATACGCGACCATCACGAGACCGGACATTGCCTTTGCTGTCAACCGAGTGTGTCAATACATGCACGCCCCCACAACTCAGCACTGGCAAGCTGTGAAACGGATATTGAGGTATCTCACTGGAACTCTTGCTCTTGGTCTACATTTCCGGTCGACAACAGCATCCTCCTTACTTGCATATTCTGATTCCGGGTGGGTATCAGACCCTGATGACTCTCGTTCCCAGTATGGGTTCGCAATATTTCATGGCCCCAATCTCATAAGTTGGACATCTCGAAAACAAAAGGTTGTGGCTCGATCTAGCACCGAAGCTGAGTATCGTGCACTTGCGTACACTGCTGCAGAACTTCTTTGGATTAAGCACCTTCTTGGCGACCTCCAATCACCCATCCAGCAACCTCCCACCCTTCTCTGTGACAACATTGGCGCCAATTTCATGTGCAGGAATCCGGTTATAAGCACACGCTCCAAACACATACAAGTGGACTTCCATTTCGTTCGTGAGCAGGTTGAGTCCGGTGCGCTCAAAGTCAGTCATGTATCCTCCTTAGACCAACTTGCGGATATCTTTACTAAACCACTTAGCAAGGACCGTATCGCCGATCTTCGAACCAAGCTTCAAGTTCGTCCCTTTCTTGAGCTTGCCGGGGGGTAATAACAAATATTCAGTCCACTCTCAGCAGAAGAATAGGTCTCCACCGGTAGCTGTTAATATATCCTATTCTTATGCTTACATATAGGGATTGTTAGGTGATGATTTTTACTTCTCTCTGTAATATATATATATATATATGGTCTATCCTGATGAATAGACAAGCAAGCAGTGTTATCATCATTCATTGTTAATTAGTTGTGAAAAATTATTTTAATAGTTGAGGATCAAACTGTCACTATACTACCATTATGCGAGTTCTTTTAATCCTTGATGATGTTTGATTTCAGATTAGAAAGAAGATGAGACATAATATTGGAATCTGTTATTGATCGATCAGTTTTGTTAGAGCAGAAGAACAAAGCTATTTATAGCTTCTCTCATGTTTACATTTATTTTCAAAGTAAACCCTCTATTTGTACATCTCCACTATATTATCCTAACCTCCCCTCAAGCTGGAGGTTGAGAGAACAAACCCAAAATGGAAATAAAACGACTGTGGACTGGCCCAGATAGGGGTTCAGTAAGGACATCAGATGGCTGCATCGATGTGGGAATATAGGATAAAGAGATAAGACCTTCAAGGAGCTTGGACCTTACAAAGTGACAATCGATGTCAATGTGTTTAGTCCGCTCATGGAAAACTAGATTTCTAGCAATATGAATGGTAGCCTAAGAATCTCAACTGACAATAATAGGAGTTATATTTGGTACCTCGAGCTCATGAAGTAGACGTGTGAGCCAAGTAATTTCAGTTGTGATGCGTCTAATATTCTGCTTTAGCAGAAGAAAGAGATATGGTAGCTTGCTTCTTAGACTTCCAAGAAATAGGGGATTGTCCAAGAGAAATGTAATAGCCACTTATTGACTTTTTAGAATATGGACAAGCAGCCCAATCACTGTCACAGTAAGCTTGAAGAGTGAAATAAGCAGCAGAGGACAATAATAAACCATAATGACTTGTGTTCTTAAGATATTTAAGAACATGAAGAGCTGCATTCCAATGATTTGTAGTGGGATGTTGCATGAATTGACACAAATGTTGCACAACAAAAGATAAACCTGGGCGTGTGTTGACCAGAAAATTCAGTTTTCCAAGAAGCTTCCTATAGCTGGTAGGATCTGGAAGCAATGGACTATCATCATTCTTTAACTTGATAGTTGGATCTAGAGGAGAAGAGACTGAAGAAGATTTGAAGAGATCATAATCCTAAAGTAGATCAGGAGCAAACTTCTTCTTAGGGCTGGGTAAAATGAGCCAAATAAAACCGAACCGAGGCTTACCAACCGAACCAATTAAATTGGTTACCAACACGTTGGTTACCAATTTAATTGGTACGGTACTACCGAACCAACTACAAAGAGTTGGTTGGTAGGTGGTAACAATATCCGCATACCACGGGATTACCGTACCAACCGAGTTTTTAAAAATAAATAAATAATAATACATACATACTAATCTTAATATAATACTTCATATATAATTATATATGCAATTATTTATGTATTAATTTTATCTTGTTATTGTCATAGCATATGTACTACAATATATGTGTTTGGTGTGTAGTCAACATAATAAATCAAAACTTTAGCTTGTTATCGTAACATCATATGTTCTGTATTAATTATTTTACTGTTACAGCTCGTGATCTATCATCTAATCTTCATTCTTTTGATAGAGAATGCTTTCAATCAAGGCTATGACCCAAGAAGGAATGCAACAAGCTTTAGCTTGATTCAAATATGAAATCATGTGAAATACAAGTCGAGATTGGACTATTGAAATCCCTAGCCTATAACTTGGGATGACGACTGCATATTAATTATTTGTGTTTGGCCTATAACTTGGGATGATGATTGCATATTTAAATATTTGTGTTTGGTTTGTAATGAAGTATGAAGTTCTATGAACTTGTTAAACACACTGTACCCGAATTTGTGAATTGTTGAATTGATGAATTTCTTGTCTTGTTTAAATATTGTACTCGAATTTGCGGATCGTTGAATTGATGAAGTTCTTGTCTTATTTAAATTTAATTTTAGAAAACATATAAGTTGGTAAAATGTCATTACCAACCGAACCAACCCAAAAAGTTGGTATACCGAAGAGTTGGTAAATGGGTTTAGATGGTTGATAATGGTACAAGATTTCTCATTATCAATTATAGTTGGTTGGTAAGTGGTAAGGGTAAAAATAAGTTGGTAATGTACCTAACCCAACCCTACTTATTCTAGGACATGATAATACCTTGAGTAGAATGAGTAAATTCAATACCAAGAAAATAACAAAGAGCCCCAAGATCTTTGATTTTGAAAGTAGAATGTAAGAACTGTTTGAGCTTGATAATGCTAGCAGAATCATTATTAGTGATCAAGATATCATCCACATAAATGCCAAGGAAAATAACATATGAGCCTTGCTTTCTATAAAACAAAGAATAATCATTCATGGAATGAATAAAGCCTTGAGATAAAAGAGCATCAGATAACTTGTAATATCACTGCCTAGAAGCCTGTTTTAGACTATATAAATACTTGTTGAGTCTGCATAGTTTGTCAGAGAAAGAAACTTCTAAACCAAGAGGGATTTTCATATAAACCTCAGTGTCAATATCACCATGCAAAAAGCATTATTAACATCAAGCTGAGATAATTCATATCCCTTTTCAACAACCATGCTTTGAATTGTGGTCATTTTAATAATTGGGGAAAAGGTTTCAGCGTAGTCTAAACTAGCCTTTTGAGAACACCCCTAAATGACCATCTGCTTTGTGTCTTTCTAAAAATCCATCAGAATTGATTTAACTTGTAAACCCATTTAGAATTGATAGGGCTAATAACTACAAGAGCAACAAAAATGGTCCAGGTATTATTAGCCTGAAGAGCATCAAGTTCAAGCTTCATGGCATTTCTCCAAGAATGTGAGGTAGCTGCATCTTCGTAGCAAATAGGTTCTGTGAGACTATGTAAATCATCAGAAACAGGTGCAAGAAGGCAAAAATGTTGTGAAGGAACAACATGAGCTATATTTGAACAAGAATTTCCACAAAATTAGTCTTGAAGATATGATGGTGGAGCTGCATTCCTTGTAGATCTTCTAGGAATAACAAGAGGTTAAATATATGTTGTAGGAATGTGATGTGGTATGATGAAGAGGTTTTAGGTAATGAAGGTGAAGATATGGGATACTGATGAATATCATCATACTTAGAAGTATGTAGAGGAGGTGGAAAGGTAAACGAATGTGGTTGTGGGGAAGCAAAAGGGAATATTATTTCATGAAATATAACATCTCTAGAAACAATGATTTTATTGGTGTCAAGGCAATAAAGTTTGTAAGCTTTCTTGCCCTAAGGATAACCCCCACAGAAACATTTAAAAACCCTTGATTGAAGTTTGTCTCTTTCTGGTTTAGGAGTAGATGCATAAGCTAAACATCCAAATACTTTGAGATGTTCATATGAAGGAGATTTGTTAAACAACTTCTGGAACAGAGACACATTAGCTAGAACTGTAGATGGCATTCTATTGATGAGGTATGTAGTTGTAAGTAAAAAATCTTCCCCAAAATAAATAGGCATAGAAGACTGAAAGAGTAAGGCACGAGTAACTTCCAGCAAATGCCTATGTTTTCTCTCAACCACACCATTTTGTTGAGGTGTGTAAATACAACTAGTCTGATGCACTATACCTTGAGAAGAGAAAAATTCTTTGCCCTGATTGCTAAGCCCTAACTCAAGAGCATTATCTGATCTAACAATCTTTATTCTCTTACTGAATTGAGTGTAAATCATCTGCACAAAAGCCTTTAGCAAAGTGAAAGCAGAACCTTTTGTCTGTAATAGATGAACCCAAGTAACTCTAGTGAAATCATCCACAATAGTAAGAAAATATCGATGACCATCATGTGTAGCAGTATGATAAGGGCCCCATGTATCAACATGAACCAAATCAAATGTTGCAGAACTAGTAATGGAACTAGATGGGAAAGCAAGCCTATGTTGTTTAGCTTTAGCACAAGTGTCACAAGATACAACTTGAGAAATATTTCTTTAATGAGAGCATATGTTCTTGAGTTTGGTCAAAGGTAAATGACCCAATCTAGAGTGCCAAACAAAGACATCATTAAAATTTTGTGAAACAAAATTATAACTCGACAGATTATCAATGTATTTATTTAAGATCAAAATCTTATCAGCAGCAGTGGGGTATAGTCCTCTCTGAACATCACCAAGAATTAGAGGCCTCTTGTGAAGAAGGCCCTGCAAGAAGCAGACATTGGAAGTAAATGTTACTGTGCAATTCAACTGTGTTGTCAACTTATTGATGGAGAGCAAATTGATTTGAAGTTTGGAACATAAAGGACATCCTGTAGAATAATCTCACATGAGAGCCTAATTGTTCCTTGTTGATGAACATAAATAGAAGTTCCAGTAGATAATTTGACAAGGAAAGGTTCATCTAGAACATTGATATTAGAAAAATGTGTTATATCAAAACGCATATGATCACTAGAACCTGAGTCAATTATCCATGTAATATGTGAAGTAATTCCTGTAGAAGAATTAAAAACAGAAGAAAGGATTGATGTACCAACAATGTTTGAATAAGCAGATTGTCCATTCTTCAAAGATGATCCAGATGAAGGTGAACCAGGAAAAGCCACAACATTGAACTGTTGAGTAAGCTCAAGATATGGTTGTACTGATCAACAGTCATAGAATTGTTGACTGTAGGAGATGAATCATGAGAAGATCCTGAGATGAAAGGTTCTTGTTGAGTCAGAGGAGTGCTAGCAGCATCTGAATTTCCAACCTGTGCAGCCATTTTATAATTTCTTTGACTTTGATTCTGATTCTGATTTTGAGAATTTTCTGAGCGTGATTTCCAATCCTTTGGATATCCATTCACCGTATAACACCTACCGACAATGTTTCCAATATCATTGCAAAAAGTGCAAGTCGGATGAGGATTTGTAAGCCTCCTAGATTCACTATTGTGCTGGTTGTTACTCTGACTTTCATTCTTGGAGCCACCAAAATTCATGGAATTCCTAGAATTATTCTTTGAAGATTGTTTAATATTCATTGAAGCATAATAAAAAACAGCCTTAGCTTGAGCATTGATTTCCCTGTGTTTCTCTTCTTGAATCAAAGTAGAGAAAATTTGATTCATATCAGGAAGAGAAGATCTCATGAGTAAATTTCCACGAATGATAGCATAAACATCATTCAACCCCATCAGAAATTGCATAACACGCTGGTCTTATTCATTCTTTACCATAGCAATGCTTGCTAGACAAGCAGATCCCAATTTGCAGGCCGGAATAGTCTTTAGCGAATCTTCTTCATTCCATATTCTCTTGATCTTTGTGAAAAAGTTAACTATGCTATCTGAACCTTGAGAGATAACAACAAGACTTTTACGAACAAAGAATAATTGTACATTATTAGGTTGAGGAAACCTTGCATTTACATCTTTCCAATTGTCTTGTGTAGAACCAGAAAAACTATCACCAATTTTAGGAATCATTGCACCTCGCAGCCAAGATATGAACATTTCATTACATCTCTCCCATCTATGAGCATTCGGAGAAGTCGGAAGAGGTCTAGGAACGCTCCCATCAATAAAACCAATCTTGTTCTTTACAAATAAGGCAGACATGACATTGCGTCTCCAAGCAAAAAATCCATTGCCATAAAAAACACGAGAAACGAGAGCCATACCAAGCGATCAGAAGGGTGGAGGTACATTGGATCGTTATCATTCTGTCAAACCCACGCGTTCGGTTAGCTTGATTTTGGATCGGGCTTTGATTATTCATCTTGAAAATCAAATATTTGGGGAAAATAAATCCCAAGGGAATCAAAGGAAGCATATGAGATGAATTGATCAAAACAAAATGATCAATTCAGAAATCAATATGTGTGCGGAAGGAGAACGAAGGAATTCGAGCATCTTGCTCTGATACCATGTTTGTTTTCAAAGAAGAAAGAAGAAGAGACAGAATATTGGAGTTTGTTATTGATCGATCAGTTTTTTACAGTAGAAGAACAAAGCTATTTATAGCTTCTCTCATATTTACATTTATTTACAAAGTAAACCCTCTATTTGTACATCTTCACTATATTATCCTAACAGATGAATGTCGGTGTATAGTTGGGGTCCTTGGAATGTAATATATCACTTTCTAGACATCTAGGGAGAAATTATTATGGGTAACCTTCTAACATACATAAGCAAGTAGAATCACTACAATTTCTAGTAATTCAAGGGTACCGATGGTGAAATGTGTTGTTTTGTGGAACAATCTTATGTACTACTACTTTTTCGTCTATTGGTTGGTTGGACTTCCTTCAAGAAAAATACAATTAACTACTTGTATATCATGGACAAAAGTAGCAAGTGTAATTTTTTTCTAATTTTACATGCGTTCAAGTTTCATGCCAACAAGAACAATCTCTTCTATTCTTTTCTTAATTTTTAGTCTCAATTTTGCATGCATATTATGTCCAGTATGATATGTGTTCGCTCCAAAAGGTGCACACAAAAGTCTTAAATTTATAACTCGATCTATTCTCCTAATCTACCTAGCGAGCCCACAACGTATGGGTCGTTTCGTAACAAGGAAAGTATTTCGAGGTCGAACACAAAGATTAAGGTGAAATTAAATCATTCAAATGATCATGGATAGTACAAATCTAGACTAAGAAGAGAGAAAGAAAGAAATAAAGAAATGAAAATCATGATACTTTTGGTTGGATTTTACGGTGATCAATCAAAGATCAAAAGCATGCAAGGTTATCAAGCAACACAAACAAGGGGTATATGATCAATGTAAGAAAAGCGGATTTTAGAGATCAAGATTTCCGGTTATGGCATTGGACTCAAGCTTCTAAACATCAAGGACAAAGTTGCGGTTGTTGGGAAAGAGCATTTCTCCTATGGGAACAATCACCGGGTAAGTCTCATGTTCCAATAGTCCCTCACCAAAGTCTATTACCGGGTAAGTCTCAAGGATGTAAGGTTGGGAATTCTACACAAACCGGACCACTACCTATGGGTCAAACCCTTCCTTACTGGGTAAGTTTCGGAAAAGGTAAGTCTTATGCAGTAATCCTAGCACACTCAATCCAATAGTGGCTTTTGAGACCTCTACTACCTAGAGTTCATCATCTTCTATACCTAAGGGTGAAAATTACCGGGTTGGTCTCATTCTTCACTTAGTTTGGTCACCCTAAGCTAGATTCAACTCAACAAAAACTAGGAATTCAACAATCTAACATCCTAACATACAGATTCATCAACATACGAACAATAGAAGTAGAATCTCGGGTGGATCATGAGCATTTCGGCCGAGATAGTATGAAGAACATGCCGAGATTTTGGTATGAGCTAGGGTTCGAGCACACAAGTCATCCTAAGTTACATTCAACTCCATTCTACCATCATCCAAGCCATAACCATCTATCCATCACCCTAGAATCGCATCTACTTAGCCAACAAAATTTATTTCAAGATCAATAACCATCATACAAACACACATGCAATCCATAAAAAGAAGATGAGGAAAAAGGAAAATGAAAGCAATCAAACTTAACTTAATAAGAGTTCAAAAACAAGTCTTACAATCTCCAAATGTAGCTCCAAGTTATATTCTTACAAGCTTTCACAAGTTTCTCACTAAAAGCACTCAAAACTCACTCTAGATCTCAAGTCTGATGTGTTCTTCCCTCTCACCAAAATAGAGTGCTCTTCTTTTCATCCCAACCCTCTATGGAATAATGGATGGATCCCCTGGACAAGCTGCAGGTTGCACATACAAACCCACACTCAACCCAAGAAAAGCAAAGGTCGGGCATAGAAGTTGTGTGCCAAGTCTCAAGTATGCCAGTGCAGGAATTTCGGACAGAAATCTCTACCGAAATTCCTGACTTGGACCGAGATTCTGTCAATTTTTGCTTGGATCATAGTTCACCATGAGTTGGTGCATGGTTCGCACCAACTAGGGCTTTTGTGCTCTTCTTTCTTTCAAGCTTGCCTTCTTTGTAACCTCGAATTCGAACCACCATGAGGCATGATCCTCAAGTATGCCAATAACATCCAAAAGTTCATCGAAATACCTACAAAACCGACAAAAGCTAGTGTAGACATCTTTTCTAGCAATATGACTCGATTAAGCATAAATGTCACGAACCAATGTCAAACCATCCATGAACAAGGGGAAAAACTACCTAAATGAGTGACTAAACTAGGGTCATAAATCATGTCATCAAAATACCCCATACTTTCCACTTGCTTGTCCCCAAGCAAGGTTCAAACCTAAAGTACAAGATGACATGAGTTACGAATGCGGAAAAACAAAAATCTTTTTGCAAATGTGCTTCTAATCATAGATCACCTTCATAGTGATGTTTCATGGCAAAAGATGGAGCAATCATGTATTGAAGAGAACAAAGGCATGGAAAGACAATTACACTTTACCCGGAATCATACATGAAAAGCAAATTGAGAATGTTGAGATGATCATGAGGATGTCAAATCTAAATCACTAAGTCATAACACATGTGCATAGAGGTCGTAAGGACTTAGGAAAGAAGAGGCAAAGAAACGTGTTAGAGGTGGGAATTCTTTTAGGCCATGTGATGCTAATCCGGGAAAGAAAATAACTCCACAACTTCATTTTGTTCATCATCCACCATAAGTGTAATTTTTTCTCCTTCTTTTTCTTTTAGTTCTTTTCTTTTTTTCTTTTTCTTTTTATTTCACTTGAGAAAATGGCATTGGTGCACAAAAGCCTAAACCTTTGTTATTAGCGGTCCTCGGAAATTTTCCGAGGTGCCTCACAGCGGATGCACATACCAAGTCTCATTAGGACTGTCGGTTAATCTGACTTTCGCAAGACACAACACCGGATTATGTGAATGGTGCCGAGTTACTCAGCTTCATAACCAACGTCTCAAACCTATATTTTTTTCTACATTTTCACAACACATTCAACAATTTCATCCACAACATTCGTTCATCAACATCACCCCACACTTGTCTTTCACATACTCAACACACTAACATGCTCCTAATTCCCGGATAAGTCAAAAGAGGAAATATTTTTCAACCAAGTGAAGTTCTCAAACAACATGATCAAGATGAGAAGAGAGAATCGAATGCCTTAATCATTCCTAGATGATGTATATGAACTTATCATGTAATTTTGATAATCGATTCTCAATCCAACTTAGACAACAATCATCATCACAATTCATATATGGAATTCAAATAAAGTATTCAAGTCCACATATGCATAAATTCATTCAACACACAAAGGCCATCCAAAGCCAATTCACACACAAAATCATCATAAGGTTCATATCAAACTTAGAAGCACAAAAATATTTCAAAATTTTCGATTTTTTAGAATTTTTGAGATATATATGTACAATGCAAAACATCTGACAATGATATGAAACTATTCAGATGCGGTCATGCAAACAATTGTGAATACCCCACGCCATACTTAAAACCACATTGTCCCCAATGTGAAAGTTAAGTAAAGAAGAGTGAAAGAGGGTCCTCACAATGTGAAAAGTTGGGATTTCGGTATTCCGGTTCACTCAAGTGGAGTGGTGGTGGTGGTGGATGGGGAAGTGCAATTTGGTCCTTGAAGTGTTGGCACAATCCTAGTTAAACCATAGTTCAGCGGAAAAGTGTCGCTTGGACCTTCACCAGACCTAGACCGAGATTTCGGTCGAGGTCACCTCCTGCACTACAAATCTCGGATGGCTGAAAGACCATCTCGGCCGAGATTTTAGTCCTTATCCTCCCTTGCCATTGTGCTCGGATCTTGCACTTCACTCCCAAAGAATTCATTAGGTTCTCACGTGACCTCCAACATCATCAACACTCATCACACACCTAGATCCTATCATCGAAAACACAAGAAAAACAAAGCACACCAAGAACAAAAACAAACAAAAACATGCAAAAGAAAAGGGAAAGATATGTACCCTTGGGTTGCCTCCCAAAAAGCGCTTCTCCAAGGTTCTTAGATAGACCAAATTCCTTGAGCGTTTTACTCAAGGTGAAGTGGGGCAATCACTTCCACCGGAGCTTCCGGGGTGTGTTTCTTCAACCGGTGCCCATTCACCTTAAAATTCTCACAATGATCCCCTCCTATCTCAACCGCTCCATGGGGAAATATCTTCCTCACCATATAAGGACCCATCTATCTTGACTTGAGCTTTCTGGGAAAGAGCCGCAATCTTGAGTTGAAGAGAAGGACTAAGTCACCTTCACTCAACTCCTTCGGGATGAGGCGCTTATCATGTCAACGCTTGGTTCTCTCTTTGTAATTCCGGACATTCTCTCTTTGTAAATCCGGGCATTCTTGTAAGTGTCAAGCCAAATCTCCTCAAGCGCGTTTATATCCAATAAACGCTTCTCTCCAATGTCCTTCATATCAATATTCAACCACTTAATGGCCCAATACGTCCTATGCTCCAATTCAACCGGGAGATGGCAAGACTTGCCATAAAGCAACTTGTAGGGAGTGGTGTTGATCGGTGTCTTGAAGGCGGTCCTATAAGCCCATAGAGCATCATCGAGCCTCATAGTCCAACCCTTTCCCGTCCTAGGAACCATCTTCTAAAGTATCCCTTTCATCTCCCGGTTGGAGATCTCAACTTGGCTACTAGCTTGGGGGTGGTAAGGTGTGGCCACCTTCTGAGTCACTGACTGACGGTATTTCTATGGTCTTCTATACCCAATCAAAGTAAATCCCGACTTAGCACTAAAAATAAGTATAGTGATTAAGTAAGGGTCGAACCCAAGAGAGTTAAGGTGTTTTAGATGCAATTATCGATTATAGTACCAAGTAACAAAGGGGGGGGGGTTGGTTGAATTGATGCACACAAAAACTTTTGAAAACGATTAATGCGACAAGTAAGACAATGATGGGTGAATCTACACTAGATTGATTCTAAGCATGCAATTGCTACTTTGGTGAGTTCCTTTTACAAGTTTTCAAGTAATCTCCCGTCTCGATCATATATATGTGTTGAGCCAACCGGCATCAACACAACTTAACATGTTAGTGTTCCGTAAACCTACAAGAACAAATAACAAGTTAGCTTTCAAACAAAGACTAAGGGATATAAAGAGAAGATTAAAACCGTTAAACTTATCTTTATATTTGTGTTCATTTTCTTTAAGTAATTACAACCCGTTATTACTTAAGGTTACTACTAGATTAAAGACCCGAACCCGGAACCTATTAATCCTAGTTATTTGCATGCACTTTAGAACCTAAGGTGATCAATCTCCAGTAATAGTAAATCATGCAATTTAGACAATGGAGATCAAGGAAACACAAAACATTACTGAATAAAAACTTATATTAAAGGAAATTTACAACCAAAGTAACAACACAGCTTCAAACCAACCCAATGTAGCAAGGGAGTTAGCATCTCATTACAAAGGAAGTAAGAATATCTAAGTGGATAATTTATTGGCTAATAAGATTCTTCTTTCTAGCAATCAACCAAGGACTATTTATTTTACAAAAGACACTAAATGGGAGTAAATGGCCGGCCTAAAACAACCACCTTTAATGCCATAAAGGTGGTGTAAACAGCCGGAGTAAAACTTCTGACATTAAATCGCAGGGGCGGCCTTCAGTTCCGCAGGGGCGGTGAAGGTAAAAACGCTTGATCTTCTTCATGGCCGCAAGGGCGGCTAGGCAATTCCGCTGGGGCGGATCTTCAATGCTCTTCAAACGTCTGACCCTTTGCCTTCCTGACGTTTAAGATGCCAAGCCGCCGGGGCGTCCCTATGTCAACGCTGGGGCGGTGACACAACCTCTTCGTTTTCCAGCTCCCAGGTTGAGGCGCAAGTAGGGGCGTAGTAGAAGGCGCAGGGGAGCTGGTCTTCGTTTCTTCAAGGCAAGTCACTGCAGGGGCACCAAGGAGTGGCGCAGGGGCGGTGACACACTTCATGGCCGGCGCTGGCGAAGGCGCAGGGATCGCTCCGGTGTAAGGCGTCACCCGCAGGGGCGGGGACAAGGCTCCGCTGGGGCGATGAGGCAACAGAAGCTTTGCTTCGTGAACGATCTTCACTCCTAAGTGCTTATAACTCCTTCCTTAGCTTCTTTTAGTCTTCTTCTTCTGGACCAAAGAGTTAGTAGCATAAACCGACACAAATGCAATAAAAAGACTCTAAAAACTATCCTAAATGATATTGATTCCATCACCTATCAAACTCCCCCACACTTAGACCTTTTACTCGTCCCGAGTAAAACAAATGATAACAATTAGACTCAAAGGCCTCACGAAGCATGGGCAAGCAGAAAAGACAATGAAAACAAGAGAAAAGCCGAGAAAGAAAGAAGGAAAAGAGAGGAAATGTGAGAAAAAGGGAGAAACTACCATCCTTATTGCTCCAAGAGTGGCCTACCCGGTCAACCTCCTTATGACTCCCCTTCTTATGTCGCCAAGCGCCGGAAGGGAAACCTACACTCGGTGTCGCTCATTTTGCCAAGGCGCCCTTTCGGGTTTTCACCTTGCCACTCTTCTTCTTTTGATGATCTAATTAACTCACATCCCTCAAGTCCAATTTTGCACCAACATAAGGTTGGTCGGACTACCTTGTTTTTGCCTAAACCGACCTTTCGGGTTTTCGGTTTATCCAAGGATTTCATGCCTGTTTTCATTTTCTTTGGCTTTTTCCTCCTTTTTTTTTGTGAATTTCAAACTGAATTCAAAATGAAAAATAGCAAAACAACTCAAATGAAACTATACAAGCAATGATATGTCCCTCCCCATACTTGAAGTACATTTGTCCTCAAAGTGGAAATGAGGCAAAGATAAATGTGGGAGAAAGGGAGAGAAATGTACCTCTCAGTGGGATGGTCCAGATGGACCACCAGGACCCTCCTCCAGTGGGTAAGGAAAATGGCGGAAGAAATGCTCCTGCCCGCGGTAGATGTCATCTATGCGGTCCTACTGAGTTGTCATTCGACGACCAAAAGAGGTCTCAAAGCTGGCTTACCAAGCCAGCTGTTGAGCCTCCAGCTGCTGCTATTGGGCTGCCTGCCAAGCCTCCTGCCGTTGGTCGAAGTGGGAGGTCATGGAGGTGGCAAAGCTGGTTTGCCAGCTCTGCTGCTGCTCCAGCATAGTCCGCTAGTAATCGGACTACCATGTCTAGTGTTGGGTGGTCATAGCCTCCATCTGAGCCTGAAGGCTCGCAAAGGCCGGATCCTCCTCTGGTGCTGCAGGGGCATCTCCTCGTCATCTGGGATGGGCAGGTGCTCCTCCTGATGAGCCCGACTGGAGCTAGCGGCATGCCTCTCCACAATGGCCACTAGTGACCTCCTCGGCACGAAGGGGTCTGCCGGAATGTAGAGCTCGGAGAGCTCATCTCCTAATGGTAGAGGCCAAGGGAGATAGGTGAGGTGGCTCCCATCTGCAAGGGAGATCCAAAATATGTTCTCCCCGTCCCGCCGGAGGAACTTGCACCTCCTAAGCATCCCCTCAGTGTAGAGAGGCGCCTCCAGCCCGTCTTCTAACTCGGATAGGTCCATCACCTGTGAGGCGATCAAGGAGATCACCCCACCGCCGACAATGTCCCTCGACTCGTCCCTCCTAATCCGCTTCAAAGTGGCAAGGAAGAGGGACGGACAATCCATCACCTTCTCGCTCTATGGAAGGTAGGAGTAGAGTAGTAGGAGGTCCTTTAGGGCGACCTTGTTTTCCTCTTTGTGTCCACACAAGACACTCATGAGGATCTTTGAGATGAGACTCAAGCTGGAGTGAGTGAGTTTGTTGGAGTACTCACCCGCAACATGGAACTCTTACCCGGTAGCTACCTGCTAGAACTCACACAGGTCCGGGGTTGGGACTGGATCCCACCAGTTTCCAGAGGGGTTGAGAGTTACCAGGAAGGCCTCTTGTAGATAGTTGTAATCAAGTGTGTATTTCACCTTGTTGAACTTGAAGGTGAGGCCGATACACACATGATCTTCCTTCTCCATTGTGAAAGTGGAGATGAACTGTTTGCTGAGCTCGGGATATGTTGGAGCACTTCTCTGTAGGAAGTCTATGAGCCCAGCATTCGCCAAAAAGGATTGCATGCTCTCTAGCATGCCAAGCTTCTCCAAAGTAGAAATATGCAAAAATCGAGTTGCATACACAACTCGATCCTGCACAATCCTGTAACGCTCCCTTTCTGCTTCGGACATCTTGTATTTCCTTGGTGCATCCATTCTTGAAGATGATTGAAGCAAAAGATTAGTAAATGTCGAAACAGGGAAAAGAAATCAACCTTTCTGGTGTCTTTTCCGCAGGGGAGGCTGATGCAGGCGCAGGGGCGGTAAGACGCAGGTGCGGGTGCTTGCAGGCGCAAGGGCGGGAGAAGTGCAGAGGCGATTTTCTGGGGAGTGATCGAAGTGGTGTTGCTGCGGCTGCTCCGGTGACTGCCTTGGCGGTTTCGTCATCGCCGACGGTGTAGCAGGAGTGGAATGTTTGAAGTGGGTGAGGATGAAGGTTGTAGGAATGTGAGAGAGTAAGGGGGTAGTGGAAGAGTTGGCGCAGGGGCATCGCGTTTAGTGGCTGGTTATCGGAGGCGGCGCAGGGGCGTCGACGAGGTGGTTGGTGAGCAAGAGGGCGCAAGAGCGTGAGTGTGGTGTGAGGGAGTAGGGTTTGGAGGGTTCATGTGTTTAATGAAGAATGTTGGTGGGTGGTGTGTGGTAGGTGTAGGCATTTTCGAGATCCACTTTTTTTTCTTTTTTGGGTAAACCCGCAGAGGCGGGAGATTGTCACCGCGGGGGCGGTGACAAGGGAGAGGGGTCACGCAGGCTCAGCGCCGGGGGCGGCGCCGAGGGCGGCGCCGAGGATGCGTGTCAAGGATGGCCGCCGCAGGGACGTAGGGATGTCACCGCGGGGGCGGTGACAAGCATATCGCAGGCGCAGGCCCAGCGCTGGGGGCGGCACTGGGCATGAGTGTCACCGCAGGGGCGGGGGCACAGAGCCGCAGGGGCGGTTTCTTGACAGAGCTCCTCTTCTTATTCCTTCGGGTTACCTCCCGAGAAACGCCTTTGTTTTACGTCGTTGGCTCGACGTAATATCTTTACTTCTCTGCCTGTGCTTCCTCCAACACCATCTCGTCAATTGGATCGTTCTTGACTCCTTCAAGGTAAACCTTTAGCCTTTGTCCGTTTACGTTGAACACCTTGTGCGTTTGGGGATCATACAGATCCACAGCTCCGTGAGGGTATACTTCGGCTACTATGAACGGCCCTGTCCATCTCGAACGCAGCTTACCTGCAAAGAGTTTCAAAAGTGACTGAAAGAGAAGTACCTTATTACCTACCTTGAAGTCCTTCCGGAGATTGTTCCGGTCATGCCATGCTTTGGTCTTTTCTTTGTATGTGGTAGCATGGTCATATGCATCTAGCCTCAATTCCTCCAACTCTTGCAATTGGAGCTTTCGGAATTCTCCCACTTCCTCTATGTTTATGTTGCACTTCTTTACCGCCCACCAAGCCTTGTGCTCTAGCTCCACCGGTAGGTGATATGCTTTCCCAAACACGAGCCTAAAAGGAGACATCCCGATAGGAGTTTTGTAGGCTGTCCGATATGCCCATAGGGCGTCATTTAGCCTTGCACTCCAATCCTTCCGTCCGGGAGAAATTGTCTTTTCAAGATTGGTCTTTATTTCCCGGTTGGATACCTCAGCTTGGCCGTTTGTTTGTGGATGATAAGGTGTTGATACTCTTTGGTGGACGTGGTACTTCTTAAGGAGAGCCGTGATTGTCTTGTTGCAGAAATGCGTACCCCTATCACTGATTAAGGCTTTTGAAATTCCAAATCTTGCAAAGATATTTTCCTTAAGAAAAGCTGCAACCACTTTTGAATCATCAGTTTTGGTGGCCTTTGCCTCCACCCACTTGGAAACATAGTCCACCGCAAGCAAAATATATGTGTTCCCGAACAAAGTAGGAAACGGCCCCATAAAATCAATTCCCCAAACGTCAAATATTTCACAAAATATAAGAGAGGATTGGGGCATTTCATGTCTCCTTGAAAGATTTCCTACTCTTTGGCATTTATCACACACTTTGCAAAACGCAAAAGCGTCTCGAAAAATGTGTGGCCAAAAGAAACCGGCATCCAAAACTTTTCTTGCAGTTTTGTTTGCCCCAAAGTTCCCTCCACATGCTTCAGAATGACAGAAAGTTAGGACGGATTGTACCTCATTGTCCGGAATGCAACGTCGGATCACTTGGTCACTACAATGCTTCCAAAGGTAAGGATCGTCCCAAACGTAGTGTCGAGCTTCAGCCTTTACCTTCTCTCATTGTGCCTTGGTGAAGTCTGGAGGATACTCCCCGGAAACGGCGCCAAATTTGACGAGGATATTTTCTTAGGTCGTTTATGTACTATCAAAGTAATTTCCGAACTCAATACTAAAGCAAGTATAATGATTAAGTAAGGGTCGAACCCAAGAGAGATAGACAGTGATTAAAGCACAAATGTGGTTAAACTATCAACTATATGTAACCAAAGGGGGTTTGTGATTGTTAAAGTGACAAATAGGCAAAGCAAACAAGAAGTTGATTTCAATTTTAAGAAAACGTTGCACTTGAAAATTATCCGCTTCAACATAAGATATGGTTGATCATTGTTTTCATGAAGTTTATTCCAAAGTTTGTTATCCTCTCAATCGTATTTAAATACCGGTTCAACCAACCCCAATATTACTTATTGTTAATCCTAACTCGTAAACCTACAGAATCAGATTTTAACAATAGCATTCAAATATAGATAAAGAGACACATGAGATTTAGAAACAACCCGTTACTAAAATCATGTGGTTATGTTCCTCTCACGAATTACACTTGCAACCCGCTTATGTAAACGTGTTTGCTACTAGAAAGATGACCCGAACCCGGAACCACAATACCTAGCACATTGGATAAGACCGAAATACCTAGATGATCAAGCTAGATAGAGGGTGAGATACAATCAAGAAGTTAAGCACAAGAACATAACACAAATCATTACGGAATAACAACTTCAATTATAAAACTTACAACAAGATCTATGTCGAGAGCTTCCAATGTCAAGCACAACTAAAGGTGCTTTAGCCCTCCATAGAGAACAAAACAAAACAAAGAAAATAAAAGTGTTTTTGATGCGATGAGGTGAAAAATTGAGATAACCTAACACTAACCTAGCATCACTATTTATACTAATTAGGACACTAAATTGCATTAAATAGGCAGCCCTAACCGTCACTTTAAATGCCATAAAGTGAGAGTCTAAATAGCCAAACTTATTACGACTGTTGCATAACCGCGGGCGTGGATTTGAGAGCCGCAGGGGTGGTTTAGTGCAAAACGCTTAATCTTCAACTGAGCCGCGGGGGCGGCATGACAAGACCGTGGGGGCGGGTCATTAATGTTTTGGAACGGCTGACTGTTGATCTTCTTGACCATTCTGGTGTCAAACCGCGGGGGCGGCTCAGTGTCACCGCGGGGGCGGCAAGTGTCGCCGCTGGGCGGGACAGTGTCGCCGCGGGGGCGGTGACAGGGTTCCTCTGGAGTCAGTGTCGCCGCGGGGGCGGGCCAGTGTCGCCGCGGGTGCCGTGACAGGGTCCCTCTGGAATCAGTGTCGCCGCGGGGCGGGACAGTGTCACCGCGGGTGCCGTGACAGGGTTCCTCTGGACTTCTCTTTGCTTCCGTTCTTCTTCCAACTGTTGCTAAATCTTAAGATTTCTTCATTGCTTAGTTCTTCAACTGGATTTAAACACTTTTGGCAACAAAATACAACCATTTGACTCTAAAAACATACTTAAACTACCTTAATAAGATAGTGATTCCATCACCTATCAAATTCCCCCATGCTTAGACTCTCACTCGTCCCGAGTAAACTAAAAATCTACCTAATGAAAACAAAAAGCCTCAGGAAGCATGATGAATATAGAAAGGCAATGAAACAAAGCATGCAAAAGAGCAAAATTCAAAAATCTATCAAAGTGATGTGAAAAGAGAAAAACTACCATCCTTATTGCTCCAAGAGTGGCCTACCCGTTGCTCCTTATATCTCCTCTTCTTATGTCGCCAACGTCAAAAAAGGGAACATATCACTCGGCTTTCGCTCATTTTGCCAAGGAGCCCTTTCGGGTTTTCACCTTGCCAGTCTTCTTGTTTCTAAGATACTCTCACCACTTCTCACATCTCTCAAGTCCATTTTTACTCCAACCTAATGCTGGTCGGACTACCTTATTTTTGCCTAAACCGCCCTTTTGGGTTTTCGGTTTATCCAAGGATTTTTCATGCCTTTTTTTCATTTTTTAGGCTTTTTCTCTCTCTCTCTCTCTCTCTCTCTCTCTCTCTATCTTTTCTATTAATCATATTTTTTTTTGAATATAAAACATTACAATTCAATAATCAAACATAACAAAGATATATTCCTCCCCCATGCTTGAAGATCACTTTGCCCTCAAAGTGTGAAAATGAAGGAAAAAACTAAAAAGGGAGAAGGATGAAGAACAAGCTTATTGATGAGATGATGGACAATCGGGGTATTCTTGTTGGTACGGGAAGTATGAGAAGAAGAGCTCCTGTCACTAGTGGAGATCAGATGGTGGCATTGTGGATATGTGGATGTGAGTGTGGAAGATAGGTTTTGAGTGGAGAAGAATGGTGAATGTAAGTGGTGAGGGAAAGAGGGGATGGTGGTCGGAGATTTGAGAGGAGGTGAATTTTTTCTTTTCTTTTTTTTTTTCTTTCTTTTTCTTTCTTTTTTTTTACATACTTGTCGTCATGGCCACCGCGGTCGCGGTTCTTCTTTGCCGCGGGTGCGACCACTGTTGGGTTAGCCGTGGTCGTGGACGTTCCTAGCCGTGGTCGCGAACGTTCCTAGCCGCGGGGGCGGATAGACGACAGAAAGACTTTTATTCCTCCTTCCTCGGGTTGCCTCCCGAGCAGCGCCTTTGTTTTACGTCGTTGGCTCGACGTAAGTCCTTGATCATGCTTGTATGACTCCTCCGGGATCAATTTGTTGATGTTGAGGTCTTATCCCGTTGATGCCATCCATGATCCAACCACTTGTTTTCTCACTCTCTTCTAGTGCAAAAGAGAGATTAGTAGCATGAGTTTGAACCATATAAATTTTTCAAACCAATAATTGACGATGAAAAATAAAAAAGTACTTAAAAACTCTAATCTCCCCGGCAACGGCGCCAAAATTTGACCGACGGTGTTTCTATGGTCGTCTATACCCAATCAAAAGTAAATCCCAACTTAGCACTAAAAACAAGTATAGTGGTTAAGGGTCGAACCCAAGAGAGTTAAGGTGTTTTAAAAGCAATTATCGATTATAGTAAAAAGTAACAAAGGGGGGGGGGTTGGTTGAATTGATGTATACAAAAACTTATGAAAACGATTAATGCGACAAGTAAGACAATGATGGGTGAATCTACACAAGATTGATTCTAAGCATGAAATTACTATTACTTGAGATTGATCCCTTAGTCTTTGTTTGAAAGCTAACTTGTTATTCGTTTCTTCAGGGCAAGTCACCGCACGGGTGCCAAGGAGTGGCGCAGGGGCGGTGACACACTTCATGGCCGGCGCTGGCTAAGGCGTAGGGAGCGCTCCGGTGTAAGGCGTCACCCACAGGGGCGGGGACAAGGCTCCGCTGGGGCGGTGAGGCAACAGAAGCTTTGCTTCATGAACGATCTTCACTCCTAAGCGCTTATAACTCCTTTCTTAGCTTCTTTTAGTCTTCTTCTTCTGGACCAAGGAGATAGTAGCATAAACCGACACAAATGCAATAAAAAGACTCTAAAAACTATCCTCAATGATAGTGATTCCATCACCTATCAGTCACCCCATATTTGGCCAAAAGGGTCTCAAAATTCCTAACGTGAAGTGCTTCCCTCCATCGCTTATGATAACTGTCGGTGTTCCAAACCTCGGGAAGATCACTCGGTTGAAGAACCGCACGACTACCTTGGCGTCATTTGTGGGAGAGGCGATTGCTTCCACCCACCTTGATACATAGTCGACCGCCAAAAGGATGTATAGGTTTCCACATGAAGAGGGAAACGGGCCATGAAGTCCTCACCCCAAACATCGAAGATCTCAACCTCTTGAATATTGTTCAACGGCATCTCGTTCCTTCTTGAAATATTGTCCGTCCTTTGACGAGCATCACATGCCACTACAAAATTCTACACATCTCTAAATAAGTTAGGCCAATAAAATCCCGATTAAATACCTTAGCACACGTTTTTTTTGTGATCTAGCATGACCTCCACGTGGCAAGGAATGACAATGGCGGATCACACTCTCCATCTCATCCTCCAAAATGCACCTCCGGAAAACTCCATCCGGTCCTCTCTTTAACAAGAGAGGCTCACTCCAATAATAGTGTCTCACATCCTTGAAGAATTTCTTTCTTTGAGTATAGGACAAACTGGGAGGCACCCCTTCACATACAAGGTAGTTCACTATATCTACAAACCAAGGCTCATCCCCTCTAGACACTTGAAGAAGGCACTCCTCTATCACTTGCAATTGTTCATCCCGGAATGAATAATCAATTGGGATTCCATCCTTTTCAATCTCCATAGTAGGTAGCCGGCTAAGGTGGCCCGCAACTGAATTTTCGGACCACTTTTTGTCACGAATCTTCAAGTCAAATTCTTGGAGGAGGAGAATCACCGAATGAGGTGACCGAAGGTATTTCTATGGTCGTCTATACCCAATCAAAAGTGAATCCCGACTTAGCACTAAGAACAAATATAGTGATTAAGTAGGGGTCGAACCCAAGAGAGTTAAGGTGTTTTAGATGCAATTATCGATTATAATGACAAGTGACACAAAGGGGGGGGGGGTTTGGTTGAATTGATGCACAAAAACTTATGAAAACGATTAATGCGACAAATAAGACAATAATGGATGAATCTACACTAGGTTGATTCTAAGCATGCAATTGCTACTTTGGTGCATTCCTTTTACAAGTTTTTAAGTAATCTCCCATCTCGATCATACATATGTGTTGAGCCAACCGGCATCAACACAACTTAACCTATTAAAGTTCCGTAAACCTACAAGAACAAATAATAAGTTACCATTCAAACAAAGACTAAGGGATATAAAGATAAGATTAAAACCGTTAAACTTATCTTTATATTTGTGTTCCTTTTCTTTAAGTAATTACAACCCGTTATTACTTAAAGTTGCTACTAGATTAAAGACCCGAACCCGGAACCTATTAATCCTAGTTGTTTACATGCACTTTAGAACCTATGGTGATCAATCTCAAGTAATAGTTAACATGCAATTTAACAATGGAGATCAAGGAAACACAAAGCATTACTGAATAAAAACTTATATTAAAAGAACTTACAACCAAAGTAACAAAGCATCTTCAAAACAACCCAATGTAGCAAGGGAGTTAGCAACTCATTACAAGGGAAAAACTCAAGTCTAAAACGGATTTTGTGAGGAAAAGCATGGATGATTCTAGCAATTAGCCATGGACTATTTATACTACAAAAGACACTTAATTAGGAGTAAATAGCCGGGCTAAATTAGCCACCTTTAATGCCATAAAGGTGGTGTAAACAGCCGGAGTAAAGCTTCTGGCGTTACACCGCAGGGGAGGCCTTCAGGACCCGCAGGGGCGGTTTAGGCAGAATCGGTTGATCTTCTTCATAACCGCTGGGGCGGCTATACAACTCCGCTGGGGCGGATCTTTAATGCTCTTCAACGTCCGACCTTTTGCCTTCCTGACGTTTCTGATGTCAAGGCGCAGGGGCGCCTTAAGGCCAACGCAGGGGCGGTGACACAAACTCTTCGCCTTCCAGCTCCCAAGGCGAGGCGCAAGCAACGCGCAGTGGGAGGCGCAGGGGAGCTGGTCTTCGTCTTGTCCGGGCAAGTCACCGCCGATGGGTGGCGCAGGGGCGGTGATCTGCATCTTGGCCGGCGCTGGTGAAGGTGCTGGGAGCGCTTCAGTGGGAAGTGTCACCCGTTGGGGCGGCTGCAAGGGCCCGCGGGGGCGGTGGAGCAACAGAACTTTGCCTCTTGATCGATCTTTACTCCTAAGTGCTTATAACTCCTTCCTTAGCTTCTTTTGATCTTCTTCTTCTGGACCAAGGAGTTAGTAGCATAAACCAACACTAATGCAATAAAAAGACTCTAAAAACTACCCTAAATGATAGTGATTCCATCACCTATCAAACTCCCCCACACTTAGACCTTTTACTCGTCCTGAGTAAAACAAATGATAGCCATTAGACTCAAGGTCTCTGGAAGCAAGGGAAAGAAAGAGAAATAATGGAAAACAAGAAAAAAACCAAGAAAGAAAGAAAGGAAAAGAGAGAAAAAATGATAAAAAGAAGATACTACCATCCTTATCGCTCCAAGAGTGGCCTACCGGGACAACCTCCTTATGACTCCCCTTCTTTTGTCGCCAAAACGCCGGAATGGAAACCTACACTCGGTGTCGCTCATCTTGCCAAGGCGCCCTTTCGGGTTTTCACCTTGCCACTCTTCTTCTTTTCTCTCTTAAGCTCACATCCCTCAAGTCCAATTTTGCACCAACCTAAGGTTGGTCGGACTACCTTCTTTTTACCTAAACCGCCCTTTCGGGTTTTTGGTTTATCCAAGGATTTTCATGCCTTTTTTCACTTCTTTGGCTTTTTTCTTTTCTTTTTTTTACTGATTTTAATAATGCAAAACAAAATGCCAAAAACAACTAACAAACTGTACAAGCAATGATATATATCCCTCCCCCATACTTGAAGTGCACTTTGTCCTCAAAGTGAAAATCAGTCAAAGATAAATGTGGGAGAAAGGAAAGAAATGTGCCCCTCACTAGGGTGGTCCAGATGGACCACCAGGACCCTCCTCCGGCGGGTAAGGGAAGTGGCGGAAGAAGTGCTCCTGCCGCTGGTAGATATCATCGATGCGGTCCTGCTGGGCAGTCATCCGGCGACCAAAGGAGGTCTCAAAACTGGCCTGCCAAGCCAACTGCTGAGCCTCCAGCTGCTGCTGCTGGGCTGCCTGCCATGCCTCCTGCCTCTGGTCGAAGTGTGAGGTCATGGAGGTGGCAAAGGTGTCCTGCCAGCTCTGCTGCTGCTCAGCATAGTCCGTTGGTAGTCGGACTGCCACGCCCGGTGCTGGGTCGTCATGGCCGCCATCTGAGCCTGAACGCTCGCAAGGGCCGGGTCCTCCTCTGGTGCCGCTGTGGGCATCTCCTCGTCATCTGGGACGGGTAGGTGCTCCTCCTAATGGGCCCGGCTGGAGCTGGCGGCATGCCTCTCCACAATGGCCACTAGTGGCCTCCTCGGCACGAAACGATATGCCGGTATGTAGAGCTCGGAGAGCTCACCTCCTAGTACTAAAGGTCGGGGGAGGTAGGTGAGGTGGCTCCCATCTGCAAGGGAGATCCAAAACAGGTTCTCCCCGTCCCTCCGGAGGAGCTTGCACCTCCTAAGCATCCCCTCAGTGTAGAGAGGAGCTGCCATCCCATCCTCTAACTCGGACAAGTCCATCACTTGTGAGGCGATCAAAGAGATCACCCCACCACCGACAAAAACCCTCGGCTCATTCCTCCGAAACCGCTTCAAAGCGTCGAGGAAGAGAGAGGGCCAATCCATCAGATGTGGGCTATGTGGAAGGCAGGAGTAGAGTAGTGGAAGGTCCTTGAAAGCGACCTTGTTTTCCTCTTTGTGTCCACAGAAGACACTCATGAGGATCTTGGAAATCAACCTCAAACTGGGGTGAGTGAGTTTGTTGGAGTACTCATCCCCAGCATGGAACTCCGACCCGGTAGCTGCTCGCCAAAACTCACATAGGTCCGGGGCCGGGACTGGATCCCACAAGTTCTCAGAGGGGTTTAGATTCACCCCAAAAGCTTCCCGTAAATCATTGTAGTCGAGCGTGTACTTCACCTTGTTGAACTTGAAGGTGAGGCCGGTACACACGTGATCCTCCTTCTGCATTGAAAAAGTGGCGATGAACTTTCTGCTGAGCTCCGGATATATCGGAGCACTCTTCTGGAGGAAGTCTCCGAGCCCAGCGTTCGCCAAAAACGTTTGCATGCTCTCTAGCATGCCCAGTTTCTCCAAGGTCGGAATATGTAGAAAACGAGTTGCATACACAACTCGGTCCTGCACAATCCTATATTTGTCCTTCTCTATTTCCGTCATTTTGTATTTCCTTGGGGCTTCCATTCTTGCAAAGATTCGAGAAAAGGATTAGTAAACTTTTGGAATAAAGAAGAGAATCGACCTTTCTGTTGGTTTTTCCGCAGGGGCGGCTATGTAGGCGCGAGGGCGGTGAGGTGCAGGGGCGGATGCTTGCAGGGGCAGGGGCGGGAGAACAACAAAAGGTGATTTTGCGAGTGCTTCGAAGGTGGGGGTGCCTTGGAGTGGCTCCGGTGGTTGGTTCGTTGGTGCAGGCGACTTTGAAGGTGGCACAAGAGTGGAGAATAGTTGCAATTGAAGGGAGGTAGCGTTTGACACGAGGCTGGTGGCGCAAGGGCGTTGGGGGTGTGCGTCCTTGGTGTTGGTGGCGCAGGGGCATCGGAGAGGGTGGTTGGGTGGTTGCTCTGAGGGCGCAGGGGCGTTTGCAGCTTTGAGAGAGAGAGAGGGTGCGAGGAGATGTGGTTGTGTTTGGTGAGGAGGGTTGGTGGGTGGTGCGTGGTAGGTATAGGTGTTTTTTCGAGATCCTATTTTTTTTTCTTTTCAGGGTAAACCTGCAGGGGCGGGGGTCTGATACCGTAGGGGCGTCGACAAGGGCGAGGAGCACGCATGCCCAGCACCGGGGGCGGCTCTGGGAATTTGTGTCAAGGGTGGCCGCCACAGGGGCGTGGGGATGTCACCGAGACCTTATGGGATGCGTGTTGAATTCTACCAAAAATATTGACACATTGTTAGGCCGGCTATTATGAGGTTAGTGGAAGTTTTTATAGAATTGGTAAATTTATTAGACAAATCAATCATACCTCTAATTCATTAGTTCCGAAAACAAATAATCCAACAACAACCTCCCACTACAGACCAATAAGCTTAGTATCAACCGTCTATAAAATTATCTCAAAAATTTTGGCAAAAAGGCTAAGTTTAGTTCTACCTAAACTAATTCACCCACTTCAAAGTGCATTTGTTAAAAATAGAGCAATTCATGATAATGTGCTCATAGCACACAACATTTTTCATGGCTTTAAATCAAAAAAAAAAAGACGAGTGCATGGTTATAAGAGAAAATAGTCTTAAATTTATATCAAGAATAAAGCATATAAGTGAACCCGCAGTGTACGGATCAATCGCAATACTAGCAAGTATTACAAGGTCGAACTCAAGGACAATGGTGAAATCAAGCAACAGTATATCACTTTAGGTTAGACAATCTCAAGCAACAAGGCTAGAACAAGGTATATGATAATCAGATAAGGGAATGCATGTTTTAGAGATCAAAGTTGAAAGAGCCTAGTTGTTGATTTACTGAGAGAGTGAGTAGAGGGCCAGAGTTTAGCCTGGACCGCCCCTGCGTGAGGCTGGAACCGCCCCTACGGTTTGTCTGGGCCGCCCCTGCGGCTCACAAAGTCCACCCCTGCGGCTTTGTGTGTTGCATCCGTCTTCTTTGACCCTTTGACGCGTACTTTACCCTTTTACCTCTATATATGTCTTCTTCTCTTACCTCTTGATGAGGGATTACCATTCTCAGACCTCTCTCTCTCCTTACATACACTTTCTTCTCCTCTTCTCCCTTGGATCACTTTGGTTTTTCTTTGTTTGAGTTTTGTTAGTTTTATGAGAGATCTTGCATAGCTTTGCTTGGCTTTGATGTTGATGATGTTGCTGTGCCTTGTGGAGCCAGCTTGAGGTTGTTTGGTGTGGTGTTGATCTTCTGGAGAGCTCATCTTGGTGAGTTCCATGGCTTCTCCTCTTCCTTTCTTCTTTTCTTCATCCTTTTCCTTCCTTTTCTTAGTTTAGTATAGTTTCCTTAGGATTGGATCTTGTTCAGCCATGTTTTGGCTTGTGTTGATGTATATATATGTATGTGATATATGTGTGTTGTTGTTTGAGGTTCTTTAGGTTGTGAGTAAGGTTGAGGTTGATCCTTTGGATCCCTTTGGGTCTAGGTGTGACCCTTGTGATGTTAGGACATTGCTATATCTCTTTATACCTGTGTATAGGTTGTGTTGTCCCTCTAGTGTAGAGGTGATCGTGGTTGAGTTGTGATCGAGGTTGAGGTAAGTCCGTAGGACTTACTTAGCTGCCATCCTTATATTGGGTGTTTGCATGAGTGGTGTGTGCTTTGTATGTTTGCTATGATAGCATGTGATGTCGTATATACCGACCTATGTTTTATTGATTGCCCCATATGCGTGGTTGTGATAACCTTTCCCTTTCATCCCGCCATGGAGTTTGGAAGGTTCTCTTGAGTCAGGCCAGACTGGTTTACAGGAAGGGCGCAATCCACTCCCATAGGGTAAACGGATTGTGTGACCGATACTAGTACGGCTGGCTAGCAGGCTCAGAGGCAAGGATGTATCGGTCCTCGTGTCACATAGTTTTATATATATTATATCTACAAGATTTGAGTGAATGACCATTATATTGAGATGATTAAATGGGTAAATGTGTGAAAGCATGCTGATGTGTTTATCTTACCTTGATTGTGATTGTGCTTATGCATTACTCTATATATGTGTATGGATAGCTAATGGTTTATTGCCATGTTGTAGATGCCCCACAGGATAGGCATGCTGTTGGGTGATCTAGGAGAGTGGGAGGCCGAGGACGTCTCGTACATAGGTTGTGGGCTTTTGGGTTTAATAACATTTCCCTCCTGCGTGAGGATGATCTTTGTTACATCCTGTGTGAGGGTGTTGTGTTTTATACTCGGCTATGTTGTCTTACCTTTGGTTGTATAGTTTTTACTGTTTTATGTATTTTTTTTATATTTGTCAGTGCCATGTTGTAAGGTCCAGTGAACTTGTTGTCAGGCTAGGGTCAGGATCCATTGTGAGATCATAGCCCAATGTGGCACTCCAAGTCCCACGAATTCGGGGTGTTACAGACTTGGTATCAGAGCTTTAGGTTGACAACAATGACACTTGCTACCTGCAATGAGGTCTGATAGGTAAAATAAACAGAACCCACATGGGGTCTGACGTTTTCAAAGGTTTTGGTTTTAAATGTGGTTTTGGGTTAGATGTACGAGAAGTCACCACTCCTGCAATGGATCTCTACAGTATAGATATGTATATATGTATTATGGATTATGTATGTGTATGTGTTGAATATATATATATATATATATATATATATATATACACACTTATGACCTATATAGAGCCTTATTAGGTGTGCATACCCCGCAAATGGCTCGGACTAGAGCTACTGCCATTGTAGGTAGAGGTAGAGGTAGACCACCCCGTCCTCCGGGTGTGGTAGGCGAGAGACTAGTTCCCGCTGCTGATCCACTAGTGGTGGAGGAGATACATGAGTAGGTTGCAGAGAGCGTCGTCCCAAAGATGAGGAGTGGTGGATCTATGAGACATCATTCACATCGAGCTCAGTCTGATGACGCTGACCGTGTCTCCATGGGAGGACCGGAGTTCAGAGAGTACCTCCGACGTTTTGAGGAGGATATTAGGGCTGGCAGACGGGCCCCAAATTTACCTGTATATGAGGGATCTTCAAAGAGATCACAAGGGGCGACACAGGTGCCAGTTGCACCTGCACGAGTTGCTGAGCCAGTTCGAGTCCTAGTGGAGACTAGAGGGCCTCAACTAGATGCCTGGTTGAAAGCATTTCACCAACAGGGAGTGCCACACTTCTCAGGAGAGATTGGTTAAGAGACTAAGGTGTGGATTGGGCATGTAGACTCTACTTTGGAGTCTATCAGATGTCCTGAGGACAGACGGATAGAGCTAGTCCAGTCTCTATTCCGTGACCTTGCACACCAGTGGTGGAGGACTGTACGGACAAGAGCCACCAATTATGATCACATGAGGTGTATGATTCGAGAGGAGTTCTGCCCTGCCTCATTGAGGAAGGAGAAACTACAGGATTTCGTGGAGGCTGGCTTTGAGGACGTGCCCATTACAAACGCCATCCGCCGCTTCTAGACCGAGTTAGCTTTGCTGGGTCCAGCTGCACCATCTGAGGACCAGCATGTGTATCTGTTCTCTTGTCGTCTGAGAGAGAGCATGCGTTCTTATATGGAGGGGTTCCATTGTGAGTCCCTAGCTGATTACCAGGACCGAGCTTTTGCTTTTCAGAGAGAGAGCTAGTCAGATGAGAGCTTCTCAGACGGGACGGTCTGAGAAGAGGCAGCACACTAGGTAGACCAATGGAGCTGGAGGAGCATCTGGGTCTAGGCGAGACCAGAGATGTCAGAGTTACCCCTCGTCTACACAGACTGTAGATAAGGGACGACAGTGTTACAACTGTGGTTACCCCAACCATCTAAGGCCAGCTTGTCCCAAACCAGTTGTGACTTGCTTTACCTGTGGTAGACAAGGATATCGAGCTACCTTTTGTAGGCAGGGTGGAGTGACATCTCAGCAGGGTTCTTCCCCTGCCAGTGTAGCTGGAGGTGGTTAGAGGACAACTCAACAACAGACACAGGGACAGTAGAGAGTCCCAGAGCGTCCATCTACTCAGGGTTCTGTTCCAGGACCGAGTAGAGGTAGAGGTAGAGATGTTGGCACTAGTGATGCCAGGGGAGCCCGAGGGAGAGCTTTTGAGTTGAGGAATGCAGAGGATCCACCTACACTGGCTGCTACAGGTACCATTCTGCTTCATGGTTTACCTGTTAGAGTCTTGTTTGATACTGGTGCTACGCATTCATTTATTTCTAATACATGTGTTGCGCGTGTGAGTTTAGATACCATAGAGGGTATACCCTTTACTATAGGGTTGCCTGATGGTAGTCGGGTCAGAGGTACCCGTGAGATGCGTAGTTGTCCCCTTCATTTAGGGACTCGTGTTTTACTTGTTGACTTCTTAGTTATGTCATTGATGCATAAAGAAGTCATCTTAGGTATGGACTGGATGCGTAGACACCATGCGGTCTTGGATGTTGGTAGACGGACTGTTACAGTCTCTACCGAGGTTGGTCAGATCGAGGTCTTCCGGGGTTGGGACCTTGGGAAGACATATTCTGTTATCAGCGCCGTACGAGCAACTAGGTTGATTGCACAAGGATGTGATACCTTCTGGTGTTATGCCATGAAGGATGGAGAGAGTCCAACTGTGGAGAATATTCCAGTGGTCTGCGAGTTTGTAGATGTATTTGCTGAACTGTCGAGCTGTCCGCCTCAGCGGAGTGTGGACTTCAGTATAGAGTTAGAGCCTGGTACGAGACTCATCTCGAAGGCCCCATACCGGATGATGCTTGTCGAGATGTTGGAGCTGAAGAAGCAACTCGAGGAGTTGGCGGAGAAGGGCTTCATACGCCCTAGCGTTTCACCATGGGGTGCACCTGTCCTCTTCGTGCGGAAGAAGGACGGATCTTTGAGGTTATGCATTGATTACAAAGAGCTGAACAAGGTGACCATCAAGAACAGGTATCCATTGCCTCGTAATGCTGATCTACTTGATCAGCTTCAGGGAGCTACAGTTTTCTCCCGGATTGATTTGCGCTCAGGTTATCACCAGCTGAAGGTGGGAGAGCAGGACGTACACAGGACGGCATTTCGTACCCGTTATGGACACTACAAGTTTGTAGTGTTGCCATTCGGGATGACGAATGCCCCATCAGTCTTTATGGAGTTGATGAACAGTATATTCATCGACTTCCTTGATCAGTTTATGGTGGTCTTTATTGACGACATTTTTGTATACTCTCGTAGCAGAGAGGAACATGCCGGTCATTTGAGGATGGTTTTGCAGATCCTAGGGGATAGAGAGATGTATGCTAAGCTCTCTAAGTCCGAGTTTTGGATGTCTGAGGTTGCTTTCCTTGGGCATATCATCTCCACCGACGGGATTATGGTAGATCCGATGAAGATCGAGTTTGTTGCTGCATGGACGACACAGACGAACGTCAACAAAGTGCGTAGCTTTCTTGGCCTAGCCGGTTATTACAAACGTTTTGTGAGGGATTTTCTGTGATTGCCCGTCCACTGACGAGTCTTCTGAGGAAGACTACCAAATTTGTATGGACGGACCTGTGTGTCCAGAGCTTTGAGGAGTTAAAGAGACGTTTGACTTCTGCTCCTGTCCTGGCCCAGCCAGAGGGTTCTGATGACTTCGTGGTTTTCAGTGTTGCATCCAATATAGGCTTGGGATGTGTACTGATGCAGAGAGGCAGAGTGATTGCATATGCGTCTCGACAACTGAAGACGTATAAGGAGAACTACCCAACTCATGATCTGGAGTTAGCAACGGTAGTTCATGCTTTGAAGATCTGGAGACATTACCTGTATGGTGCTACATGTCAGATCTTCACATACCATAAGAGTCTGAAGTACATTTTCATGCAATGGGAGTTGAATAACCGCCAGCGTCGATGGCTTGAGTTGATCAAGGACTTTGATCTTGAGATTTTCTATCATCTTGGAAAGGTGAATGTTGTAGCTGACGCCTTGAGCAAGAATACGCTCTGAGAGAGGGCGATTGCTAGGTTGACTGTACAACCTCAGCTTTAGAGGGGTCTAGCCTGGCTAGAGTTGGACATCCAGTTTCCTGATGAGGATGCCCAGTTGTATGCATTAGAGGTTTTACTTGGTCTGTTGGATGAGATCTAACAGAAGCAGGGAACCAGCCCGACCCTGATGAGGATTAGAGAGAGGATGTCTCGTGGAGTGGCACCACAGTTTTCTGTTGGAGCTGATGGAGTGATGAGGCGACATGATCACATTTGTGTTCCTACTGATAAAGAGTTGAGACAAAGGATCTTACAAGAGGCTCACTGTACACCTTACTCTATACATCCAGGTACGAGTAAGATGTACCATGATGTGAGACGTTCATATTGGTGGGGAGAGCTGAAGCCCGATGTAGCCAGATTTGTGGCTCAGTGTGCGACCTGCCAACATGTCAAGATAGAGCATTGTAGACCTGGAGGTGAGCTCCATCCATTGTCAGTGCGGCAGTGGAAGTGGGAGGACATCTCCATGGCTTTTGTGACTGGTTTGAGACCCAGTAGGAGTTTTGATGCCATCTGGATTGTTGTTGATAGACTGACGAAGACGGCATATTTCATTCCTATCAAAGAGACGTGGTCAGTGAGTAGATTAGTTGAGGAGTACACTAGACAGATAGTGAGACTCCATGGTGTACCGAGGAAGATCGTCTCTGATCGAGATGGATGATTTACCTCGAGGTTTTGACAACAGATTCAGACTGCTTTGGGGACGAGTCTACACATCACAATTGCATTTCACCCCCACACAGATGGTCAGTCTAAGAGGACCATTTAGACCTTGGAGGATATGTTGCGAGCTTGTGTGTTGGATTGGGGACAAGGATGGTCTGATTACCTCCCACTTGTAGAGTTCTCATTCAACAACAGTTGGCATGCATCTATTGGGATGACTCCTTATGAGGCACTGTGTTCGCTCAAAATGGTGTGTGCAAGCTTTAAATTTATAACCCTAGATGTAAGCTTAAAACAAGGATGCGACCCGCAGTGTACGGGTCAATCGTAGTAAAAAGCAAGGAATTCCAGGGGTCGATCACAGGGACTTAGTGAAACAAAGCCGGAATATGTAAGCTTTGTAATTACTAACCACAAAAGCAATTAAAACAATCAAGGATGATAAAAAGTCAATTAAGGAAGTATGCAATTCTAGGGATTAAAGCATCTAGTTGTGATTCAAACTCAAGATCTAAAGATAAGCGGACAAAGCTGAGATTTTGCAAAGGGAAGGTGTTACTAAAGTGGAATAGATCACCGGGTAAGTCTCACTACTCACTAATCCCAAACCGTAACTCCTATTACCGGGTAAGTCTCAAGGAATTAAGGTTAAGAACTATAACCTCAAACTAACACACCACCTAAGGGAATAGAATCAACCTTTACCGGGTAAGTCTCAGGCTAACTCACAAAGATGGAATGAAAGCACACTCAAACCCCAATAAAGGATAAACCTTAATTACCTACACTTATGATCTTAGGTAAACAAACAAAGGAATTACCGGGTAAGTCTCATCCTAGGCTTGCATTGAACCAGGAAAGGTGTAATAAGAATAGGATTTGGCAAACTCTAACACTTAACTCTCAGTTTCGGATCAGATAAGTCACATCGGTCAGAAGAATTCCACCCCGGCCGAGATGTTCATCGACTGAACGAGATGCTTTAGGGTTAAGGTAAAGACTCGAGCTTTCAGGGTCCTACTGTGATTAAGATTATTCTATCATTGCTTTTCCCACAACCTTCAGCCAATCACCCTAGAATCACACAAAGAAATTAGCCACTCATCATCATGAAAGAATTAATCAAATATATGGGAAGAAAGAGAATAATTGAACAAGAAAACCTTAAGAGAAAGGCTTCAATAACTGAATCAATTATCAAACAAAAAGCGTTCCTTGGATTAAAATCCAACAAGACAAACGACAACAAAGGGAATCTAAGAAAATCTTACAAAACCCTTCACAAAGCTTATAAAAGCTATAAACTTCCTTCTTCAACCTTCAAAAAGGTTCTTCAAATCTTCCAGCCCTCAACGATATTCCGGGTGATAGCGGATGTATGCAGGATGTCTTGTGGTATGCGGGGTATGGATTTGTGGAAAATCCAACCCTTTTAATAGGAAAATTACTCTCCAAAGATAAGATATCTTAGAAAGATCTCTTCCCATAAAAATAGGTAAAATATATGGGCTAAATTATCTTCTTCCTTCCAAGAACCTAGCCAAAAAAATATAAGATCCTCTTTCCAAAGATAAAAGATCTCAGCCAAGAATAAAATATCCTTGCCGCGTCCAAGGTGTTCGCCTCAGTCGAGTCGGCTCCTCTAGATCACCTCGGTCGAGGTGACTCTGTAGTCAACCAAGGTGAATCACAACTGAATGTGAAATCTCTCAAATTTGGTCCAAAGTGAATCTCTAATCCATGGCCATGCTTCCTGGATTATTCCTTAAGCTCCTGAATGTAGCTCCAATGACTCCTTAGCTCCTTTTGCTCCATTTTAGTCCAAAATGTGCCATTTTACCTACGATTACAACGATACTTGGTATAGACCTCGATTCCCACAAAGGTAGATGAAACGACAATATAATCACATAATATACATACAAACATGCAGATTATTGAAGATAAAACGTCTAAACAAGTCCCAAAATATAGACAATAATTCATGCTATCAAAATACCCCATACTTAGCCCTTGCTTGTCCCCAAGCAAGTTCCGAACATAGAATACAAGATAGAATGGATTATAAGTCATAAAGATTAATGAAAAAATCTTTCAAAACATTTTAATGGTGTGCTACAATCATAGATCACTCTAAGAGAATACTTTATGGACTTTAAAATCAAAATATGCTCAAAACATTTTATAAATATAAGAAAGTTGTTCATCTTTACATAAAACCATAGAATGCATAATAAATCATAATTATTGAAATTAATCATGTATAATCCAATTTAAACCACTAAGTCAATCAACAAGCTTGAGGTCTCAAGGGCTTCCCAAAAGAAGGTCAAGAAACGTGTGAGGGTGGGATGTATATAAGGTAATGTGGTGCTAGAATCCGGGAAAAGGATCTTGACTTCACTTCCTTTTGAACTTCAACATCTTCCACCAATAAGCTTTGCTTATTTTTACTTTTTTACTTTTTTACTTTTTTACTTTTTGGGATGCATGGACAGAGGTGCACAATAACCGAAGCCTAGGAGATCAGCAATTATCAATTTCTCGATATGCCTCAAACCCTTGATGCACATACCATGACCCGTTAGGAATATTGCTCAATCCGACTTTGACAAGACACATACACCCGGCTATGTGAATGGTGCCGAGTTACTCAGCATCATGATTGACTTCCCCAAACCTATTTGTTTCTTTCTAACACTTTCACTTCCAGCCAACTTCTCAACCTTTTTTTCACTTGCTTTTTCGCTTGCTTGCTTCCAAATTCCCGGATAGGTAAAGGGAGGCAAATATGTATATGAGAGGCTAAGCATGATCAAGAAGAAGAAGAGAAGAGAATGAATTGCCTTGGTCTTTCCAAGAAGAGAGTGAGAGAACTTATCTTGCCGTGTCAACCTTCAAATTCAACATAATTTGGATAAAACAAAGTATTAAACATGCCAAAATTTCAAACAAAGCATTTAGCAACATAAACATATCATAAAACCTTTCAAACACATAAAGATTTCAAAACCAGTCAGTAAACAAAATCTTCACTGAGATCATATCCAGATAAGAAGCACAAAACGTTTCGAAAACTTTCAGTCTCGGTCGAGGTGTTCTAGTCAACCGAGGTGAAGTACCTCGTTCGGCCAGAACCATCCCGGTCGAGGTCAAAAATTTTTTTTTCTAAACCAGTTTTTCACGTTTTTCTCAATCAAATAACCTGTATGCATGCAATCTCAGATAAACACATAGAGCAAAATAAAGCATAAATATCCGATAATGTTGAGTCATACATCACATAAGTCAAATAATACATCAATACCCCATACTTGGGACACACTGTCCCAGTGGGTCAAAATAAGTCTAAAGAAATAAAATACTCACCGTACAAAGCTGAGCTGCATAATAAATAAGAAAGAAAATCCTGCAAGCTCTCAATAATCACGATCCAGTGGTGGTGGTGGTGGCACATACGGATACTGAGATGGGTCGAATGGATAGCCCATGATATGCTGAAACTGAATCTCAGCCATCACGTGCTGGTAATGCTGTCTCTCTTGCATCTCACGGATATCCAAGGACAGGGCAGCATAAGAATCGATCATCTGATCCGTCACATCATCAATCCGACGGTGAGCATCTGGATCTCTCTGTCGGCGTACCCTACGCCTAGGAGGTCGTACTGGTGATGCAGCCGGCTCTACCTCAGTCTCGTCATCATCTAAATCGATGACCGGCGCACTCGTCCCAGCAGTATCAGTACCTGTATCCATAGGAACTCCACCATCCCTATCATTATCATCAACAGCCTCCTCAACCTCATCCTCCTCAGCTGGTGCAGTTGCTGCCTCTCTCGCGTCCTCCATCAGTGGGATCCAAGCAGTCTGCCAGTAGTGAGGATCATATACTGAGAACTGGGGTGACCATCTGATCCCCTGCGGTGCGGTCGGCTCCCATGGCATAGCTACGTACGGCGTAGTGATTCCTCGGGGAACCAGTATCCTCCGAGTAATCATCTCCTGAAGTCCTTGGCAGCCGCCACCATGGTACATGCGCTGAGGTCCATATCTTGGTAACTCGCTATGTGAGTCACAATGCCTCCACAACAGATGTCCCCCTTCGCCTTGGCCTTGATCTTATGCAAATCCTCTGCCAGCATCAAACCAAAGTCTGGAATCCCTCCAGTCACCATGCAGTATAGGCTAAACAGCTCCCCCTGTCTGACCTTCTGGGGTGTCTCAGTACGCGCCAAAAGGATCTCACTAAAAATCCTGTGAGCTAGTCTGAAGGCAAGATGAAATATAATACGCTCCCTGGAGTCTCCTGGGCGCCATCTATCTGCATGCTCAACTACGTGAGCAATCTGTCCCCAGAACTCCCTAGCTACAGCTCGGGAGGGAAAATCAGCAGCAGTCGGGGCCGGGAAGCCAAAGATGTCCCGCCAGTAATCTAAAGGAACTAAGAAGTTCCGGTTCATCAACCGGTACTTCACAGCACGCTTTGTGGGAAGGTAGGTAAAGGAGCTGACAAACTCCAAAGTCGGCTCTAGGTAAGCCGGTGCTTGGATCTTAATGAACTGCTCAAGGTCCACCATAGAGATCATCCGTCTCAAATCTCTATCCACATGGAGACAATCAAATGCAGAAATGTCCCAAAAGCGAGGTGCAATCACTGGACGGGCCGCGATGCGGTCATAGTCGACCTGGTGTCTCTCGTGGATCACCGGTCTAGTACGTCGAGAGGAGAAAGAAGAAGGGGAAGAAGAGGATCTGTCCCTCATGACCAGCTGTCTATCTAAACTCATCTTTCTATAACCTGCCAGACCACCTCGGTCGGCCTGACAACCCTAAAGAACACCTCGGCCGAGGCATAGGCCGACTGGACCGAGGCGAAAAACTGTGCGAACGATTCCCTCAAAAATCCAGTTCTTTTCCCCAAAATCACTACAATAGGTTCCTATGGTGTACTTAATCTGTTTCTCAGCAAATGCAGGGGCAATCAAAGCCCAATTCGAAGGAAAACAGCGAAGAAGAGCGAGGTTAGGGTTTTTTCCGATTTTACCTAGATTCGGTCGATTTGGTTCGTTTATCTCGCAGATTCGCACTTGCACTGTGATCCTCTACCCTTTCTTAGCGGTTTGGAAGCAAGAATCGTCGAAAACGAGCGAAGATTGGCGAAGCGAGGCGAAAGGCGTGCCGCGGTCAAGGAGAAGGTAAAGGAGGAGAGAGAAATCTCAGCCCCCTTTTATACCCTTTTCTGGAACTGTTGTCACCTCGGTCGAGATGGTCTTGACTGGACCGAGGTGGATCTTCAGAAACCCTAGTCGCCTCGGTTGCTCAAGAATCACCTCGGTCGAGGTGCTGTGACAGCAACCGAGATGTGCCTCAGTCAAACTCCGTCTTCTCAAATTCTCGAACTTCTGTCCTTCCAGTTGTGCTCCTGGGTTGTATTCCTTCCTTAGATGTCACCTGTTGTCTGTCTAGGACGCCAAAAACAAAGCAAAGCAAAAGCAAACTATCTAAGCTAGACTAGAAAAAGGGAAAAGAAAGCAATACCTTGGGTTGCCTCCCAAGAAGCGCTTCATTTAAGGTCGCTAGCTGGACCGTACTGCGTCTCTATGTGTGATGGGAGGTGTCCTCACCCCATAATTCACCTTCACCATGGGGCGAGATAAGTAAGTCTATCAAGCGCTCCAACAAGTGCAAGTGCTCATCGGGGAATGAATCGTCTATGGGTGGGATGTCCTTCTCATGTGAAGATGGAGGTAGCCGGCTGAGGTGATCCGCAACAGAACTTTCGGATCCCTTCTTATCGCGGATCTCTAGGTCAAACTCTTGAAGTAAGAGAATCCATCGAATAAGGCGTGGCTTGGCATCTTTCTTAGCAAGCAAGTAACGGATGGCTGCATGGTCGGTGTAGACAATGACTTTCGCTCCTACTAAGTAAGAACGAAACTTCTCGAAAGCATATACAACCGCCAATAGCTCCTTCTCGGTGGTGGCGTAGTTACGCTGGGCTTCATCTAGCGTCTTGCTAGCATAGTAGATGGCGGTGGTCCGGCCATCCTTCTTTTGTCCAAGTACCGCTCCTACAGTCACATCACTAGCATCACACATGATCTCAAAGGGCAAGGTCCAATCTGGAGGTTGGATAATGGGAGCGGAGATCAACGCTTCCTTAATCCTGTAAAATGCATCAAGACACTCCTGCGAAAACTCAAAAACAACATCTTTATTCAAGAGGTTAGTTAGAGGTTTAGAAATCTTAGAGAAGTCTTTGATGAATCTCCTGTAGAAACCTGCATGCTCGAGAAAACTCCTCACACCTTTAACAGAACAAGGGGAGGGAGTTTCTCTATAGTCTCGATCTTAGCGCGATCGACTTCGATACCTCGATTAGAAACGAGGTGTCCTAGAACAATGCCTTCGTTAACCATAAAATGACACTTCTCCCAATTCAAGACAAGATTAGTATCTTCACATCTTTGTAGCACTAGAGAAAGGTTAGATAGGCAATCGTCCAAAGAGGAACCATATATTGAAAAATCATCCATAAATACCTCCATGATCTCCTCTATGTACTCGGAAAAGATAGCCATCATGCATCGCTGGAAGGTAGCGGGTGCATTGCACAATCCAAATGGCACCCTCTTGTAAGCGAATGTCCCCCACGGACAAGTGAAAGTGGTCTTCTCCTGATCATCCGGATGGATAGGAATCTGGAAGAAACCACTATAACCGTCTAAATAGAAGAAGTGTGAATGATGGGCCAACCGTTCGAGCATTTGATCAATGAAGGGAAGTGGAAAGTGGTCCTTCCGAGTGGCCGTGTTCAGTTTCCTATAATCAATGCAAACCCTCCAGCCCGTGACGGTCCTGGTTGGGATTAACTCGTTGTTCTTATTCGTCACAACGGTCATCCCTCCTTTCTTCGGAACTACATGCACCGGGCTAACCCATTTGCTGTCCGAGATAGGATATATGATACTTGCATCCAACAACTTAAGAATTTCCTTCTTCACAACCTCTTTCATGATCGGATTTAACCGTCTTTAAGGTTCCCGTGAAGTCTTATGATCGTCCTCCATTAGAATTCTATGCATGCAGAAAGAAGGCTTAATGCCAATAAGATCATCTATAGTATAACCCAAAGCCTTTTGATGCTTTCTCAGGACATGCATTAGTTTAGACAATTCAGATTCGGAGAGGGAAGCACTAACAATAACGGGATATGTGGAATCCGGTCCAAGAAAGACATACCTCAAGTGATTTGGGAGTTGTTTAAGCTCCACAACTGGGGGTGCTTTCTGAGGGGGATCCTTGCTTCCTCCTTCCAGTGGAGTAGATCCAGAAACTGGACTTTCGGAAGTCTTAGTTGACATCATCTCGCCTTCGACCTCGATCGAGGCGTAGAGGCGTTGACCGAGATGTTCTTCAGTCGCCTCGCTTGGTCCAGAAAGTGCCTCGGTCGAGGTACTGTAACTGGAACCGAAACTGGAGATCTTCGTCTCCTGGGTTAGTTTCTCAGTTTTAGCCCCTGGATCTTCATCCAGCGCCTTCAAGCTTCGTATATCTGCATCACAAGAAGCATCTATACCTTCCTCCATTAAAGTAAAACTAATAACTTTCTCAAGTGGATCTTTAGTAAGGATAGAGCTCACCAATTCTCTTGATTCTTCTTCATCATAGATGTTGAAGATATCATCTCCTAGCTGCTCTCCCTTCATGGCCGCAAGTAATGCGAACTCCACTTCATCTCCGCCAACGTTGAATTTCAACTTGGCGTTCTTACAATCCACATTGCAACCCGAAGTTGCTAGAAATGGCCTCCCGAGAATGATAGGAACAGGATAATCTGCGGGAATATCAAGCACAACAAAGTCTATAGGTAAATAGAAGTTACCTAACTTAACCGGAACATCTTCCAAAATGCCCACGGGATGGGTAATGGAGCGGTCCGCCATGTATAATCGAATCTTCACCGGTTTGGGCTCTCCAAGTCCGATCTTAACGCATAGCTCCAGCGGGATGATGCTCACGCTGGCTCCTAGATCGCATAAGACTTCACAAGTGACATCCCCAACTTGAATGGGAATGCAAAATGAGCCGGAATCTCTTAACTTGGGTGGCATCTTCTCCTTCATGATTTGAATAAGCTCCGAGGATTTAGATGCCATCCTTACTTCACCAAAGTCTTCCAGCTTCCTCTTCCTTGATAGGATCTCTTTTAAGAACTTCCCATAGGCGGGCATCCCTAGAATAACATCAAGGAAAGGAATGTTAATGTGTAGTTTATTCATCAAGTCAAGGAACTTACCAAAGTGCTTGTCTAGATGTGCTCTGGCCCTTGACTGGGGGAATGGAAGTGGTGGTTTATATGCAGGAGGTGGAACATAAACTTTAGTTTTCTCCTCCACTTTCTGTGGTTCCATCTCGGTTGGCATCTCGGCCGACGTGTTCTTCGACCGCACCTGGACCGAGGTGGTCTTCGTCTATACTGGCACCGACCGAGGCACTGGATCTGCAGTCTTCAGTCCACTCCTCGTCGTTATGGCCATAATCTGGCCCTTAGGGTTGCTTTCCGTTCTTGCCGGAAGCTTCCCTGGATCTCTTGGCGTTTCATTCGCCCTACTAGCAAGTTGTTGTTCAAAGGCTTTTTGTGCCTTCGAAAATGAAGTCATGGATGTCTCCATAGCACTAAGCTTGATCAAGATAGCCTCCAGCACCGCATCTTTCTTCTCCGGCTGGGATGAGCTTGATCCTTGCTCCTGGCTCTTTAATGGAGTAGAAGGAGAAGAAGAGGAAGAGAGGAAAGGATTAGAGGAATCATTCGTATTAGAATTAGAGTAAGGGTTACCCAAATTTTGGTTGTTTGCCCTCCAATTATTGCTATTGGATCCTCTATTGTTGTTGTAGTTGTTGTTCCGGGAACCGTTGTTGTTGTTGTTATTACGGTATCCATTGTTATTCCTTGATCCTTGATCTTCCTTCTTAGTTTGAGCAACTAAGAGTTCCTTCAATTGTTTCACATCATTCTTCAAAGAGATGAGTTGATTATTTGAGGAATCCTCTTGAAAGTTGACTCTTTTAACCCCACCTTCAGCTCCTTGGTGGGAATATTTCTCCATATGCAAAGCTTGTTTCTCAATAAAGTCCCAAGCCTCGTCAATCGCCATGTCCATAAATGTACCGGCGGATAGTAGTTGGAGGTTGAACTGGGTGCTTCCGTCCAGTCCCTTGAAGTATATCTCCAACAACTCTATCTTTGGAATCCCATGATGTGGGCAATCCAAAAGAATGTCTTTAAACCTCTCCCATGACTTGGACAAGCTCTCCTTGTCCTTCATAATGAATGCATTTATCTTCCCTCTCATTTCCGCGGTTTTAGAGGGGGGAAAGAATTTAGTCAAGAATTCCGTAGTCATCTCCTCCCAAGTACTGATTTTTCCTGGAGGAAGAGATTGATACCAAGTAAGAGATCTATCTTTTAAAGAAAAGTAAAAAGGTCTTAGCTTGTAATTGTTGTTTTCTATTCTTGAGGTTCTCAAGGTCTCCATCAAGATCTCATAGTTTTCCAGATGTTGATGCGGAGATTCCTTCTCTAGCCCTCCAAACTGGCATTCGCGAATCATGGAAAGAACTTGCGGTCGAAGTTCGTAGTCATGGTCCGCCGGATCTCCTAGGTTAACTTCTGGACGCCTCAGTTGTTGATTGGGGTCCATCCTTTGCCCTAGGATTTGCGGGATTCCTGCAAAAAGAGCACCTCGGACTGGTATCCGAGGCGGAAGTACATCGGTCGGGGCAACAAGTGCTGGGACCTACCTCAGTCGAGGGTCTGGAACTGGATCCTGCATCGGTCGAGGATCAGGAACTGGATCTTGCCTCGATCGAAGTAGATACTGGTCTCATAAGGTTGCCATATCTACTTCGATCGCTTCAGTCCTGGTGCGAGTTTCTTCTTTCTCCTGCCTCAGTTCTTCCCTGTTGAGGCGTAGCTATTCTAACGCCTCCTTCAATTCGGCCTCAAGATCGCGATCGTCTTGGTTGGCCATCTTCGCTTCTCTCAAGCGTCGTTTATATGTCTTTTCTGTTTCTGGATCGTAAGGAACGATTTCCTTCGTAGCGCGGGTTCTTCGCATAAACCTAAGAAAAAGAACCTACGAAAGTCACTCAAGTACAGTGGTAAGTAGACACGGGAGCAAGTGCCCCAAAAGTGTACCGCAACCGGCTCGGTCTAGACCAAGTCCCCGGCAACGGCGCCAAAAAACTTGTTCGCTCCAAACGGTGTGTGCAAGCTTTAAATTTATAACCCTAGATGTAAGCTTAAAACAAGGATGCGAACCCGCAGTGTACGGGTCAATCGTAGTAAAAAGCAAGAAATTCCAGGAGTCGATCACAGGGACTTAGTGAAACAAAGTCGGAATAGGTAAGCTTTGTAATTACTAACCACAAAAGCAATTAAAACAATCAAGGATGATAAAAAGTCAATTAAGGAAGTATGCAATTCTAGGGATTAAAGCATCTAGTTGTGGTTCCAACTCAAGATCTAAAGATAAGCGGACAAAACTGAGATTTTGCAAAGGGAAGGTGTTACTAAAGTGGAATAGATCACCAGGTAAGTCTCACTACTCACTAATCCCAAACCGTAACTCCTATTACCGGGTAAGTCTCAAGGAATTAAGGGAAAGAACTATAACCTCAAACTAACACACCACCTAAGGGAATATCAACCTTTACCGGGTAAATCTCAGGCTAACTCACAAAGATGGAATGAAAGCACACTCAAACCCTAATAAAGGATAAACCTTTATTACCTACACTTATGATCTTAGGTAAACAAACAAAGGAATTACCGGGTAAGTCTCATCCTAGGCTTGCATTGAACCAGGAAAGGTGTAATAAGAATAGGATTTGGCAAACTCTAACACTTAACTCTCAGTTTCAGATCAGATAAGTCACCTCGGTCAGAAGAATTCCACCCCGGCCGAGATGTTCATCGACTGAACGAGATGCTTTAGGGTTAAGGTAAAGACTCGAGCTTTCAGGGTCCTACTGTGATTAAGATTATTCTATCATTGTTTTTCCCACAACCTTCAGCCAATCACCCTAGAATCACACAAAGAAATTAGCCACTCATCATGATGAAATAATTAATCAAATATATGGGAAGAAAGAGAATAATTGAACAAGAAAACCTTAAGAGAAAGGCTTCAATAATTGAATCAATTATCAAACAAAAAGCGTTCCTTGGATTAAAATCCAACAAGACAAACGACAACGAAGGGAATCTAAGAAAATCTTACAAAACCCTTCTCAAAGCTTATAAAAGCTATAAATTTCCTTCTTCAACCTTCAAAAGGTTCTTCAAATCTTCCAGCCCTCAACGATATTCCGGGTGATAGCAGATGTATGCAGGATGTCTTGTGGTATGCGGGGTATGGATTTGTGGAAAATCCAACCCTTTTTATAGGAAAATTACTCTCCAAAGATAAGATATCTTAAAAAGATCTCTTCCCATAAAAATAGGTAAAATATATGGGTTAAATTATTTTCTTCCTTCCAGGAACCTAGCCAAAAAATATAAGATCCTCTTTCCAAAGATAAAAGATCTCAACCAAGAATAAAACATCCTTGCCGCGTCCAAGGTGTTTGCCTCGGTCGAGTCGGCTCCTTTGGATCACCTCGGTCGAGGTGACTGTGTAGTCAACCGAGGTGAATCACAACTGAATGTGAAATCTCTCAAATCTGGTCCAAAGTGAATCTCTAATCCATGGCCATGCTTCCTGGATTATTCCTTAAGCTCCTGAATGTAGCTCCAATGACTCCTTAGCTCCTTTTGCTCCATTTTAGTCCAAAATGTGCCATTTTACCTACGATTACAACGAAACTTGGTGTAGACCTTGATTCCCGCAAAGGTAGATGAAACGACAATATAATCACATAATATACATACAAACATGCAGATTATTGAAGATAAAACGTCTAAACAAGTCCCAAAATATAGACAATAATTCATGCTATCACACTGTATGGACGTAGATGCCGTACACCTTTATGCTGGGATGAGCCTTGCAGCATCAGTGGGATAGCGCCAGAGCAAATACAAGATGATATGGCTCGGGTAGTGTTGATTAGAGAGAGGATGCAGGCTGCACAGAGTCACCAGAAGTCTTATGCAGACAAGAGGCGTCGGCCTCTAGAGTTCAGAGTAGGAGCTCATGTCTGGTTGAGAGTATCTCCGACGCGTGGCGTTAGACGTTTTGGCATAAAGGGGAAGTTGAGTCCCCGATATGTCGGTCCTTTTGAGATACTAGATAGAGTTGGGAGGGCATCCTACAGATTAGCTTTGCCTCCGCGGTTAGAGGGTGTTCACCCTGTGTTCCATGTGTCTCAGTTGAGAGAATACATACCAGATCCGATGCACATTGTGAGTTATGATGATTTGGTTGTGGAGCTAGACCACACCTTTGCTGAGCATCCTATTGCAGTCCTAAAGTGAGGTGTGAGACGCCTGCGTTCGAAGGACATTCCTATGATGAGGATACAGTGGTCGAGACGTAGACCGGAGGAGGCTACATGGGAGACTAAGGATAGTATCCAAAGGAACTATCCAGAGTTTTATGCCGAGATAGATGCACCTAGGGTCGATGAGTAGATCTTAGTGCTATCTTGGTGAGTAGGTGGTTATGTGTTTATGTGCTTACATGCCTTGATGTGTTTATTTCATGCTAGTGATGTTGTGCCTTATGATCTTATCAGATCTTGCTATACTAGCATGATGTATGTTACAGCTGGAGATGATTATTTCCTCCATGATATTTGAGTATGACTTATGTTTATAGCTGGAGATGGTTCTTTCCTCCATGCTATCTGAGTTGATTAGGATCCAGCTAGAGATGGTTCTTTCCTCCATGCTACTTTGATGGACATAGTTTCAGTGGAGATGTGATTCCTCCATGCGATGTATACGTTGATGGTTTGGCTAGAGACGTATTTCCTCTATGCCTGTGTTATGTTTTGGCTAGAGATGTGCTTCCTCTATGCCTGTGTTGTGGTATGGCGAGAGATGTGATTCCTCTATGCCTTTGGGTAGCATTATAACCTTGTTTTCTGGAATGATTCCTCCATGTTGATGTTTGAGGTTATAGAATTGTTATAGGTTTTGACCTTCTGAGCGGAGATGTGATACCTCCGATAGAGAGAGTGAGCTATACCTCGGCTTATGGGTCCGAGAGGCTTTGGGATCTTCCAAGTTTCGGGACGAAACTTGTTTTTAGGGGGGTGAGATGTAAGAGCCTAGTTGCTGAGTTGTTGAGAGAGTGAGCAGAGGGCCAAAGTTTAGCCTAGACCGCCCCTGCGTGAGCCTGGAACCGCCCTTGCGGTTTGTCTGGGCCGCCCCTGCGGCTCACAGAGTCCGCCCCTGCGGCTCTGTGTACTACAACCGTCTTCTTTGACCCTTTGACGTGTGCTTTACCCTTTTACCTCTATATATATCTTCTTCTCTTACCTCTTGATGAGGGTTTACCATTCTCAGATGTCTCTCTCTCTCTCCTTACGTATATTGTCTTCTCCTCTTCTCCCTTGGATCACTTGGATTGATCTTTGTTTGAGTTTTGTGAGAGATCTTGCATAGCTTTGCTTGGCTTTGATGTTAATGATGTTGATGTGCCTTATGGAGCCAGCTTGAGGTTGTTTGGTGTGGTGTTGATCTTTTGGAGAGCTCATCTTGGTGAGTTCCATGGCTTCTCCTCTTCCTTTCTTCTTTTCTTCATCCTTTTCCTTCCTTTCCTTAGTTTAGTATAGTTTCCTTAGGATTGGATCTTGTTCAGCCATGTTTTGGCTTGTGTTGATGTATATATATGTATGTGATATATGTATGTTGCTGTTGGAGTGAAGAAGAGTAGAGAATCGGAGGAAGAAGTGAAGAAAGGAGCTTAAGTGGTGTCTTCTGCACACCGGCCGCCCCAGCGCCTGTCTTGAGCCGCCCTTGCGCCGGCTAGTGGACCGCCCCTGCGCCACCTCCTAGCCGCCCCTGCGGCCACCTGCACCAGCTTGGTGTTTCACTTGGTTCTGCATGTGTGTATTGCTTCCAGGCCTTCCTTAGGGTGCCTTTGTTCCCTCCTTTCCTAGTGTGAGAGTATAGGATCATGATAGATGTGTGAGGTTGAGTTTGGTTGAGGTTATGATCGGTTTATGCCTTGTATGACTTTTGAGGTTCTTTAGGTTATGAGTAAGGTTGAGGTTGATCCTTTGGATCCCTTTGGGTCTAGGTGTGACCCTTGTGATGTTAGGAGATTGATATATCTATTTATACCTGTTTATACGTTGTGTTGTCCCTCCAGTGTAGAGGTGATCGTGGTTGAGTTGTGATCGAGGTTGAGGTAAGTCTGTAGGACTTACTTAACTGCCATCCTTATATTGGGTGTTTGCATGAGTGGTGTGTGTTTTGTATGTTTGCTATGATAGCATGTGATGTTGTATATACCGACCTATGTTTTATTCATTGCCCCGTATGCGTGGCTGTGATAACCTTTCCCTTTCATCCCGTCGTGGAGTCTGGGAGGTTCTCTTGAGTCAGGCCAGACCGGTTTACAGGAAGGGCGCAATTCACTCCCATAGGGTACACGGATTGTGTGACCGATACTAGTACGGCTGGCTAGCAGGCTCAGAGGCAAGGATGTATCGGTCCTCGTGTCATATAGTTTTATATATATTATATCTACACGATTTGAGTGAATGACCATTATATTGAGATGATTAAATGGGTAAATGTGCGAAAGCATTCTGATGTGTTTATCTTACCTCGATTGTGATTGTGCTTAAGCATTACTCTATATATGTGTATGGATAGTGATAGGTGATGGAATCACTATAAATTAGGATAGTTTTTAGAGTCTTTTTATTGCATTTGTGTCGGTTTATGCTACTAACTCCTTGGTCCAGAAGAAGAAGACTAAAAGAAGCTAAGGAAGGAGTTATAAGCACTTAGGAGTGATGATCGTTCACGAAGCAAAGCTTCTGTTGCCTCACCGCCCCCGCGGAGCGTTGTCACCGCCCCTGCGGGTGACACCTTACTCCGGAGCGCTCCCTGCGCCTTCGCCAGCGCCAGCCACGAAGACTGTCACCGCCCCTGCGTCAACCCCTGGCGCCCCTGCATTGACTTGCCTTGGAGAAGCGAAGACCAGCGCCCCTGCGCCTCCCCCTACACCTCTGCTTGCGCCTCAACCTGGGAGCTGGAAGGTGAAGAGTATGTGTCACCGCCCCTGCGTTGACATCGGGACGCCCCGGCGGCTTGACACTAGAAACGGCAGAAAGTTGAAGAGTCAGACGTTTGAAGAGCATTAAAGATCCGCCCCTGCGGAATTGTCTAGCCGCCCCTGCGGTCATGAAGAAGATCAAGCGTTTTTTCCTTCACCGCCCCTGCGGAGTTGAAGGCCGCCCCTGCGGTTCAACGACAGAAGCTTTACTCCAGCTGTTTACACCACCTTTATGGCATTAAAAGTGGCTGTTTTGGGCCGGCCATTTACTCCTATTTAGTGTCTTTTGTAGTATAAATAGGTTTTGGTTGATTGCTAGAATCATCCAACTTGCTTTCCATCATTTTCCACTTAGAAACCAATTTTCATTTCCATTGTAATGAGTTGCTAACTCCCTTACTACATTGGGTTGGTTTGAAGCTGCGTTGTTACTTTGGTTGTAAGTTTTCTTTAATATGAGTTTTCATTCAGTAATGTTTTGTGTTTCCTTGATCTCCATTGTGTAATTGCATGTTTTACTATTACTTGAGATTGATCACCTTAGGTTCTAAAGTGCATGCAAAGAACTAGGATTAATAGGTTCCGGGTTTGGGTCTTTAATCTAGTAGTAGACTTAAAGTAATAACGGGTTGTAATTACTTAAAGAAAAGGAACACAAATATAAAGATAAGCTTAACACATATATTTGATCGAGATGGGAGATCACTTGAAAACTTGTAAAAGGAACTCGCCAAAGTAGCAATTGCATGCTTAGAATCAACCTAGTGTAGATTCACCCATTATTGTCTTACTTGTTGCGTTATTTGTTTTCATAAGTTTTTGTGCATCAATTTAACCAACCCCCCCCCTTTGTTACTTGTTTCTATAATCAATAATTGCATCTAATAAAACACCTTAACTCTCTTGGGTTCGACCCTTACTTAACCACTATACTTGTTTTTAGTGCTAAGTCGGGATTTACTTTTGATTGGGTATAGACGACCATAGAAATACCACCAGTTAAATTTTGGCGCCGTTTCCTGGGAGTTTTAGTGTTTATTGTTATTATTGATTATTGGTTTGAACCATTTTTATGGTTCAAACCCGTGCTACTAACTCCGCCTTTGCTTCTTTTGATCCAGAAACTGAGAGGACGCACATCCGGCAACGAAGACAACAACAACTCCAAAAAGAAATGGATGATCGTACTCTTCGTCAACTTACTCAGCCCACTTTGGCTCAAAACCCTCTTGCGGTCACCATACCGGCATTAGGGGAAGGAGTAAATTTTGAGCTCAAGCCGGGTCTCATTCACTTGCTCCCATCTTTCCATGGGCTAAGTGGTGAAGACCCCATCAAACACCTTGAGAAGTTTCATACCGTGTGTATGAGCATGAAGCCGGCCAACATTACCAAAGAACAAATCAAGATGAGGGCCTTCGGCTTCACACTCAGTGTCCGTTTGGTTGGATCGGTGGAATGGAAACGGAATGGAAACGGATAAGGGTTATGAAAGGAAATGGAAATGATGGGATTACTTTTATGTGTTAAAAGACCTCTAACCAAACGCATTTTTTGATTGATTCGGAATCATTTCGTTACCGGGAATGATTCCTAGCGCTACCAAACGAGCCCTCAAAGATTCAGCGGATGATTGGTATTACCACCTTCCATCCGGGAGTATCGACACTTGGGAGAACCTCCACAAGGCGTTTTTGGAGAAATACTTGTCTGCCAAAAAGGCGAATTGCTTCAAGAAAGCTATAAGCAACATCGAGCAAGAGGCGACCGAAAGATTCACCCGCCTCCGATCCAGCTGTCCTTTTTACGGATATTCAACTCAAGATCTAGTCTTGTACTTGTAAAATGGCTTGTTAGACAATGAAAGGAGGATCGTTGATGCGGCTTGCGGAGGTAATATTCTTAACTCTACTCCTGACCTTGCTTTGGATAAGGTACAAGAACTAGCAGAAGGAACCCGGAACTTTGGAAGGACTCCGTCCAAGAAAGGTATTCATGTTGTAAATACCGGGAAGAGTGAGATCTCCACTGAGCTCGCGGAGTTGAAGGAGATGGTGAAGAGACTAACACTTATGGGAACCGCACAGCAGCTCAAAGCTTGTGGAGTGTGTGTTGACCCATATCATCCAATGGACATGTGCCCACAAGTCCAGGATGATGATGTTGAAGTGAACGCAATGGGCTATGGATAACCACAACTACAAAGGCCTAGGAACGATCCTTATGCGCAGAATTTCATGCCAAATTGGCGTGACCGACAGAATTTCCATTGGAGGGATCAACAAAACCAACAACAACAGCCCCGTCAAGGTAAGTATCAATCAACTGAGGATATGTTGCAGGTTTTGAATAAACACTTTGCTACTCATGTCCAAACAACAGAATCCAGCATCAAAAACCTTGAAAAACAGGTTGGCCAAATAGCGGAAGCCATTACAAGGATTGAAACTAGGTTCTCCGGAGGATTACCTTCACAGACGGTTATAAACCCAAAGGTCATGCTGGAGGAGGCTCAATCATAGAGGTAGAGCCCTTACGTCGAGCCAACAACGTAAAACAAAGGCGCTGCTCCGGAGGCAACCCGAAGGAATAAGAAGAGGAGCCTCTGTCAAGAAAACCGCCCGTGCGGCTCAGTGACCCCGCCCCCACAGTGACACCCATGGCCAGCACCGCCCCCGGCGCTGGGCCAGCGCCTGCAACATGCTATTCACCGCCCTTGCGGTAACTCCCCTGTGCCCCTACAGCGGCCATCCTTGATACACATCCTCGGCGCCGCCCCCGGCGTCGAGGCTGCGTACCCCTCTTCCTTGTCACCGCCCCGCGGTGACAAACGCGCCCCTGCGGTCTTACTAAGGAAAGAAAAAAAATACACTTCCCAAAAATAACCTACAACTACCGCCCCTTCCCTTCCCTCTCCATTCACTCTTCGAAACGTACGCCACATCGCCTCTCACGCCCCTGCGCCCTCCGGAAGCTCTCACGCCGCCTTGTGCAAACGCTCTTGCGCCACCTCCGGTGACCTAGCCACAACCGCCCCTGTGATACCGGCGCTCACCACCACCACACACACCCTACATACTCTCAAACCTCTCACTCTACAACGCCCTCGGTCCTCACACTCTCGCTCATCACCACCGGCGACACTTACACCAACAAAGACGTCACCGGAACAGCCCCAACACCACCACCTTCGTAGGCTCCCAGAATTGCCTGTGCTTTTCTCCCGCCCCTGCGCCTGCAAGTTGCCGCCCCTGCGCCAAGCCGCCCCTGCGCAAGCTGCAGCCATCCCTGCGGAATACACAACAGAGGGTTCGTCTCTTACTATAATTTTTGAACTTTCTAATTCCTTTGCTTGTTCAACTGCAAGAGATGGAAAACAAAGGAAATACAAGTTGTCAAAAGTTGAGAAGGAGCGGTATAGGATTGTGCAAGGTTGGGATGTGTATGCAACCCGATTTCTGGACGTTCCTACTTTGGAAAATTTGGGCATGGTGGAGAGCATGTAGGCATTCCTCAACAATGTTGGGCTCGGTGATTTTATGATAATGAGTGCTCCAACACACCCCGAGCTCAGCCGCCAATTCATCGCCACATTCAAAATGGAAACAGTGGACCACAGTTGCATTGGACTTTCATTCAAGTTCAACAAAAGAAATTATACATTTGACTACACCCAACTGCAGGAGGCATTAGGGGTGACCATTGCCGCCTCCGACGACTGGTGGGAACCCATCCCAACACCCAACTTGATGGAGTTTTGGCAGGCCGCCACCAGATCTGAGTTCCATGCAGGGAGTGAGTATTCCAACAAATTCACTCACCCCTATTTGAGGCTCATCTCGAAGATCTTCATGAGTGTCTTCTGTGGACACAAGGAGGAGAATAAGGTCGCTCTCAAGGACCTTTAATTGCTATACGCCTACCTCCCCACGAACGACTAGGTACCGGATTGGCCATACCTCTTCCTTACCTCTTTGAAGCGGATTAGGAAGAATGAGCCACGAGACATTGTGGGAGGTGGGGTGATCTCCTTGTTAGTTGCACAAGTGATGGATCTCCCTGACTTTGAGGACGGTCTAGAGGCCCCACTGTATACGGAAGGGATGCTGAGGAGGTGCAGGCTCCTCAAGAGAGACGGGGAGAACCTCTTTTGGATCTCGCTGGCAGATGAGAGTCACATCACATACCCCCCCGACCACTTCCACTTGGAGACGAGCTCTCCGAGTTGTACGTACCAGCTGACCCTGTTCCTCCGAGACGGCCTCAGGAGGACATTGTTGGGCGATATGATGCGAGCTCCAACCGGGCCCCTGTTATTGATGAGGAGATGCCTACTGCAGCACTAGACAACAGTCAGGCCATGAAGAGTCTTCAGGCTCAGATGGAAGCCTTGACCACACAGCATCAGGCATGGCAGACCGAGTACCAACGGTCCATGCTTGAGCAGCAGCACGCGTGGCAGTCCAGCTTCGCCTCCTCCATGACCACCCATTTTGACCGCCGTCAGGATGCTTGACAAGCGGCTCATCAGCAGCAGTTAGAGACTCAGCAGCTGGCTTGGCAAGCTAGCTATGAGACTTCATTTAGAGAGAGGATGGAGGCTCAGGAGGACCGCATCGACACGCTCCACCGCCAGTAGGAGCATTTCTTCCGCCACTTTCCATACCCACCGGAGGATGGTCCAGCTGGACCGTCCCGCTGAGGGGTATATTTCTCTTCCCTTTCCCACATTTATCTTTGCCTCATTTCCACATTGAGGGCAAAGTGATCTTCAAGTATGGGGGAGGGACATATCATTGCATGTACAGTTCTTTTGAGTTGTTTTGCATTAAATCTTATGAAGTTTGAAATTCATATTAAAAAAAAAGAAAAAGAAAAAGAAAAAGCCAAAGAAAATGAAAAAAGGGATGAAAATCCTTGGATAAACCGAAAACCCGAAAGGGTGGTTTAGGCAAAAAGAAGGTAGTCCGACCAACCTTAGGTTGGTGCAAAAATTGGACTTGAGGGATGCGAGTTCAAAGTGAGATCATCAAAGGAAAAGAAGAAGAGTGGCAAGGTGAAAACCCGAAAGGGCACCTTGGCAAAATGAGCGACACCGAGTGTAGGTTTTCCTTCCGGCGTTTGGCGACATAAGAAGGGGAGTCATAAGGAGGTTCTCCGGGTAGGCCACTCTTGGAGCAATAAGGATGGTAGTTTCTCACCTTTTTCTCACATTTCCTCTCTTCTCCTTCTTTCTTTCTTGGCTTTTCTTTTGTTTTCATTATCTTTTCTGCTTGTCCATGCTTCCTGAGGCCTTTGAGTCTAGTTGTTGTCATATGTTTTACTCGGGACGAGTAAAATGTCTAAGTATGGGGGAGTTTCATAGGCGATGGAATCACTATCAATTAGGATAGTTTTTAGAGTATTTTTATTGAATTTGTGTTGGTTTATGCTACTAACTCCTTGGTCCAGAAGAAGAAGACTAAAAGAAGCTAAGGAAGGAGTTATAAGCACTTAGGAGTGAAGATCGTTCACGAAGCAAAGCTTCTGTTGCCTCACCGCCCCCGCGGAGCCTTGTCACCGCCCCTGCGGGTGACACCTTACTCCGGAGCGCTCTGTGCGCCTTCGCCAGCGCCAGCCACGAAGACTGTCACTGCCCCTGCGTCAACCCCTGGAACCCCTGCGGTGACTTGCCCTGGAGAAGCGAAGACCAGCGCCCCTGCGCCTCCTCTTGCACCTCTACCTGCGCCTCAACCTGGGAGCTGGAAGGTTAAGAGTATGTGTCACCGCCCCTGCATTGACATCGGGACGCCCCGGCGGCTTGGCACCAAAAACGGAAGAAAGTTGAAGAGTCAGACGTTTGAAGAGCATTAAAGATCCGCCCCTGCAGAATTGTCTAGCCGCCCCTGCGGTCATGAAGAAGATCAAGCGTTTTTGCCTTCACCGCCCCTGCGGAGCTGAAGGCCGCTCCTGCGGTTCAACGACAAAAGCTTTACTCCGGCTGTTTACACTACCTTTATGGCATTAAAGGTGGTTGTTTTGGGCCGGCCATTTACTCCTATTTAGTGTCTTTTGTAGTATAAATAGGTTTTTGTTGATTGCTAGAATCATCCAATTTGTTTTCCATCATTTTTCACTTAGAAACCAATTTTCATTTCCATTGTAATGAGTTGCTAACTCCCTTGCTACATTGGGTTGGTTTGAAGCTGCGTTGTTACTTTGGTTGTAAGTTTTCTTTAATATGAGTTTTCATTCAGTATTGCTTTGTGTTTCCTTGATCTCCATTGCCTAATTGCATGTTTTACTATTACTTGAGATTGATCACCTTAGGTTCTAAAGTGCATGCAAAGAACTAGGATTAATAGGTTCCGGGTTCGGGTCTTTAATCTAGTAGCAACTTTGAGTAATAACGGGTTGTGATTACTTATGGATCATGGGCCGCCGGTCTGGGTCGAGCCTAGTGAAAGCATCTCGGTCGAGATAGTTTTTTTCATTCATCCGAGATTTGCCTCAGTTACGTACTTTTGTTCGATTCTTCTCTTGATTCCTTCTTGCATCCATCTTCTAGGATTCTTGCTCTTCTTTTGCCGTCCAAGATGTTCCATAATGTTATGCTCTAGACTCCTTATGCTTCCATGCTTCTTTCCGATCCAAAATGTGCCCTATTTCCTTCAAATACAACCAAACTAGGTATAGATCTCGATTCTTGCAAAGTAGGCAAGTAATAGCATAATAAATATGAATATATGTCCATGCACGCAATATAATGAAGAGAAACCGTCAAAACACATGTCATTACTTAGATCATAAAATTCATGTCATCAAAATACCCCATATTTGCCTCTTGCTTGTCCCCAAGCAAGGTTCAAATCTTAGGTACAAGATGATATGAATCACCCTTAGAGAATGATTCTATTCTCTGATCACCTTAGAGAATGCTTCATTGCCAAGAATAATCAATACATGGTAAAAACAAGTTATAAGCATGGAAAACATAGTCATACTTCACATGAAATCATCGAATGTGTAGCAAATCAGATTTATCAAAATCAATCATGAAAGATCCAATTTAAACCACTAAGTCAAACCACATACTCAAGGTCTTAAGGGCTTTCAAATAAAGGTCAAGAAATATGTTAGTAGTAGGATGTATAAAAGGGGTATGTGGTGTAAAATCCGGGAAATAGGATAGAAACTCTACAATTTCAAATATAACTCAACACCCACCATATAAGCTCTTTTCGCTCCTTTTTTGCACTTTTACTTTACTTTCACTTGAGAACATGGACAAAGGTGCACAAAAACTGAAGTCAAGAAGATCAAAAAACCTCAATTTTACGAGGTGCCTCAAACCGTGATGCACATACCATGAATCGTTAGGACTATCAATCAATCAGACTTTGACAAGACACAAACACCCGGCTATGTGAATGGTGTCGAGTTACTCATCGTCATGATAAACGTCCCCAAACCTATTTTTCTAACACATATCCACTTTCAACTTCAACCTTCACAAGCCTTTTACTACATGCTTCCAAATTCCCGGATAGATAAAGGAAGGCAAATATATATATATATATATATATATATATATATATATATATATATATATATATATATATATATATATATATGAGGAGCTAAAAGCATGATCAAAAAGAAGGAAGGGAAATTGGATTGCCTTAATCATCCCAAAAAGAATGTGTAAGAACTTATTGTGCGGTTTCAACCTTCAAATCTCAACACGATTTAGATAAAAACAACTTACTTAACATGCTTAAATTTCAAACAAAGCATTCAAATCTCAATCATACCTTTTGAACGATTTTTTTCAAAAATTATGATGCAATGCATGGAATATAAACATATAGGACATATAACTCAATGATAAGATAAAAGTCATAGGAACACAGGACATAAGTATAGTTATTACAGACCCAAGTATCACCCCATACTTAAAATACACATTATCCCCAATGTGCATAAAATAAAGGGAGAAGAACTTGCAATATATCTCAATCAGTACAGCATAAGGATAATAATAATAATAATAATAATAATAATAATAATAATAATAATAATAATAATAACCAGCACTAGCAAGAAGGAGAATCATCAAGCATCCGGCGGTGGAGGAAACGGGAAGTAGGTGAGATCAAAAGCACGCCCGAATTGCTAGTGATACATATCACCCATCATCCGGTGGTGAACGGCGTGGCCGTCATCCATATCCCGCCTCATATCAATGATCATCCTAGTGTGAACGGCATGACGGCCATCAATATCCGTCCTCATGGTCCGGAAAGATGTCTCCAACGTCATCATCCGCTTTCCTAGATCCCGGACCTCCCGTGAAGGTCTGAGGAACTTGCAGAATGGCGAGAACTGCCGAGGTCGCACCCTCTTAGGTGGAAACTCCTGTTGTCCAGTCCTCACCACCGGATCATCATCCGTGTCCTCATCATCAATGTCCACAACGGGAACAATAGGACTTGCAGCGTCGGTCGCGGTATCTATAGCAGTTGTCCCATCCACCTCATAATCACTCTCAGTACCAAACTCTGCATCAATGTCAACCTGTCTTTGTAGTTGTCCAAATAACTCCCTCTCATGCTGCAGATCGGCGACCGTGTACTCATATGACCAAAGAATCCCTCAAGGAGCCCTCTTCTCCCAAGGCATAACAGCATAAGGTGTGCCACGACCTTGAGGGACAAGGATCAAGTGAGTGATAAAATCAGGGAGTCCTAAAGGCTTAGCCTCAACGGTTAAGGTACATGCAGAAAAATAAATCTCCATCACTTTAGCAAAATGGGTCACAAGACCGTCCACATAAATGTCCCCCTTACTCTTGTTGGCGATCTTGTTCAGCAAATCCGTCAACATAGCGGGAAAGTCGGGTACCCCAACACTAGCCATACACCATAGAGAGAACAACTCTCCCGCCTTGATTTTATGAGGTGTCTCGGTCCATGAAAATAAGGTCTCACTGGGTATACGATGCGCAAGCTTGAAGGCTAAGTGATAGATATTCTTTTCCTTGGAGTCTCCGGGTTGCCAGTTATCGGCACTAGTCTCAGTCATTGTAATACTCTCCCAAAATACCCTAGCACGGAATCTCGAGGGGAAAGCGGGTAGCGGTAGGGGGTGTGAAACCAAACACTGCCCCCAAAATGATCTAAGGTAACCGCATAATTCTTGTTCATGATGTGGTACTTAACACCCTTAGCTTCCGGCACATAAGTGAACGAGCAAAAAAAATCGTAAGTCATCTCCACATAAGTTGGCTCCCTAATGGCTACCAACCCCTCAAGTCCAACAGTCGCAATTATCATACACAAATCACCAACAACATGCAAGCAGGCAAAAGCCTCCAAATTTAGATACGTAGGAGCTATAATCGGACGTGCACAAATACGATCGTACCTTGTTCAGTGACAATCCTGAATGATTGGCATCTGTGGAGGTGGAGGAGGTGGACGAGTAGCCTTCCGTGCTCCAGGACGGTCATGCAGCACAATTTCACGCTCACAATCACGTAGATTTTCCATTTCAGCGATGAATCTCGGGCAGTTCTTAAATGTATCTCGGCCGAGATGACTGGAGTGGACTGAGATTTCTGGGTTTCGATCGAAGTGACGAATTTGTACAGGTTTCGTCCTAACAACACTCCCAACAGCTTCTCATAGAGATTTTGACCTGTTTCCACTATAGCAATGCAACTATATCGCCCAAAATCAACCAAAACGAAGCAAAACAAGCTTGTAGGGTTTTGGAGCGAGATTACCCAACTTTGGTCGATTATGAAGGATTTGAGCAGTGATTGATGCAGGAAAAGAGAATGGGGCACCTTCCTCTTCGATTTCGGTCAAAGAACGAAACAAATCGGGCAAGAAATGAGATTTTGGAGGAGAGGAGCGATTTTGGTCGACTTGAACGTGGTGAATTAGGGTTGTGACGAGAGAGAGAGAGAGGGAGGGAGGGAGGGAGGTAGGGAGAGAGAGAGAGAGAGAAAGAGAGAGAGAGAGAGAGAGAGAGAGAGAGAGAGAGAGTGTCTTTCCCCCTTTAATAACCCGCAAAATTTCAAACCAAATCTCGGTCGAGATCCTTGTAGGCAACCGAGATGGGCAACCGAGGTGACTCTTTGGAATGATTTCTCGGTTGGGGGAGATTGATCTCGGTCGAGATCCTTGTAGGAAACCGAGATTTCTCCAATTTCCGATCTTTTCTCAAGTTCTCAAACCTTCAACTATCACCATATATTTCCTTGAGTTATTCTCTTTGAAGGATACCTAGTTCCTGTTATCACATACACAAAAAATGCAAAAACTAACTAAACTAATCTAGAAAGTAAAAAGAAAGAACTACCTTGGGTTACCTCCCAAGAAGCGCTTGATTTAAGGTCACTAGCTTGATCGTACTTCCTTTAGATCAAGTAAGGTGCAGAGGAGAAATCCTCTCTACCGGAACTTCCGGTGTGTACTTCTTCAGCCGATGTCCGTTCACCTTGAAATTTCCGCAGTGTTCACCCCATACTTCAACTGAAACATGAGGAAAAACATGTTTCATAGTATAAGGTCCCGCCCATCTAGATTTCAACTAACCCGAAAAGAGGCGAAGGTGGGAATTGAAGAGAAGGACAAAGTCTCTTGTTTGAGATCCTTTGGAATGATATGCTTGTCATGCCATATTTTTGTTCTCTCCTTGTACATCTTTGTGTTCTCATAAGCACTCAAGCGAATTTCCTCCAATTCATTGATATCTAAGAGCCATTTCTCTCCAGCTTCTTTGATATCAAATTTTAGCCACTTGATCGCCCAACAAGCTTTATGTTCAAGCTCGACCGGGAGATGAAAAGACTTCCCATAAACCAAGTTGTAAGGAATAGTTCCTATGGGTGTCTTGAATGCGATCATATATGTCTAAAGAGCGTCATCCAGCTTTATTGACCAATCTTTCCTCGTTCTAGAGACGGTTTTCTCCAAAATTCCCTTGATTTCTCTCTTTGATATCTCAACTTGTCCACTAGTTTGAGGATGGTAAGGAGTTGCTACCTTATGAGTGACCCCATACTTCGATAGAAGTGCTTCAAACTTCCGGGTGTTGAAGTGTGTCCCTCCGTCACTAATGATGACTCGAGGCGTCCCAAATCTTTGGAAAATAGTCCTCATGAAGAATTTTACTACCACCGTGGCATTATTAGTGGGAGAAGCAATGGCTTTCACCCATCATGAAACGTAAAATACCACCAAAACTATGTATAAATTCCCTTTAGATGATGGGAATGGTCCCATGAAGTCAACTCCCCTTACATCGAAAATCTCGACTTCTAACCAATACTCAGTTGGTCTAGTGGTTGTGGTGCTAGACTCCTTAAGTGTTAGCCCGGAGATTCGAGTTTGAATCCTCCGGGAGACATGTATGGAAAAATTGGTATTGGGAGGGTATCCCCTTAATGGGCCATAGTAAATACCCTATCCGGACGTAGGCGAAGCCGAACCGGAAACGTACCATTTTAAAAAAAAAAATCTCGACTTCTTGAATGTTGTTGAGGTGCATCTCGTTTCTTCTAGGTATGTTCCCTGTTCTTTGGCATGCATCACAAGAAACAATAAACGTTTGCACATTTTTAAATAATGTAGACCAAAAGAAACCAGAACAAAGTACCTTACAAGTTTTGTAGGCACTAGCATGGCCTCCACAAGGCAACGAATGACAATGCCTAATATCACTTCCTGCCTCATCTTCCAGAATGCATCTTCTTAGCATCCCAACCGGACCTCTTTTAAAAAGAAGAGGTTCATTCCAATAAAAGTGACGCACATCCTTAAAGAATTTCTTCCTTTGTGCGTATCACGGAGGTATTTCCTAGCAAACGAGATAGTTAACAATGTCAACATACTAAGGTTCATTACCTTCAGAAATTTGGTGAAGACAATGTTCCATCCAATGCAACTGCTCAACTGGAAAATAATCATCGATGGACATGTCTTCCCTCTCCAAAGCGATGAGAGGTAAACGGATAAGATGATCAGCTACCGAATTCTCAAATCCCTTCTTGTCGCGGATCTCCAAGTCATATTATTGAAGGAGGAGAATCCATCGAATGAGCCGCGGTTTTGCATCCTTTTTAGTGAGCAAATACCGAATGGAGGCGTAGTCGGTTTATACAATGACTTTCTCTCCTACAAGGTAGGAACCGAACTTCTCAAAGGCATAAACTACCGTCAAAAGCTCCTTTTTAGTTGTGGCGTAATTCAATTGAGATTCATCTAGTGTCTTGCTAGCATAATTGATGACATGAGTGCGTCCATCTTTCTTCTGTCCAAGAACGGCTCCTACGGCCACATCACTAGCGTCACACATGACTTCAAAGGGCAGGTTCCATTTAGGAGGTTGAATGATGGGAGCGGATATCAATGTTTCTAATAGCATGCATTATAGTCTATATTTTGGGATTGGTTGGATGTTTTATCATAATAAATTTGCATGCATGGTTGTATAATCTCGATGATTATGTCATTTTGTATACCTTTGCAAGAATCGATATCTACACCTAGTTTTGTTGTCATTGTAGGGAAAATGACACGTTATGGAGCGATATGGAGCCAAAGGATCTAAGGAGTCATAAGAGCTGCATTATGGAACATCAAGGAGCTACAAGGAAGGCATAGGAATTCTTGAAGTTGGACATAAATGAGATATTGGACCAGTTATATAGATTTGCACGTAACAGCTCGTTTATCTCGGTTGACTACGTGATCATCTCGACCGAGTTGACTTACTGGGCCTAGATCAAGATGTCCGGCCCACAACCCATGAGATCTTTTATTTTTGCCATGTGATTTTCCTATAAGATTGAAGATAAATTCTAGATGGAAGTATGCTTGGATAGCTGATTATCTTTGGGATTGGAGATATTCTAAGGAAGAGAAGGAAATTGAAGGAAGATTGCTTTGAAGTAAAAGTTGAAGGTTTTTTTAGGGAACCTTGATTGTTGTCTTTTGATTCGATAATTGAGGAACACACTTTGCTACTTGTTTGGATTGTTTGATTGTTTGATTATTGAGACCTTTTTGTTAAGGTTTTCTTGTTTGCTTATTGCTTCTTCAATTATATATTTGATTGTTATTATTGTGATGATTGCTGGCTAAATTCCCTTGCGATTATAGGGTGATTGGTTGAAGGTTGTGGTAAAGACAATGAAAGAGTGAACCTTTACCCTAGTGGACCCTGAAAGCTCGAGCCAAAACCAAACTGCACCTCACCTCGGTCAGTTCGTGGAGCATCTCGACCGAGATCAATAAGAATTGAGTGAGACGTGTGACTTGATTCGACCAATTCTGAGTTTAGGTTTTAGTTTGCTAAATCCAATCCGTGTTGCACTTTTCCTAGTTTATACGCAAGCCTAGGATGAGACTTACCTGATGATTCCTTTTCTTGTATACCGATGATGATGAGTGTTAGGTAATAAAGGTTTATCCTTTATTGGGGTTTGAGTGTACCTTCATCCTACCTTTGAGAGTTAGCCTGAGACTTACCCGTTAAAGGTTAGTTCTATCCCCTTAGGTTGTGTGTTGGTTTGAGATTATAGTTCCTTTCCTTAGTTCCTTGAGACTTACCCGGTGACAGGATCTTTGGTTTGGGATAGTGAGTAGTGAGACTTACCCGGTGATCTATTTCCACCTTAGAAAATACCTTCCCTTGCAAACTTAGCTTTGACCACGTTATCCTTAGAAATCTTGAGTCGAAACCACAAATGGATGCTTTGACCACTAGAATATGCATTCCTTTATCTGATTCATACATCATCTTTGTTTTGTTGCTTTGTTCTTGATTGACAACCTGATATTTATCGTGCTTGATTTCACCATAGTCCTTATGTTCGACCTTGGAGTATTTGCCATACTGCGATTGATCCGTACACTGCGGGTTCGCATGTTTTTAAGGCTTTTATTTTAGGTTATAAATTTAAAGCTATTTCGTTCATTATTCACACACGTCTGAGAGAGAACAAGTTTTTTGGCGCCGTTGCCGGGGACTTGGTCAAGACCAAGTTCGGTATTTGGTTGTCTTTTAGGGTTGTTGCCCTTGTTTCTACTAATCACTTTACTTGAGTGATTTTGCAGGATCTTTCTTTAGGTTTATGTGAAGAACTCGTATTGGGATAGAAATCATTCCTTACGATCCCGAACAAGAAAAGATATACAAAAGAAGATTGAAAGAAGCTAAGATGGTAGCAAAAATAATCGAGATCTTGAAGCTAAATTGAAAGACGCACTAGAACAACTTCGGTTTAGCAATGAAGCTTTGCAAAGGGAAAGAGAGGAAGCTCGTGCAAGGACACAGGAGATCCGAGCTGATATGACCGAACTACAGGCCCATATACGACTTCGACACGATGTGGTCGTCGAACCGAGGGGTAACCCTAATCCACCTGCACCGGCCGAGATACCACCTCCACCACCTCGGTTGCCAGGTAGGGTTGACCGAGTCAACCCATTCATTGGAGAACCAAAAACCCTAGGTCAAAGGATGGACCTGAATCAACAAGTGCGGCGTCCGGACGTTAACCTAGGAGATCCAACAGAGAATGACTACGAGTTTCGACCTCAAGTCATCTCAGTGATTCGACAATGTCAATTTTGGAGGATTAGAAACAGAATCTCCACATCAACATTTGCAAAACTATGAGATTCTTATGGAGACTTTGAGACCTACAAGGGTGGAGAACAACAACTATAAGTTAAGGCCTTTCTACTTCTCCTTGAAAGATAAAGCGCCTACTTGGTATCAATCTCTTCCATCCTGAATAATCAACACATGGGAGGAAATAGCTACGGAATTTCTCACTAAATTCTTCCCGCCATCCAAAACTGCGGAGTTGCGGGGTAAGATTATTGCTTTTGTCATGAAGGATAGAGAAAGCTTGTTCAAGTCATGGGAAATGTTCAAGGACCTTTTATTCAATTGCCCTCACCGTGGGATTCCAAAGATTGAGTTGTTAGAGATTTACTTCCAAGGGTTTGGATGAGGAAACTCAATTCAAACTCCAATCACTTTCTACAGGCCTTTCATGGATACACCGGTTGATGAAGCATGGCAGTTTGTTGAGAAGCAAGGTCTACATATGGAGAAATACTCTCATCGAAGGGTTGAAGATGGAGTAAAGCGAGTTGGACCTCCGGAGCTGAATCTCACCACTTCGAGCGTTGCTCAACTTACTATCTTCAACAATGAAGTCAAGGCTTTGAAAGAGCTTTTATTATCTCAAGCTAAAGGAGCATCCAAAGAGCAAGATGTTTGATACTTGGGGTGAGGAAACTATCAAGGGCCAAGCAATAACAATTTCAATAACAACAACAATAGGAATTTTAACAATTGGAGATCAAATCAACAAAATTCCGGTAACCCTTATTCTCATGCTGAAAATGCTCTAACTCCCCATCTTCTTCTTATGTTCCATTGAAGAGTCAAGAGCCATCTTCGAGCTTATCATAGCAGCCTAAGGAAAAGATGGATGATGTGTTGGAAGCAATAATGACCAAACTCAATGCCATGGAAAGTTCTATGAATACATTGTCGAAGGCACAAAAAGCCCTAGAACATCAAGTTTTTAACAAGGCTAATGAAGCACCTAGAGATCTGGGTAAACTCCTAGGAAGGACGGAGAACAACCCAAATGGAAAAGTCATGGCAATCACCACAAAAAGTGGATTGAGAAATACTGATCCAGTACCTCGGTCGGACCACGTTCTGTCGAAGAGCACCTCGGTCAAGATGCCAACCAAGACAGAACCCCAAAAAGCGAAAGAGAAATCCGATGTTTATGTTCCACCACCTGCTTACAAGCCTCCACTTCTATTCCCTCAGTCTAGGGCGCGGGAGAGTCTAGATAAACACTATGGTAAGTTTCTTGACCTTATGAATAAGCTACATATTAAAATACCTTTCATTGATGCAATCTTAGGTATGCCCGCCTATGGGAAGTTTCTGAAGGAGATCTTGTCAAGGAAAAGAAAGCTGGAAGATTTGGAGAAGTGCGGATGACCTCTAGATCTTCGGAGCTCATTCAAATCATGAAAAAAAATATGCTACCAAAGCTAAGAGATCCCGGTTCATTTTGCATTCCCATTGAAGTTGGGGATGTAACTTACGATGCACTTTGTGATCTAGGAGCGAGTGTGAGCATCATTTCTCTAGCACTTTGTGAGAAAATTGGCCTTGGAGAACCTAAGCCCGTTAAGATGACTTAATACATGGCGGATCGTTCCATTACTCGTCCCATTGGAATCTTAAAGGACATTACCGTTAAGCTAGGTAACTTTTACATACCCATAGACTTTGTGGTGTTGGACATTCCTGCAGATTATCCTATTCTCATCATTCTTGGAAGACCATTCCTTGCAACATCGGGATGCAATGTTAATTATAAGAACACCACATTGTCATTAAATATTGGGGAAGATCATGTGGAGTTTGCACTCTCAGCCAGAATGAAGGGAAAACCCTTAGAAGAAGACATCTTCAACATTTATGATGAAGAAGATTCTCGAGAATTGGTGAGCTCTATCTTAATCAAAGATCCTCTTGAGAAAGTTTTGAGTTTTAGTATGATGGAGGAAGGTGTAGATGTTTCATGTGATGCAGATATACGAAGCTTGGAAGCCCCGGAAGAGGATCCAAGAGTTGGATCTGAAGAACTCATCGAGGAGATGAAAAGCAAATTAGGTTTCGGTCCACCTCCCAATACCTCGACCGAGATGGTTTCTAGAGAAAACGAGATGATGTTCATTGGAGATCACCTCGGTCTATCACCTCGGTCCTTGACCAAGACAATTTCTGAAGCAAATGAGATGGGGTCAACTGAAGTTCACCTCGAGTTAAACCTAAACGCCTTGACCGAGTCCCACCTGAGGCAAACGACATCTCCACTTCTTCAAAGGACGTTCTCTTATTAGATGATGCAAATGTTTCTTCCATCTCTTCTGAAGTTTCCAAATCCTTTTCCAAAGAGGAGGGAGGTACGAATCCAACACTTAAGGCACCTCCTATCTTAGAGCTTAAACCTCTTCCACAACACTTAAGGTACGCTTTCCTTGGTCCGGACTCTACATATCCTGTCATCATTAGTGCTACTCTTATTGAAGATGAACTTTCTAGGTTAATGCATGAGTTGAGAACACATAGAAAGGATTTGGGTTATACTATTGATGCTCTTGTTGGTGTTAAGCCTTTTCTTTGCATGCATAAGATACTAATGGATGATGATCATAAGCCTTCACAGGAACCTCAAAGACAGTTGAATCCGATCATGAAAGAGGTTGTGAAAAAATATATTCTTAAGTTGCTTGATGGAGGTATCATATTTTCCATATCGGACAACAAATGGGTATGTGCGGTGCATGTAGTTCCCCAGAAGGATGGGATGACTGCTGTAACCAGCAAGAACAACGAGTTGATTCCCACAAGGACCGTTACAGGCTGGAGGATGTGCATTGACTATCGAAGATTGAATTTAGCAACAAGAAAGGACCATTTTCCTCTTCCATTCATTGATCAAATGCTTGAACGGTTAGCACAACACTTCCATTTTTGCTATTTAGATGGTTATAGTGGCTTCTTTCAGATTCCTATCCATCCGGATGATCAAGAGAAGACCACTTTCACTTGTTCATGGGGGACATTTGCTTATCGGAGGATGCCATTTGGATTGTGTAACGCACCCGCCACTTTTCAGCGTTGTATGATGGATATCTTTTCCGAGTATATTGAGGAGATCATGGAGGTATTCGTGGATGATTTTTCGGTGTATGGTTCCTCTTTTGATAACTGTTTGGCTAACCTTTCTCTAGTGTTACAACGTTGTGAAGACACTAATCTCGTTTTGAATTGGGAGAAGTGTCACTTCATGGTTAGCGAAGGAATTGTTCTATGGCACCTCACTTCCAACCGAGGTATAGATGTCGATCGAGCTAAGATTGAGACTATTGAAAAACTTCCCCCACCTTGTTCAGTTAAAGGTGTGCGGAGTTTCCTTGGGCATGCAGGTTTCTACAAGTAGTTCATCAAGGATTTCTATAAAATCTCTAAACCGCTTACTAATCTTTTGAACAAGGATGTTGTTTTTGAGTTTTCGCAGGAATGCCTTGATGTTTTTTACAAGATAAAGGAAGCGTTGATCTCCGCTCCCATTATTCAACCTCTTGATTGGACCTTACCCTTTGAGATCATGTGTGATGGTAGCGATGTGGCCGTAGGAGCGGTTCTTGGACAGAAGAAAGATGACCGGACTAACGTCATTTACTATGCTAGCAAGACACTAGATGAGGCTCACCTGAATTACGCCACCACCAAGAAAGAGCTATTGGCAATTGTCTTCGCATTTGAGAAGTTTCGTTCTTACTTGGTGGGAGAGAAAGTTATTGTTTATACTGACCATGCAGTTATTCGATACTTGCTAGTTAAGAAGGATGCAAAGCCGCGTCTTATTCGTTGGATTCTCTTGCTTCAAGAATTCGACTTGGAGATTCCCGATAAGAAGGGATCCGAGAATTCTGTAGCGGATCACCTCAACCGGCTACTACCCAACTCGCTCAAAAGGGACGATCTCCCCATTGATGATTCATTTCCCGATGAGCAATTGCATTTGGTGGAGCATTGGCTTCACCAAATTTCTAATGGTAAAGAGCCTTGGTATGCTGATTTTATCAATTATCTTATTTGTCACGAAGTACCTCCAGGATTGACATACGCTCAAAGGAAAAAGTTCTTCAAAGACGTACGTCATTACTATTGGAACGAGCCTCTACTTTTCAAGAGAGGACTGGATGGGATGCTTCGACGGTGCGTTCCGGAGGACAAGACTACAAGTGTCATACGACATTTCCATTCACTTCCTTATGGAGAACATGGTAGCGCTCACAAAATGTGCGCTAAGGTATTACGTGCTGGTTTCTTTTGGCCTTCATTATTTAAGGATGTGCAAACGTTTGTTGTTTCTTGTGATGCATGCCAAAGAACAGGAAATATATCTAGGCAGAACGAGATGCCTCTTAACAATATTCAGGAGGTCGAGATCTTCGATGTGTGGGGTGTAGATTTTATGGGACCTTTCCCATCATCTGCAGGAAACCTTTACATTCTCTTAGCTGTTGATTACGTCTCTAGATGGGTAGAAGCCATTGCTTCTCCCACTAATAACGTCATGGTGGTTGTGAAGTTCTTCAATAGGACTATCTTTTCACGCTTTGGAACACCTCGAGTCATCATCAGCGACGGAGAAACACATTTTACTGCTTGGAAGTTTGAGGCACTTCTATCGAAGTATGGGGTAATGCACAAGGTAGCAACCCCTTATAATCCTCAAACTAGTGGGCATGTGGAGATTTCTAATAGAGAAATCAAGGCAATTTTGGAGAAAACCATCTCAAGGACAAGGAAGGATTGGTATATGAAGTTGGACGATGCTCTTTGGGCATACTGGACCGCGTTCAAGACTCCCATAGGTACCACCCCTTACAATTTGGTATATGGGAAGTCTTGTCATCTTCCCGTTGAGTTGGAACACAAGGCATATTGGGCAATAAAATGGCTCAATTTCGACCTCAAGGAAATTGGAGAGAAGAGGCTTTTGAATATCAATGAGTTAGAGGAGTTGCGCTTGAATGTCTATGAGAATGCCAAGATCTATAAAGAGAGAACTAAGAAATGGCATGACAAGCACATCATCCATAAGAAGCTCAAAGAAGGGGTTCTTGTTCTACTCTTCAACTCCTGCCTCTGCCTTCTTCCAGGTAAGTTAAAATCTAGATGGACATGACCTTATATTGTGAAAAATGTTTTTCCCATGGTGCATTTGAAGTATGGAGTGAAACTAGTGGAAGCTTTAAGGTCAACGGTCATAGGTTGAACAAGTATCAACCGGAAGTTCCAGCTAAGGAGATTGCACCTTTGCATCTTACTTGAGAGTGACGTACGGTCCAACTAGCAACCTTAAACCAAGCGCTTCTTGGGAGGCAACCCAAGGTGTTGCTTTCTTTTTCCCCTTTCTAATCTAGTTTAGTTAGTTTGCTTCGTGTTTGTGTGTCCTCTTAGACAAGAATTAGGTATTACCCAAGAAAAAGAAAAACAACTCAGGAAATTATCGCCCGAAAACGTGCGTGCAAATAAGCTATATATTTATAAAACTAGAATAAAAGCAAGCGAACCCGCAGTGTACGGATCGGCGTAGATTAGCAAGTATTCCAGAGTATCGAACTCAGGGAATTGGTGAAACAAAACCACTTTCAAGTAGTCGAGCAAGTAAAATGTAGAAGCTTTGCAAATAATTGGGAAAAACAGCAACCCTAAAGATCCAAGTATCAAATTGTGGTAATCGATTCAAGATATACTATATATATAAGGACAGAGTTAAGACTTGCAAAGTTATACTAAAGTAAGATTATGTACGGCGAAGTTCCAAGACTTTATATGACTTATCTAAGGACACTCTCTATAAAGGTTGTTGAGGCTTCAGTATAGAAAGGATCTATGGACAAGAATTAATCTCAAATACCCAAACTTGTAACCCAAGGATCAAAGCTAACTAAAACGATTAAGGTTGTGACACTCGAAATCGAAATAGAGGGTGATGAGTCTCACTACTACCTACAAAAGGATAAATTTAGACTAGATTAAAGCTAATCTTTAACCTTGGATCAAAGTAAAAGCAAAGTTCGTAAACTAGGGTAAATCACGGTCAGATCTTGAGAACCACGGCCGTGGAAACCTAAGAACAGGCCGTGATTTGGGTTTGTCGACGAGATCTCTCTAACTCTCAGGATGCAATCAATTTACTATCGATCTATCATTATCTAAGCCACAACTATCAACCCTTCACCTTAGAATTGCTAAAGGGTTTTAGCCAGCAATGATTGTCATGATATCAATATTCAAATCAAATAGAATAAAAGATGAAAACCCTCGAATACTTAATAAAACTTCAAAACCAATTCTCAATTCCGAATACAATAAGCGATAATCAATGGATTCAGAATATAGAACACAAAACCTCACAATGATCTAAGGTAAGTATGAAGAACAGGTTGTCAATCCGTCTCCAACGGCAAAACCTAAGAAAGAGGTTAAAACCTTCGGCGATCTTCACTCCACCCAAGGCAAAAGTGCTGAAAGCAAGGGTAAGCGGCCGTCGTCCTGGGGTTGTCACCGTCCCTTGGAGAATTTGACTCCTTTCAGTCTCCCTTTGGAGAAATTGACTCCTTTCAGTCTCCCTTTGGAGAAATTGACTCCTTTCAGTCTGCCTTTGGAGAAATTGACTCCTCCTCAATGTTGAAGGCTCTCGAATATTTGTAGGGGTAAAACTTGGGTTTAACGATGAAACCCTAAATATTTGGGCTGAAAAAAAGTCGAGCCGCTGGTATCAGAAAATACTTTGGGCCGTGTCAGAAGGTATCAGAGAATATTTTGGCGCGTCTGACGGTATCAGAAGATACTTTGGCGCGTCTAACGGTATCAGAAGATACTTTGGGCGCGTCCTAACTTCTTTTATGGCTCCTTTTTGTCCCGCTTCAAGGCTTTAATCCTTAAATATGCTATTTCACTCCATAATTCATCAATTTACCTACAAATGCAATAAAACTCTGTGTAGACCTCTATTCTTGCAAAGTAGGTGAATATAACCATAAATGCCATGAATGTATGTCTATGCATGCAAAATAAAGGAAAAATCTATATAAATACATGCCTAAAAATAGGTCATAATTCATGTCATCAAAATACCTCATACTTGCCTCTTGTTTGTCCCTAAGCAAGGTTCAAACTTAAAATACAAGATGATATGGATTATGAATATGCAAAAATAAAGAAAAACCACAATATTTTGGTTTTGTTTCTATTCATAGATCACCCTCAAATGGTTACTTCATAGCTAATGAAAATCATCATATGATTAAAAGGAATTATATCATGAAAAGGATAATCACACTTTGTAAGAAAATCATAACATGCATCATAACTTGCAATATATCAAAATCAATCATGAGAAATCCAGTTCAGACCACAAAGCCAAACAACATACTCAAATATCAAGAAACGTGAATAGGTGGGAAACTTATAAAGGAATGTGGTGTATGAATCCAGGAAAATGAATAACCCAACTTTTTTTCTTTTTACTTTGAATTGTGACACCATTAACTTTGAGCTTCACTCTCTTCTTTTTCACATTATTTTTCGACTTTACTTTTTGAAAGATGGACAGAGGTGCACAAAAACCGAAGCCTAGGAGATCGGCGTTTCTCAATTCGAGATGCCTCAAACCCTTGATGCACATACCATAATTCGTTAGGAATATCGCTCAATCCGACTTTGGCAAGACACAAACACCCGGCTATGTGAATGGTGCCGAGTTACTCATCGTCATGATTGACTTCCCTAAACCTATTAATTCTATTCTTTGAATGCAAAATTTTGCTTTCATGGCCCTCCCACATCAAACATGCCAAAATTCAACTCTTCCTAGTTCCCGGATAGGTAAGGGAGGCAATTATTTCATTGAGGGGCTAAATGAACAAGGAAAGAAGTAAGAAAATCGGTGTGCCTTAATCATTTCAATAAGAAGTGTAAGAACTTATATGTGGTTTCAACCTTCAACACTCAACATGATTTAGAATGAAAGCAAATTATCAAACATGCATGAAATTCTAACAAAGTATTCAAATCCCACATATGTCATAAATCAATTCAAACATATAAGAATCATCATAGCTATTCCACTAAACAAATGTTATCATAGAGATCATATCCATCCTAGAAGCACAAAACTTTTAAAATTTTTCAAAATTTTCAAAATCATATGATGCAAGACATAAAACATGCAAATGGTATTACAAATACCTCCACCTCATACTTAAAACTCACATTGTCCCAATGTGAACAAAAGAAAAGATGGAAAAGGATACTCACAATGTAAGATGGCGAATTAGGCAAGGCGAATCATCAATCTGGCGGTGGTGATGGGAATCTATAGAAGCTCAATAGGGAACTCTGAATACTCTAATCGACGTCAAAGAGCGTTGCTGAATGAAGAAAAGGAAACGTCTTTCGCCGAAAATTTTTCCGAAAAAAAAAAAAAAAAAAATTTCCGGTCGGGAATTTCCACGGCCGTGGTTTTGGCCGTGGAACTTTTTGTTGCTCTCCAAAATCACTTTCCACGACTCAATGCATAACCACGGTCGTGGTTTAGGTCGTGGAACTCTCTGATCTATGCCAAAAATCCAAGTTTCGTCATTCTTTCCAACTTTTCTCCCTTCCTTTGCTTATTCCATTGCTCCTACATCCCAAAACACGACATACCGGGAGGTATCAAGGGCAAAACAAAACAAAAACGACTAATCTAATCTAATCTAAGAATGAAAAACAAAAGTATAAGTGCAATACCTTGGGTTGCCTCCCAAGAAGCGCTTGTTTTAGGTCCGTAGCTAGACCGATCTCCATAGATGACTCAATGCACCTTGAACATCTTGGATTGCTCTTTAAATCCACAATTAAACTCTTCCAAGAAATCTCCGGTTCCTAATTTCACCGGAAAATGGTAAGATCTCCCACGTACAAGCTTGTACGGTTTGATTCTCACCGGAATCCTCCTAGCTTTCCTATGCTTTAATGGGACATAATTCAGCCTTGCGTCCCATCCTTTCCTAGATCGAGAAATTAGTTTCTCGAGGATCCACTTAGCTTCCCCAACTCTAGCTTGGGGATGATGTATGGTCTTCGTCATGTGAATGACCCCATACTTGAACAAGAAACACTTACTGGCATTAGCGTTGAAGCGCTTGCCAAATTTACTCCTTGTAGTCCAAGGAGCATCTTCTTCCAGAAATTTCAATGAAGGCTTCATCTTCACCTTAGGAGGTTCTTTTGGAAGAGACCTCCAACTCTCCGGTGCATTCTTGAAAAAATTAGAAATCTTAATAAGAATTTCAAAAGAAGTAAGAGAATGTACCTTGTAAAGTTCGTCAAGGCTTGGGACAAGTTTCATGTTGGGATGATGATCCACACATGAAATATCTCCCAACTCAGTTGGATCTTCTTCAACCTTGGCCATAGTTTCAGTAATTTGGCCAAGGTTCTCCACTTCTTCCTCTTCTTCTTCTTCTTCTAGAACTTGTAGAGGAACATTGGGTTCAGTAGGAGGAATGCTGAAGACTTGGAATTCTTTCTTGCTGGATAAATGATTTTCCAAGGCTTTTTGAGCTTCAAAAATAGCCTTTATTTTGTCTTCCAACTTGTCCAACACTTTTAATATCTTTTCCAGCATCATTTGTGTCCCATCCTCGGATGGTTGTTGTGGAGTTTGCACTTGAAGAGGTTGTTCATAAAACGTATGAGGGGGATTAAGTTCTTCCCAATATGCGAGCTCATCCTCAATGGCTTCATCTCTTTCTCTTTCGTCGCTAACACAATAATAGGCATACTTCTCCTCCAAATATTCATAATGGTCTGCCCTAGCACCTTGCCATGCAAACCATGCTGGATCAAATGCAGGTTCATAGCTCCATGTAGCCATTGGTGAACCTAAAAACTCAAAAACTCATACCAAAAGATTAAAAGAAAAAGAAAAAGCTTCCAAGCTCGACAACCGAAAACCGGAATTGGTCTAGACCAACTCCCCGACAACGGCGCCAAAAACTTGTTCGCCCGAAAACGTGCGTGCAAATAAGCTATATATTTATAAAACTAGAATAAAAGAAAGCGAACCCGCAGTGTACGGATCGGCGTATATTAGCAAGTATTCCAGAGTATCGAACTCAGGGAATTGGTGAAACAAAACCAGTTTCAAGTAGTCGAGCAAGTAAAATGTAGAAGCTTTGCAAATAATTGGGGAAAACAGCAACCCTAAAGATCCAAGTATCAAATTGTGGCAATCGATTCAAGATATACTATATATATAAGGACAGAGTTAAGACTTGCAAAGGTATACTAAAGTAAGGTTATGTACGGCGAAGTTCCAAGACTTTATATGACTTATCTAAGGTCACTCTCTATAAAGGTTGTTGAGGCTTCAGTGTAGAAAGGATCTATGGACAAGAATTAATCTCAAATACCCAAACTTGTAACCCAAGGATCAAAACTAACTAAAACGATTAAGGTTGTGACACTCGAAATCGAAATAGAGGGTGATGAGTCTCACTACTACCTAGAAAAGGATAAACCTAGACTAGATTAAAGCTAATCTTTAACCTTGGATCAAAGTAAAAGCAAAGTTCATAAACTAGGGTAAATCACGGTCAGATCTTGAGAACCACGGCCGTGGAAACCTAAGAACAGGCCGTGATTTGGGTTCCTCGACGAGATCTCTCTAACTCTCAGGATCCAATCAATTTACGATCGATCTATCATTATTTAAGCCACAACTATCAACCCTTCACCTTAGAATTGCTCAAGGGTTTTAGCCAGCAATCATTGTCATGATATCAATATTCAAATCTAAGAGAATAAAAGATGAAAACCCTCGAATACTTAATAAAACTTCAAAACCAATTCTCAATTCCGAACACAATAAGCGATAATCAATGGATTCAGAATATAGAACACAAAACCTCACAATGATCTAAGGTAAGTATGAAGAACAAGTTATCAATCCGTCTCCAACGTCAAAACCTAAGAAAGAGGTTAAAACCTTCGGCGATCTTCAATCCACCCTAGGCAAAAGTGCTGAAAGCAAGGGTAAGCGGCCGTCGTCCTGGGGTTGTCACCGTCCCTTGGAGAATTTTACTCCTTTCAATTTCCCTTTGGCGAAATTGACTCCTTTCAGTCTCCCTTTGGAGAAATTGACTCCTCATCAATGTTGAAGGCTCTCGAATATTTGTAGGGGTAAAACTAGGGTTTAACGATGAAATCCTAAATATTTGGGCTGAAAAGAAGTCGAGCCGGTGGTATCAGAAAATATTATGGGCCGTGTCAGAAGGTATCAGAGAATACTTTGGCACGTCTGACAGTATCAGAAGATACTTTGGCGCGTTTGATGGTATCAGAAGATACTTTGGCGCGTCTGACGGTATCAGAAGATACTTTGGGCGCGTCCTAACTTCTTTTATTGCTCCTTTTTGTCCCGCTTCAAGGCTTTAATCCTTAAATATGCTATTTCACTCCATAATTCGCCAATTTACCTACAAATGCAATAAAACTCTGTGTAGACCTCTATTCTTGCAAAGTAGGTGAATATAACCATAAATGCCATGAATGTATGTCTATGCATGAAAAATAAAGGGAAAAGTTCGCTCCAAACGGTGTGTGCAAGCTTTAAATTTATAACCCTAGATGTAAGCTTAAAACAAGGATGCGAACCCGCAGTGTACGGGTCAATCGTAGTAAAAAGTAAGAAATTTCAGGGGTCGATCACAGGGACTTAGTGAAACAAAGTCGGAATAGGTAAGCTTTGGCAATTACTAACCACAAAGCAATCAAAACAATCAAAGATGATAAAAGTCAATAAAGGAAATATGCAATTCTACGGATTAAAGCATCTAGTTGTGGTTCCAACTCAAGATCTAAAGATAAGCGGACAAAGCTGAGATTTTTGCATAGGGAAGGTGTTACTAAAGTGGAATAGATCACCGGGTAAGTCTCACTACTCACTAATCCCAAACCGTAACTCCTATTACCGGGTAAGTCTCAAGGAATTAAGATAAAGAACTATAACCTCAAACTAACACTCCAACTAAGGGAATAGAATCAACCTTTACCGGGTAAGTCTCAGGCTAACTCACAAAGATGGGATGAAAGTACACTCAAACCCTAATAAAGGATAAACCTTTATTACCTACACTTATGATCATAGGTAAACAAACAAAGGAATTACCGAATAAGTCTCATCCTAGGCTTGCATTGAACCAGGAAAGGTGTAATAAGAATAGGATTTGGCAAACTCTAACACTTAACTCTCAGTTTCGGATCAGGAAAAGTCACCTCGGTCAGAAGAATTCCACCCCAGCCGAGATGTTCATCGACTGAGCGAGATGCTTAGGGTTAAGGTAAAGACTCGAACTTTCAGGGTCCTACTGTGATTAAGATTATTCTATCATTGTTTTTCCCACAACCTTCAGCCAATCACCCTAGAATCACACAAAGAGATTAGCCACTCATCATCATGAAAGTATTAATCAAATATATGGGAAGAAAGAGAATAATTGAACAGGAAAACCTTAAGAGAAAGGCTTCAATAACTGAATCAATTAATCAAACTAACAAGCGTTCCTTGGATAGAAATCCAACAAGACAACAACAAGGAAGGGAACCTAAGATGATCTTACAAAAACCCTTCGAAAAGCTATAAAAGCTATAGACTTTCTTCCTTCAACCTTCAAAAAGGTTCTTCAAATCTCCCAACTGGAGTATGGCTGCAGCGGATCTTTGATGTATGCAGCGTGTATCGCATGATGTGGATTTGTGGAAAATCCAACCCTTTTTATAGGAAAATTACTCTCCAAAGATAAGATATCTTAGAAAGATCTCTTCCCATAAAAATAGGTAAAATATATGGTCTAACTTATCTCCTTCCTTCCAGGAACCCAGCCCAAAAATATAAGATCCTCTTTCCAAAGATAAAAGATCTCAGCCAAGAATAAAATATTCTCGCCGCGTCCCAGGTGTTCACCTCGGTCGAGTCGACTTCTCTGGATCACCTCGGTCGAGGTGACTCTATGGTCAACCGAGGTGAATCACAACTGAATGTGAAATCTCTCAAATCTGGTCCAAAGTGAATCTCTATTCCATGGCTATGCTTCCTGGATGTTTCCTTAAGTTCCTGAATGTAGCTCCAATGACTCCTTAGCTCTTTTTGCTCCTTTTTTATGCAAAACGTGCCATTTTACCTACGATTACAACAAAACTAGGTGTAGACCTCGATTCCCGCAAAGGTAGATGAAATGATAATATAATCTCATAATATACATACAAACATGCAGATTATTGAAGATAAAACGTCTAAACAAACCCCAAAATATAGACAATACTTCATGCTATCAAAATACCCCATACTTAGCCCTTGCTTGTCCCCAAGCAAGTTCCGCATATAAAATACAAGATAGAATGGATTATAAGTCATAAAGATCAATGAAAAAGTCTTTCAAAAACATCTTTATGGTGTGCTACAATCATAGATCACTCTAAGAGAATACTTCATGGAATTTAAAATCAAAATATGATCAAAACATTTTATAAATATAAGAAAGTTGTTCATCTTTGCATAAAATCGTAGAATGCATAATAAATCATAATTATCGAAATTAATCATGTATAATTCAGTTTAAACCACTAAGTCAATCAACAAGCTCGAGGTCTCAAGGGCTTCCCAAAAGAAAGGTCAAGAAACGTGTAGGGTAGGGATGTATAGAAGGTAATGGGGTGCTAGAATCCGGGAAAAGGATAACTTCACTTTCACTTTGACTTTCAACATCTTCCACCAATAAGCTTTGCTTATTTCACACTTTTTCTTTTTTACTTTACTTTTTGGGATGCATGGACAGAGGTGCACAATAACCGAAGCCTAGGAGATCAGCAATCTTCAATTTTTTGAGATGCATCAAACCCTTGATGCACATACCATGACCCGTTAGGAATATCGCTCAATCCGACTTTGGCAAGACACAAACACCCGGCTATGTGAATGGTGCCGAGTTACTCATCATCATCATTGACTTCCCCAAACCTATTTATTGCTTTCTAACACTTTCACCTCCAGCCAACTTCTCAACTTTTACTTCACTTGCTTTCACCGCTTTGCTTGCTTCCAAATTCCCGGATAGGTAAAGGGAGGCAAAAATGTATATGAGGGGCTAAGCATGATCAAGAAGAAGAAGAGAGGAGAATGAATTGCCTTGGTCTTTCCAGGAAGAAAGTGAGAGAACTTATCTTGCGGTGTCAACCTTCAAATTCAACATAATTTGGATAAAAACATAGTATTAAACATGCCAAAAATTTCAAACAAAGCATTTAGCAACTTAAACATATCATAAAACCATTCAAACACATAAAGATTTTAAAACCAGTCAGCAAACAAAATCTTCACTGAGATCATATCCAGAGAATAAACACAAAAACTTTTTCGAAAATTTTCAGTTAGAAACCACACCTCGGTCGAGATGTTCTAAGTCAACCGAGGTGGTCAACCTCGTTCGGCCAGAACCATCCCGGTCGAGGTCAAAAAATTTTTTATTTAACTAGTTTTTGACGTTTTTTTCAAACAAAAACCTGTATGTATGCATGCAGTCTCAGATAAGCACGTAGAGCATAATAATATCCGAAAGAGTCATACAAATCATCCACATACCCCATACTTGGGACACATTGTCCCAATGGGTCAAATAAGTCTGGAAAATAGAGTACTCACCGGACATAGCTGAAGTGCTTGAAGTCCGATCCTCTACTCTTTCTTTGCAGTTTGGAAGCAAGAATCGTCGAAATCGATCGAAGAACGGGATAACGAGGTGAAACTGTGCCGCGGTCGAGAAGGTGAGAGAGGGATGAGAGAGAATTCGATCCCCCTTTTATACCCTTTTCTGAAACTGTTGTCCCCTTGGTCGAGATGGTCTCGACTGGACCGAGGTGGTACGGACCGAGGTGAGTTGTCAGAAGCCCTAGTCGCCTCGGTTGTTCGGAAATCATCTCGGTCGAGGTTTTGTGACAGCAACTGAGATGTACCTCAGTTAAACTCCGTCTTCTCAAATTCTCGAACTTCTATCCTTCCAGTGCTGCTCCTGGGTTGTATTCCTTCCTTAGATGTCACCTGTTGTCTGTCTAGGACGCCAAAAACAAAACAAAGCAAAGCAAAAGCAAACTATCTAGAGCTAGACTAGAAAAAGGGAAAAGAAAGCAATACCTTGGGTTGCCTCCCAAGAAGTACTTGATTGAAGGTCGCTAGCTGGACCGTTCGGCATGGAATTACTCAATGTACCTCGAATATCGTGGTGTGCTCATCACATCCATAATAAAACTCTCCCAAAAAGGTTCCGGTTCCTAACTTCACCGGCAAATGGTAGGATCTCCTACGTACAAGCTTGTACGGTTTGGTTATCACCGGGATCCTACCGGTCTTCCTCTTTTTCCGTGGGACATAACTTAGTCTTTCGTCCCATCCTTTCCTTGATCGAGAAAACAGCTTCTCGAGAATCCTAATAGCTTCCCCATCTTTAGCTTGGGGATGGTACAAGGTCCTTAGCATGCGAGGGACCCCATACTTGAACAAGAGACACTTCATCGCCTTAACGGTGTAGTGCTTGCAAACTCCACTCCTTATAATCCAAGGAGTATCTTCTTCCAACAGTTTCAAGGGAGGTTTCATCTTGATCTTAGGAGGTTCTTTCGGAAGAGACCTCCAACGCTCCGGTTCATTCCTGAAAAATTCAGAAATTTTAATAGGGATTTCAAATGAAGTAGGAGAATGTACCTTGTAAAGTTCTCTAAAGCTTGAGACAAGTTTCATGTTGGGTTGATAATCCACACACGAAATCCCTCCCAACTCAGCTGGTCTTTCTTCAACCTTGACCACAGTCTCAGTAGTTTGGCCAAAGTTCTCTGCATCTTCCTCTTCCAATTCTACAGACTTTTCTTCCACCTCGGCCGATCTTTCTTTCACCTCGGCCGAGGTCTCAACAGTTAGATCGAAATCATCCACATCTTCTTCTCCCTCAAAAGCTTCAGGAGAAACTTCTGGTTTTATTAGAGGAATGCTTGAAACTTGCAGCACTTCCTTATGCTCCTCTTCCGGCTTAGCATAGGATAGGGTGCTTTCCTTGAGCTCCTCCACCTTCTTCATCAACCTCTCCCATCTTGATTCAAGAGAATCTTCAAGGGGTTGCTCACAAATCTTCTTAGGGACATTCAGTTCATCCCACATCGCAAGTTCATGCTTAATGGCCTCTTCTCTTTCCCATTCATTGTTGAACCAACAGAAGGAGTACTTCTCCTCCAAGTATTCATAATGGTCCGCCCTAGCACTCTGTCTTGCTATCCAGGCTGGATCAAATGTAGTCATCGGAAATCCTGAAAACTACAAAACTCATAGAAAGAGTAGTTAGTAGCAACAGGGGCAAGTGCCCCGAAAGCAAACCACAACCGGCTCGGTCTAGACCAAGTCCCTGGCAACGGCGCAAAAACTTGTTCGCTCCAAACGGTGTGTGCAAGCTTTAAATTTATAACCCTAGATGTAAGCTTAAAACAAGGATGCGAACCCGCAGTGTACGGGTCAATCGTAGTAAAAAGCAAGAAATTTCAGGGGTCGATCACAGGGACTTAGTGAAACAAAGTCAGAATAGGTAAGCTTTAGCAATTACTAACCACAAAGCAATCAAAACAATCAAAGATGATAAAAGTCAATAAAGGAAATATGCAATTCTACGGATTAAAGCATCTAGTTGTGGTTCCAACTCAAGATCTAAAGATAAGCGGACAAAGCTGAGATTTTTGCATAGGGAAGGTGTTACTAAAGTGAAATAGATCACTGGGTAAGTCTCACTACTCACTAATCCCAAACCGTAACTCCTATTACCGGGTAAGTCTCAAGGAATTAAGATAAAGAACTATAACCTCAAACTAACACTCCGACTAAGGGAATAGAATCAACCTTTACCGGGTAAGTCTCAGGCTAACTCACAAAGATGGGATGAAAGCACACTCAAACCCCAATAAAGGATAAACCTTTATTACCTACACTTATGATCTTATGTAAACAAACAAAGGAATTACCGGGTAAGTCTCATCCTAGGCTTGCATTGAACCAGGAAAGGTGTAATAAGAATAGGATTTGGCAAACTCTAACACTTAACTCTCAGTTTCGGATCAGGAAAAGTCACCTCGGTCAGAAGAATTCCACCCCGGCCGAGATGTTCATCGACTGAGCGAGATGCTTAGGGTTAAGGTAAAGACTCGAACTTTCAGGGTCCTACTGTGATTAAGATTATTCTATCATTGTTTTTCCCACAACCTTCAGCCAATCACCCTAGAATCACACAAAGAGATTAGCCACTCATCATCATGAAAGTATTAATCAAATATATGGGAAGAAAGAGAATAATTGAATAAGAAAACCTTAAGAGAAAGGCTTCAATAACTGAATCAATTAATCAAACCAACAAGCGTTCCTTGGATAGAAATCCAACAAGACAACAACAAGGAAGGGAACCTAAGATGATCTTACAAAAACCCTTCGAAAAGCTATAAAAGCTATAGACTTTCTTCCTTCAACCTTCAAAAAGGTTCTTCAAATCTCCCAACTAGAGTATGGCTGCAGCGGATCTTCGATGTATGCAGCGTGTATCGCATGATGTGGATTTGTGGAAAATCCAACCCTTTTTATAGGAAAATTACTCTCCAAAGATAAGATATCTTAGAAAGATCTCTTCCCATAAAAATAGGTAAAATATATGGTCTAACTTATCTCCTTCCTTCCACGAACCCAGCCCAAAAATATAAGATCCTCTTTCCAAAGATAAAAGATCTCAGCCAAGAATAAAATATTCTCGCCGCGTCCCAGGTGTTCGCCTCGGTCGAGTCGACTTCTCTGGATCACCTCGGTCGAGGTGACTCTATGGTCAACCGAGGTGAATCACAACTGAATGTGAAATCTCTCAAATCTGGTCCAAAGTGAATCTCTATTCCATGGCTATGCTTCCTGGATGTTTCCTTAAGTTCCTGAATGTAGCTCCAATGACTCCTTAGCTCCTTTTGCTCCTTTTTGATGCAAAACGTGCCATTTTACCTACGATTACAACAAAACTAGGTGTAGACCTCAATTCCCGCAAAGGTAGATGAAATGGTAATATAATCTCATAATATACATACAAACATGCAGATTATTGAAGATAAAACGTCTAAACAAACCCCAAAATATAGAAAATAATTCATGCTATCAGAAAATCTTTGTAAATACATGCCTAAAAATAGGTCATAATTTATGTCATCAGGAAACACATGGATGGATTGATGTTCGAGAATTCGACAGAACGAAGTTCGAGTGATACACATCTCGGATGCTGTCAAAGCATCTCGACCGAAATGGAGTTTGCTCAACCGACATGATGTTAATTGGGAATCACCTCGGTCTGGTACCTCGTTCAAGCAACCACCTCGGCCGAGATGAAATCAAATTCTACGAGGGGTATAAAAGGAGGACGACTTTCTCCCTCTTTAAACCCTAAACTCTCTCTCTCTCTCACCTCGACCAAATCGGGGCCTCTACCACCCAAATCCTTAATTCTTCACTGTTTTGCTCGATTTTTGGTTCTAAATCATCAGGAGAGGCAAGAAAAACGGATTTCAAGCATCAAACCACGCTCAAATCCATCGCACGCTGCACAAATTCAGGTATTTCCTTCCAAACCCTTTTCGCTTGATTTCGGTTTGATTTTGCTCAAGTTAGAGGATTTTTGCTGCTGTTTGTTGTTGGAAACTACGTAAGTACCCCTTAGGAAGCATTTGGTAGTGAGGTTTAGGGGAAATAATTATAGTTTTGGAGCGCTTCGATCGAAACAACCTCTTTTCCTCGGTCTACTGTGCGCACCTCGGTTGAGATACAGCAAGAACCAACCATGGTGACCTGCAACTATGGAGAATTTGAGACGTTATGATCGTCCATTGGCCCTTCGAGACCGTTCTAGAGCTAGGCAGCCTTCTCCTTCTCCTCCCCTACAGCCACAGATCCCGGTGATCCATGAGAGGTTCCAAACGGACTTTGATCGTATTTGTGGCTGCACCATCATTGTTCCACGGTATGTCGACATTAGTGATTTTGATTGTCTGTATGTGGTTGAGGATTTGCAGAAGATGGTCTCTATGTGGACCGGAGACCTTTCTAGCCATTCGTACGCCGGCTTATCTAGAGCCGACGTTCAAATTTCTGAGTTCCGTCACTTATGTGCCGGAAAAGAAGGGAATCATGTTCCACTTGCTCAACAAGAATTATGCTCTCCCCATGGACCAGTTTGGAGAGATTTTTGGGTTCCATCCTCCTACCGCTACAGATTTCCCGTCCCGCCGACATGCTCGTGATTTTTGGGAGAACGTTGCCCACATTACTTCACATCAAGAAAGATGGCAGCCAGGGGATTCCAGAGAGCACATCATCTATCATCTCGCCTTCAGTATCACTCATAGGATCTTCAGCGAGATGCTTCTGGCGCATACTGAGATGCCCTAGAAGGTCCGTCAAGGTAAGTTGTTTGCTATGTTTTGTATGGTTACAGGTGGCATTCTAGATTTTGTTGCCATGTTGGGTGAGGAGCTTCATAAGATGTAGGGAAAGGTGAAGGGTGATATTTGCTTTGGAAGTTTAGTGACTCATATCGCCACCGAGATGGGTCTAGATCTTTTGGCTTGTACTTTAACTGCGGCAGCAAAGCCGCTTGGATTGCAGGAGTTTATTACGCATAGAGTTCTCGTTCCTCAAGGTCTTGGCCCCCTTATGTGGCCATGCCTTGGGAAACGTAGTTTCCTAGAGGCATTCCGTGGTTACCGCAGTTCACTATCTTTGACCATCAGAACTAGTCGTTAGTTTGGTATCCTATCATACATGAGGTTGCTATAGATGCGGAGTTTGGATCTGATCATGATGATGACAACGCTGGTGGAGCTGTTGTGATTGATACCGGTACAGATACCGCCGGCCCTAGTGTTCCCACCGTCGACCTTGATGATGAGGCTACTGAGGACGAGAGGGAGATAAGCTGCTCCGGTAAAGATCCCTCAGCCATCACAGCAGCAACAAGCTCGCCGCCGCCGTAATCCAAAGGCGCACCAGAGGATTGATGATCTGACTCAGCAGATGACGGATTCATTCCAGGCTCTGCGAACCGACATGACCTCATGCTTTGTTGCTCAGACTTGCTCTATTCGGTCTTGGACGCAGGAGATGTAGGAGAGCCAACACCACCAGCGTTAGATGGTGATGTTGATGTTCGAGCAGCAGATGGGATATCCTTTTGATCCGACTCAGTATCCATACATTCCACCTCCGGCCAACGGTTGAGCTTATTCTAGTTCATGTTCTTATTTCTATTGTTGTTCTGCATTTTCATTCGGTGAGTACTTTGATTCTAACTTATATTTGACCCATTGGGACAATGTGTCTCAAGTATGGGGTATTTGACTTGCTTGGATCTATAATCTTTAATAACGGTTGGCTTGACTTTATGACTTTGCTTATGATCTTATTTGCCTACATGTGCTTAGATGTCTATTTACATGCACTGTATATGGAATTTTGTTTGAAAAACGTCGGAATTGAGTTTTTTTAAAAATTTGACCTCGACCGAGACATTTTGACCAAACGAGATTGAGACAACTGAGATTCATCTCGGTCGATCATTTTGGGTTCTGTCAAACCAACTCGACCGAAATGATTTTGAAACTGAAGAAATTTTCGAAACGTTTTGTACTTCTACTCCAGATATGACCTCGATGATGATATTTGCTTGCAGATTAGCTTTAAAACCTTTATGTCTTCAAAAGGTTTTATGATATGTTTAAGTTGCTAAATGTTTTGTTTGAAATTCTAGCATGTTTAGTATTTTGTTTTATCAAAATCATGTTGAATTTCAAAGTTGATACCACTCTATAACTTCTCTCACGTTCTTCATGGGATGATTAAGGCACTTCGCTCATCTTCTTCTTCTTCTTGATCATGATTTAGCCCTTTATATATATATTTGCCTCCCTTGACCTATCCGGGAATATGGATGTAGTTGATGAAAAGCGTGTGAAGTGAATTTGAGATTATAGTTGAAAGTGTTAGAAAAATAGGTTTGGGGACGTTGATCTTGATGATGAGTAACTTGGCACCATTCGCATAGCCGGGTGTTTGTGTATTGCCAAAGTCGGATTGATCGATAGTCCTAACGGGTCATGGTATGTGCATCAAGGGTATGAGGCATCTCGAGAAATTGAATTTTGTTGATCCCCTAGACTTCGGTTATTGTGCACCTATGTCCATGTTCTCAAAAATAAAGTAAAAAAGTGAAAGAAAGAATAAGCAAAACTTATTGGTGGAAGATGTTTGTGAATTCAAGAAGTGAAGTAAAGATCCTATTCCCGGATTTGAGCACCACAATACCCTATATACATCCCATCCTAATACATTTCTTGACCTCTTTTTGAAAGTCCTTGAGACCTTGAGTATATTGATTGACTTTGCGGTTTAAACTGATTATACATGATTGATTTCGATAAATATGATTTACTACACATTCTATGATTTTATGCAAAAGATGATCAACTTTCTTATATTCATAAGATGTTTTGATCATGTGTTGATTTTATTTGCTATGAAGCATTCTCTTAGGGTGATCTACGAGTGGAAGCGCACCACCAAAAGTTTTGTATAATGTTTTTTATTGATCTTTGTGATGACTTATAATCCATTCTATCTTGTATCTAAGATTTGAATCTTGCTTGGGGACAAGCAAGGGACAAGTATGGGGTATTTTGATAGCATGCATTATAGTCTATATTTTGGGATTGGTTTGGACGTTTTATCATCATAAATCTGCATGCAGTGCTGTATATTCTCGATGATTATGTCGTTTTGTTTACCTTTGCAAGAATCGAGGTCGACACCTAGTTTTGTTGTAATTGTAGGGAAAATGACATGTTATGGAGCGATATTGAGCCATATGATCTAAGAAATCATAAGAGTTGCATTATGGAACATCAAGGAGCTACAAGGAAGGCATAGGAACTTTGGAAGTTGGACGGAAATGAGATATTGGACCAGTTATAGAGATTTGCACGTAACTACTCGTTCATCTCAGTTGACTACGTGATCATATCGACCGAGGTGACTTACTGAGCCTAGATCGAGACGGCCGGCCCGCAGCCCATGAGATCTTTTATTTTTGACATTTGATTTTCCTATAAGATTGAAGATATTTTTTGGATGGAAGTATGCTTGGATAGCTAATTATCTTTGGGATTTGAGATATTCCAAGGAAGAGAAGAAAATTGATGGAAGATTGCTTTGAAGTGAAAGTTGAAGGTTTTGAAGGAAGTTGTAAGGTTTTCTTAGGGAACCTTGATTGTTGTCTTTTGATTCGATTATTGAGGAACACAATCTGCTGCTTGTTTGGATTGTTTGATTGTTTGATTATTGAGACCTTTTTGTTAAGGTTTTCTTGTTTGCTTATTGCTTCTTCAATTATATATTTTCTTGTTATTATTATGATGATTGTTGGCTAAATTCCCTTGCGGTTATAGGGTGATTAGCTGAAAGTTGTGGTAAAGACGATGAAATAGTGAACATTTACCCTAGTGGACCCTGAAAGCTCGAGCCAAAACCAAATTGTACCTCACCTCGGTCAGTTCGTGTAGCATCTCGACCGAGATCAATAAGAATTGAGCGAGACGTTTGACCTGATTCGACCAATCCTGAGTTTAGGTTTTAGTTTGCCAAATTCATTCCTTGTTTCACTTTTCCTGGTTTATACGTGACCGAAGGTATTTCTATGGTCGTCTATACCCAATCAAAAGTAAATCCCGACTTAGCACTAAGAACAAGTATAGTGATTAAGTAAGGGTCGAACCAAAGAGAGTTAAGGTGTTTTAGATGCTATTATCGATTATAGTGACAAGTAACAAAAAGGGGGGGTTTTGGTTGAATTGATGCACACAAAAACTTATGAAAACGATTAATGCGACAAGTAAGACAATAATGGATGAATCTACACTAGGTTGATTCTAAGCATACAATTGCTACTTTGGTGAGTTCCTTTTACAAGTTTTCAAGTAATCTCCCGTCTCGATCATATATATGTGTTGAGTCAACCGGCATCAACGCAACTTAGCAGGTTAGTGTTCCATAAACCTACAAGAACAAATAACAAGTTAGCTTTCAAACAAAGACTAAGGGATATAAAGAGAAGATTAAAACTGTTAAACTTATTTTATATTTGTGTTCCTTTTCTTTAAGTAATCATAACCCGTTATTACTCAAAGTTGCTACTAGATTAAAGACCCGAACCCGGAACCTATTAATCCTAGTTGTTTGCATGCACTTTAGAACCTAAGGTGATCAATCTCAAGCAATAGTAAACATGCAATTAGACAATGGAGATCAAGGAAACACAAAGTATTATTGAATGAAAACTTATATTATAAAGAACTTACAACCAAAGTAACAATGTAGCTTCAAACCAACCCAATGTAGCAAGGGAGTTAGCAACTCATTACAAAGGTAGCAAGACAATCTAAGTGGATAATTTGTTGGCTAACACAGATGATAAGATGGATTATTCTAGCAATCAACCAAAGACTATTTATACTACAAAAGACACTAAATAGGAGTAAATGGACGGCCCAAAACAGCCACCTTTAATGCCATAGAGGTGGTGTAAACAGCCGGAGTAAAGTTTCTGACGTTAAGCCGTAGGGGCGGCCTTCAGCTCCGCAGGGGCGGTGAAGGCAAAAACGCTTGATCTTTTTAATGGCCGTATGGGCGGCTAGGCAATTCCGCTGGGGCGGGTCTTCAATGCTCTTCAAACTTCTGACCCTTCGACTTCGTGACGTTTCTGATGTCAAGCCGCCGGGGCGTCCCTATGTCGACGCAGGGGCGGTGACACAGCCTCTTCTCCTTCCAGCTCCCAGGTTAAGGCGCAGGCAGGGGCGCAGTGGGAGGCGCAGGGGAGCTAGTCTTCGTCTCTTCTGGGCAGTTCACCGTAGGGGTGCCAAGGAGTGGCGCAGGGGCGGTGACACACTTCATGGCTGGCGCTGGTGAAGGCACGGGGAGCGCTCCGGAGTAAGGCGTCACCCACAGGGGCGGTGGCAAGGCTCCGTAGGGGCGGTGAGGCAACAGAAGCTTTGCTTCGTGAACGATCTTCACTCCTAAGTGCTTATAACTCCTTCCTTAGCTTCTTTTAGTCTTCTTCTTCTAGACCAAGGAGTTAGTAGCGTAAACCGACACAATTGCAATAAAAAGACTCTACAAACTATCCTAAATGATAGTGATTCTATCACCTATCAAACTCCCCCATACTTAGACCTTTTACTCGTCCCGAGTAAAAAAATGATAACAACTATACTCAAAGGCCTCAGGAAGCATGGGTAAGCAAGAAAAGGCAATGAAAACAAGAGAAAAGTCAAGAAGGAAAGAATGAAAAGAGAGGAAATGTGAGAAAAAGAGAGGAACTACCATCCTTATTGCTCCAAGAGTGGCCTACTCGGACAACCTCCTTATGACTCCCCTTCTTATGTCGCCAAACGCCAGAAGGGAAACCTACACTCGGTGTCGCTCATTTTACCAAGGCGCCCTTTCGGGTTTTCACCTTGCCACTCTTCTTCTTTCCTCACTTGAACTCACATCCCTCAAGTCCAATTTTGCACCAACCTAAGGTTGGTCGGACTACCTTCTTTTTGCCTAAACTGCCCTTTCGGGTTTTCGGTTTATCCAAGGATTTTCATGCCTTTTTCATTTCTTTGGCTTCTTTTTTTGTGAATTTCAATCTGAATTCAAAAGATGCAAAACAAACTCAAAACAACTCAATGAATTGTACAAGCAATGATATATCCCTCCCCCATACTTGAAGTACACTTTGTCCTCAAAGTGGAAAATGAGGCAAAGATAACTGTGGGAGAAGGAAAAGGAATGTACCCCTCAGTGGGGTGGTCCGGATGGACCACCAGGACCCTCCTCCGGTGGGTAAGAAAAATGGCGGAAGAAGTGCTCCTGCCGGCAGTGGAGCGTGTCGATACGGCCCTCCTAAGCCTCTATCCTCTCTCTAAATGAAGTCTAATAGCTAGCTTGCCAAGCCAGTTGCTGAGTCTCCAACTGCTGCTGATGAGCCGCCTGCCAAGCATCTTGACGGCGGTCAAAGTGAGTGGTCATGGAGGAGGCGAAACTGGACTGCCACGCCTGCTACTGCTCAAGCATGGACCGCTGGTACTCGGTCTGTCATGCCTGGTGCTGTGTAGTCAAGGCCGCCATCTGAGCCTGCAGACTCTCCATGGCCTGACTGGTGTGTTGCCGTCGGTATCTCCTCATTAGTGGTGGGGGCTCAGCTGGAGCCGGCTGCGTATCTCCCAACAATATCCACATGAGGTCGTCTCAGAGGAACTAGGTCAGCTGGTACATACATATCTGAGAGCTCGTCTCCCAATGGAAGTCGTCGGGGGAGGTATGTGATGTGACTCTCATCTGCTAAAGAGAGCCAAAAACGATGCTCCCCGTCTCTCCTGAGGAGCCTGCACCTCCTCAACATACCCTTCGTATAAAGTGGGGCTTCTAATCCGTCCTCTAAAGTAGAGAGATCCATCACCTGTGCAGTCAACAAGGAGATGATCCCTCCTCCCACAATATCACATGGCTCATTCTTCCTAATCCGCTTTAAAGCGGTAAGGAAGAGGTATAGCCAATCCGGTACCCAATCGTTTGTGGAGAGGCAGGCGTATAGCAGTGGAAGGTCCTTAAGAGCAACCTTATTCTCCTCCTTGTGTCCACAGAAGACACTCATGAATACCTTCGATATGAGCCTCAAACAAGGGTGAGTGAATTTATTGGAGTACTCACCCCCTGCATGAAATTCAGACTTAGTGGCGGCCTGCCAAAACTCCATCAAATCAGGTGTCGGAATAGGTTCCCACTAGTCGTCGGAAGCAGCTATAGTCACCCCTAATGCCTCCTATAGTTGGGTGTAGTCCAATGTGTACTTCCTTTTGTTGAACTTGAATGTAAGTCCAACACACTCATGGTCCACCGTTTCCATTTTAAAGGTGGCAATGAACTGGCGACTGAGCTCGGGGTATGTTGGAGCGGTTGTTGTCATAAAATCCCAGAGCCCGGCGTTGTTGAGAAGCCCCTGCATGCTTTCCAACAAACCCAATTATTCCAAAGTAGGAACGTCCAGAAATCGGGTTGCATACACATACCGACTTTGTGCAATCCTATGCTGCATTGTCTCGGCTTCTGAAAACTTATACTTCTTCTGATTCTCCATCTCTTGCAGTTGAGACAATCAAAGGAATTAAAAATTTCAGAAAATTGAGTAAGAAACGAACCCTCTGTTGTGTTTTCCGCAGGGGCGGCTGCAACAGGTGTAGGTGCGGCACGACGCAGGGGCGGGAGCTTGCAGGCTCAGGGGCGGGCGAAGAGCAGAGGGCGATTTGGGCGTTCGGCGAAGGTGTGGCGATGGGGCTTTTCCGGCGTCTTCTTTGCTGTTGCAGACGTCGCCGGAGGTGGGGCAGTGGAGTTTGGAGAGTGAGAGGGTTGAGGATGTGTTTGTGTGTGGTGGTAGAGATGGTTGGTGTCACAAAGGGGCGGTGACACTAGGTTGCCGGAGGCGGCGCAACATCGTCTCGACAGGGTGGTGCGAGATCTTTCGGAGGGCGCGAGGGCGTGGGAGGCGAGTCGGCTAGGTTTTTGAAGGATGAATTGAGAGGGAGTAAAGAGGGTGGTAGTTGTAGGTTATTTTTGGGAATTTTTTTCTTTCCTTAACAGAACCGCAGGGGCGGCGTTTGTCAACGCGGGGGCTGTGATAAGGAAGAGGTGGTACGCAGCCTCAGCGTCGGGGGCGGAGCTGAGGATGTGTGTCAAGGGTGGCCGCCGCAAGGGCGTAGGGGTGTTGTTCGCCCCTAAACGTGCGTGCAAATAAGTTTTAATTATAAAACTAGAATCAAGCAAGCGAACCCGCAGTGTACGGATCGATATAGTTAAGCAAGGATTCCAGAGTATCGAACACAGGGATTTGGGTGGGAACAAATTCAATTACAGATTATCAAGCGAGTAAATATGAGAGTTTTTGCAAATATTGGGAAAACAACAATCCTAAAGATCCAAGTATCCAGCTGTGGCGATCGATTCAAGATTTACTATTGATATAAAGACAGAGTTAAGATATGCGAAGGTATACTAATGTAAGGTAATTGTACGGTGAAGTTCCAAAAACCTTATATGACTCACCTACAAGACACTCTCTATACAAGTTGTTGAGGCTTCAATATAGAAAGGTTCTAAAGGTGAGAATTAATGTCAAATACCCAAACTTGTAATCCAAGGATCAAGACTAACTTAACCGATTGAGGTTGTGACACTCACAATCGAGGTAGAGGTTGTTGAGGCTTCACTACCACCTAGAAAAGGCAAGCCTAAACTAAGTTAAAGCAAATCTTTAACTTTGGATTTAAGTAAAAGCAGGTTCGTAAACTTAAGGGAAATTACGGTTGGATCTTGAGATTCCACGGTCGTGGAACTCAAGAACAAACCGTGATTTAGGGTTCGTCGACGATTCTCTCGAACTCTCAGGGTCTAATCTAATTACGATCGATCTATCATCATCTAAGCCACAACTATCAACCCTTCACCTTAGAATTGTTAAGGGATTTTAGCCAATAACAGTCATGTTGATATCAATTTCAAGAATTAAAAGATTAAAAGATGAAAACTTCCGAAAACTTCCAGTAAACTTCAAACCAATCTCAAAGTCACAATCAAGAACGAATGTTGTCAATAGATTCAGAATAAGGCAAACAAACACAATCTTAGGAAAGAAGGAAGAACGGGATGTCAATCCGTCTTCTAAATCAAACCTAAACTAGAAGAGAAATCTTCTTGCAACAATCTTCCAAGAACTTCGATCTTCCGCCAATCCGGAAATCTCAACAGCGATCTCCACCAAAAGTGCGAGATTAGGGCAAATTTCCGCACGAACTCCGATCTCCAACGAGATGTAATTGCTTCTAAGCGAGGGTGTAAACGCGTCTAAGCAGAGGTGACGGAATCTCCCTTCGTCCGTATTTTTATAGGGCAAGATAAAATATCGGCCCGGCCCAATCTTCAAAAGATCGTGGCTTCAAAATATGGCGAAAAAGATTGCCAAGATCACGGTCGTGGAAGGTTCCACGACCGTAATTTAGAGCGTGGAAAGTGTCACGGTTTGAACCATGGATTCCACGACCGTAATAGTTACTGGAAAGCATCACGCCTCTCTTGCAAGGTTCCACGGCCGTGGAACTGAACGTGGTTTGTAGTACGGCCGTATTTTAGAGCGTGGTTTAGGGCAAGAACGTGATTCTTCCCCAGCCTCGTACATTCCTCAAGTTGAACTCCATTTTGCTCCTAAGAATGCCCTTAATCCATGGACATACTCAATCAACTCTTCTTTGCTAAATTCCGTTCGGAAATGACTCTCAATCACCTATAATCAACATAAAGCTTGTGTAGACATCCATATCGACAATATAGGCAAACTAGCTCACAATTGCAACAATGCTCAATCAAAGACTATCAATATGAATCAAATATACTTAGAAAACGTGCCTAAAATATCACAATATTTCATGCTAACAAATAACCCCATACTTAACACTTGCTTGTCCCTAAGCAAGGTCTTTCAAAAACTTTTAAAACAAGAGTTAGGATGAAATATGTGTACCTTCTCAAAGCAATACTTCTTTTGGATGAATGTGCCTTCTAAAGAATAGATCATTCTCAAACCTTGCTTCAATCGTTTATCAAACTTTCATACACTTAATCAAAGAGTAAAAAGCAAAGAAAACTCATGAATCAATCAAACTTGTACAAGCATCATAACCTTCAAACATTATCAAAATCAATCATAAGAAACTTCAATTTAGATCACCAAGTCATATAACATTCTTTTGATCTTAAGGACTTTCAAAGAAAAGGTCTAGAATGTGGAAGGGAAGGGAAAACTTTAAGGAATGTGGTGCATGAATCCGGGAAAGTGGACAACTACTCCTTCTTCTTCTTTTGCGGTTTCCGCACACTTTCAACTTAGAGCTTCGCTCTCTTCTTTTCATTTTTCGACTTTACTTTTGGAGTTATGGACAGAGGTGCACAAAAACCGTAGCCTAGGAGATTGGCGTTTCTCAATTTTTATGAGATGCCTCAAACCCTTAGCGCACATACCATAATCCGCTAGGAATATCGCAATCCGACTTTGGCAAGACACAAACACCCGGCTATGTGAATGGTGCCGAGTTACTCATCGTCATGATTGACTTCCCCAAACCTACAATTTCTTTCTATTCTTTGGATTGCAAATAATTGCTCTCATGGCCCTCCCACATCAAACATGCCTTTTTCATTCACTTCTCCAAATTCCCGGATAGGTAAAGGAGGCTAATATTTCAATGAGGAGCTAAAATGATCAAAGAAAGAAGAAAGAAAAATCGAATTGCCTTAATCATCTCAACAAGAAGTATAAGAACTCATAGTGTGATTTCAACTTCAATTTCTCAACATGATCTAGACAATATTCATCACATTATGAAACTTGCAAAAGAGGTATAATTCATTCATTCAAATTCTTTTCAATTCACTATTCTTTTAAGCATGCAATTGTCATCAAACTCAATTCACAAGTAGTGATTATCATGGAAATCATCTCAATTCATTAGAAGCACAAAATTTTTCAAAATTTTTCAATTTTTATGGGTTTTTCAAGTTCTTTTTCATGCAATGCAATAATGAAACGTGCAACAATATAATGAACATGCAATGATAGTCTCGAATAAAAGCAAGCATAGTGAGTAGAAGTTATTACAAACTTTTAGTACATCCCACCCCATACTTAGGATGAACATTGTCCCTAATGTTCAAAAGAAAGAAAGAAAAGAAAGAAAGAAAAGAAAGAAAAGAAAAAGAAACTCACAAAGTGGCGGTGGAATGTCTAAAGCGAACGGTCAATCATCAAATCCTCATCACTGCGGCGCTGGTGGAGGCAGGAATGGAGAGAAGCTAGGATCATAAAACCGCCCAAACTGCTGGCGGTAGACGTCTCTCATCATGTGGTCGAGGTCGTCTAAGCGTCCATCTCTAGCATCGGCTCGGATCTCCAATGCTCCCACTCTCTCTGAAAGTCCGGTAGCCCAATCCGGCATCTGCTCATACCATCCCGGAGCCTGACTGTACCATGCTGGAGCGTCGGATGGTGTTGGTGCTAGTGCTGGTGCTGCTGCCTGCTCTGTAGACCAAGAAGGGGGAACGCCATACCATGTAGGAGGTGTGGTCATCCACGTAGGCCTCTCACTCACGCTAGCGCGGCGAGAAGACGAGCCTGAAGCTCTAGATGGACGTGGAGAGCGTCTCGGTGCATCGGGGGCCGCCTCCGGCTGATCCGGAAACGTGCCAAACTCCTCCTCAGCTCCTCCTCCACCCTCAAACTGATCTCTCATGTCCTCCTCCTCGATAACCGGTGGTGGAACATATGGGGAAGCTACTATCCTATTCGCATGCATAGCAGCGAACGTCTCCTTCCAATTATGGCGTCCCGCCATAATGGAGTACTCCGGTAGCCACTCTATACCCCTACCCATCCTACTCTTCCAAGGCATGCCCGCATAAGGCGGACCTCTATGTATGGGGAAAATGAGACCCCTAGTCATGAAAGCATGTAGCCCTAAAGGTACGGCCGGTATACAGGTGCAAGCAGAAAAATCAACACCTAAGCTCCTGGCAATGTGGGTAACTATCCCACCATATCCGATGTTGCCCTTCTTCTTGTTCTTGAGCTTGCTCATAGTAGCAGCCAAGAGAGTAGCACAATCAGCACGGCGTCCATACAACATGGAGTAAAGCAAAAAGAGCTCATCCGTCTTGATCTTTTGGGGCGTCTCCGTCCTAGGAAAGAGACACTCCGAAAGAACACGGTGAGCTATCTTCAAGGCTAGGTGGTACATCAACCTAGCCTTGGTATCAGCAGGTTGCCAACGGTCCTCGTCGGCGTAAATCATCGCTATCTCCTTTCAAAAGTCCTTGGCGTAAACGCCACTAGGAAATCGACCGTTAAAGGTCTCTAGAAACCCGAAAAAGGTCCCAAACTCACGGATGCTAAAATGATAATCTCTCTCCATAAGACGGAAAGAGACGGTCCTATCTACATGGTTGTGCTCGAAAGACGTCACAACCTCCCGTGTAATCTCCTCATAAGCGTCTTCTCGGATAGCCGAGAAGACAACTAGTCCGGCTCTATCCTAGAGCCAAGTAAGATCATCCACAATGTTGAGAGGAGCTAGATCCTCTAACAACAAGTATCTAGGACCAATCACATCCCTCTCCTTGATCCTCTCGAGTGCATCGAGATGATCCTCATGTATGGTCGGGACTCTAGGGTGAGGAGGTGAAGATGGAGGTGAAGGTGAGGATGGAGGTGAAGGGGAAGAGGGTGGTGGTGCCCTAGAGGATGAGGAGGAGGAGGGATTACCCTTCCTCTTCTTATTCTGATCATTCTTCTTCTCTTTTATCCTCCCCGAAACTCTTCTCACAAAGTCCATTCTGTTCAAAATTACGGGTTGTTCTATAGAAACCACGGCCGTAATTCCTCCACAGACCGTGATTCGTCTTAGAAAGTCGCAAATCTCAGCAAATCAGCACTCAATCTCAACAAACAGGCAGTCCTAATCTAATTTCTTCCAATCTCAATCAGTTCTTCCTAAAATCTCTAACAAAAACGAACCAAATCGACAAGATTCAAGAAGAGAGGAAAAACCTATTTTTCGGATTGAAAAATCCAAATTGCGCATTCCTTGGTGAATTTCCGCTCGATTTGTCGCTTGGATCTTGTTGGTGGTCGAGTTTGCTTCAGTTTAGGAGGAAGAATCGTTAAAAACGATTAAGAAACGAGGATTTGAGAGAGGGTCGTGGATTTCGGCTATTAGGTCGTGGAAGAGGGGTTTTGGGGTGATTTTTGTGAAGAATGTGGTTTATATAGTCACAGGCAAAATTTTTGAAAATCACGGTCTGTCGGGGTGTTCCACGGCCGTGGAACTGTACGGAACCGTGGTTTTGGTGATTTTTCAAAGGCTTTTGGAAATTACGGGTACTGTAGCTGTCACGACCGTGGTTTAGGCCGTGGAACTCTCTGTAAAGCTCCAAAGTCCAGACTTCGTCACTTTTCTTCAACATTATCCTCCCCTTTTCCTTTTCCATCGTTCCTACATCCAAAAACACGAACATACCGGAAGGAATCGAAGGCAAAAACAAAGCAAAAACGTCTATTCTAAGCTAAACTATGAATCGAAAACAAAAACAAGAATGCAATACCTTGGGTTGCCTCCCAAGAAGCGCTTTGTTTAAGGTCCATAGCTAGACCAATCTCGCACTTATTCGAGCGCGGTAGGCGCGAACTCTTCAGTTTGGAGTTCCGGTGTATACTTCTTGAGTCGTTGGCCGTTCACCTTAAAGCTTCCGCTCGTTTCACCCCATACTTCAACTGCACCATGGGGGAAAATACGCTTAATTAGAAAAGGTCCGGTCCAACGAGATTTAAGCTTACCTGGAAAGAGACGAAGCCTTGAATTAAAGAGGAGAACTTGATCTCCTTCTTTGAAGTCCTTTGGAATGATATGCTTATCATGCCAACGCTTTGCTCTCTCCTTATAGATCTTAGCGTTTTCATAAGCGTTCAAGCGGAGTTCATCCAGCTTATTGATGTCTAGGAAACGCTTCTCTCCCGCTTCTTTCATGCTGAAGTTCAACCACTTGATAGCCCAAAACGCTTTGTGCTCCAACTCTACCGGTAAGTGACAAGACTTCCCATACACAAGGTTGTATGGTGTGGTTCCTATGGGAGTCTTGTATGCAGTCCGGTATGCCCACAATGCATCGCCAAGCTTCAAGGACCAATCCTTCCTAGTCCTTGAAACCGTCTTCTCTAGAATTCCTTTGATCTCCCTATTTGAGATCTCAACTTGTCCACTTGTTTGTGGATGATAAGGGGTAGCAATCTTGTGAGTAACCCCATACTTAGCTAGAAGAGCTTCAAAGCGACGGGCTATGAAGTGTGAACCTCCATCACTAATGATCGTCCTTGGCGTCCCAAATCGCGGGAAGATGGTCTTGTTAAAGAACTTAACCACCACCATAGCATCATTTGTGGGAGAGGCAATTGCTTCCACCCATCTAGAAACATAATCCACCGCCAATAGTATGTATTGGTTTCCACAAGAGGATGGGAATGGTCCCATGAAATCAACTCCCCAAACGTCGAAAATCTCCACCTCTTGGATGTTGTTGAGGGGCATCTCATTCCTTCTAGAGATATTGCCTGTTCTTTGACAAGCATCGTAGCAAGAAACAAAGGATTGCACATCTCTAAACAAAGTAGGCCAAAAGAATCCAGATTGCAATACCTTTGCGCTAGTCTTGTTCGAACTAGCGTGTCCTCCACAAGGTAGTGAATGACAATGGCGGATGACACTTTGCATCTCATCTTCCGGCACACATCGCCGAATGATGCCATCCGGACCTCTCTTAAAGAGGAGAGGCTCGTTCCAATAGTATTCCCGGACGTCCTTAAAGAACTTCTTCCTTTGTGCGTAGGTTAGTCCGGGCGGTATCTCCTGACAAACCAAATAGTTAACAAAATCAGCAAACCATGGTTCGTTACCTTTGGAGATCACATCGATGCACTCTTCAATAAGGTGTAGGTGTTCGTCCGGGAAGGAGTCATCGATGGGCAAATGGTCGTCCTCTAGATGTGTTAGGCGACTCAAATGTTCCGCAACAGAATTTTCTGAACCTTTCTTGTCGCGGATCTCAAGATCAAATTCTTGTAGGAGAAGAATCCATCTAATTAGCCTTGGCTTCGCATCTTTCTTCGCAAGGAGGTACCGGATCGCAGCATGATCCGTGTAGACAATCACCTTTGCACCTACAAGATAAGAGCGAAACTTGTCAATAGCATAGACAATGGCCAAAAACTCTTTCTCGGTAGTGGCGTAGTTGAGCTGCGCTTCATGTAGCGTCTTGCTAGCATAGTATATGGCATGGGTTCGCCCTTCCTTTCGTTGTCCAAGAACAGCTCCAATAGCTACGTCACTAGCATCGCACATAATCTCAAAGGGAAGAGTCCAATCCGGGGGTTGGATAATAGGTGCTGAAATTAGAGCTTGCCGAATGGTGTTAAACGCATCCAAATATTCCTGCGAAAACTCAAAAACCGGATCCTTCATCAATAGATTAGTGAGAGGTTTTGATATCTTAGAAAAGTCCTTAATGAAACGTCTATAAAATCCAGCATGTCCTAGGAAACTTCTTATCCCTTTCACCGAAATTGGGGGAGGAAGCTTCTCTATGGTCTCTATCTTAGCCTTGTCTACTTCTATCCCTCTACTAGAGACTAAGTGGCCTAATACAATTCCTTCCTTAACCATAAATTGACACTTCTCCCAATTAAGAACTAGGTTAGTGTCTTCACACCTTTGCAAAACAAGAGAAAGGTTAGAAAGGCAATCGTTAAAAGAGGAACCGTATACGAAGAAGTCGTCCATGAAGACTTCCATGATTTCCTCTACGTATTTGGAGAAGATGGCCATCATGCACCGTTGGAAGGTGGTTGGGGCGTTGCAAAGCCCGAACGGCATTCTCCTATAAGCAAACGTACCCCATGGGCACGTGAATGTGGTCTTCTCTTGATCATCCGGGTGTATCGGAATCTGAAAGAAACCACTATAGCCGTCAAGGTAGAAAAAATGTGAATGTTGTGCTAACCTTTCAAGCATTTGATCAATGAATGGCAATGGAAAATGATCCTTCCGCGTTGCATTGTTGAGCTTGCGGTAATCTATACACATCCGCCATCCCGTCACGGTTCGGGTAGGAATGAGTTTGTTGTTCTTGTTGGTGATGACCGTCATTCCTCTCTTCTTCGGAACTACTTGAACTGGACTCACCCACTTACTATCGGAAATAGGGTAGATGATACCTGCATCAAGAAGCTTAAGAATTTCCTTCTTGACAACCTCCTTCATGGTCGGATTCAACCGCCTTTGAGGTTGTCTTGAAGTTCTAAAATCTTCCTCCATTAGTATCTTATGCATGCATAGGGAGGGTTTAATTCCTACTAAGTCCTTAATAGTATAGCCTAAAGCTTTCCTATGTTTCCTAAGGACAATCATGAGCTGATTATGTTCATCTATGCTTAGTTCGGAACTAACGATAACCGGAAAGGTAGAATTAGGTCCTAGAAAAGCGTACCTTAGATGAGTAGGAAGTGGTTTTAGTTCCATCGCTTTCGGAGCTTCCAACGATCCTTGAGGAGCATCCGATGTCTCCTTAGAAGTCTCTAAGGGTATTGAGTGTGTGGGAGAAGAATCAGAAGAAGTTGAAGAAGTGTCTCGATCACTCCTTTCCACGCCCAAAATTACGGGTTCTTCATGGCCTCCACGGCCGTGGTTTAGGGCGTGGAAGGGAAATACGGTTGTCACATCTTCTCCACGACCGTATAACTCCCTGGAGTGGGACACGATTTTGGTTGTGAAATCCACGGCCGTGGAATACAGTGTGTGACCGTGGATTCTCACGTTTTCTGCCTCATCGTGGAGTTTTTCGAACTCCACTTCACCCATCTCTTCTTGTGCTTCTAAGGTTTCAATTGCCTCATTGCACTCTTCTTCTTCCCCTACATTGGTTAGACTCATAGTGATAACCTTTTGTAAAGGATCGTTAAAGAGAATCGCACTTACCTCCTCCCTAGACAAACCCTCTTCATCTTGGATATCGAAAATATCCTCATCAAAGATTGGCTCCTTCACTAGAGTGGAAAGAACGAACTCTACTTTCTCTTCTCCTATATCAAAAGCGAGTCTCCCATTCTTGCAATCGACTATACAGCCGGAAGTTGCAAGAAACGGTCTTCCGAGTATGATCGGGACCGGACTATCTGCAGGAATATCAAGCACGACAAAATCAATGGGAACAAAGAATTTACCTAGCTTGACCGGGACGTCTTCTACAATACCGACGGGGTGAGTGATGGATCGATCCGCCATGTATAACGTCATCTTCACCGGTTTAGGGTCGCCTAAACCGATCTTCCTACATAATGCAAGTGGTATGATGCTCACACTTGCTCCTAAGTCACATAAAGCGTCATATGTGACATCTCCCACTCCAATGGGAATGCAAAACGACCCCGGATCCTTCAACTTTGGGGGCATTTTCTCCTTCATGGTCTTGATGAGATCCGAAGAATCTGAACTCATCTTGACCTCACCGAAGTCTTCTAGCTTCCTCTTGTTGGAGAGGAGCTCCTTCAAGAACTTGCCATAAGCCGGCATACCTACAATAGCATCAATAAATGGTATATTAATATGCAGCTTGCTCATGAGTTCTATAAACTTACCGAATTGTTTATCTAGGCGCGCTCGCACTCTAGATTGAGGGAATGGTAGGGGAGGTTTGTAAGCCGGAGGAGGAACGTAGACGTCTTCCTTCTCCTTCCCCTTCTCTTTGTCTTTGTCCTTTTCTACGGAGACTTCAACAAACTTAGGCTGCGGATCGGTAGTAGTCACTCCGCTCCTAGTTGTGATTGCCATAACCCTTCCCTTAGGGTTGTCCTCCGTCTTTCCTGGAAGCTTCCCTTGATTCCTAGGAACTTCCTCCGCATGGCTGAACATTTGGTTTTCTAAAACCTTTTGAGCTTTATCAACCTTGGAAATTTGATCATCAACCTTAATGATGCGGTTCTCTGACCCTTGAAGCTTTCCCAAAATCGTTTCCAACATGGGATCGGGCTTCTCCTTTCCCGAAGTGTTTCCTCCATTAGATGATTGCCCCTGGCTTTTCAAAGGAGTAGAGGAAAAGGAAGGTGGAGTTAGTGAATTAGAATTGGAAGGATAAGAGTTACCGGAATTTTGTTGATTGGAGCGCCAATTGTTGTTACTTGAACCCCTATTGTTGTTCCAATTGTTGTTCCGGCCGTTATTATTGTTGTTGTTGCCATTCCAATTGTTGCTCCGGTTATTGTTCCGGTTGTTGTTGTTGTTGCGGTTTGTGTTATCACCGTCATTGTTGTTGCCCAAATAACCAACATCCTTCCCTTGTTGCTTTGGGAAGTTGGTCTTGATAGCTTCCTTCAACTCTTTGATTTCATTGTTGAGGGAGAAAATCTGATTTTGAGCTTCATGTGTGAGCTTTGCTCCTTGCTCCACACGATTTCCCTCCACTTTCCGGTGGGAATACTTCTCTATGACTCTTGCTTGCTTCTCAATGAAGTCTCAAGCGTCATCTTCTCTCATGTCCATGAACGTTCCGCATGAGAGGGATTGGAGGTTGAATTGCGTTCCCGCATCCAGCCCCTTATAGTAAATCTCCAGCAAGGCAAGTTTGGATATGCCATGATGAGGGCAATCCAAGAGCAAATCCTGAAACCTTTCCCAAGATTGAAACAAACTTTCGTTAGGTCTCATGGAAAAAGCATTAATCTTACCTCTAAGTTCCGCCGTTTTGGATGGCGGCAAGAATTTGGTGAGGAACTCCGCGGAAAGGTCTTCCCACGTGTCTAGTTTCCCCCTAGGAAGAGCTTGGTACCAAGACAACGCTTTCCCCTTCAAGGAGAAGAAGAAAGGCTTGAGCTTATAGTTGTTGGTAGTAGCGCTCTTCGGTCTCATTGTCTCCATCATACACTCAAAGTTTTGCAAGTGTTGGTGTGGAGATTCAGCGCTTGTCCCGCCAAATTGGTTTTGGCGAACAAGAGTAATAACTTGAGGGTTGAAGCTAAACCCTTGTACATCTTCAGCATCAAAATTCACGCCCAAGCGGCGTGGTTGTTGTGTTGGATCCATCCGCTGGCCAAGAGTTCTTGGCTCATCATCTACACGTTCGATCCTCGCATTCCTAAGCGAAATGCGGCGATTAGCAGCTCCCCGTGGATGGAAGGGATTCACATTGATTGTGGGATCAATCTCCTCTAGCGGTGGCATGGAAGAATCACTATCATCAGTGGATGAGTGACTTCTTCTTCTAGATCTTGATCCCCTCCTTGAGGATTTCTTGCTTCCCTTATTCTTGAGGTCGCTTAGTTCTATCCTCATTTGGAAAATCATATCCTGTAGATTGTTAACTTGGGATTGATGACGATCCATCTCATCCCGGCGAATGTTCTCATTCCATTGGAGTTGAGCTTCCTTCTCCGCTAACTCCGCTTGAAGATCACGTTCGTGTTCTTCAGCCATCTTCTTTTCCTTGCGCTTTTGCCTTAAAGTTTTCTCTAGCTCTTGATCAAGAGGTAAGAGATCTTCGGTGTTCCTAGACCTGCGCATGCACTCAAAGTAATATCAAATAACGAGAGCAAGCTCCCAAGCTTGACAACCGGCTACCGAATTCGGCAGAAACCAAATCCCCGGCAACGGCGCCAAAAACTTGTTCGCCCCTAAACGTGCGTGCAAATAAGTTTTAATTATAAAAATAGAATCAAGCAAGCGAACCCGCAGTGTACGGATCGATATAGTTAAGCAAGGATTCCAGAGTATCGAACACAGGGATTTGGGTGGGAACAAATTCAATTGCAGATTATCAAGCGAGTAAATATGAGAGTTTTTGCAAATATTGGGAAAACAACAATCCTAAAGATCCAAGTATCCAGCTGTGGCGATCGATTCAAGATTTACTATTGATATAAAGACAGAGTTAAGATATGCGAAGGTATACTAATGTAAGGTAATTGTACGGTGAAGTTCCAAAAACCTTATATGACTCACCTACAAGACACTCTCTATACAAGTTGTTGAGGCTTCAATATAGAAAGGTTCTAAAGGTGAGAATTAATGTCAAATACCCAAACTTGTAATCCAAGGATCAAGACTAACTTAACCGATTGAGGTTGTGACACTCACAATCGAGGTAGAGGTTGTTGAGGCTTCACTACCACCTAGAAAAGGCAAGCCTAAACTAAGTTAAAGCAAATCTTTAACTTTGGATTTAAGTAAAAGCAGGTTCGTAAACTTAAGGGAAATTACGGTTGGATCTTGAGATTCCACGGTCGTGGAACTCAAGAACAAACCGTGATTTAGGGTTCGTCGACGATTCTCTCGAACTCTCAGGGTCTAATCTAATTACGATCGATCTATCATCATCTAAGCCACAACTATCAACCCTTCACCTTAGAATTGTTAAGGGTTTTTAGCCAATAACAGTCATGTTGATATCAATTTCAAGAATTAAAAGATTAAAAGATGAAAACTTCCGAAAACTTCCAATAAACTTCAAACCAATCTCAAAGTCACAATCAAGAACGAATGTTGTCAATAGATTCAGAATAAGGCAAACAAACACAATCTTAGGAAAGAAGGAAGAACGGGATGTCAATCCGTCTTCTAAATCAAACCTAAACAAGAAGAGAAATCTCCTTCCAACAATCTTCCAAGAACTTCGATCTTCCGCCAATCCGGAAATCTCAACAGCGATCTCCACCAAAAGTGCGAGATTAGGGCAAATTTCCGCACGAACTCCGATCTATAACGAGATGTAATTGCTTCTAAGCGAGGGTGTAAACGCGTCTAAGCAGAGGTGACGGAATCTCCCTTCGTCCGTCTTTTTATAGGGCAAGATAAAATATCGGCCCGGCCCAATCTTCAAAAGATCGTGGCTTCAAAATATGGCGAAAAAGATTGCCAAGATCACGGTCGTGGAAGGTTCCACGACCGTAATTTAGAGCGTGGAAAGTGTCACGGTTTGAACCATGGATTCCACGACCGTAATAGTTACTGGAAAGCATCACGCCTCTCTTGCAAGGTTCCACGGCCGTGGAACTGAACGTGGTTTGTAGTACGGCCGTATTTTAGAGCGTGGTTTAGGGCAAGAACGTGATTCTTCCCCAGCCTCGTGCATTCCTCAAGTTGAACTCCATTTTGCTCCTAAGAATGCCCTTAATCCATGGACATACTCAATCAACTCTTCTTTGCTAAATTCCGTTCGGAAATGACTCTCAATCACCTATAATCAACATAAAGCTTGTGTAGACATCCATATCGACAATATAGGCAAACTAGCTCACAATTGCAACAATGCTCAATCAAAGACTATCAATATGAATCAAATATACTTAGAAAACGTGCCTAAAATATCACAATATTTCATGCTAACAGGTGTCACTGCGGGGAGGTGGCCAACATGAGCATACGCTGGCCCAGCGCCGGGTGCGGCGCTGGCCATGGGTGTCACCGTAGGGGCGGGGACTTAGAGCCGCAGTGGCGGTTTTCTTGACAGAAACTCGTCTTCTTATTTATTCGGGTTGCCTCCCGAGCAGCGCCTTTGTTTTACGTCATTGGCTCGACGTAGGGACTCTTCCTCTATGATTGAGCCTCTTCCAGCATCACCTTTGGGTTTATAACCATTGTGAAGGTAATCCTCCGGAGGACCTAGTTTCGATTCTTGTAATGGCTTCCGCCATTTGACCAACCTGTTTTTCAAGGTTCTTGATGCTAGATTATGTTGTTTGGACATGAGTAGCAAAGTGTTTAGTCAAAACCTGCAACATATCTTCAGTTGAGTGATACTTACCTTGACGGGCCTACTGTTGTTGGTTTTGTTGATCCCTCCAACAAAAATTATGTTGGTCACGCCAGTTTAGCATGAAATTTTGTGCATAGGGATCGTTTCTAGGTCTTTGTTGTTGTGGTTGTCCATAACCCATTGCGTTTACCTCAGCATCGTCATCCTGGACTTGTGGATACATGTCCGTTAGATGATACGGGTCAGCACAAACTCCACAAGCTTTGAGTTGTTGTGGCGTTCCCATGAGTGTTAGCCTCTTCATCATTTCCTTCAATTCCGCGAGCTCGGTGGAAATCTCACTCTTCCCGGAACTCACAGCATGAACTCCTTTCTTAGCCGGGGTCCTTCCAAAGTTTCGAGTACCTTTCGCTAGTTCCTGTATCTTTTCCAAAGCAAGGTCATGAGTAGAGTTAAGAATATTACCTCCGCAAGCCGCATCGACGATCCTCCTTTCATTGTATAGCAAGCCATTGTACAAGTACAAGACTATATCTTGAGTTGAATATCCGTGAAAAGGACAGCTGGATCGGAGGCGTGCAAACCTTTCGAAGTACTCGTAGAGAGTTTCGTTTGCCTCTTGCTCGATGTTGATTATAGCTTTCTTCAAGCTATTGGCCTTCTTAGCTGGAAAGTATTTCTCCAAGAATGCCTTGTGAAGGTTCTTCCAAGTGTCGATACTCCTGGATGGAAGGTGGTAATACCAATCATTCGCGGAATCTTTGAGTGTGAAACCGAATGCCCTCATATTGATTTGTTCTTCGGTAATGTTGGCCGGCTTCATGCTCATACACACGGTATGGAACTTCCCAAGGTGCTTGATGGGGTCTTCAGCACTTAGCCCAAGGAAGGATGGGAGCAAGTGAATTAGGCCCGGCTTGAGCTCAAAGTTGACTCCTTCCCCTATTGCCGGTATAGTGACCGCTAGAGGGTTTTGAGCCAAGGTGGGCTGCGCAAGTTCACGAAGAGTACGGTCATCCATCACTTGTTGAAGTTGTTGTTGTCTTCGTTGCCGGATGTGTGTCCTCTCAGTTTCTGGATCAAAATAAGCAAAGCCGGAGTTAGTAGCACGGGTTTGAACCATAAAAATGGTTCAAACCAATAATCAATAATAACAATAAAACACTAAAACTCCCCGGCAACGGCGCCAAAATTTGACCGAAGGTATTTCTATGGTCATTTATACCCATTCAAAAGTAAATCCCGACTTAGCACTAAGAACAAGTATAGTGATTAAGGGTCGAACCCAAGAGAGTTAAGGTGTTTTAGATGCGATTATCGATTATAGTGACAAGTAACAAAAAGGGGGGGTTTTGGTTGAATTGATGCACACAAAAACTTATGAAAACGATTAATGCAACAAGTAAGACAATAATGGATGAATCTACACTAGGTTGATTCTAAGCATACAATTGCTACTTTGGTGAGTTCCTTTTACTAGTTTTCAAGTAATCTCCCGTCTCGATCATATATATGTGTTGAGCCAACCGGCATCAACACAACTTAACAACTTAGTGTTCCGTAAACCTACAAGAACAAATAACATGTTAGATTTCAAACAAAGACTAAGGGATATAAAGAGAAGATTAAAACCGTTAAACTTATCTTTATATTTGTGTTCCTTTTCTTTAAGTAATCACAACCCGTTATTACTCAAAGTTGCTACTAGATTAAAGACCCGAACCCGGAACCTATTAACCCTAGTTGTTTGCATGCACTTTAGAACCTAAGGTGATCAATCTCAAGCAATAGTAAACATGCAATTAGACAATAGAGATCAAGGAAATACAAAGTATTACTGAATGAAAACTTATATTATAAAGAACTTATAACCAAAGTAACAATGCAGCTTCAAACCAACCCAATGTAGCAAGGGAGTTAGTAACTCATTACAAAGGTAGCAAGACAATCTAAGTGTATAATTTGTTGGCTAACAAGATGATAAGATGGATGATTCTAGCAATCAACCAAAGACTATTTATACTAAAAAAGACACTAAATAGGAGTAAATGGCCGGCCCAAAACAACCACCTTTAATGCCATAAAGGTGGTGTAAAAAGCCGGAGTAAAGTTTCTGATGTTAAGCCGCAGGGGCGGCCTTCAGCTCCGCAGGGGCGATGAAGGCACAAACACTTGATCTTTTCATGGCCGTAGCGGCGGCTAGGCAATTCCGCTGGGGCGGATCTTCAATGCTCTTCAAACATCTGACCCTTCGACTTCCTAACATTTCTGATGCCAAGCCGCCGGGGCGTCCCTATGTTGACACAGGGGCAGTGACACAGCCTCTTTGCCTTCCAGCTCCTAGGCTGAGGCGCAGGCAAGGGCGCAGTGGGAGGTGCAGGGGAGCTGGTCTTCGTCTCTTCAGGGCAGGTCACCGCAGAGGCGCCAAGGAGTGGCGCAGGAGCGGTGACACACTTCATGGCTGGCGCTGGTGAAGGTGCAGGGAGCGCTCCGGTGTAAGGCGTCACCCACAAGGGCGGTGGCAAGGCTCCGCAGGGGCGGTGAGGAAACAGAAGCTTTGCTTCGTGAACGATCTTCACTCCTAAGTGCTTATAACTCCTTCCTTAGCTTCTTTTAGTCTTCTTCTTCTGGACCAAGGAGTTAGTAGCATAAACCGACACAATTGTAATAAAAAGACTCTAAAAACTATCCTAAATGATAGTGATTCCATCACCTATCAATACGCAAGTCTAGGATGAGACTTACCCGGTACGTGATTCCTTTGCTTGTATACGGATGATGATTAGTGTTAGGTAGTATAGGTTTATCCTTTATTAGGGTTTGAGTGTGTCTACATCCTACCTTTGAGAGTTAGCCTGAGACTTACCCGGCAAAGGTTAGTGTTATCCCCTTAGATGGTGCATGTGTTGGTTTGAGATTATTGTTCCTTTCTTTAGTTCTATGAGACTTACCCGGTAATAGAATCTTTTGTTTGGGATAGTGAGTAGTGAGACTTACCTGGTGATCTATTTCTACCTTAGAAATATCTTCCCTTGCCAACCTCAGCTTTGTCCACGTTATCCTTAGAAATCTTGAGTTGAATCCACAACTGGATGCTTTGACATCTAGAATCTACATTTCTTTATTTGATTCATACATCATCTTTGTTTTGTTGCTTTGTTCTTTATTGACAACCTGATACTTATCGTACTTGATTTCACCATAGTCCTTGTGTTCGACCCTAGAGGATTTGTCATACTACAATTGATCCGTTGATAGCATGAATTATTGTTTATATTTTGGGACTTGTTTAGACGTTTTATCTTTAATAATCTGCATGTTTAATGTATATTATGTGATTATATTATCGTTTCATCTACCTTTGCGGGAATCGAGGTCTACACCAAGTTTCGTTGTAATCGTAGGTAAAATGGCACGTTTTGCATCAAAATGGAACTAAAGGAGCAAAGGAGTCATTGGAGCTACATTCAGGAGCTTAAGGAAGAATCCAGGAAGCATGGAAATGGATTAAAGATTTACTTTGGACCAGATTTAAAAGATTTTACATTCAGTTTAGAGCCACCTCAGTCAGCTACAGTACCATCTCGACCGAGGTGATCTAGAGGAGCGTCCCGACCGAGGCGAACACCTTGGACGCGGCGATATATACTTTATTCTTGGCTGAGATCTTTTATTTTTGGAAGGAAGGATCTTATATTTTTAGGCTGGATTTCTGGAAGGAAGATCATATATTTTGGGGATTTATTTATGAGAGATAGATATATTTTATTAGGAAAATATCTTTTTAAGATCTCTTATCTTTGGAGGGTAGTTTTCCTATATAAAGGACTGGATTTTCCTCAAATCAGCACCGGCGCATCACCGGAAAATACATGCTTAGAGCATCCAGCAGTTGGGAAGGATTTTTGGAAAGTTGAAGGAAGGAAGTTGATAGCTTTTATAGCTTTTGTGAAGGGTTTTAGTAAGACTTTCTTAGATTCCCTTCTTGTTGATTTGTCTTGTTGGATTGTGATTCAAGGAACGCTTGTTTGTTTGATAATTGATTTAGTTATTGAAGCCTTGTTCTTAAGGTTTTTGTATTCAATTATTCATCTTCTTCCCTTATATTTGATTATTGCTTTCATGATGATGATTGGCTAATTTCTTTGTGTGATTCTGGGGTGATTGACTGAAGGTTGTGGGAAAAACAATGATAGAATAATCTTAAATTCCAGTAGGACCCTGAAAGCTCGAGTCTTTATCCTTAACCCTAGAACATCTCGCTCAGTCGATGAACATCTCGCTCAGTCGATGAACATCTCGGCCGGGGTGGAATTCGTCTGACCGAGGTGACTTTTCTGATCCGTAACTGAGAGTTAAGTGTTAGAGTTTGCCAAATCCTATTCTTATTACACCTTTTCTGGTTCAATGCAAGCCTAGGATGAGACTTACCCGGTAATTCCTTCGTTTGTTTACCTAAGATCATAAGTGTAGGTAATAAAGGTTTATCCTTTATTGGGGTTTGAGTGTGCCTTCATCCCATCTTTGTGAGTTAGCCTGAGACTTACCCGGTAAAGGTTGATTCTATTCCCTTAGTTGGAGTGTTGGTTTGAGGTTATAGTTCCTTTCCTTAATTCCTTGAGACTTACCCGGTAATAGGAGTTACGGTTTGGGATTAGTGAGTAGTGAGACTTACCCGGTGATCTATTCCACTTTAGTAACACCTTCCCTTTGTAAATTCTCAGCTTTGTCCACTTTATCTTGAGATCTTGAGTTGGAACCACAACTAGATGCTTTAATCCCTAGAATTGCATATTTCCTTAATTGACTTTTTATCATCTTTGATTGTTTAATCGCTTTTGTGGTTAGTAATTACATAGACTACCTATACTTGCTTAGGTTTCACCTAAGTCCCTGAGATCGACACCCCGGAATTCTTGTTTTTACTACGATTGACCCGTACACTGCGGGTTCGCATCCTTGTTTTTTAGCATACATCTTGGGTTATAAATTTAAAGCTTGCACACACCATTAGGAGCGAACATCCGTACACTGTGGGTTCGCATGTTTTTCAGGCTTTTATTTTAGGTTATAAATTAAAAGCTATTTCGTTCATTATTCACACACGTCTGAGAGCGAACAATTTCCGTCAACTTGTAAAAAGCGTCTAGGAAATCTTGTGAAAACTCAAAAACCACATCCTTATTCAGTAGGTTAGTCAATGGTTTAGAGATTTTAGAAAAGTCCTTAATGAACCTCCGATAGAATCTTGCATGCCCTAGGAAACTCTTTACCCCCTAGTAGAACAAGGTGGAGGAAGTTTCTTAATAGTCTCGATCTCAGCTCAATCAACTTCGATTCCGCAGTTTGAGACGAGGTGACCTAAAACAATTCAAGACGAAAGTAGTGTCCTCACATCTTTGCAGCACTAGAGAAAGGTTAGCCAACCAATTATCAATGGATGAACCATAAACACAAAAATCATCCATGAATACCTCCATGATCTCCTCGATATACTCGGAGAAGATAGCCATCATGCAGCCTTGGAATGTGGCCGGTGCGTTATACAATCCAAAGGGCATCCTCCGATAAGCAAACGTACCCCAAGGGCACGTAAAAGTGGTCATCTCTTGATCATCCGGATGGATAGGGATTTGGAAGAATCCACTATATCCATCCAAATAGCAAAAGTGGGAGTGTTGCGCTAATCTTTCAAGCATTTGAACAATGAAAGGAGGGGGGAAGTGATCCTTCCTTGTTGCTACATTCAATCTCTTGTAATCAATGCATATTCTCCAGCCTGTCACGGTTCTTGTAGGAATCCACTCGTCATTATATTGGTCACAATGGTCATTCCTCCTTTCTTTGGCACCACATGTACGGGACTCATCCATTTGCTATCCGAAATTCGGATGATAAATCCTGCATCAAGCAACTTAAGCACTTCTTTCTTCACAACCTCTTTCATGATCGGGTTTAACCGTCGTTGAGGTTCTCGTGATGGTTTATGATCATCTTCCATAAGAATTTTATGCATGCATAGAGAAGGTTTAATTCCTACAAGATCTTCTATAGTATACTCTAAAGCCTTTCTATGCACTTCTAACTCATGCATCAGCTTGCATAGTTCATCATCAATTAGGTTAGCACTAACTATGACCGGATAAGTTGAATTTGGTCCAAGAAATGCGTAACTTAAGTCTAGTGGAAGAGGTTTTAGCTCAATGATAGGAGGTTACTTAAGTGGAGGTGTTGCACCTCTAAGATCATATTGCGAAGCTTCGGAAGCTTCGGGAGATGTATGGTTGAGGTTTGAAACGCTCGCAATTGACGTGTGAAGAAGTGTCGAAGACTCAGGAACCTCGACCGGCCTAGAAACACCTCGACCGAGATGCCGGTCGCGGTTACTCCCTCCACAACTTACCTCGGATGCCCCCAACTTCATCTCGACCGAGATTCCTGGGAGTTGTCCGGAATCAATACAGTTTTTCGTCACTCGTTTGAGCTTTTCAAAGACAGCCTTTGGATCCTTTTTCAAGGCTTCTGAACTTCTTATTTCTGCATCACAAGTTGTATCTACACCTTCCTCCATAATACTAAAACTTAAAACCTTTTCAAGAGAATCTTTGATTAAGATTGAACTTACCAATTCCCTTGATTCCTCTTCGCCGTAGATGTTGAAAATGTCTTCCCCGAGAGCTTGACCTTTCATCATTGTTGAGAGAGTGAACTCAATATGCTCCACACCAATGTTGAAGGATAGTGCGGCGCTCTTGCAATCAACCATGCAACCGGAAGTTGCAAGGAAGGGTCTTCCAAGAATGATCGGGATAGGATAATCTACAGAAATATCCAACACCACAAAATCTATAGGTATATAGAACTTACCCAATATTACGGGAATGTCTTCCAAGATCCCCACCGGACGAGTTATGGATCTATCCGCCATGTGTAAGGTCATCTTCACCGGTTTTGGTTCTCCAAGTCCTATTTTCTCGCGCAAAGCAAGGGGAATGATACTCACACTCATTCCTAGATCACATAACGCATCGTAGGTGACTTCTCCAACGCCAATAGGGATACAAAAAGATTCAGGATATCTTAGTTTCGAAGGCATCTTTTCTTTCATAAGCTTGATGAGTTCGGATGATCTAGAAGTCATCTTTACTTCTCCAATATCCTCTAGCTTCCTCTTGTTAGAGAGGATCTCCTTCAGGAACTTCCCATAAGCGGGCATACCTATAATTGCATCAATAAAAGGGATTTTAATGTGAATTTTGCTCATAAGGTCAAGAAACTTACCGAAATATTTATCTAGGCGCGCTCTTGCTCTAAATTGCTGGAACGGCAGTGGAGGTTTATATGCTGGAGGAGGTACACAAACTGCTTCTTTTTCCTTCTCCTCCTCAACTCGCACCGGAATTTCATCCACCATGGGCTGTTTTCCTTTGTCCACATTCTTAGGTAGCGGTTCATTGATCTTCAAACCACTTCTAATAGTGATGACCATGGCTTGACCCTTGGGATTATTCTCTGTCCTTCCCGAAAGTTTTCCTAAATTTCTAGGAACTTCCACGGCCTTGCTAAATACTTGATTTTCCAAAGCTTGTTGAGCCTTAGAAATAGAGGTTACCAAACTTTTCAAACTACTCAATTTTTCCATCATTTGCTCAAACATAGCTTCCATCTTGTCTTTGGGTAGTTGATTTGACCCATGAAGAGATTCTTGACTCTTTGGTGGAGTATAACTAGATAAAGCGGGTGGGTTGAGGGCGTCATCCGGATTTGAGTAAGGGTTTCTGGGGTTATTGTGATTAGAGCGCCAATTGTTGTAATTCTGTTGTTGTTGTAGTTCCTTGGCCCTTGATAGTTCCCTCTTCCCATGTAGTTAACGTCTTGCTCCTTTGGCGGCAATCTAGCTTGTGCCAGCGCTTACGTTTGTGAGTTCAATAACTTCTTCAAAGCTTTAACCTCATTGTTGAGAATATTAAGTTGAGCACTACTAGAGGCAGTAAAATTTAACTCTTGGACTCCGGGTCTCTGGAGTCTATCATCAACCCTCCGATGGGAATACTTCTCAATAACTAGAGCTTGCTTCTCCACAAATTCCCATGCTTCATCGGCGGGATTTTCCATGAAAGTTCCTCCGGAAAGGGATTGAAGTTTGAATTGATTTTCGTAATCCAAACCCTTGAAGTAGATTTCGAGCAGCTCGATCTTAGGAATCCCATGATGAGGGCAATCCAACAAAATATCCTTGAACCTTTCTCATGACTTGAACAAACTTTCCCTATCTTTAATCACAAAAGCATTTATCTTACCTCTCAACTCCGTGGTCTTTGATGGTGGGAAGAACTAGTGAGAAATTATGTAGTCATCTGCTCCCATGTACTAATCATTCCGAACGGTAGTGATTGATACCATGCAAGAGCTTTCTCCTTCAAGAAGAAGAAAAAACCTCTCAACTTATGATTGTTATTTTCCAGCCTTGGATGCCTCAACGTCTCCATAAGAATCTCGTACTTTTGCAAGTGCTGATGTAGAGATTCTCCCTCTAATCCTCCAAATTGATTTTGTCAGATCATCTAAAGAACTTGAGGGCGAAGCCTATAATCATGCGCTAACGGATCTCATAGATTAACGCACGGACGGCGTACTTATTGACATAGATCCATCCTTTGATCAAGCGTTTGCGGTTCTCCCACAAACAGATCAAACCTCTCATTTCTCGCCGGATAGCGAGGTGTAGGTGGTGGTGCAACTAGAGGTACGACGTGTGGGTCTACCTCGATCCTGGAATTGTCCCTTTTGTCAAGGAGAAATTGCTTATAGCTTGCAATTCTGCAAAATCAACTCGAATTTCTTCCTATCTTGCGCGTGCAACGGCTCTTTCTTCAGCTAGAGCATCATCTCGAAGTTTTAGTTGTTCTAAAGCATCATCCAATTCATCTTGGAGATATGTATCTTCAACTAAAACCATTTTAGCTTCCTTTAACTTTCTTCAATAAGACTTTTCTGGCTCCGGATAGTAGGGAACGATTTCCTTACCAACTCGAGATCTATGCATAAACCTAAAGAGATGTCCTGCAAGAACCCTCAAGTAGAATGATCAGTAGAAAAGGGTCACTACTGCCCAAGACAACCAAATACCGGCTTGGTCTAAACCAAGTCCCCAGCAATGGCGCCAAAAACTTGTTCGCTCCAAAACGTGTGTTTATATGAGAGAAAATAGTCTTAAATTTATACCAAGAATAAAGAAAATAAGCGAACCCGCAGTGTACGGATCAATCACAATATTAGCAAGTATTCTAAGGTCAAACTCAAGGACAATGGCGAAATCAAGCAACGGTATATCACTTTCGGTTAGGCAATCTCAAGCAACAAGAACAAGATATATGATAATCCAATAAGGGAATGCGGATTCTAGAGATCAAAGTATCTGATTGTGGTTTCAATTCAAGACTTCAAAAGATAAGCGCAGACAAAGCTAAGAATGCTAAGGAAAGTTGTTTCTAAGATGAGATAGATTGCAGGGGATGTCTCACTACCCACTATCCCAAACCAAAGGTCCTATTACCGGGTAAGTCTCAAGGATCTAAGAAGAGGAACTATAATCTCAAACCAACCACTCCACCTAAGGGAATAGAACTAACCTTTACCGGGTAAGTCTCAGGTTAACTCACAAAGGTAAGGTGAAGGCACACTCAAACCCAACAAAGGATAACCCTTTGTTACCTAACACTCATCATCGTAGGTAAACAAGCAAAGGAATCACCGGGTAAGTCTCTTCCTAAGCTTGGATATAAACTAGGAAAGGTAAAACAAGGGTAGGATTTGGCAAACTATAACCTAAGCTTCAAGATTAATCGATCAGGATAAATCTCGTGTTGTTCTCACTCAATCTCGGTCGAGATTCCTAAAGAACAGTCCGAGATATGTAATTACAAAGGTTAAACTCAACTTTCAAGGTCCACTCGTGGTAAAAGGTCTTGTCTTTCATCATCTATACAACAACCTTCAACTAATCACCCTATAATCGCAAGGGTTTTAGCCAACAATCATCATGTTCAAGGAAATCAAGAAATATTCAATCAAACTATCAAGAAAAGGGAATGAAATACTTAGCAAAAGGTCTTCAATTATCAAAAGGGAAAAGTAATCCAACAAGCTTTCAATCTTGTGTCAAAAGTATGAAAACTAGCAACTAAGTATCCTTCTCAAAGAAATCTTACAAAGTGTCTCCAAATCTTCTTCTCCTTAATCTTGATCTTCATCTTCACAAGCCTTTCAACCAACGAATTTTTCGAGCGTACTAACTGGACAAAAGCCGCCGAAAAAAGAACTGAACTCGCAGCCGCCGGTCGATCGATACCCTATCAATATTCCACCTTCCATTTTTGTACAAAATCTTAGGGTTTAATATTTTATGGATCATGGCCCGTCAGTCTGGGTCGAGCCTAGTGAAAGCATCTCGGCGGAGATAGTTTTCATTCATCCGAGATTTGCCTCAGTTACGGACTTTTCTTCGATTCTTCTCTTGATTCCTTCTTGCATCCATCTTCTAGGATCCTTTCTCTTCTTTTGCAGTCCAAGATGTTTCATAATATTGTTCTCTAGACTCCTTATGCTTCCATACTTCTTTTCGATCCAAAATGTGCCCTATTTCCTACAAATACAACCAAACTAGGTGTAGACCTCGATTCTTGCAAAGTAGGCAAATAATAGCATAATCAATATGAATATATGTCCATGCATGCAAACTAATGAAGAGAAACTGTCAAAACACATGCCATTACTTAGATCATAATTCTTGTCATCAGACATGGAAAAAAAATGATAAAGTTGAATGGGAATTCTTAGAAGCCGTTCTAGAAAAATCTGGTTTCGGGGACAAATTCCGAAAATGGATACTTGAATGTATCTCTACAGTCTCCTACTCTACTCTAATCAATGATTCCCCTATTAGCATCTTTAGTCCGAAACGTGGTCTCCATCAAGTCGGTCCACTTTCTCCCTTCTTTTCAACCTTTGTGCGGGGAAACTTACAAAAATTGTCAAACAAGAATCCTAAGTGCATCGGTTTCCCTATTACCGGAAACGGGAGAAGAATATCTTTCTTAGCATTTGTCGACAATATTATTACCTTCACAAATACAACTGTACAAACAAGTAAAAAGATTCAATTGAATTTAGGAGACTATTGTGATATTTCAGGACAAATTATCAAATATTACAATTCTGCATTTCAAACAACTACAAACATTGATCAAAATAGTAAGAGACGAATTCAAGGCCATATCGGAATTAATGTCACAAATAATCTAAAACAATATGTAGGGTGCCCTATTATCAATGGACGTGTTAACAAAGAGATTTTTAATCCAGTTATAATTAAAACCAAACAATAACTCACTGGGTGAAAAGCAACGTCCTTGTCACAAGAAGGAAGAATAACTTTAATAAAAGCTAACCTCAACGCCAAGCCAAAGTACCTAATGCAGGCCTTTATGTTACCAACAAGTATTCACCATGAATTAGACCAACTTAATAGAAATTTCTTTTGGAATAAAGGAACTAATTTTCACCCACTAACTAGTTGACACAAAATATCTAAACCAAGGTCCCTAGGAGGCACCGGAATTAGGAAAGTAGAAGACATGAATAAAGCATTACAAATGAAACTTTTGTGAAAAATCATGGCAGAACCAGAAAATATATTGGTCAAAATTGTAGAAGAAAAATACCTTAAAGGAGCCTGCCTCTGGAATTATCAATGTGGCTCGAACACATCGTGGCAATGAAAAAAACTAATAAAATTAAGAGAAAATTTGACAAAGGGCTTAGATGGAGAGTAGAAGATGGCCACACGATTAGTTTCTGGAAGGACATATGGCTTATCAATGAACTGCTCCTGGAGTTAGTGACTAATAAGGACTTATTAAAGAGAGGGAAACTACTTCATTGTATATTACTAACAAAAAATGGAATCATCAGCTAATTGATCGTCTTAACACAATACTGCCAAATACCATTATCGATAAAATAAAGAAATACAACAACCTTCCGCCAATGATATTAGGGATAGGCTATATTGGATGGGACATGTAGAAGGTTGGTATTTGACAAAATCGACATTGGAACTGATTCAGAAAAACAAGGTGGGGGTCACCATGGACAAAACTTGGATATGGAAAATTGATGTAATGTTAAAGATTATAAATTTTCTGATAGAAACTTGTCTTGGATGACCTTCCTACAAAATAAAATCTTGATAGACAAAAAATTTCAATCTTTATGAATTGTGTTTTCTGTAATCATCATACAGAAAGTTCTAAACAACTTTTTTTTAGTGCCCTTTTGTGGCCACAACAGTCGGTAACCATAGAATTACACATATCTTAAAGAACTACGATCTTAACAATATGGGTATTACCGTATTACAAAGACCCTAGACGACCTCAAAGGAACAATTACATCTTTGGAATTGAAAATGCTTGTTGTCGTATGGTGGAACATATGGATGGCAAGGAATCAATTCATCTTTAACAAAAAAAAAAGATCCCACTGAACATTAATTAGGTAGCTATTAATCAAATAGATGCATTGGATCAAGCAAACAAAATCCTCAACAACCACAACATAAATACTAAAAACTCAAGAAGGAAATAAGGTGAAAACGACCAAAGGATGGAAACTCAAAACTTAATTTTGATGCCTCGCAAAATTCAGCAAAACAATTTTCTTTTGGTTACATAATCAAAAACCAGTATGTCATTCCTATTGCTCTTGGAAGCGGTACTTGCAACGCTGACTCTATGTTGAAAGCATAAGTACTTGATCTGCGAGAAGGTCTACAAAAGGCCAAGGAGTGTGGAATTTCATCTATCAAGATTGAAGAAGATAATATGATGCTTATAAATTCGATTAATCGAATATGGAAACCTCCATGGGAGCTTGACATGCTTATCAATGATATTACAATTCGATCTCGGGATTTTCTTACTCCATTGCACAACATGTCTTTAGGGAAATCAATATGGTCGCGGACAAGATTGTCATGCATGGACACAATCTCAAGATGGACGATAATACAATTCCTTAAGATGTTCAAGACCTCATCCGTAAGGATGCTTTAGGTCGATCGGTTTCTAGAACCTAATCCGCCTAACTCTTTTTACCTTTGTATAAAAAAAATCTCCATATAACTTTTGGATATTTCAATGCAATCGATTTCTTTATCCTGTAATTTTTGATAAAACATTAAAACTCAATCTCGAGTATGTCCTTAGTATAAACCACAAATTTTTATGCAACACCGTCAACTGAAACTAAACAATCCGATTTGTTTAACATTTATGGAGTAAACTGCTTTTAAAAAAATTCCTTGTAATAGTCAATTAATTATTTATTTTGTAATAAAAGTATCTACAAAAATAAATAAAAGATACATCAACTAATTTATGGAGTAAACTGCTTTTAAAAAATATTAATTTTATATTTAATAATTAAGTAGAATAAGAGTATTCCAAACAATACGATCAAATACTTATATATTTACTTGAAAACAATATATATATGTTTCAATTCAATACAACTAGTTCATATCCCGTGCCTTGCACGGGTATTTGTTAAGAAATATTTTCAATATGCATATAGAGACCTTGTCATAGCTTCAATTATTTGACTCTATCAATCCAATATGATTTAAATATAGTAAAATAAATGAAAACATATAATCAAAATAAAATAAAACATATAATCAAAATAAAATAAAACATCTATTTACGATGAATATACATAATTACTATAATGTCCATTAAAACCATGTAAAATTAGTTTCGTTTATATTAATATTTTTCATGAAATTAGGTTTCATCCAACTTTATATTTTAATAGCATTCAAATTTTTAACTGTGATATTTTACGACTTAAAATTTTTTTTTATACTAAAGTCCAATTGAAACTATAAATAGCCTGGTAATATTTATTTATTTTATATAATCTCAAAATTATTTATCTCGATAAGAATTTGAAAATTTTGGTTTCATTGATATATAGTCCGAATAAGTATTTTTTTTAAAAAATAATTACGCGAATTATTATAAGTAATGAATAAGTTTCAAATAAATTTAGTAAAAATAATAGTAAATTTAAAAAATAAAGCATGAGATTAATTGTACTACCACGTTAATATTAGTATAGTCTACTTCATTTAATTATATATATATATATATAGATTAATTATTATTTTAATAGTATGAACAAACTTTAAATTAGTAACTTATTCATGATTGATTTTAAAATTTAAAATTTAAAAATTTTATGCTCACTATTAATATATATATATATGACACGAAAAATATGAGTAATGCAATGTGTTTCATATATACCTCACAATTTAGTAAAAGGAGTTCATTCCTCCCTATCTAGGGCTTTACTCACGTTACAATTTAGTAAAAATGGAAGAATTTTGACATTTTGTTGTCTTTATTTGTTAATTTTTGTTGCATAGTTCTAAATTTCACCTCATTTTTTAATTCTTATTGGGTTGCTTTATTTTCAACTTTTCAATCTATATAGTACTAATATATATCTTTTGATTCTCATCACCTACCAAAAAATTATAAAAATCATACAAATAGACAAATTTTTTAATTTTACAAATAATAAGATTAAAATTATTAAAAGACACGTAGCTTGGCATTCCCATACACCACAAAATCATCTAGCCTAATAAGCTATAAGCAAAAGATATTAGCGAATCTTTTCCACCACAATTCTACAGTTTACATGAACTTTTTCTATCGTATGAAGTGTAACCAAATAATTCAGAGCATTAACAACAACCTATCATCTCACCCCAAGAAATAAAAAGTGATATTGATATAAACATACTATTTGTTCAATAAGTAAAAATAAAATTGTTTTTGTACAACATCAAAATCCATAAGATCCACGGAGATCTGATTAGTACTGCACCACAAAGCGTATGGCTCCTCCTCCACATTAGAGAAAATCAACCTACTCAAGTAGCGAAGAATGCATATCTAGAAAGAGAAGAAAAAAAACACGGGTACAAAAAAGTAGATCTCGCGCCTCGTAATAAGAGAGTGACATCATTATGGCCGGATTTGACATCATCAAAGAGGATCCATTAATTTTCCGCTCAAGCTTGTGTATCAGATGGTGGAGGCAATATTTGCTTTCGATATCTCGAACTCGAATCTTGATACTTGAAGTGGACTTCATATGCTCAAACCATTGATCAACATTCTCCATGACCTACATCGAACATTGAAGATGAATGCGAAAATTAGTATCAATACGAATTAAGAAAGGTAAATAACAAAATGATGTTAACATTGATGGATTTATTGAATAGGAAAAACAATGAATGTGAGATGTAATCTTGTATCGATATCAAATTGTTTATATAGTATCAGGAAAATCTTTAATTACGATTGCGATTGCTTTAAAAAAATTTGAAAAAGAAATCTTACGTGTAACTTTTAAAAGATTATTTTGATTGGATACTTTGAACCATTTTCTTGTTAAACTTAATGCTGATTGGTTGATTTTGTTAAAAACACCTAGTAAGTAATTTTTTAAAATAAATCTTTTTATTTTAATTAAGAGATCACGTATATAACCTTAAATCTCTCAAGGTTAAATGACTAAGATTGTATTGAGATTTAAGATAAATTTTAAATTTTATTAATTTAGCAAATTAATTGGTTACAATTTTTTTTAATTTTGAAAACTTACCAAAGAAGTTAGAGTTTACAAAAAAATCTTAAAATTATTTTAAAATTTACTAATTTTTCCGTAATTAAAAAAATGCAGGTTGAGGTTAATATTTTTAATTTATTTTTATAATTTTTAATAACAATGGCAATTTAGTAAATATTTTACCAAAAAGCTGATGTGGCATCCCTCGTTGTTTGACACGTGGCATTAGCGTCATTTGTTTTAGTAAGTTATATAGATTTTCTGCAGGTATGTACCTAGAATGGTACTGAACTTTAACTATACTTTTAATGCATGTGAGCTTGAATGTTTGAGCGTGAAAAGTTCTATATGAATGCTAAATAGTTTTTCCAGATTAATTGTTGAATATGAAATAGCATTGCTGCTGAATATGAAATAGCCGTGTAGAAGCAATCTCTCATAAATGTTTTTAGAACTTATTTATAGATATAAATCTTTAATATTTATTTAGTAATTAGTTATTTATATATATAAATAACTAATATTTATTTAATAATTCGGATTCTATTATTTAGGAGTGGTAGTTTAGTAATCTCTCATAAATATTTCACAAAAAAATCCTATGTGGCATACCTAGTTGATTGACACGTGGCGGTAGTGTCCTTTGTTTTAGTAAGTTACTAGTGTACTACCCGTGCCAGGCACGGTATTTTCTAAACTTATTTTTATATACAATTTTTTTTATTTATTAGATTATTAACATTAACAATAATTACATATATTCAAAATATTTTGTTAATAAATAAAAAAAATCACTGTAGTCATTAACCGGTATTGTTATGATTCTAAACAAATTATTAAAATTATCATCAACACAAACAAAATAATTTATAATAAAAAAAAAGCTCGTTATATTAAATGTTAATCGCTTAACATAATATATAAAGATAATTTAAGTCTATGTAAATTTTAACTACCTATTTAATTATCTAGACAATAATAATATTTGGTCCTAATGTAATTAATTAATTAACCCATTAGATTAACCAAAAAAATAAATATCAAGATATATCTGGTTAAATCTATCAAAATAACTGAATCGAATATTAACTACGTAATATCATGGATGGAAAAATTCTCTCAGATATAGTGAAACTAACTTTTAATGAAAAAGTTTCTGCAGTTATGTGATAAGGAGAGATTTATTTTCTTTTTAATGAAAACATAATTCTAGTATTAATTTTAATTAGATTAATTGGTATATCCATCATAAAATTTTTAAGATAAAAGTTTTTGCAACGTAGTGCCTTGTTTCATGTTATTCGTAGACGCTCCCAGCTACATGTTTGTAGTCTCCCTACAACTTCTCCTCCCCACTCCCCTTGGTTTGACTGTGGCTCTCATCTTCCTGATCTGATTAGCATGGTCAAATTCCTCCATTACGTGCATGTATTCTGAATCATCAACCAATTTCATTGCCCACCAAATTGCCTCTCCCTTAGCTACCTCAATTTACCTCAATTGTAGGCACACCAGTGATTCGTTTCGAGGCGGCAAACAAAATTAGACCAAAGATATCTCTAGCTACGACACCGATTCCACATACGCCACCGAGTTTGATGACCCAAAGGTGGGCGGGACCATCGCTGAGAAGAAGCCTTTCAACTCGTAATGAGTGTCCCGGTATCCATTCAACCCCTTTGATAGCACTCGCAACTTTAACTCTCAGCTGAGTTATTTAGGTAATCAATGGGATTTTCAGATCCCTAAAAGCCCAAACGAAAGAAGCCATAATAGATCAAGACATTTTCTTACCTTCATATATTTCTCAAATTCTCGCAGGGTTCTTCTAAGTGCTTCACCTTCTTCAACATTGTAATAAATGGGTGGTAGCCAAGCCCCCTGTTGATCCATTAAAGAGAATCTTCCCGACCATCGGTAGTATCCAAGCCCCATGTTGATCCATTGTTATAAGAACCAGTAGCATTGAAACCATTAGAAGAGAAAGGACTTGCAATAAAGAGTGGTGGTAAAACTACGTCGGATATCTCTAGGCACTTTCTCCCACGTTGAAACACCGTTTCATCGACCAGATAAGTGATCTCGCATCCTCTTTTCTCCAAGATATCTTTTCCCCTTCCATGGCCCGTTCTTCCTTTCGGTTCCGCCATGGAAGTTGTCTCGAACCAAAGCTCCCATTCACGTCCAAAGCGATGTCAATTTTTCATCAAATTATAGTCTGTGAAGGCACCTATCATCACGCCGGTGCTACAATAAAACCCCAATCAAAATAGAAGCAAGAAATTAAAACAGGCAGGCTGAAACTTTCAATGAATAAGAAAACTTTCAATGAATAAGAAAATATAGATGTGACGGCTACAAGTTTTACAGGATAACAATAAAATAATAGATGTGACGAATAATTGATCAATAGAAATTGACGATGATGAATGATTTACAATCAAGTAGTTTATGTGTATATATAGTGGTAAACCGCAATTGCTTGTTTGGGAAGATAAATTTGAATAAATCTTGAAATGTAAGCGATCAAATCTTTTATTTTACAATAAAGCTTATGCGAGAAGTTTTACTTTTTTTAAATTTAGATTTATGACGTATAAATTAAACAAAATCAGTTATAATTTAAATCATTTGAAGATTTGATTTAGATTTTTCTAACTAATGATTTGATTTCGATTTTGGTCTAGATTTTGTTTAATCGGTCTAATCGTTAGTTTGTTTTAAAAAGTTCTTTTACCCGATTATATAGTTAAAAGATTTACGTAATTGAATTCACCAAATCAAATTTATTAAAATACGAAACTATAAAAGATAAAATTAATATCAATTCCTTATTATCAAAGCTGAAATTTATTAAATATAACAAAATTTACAAATAAATAAAATTTGAATTGACGTACATTCCATTTGGTTAAAATGTACAAAATTATAAATTTATTAATTTAGCAATTAGTTGGTTATCAAATATTTTTTTATTTGAAAATTTACTTAGAATTTACAAAAATCTTTTAAAAGTATTTTAGAATTTATTAATTTAGCAGCTATTTAGTTAACAAAATCTTTTTATTTCAATTAATAAAATGAATAACACAAAATTAAATAAAAATGGCAATTTAGAAAATATTTTACAAAAAAAAAAGCTGATGTGGCATCACTCGTTGCTTGACACGTGGAATTAGCGTCCTTAGTTTTAGTAAGTAATATAGATTATAATCAAAATAATTAATAATAATAATAATTTACTAATTACTTTAGAGATTAATTAAAACGGCAATTAGTTAGTTAAAAATTATAAAATTATTAATTTAGCAGCTAGTTGGTTATCATATATTTTTTTATTTGAAAATTTACTTAGAAATTACGAAAAATATTTTAAAAGTATTTTTAAATTTATTAATTTAGCTAGTTAGTTAACAAAATCTTTTTATTTTAATTAATAAGATGAATAACACAAAATTTAAATAGAATGACATTTTAGTAAATATTTTAGAAAAAATCCTATGTGGCATACCTAGTTGATTAACACGTGGACTTAGTGTCCTTTGTTTTAGTAAGTAATATAGATATAGATTTTTTATAAGGTGATTTAATTTATAAATTAAAAAAGTTTGTTTGTTAAATAATTGCATAATAACATGTGTTTTTTCATTTTTTTTAATTATAAAATAATCACACCCTCAACAAAATATGACTAAATAGTTATATTTAAAAAATGACCTATAAATTTGAAAAAATTATTTGTTTGATAGTTATTTTACTAATATTATATATATATATATATGATAAGTAAGGTTTAGATGGTCAAAAAATAATAATAATATGTTTTTATTGTAAAAATGATGACAAATTATTATTATAGAACTATTTTTGTTCTCTTTAAAAATAATTGGACATGGTGATAATAGATATTATTTTCTTATTTGTTTATTTTAAGATAAATTTAATAAAAATTATCGAAATAATTATAATTATAAGAATATCAAACGTAAAAAAATATATTTGACAACTCAACAAAATAAAAAATATTCAAAATATAACTTAGTAACAAAAAAAAATTCTTATATAAAATTGATCATTAATGTTGTACTTTTATTAAATAGATCATTGTTATAGTCTACAATAACAATAGAAAAAAATGTTAAAATAATTGTCGAATTAAATTCAATATTTACTGATTTTTAATCATATAACATTAAATAAATAATTTTCTTGTTATATATGTTTAAAGAAAAAAATAAAATTATAATTTGAATGGAAAATTTTAAAGTATTAATTAAATAAATATTTTTATGACGTGGATTAACGAATAGACGATAAGTATAAAATTGACCAGGTGATTGTACGAAATTGCGTTAAATATCAATTTACGGACTTCTTTAATATATAAGTTATATACATTGGTTTTGTTGCAATTGTAGTAAATCAAAAATTATCTTGACTAAATAAAAACGTGAACAATGTAAAAATATGTTCAAATAGAAAATTCTGTTAAATTTTAAATAGTATAAGATCTTTTTAAGATACGTAAATCTTCTTCGTTTTTTTTTTATAAATTGTTATCTAACTAACAATAAGGTTTTCCATTTATTTAAGTTTGTTACCAAATTCAAAATTTTAGATTGCATAAGATCTTTCTAAGATACGTAATCAGTTAATCAAAATATGTAAGATCTCGTCTTTTCTAAAATTTGTGTAGTTAACAAGAAATTTTTGTGTTTATATTTATGTAATTTAAAAAACTAAATTTCGAAATTTTAAAATGAAATAAAAACAAAATATAAATTTATGTATAAACATAATAAAAAAACATATCTACTATATATATATATATATATATATTAGATATATTTTTTTATTATGTTTATACATAAATTTATTTTAGATTAATTAGTGTTTGAGTAAAGCTGATTATGACTATTTATCAAATCGAATGAGAATTTTTTTATGAAAGATAATGACGAATTGGTAAATATCTTGTGTCAATCTTGTAAATAAATCGAAAAAAAGTTGAGGTAGTTAGTTTAACACGCGGTATGCGGACAAAGTATATGTCATCGGTAATGTGAGGTCACGCTTCTTGGTTTGTAGATTAGAGAGTAAAAGTGGATTGTAGGCGTTTATTGTTAAAGTGAATGTAAATAAGGCCATTATATTTTTATCAATACAAATTAGACCCCTTTTAAATTTTTTTAAACAGACTCCACTACAACAATATTGTCATTATTTTAAATTAAAAAATTATAAGGGCCTATTTGGATATTTGATAAAAAAAAAAAGCTTTTTACACCAATATTCTCTAGAGATTATATCATTTAGTAAGAAAATATAATATACAAAAATATATATTATAATATTGACTTGATATAACATATGGGTGTGTATTTATTAGATAAAAGATGTTATTTTCTAATAAATTTAAAATTTAAAATATGAGATTTTTATGAGATAATTTTATCCAAAAAAATATTATAAAAAGCCGATTTTTTAGGAAAAACTTTAACCCTTTCTTCCGTTTTTACTTATTTTATTAAGGACTTTCCTCGAAGTATAATAGCCAAATTTACATTTTCGATCAATCCACTTTCAAATCTATCTCCTTCAAACTAATGCATCGAAAGGTACGTTTTTCTTCGAACTTGTCTGATCAATTATCATGGAATCTTTCGATATTTTGGATAACTTGTTTGCTTTTACGTGTCTAAAACCCTATGTGAAAATATTAAAAATATATAGCCATATCTCACATTATTACTCCATTAACTCTATATATTCGACCCAATCAATAAAGCAGCTGTTCGTTAAATTTGACCCTTTTGATTCCTATAACTTTATGTGGAAGACTTTGTGGACCTCATATTTAATTGATTCACCGCCAAATAAAGCAATGCCACGATCGAGATTGCTAAAATTAATAATATTCTTTCTATTTTGTAAAATTTATTAATGGGTGGTAGTGCTATAGTGGACCAGTGGTATTTGAGTTGAGAATCTGTTCTTGTGGTGTTGGAATTTTTAGAAGACGATTGAAAACGAAGAGAAAGCAACCGGGCAAACAGTAGAAGAGAAATTGGATTGTTCATCTTCCATTTTCTTGTGTATCAATCCCCTGTAGTGGAGGGAGCGTCGGTTCCGGTAATTCTGTTAGTTCCGTCTTCGTTCGTATTTATAAACCCACCGGCCGACCTTCCCTCTGCTTTCTCTCTCCGGGATCTTCTTCAACCCCAAACCCTCTATTTTTAAACAAAAGCCCTGCCAAAATAGAAGTATCGTCTGCTGTCATTTGATTGAATATCTTGGGTTTTGTTTTTCAACAGCGGGCAATCATCTTTTTCCTATTTGTATACCTGCTACCTGTATTGTCTGCCCTTTTCAATTTGAAAATTCGGAAACCCATTTTGCCCTCAAAAGCTACTCGCTTTTGCGGCAGTTTTGGATTTCCGGAGTTTCGTTGCATCATTCTGTGATTCCGAATTTGGTTAGTCTTGGAAATTGATTAATTTCATCTGGATTTTGGTTTTGTGCCCTCGAATTTGGGGTTTGTTTGATGAAAAATTGAAGATGTGTTCGGAGGAGAGTCGGAAAAGGGTGAAGGGGATGGTGAGAAACAATGGGGTAATGAAAGGCGGGATTTCTCGGATTGGAAGCTATGCGATTGCTTCGTCTGTCACGGATCATTGCGTTACTTGCACAACATTCAATATTCTCGCTCCCATTTACAATCGTCTCGACGAGAAGGTTCTTGCCCTTGTTTTCTTTTCTTTGTTCTTTTTATTTCTCCGGCCGTTTAATCTTCATAAGTGTGCTTTTATGGAAGATATAGGATCAGAGCTGCCGTGAGAGCAATTACAGAGCATATTGGCTTGCCAGGAATCAAAGAATACTCGATTGGTTGCTCTGCGAAAGATCCTCCATCATTTGCCTTCAGGTGGAACTTCATCTCATACTTTTGTTATTCAATTATGATACAAGAAGGTTGTTTAGTCTGTCATTCTCACGTTGATGTTTTCCATTTGTATATTTGTCTGATGATAGGAGTTTTGGGTTGGAAATGAGGAGCTTGTGAATATGTATGAGAAGAGGCTAGGGGATGCCGGTTACGCAACATTCCAGTTAGCTCGAACGAACAATCGTGGAGATGGTATGATTGTCACTTTTTTGACTCCATTATTTTTAAGCTTTTGAACATGTATTTTGTGTGACCAAAAGACGAGGGTAGGTTTACGGTTAGCGTAGGTGTACAAAGGAATGTTGGTTATACAGTTTGAGATAAAAACCAGATACTAGACAAGCTCTCATTACACACTAGCAAATGATTATGCAATATTGATGGTGAGTTCTGATCTTTCTATCGCTTTATCATTCTCGAGGGAGCTTGCAGGTCTGTTGACCGCTTTGCATAAGGACTATTTTAAGGTGATTGATCACCGGGATCTACTTCTGAACGACATAGGAGATCGAGTTGCTCAGCTCTTGCATGCAGAGTTGTTGGTCCCATGCACACACGGGAGAAACAGCGATGTTAGGCAAGAGATATTGATTGTAAATACTCACTTATTGTTCCCTCATGACTCTAGTCTTTGCCTAGTTAGATTGCATCAGGTGAGTTGCCATGTTCTCTCTTTCTTAATGTCTACTCTGTATTTTCTTAAGCCACACTTCATCTCAAGTTGTGAAGATTTTCCTTGCTAGGTCTATGAGATCCTGCAGAATGTAGAATCTTATCAGAAAGAACACAGGCTGGATCCTATCCCTATCATACTTTGTGGGTAAGAACATGTATGGTATTTTCAATATTCAGATGATATCGTATGCCTCTTTAGTGCCTGATTATAATTACCCCACAGAGACTGGAACGGGAGCAAGCGTGGGCATGTGTACAAGTTCTTAAGATCCCAGGGTTTTGTATCATCATATGATACTGCTCACCGATACACTGACACTGATGCTCAAAAGGTGTACTGTCGTTAAAGTGTCTTCTTGATACTTTTCTTATGTGTTGTCCTACTTTGCTAACTCTTTCTTCTATAGTGGGTAAGCCACCGGAATCACAGGGGGAATATCTGTGGTGTAGACTTCATATGGCTTCTCAATCCTAATAGATATCGGAAGCTTCTTAAAACAAGTTGGAATGAAGCTGTCTTTGGCATGTTTAAGGTAATTTGTTTTACTAATTGTTAAAAGCATCAATTTGTGTTAATATGTGTTGAAACAGTGCAATCAATATCTCCATGGTCAGATAAAATATGAAAACCGTTAAACTTCTAATTCCCTGCCCACTGAAGAACTATTAAACAAGAAAACACTATCACGAGCTCAAGTTACTGAACTCCACATCTTCCCTATGCTTTCTTATAGTATCTACTACGAAGAGCTTCACTGACAGAAAACGACGCATTTGCGTTCCTGAAAACTCACGATAGCAATGGAGATTACATTACCTATTCTGGTTTTCAAGAAGCAGTTAGACAGGTAAAAATAAACTCTAATGCATAGCTAAAGGTCTCAAATCTTATCCTCCCATGAAAATAACTTTAAAATTCTACTTTCAACAGCTAAATATGTCAGGTCATAGGTTTGGACTATCCGAAGAAGAGATCAAGGACTTGTGGGTGCAGGTAGATGTTAATGGGAAAGGAGCTCTCAACTTTGAGGAATTTCAGGTAATTTTCTTGAAGTTACCTTTTCATATTTGAATACATACACTTACACCTTAATCACCGGAAAACAAGCTGGGGTGTTTTGCAAATCACAGTTAAATGTAAATTTTTCGCATGTTGAATTCAAGCAAACAGGTTCGAACTAAGAAATGGAAAAGTATTGTGTTTAGCTTTCTAATGCATAAACTTGATAAATGTCTGTGCACAATTTAGCTCCAGGTCTGGAGCTCAACATGTTCAGAGAATTCTTCAGTGGAGAAGAATGTGGACAGAAACGAGGTGGAAGACACAATCCAGTCAGTTGGGTTTAGTGTGAAGAATGCGGTTCTTTTCCCCACAGAAGTTGAGAAAGGAAACTGGCCTGAGCACTACTCGCTCTCTGACCATGCCCGCCTAACGGTTGTCTTTTCGCCTGTAAGAATGCCTTGTTCCCATCTCATGTTTTGATACCACGAGCCGTTTTGGCGTCTAGATATCTGCTTGCATTGTAAGAAACTCAAATTTGCGTTGAAGAAGACATACACAATCAAAAGAAGATGCACAGGTGAAATACAAAAATCTGTAAAGAGTTTTTTTTCGCACCTTGTCTAGTGTTTGTGGGCATGAAATTGCAGTCTGGTTTGAGCCGGCCTCACAACGATTTTTTAAGAAATTGCTTAGTTTATAAGGTTGGTGAACTATTGATCTTATTACCAATCAGTTTTGGCATAGAATACAATTGGACTTATGGTTTGGACTTCTAGGCCGTGTACGCCCGTACAGACAAACACGATTCCAGTCAATAATCTCATGTGTCATGATTGTATATACATTTATGCTGCCCGGTGATCGAGTTCAATCCGGCTGTTTGCTTTGTTGCTTTAGATTTCATATATGTTTCTTTGTTAGAATTCCTGCAGTCAAGTTATACTGGAAGGTTTTATGCCAAGAGCAATGCAGCAGTTCTTGGCAGACTAGTAAGCAAGTCCTAGTGAGTGTGTATGCATTGGTGAGAAACCCCGTTTGTACACAATTGAGCTTGCAAGTGTGAATTGATACCTTCCATTTTGCTTTCAAGTTGGAAATGTGACGAATCATAGGAATTGAATCACCTATATCGGCTTTAAGGGCATCTTGATCCATGTTACTTGGCTACTTGTCGTGAGGGTCTGTTCGACAAGCCCAACAGATTATCCTTGTCGTGAGGGTCTGTTCGACAAGCCCAACAGATTATCCTGCGGAATTATTATTATTTTTAATAATCCCTCCAATAATTTGATAATTCATGTGTATTTGATTACTTTTTTGGATCAAAATAATCCCAAAATAATCGGAGTATAATAACCAGTAAGAAATGCATGCCGAACGCCGAATGGACCATGAGTTTCACATGGTTCAATGATAGTGAATGTAGGTTTGGAAAAAAACTTATGAGGAACTAGGCTTAGGCTGGAATTTTATTGAACAATTTTTCGTAAATAGTAGGTAGTAAACTAACAAAAGAAAGTATCACAATAGCTTTTTTAAACTTTGCAAATGACAATCTCATCTGTTGAAGCCACCTCACCTAACATTACGAATCCCTAATTTTCGAGGAAGAGTCTTAGGGAATGAGAACTCAACCCAAACGGATCTTGTTTCCCTAGAATTACTTAGGCGAAGTTTAATAAAATTATATAGAAAAATCAAACTCATGAAAAGGTAATTGAAAATTAAAAAATATGGAGAGAGGATAAGCTTTATCCAACCATTTGATTATCATTTAATGGTTGAGATTCATTCAATTCTAGGTGAAGTTTTTTTCAAAATTTTTACCGTAACTAAACCCAACCCAAACATCCATCTTTTCACTTTACTTTAATTTACTCCATATATTAGTTAGTTTACAAAACATCCACATGAATTTATAAAACATTGATCCAAATCTTTTCATAAAACATATGCATAAAAAGAGCATGAAATATTGATTGAAATGTGCATGGATTGGACGATTATATGTCTTGCATGGTTCCATGTATGATGATGGTCAAATGTTTACACAAGTATCGTAGTGGTTGCATTGTTGGATTATTTTCACCCTCTTCGAATATTGAGTTCAAGTTGTAAGATTGAGGTCTTAGGGATGTTGACTCAATGTCAACCATGTCGCGCAAAAAACTTCTTAGGAGGTCACCTATCGTGAAATTGCCTCCGCACGAGCACACTTTACTCCAGAGTTCTTTTTTCTCACTTGACCACTGAAAAAGAAGAATTCTTGTTGAGTTGGGTCGCAAACCATCCTTATAAGTCAATTATAAATCTCCATTTAAATGATGCGGGATGATAATTTTACGGAGTGTTACACAAGCAAAGTAAAAAATTGTAGTTCTTGAAAATACATTCTAAAGTAATATTCATGGGTCTTCTAGTTCCAAATAGAGCCTCAATTACAGGCGCTTTACTAAGAGTGGGTAGACTTGTCAACTTAGCTGGAGCGGGCGGAAGTTGGAGTGACTTGGACATACTAGGAGTGAGCATTGTCAACTTAGTTTTGAGCATCAAGACCAAGACATAAGGACTCCTACTTGCCAAGTAAGGATCCATATGGTTGATGAGGCAAGGCGTCTTGACCAATCTTAGTCGTTTCCTCTTGAACGACTGAAAACAAGACGATTGTTTACAGAATGATGACCATGATTTCCTTGTCGTGGGGATCACATCATCCCCTTCAAAAGGATCAATGTAACACCCCAAATCCGCGGGATATCGGAATGCTACGGGCGAGACCTCACAATGGGTCCCGGCCCTTAGCTTGACAACAATTTCACCGGACCTTTTTAATATGACACAAATAAAGGCAAAACCGTAAATCAATTATAATGCAAATGATAAGAAACCCGAAAGAATGCAACAACAAACTTTAACCGAGATACAACTCAAAATCGAATGCCAAACACACGGCATACAAAACGCAATAACCGAAGGACAAAACACAACTCAACTCCAACTCATAAACCCTTCCTAAAATGTATGGACCCCGGCTGCCCACCCTTCCGGATCTCTCGGCCGCATTCCTATCCTGCAAGGCAATCTACAACATTCGGTATAAAATCGTTAGCTCATATTCGAAGCATTAGAATTAATGGGAAAGGCACAAACACGAGTAAATCATCATAAACACACAACATACCCAAAAACACACCAATCCGGGTTATTATCTTTATTATTATTAAGTCATATCCCGTTCTAATTCAACTTAGTTTTGTGACACGAGACCACCTTAGTCCCGCCTCGGTCCCTATTTCCGGCATGGAACGGTACGGATGCCTCCGACCGTCTAACCAGCACGGCTAGTCGCCAAGAACCTCCTAGACTCTCGCAAGAGCTAGGCAGATGATGTCACCGCCCGTTATCATACACATGGGACAAAATAATATAAAGGTCGGTAATCCTATTTCCGGTTCCGTTGTTATAACATAAACGGTAAACACACACCACCAAACGCACATCAGCGCTAATACAAAGAATACGAGCTAAGTAAGTCCGGAGACTTACCTTTTTGCCACACTCAACTCACAACACTCTCGCTTCCCTTGGAATGGGGTCCACAACCTGCTCACAGGAAGATAACTATATCAACAACAACCCACTCACAATAGAAGTCTAAGACTTCTAAACAAATGATCTACGCAAGACCATTTGACTCTCAACTCTAGGATCGCATCCTAGAATCCCTCATGTTTACATCACACTCAACAGAAGCTAGAAGTCCTAACTGGATACGGACCGGGTTATTTCAAATAACCCGACAAACTTGTACCCGGGGTATTAGATAATGTCACATAACCGGATACGGACCGGGTTATTTGATGCCGTTTATTTTAATAATAAATAACCGGATATTGGGAAGCGGGTTATTTGAAACCAACAAAAAAACTAGAGGGTAGAATCCGGGTTATTCGTGGCTTTCACAAATTGTACCTGTCCGAAATGCAAAAAAAAAAACTAAAGCAACCAATTTCATTCACAAACAAGATTCAAATTCATGTACTTAACTCAAAACATCATCGTTTTGTGATCACCAATATCACATTCGAAGATAACCAATATCACAAACATGATTCAAAGTCATGATTTTAAACTAAATGTCACCAAGTATATAAAGATTTAAATATTCACAATCTTCAAAAGATATATTCATCGTGCTAGCAATGCACATCAACTAGAAGATAACCGGTGATGAAATCTATACTGTTTTTGGCGGAGAGGTCATGAAGCCTTACAATAGATCAAGTTTTCAAGGTCGTCACCTTCACTGCTTTGAAACTTCCTGGAGAGCACAATAACACCAAGTTTGGAAAAGTTACAAAGTGGAAGGTATATGGAGCCCTATACAAAATAGTCTCAAATACAAAATATATACTAGAAGAAAAGGACATTCAATGTAGTCTATGGACATGTCAAACATTTTTTCATGAAAACCAAAGAACAACACTCTAGGGTTGATTTCAATCTGTCCAAAAAATCTATTCGAGGTCGGAACACACAATCCAAATCTAAATCCAAATCATATAAATGCAATCAAAGTTTCGAATTTCATACCTAAAAGATTAGTTGAAGCAAATATTCAAGCCACTCCTTTCGAACTTCTTCAATTTCATCATACGAGAAAGTATAATTTTTCCCATACCACTGTAAAGATATCATCTAGCAACCAACGAAAGCCATCGACGAGAACCAAAACTGAACCATGATCCTTTGGTTCGGGAGAAGGTTCTTTGGTTAATGCCTTTGCCTTTTTCTTGTTGGCAATTTCTACACCAGTAGAAAAAAAATAGCGTTAATCACAAAAAGGTAATGAGGTGACTAACGCTTAAGCACAAAGTGAGAACGTGCACATAAATTGGGAGGAGCAATATATGTTTCTAAAACATATCATACAATAATAGTTAGATTAAAGAAAACCAAGGGTCTGTTTTACAAAATAGCATATTATATCAACTCAAATGCTCTACCTAGCACATAAAGAGTATTTATTTCCCACCATACCATGAAATGAAGGAGGCTAATTACCTTTAGGGAGAGAAGCATCTTCTTTGGCCTTCCCAACTATGTCCATGAGATCCATCGTGCAAGCTTCAAAACAACTAATACTTGACGACATCAAAAAGTAGAATAAAAAACATCAAAATACATAAATATGGAGTAGATACATTGGAAAAAGTACAAAAACTTTCTTCCTAAAAAATACGATCAGCAGGGAGACAACAAGCTAGACAAAAAAACCATGCTACTAAGCTCGTGCAGTTAAATAATAGAAAGCTCAAGTTTAATAACCAGCAAAAGGAAGGGCATCTCAGTCAACATTGAAGAAGAATAGAACGTTAATGATCAAGCAAGCCCTTAAAACATAAAGACAGAATAAGAGGCCTAAATAAGACAATGCAATGTCTTGCATAGCTGCACAGAATCAATTTACAAAGCCTCCGATTCTATAACCGTCTGACTTAGATGTTAAAATTCACTCGACCACACTTAGCCAACGTTAAGTACAATTACATATACATTATTCTAATCCGGATTCAGATACAAAGAAAACCTAAAACCGACACTAGGATTTATACCAACAATATTCACCCAACCTAACATCATCCTGCTCCTAATTGATCCAAACATATTATGGAAGAAGCTCACCTATTGAATTCACTAGATCTGCAGAAGGAGCCGCCGTCGAAGACCATACTGGCGCCGGAGGTTGCAACACCACGGCGGACGGAAACCCTAGCTTTCCTTTGTGAACGACTGGACCGAAGATGAGGCGAGAGTCCAGCGATGGCGCCGGCTGCTCTTTTTCACATCGGGCTGAGATAACGGCAGAACCTCTAGGTGTCGGACCTAAGGCGACGAAGAATCGAGAAGGAGGTAGGGTGGTCCGGCGCGAGAAGTGTAGAGGAGAAGAGGTAGGCGGTCCGGTGCAAGAAGTGGAGAGGAGAAGAGGCAGGGCGGTCCGACGCGAGAGTTGTCGCAGGTTGTGGCCGGCCAGGTGCAGCAGCGTCGTCTCCCCAAAACAACGGTTGAAGGAGAAGGGGAAAAGGGATAGCAGGCATTCGTAAGGAATGGAGAAGGAGATGGGTGGCTGAGGTTTCAAGAGAGTAGAACAGCTTGCCCTAACAAGCCCAAAACATTTACCATGTTCCCCTATCTTGATGGACCTAGTGGGCCTGTCTAGATGGGCCCGCTAGCCTGTCATATTGACGGAATTTACGATAAAAGCATCACCTAAAAGTCCAAACCGATCGAATTACGATTTGACTCGTAATCTAACGAAAATAAATATTTTGGGTATTATAGGCTTCCTGATGAGGCTAGGGCGTCTAGAACGATATTCAATTTTGGTGTGAAAATTTTCGTGTAAATTGGTGGGAATTTTATTATTTAGGTGGGAAAAATAGTAATAGTGAAGCAAACCAAATATTCCGGGCGTTGTAATGACCCATTTATTAGGTGCGTTTCCAGCATTTATCTTCCTATTTTTGTCGATATTTTATTATCTTAAATATTTTTACGAGCATTTTCACGTGGTAAATTATATTTAAGTGAGTTTATATATTTGAAATTTATATATATATTCCGTATATTATTTTGCGGAAATTATTTTTTTTGAGAGTTTTTCCGATTAGAAAATTTCGTAACGAGTGTTTTGACCGAGTTTACACCTTATTCATTTTGGTTTCTTTTTTTTCCTGCCCTCTTTCGGTCTTCAAGGCTCTTCTCTCTCCCTAACATCTGAAGGAGCTATTGACCATTTGCTGCAGACCTACTCAGCCTACCCACCCCTTCAGTACCCCTCTGTCTAATGCTTTTCTCACGCTACCATCACCTCTCAACTCTCCTACTCTCATACAATCCCGTCCCAAGTCCCAACCCTCATAACTCATTCCCTCACTCTTCTTTGGCCCTGCTACACGCCCATCGACTCTCTCCTATGGCCGACCACTACCCTGCCGCCGGAAGCCTCTGGTGACACCAGTGTCCCCGCCCTATTGGAAATCGGAGCCGGGAGCACCACCCTCTGCATTCTCTCTCTCCCTTCCTTCTTCTCCGTCGGGTTTCGGAATCGGGCAACCCAGCAATGTCATTGAAACACCAGTGCAGCCACTGGAGGGAGCCCATCGGAGCCACCATTGGCAGAAACCGCACCAGTGTGCGTTGCGCCTCAGTCGAAGCCGGAGACCGAAGTCACCCACTCTCCTTCGCCAGCCTCTCTGCAGCCTCCTCCAGGGTGAGACAGCGCCAACTCCGCCGGACATCGGAGCCCCTGCCTACCTTGTCGCCGCCCAGGGAGCAGCCAACGCCGGCCTGTGTGCTTCTCCCCTTCCGCCTAAGCTTGCCCTAATTAAATCGCCCCCTCCTTCTAAGTTCCCTTCTGTCGCAAGGAGGCAACCGATTCCGCTAGCGATTGGGTCGCCTTTATGCCGCCGATAGCGTCGCCCCTCCATCCGCCTACACCGCCGCCGGCCGTCGGCCCTGCAACTCCTTTCCCATCCCTGCTCTTGTGCCCAGCGAGGAAGAAAGCCCTTTTTAGGGTTATTCAAATGGCCCCCTGGTTTTTGTATAATTACACATTTTAACCCATCTTTTGTATTTATATTAATTGCCCAGATTTGTGTTCTATGCAATATATACCCCTGCAGATTTATTTATGCAATATTGCCCAAGGATTTAAATGCGGATTTATGACCATATTCATATAAGTGTATTTTGGTCGGAAAATAGATGAATGGTTTTGTTGTGTCCTTGACTTTGAAAACAAGTTTCACCTTGGGTTATTATGTTGTATAGGTTGCTCGGAAAATATAAGTACGGGTTTCAAACTTGGGTTTTACATCCAGTTATAGTCTTGTGTTTACTTACTCTATGTGTTACGCCCTTATTGGATTAAATTCGGTTTATGGCTCATGGTTTTAATTGCGGTTTGATGACCAAGTTTTAAAAGTTCATATTGTGCCGGAAAGATTTTTCACGGGATTTAACGATGGCTTTTGGAAAACGAGTTTTCATAAACCTATATATTTTATTTATGCCGTTCAAATTTAGCGTGATCGCTAAATTTGTTTAGTATGGTTTTAGGTCCGGAAGCGCCCCGGTAAAGGCCTAACGAGTCCAAGTTGGACATCCGTCTTTTGACGTTACGGGAGTACCCTCTCCTCCGAGCTTATGATCTTATCTTGATTTAGTTATGTTTAGTAGTATCATGCTAGGTTGGATCTAGCATAACTTAGAGTGAATGCCAAGTAGTGGCTTGGGAACTTAGGCGAGTTGGTTGAGCTTGTTGGACCTTCTAAGCTAGATTGTCTTTCCTTAGGTTGTGGTTTATGATCTTGTGAGGTATATGTTGTTGTGAGTTCTAGCATGTGTTTGAGAGAGTGGGTTGTTGGTAGATCTCCTCATGCGTTGAGTGAGAGGTGAGTGTAGGAATTTTAGGATGCGGTCCTAGAATTGAGAGTCAAATGTTCTTCAGTAGATCATTTATATAGAAGTCTAAGACTTCTTGTGTGAGTAGGTTGTTGACATATATCCTCTTGTGAGCAGGTTGTGGGCTCATCCCAAGGGAAGCGAGAGTGTTGTGAGTTGAGTGTGAAGGCGAGGTAAGTTTCCAGACTTACTTAGCTCGTATTCTTTGTATTAGCATTGATGTGTGTTGGATGGTGTGTGTTTACTGTTTATGTTATAACAACGGAACCGAAAATAGGATTACCGACCTTTATATTATTTTGGCCAAAGTGTATGATAATGGGCGGTGACATCATCTGCCTAGCTCTTGCGCGAGTCTAGGAGGTTCTCGGCGACTAGCCATGCTGGTTAGACGGTTGGAGGCATCCGTACCGTTCCATGCCGGAAATAGGGACCGAGGCGGGACCACGGTGGTCTCGTGTCACAAATCTAAGTTGAATTAGAACGGGATATGACTTAATAATAATAAGATAATAAACCGGACTTGTGTGCTTTGGAGTGTATTGGGTGTTTATGATGATTGACTTGTGTTTGTGCCTTTCACCTTGATTCTAATGCCTCGAATATTAGCTAACGGTTTTATACCGATTGTTGTAGATTGTCTTGCAGGTTAGGAATGCGGCCGAGAGATCCGGAAGAGTGGGCAGCCGGGGTCCGTACATTTTAGGAAGGGTTTGGTTGGAGTCGTGTTTGAGTTTTGTATTCATTATATATTGTATGCCGCGTGTATGGCATTTGGTCTTTCGGTTGTATCTCGGCTGAAGTCTTTGGTTTGTATGGTTTTGGGTTTCTTTGCATTGCATAAAATGTATTTGGTTTTGGCCTTTATTTGTGCCTTGTTGCAAGATCCGGTGAAATTGTTGTCAGGCTAAGGGTCGGGACCCATTGTGAGGTCCCAACCCGTGGCACCCCGAGTCCCGCGGATTCGGGGTGTTACAAAAGTGGTATCAGAGCCCTAGGTTGACAACAATGGCACTCGCAATCTTCTAAAGGCCGAATAAGGAATAAACAGAACCCCGCGGGTTCTGAGTTTTCGTTTTCAAAATCACATGCATGAGTCGGGGTAGAATGTACGGACTACCACTCCTTTCGCGGATTTCGGCAGCATAGTTTATTGGATTTTTAGTATATATATGTATATATGTAGATATGTATCGTGGACTTAGGATGTTTTTGGACTATTATTGTATGTGATTGTATGTTGCATGATGGATTAGATATATGTGTATAGTTATATATGTGGACGGTTATATGTTTTGGGACCTTATATTGTGGATGAAATGTTGGATGTGTTATATTGGTAGTGATATGGACTTAGGATTTATATAGTTATGTATACGTATTCTTATTATATATAGTAGTAGCATATGGAGTTATGGAACCTAATAGAAAAGGTGATAGTATAGTATCATCACCTTTAAGGTGATGTTGTTGGCCTGAGATAACGTTCATACGAGGAGAAATATGCTCAAGTATCGAGTTGAGTTTTTCGTGCTAACGAATACCATGACGTTTCTCGAATTCCTTTAAGAGGATGTCAAAGAGGAGTAGTAGAGATGACATAACCAAAGGACGAACAAGTTGAGGAAAATCTGAGACAACTTAAGAGAAATTGGGATGGGAAACATACAAGAAAAAGGAGTAACACAAGGGTGTGGAAGTGGGTACCAAGAAGTCACGATTAGAAAGACAACGAGACCAATAGGGATAACAAACATAAGTTCTTCAAGAAGACGTGTGAACAACTAAAGATACGAATCGAGGAGGAGAGGGATACATTGTAACAAGGTTAAAGGTGACATTCCATTAAGATGTGAAGTTTTCTTTAGACGCTCCTAAACATTTGAGTCAAAACGAGAAGAGTGATCGAGTCATTTGCTAAAGATTTAAGATACCGTAAGTTAAGCTTTTGAGGTACCAAAAAGTAAAGTTTCAACATTTCTAGAGTTGTGAGAAGAAGGACATGGTGGAGATTCACGTGGAGTTGACCGGTTTCCGTTATAATGATAAGGCTAAGAAACACCAAGAAGGAGGAAGTGTGTATAAATGATGATCCCAAGAATATGGAAGACGACACAAGGAGCTTTGATTGAAAGACTTAAGATACCAACAATAGGAACACGAGTGGGTGCTATTTTAATGCCAGAATATTTTACGAGTGTTGTAGCAAAACATCATGAGGAGCGCTTAAGCCTATAAATAGGGAGTTATATGAAATGAAAAGGCAAAGAAGATATAGCTACCTTATAAAGAAAAGGAAGCATGGAATGAAGAAAGAACTAACGGACTTTAAGGTAAAGTACCCCGAGGAGGGTGGCCTTCATAGGTATGGTAACATGGAAGTGTGATAGGAGGGTAAGTCGTTGATCTTGAAGAGGGTCATCAATGAGTTAATCGGTGACCACCAAAAATGCACAAGTGCGGGTTGTATACTGATGAATGCAAGTGGGGAGAGTAATCCAGGATGTGGGATCACGAAGAGGAGTAAAAAGAACTTGGAAAATTCGTGGTGGTGGGATGTCGGCAATGAAGAGGTGTATCAAAGGAAGTGTGCGGATAGCTTAATTATGTAGCAATGTACCGATCCCAGCAAGTGATGGTATCGTACCTTGTGGAGGGATTGTAACGATCTGGTGCGACCTTCTTAGATCATGGAGTTGTCATATGGAGAAATGACACGGATCACGGTAAAGGGGACTGGAAGGACGAAGAGGAAGGTGAGTCTTCTACAGTTGTTGCACGTAAAAGAGGAAAATATATAAGGAGAGGTACGATATGTTTGTTCTAAGGTTATGGATGTCATGTTTTCATGAGCAAAAGTTAATTCAAAGTTTCGTGACTCACATGGTGAAGCCATAATGGCTATGACGTGAAACGAGGAATCGGGATTAGGGCTATGCGGCAAGCTTAGAGTTATGATGTTAGTGCTTGGAGGAATAATGAGTTGGATCTAGTTCTTCCCTTAGTTATGTTATGTGCATGTGTGATGTTATAATTGTTTGTGCCCGTGCGGGAATGTGCTATATAACTTGATATATCTTGCGGTGGTAGTTCGAGTAGATTGTGTATAGATTAGAAGTTTGAACCTTCTTAGTTCGAGAGTTCATACCTCAGCCTTAGGGACCGAGAAGTTCGACGCATAGCAAGTTTCGGGACGAAACTTGTTTTTAGGGGGATTCGATGTAATGCCCCATTTATTAGGTGCGTTTCCAGCATTTATCTTCCTATTTTTTATCGATATTTTATTAGCTTAAATATTTTTACGAGCATTTTCACGTGGTAAATTATATTTAAGTGAGTTTATATATTTGACATTTATATATATATTCCGTATATTATTTTGCGGAAATTATTTTTTTTGAGAGTTTTTCCGATTAGAAAATTTCGTAACGAGTGTTTTGACCGAGTTTACACCTTATTCATTTTGGTTTCTTTTTTTTCCCGCCCTCTTTCGGTCTTCTAGGCTCTTCTCTCTCCCCAACATCTGAAGGAGCTATTGACCATTTGCTGCAGACCTACTCAGCCTACCCACCCCTTCAGTACCCCTCTGTCTAATGCTTTTCCCACGCTACCCTCACCTCTCAACTCTCCTACTCTCATACAATCCCGTCCCAAGTCCCAACCCTCATAACTCATTCCCTCACTCTTCTTTGGCCCTGCTACACGCCCATTGACTCTCTCCCATGGCCGACCACTGCCCTGCCGCCAGAAGCCTCTAGTGACACCAGTGTCCCCGCCCTGCTAGAAATCGGAGCCAGGAGCACCACCCTCTGCATTCTCTCTCTCCCTTCCTTCTTCTCCGTCGGGTTTCGGAATTGGGCAACCCAGCAATGTCATTGAAACACCAGTGCAGCCACTGGAGGGAGCCTATCGGAGCCACCATTGGCAGAAACCGCACCAGTGTGCGTTGCGCCTCAGTCGAAGCCGGAGACCGAAGTCACCCACTCTCCTTCGCCAGTCTCTCTGCAACCTCCTCCAGGGTGAGACAGCGCCAACGCCGCCGGACATCGGAGCCCCTGCCTACCTTGTCGCCGCCCAGGGAGCAGCCAACGCCGGCCTATGTGCTTCTCCCCTTCCGCCTAAGCTTGCCCTAATTAAATCGCCCCCTCCTTCTAAGTTCCCTTCTATCGCAAGGAGGCAACCGATTCCGCTAGCGATTGGGCCGCCTTTATGCCGCCGATAGCGTCGCCCCTCCCTCCGCCTGCACCGCCGCCGGCTGTCGGCCCTGCAACTCCTTTCCCAGCCCTGCTCTTGTGCCCAGCGAGGAAGAAAGCCCTTTTTAGGGTTATTCAAATGGCCCCCCTGGTTTTTGTATAATTACACATTTTAACCCATCTTTTGTATTTACATTAATTGCCCAGATTTGTGTTTTATGCAATATATACCCCTGCAGATTTATTTATGCAATATTGCCCAAGGATTTAAATGCGGATTTATGACCATGTTCATATAAGTGTATTTTGGCCGGAAAATAGATGAATGGTTTTGTTGTGTCCTTGACTTTGAAAATAAGTTTCACCTTGGGTTATTATGTTGTATAGGTTGCTCGAAAAATATAATTACGGGTTTCAAACTTGGGTTTTACATCGAGTTATAGTCTTGTGTTTACTTACTCTATGTGTTACGCCCTTATTGGATTAAATTCGGTTTATGGCTCACGGTTTTAATTGCGGTTTGATGACCAAGTTTTAAAAGTTCATATTGTGCCGGAAAGATTTTTCACGGGATTTAACGATGGCTTTTGGAAAACGAGTTTTCATAAACCTATATATTTTATTTATTCCGTTCAAATTTAGCGTGATCGCTAAATTTGTTTAGTTTGGTTTTAGGTCCGGAAGCGCCCCGGTAAAGGCCTAACGAGTCCAAGTTGGACATCCGTCTTTTAACGTTACGTGAGTACCCTCTCCTCCGAGCTTATGATCTTATCTTGATTTAGTTATGTTTAGTAGTATCATGCTAGGTTGGATCTAGCATAACTTAGAGTGAATGCCAAGTAGTGGCTTGGGAACTTAGGCGAGTTGGTTGAGCTTGTTGGACCTTCTAAGCTAGATTGTCTTTCCTTAGGTTGTGGTTTATGATCTTGTGAGGTATATGTTGTTGTGAGTTCTAGCATGTGTTTGAGAGAGTGGGTTGTTGGTAGATCTCCTCATGCGTTGAGTGAGAGGTGAGTGTAGGAATTCTAGGATGCGGTCCTAGAATTGAGAGTCAAATGGTCTTGCGTAGATCATTTCCATAGAAGTCTAAGACTTCTTGTGTGAGTAGGTTGTTGACATATATCCTCTTGTGAGCAGGTTGTGGGCTCATCCCAAGGGAAGCGAGAGTGTTGTGAGTTGAGTGTGAAGGCGAGGTAAGTTTCCGGACTTAGCTCGTATTCTTTGTATTAGCATTAATGTGTGTTGGGTGGTGTGTGTTTACTGTTTATGTTATAACAACGGAACCGGAAATAGGATTACCGACCTTTATATTATTTTGGCCCAAGTGTATGATAACAGGCGGTGACATCATCTGCCTAGCTCTTGCGAGAGTCTAGGAGGTTCTCAGCGACTAGCCGTGCTGGTTAGACGGTCGGAGGCATCCGTACCGTTCCATGCCGGAAATAGGGACCGAGGCGGGACCACGGTGGTCTCGTGTCACAAATCTAAGTTGAATTAGAACGGGATATGACTTAATAATAATAAGATAATAAACCGGACTTGTGTGCTTTGGAGTGTATTGGGTGTTTATGATGATTGACTTGTGTTTGTGCCTTTCACCTTGATTCTAATGCCTCGAATATTAGCTAACGGTTTTATACCGATTGTTGTAGATTTTCTTGCAGGTTAGGAATGCGGCCGAGAGATCCGGAAGAGTGGGCAGCCGGGGTCCGTACATTTTAGGAAGGGTTTGGTTGGAGTCGTGTTTGAGTTTTGTATTCATTATATATTGTATGCCGCGTGTATGGCATTTGGTCTTTCGGTTGTATCTCGGCTGAAGTCTTTGGTTTGTATGGTTTTGGGTTTCTTTGCATTGCATAAAATGTATTTGGTTTTGGCCTTTATTTGTGCCTTGTTGCAAGATCCGGTGAAATTGTTGTCAGGCTAAGGGTCAAGACCCATTGTGAGGTCCCAACCCGTGGCACCCCGAGTCCCGCGGATTCGGGGTGTTACAGGCGTTTTGCTGAATTTATAAATTTAACCTAATATATAACCCGGTGGTCAAAATGACCATGTTATATATGTTTTATAAAACCCGGATATAGCAATGTTCGAGTTATTTACATACCGCTTGCCGAATTATACATAACTTTATAACCCGGGTATTATAGCATCCGTGTTATTAGATGTTTCCAAATTAAAATTTTTAAAAATCCGATTTTATACCTCATGATTTATAAGCCCGTGATATATTTTAAGGGTTATAAACACATTTTTGTAGTAGTGTAAGATCATCTAAGAATACATACTCAAGGTAGGGAACTCACCAAGCAAAGACAAGGGGTCGGAAGGAGGAAGAACAACCACGAAAGGGGAAAGAAGGCCGCAAGGGAGGGCCGGCAGAGCCAGTGGCCGCCCCTGCGGCCCAGGCTGGCCGCACATGCGGTTCAGTGCAAAGGCCGCCCCTGCGGCGCTGTCCAGCTGCGGGGGCGGTCGAACTCCAGTGGCCGATCTTGAACAACTTCTTCGATGGTTCCTTGGTGTGCAATGGCCTCTTAGCTTCCTTGCTTGGCTCCTGAAATCCCCACTTGGATCCACACTCACACAATCATTCAAGACTCGATCCAAACACATGCAACACAAGAAGAAGGAAGGACAAGGTGAATCCATGGCTTCCTCCATTGAAGCTCAAGAAAGAAGATGAAGGTGAAGGAATGAAGAAGGAAGGAAGAACTCACCATTACCAATCCAGATCTGTAGCACAACTCACTGCTGGACATCAAACAAGGAGAAGAGAAGGAAGGTCATCAAGGAGAGCTACCAAGCTCAAGCCAAAGGATGGAGAAGAATCAAAGGGAAGAGGGGGAAAATGAAATATCACGTGAGAGTGAAAAGGGAGGAGAGAGAGGTTCAGCTGAGGGGATAAGCCAAAGGGAGGGCAACGAGGGGTCAACTTAGGGGAAACGAGGGGTCGGTTCCCCAAAATGAAGGGTCGGTGCGGGATTTTGGAATAAATCCCGTTACTCAGCGCCTCGTGCCTGCGGGAAAACTGAGCCGCACTTGCGGGAAGGTCGGTAACTTGCTAACAATCCGGAATAAAAATTCCGGATGTTACAACCAATCCTTGAATTTTTTTACTCCATCCTTTGGTTTGCCACCAAGTTCAACATTATGTGATGACTTCTTAGTTGGGGATATGATGAGGGTTAAAACGTGAGTCTCAAATTTTGCAAATTACTACAAGACCCAATTGTAGTAAACAGTCAAGATCGAACTCCAAGAGAATGACATAATGATTTAAGTCATTAATTGCAAAGCCAAAGATATAAACAAAATTACAAATGTGAGAATACGATGGAAATGAAACACATATGTCGATCGACCAACATGTGCAAGTCGGCCGGTCAGTGGTAGATAGACAAGGAGTAAAAGAGAGGAAAATATATTTACAAGTTGATCCATTTACGAACAATTAGAAATAAAAAACTTTCACATAGGTAATTTAATAAAGACATACCAAAATCCAAATCACCAAAATCATGCATGATACAAAACTCAATTTATATTCAAACATTTTATAGTCATGTTATGGGGAGACAATTGTATTCGGCTCTCGCATTTTGTAGAATATGAAAGGTATGAGTGGCTTAACTCTCGCATTTTTCCATTAACACCTAAAAGAACAAATAGTATTATTCCACTATTGCATTTTGGATAGAAAAACTCTAAACTACCATAACTCATAAAGACATAGGATATTGACAATCACAAATGTCATATAACTATTAATGAAAGTTGGGCTCTCTAGATCTTAAAATAACGAGATTTTGGAAATTTACATACTTACAAAACATATTCCTTTATTAAATCGATAAAACAAGACAAATTATAAAAACTACAAACAAGTTGGCCGATCATTGAGGACCGACTGAATGATCTCTAATAGAGGTCAGACCGATCGGTCCAGTCTTCATTCTATGTTATTTGCAAAGCTTTGGAATAAAAACGTAAAAACTATATAATTGAAATAATGGCTTAATAGCCTTATTTATAAGAAGGATATCTAACATAATCCATCTAGGTTTAGAGTAGACGGGCTAAAAGAAAGCACAAAACAAAATAGATATAATAAGGGAAATACAAGATAGATAGTCCAAGACATAAGAGAAACTTGGCCAGTCTGTAACACCCCAAATCCGTGGGACTCACGGCGCTACGGGTTGGGACCTCACAATGGGTCCCGACCCTTAGCTTGACAACAATTTCACCGGATCTTGCAACAAGACACAAATAAAGGTCAAAACCGAAATACATTTTTTATGCAATGAAAAGAAAAATCCGAAAGAATACAACAAAGGACTTCAGCCGAAAATACAACCCCAAAGACTAAACGCCATACAACATAAAATAAATACAATACTCAAACTCTACTCCACCCAAAACCCAATCCTAAAATATACGGAACCCCGGCTGCACACTCTTCCGGATCTCTCTGCCGCAATCCTAACATGCAATGCAATCTACAACAGTCGGTATAAAACAATTAGCTCATATTCGAAGCATTAGAATCAATGGAAAATGCACTAACACAAGTAAATCATCATAAACACACAACATTCTCAAAGCACACAATTCCGTTTATTATCTTTTTATTATTAAGTCATATCCCGTTCTAATTCAACTTAGTTTTTTGACACGAGACCATCGTGGTCCCGCCTTGGTCCCTACTTACCGGCATGGAAGGGCACGGATGCCTCCGACCGTCTAACCAGCACGGGCTAGTCGCCAAGAACCTCCTAGACTCTCGCAAGAGCTAGGCAGATGATGCCACCGCCCGTTATCATACACTTGGGCCAAAATAATATAAGGTCAGTGGTCCTATTACCGGTTTAGTTGTTATAAACGATAAGGAATAAACACACACCACCAAACACACATCAATGCTAATACAAGGAATACGAGCTAAGTAAGTCCGGAGACTTACCTCGTACCAAAGATAATCCCGCTAACCACCGCTCTCAGCTTCCCGTAGGAAGGCACTCAACGCCTGGTCAAAACAAGGCACACAATCAACATTTTTCTCACATGCTAGAAGTCCTTAGACTTCTAGCCCCAATGATCTCGCAAGATCATAAACCATAACCATGCTACGATAGCAACTCGTAGTCCTCACGATCTCGCAAGGTCATAACCATCACAACACAAGCTAGGATACTTTTGTTCTAGTCCACAACCTCAACAATCATACAACCTCAACCTCTAAATTCTCACAAGCTCAACATACACTTAAAGCCATAAACAACCTAACAAGATAATATCAACTCCTCAAGCCTTACAATATTTCACAATCCACAAAACTCACCTAAGGTTCACAACCACTACTTGGTATTCTCTCTAAGTTATGCTAGATCCGACCTAGCATGATACTAATAGTAAACATAACTAAATCGAGTAAGATCATAATCTTGAGGGAAGAGGGTACTCACACGACGTCAAAGGACGGAATTCGTTCAACGGATGTCGATATGGATTTGTTGGGCCTTTATCGGGGCGCTTCCGAACCTAACACCAAAACTAAAATTTTTTTTGCTTACACGCTAAATTTGATCGTCATATATAATATATAAATGAAATAACTCCATCTAAAATACCCGGAACGGGATTTTCGAACCGTAGGAACTTCCGACTTTTCCAAAATAATAATACGGATATACGTGAATGTATCCTTAAATATAAATTTACTCCGGAAAGATATTTTACGCTTTAAATTACTTTTAATAAAATATTTAATCTAATAAAATATCGATAGAATTCGGAGAAATAAATATCGAAAACGCACCAAAATTTTGGGGCGTTACACAGTCGGCCGATCACTAGGAACCAATCGGCCGATCACCATAAAATGTTCGACTTGTATAGAACAAATCATCACAAAGAGTAGGTCAATAGTCGGAAGTTGGGGGCAGTGGGTCAATCACCGGGTCATGGTCGGCCGGCTCCTCATGAAGACAAAATTTGATAAAACTGCAATGCTTCAGTTAAACTGTGTTTTTCCGTTGTTAGGATTGGAATTAGAAAACCCACAAGTACTACTTTCGAAGGTATTTAAAAGCTTTACAACTTTATAGTTGACATGAAAATTCAAATCGGCTGAATTCATGGGCTAAATCATTTGACTTTTAGGGCTCAATCAGCCGACTTAATAAGTCTCCATCAAGCGGTCTTCATTTAAACACTCATCGAATCTCGATAATTTTAATCTTGACCTCACCTTCCTCGATCAGATGATGATCATTATTGTGCAACAAACATTCATTTGAAATTAACTCCATTTTGACTCCAAGAATAACTATAATGCCTACATTATCATTAAAGCACGAGTAGATCTCTAAAACACAAAAGAGAAGGAAATATACCAATAAAAAATGAAAATCCAAACTAATTGCTCAAATGATGCATAAGAATGATGGTGTTAAAAGACACAAAAATGAATGTTATCACGATGTATATCCATCTTTTTGGTTCGGAGAAGCTTTTTCTCCAAGGCAATCATCCTATTAATCTCTTCATGACCTCGAATTGAGTATCAATTTGATTCATCTGAGTCTCTATAGTTGATAATTTTTGTTTTAGAGGAGCTCTTCTTAAAGGTAAGCGCTCATGCAACATTCTTGTGAATGACTCAAACGATTAATCATCCACCCCGGGGAATTGATGAATTCATGATGTTGGGATTTAATATCACTTGATGTGCTCCTCAACCAACATTCATGTCAAGATCACATATTAAAACTCTCACTTAGTTCCATGCTTCACATTCCAAAAGAAAATACATATATCATATATTTTTTTCAAGACATATATATACTATCCAACCAAATAACTTCTTACTTTTGCACACAATGGCACTAAAAGCTTCCTCAATCTCTACTACTTCATTACAATCACATATACAAGCCTTAAAATCCTTAAGAACAATTACCTCATCATGAATCAAGTTCTTTAAGCCTGAATCCTTAAGAACAATTACCTCATCATATATTTTTATCTTAATTTTTTTAATAATGATAATGTGTTGGGTAAATATTATATGTTGAATTAAATTAAGGACCAAGATTTATACCTCTAAAATTCTAATCCAAAGAAACAAGACCGCGGGATTTTAAAATTTTTAAACATTGATGTTACAAAAACGATATATTAAATTGTTAAAACACCCTCATTTTACAAGATCTTAAAACCTAAAATGATAATCAATTTAGAGACTTAGGGTGTGTTTGGTTAGGGATGAAGGTTTTTATCTTGATTAATCTAGATTGAAGTTTTTGGAGATTATAGGTCTTAAAAATAGATTATTTGAGATTTTATATTTTAGAATAAACCTTGTAATGGTGTTTGGTAAGAGTTTTTCTAATAAGTTTATTTTATTCCATATTACAATTTACGCTCATTAATCCTCATATGCGTAGAACTTGATTTTTTTCTTCTACTTCTGAAACCAAAGACCGTTGCATCTGGATCTCTACTCAAATCTAGGTTTTTCCTTTTATAGGAGAAGACCATTGTGTTTGGATCTCTACATTAATCAAACACATTTGTTTATGTAATTAAAATTCTATACTTTAATTTCGAAACATCACATAAAGTTTCACTAAAATCCAACGACCTCTAGTCCATGTGTCCCGTGTTATGACAACCATTAACCTCTATATTTGTCAGTTCAGAACAACATTAACAACAAATATTGCGAGGACTCCCAATTGGTGTGTATGTTACTCTTAATTTTTGCGCAAGAATGTTGTGAAGGCTCTTAATTTGTGTGTTGATAAATCACAGATTGAGAAAAGAAAAACGTACCTATTTGCTAGTGATCAGCGGGTCAGAGTCATTTCTTCCGGTGTTGAATCTTCTTATCTTCATTTGTTGGAGGGGTCATCTCTTCTTGTAGAGAGACCTTCTTATGTCATGAGAGAATGAACGAGAATTAGAAATAACCTTTCGATATTGAGGGGCATATGTGGCATGAAAACGTTTGATAGTAGATCAATGTCTAATGACCTTGGGTGAGAGGGTTAAATTTTGTTGGTATTATTTAAACCCTTATAAACCAATCCTATTATCCAATATACAACCTTCATCTACAACCAAACACATAGAAATAAATAACTCTTCCATATAATCTAAAATAACCCTATAAGAGGAGTCACATTAGTGATTATTAGATCCTCCACCATGGAGGGTCGGAGGGCTACTAACGCCTTGCCATGTCATCAAAATGATGACATAGAGGTGAAAAGGGGTTAGTAGCCCGGGGGTCGACGCCTATATTGGCGTTATCTCCTATCCCTTTTACAATTATTTTTTTTTCAATTTTGTATTAAAACAACGTCGTTTTGGCTAAATACAAGGAGCAGGCGCACCATGTGGCAGGGGGTTTAATCAATTTAAAAACCCCCTTTTTCTCTAAATATATTAATTATAAAAAAAATTGAATAGGATTTAATGTTATCTATCCAATGACACCCATTTTGCATATATTTCGATAAAAATTTTGTGACTTCTTGTAACGTGTATAAGTTTTACGTAGTGAACCTTTAACATTTTGAAATTTATGTTTTACATAAGAATGCATTTTAATCAATCTAATATGATATTTATTTAATTTATATATGTATTTGAATTTTTTTATAATAAATAAACACAATTTATAATAGATCTTAGACATAAAATGAGACATTATCTTACAAATAGAATTTCAATTTAAAAAACAACAAGTTATACATTAACTTCAACATACAAGTAACTTATAACATAAGATTGAAATAAACACAAACGATAAATCTAAACATACAATACCGACTTTAAAAGGACCTCAGACATAAATATAAACTCAACTAACTTCTTTGAGCAACTGATACATCAACTTCTCTTGATTGGGAGTGAGGGAATTTGCCCTCTCCATCAAACTAGTAAGAATGGTTAACTTCCTTTTGTTCTCCAACTCTTTGACCTTCCTCTCATGGATTTCCATTATTTTTTCCTTTCTAGCTTCAGAAATGGCATATAGCCTCAAAGTTTCCTTCTTTAGTTTCAATTCTTGGAGGTGAACCTCAAGATCTCTACTCTTCAAATTGTCCAAAATGTTAAGTGATATTGAATTATCAGAGGACTTTGTTGTAGTTACCGATCTCTTCCCCACCCTCTTTGAACTAGTTCGTCCTAGAGGATGGACATATGAACTATTTGGGGTTCCGCCTCCACTTGACGGAGTTCCAACATTGGGGCATGCGTATGCTCCATACTCGTTTACCTTTGTCCTCTTTGAGCTATCCCGTTGTTTTGATGATGTTGGTTGAATACCACTTTGCCATTTCGGGAGACTCTTAAGCATGCACCAAATTTTCTCATGATTGAACTTTGATTTATATTGTTCATGATACAAAACATGTGCCTTTGCAAGGATATCGTTGCTGGATTTCCCACTCACTCTACCCCATTTTGATGTTGCATAGACAACTATAAATTTAGAAGTAAGTGCATTAAGCTTTTGGTAGCGGTTCTTACATTATTTCCATAAGCGAGATGCTAAATTTTACCTCCTTTTGTTGTAATAGTGAGGAACTCGATTCCAAAAGGTGCTGTTACACTGTTTGGTTCCTTGGACAACATCTTTGGTCGTGTTCATCCATCCACTAATAAGCAAAGTGTCTTCGAATCCCCCTAACACAACCTTCTAGCAACTTCTTCGGTTGTCACTTGAACTTCTTCTTCTTCTTCATCGTCATTATCTAGCTCAACTGCCGGTTCATGAGTCCCAAAAGACGGGATGGTAATATGTGGAGATGTTGGTATCAACCGCTTAGTTGGGTTTTGAGTTTGGGGGTAGTGCGGATAATTCATGTATTGTGGGTTTTGAGTTTGGGGGTATTGCATATAACTCGTGAATTGTAGGTTTTGAGTTTGGGGGTATTGCAGATAATTCATGAATTGCGGTTGAGTTTGAGTGTGTTGTGGATAATTCATGTATTGTGCGTTTTGTGGCCGATTCAGTATTTGCGTTCCTAAACCTTGACTAAAGTTTGGATGGAAAAACGAAGGGTTTGGAAGGGGATTTTCGCTTTCATCGATTGTAGTGAACAATAGAGAAAGAGAGAAGTTGTTATAATTGAATGAGGCGATGGTAGAAGATGAAGTATTGGTGTGATAGTTTTTTGCTCTTTAAACCCTTTTGTAAAAGGTAGAAATGAGTTATAATAAACGAGCATAAATTGACAACTCAATCACGGGTCTCTTTATACACAATAACCGAGCATGAAATGACAACTCAGACACTAACTTTTTGTACAACAATAAATGACATCTGACATTGAATTTGAATTTTGAATATCAAATTCACAATAATCGATCGTAAAATGATGACTCGGTCACGGGTCTATTTTATACAAGAAATGACATTTGACATTGAATTTGAATTTCGAATCTCAAAAACACAATAATCGAGCATGAAATGCCAACTCAGTCACGGGTCTATTGTATACAATAAATGTCACTAACCTTGAGTTTGAATTTCGAATGCCATAGACATGCATGCATTGGAAATGGAAAAATGACATAGACATGCAACACCTACTATATGTAGGAGAGCAACAAGGTTGGCCTGGAATGATTGGTAGTATAGATTTCATGCACTAGAAATGGAAAAACTGTCCGACTGCTTGGCAAGGTCAATATGCCAAGGGTGATAAAAGCCAATTGTGGTCCTAGAAGTTGTTTGATAGGTGATGAAATCATTATCTTAGTTAGGTAGTTTTAGCATGTTTTTAGAGTCCATTAGTTGTGTTTTGTTGCTAATGTGTAAATTTAGCTGAAGAAGTAAACAATGAAGAAATCTAAGGGTTTAACAACAGTTGGAAGAGAAAGAGAAGCAAGGAAGAATTCAAGACGATGTTTTTGTTGACTAGCCGCACCAGCGGCTGAGGACCACCGCCCCCGTAGTGACCGTCCGCACTCAAAACTTTAGGACACGACCTTGCCAGCGGCCGAGTCCCTTGTCACCACGGCCGCGGCGACTTTGGCCCGCGCCCGCGGTGTTTGCACCAGAAGACCATGCCTAGCGTCCCCGCGCCCTTGCTCGCGGACCAAAAGAAGCCCAAAGCGACCGTGTCACCGCACCCGTGGTGGCATTGGGTCGCGCTCACACCTCAACGACAAAAAATGAAGAGTCACAAGCGTTTCCAAGGCTGAGAAGAACCCGCACCCGCGGCCCTCCAAGCTGCGCCCGCGGCCAGAATGAAGTTGAAGTGACTTGTGATGTTTTGCACTAAATCACACCCGCGGTTATGAAACAATCATAATAAGTTTGGCTGTTTAGACTCTCACTTTATGATATTTAAAGTGACGGCTTAGGGTGCCTCTTTACTGCAATTTAATGTCCTAAGTAGTATAAATAGAGATGTTAGGATGGTGTTAGAATCATCTCTTTCATATCCAAAAACTCTCTTTTAGTATTTGCTTTGATAGTTTTGTATGGAGTGCTAAAGCCTCCTTGCTACATTTGGTTGAATTGAAGCTTTTATACAAAGCTGGCTGTAAGTTCTTTTTAATTGAACTTTATATTCAACTATATTTGTGTTATATTCCTTGCTTCTAACATTGTTTGTATGTTGCCTTCTACCTATCTTGGTCATCTAAGTAGCTTAGTTTCATACTAAGTGCTAATGTTTGTTGGTTTAGGGTTCGGGTCAATAATCCAGTAGCAAACATAACAAGCATAAGCGGGTTGCAAGTGTCTTTGTGAAAAAGAATATAACTATATAATAAAGATTAACGGGTTGATTGTCTTTTATATACCTCTATATCCTTGTTTGAATGCTAACTTGCTATTTGATCTTGTAGGTTTACGGATTAGATAAATTTTTAAGTTATATTAAGACTGGTTGACTTAATATATATATGTATGATCATGATGTGGACAAATACTTGAAGGCTTCTAAAAGAACCAACCAATTTGTGAGAAAATGGATAACCAACCAAGTGTAGTGTTTTCTCTACTTTGGTATCATCAATCTTTACTTATTTGCATGCTTTTGTCTTGTTACTTTACGAATCATCAAAACCCCACTGTTACATATAATTGATAGTTTAATCGTGTTTGTGCTTATTTTACTCTCTATCTTTCTTGGGTTCGACCCATACTTAATCACTATACTAGTTTTAGTAGTTGAGTTCGGAATTAACTTTGATAAGATATAAACGACCATTGGAAAATATCTTTGTCACTGTTGCATCTTACGATTTGTGGATATGGCATGCATTTTTGGAAGTTCAAGTACGTGTAATGATATTAACGTTCTTGACTGTTCTCCCGTGTTTGATGATGTGTTACATGGTCAAGCACCCACAACAAATTTTGTTGTAAATGGTAAACATTACAACATGACGTACTACCTCGCCGACATTTATCCCGCATAAGCTGCATTTGCCCGTCAATTTGACACCCACTTGGTGCGAAAGATACATTGGTTTTCCAGCGGCAAGAGTCATGCCGTAATGACGTGGAGCGAGATTTCGCTGTCTTGCAAACTCGTTTTGCTATTATACGCCATCTTACGCTTGCTAGGGACATTAATTTAATCGAAAAAATAATGAGGACTTGCATCAATTTGCACAATATGATCGCTGAAGATGAACGTGATACCTATCAACTATATTATGATCCATCCCAATTCAATCAAGTTGTTGTTAATGAGTCAATCGTCTCGGATCTTCCATTTGAAATGACCCAATTTATACAAAATAGGAGTGCACTCTGCGACACGAGAATGCATCACCAACTAAAAGCAGACTTAGTTGAGCATATATGACCAAAATTTGGCAACTCCGGTGATAATCATTAAACAATTGTAGTTGTATTTTTTTATTAAGTTGCACGTTATTTGAACTACATTTTTCCATTCTTGTTGTTTATTTTTGCATGTACTTTTTGTTATGTTGGTTGTTATTTAAATTACGTTTTTATTCAGTTGTTTGTTATTTAAAATGTTCTTTTATTAATTTTAAAATATATTTACATTAAACTTTATGGATAATGTTTATTTATAATAGTATTAACAATAATATTAATAATAAATGATATATAAATATACAATTCATGAATTTATTGAAAATAAATAAGAAAGTAAAAATTGAAAAATAGGAGTCCCGGGCACTTTGTTGTGGGTGAAAATAAGTGAAAAACTGAAATAAGACTATTAAGCTAACGTGACAAGATTCTTGCACAAGAAAAAAAAAATAGTAGCTCTTTGTTGCACATGGTCATGACTTGTGTCCTTAGTGACATGTAGGAAAGCGAAATAAATCTGCATAAGAATCTATAAATTTTCATTTTGTAGGGAACTCATGTTCATGTGCTATTGATTATTTCATATATGTCTCTTTTTATTATATATAAATCCTCATTCACAAGAGCTTTAAAATAATATATTATTTATATTTTCTCGCCATGTCCCATTTACTATAAACTTAGAATTGCTGCTTTCTAATTTTTTATCGTATTCGTTTTTTTATATCTGTTTTCGTACAACATAGATAACAAGTTGTTCTACTTACGTGAGATATGAAGTTGTGTTGACGATTTAAAGTGACAGGGAAGAAAGAAAAAAATATTGGAGAAAATAATAAAGATAAATAAATTAATATTAATTTTAGATGTTTTTAATGTAGATGTTCACCCTTAACAAAACTAGCCCAACTTAGTGAACAGACCCATATAACCTATGATGCACGGATACTTCTAGAAGGCGGCGTGTTCCGTGCCCTGCCGTGTCGGAAACGGGGACACAACTGGACACGGCTCGGACACGGTCAAATATGACCGGACACTGTCAAGACACGTTTCCAAGGTAGGACACGTCTAGGACACGGTGAGTACGTGGATTGTGTCCGGTCAAGACATGATCAATGAAATAAAAACTTATATACCGTAATATTTTTTCTTCTTTCCCATTTTTTCCGACTAAACCTAGCTCCACATGACCACCTGCGAGATTGTGGTTGTCGGAAGTAGGACACCGATCTTCCTCTCCGGCTCTAATGTTGAAATGTTGTTCCGCCGGCCGACTCTTCTCTCCATTTTTCTTATGATTTTATAAATTAATTTTGGATCTTTGATTATTAATTTATTTTGTAATTTTTATTTGTTGAATGTTGACTATGTTATTCTAATTCTTTCACTTTTTATAATTCACAAATATTTATTATTATTTTTATTTGTTGATCATGTTGTTCGGTTATTGTTGATTTCCAAATGAATGATTCTTTCTTCAATTTTGATACTAAGTATGATTATAAAACTAAAATCTGTTTATTTCTATATTTTGTAAGACTAAAAATGATATAGTAATTCTATATTTCAATATCTTTAAAATAATATATTAATTATGTCCCCGTTTCCTATATTTTTGAGAATTGCCGCTTTCCCGTTTCTCACTGTGTCCGTTTCCCGTGTCCGTGCTCCGTGCTCCGTGCATCATAGCATATAACACTTGTGCCGTTAGGGTTCCATGGGTCCACGTTATGTCACACAAAAGATAGACGACGTGTCTTTCTTTTATTGGCTGAATGACGCCTTTGTGATCTACTGTCCAAGTCAAGCAAATGAGTGGGACCTGGGAAGTTATACGACGTCAACTTTGGAAAATGCACCAAAGCAACGCGGCTAAGGAAACTAATTTACGCGGCATTGGTGGAGGGGGGCAATTTCGTCATTTCATCCTAATCACTTTGTCTCCTTCTTTGCTGACGTGCGACCTGCCCACAGTATTTTTAACTTTCTCTTTATCCATCTCTCCCTCCCTCATCATCTTTACTATTTCGCCTCTGCCATCCTACTTTTCTTTCTTCCGATCAATCGCCCAAGTTTCAGCAAACTGAAAGTAAAGTCGCTGATTAAAACCATAGGTAGAAATCAAGAAAAGGAGTGCCGCCTAGAAGAAGAAATTGGTCCTTTTGGGAAATGGCAGTCATACCATTTGAAAATCTACCATTGGGGTTCAGATTCAGGCCCACGGATGTGGAACTAATTGATCACTACCTTCGTCTGAAGATCAATGGCAACGGAAAGGATGTTAGTGTCATCCGAGAAGTTGATGTCTGCAAAGTTGAGCCTTGGGATTTGCCAGGTTTTTCCCCTTCTCCTTTCATCCTCTTGAATTTGCAGCGAATTGAGTTTTCGTTTCTCGTGCGGTTGATTTGTCGGCGTCGATAGTTTTTCTTCTTTTAAGCTTTGTTTTCTTCTTGCGCTTGATGGAGGAGCGGTTTTGATTTGTTCTGTTGGAAGAGAATCTAACCCTTTCTAGAAGGAGGCATTTTAGGGTTATCTGAAAGTTTCGCTTGTTTGCAGATCTAGTTATGATGATGTCTATTGATTTTCTCTAATTCATTTTCTAATGCTAATGCTAGTACTGATGTTCTGCTTTACTATGCAATGCTTGTTTTAGATTTATCGATCATACAGACAATTGACCAGGAATGGTTTTTCTTCTGCCCACGCGATCGGAAGTACCCTACTGGCCAGAGGTCAAATCGAGCAACGATCAAAGGCTACTGGAAAGCAACTGGGAAAGACAGGAAAATTACATCAAGGACAATGGGATTGATTGGTATGAAGAAAACACTCGTCTTTTACATGGGCCGTGCTCCCAAGGGCCAAAGAACCCATTGGATTATTCATGAATATCGTTCAACTCTCCAAGAGCTTGATGGAACTCAACCCGGCCAGGTTTCATCCTTATTCTTACTTCTTCAGCAAATCGTATTGGCTTGCATTGTCTAGTTTGTTTTTTGTGTGTTTAATTTAACTTGAATTGGGTATTGTATGATTTAGCAAGTAAGTGGTGGTGTGGTGAGCCTGCTTAATGATGCTGTGTTTTTTGGCTCTTTTATCAGTGTTTTTTTCCTGATAGGCATAGTGTTTCGTAGTAGTATTTTCCTGTCATGTTTGGAAGAAGCTTATGGCTTACGCTGCTTTAATTTTGTACCTACTTCAGTTACTTGCTTGTGTCATGGAACATGAAGCTTCCTTTGACTCCTGTATTTGTTTTGCTCATGTACTGGTTGATAATGATTGCATGGTGGATAAGAAAAATACAAATATTTTGATAGGTTAAAAATCAAGTGATGTAATAAAGTCATCAATTGTAGTATTCACCTTATGAGGCAACTCAATTTTTTGATAGGTTATAAACCTTGACTAGATTATTTACTTCATTCCTTTCAAGTTCAGGTATGACACCCGTTTTAAGCTACGTTTTACTTGTATGATGAGTATGGAGCAGTTTTTGTACAATATGTTTTCCTATGTACTGATTTGAACTTACTATGCAAAACCAAAAATCTCATCCCATTCATATGTTGAATTCTTACTAGACCTCGAATTGCTCTAATTTTTTGTTGCTCCTTTTGTCTTTGTTTCAGGGGGCTTTTGTTCTTTGTCGTCTATTCCACAAAGAAGAGGACAAGAAGCAAGCTGATGATGATGGTTCCAACTGTGATGAAGGTGAAACTGAAACGGTTGGTTGCTCTCTAACAGTAACCACTTCAACATTGCCTGAAGTGTTACGGTTAGATGCAGCTCCTATTCAGCATTCCCAGCTATCTTGTGGGCAGATTGTACAGCATCCTGGAAATACGAATGACAAGATTGGGGAGTGCTTAATATCCGAGCCTTTAGTACCAGCGCAGAGTCATAATAACAGCTTTAACGTTTGTGATGATGGGGCTAATTCTAACAAATTAGGCACTCCTGAGGTAAGTAAAACATTTTAAATAGATCACTGAATATGCTCTTGTTCTGTGTAAAGTAGAGTGTAAGATAATGGTCATTTACATGCAGCAGGCAAATTCAGAGGTTGATGATGCTGTCAAGTACTTCTATGTCCCAGACAGTTCATTCTCTCCTCTCCATCAAATGCTTGAGGGACCAGAACGATATGCCATTGATCAAATTGATACCGACGGATTTTGTAGCTCTTCTCGTGGAATACAGTTTGAGAATGCTGACAGTGATAATTCCATTTCTGAGTTTCTTAACTCTGTTCTAATGAACTCAGATGATTACTCTCAAACATGGAATTCTATAGTACCATTCGCTGAAGGTTCTGATTGCAAGAATATGGATGGCGTGTCCACCCTTCACAATTTAGTGAAGGAAGAGAAATGCTCTTATAGTGGTTCAGATGCAGAAGTGACTGAACTGCAGGTAGCAAAAGACTCCATATCACTTGATACATATGACTTTGATGATGCATTAAAAATGTTTCACGCCTGTGATGCATAATTTAGGTTGGTTTTCATCTTCAATGATCCTACTTACAATTTACTTAAATTCTGACCAACCAATGTTTTCAAATTAATCTCAGCATATGCAACTCGGACATCCTGCGACAAATATGCAATTTGTACATCCTCGTGTGGCTGCAGATGATGACTGGTTCTTTGATGCTGCTCTGGATGAGTTCTGCAACTTGCCAAGCCCCGAGGAAGGAAGTATTCCTACAATCCAATACTCAAATCCAGAGCAAGAATCCGAACTTGCTGATCAAACGGATGAGTCTGGAATTCTGGTAAGACAACGCGGCCAGGTACACATGTCACATGCCGACAACAATGCGTCTCAGGGAACTGCACCCCGGAGAATCGTTTTGCAGAAAGCAAGAAATAGAGGCTTTGAACTCCAAAGTGAATCATTCAAAGTTAAGCGTTGTGATCGTAAGAAGGGCAAAAGCCTTGTTATTTGGTGTCGCCGCATGAAACCTATTTACATGATTGGAGTTGCCTTAGTGATGGCTATGTTCTTGGCCTTGGTTTGCTTACGGAGTGCTCCTCAAGTTATAAACGACATGTGAGAGACTCGGAGATTAGTGATAGTTTCATACTGTATGTAGCCCCTTTTATATAGGATCTGGTTTTATCAGAGGTCTTTCATCTTCTGTATCATTAATACATCTGTTATTGTCTAGTTTGCATTTTGGTATGGAACCACTAATCCAAATTATCTTTTTTTTTTCTTTTTTTTTTAAAAAAAATATCTGATGCAGGTACACATCATGATCATGTAAATGAATTTGAGATACACGAGCAGCTAAACAAGTGGTTACTAGTGTATTACCTGTACTTTGTGCGGGTTGAGTTTTAATAATATTTAATACTTTGAAATTTATATGTATATTTTTTTATAAAAAAAATCCGCAGATCGAAATTATAATTATTATTATGATTTTTAATTTTTTAAATATTTATCTCTTTTAATTAATTATATTTTTAAATTGATTTGTTAAGATATGCTTATTGGTTAAAAAATCAGTAAAAGTTTAAAAACTATTTTTATAAAAATATTTATTTAAATATATTTAAAAAAATTTAGAAATCAATTTTCTATTTATATTAACATTTAAAAATCATTTTTTAAAATAATTTTTTAAGGCTTCGAGAAATATGACGTTGACACGTGACAATAAAGTCTTCTACTTTAATAGATATAAGATGAGTTCAACCTATCTTCCTACAAATTTTGATAGTACTAGTTGCAGGGCCGCACGCGTAGCGTGCGGATGCAACGGTAATTCAATATATATAGTTTTATCAAACAAATAAGTTATCTCAGTCTTAGTACCGCCTCTAGTTCACGTGCTCTCAGTCTTAGTTTTCTTAAAAAATTTTGGTTAATCTTTATGTTTAAGACCATCATAAACTATTTTAATGCAGAGAGACTGACAATCTTGCCGAATATGGTGATATTGAGTATGAGAAGGCGCGCACTTTTTCTTAAATGTAAAAGTGGATAGAGGTCAGTTCTGTATTTCGTGATAAGCTTCAGTTCCCTATAACAAATAATGAATAACTCAAGATTGCGGACTTTGATTATCCAGAGGTAACTGGTTGTGTTATTTTGCGTATGTACGAGTTTGTAAAATGTAGAGTTACAAAACCCTTATTATCGACCATGATTGTGGGCGACAGTCTATTGTGACTAAACCTTTGAAGATTCCAGTGATACAGAACAACACCTATTTTTAAACCTGAATCAGGTTTCTCACCTATTTGAATGCTCTGACAATTTCTGTTTTGACCTCGCGCCATTTCAGCATGGAGCTCGTTGGCTGAAGCGAAGCAATGGAGGAGGAGGTAAACGTGGGCGGGCCTGTGCGAGTTTTCTTTCGCCGGAGAAGAAAGAGGCGAGGCAATGAGGCATGGGTCAGGTAACCGGAAGGAATTTCACGGGAAAATCAAATATGGTGTCTTTTGAGTCATCAATCTTAATAATTCTAAGGGCCCGTTTGGTTTGAACTCCGGAATCGGAAACGGAATGGAAACGAATCTAGTCCATATGTATATCATTGTTCATGAAAGTTTGTGGAATCATTCCTTGTGGTTTGAACTAATTGGAGTATAATTTGATTACTTTTGATACCCTATAGGGTAACAAAATGTGAGGGGGAAAGTGCATTTTGCATTAATCCCCAAGGAATGATTCCACAAAACTTCATGAACAATGATATACATATGGACTAAGTTCGTTTCCATTCCGTTTCCGTTTCCGGAGTTGGAACCAAACGGGCCCTAAGTCTTATCACTGATGAGTTAGTTGAGAATGCTGTACATGATCGTGATAAGTTGGATCTTCCATCCAATTGAAGTTATATTGAAATTTTAAAAGATCACTCGCGTAATATAATTCTTAGTTATTAATTAAAGAAAAAATTTGGCCATTTAAGTTTTTTTTTTTTTCTAAAAAAATTATATCCCATATTTTTTTATCACGTTCATTTTAATGGTAGCTAAAATTAATTAACTCTTTTATTTAAAAAAGAATGCTTGTTATTTGTTATTTATTATTGAAAGAATTTTGCCTAATTAGCCCTTAATTAAATATGCTTTTAAATCTAATATGATTAGTAAGTTTTAATATCCATTAATATGAAAGTACAAATTATTTTGGCAAGAATAAAAGCGTCTTTTTATAAACAAAAAAATATTCACACCCGAAAAGCCTACTCCGAGTATTTGCATCACCTGTTTCAATTATAAAAAAAGGTTTGTTTGTTTGTACGTAAATACCAATTAGTTAAAAGTTGTAGTATGTTTTAAAAACTTCATAGAAATTGTGTTTGTTTAATAAAATAATCTTTATTTAAAAAAATTAACTAGATTAGTGTCTAAATGGGTGCATATATAAAACACTCGGAAAACAACGTTTGCTCGGTAAATTATGTCAATTTGTTTCATATATGAATTATAACAAAATATATGTTAAAACTTTGATTTATAAAGATAATTATACTAATAAATTAATAATTAATCGAAGGTTGGAATATCTCACATCAAGTATAGACAAATATATGAAGTATATAAGGTTGATGTGTTACTCTTATATTATCGATTGATTTTATGGTGATACCCATTGATTTTGTATTGGGTTCGTAACGCAAGATGTGTTCATATAGATACGAGAAAACCCTACCTTTTGTGTTATTATTATTTATCATGGTATTAGAGTGGTTTGAACTCGGATCTTGACTAAATTTTATTGTTGCCCTTAAGACAATGATACCGGACTTGGAAGAAGATTGTCGCTTATTATTGTGTTAGCCGCTCATAAGGTCTAGTCGTTAGCTTAGATCTCGCAAAACAAATATAAGTTCCAACTGAAATAATCTGATAACTATCGAACTCAAAGAGTAAATATGTATTATTTATGTAATAACAAGTTTATTAGCCAAGTGTTATAACGGAGACTAAGATGGGTTTTGAAATTAAATAGTGGTTAGGTATCCATTATAACAACATAATACATTTTGTATCAAATTTTTTGAAGGGAATCGCAATGGAAAGGATCACTCCACAAAGCAAGCGATATGTGTCAAGATATTTTACAAATATAAGTTCAGTCATGGGAGAATGTATTTAGATTTCGAAGCAACCTTTCATCTACGTGAAACTTATTTATAATAAGAAATTGAAACTTTAGGAAAATTTTAAATCAAAGGTAGGCAACTCGTATAATAACAACCCCTTAGATAAACTAAATATGAAAGAAAACGTATATAATGGAATAATAGAGCAAACATCAACTCGTCAATATTTTAAGAAATTTAAACTTTAGAAAAAATTTAAATCAAATGTAGGCGACTCGTACAATAACAATCCCTTAGATAAACTAAACATGAAAGAAAACGTATATAATAGAATAATAGAGCAAACATCAACTCATCAATACATCATTGAAACTTTGAGTTATCTTTTTTACGGCTTCTTATTGTTATTGGAGGTATGTAAATGTGGTGACCAAACAATCAATAATCCTTTGAAAGAAGTTGAATTGAGAGCGATTTTGTCATTTAACATAACACCTTTAACACTTGTCATCAAATGAGTTTATGAAGGTTTGAGAGATTTATCCATTGAAAATTGCGAGTTAAAAACCTTTGATATTGATGACAATTTTAATAGGTTGGATAAGGAACCATGGATAAGTGATTGATATGTTATTTATAAAGAAATATTTATGGGAAAAATATATAAATAAAATAAAGGCTAACCATTTTTCCAGAGATCAACAATTTTTATAAATGATGCCGCCACAAAGAAATACTACTTTTGCTTTTCCAAGCTCATAATTTAATACATATAGTGTTGTCCCTAGAATCATTTTACTATGTGACCACGAGAGCATACACTATATTGTGAGTCTTTGTGACATTTTTGAAATCGAAAACAACTTATCAAATATCCAAAATCCCACAACATACAAAAGAAGTGAATAAAATATTGTTAGCGGAGGTATCTACGCATTACAAAGTGTCAGAAAATGATAAATTCCCCTTAGGGTTTCCTTTTACTGATTGGTCATATAAATAACCAACGTATTTACAATAATTATGAAGACAACCTCTACTATATTCTATTTACATATGAGTGTTATCATATCCCCGCAGTCGAAACTGGAGGAGGTATTACAGTAAGACTGGATCTAAAATCTAGAAACAATTGTCTTGGAAGACCCTTTGTAAAAATGTTTGCATACTAGAAAGCCGATGGGACGTGGAGAATTCGAACGTGACCGCGGGCAACCTTATCACGGACGAAATGAATGTCAATCTCGATGTGCTTGGTTCATTGATGTTGAACCGGGTTGCTGGCAAGGTACGTTGCTGAGATAATATCAGTGTAGACCACAAAATCTTTGGTAAGGGGGTAATGAAGCTCAAGCAGTAAATTGCGCAACCAAGAACATTTTGACACCACATTGGCAACTTATCTGTATTTTGCCTCGGCGCTAGATCGGGAAACTACAGATTGACGTTTGGCAGCCCAAGAGATTAAAGTGTCGTTGAAGAAGACACAATAACCGAAGGTCGATCGGCGGGTATCAGGACATCTAGCCCAGTCAACATCTGTATATGTGACCGGTGGTATTTCTATGGTCGTCTATACCCAATCAAAAGTAAATCCCGACTTATCACTAAGAACAAGTATAGTGATTAAGTAAGGGTCGAACCCAAGAGAGTTAAGGTGTTTTAGATGCAATTATCAATTATAGTGACAAGTAATACAAGGGGGGAGGGGGTTTGGTTGAATTGATGCACAAAAACTTATAAAAACGATTAATGCGACAAGTAAGACAATAGTGGATGAATCTACACTAGGTTGATTCCAAGCATGCAATTGCTACTTTGGTGAGTTCTTTTTACAAGTTTTTAAGTAATCTCCCGTCTCGATCATATATATGTGTTGAGCCAACCAGCATCAACACAACTTAACAGGTTAGAGTTCCGTAAACCTACAAGAACAAATAACAAGTTAGCTTTCAAACAAAGACTAAGGGATATAAAGAGAAGATTAAAACCGTTAAACTTATCATTATATTTGTGTTCCTTTTATTTAAGTAATCACAACCCGTTATTACTTAAAGTTGCTACTAGATTAAAGACCCCAACCTGGAACCTATTAATCCTAGTTGTTTACATGCACTTTAGAACCTAAGGTGATCAATCTCAAGCAATAGTAAACATGCAATTAGACAATGGAGATCAAGGAAACACAAAGTATTACTAAAGGAAAACTTATATTATAAAGAACTTACAACCAAAGTAACAATGCAGCTTCAAACCAACCCAATGTAGCAAGGGAGTTAGCAACTCATTACAAAGGTAGCAAGACAATCTAAGTGGATAATTTTTTGGCTAACAAGATGATAAGATCCATCCTTCTAGCAATCAACCAAGGACTATTTATACTACAAAAGAAACTAAATATGAGTAATTTCCCGGCCCAAAACAACCACCTTAAATGCCATAAAGGTGGTGTAAACAGCCGGAGTAAAGCTTCTGGCGTTAAACCGCAGGGGCGGCCTTCAGGAACCGCAGGGGCGGTTTAGGCAGAATCGGTTGATCTTCTTCAGAGCCCCTGGGGCGGCTACACAGGTCCGTTGGGGAGGATCTTCAATGCTCTTCAACGACTGACCTTTCGACTTTCTGACGTTTCTGATACCAGGCCGCCGGGGCGTTCCTATGTCGGCGCAGGGACGGTGACACAACCCCTTCGTCTTCCAGCTTCATGTTGAGCCGCAGGCAGGGGCACAGTGGAAGACGCAGGAAAGCTGGTCTTCGTCTCTTCAGGGCAGATCACCGCAGGGGCGCCAGGGAGTGTCGCAGGGGCGGTGACATACTTCATGGCAGGCGCTGGCGAGGGCGTAGGGAGCGCTCCAGTGAAAAACGTCATCCGCAGGGGCGGCTGAAAGGACCCGCTGGGGCGGTAAGGCAACAAAAGCTTTGCTTCGTGATCGATCTTCACTCCTAAGTGCTTATAACTCCTTCTTTAGCTTCTTTTAGTCTTCTTCTTCTAGACCAAGGAGTTAGTAGCATAAACCGACACTAATGCAATAAATAGACTCTAAAAACTACCCTAAATGATAGTGATTCCATCACCTATCAAACTCCCCCATACTTAGACCTTTTACTCGTCCCGAGTAAAAACAAATGACATCAACTAGACTCAAAGGCCTCATGAAGCATGAGCAAGCAGAAAGACAATGAAAAATAAGAGAAAAGCCAAGAAAGAAAGAAGGAAAAGAGAGGAAATGTGAGAAAAAGAAATACTACCATCCTTATTGCTCCAATAGTGGCCTACCCGGACAACCTCCTTATGACTCCCCTTCTTATGTCGCCAAAACGCCTGAAGGAAAACCTACACTCGGTGTCGCTCATTTTGCCAAGGCGCCCTTTCAGGTTTTCACCTTGCCACTCTTCTTCTTTTCTCACTTTAACACACATCCCTCAAGTCCAATTTTGCACCAACCTAAGGTTGGTCGGACTACCTTCTTTTGCCTAAACCGCCCTTTCGGGTTTTCGGTTTATCCAAGGTTTTTCATGCCTTTTTTTTTCATTTCTTTGGCTTTTTTTTTTTACTGAATTCAACAATGCCAAAAACAAACTCCAAAAACAACTCAATGAACTGTACAAGCAATGATATATCCCTCCCCCATACTTGAAGTACACTTTGTCCTCAAAGTGGAAATGAGTCAAAGATAAATGTGGGAGAAAGGAAAGAGAAATGTACCCCTCAATGGGATGGTCCAGCTGGACCATCCGGACCCTCCTCTGGTGGGTAAGGAAAGTGGCGGAAGAAGTGCTCCTACCGGCAATAGAGGGTGTCGATACGGCCCTCCTGAGCCTCCATCCTCTCTCTAAATGAAGTCTCATAGCTAGCTTGCCAAGCCAGCTGCTGAGTCTCCAACTGCTGCTGATGAGCCGCCTGCCAAGCATCCTGACGGTGGTCAAAATGAGTGGTCATGGAGGATGCGAAACTGGACTGCCACGCCTGTTGCTTCTCAAGCATGGACCGCTGATACTCGGTCTGCCATGCCTGGTGTTGTGTAGTCAAAGCTGCCATCTGAGCATGCAGACTCTCCATGGTCTGACTGTCATGTCCTGCCATCGGCATCTCCTCATCAGTGGTGTGGGCCCGGCTGGAGCCGGCTGCGTACCTCCCAACAATATCTACCTGAGGCCGTCTCGGAGGAACTGGGTCAGCTGGTACATATAGATCGGAGAGCTCGTCTCCCAATGAAAGTTGTCGAGGAAGGTATGTGATGTGACTCCCATTTGCTAAAGAGAGCCAAAAATGATGCTCCCCGTCTCTCCTGAGGAGCCCGCATCTCCTCAATAACCCTTTAGTGTATAAGGGCGCCTCCAAACCCTCTTCCAATGGAGGAAGATCCATCACCTGTGCAGCCAATAATGATATTATCCTGCCTCCCACGATGTCACGAGGCTCATTCTTCCTAATCCGCTTAACAGCGGTAAGGAAGAGAAATGCCCAATCCGGCACCCAATCATTCGTGGAGAGGCAAGCTTATATCAATGGAAGGTCCTTGAGAGCGACCTTATTCTCCTTCTTGTGTCCACAGAAGACACTCATGAAGACCTTTGAGATGAGCCTCAAACAGGGGTGAGTGAATTTGTTGGAGTACTCACCCCCTGCATGAAACTCTGACCTAGTGGCTGCTTTCCAAAACTCAAGCAAATCAGGCGTCGGAATGGGTTCCCACCAGTCATCGGAAGTTGCTATGGTCACCCCTAATGACTCCTGCAGTTGGGTGTAATCTAATGTATACTTCTTACTGTTGTACTTGAATGAGAGTCCAACACACAAGTGATCCTCCGTTTCCATTTTGAATGTAGCGATAAATTGTCGGCTGAGGTCTGGGTGTGTTGGAACAGTTTTGATCAGGAAATCTCCCAGCCCGGCATTATTGAGAAATTCCTGCATACTTTCTAACATGCCCAAATTCTCCAATGTTGGAACGTCTAGGAACCGAGTTGCATACACTTCCCGGCTTTGAGCAATCCTATACCGATCCTTCTCTCATTCTGATAACTTATATTTCTTCTGATTCTCCATTTCTTGTAGCGAATCAAGCAAAGGAGTTAGAAAGTTCAGAAATTGGATCAAGAGATGAACCTACTATCGTGATTTACGTAGGGGCGGCTGCAACAAGCACAGGGGCGGCTTGACGCAGGTGCGGGAGCTTGCAGGCACAGGGGCGGGCGAAGAGCAGAAGGCGATTTGGGCGTTCGACGAGGGTGGTGGCGATGGGGCTTTCCCGACGTCTTCCTTGCTGTCGCAGACGTCGCCGGAGGTGGGACAATGGAGGAGAGTGAAAGGGTTGAGTGTTTGTGTGTGGTGGAGATGGTTGGTGTTGCAAAGGGGTGGCGACCCTAGGTTGCCGGAGGTGGCGTAGGGGCGCGACGAGGTGGTGGGTGAGAGCTTCCGGAGGGCGCAAGGGCGTGGGAGGTGAGGCGGCTAGGTTTCGAAGAATGAATGAAGAGGGAGTAAAAAAGGCGGTAGATGTAGGTTATTTTTGGGAAGTGTATTTTTTTTCTTTCCTTAACTGAACCGCAGGGGCGGTGACAAGGAAGAGGGGGTACGCAGCCTCAGCGCCGGGGGTGGAGCTGAGGAATGCGTGTCAAGGGTGGCTGCCGCAAAGGCATAGGGGTGTCACCGCGGGGGAGGTGGCCAACGTGAGCAGACGCTGGCCCAGCGTCGGGGGCGGCGCTGACCAAAGGTGTCACCGCAGGGGCGGGGACTTAGAGCCGCAGGGGCGATTTTCTTGACAGAAACTCCTCTTCTTATTTCTTCGGGTTGCTTCCCGAGCAGCAACTTTGTTTTACGTCGTTGGCTCGACGTAGAGATTCTTCTTCTATGATTGAGCCTCTTCCAACATCACCTTTGGGTTTATAACCGTTTGGGAAGGTAATCCGCCGGAGGCCCTAGTTTGAATTCTTGTAATGGCTTCCGCCATTTGACCCACCTGTTTCTCAAGGTTCTTGATGCTAGATTCTGTTGTTTGGACATGAGTAGCAAAGTGTTTAGTCAAAACCTGCAACATATCTTCAGTTGAGTGATACTTACCTTGACGAGGCTGTTGTTGTTGGTTTTGTTGATCCCTCCAACGAAAATTCTGTTGGTCACGCCAATTTGCTATGAAATTCTGTGCATAGGGATCATTCCTAGGTCTTTGCTGCTGTGGTTGTCCATATCCCATGACGTTTACCTCAGCATCGTCGTCCTGGACTTGTGGACACATGTCCGTTGGATGATACGGGTCAGCACAAACTCCACAAGCTTTGAGCTGCTGCGGTGGTCCCATAAGTGTTAGCCTCTTCACCATTTCCTTCAATTCCGCGAGCTCGGTGGAAATCTCACTCTTTCCGGAACTCACAACACGAACTCCTTTCTTTGCCGGAGTTCTTCCAAAGTTCCGAGTACCTTCCGCTAGTTCTTGTATCTTTTCCAAAGCAAGGTATCCGCAAGCTGCATCAATGATCCTCCTTTCATTGTCTAGCAAGCCATTGTACAAGTACAAGACTAGATCTTGAGTTGAATATCCGTGAAAAGGACAGCTGGATCGGAGGCTGCAAACCTTTCCAAGTACTCGTAGAGAGTTTCGTTTGCCTCTTGCTCGATGTTGCTTATAGCTTTCTTCAAGCTATTGGCCTTCTTAGCTGGAAAGTATATCTTCAAGAACGCCTTGTGAAGGTTCTCCCAAGTGTCGATACTCCCGGATGGAAGGTGGTAATACCAATCATCCGCCGAATCTTTGAGTGTGAAGCAGAATGCCCTCATCTTGATTTGTTCTTCGGTAATGTTGGCCGGATTCATGCTCATACATACGGTATGGAACTTTCCAAGGTGCTTGAGTGGTCTTCACCGCTTAGCCCATGGAAGGATGGGAGCAAGTGAATGAGCCCCGGATTGAGCTCAAAGTTGTCTCCTTCCCCTAGTACCGGTATAGTGACCGCAAGAGGGTTTTGAGCCAAGGTGAGCTGTGTAAGTTGACGAAGAGTACGGTCAACCATATCTTGTTGAAGTTGTTGTGGTCTTCGTTGCCGGATGTGCATCCTCTCAATTTCTGGATCAAAAGAAGCAAAGCCGGAGTTAGTAGCACGGGTTTGAACCATAAAATGGTTCAAAACAATAATCAATAATAACAATAAAACACTAAAACTCCCCGGCAACGGCGCCAAAATTTGACCGAAGGTATTTCTATGGTCGTCTATGCCCAATCAAAAGTAAATCCCGACTTAACACTAAGAACAAGTATAGTGATTAAGTAAGGGTCGAACCCAAGAGAGTTAAGGTGTTTTAGATGCGATTATCAATTATAGTGACAAGTAACACAAAGGGGAGGGGGGGTTTGGTTGAATTGATGCACAAAAACTTATGAAAACGATTAATGCGACAAGTAAGACAATAGTGGATGAATCTACACTAGGTTGATTCCAAGCATGCAATTGCTACTTTGGTGAGTTCTTTTTACAAGTTTTTAAGTAATCTCCCGTCTCGATCATATATATGTGTTGAGTCAACCGGCATCAACGCAACTTAACAGGTTAGAGTTCCGTAAACCTACAAGAACAAATAACAAGTTAGCTTTCAAACAAAGACTAAGGGATATAAAGAGAAGATTAAAACCGTTAAACTTATTTTTATATTTGTGTTCCTTTTCTTTAAGTAATCACAACCCGTTATTACTTAAAGTTGCTACTAGATTAAAGACCCCAACCCGGAACCTATTAATCCTAGTTGTTTACATGCACTTTAGAACCTAAGGTGATCAATCTCAAGTAATAGTAAACATGCAATTAGACAATGGAGATCAAGGAAACACAAAGTATTACTAAAGGAAAACTTATATTATAAAGAACTTACAACCAAAGTAACAATGCAGCTTCAAACCAACCCAATGTAGCAAGGGAGTTAGCAACTCATTACAAAGGTAGCAAGACAATCTAAGTGGATAATTTTTTGGCTAACAAGATGATAAGATCCATCCTTCTAGCAATCAACCAAGGACTATTTATACTACAAAAGACACTAAATAGGAGTAAATGCCCGGCCCAAAACAACTACCTTAAATGCCATAAAGGTGGTGTAAACAGCCGGAGTAAAGCTTCTGGCGTTAAACCACAGGGGCGGCCTTCAGGAACCGCAAGGGCGGTTTAGGCAGAATCGGTTGATCTTCTTCAGAGCCGCTGGGGCGGCTACACAGGTCCGCTGGGGCGGATCTTCAATGCTCTTCAACGTTTGACCTTTCGCCTTCCTGACGTTTCTGATGCTAGGCCGTCGGGGCGTTCCTATGTCTGCGCAGGGGCGGTAACACAACCCCTTTGTCTTCTAGCTTCATGTTGAGCCGCAGGCAAGGGCGCAATGGAAAGCGCAGGGAAGCTGGTCTTCGTCTCTTCAGGGCAGATCACCGTAGGGGCGCCAGAGAGTGGCGCAGGGGCGGTGACATACTTCATGGCAGGCGCTGACAAAGACGCAGGGAGCGCTCCAGTGGAAAACGTCATCCGTAGGGGCGGCTGAAAGGACCCGCTGGGGCGGTATGGCAACAGAAGCTTTGCTTCGTGATCGATCTTCACTCCTAAGTGCTTATAACTCCTTCTTTAGCTTGTTTTAGTCTTCTTCTTCTGGACCAAGGAGTTAGTAGTATAAACCGACACTAATGCAATAAAAAGACTCTAAAAACTACCTCAAATGATAGTGATTCCATCACCTATCAATATGCAATAAGATCTGACTTTAGAGAAGGAGAAATGGTGATACCTAATGATGATGTGCCAGAAATGTAGCAGATGATAGGCTTGAGGGCATCAAAGTGAGCTTCTCTGGAATTGTGCATGAAAAGACAAACTTGTTGTACTGCATAACTGATGTCAGGACGGGTGAAGGTCAAGTATTGAAGCGCTCCAGCTAAGGTTCTGTACAGGGTCGAATCACTAATTGCTGGACCTGATGAGGCACTTAGTTTCACAGATGGCTCAACGGGTGTAGCAGAAGGTTTGCAATTGGTCATTTTGGCACGCTCAACAATCTCCCTAGCATATTTATCCTGAGATAAGAATAATCCAGAGGAACTTCGACGAACTGAGATGCCCAAAAAATAGGATAGAGTCCCGAGATCCTTAAGTGTAAACTCTTTTCCCAGGAGCATGATCAGATGGTACGCAACTTATCAAAAGATGCACTAAGGATGATATCATCAACATAGAGGATCACGTATGCAATATGAGATCCATGACGGTAAATGAAGAGAGATGAGTCACTCTTACTGCCGATGAAGCTAATTTGAAGCAAGAAGCCTACAAAACGCTGAAACCAAGCCCGAGGTGCCTACTTAAGACCATATAGTGATTTCTATAGTAAGCAAACATGATTAGGTCTCGATGAATCACGGAAGCCAGGAGGTTGGAACATATAAACTGTCTCATTCAAATGCCCATGGAGGAAGGCATTTTGAACGTCAAGCTGATGAATGGACCAAGACTGGGAAACTGCAATACTGAGAACTGTTCAAATAGTGGCTGGTTTGACAACGGGGCTGAAAGTTTAATCGCAGTAAATGCCAACTTGTTGGGAGCAACCATTAGCGACAAGGCGAGCCTTATAGCGTTCAAGTGAGCCATCAAACCTGTAGTGATGACGAAAAATCCACATACATCGCACAATGTTAGCCTAAAGAGGACGAGGAACCAAAACCCAAGTCTTATTCCGCATAAGCACTCGATATTCGTCGACCATGGCAGCGTTCCACTGCGGTTCTTGGAGGGCTACTTTGTGGGATTTGGGTATGAGAGATATGGTAGTGGTAGAGACGGAGAGGTCAAATACCGGTTTAGGTTTGGTTATGCCGGATTGACTTTGGGTGAGGGGTCGAGGTTGGGGTAGCGTAGACTGGGACAACCGACTATTTGAAGTGGATTCAGCTTCAGCAGGATGGGGATCTATAGGATGTGGGATGGCATAAATTGGTAGAGATGAGCTGGCTGGGCTAACTGGGCCAAGAGGAGGAAAACTCATATGAGCAAGTGGGCCTATGGAGTTAGTTGGGCCGGGGATTAAAGATGGGGAGAATGTCACTGTATGTGGGCCGGAAGAAGCTAGGCTAGGGGAAAAAGCGGAGGATGTAGGAAGGGGTGCGCTGGGCCAGAGCGAGGTGGGCCGGGTAGGGAAGCAGGCCCAAGACGAGACTATGGAGCCGGGGAGGGTAGTGGTTGGCTCAAATCTGATGGGCCTGACTGCGAGGTATGCTGGGCACGGGAACCATGGGCCTGTGATGCCATTTCAGAATGGTACGGGGATGGATCCACATCATCCGGAAAAACCGAGGTGGTAGATGTACGAGATGAGGTGGCAAAAGGAAAAATGGACTCGTCAAAAGTGACATGGCGAGATATAATAATTTTATTTGTGGAAAGCTCTAAACATTTATACCCCCGATGATGACTCGGATACCCAAGAAAGACACATGGAGAGGAGCGGGGTTGGAGTGTTTGGGAGATGGTTGCACTTTGATTAGGAAAACAAAGACAGCCGAAAACACGGAGATGATCGTAAGATGGTGCGGCGACTTGACGGAGAGAGCGTGGACTTGGGAAGAAGATGTGATAGGATAAAGTTCCCCCGAACTATTGCATCTCAGATGAATGGTCTCCGTTTGCAGATCCTTCATAGAAAAACCAAACGGATCAAACTCAACACTAGCAAGGTTGTCGGAAGTGAAACGTCTAACGAAACGATATTTTTAACTATTTTTGGTGCAATGAGAATATTGGATAGGCGTAATGGTTGTTTGGTGGTGGAAAATGGTTTCTCCAATACCTGTAGAAGGAATACACATGCCATTTCCAACAATTATCGAATTTGAGGGACCACTATACGAAACAGACGAGAGTATACCTGGAGTATGAGTCAAGTGCGATGTGGCACCTGTGTCAATGTACCAATTATTATTTACGTGGAGTATGAGTCAAGTACGAAACAGACGAGAGTATACCTAGTAAGTCCACGAACTTACTTAGCTGTCTTCTTGCATGTGTGTGATGTGTATGAGTGGTGTTTGTTAGTTAAGATAAATAACGAAACCGGATTAGGCCAAGTTTATTATTTATGTAATTAACCCAAGTGTATGATAACAGGTCGTGACATCATCTGCCTAGCTTTTGCGAGAGCCTAGGAGGTTCCCTACGACCAGCCCAGTCAGGTAGACGGTCATATGTGTTAGTACCATTCCTCGTTGGTAAACGGGGATAGGGGCGAGGTTTGGAAATCTCTCGTGTCACAAAATAAGTATCATTAGTAATGACATATCACCTAATTAAAGATAATAAAAGGATTGAGTGTTGCATGTTGATTGTGTATGTTGTGTGTTTGTGCTTTTACCTTTATACTTATGCATAGAATGTTAGCTAACGGTTTTATACCGCTTGTAGATGCCTTGCAGGTTAAGATAGTTGTAGAGAGATCCGGAGGAAATGGTCAGCCGGGTCCACGCACTCTTTTAGTTGGGGACAAGGTTGTCTTTTGTTCTTCACTTGCGTCGTTTTAGTACCGTTGCTTTGTAAGGCTGATACATATCCTTCATGTATATATTGTTTAAAGTTTTCAAATGTTTTTAATATTTTTGTGCCTTGTTGTAAGATCCTAGTAAAATTGTTGTCAAACTAAGGTCGGGACCCATTGTGAGGTCCTAACCAGTAGTTCCCCGAGTTCTCAGAATTTGGGGTGTTACATTAATAAAATTAACTAATTCAGTGTCTAAAGGTGTTTGCATATATACAACCCGGAAAACAACATTTGCTCGGTAAATTATGTCGATTTGTTTCATATATGTATAATAATAATATATATGTTGAAACTTTGATTTGTGAAAAAAGTTATACTAATAAATTAATAATTAATCAATGATCAGAATATCTCACATCAAGTATAGACAAATATATGAAGTATATAAGGTTGATGTGTACTTTTATATTACCGATTGGTTTTATGATGAAACCTCATTGTTTTTGTGTTGGGCTCATAAAGTCATAATGCAAGATGTGTTCATATATTACGTGAAAACCCCTACATTTTTGTCTCACTATAACTTATTTTGATTTTTGAGTGGTTTGAACTCGGGTTTGGAGTAATTTTTATTGTTGAACTTAAGACATTGATTTCGGACTTGGAAGATGATTGTTGCTTCTCATTGTGTTGACCGTCTCATAGGGCGTAGTTGGTAGCTTAGATATTACAAAAGAAATATAACTTTCAATTGTAGTAAACCGATAACTACCGAACTCCAAGAGTAAATAAGTATTATTTATGTAATGACCAGTTTATTAGCTAAGTGTTTCAACGGAAACTAAGACGTGTTTTGAAATTGATAGTTGCTTGATATGCAATATAACAAAATAACAAATAATGTATCAATTTGTTTTGAAGACAATCCTAAAGGAAAGGATCGCTCCAAAGGGCAAGCGATTTGTGACAGTATATTGTACAAATATAAGTTCAGTCACGTGAAAATGCATTCAGATTTAGAAGCAGCCTTTCATTCACGTGAAACTTATTTATGGGTAAATAATTTAAGAAAAATCTTTTGGCAAAATTTAACTAAAAGGTAGATAACTCATCTTCCTTGACGGATTAATAAAAAAAACAATAACAGCCCGTTAGATAAATTAAAAATGAAAGAAGAACATATATAATGGAATACTAGAACAACCATAAACCCATCAATGCATAATTAGAACTTTGAGTTATCTCTTTTTTTGGGACGTCTTAGTGTTATTGGAGTTATGTAAAGGTGATGACCGAGCCATTCGATGATCTTTTGAAATACGTTAAATTGAGTGCGAGTGTGTCATTTAACATTACACCTTTCGCACTAGTGATCAAACAAGTTTGATGAAGGTTTGAGATTTATCGATTTGAAATGGAAAGTTGACAACCTATGATATTGACAATGACTTAATAGGTTGGATAAGGAAAAGTAAAGAAGTGAGTGGTGTATTATTTATAAAGAAATATATTAAAAATATAAATAAAGTAAGAGCTAACCATTTTTTTTAAGAATAACAATCTTTTATAAATGAATGCTGCCACAAAAAGTACTCTTTTGCGTTTTTCAAACTCGTAATTTATTTCATATGTTGTTGTCCTAAATATCGTTTTACTATATGACCATGAGATTATACACCCTATTGAGGCGTTTTTAGAATGAAAAATAACTTATCAAATATCCAACATCCCCACAAGATATAAAAGAAGTGAACAAAATGTTGTTCATTGAGGTATCTATAATTACAAAGAGGTTTTTAAAACAAAGACATTCTAAGATAAAAGGAGTTAAGGTGAGAAGTCGGTTAGTCCATTCCTATAAAATTGGTTGTCAACCAAACAAACTGATTGTGTTATTATTATATGATCAACGATCCTTGAACATACAAACAATCTGCCAAATGAAGAAGTTAAAATGAAATTGGTTACTTCTTATTCCAAGGGTAGCATTTATCCTCACCATTAACCTTTGGGCAAGGTCCATCCTTCTTTATAAACCAATTACTTTTACGAGACGATCCACATAATTGCCAATCTCTTTTTGCAACGTAGATGCCAAACCAATGAAGTATGTTGTCGAAAACAAACTCACAAAAGTAATCAGTGAGCGGTAGGATTTTTGTGACTAAAATAAACTCGTACGATTGGTTGTACGAGACTTGGTGTACCCCACAATCACGGTTCTTGTCCTTGCAATGCATCTGGAAGTTTGATTGTTATTCCAAATTGCTTGTAATCGTCACTTGTACCTTCGGAGCGAATAATGATTCTTGGAGTTGCACAACAAATGTTACAACCAACAAAATTAAGAAGTTCTTTTGAGATGATGACGACATCATTAATGTTTTTGAAGATTGAAAAATTAATTGCTGGTTGTAGGATGATTTGAGATCATATCACGGTTTACATTTAAAACAACCCCTCATTTCTACCATTTTGTAAATCAATGGTTTTAGGTGCACCGTAATTTTTTATACTTTGACCGACATATGTTTATGCATTGAAAAAACATAGAAAAAGTATATGATTACGTAATGCATGTTGACTCGTTTTTCAGATGTTTTAAGTAGTTATCTTTCAAAAGGAAAAACAAAGTACAAATTTAGTTTATTAAATTCATGAAATATTATCGAAGGGTTTTAAGATATAACATTATTTAGCTTGTGTTTTGGATTCGCAGAGCATGTGTTGTCGTTCACATACGACGTACGCACGATGCGTCGGACTGTCATGTAATACAAGTCTTGTGTTGTTCATTATAAATATTTTGGAAGCACTGTAGAGACTTTCTGGTCTATTACTTACATTTGTACGTGTTACACGAAATTATACAACTTTTTATTTAATTTTTTTGTCGAAGCGCTCATCAAGTATTAATATTACACAAAGAATTTTTAAAAATTAAATGTTTTGGGGAATCAATTATTTCATGACTAAAATTGTTGGAAAAATCGAGTATGTTTACCTTTTGAGTCATCAATCTGATTAATTCAAAGCCTTTTTGATTTAGTTAGTCGGAAAACAATATGCATAGTTGTGATAAGTTTTAATCTACAATCCAATTGTAATTATACTTCTCTTAATGGAGAAATTCTAAAAGATCACTCACATGACTTAACTCTTAGTTATTAACAAAATATGCTTTTAAATCATACTAGTTTGATTAGTAAGTTTTAATATCCATTAATATGAAAGTAAAAACCTTTTGGATACATAATATAAGTGTCTCTTTATTGACCAAGAAATATTATCTACCGAAAATCCTACTTCAAGTATTTACCATCACCATTTTCACTCATACAAAAATGTGTGTTTGCTTGTACATAAACACTAGTTAGTTAAAAGCTATATGTATGTTTTAAACGTTATATAAATTGTGGTATGTTTAATAAAGTTAACTAGTTCAGTGTCTAAATGCGTGTGCATATATATAGCACCCGAGAAACAACATTTGCTCGGTAAATTATGTCGATTTGTTTCATATATGTATTATAATATATATGTTGAAACTTTGATTTTGAAAAAATTATACTAATAAATTAATAATTAATCAAGGATCGGAATATCTCACATCAAGTGATGCGGGGTTGAGGCCGCAGTTCTCGATCTAGATTGAGTGTCCTCGACTAAAGTAAATCTTGGTTAGATAATGAAAATCTCGGGCGAGATTTTGGGAAGAACAGACCGAGATTTACTAAAACTCAGAATGCAGATTAATGAATAATATGGAAAGATAAGAAGATGATAATATGGAATGATAAATGATAAATATAGGAAGATATGACTATTATATGACTTACAAAGAACCTTGACCAATTATGTGTCAAAACCAGATACAAAGAAAGTACCTTTCACCATTCCTTCTTTAACATTACACAAACCTTCTAAATAAGACAAGTACAAGCAGGGACTAGTTTGACTTACAATACCAACCTTCAAAAGATTAACACACACAAGAACAACCTAGCAGGGATTCACAACTTTTCAATCAAAAACTCTCATTTTGATTGAATAGAAAAAATAAAATGCAAACTTCATAAATAAAGTCACAAGTATCTCACAATATTGTGGAAATCAAATTCACACTGAGCTACCTTATTGATAGCATGTATTATAGTCTATGTTTTGAGACCGGTTTAGACGTTTTATCTTTATAAATCTGCATGTATGAGCATACTTTCTGTGATTATATTGCCATTTCATCTACCTTTGCGGGAATCGAGGTCTACACCTAGTTTCGTTGTAATCGTAGGTAAAACGGCACACTTTGGACCAAAATAGAGCAAAAGGAGCTAAGGAGTCATTGAAGCTACATTCTGGAGCTTAAGAAGGAACCCATGAAGCATGTAAATGGATTAAAGATTCACTTTGGACCAGATTTGAGAGATTTCACATTCAGTCCAGAGTCACCTCGGTCAGCTATAGTACCACCTCGACCGAGGTGATTTTGAGGAGCGCCCCGACCGAGGCAGACACCCTGTCGCCGGCGAGGAGATATATTTTATGGCTGAGATCTTTTAATTATGGAAAGAAGATGTCATATTTTTTGGCCGGATTTCTAGAAGGAAGAAAATATATTCAGTTGATTTATTTGGATATATTTTATAGGAAAATATCTTTTTAAGAAATTTTATCTTTGGAAGATAATTTTCCTATATAAAGGATTAGATTTTCCACAAATTCAATCCATGCTTAGACGTGCTGAGATAGCCGCTGCATCAAAGTCCTGCGATTGCAGAAGATTTCCCTTCGGAGTTGAAGGAAGAAGGAATATTTCCTTGTTGAAGATAGCCTTTGAAAGAGTTTTGTGAGATTTCTCTAGGCTATTTTGGTTACTTTTGTGTAACACCCCAAGTTCTAAGAACTCGGAGAGCTACTGGTTAGGACCTCACAATGGGTCCCGACCTTAGTTTGACAACAATTTTACTAGGATCTTACAACAAGGCACAAAAGTATTACAAACATTTGAAAACTTTAAACAATATATACATGAAAAATATGTATCAGCCTTACAAATCAAAGGTACTAAAACGACGCATATGAAGTATATAAGACAACCTCGTCCCCAACTAAATGAGTACGTGGACCCGGCTGACCATTCCCTCCGGATCTCTCTACAACTGTCTTAACCTGCAAGGCATCTACAAGCGGTATAAAACCGTTAGCTAACATTCTATGCATAAGTATAAAGGTAAAAGCACAATCACACATCATACACAATCAACATGCAACACTCAATCCTTTTATTATCTTTAATTAGGTGATAGGTCATTACTAATGATACTTATTTTGTGACAGGAGGGATTCCCAAACCTCGCCCCTGTCCCCGTTTACCAAAGCGGAATGGTACTAATGCATCTGACCGTCTACCGGACTGGGCTGGTCGGAGGGAACCTCCTAGACTCTTGCAAGAGCTAGGCAGATGATGTCACGACCCGTTATCATACACTTGGGTCAATTACGTAAATAATAAAGTCGGCCTAATCCGGTTTCGTTGTTTATCATAACTAACAAACACCACTCATACACATGACACTCATACAAGAAGCCAACTAAGTAAGTCCGTTAACTTACCTGAATCAGATCTCGACTCCTAATTCGCAAATCGATCTGTACAGTAGGAATTCAGTGGCCTGTAAAAGGAGGCAAGTGTGTCAGCACACTTTTTGGGTGGTTAGATGTCTAAGACTTCTAAGATAGTAGGTCTTAATAGAACGAAATTGATTACAATATTAATTTATGGTAAAATGACTATTTTACCCTTGGTCTCGAAACTTCCAAAAATTCCCTAATTCATTCCTAAACTCTTATTTGAGACTAAAGAGTCATATTCTAACTCCTAAAGATGAGTTTGGTTACAAACTGGCAATTTACCCATTTCCCTATTTTCGGAAAGATCGTTAAGGTCCAACTTCGGCTTCAAATATAAAATTCGAATAATCTTATAAAAATTCCGAAATAATTCCCTAGATCATCTATGATATCTCATCTACTCCTAGGAGCAAGAATTTCTTAAAACTGTTCAACCATCACTTCTACAAAAATTTCCAAAGTTGGTTACAACACTTAACAAACAACACATTGTCTTAACTTTGAAAAATCATAACTCCTAAACTACTCGCTGGATTTATCCCAAATTTTGATACGTCCTACTATAAAATCGTATCTATAATATATCAAAAATTCAGCCGCAAAGGAGATCAAAATCCTATTTAAAACTATCTCACAAAACCGAATTTCAGGACAACAGAAAAACTGCTTACGACTCAATCTTTGAAAAATCATAAATCCCAAACCACTAGCTGAATGCCTCTCAAATTTTAATATGTTCTACAACAATATGTCAACTATATCATATCCAAAATTCAAGCCCAACGGAGATCAAGAGCTTATTCAAAACCATCTCACAAAACATCATCACTTGCTGTTTTCCCCAACACTCAGCACATATATACAAAACACAATAACTCTCAAACCGTAACTCCGATTGCTCTAAAATTTTAGTATGCTTTACTTTGCAATACCGTCTATGACATATCCGAAAATCAGCAGTAAAGGTGGAGTCTAACCTACCTAAAACTGGAGCCGAAGTTGACTGTTCTTCACTTCATGCAAACTCAGAAAAGACCTTTATCCTTACTGCTCTTCTTAGGCTGGTCCGGGTAGGCTTAGGAGACATAAAGGTCACTCGTTAAGCATGAATATCGTGGATGGAAGTGCAAATAAGGAAGGGTATAAGCTTACCCGACTCCGAGGCTCGAAGGCATGAGGAAGAAGACACAAAGGCTGCTGCTGCTGAGTGGATCTGCTTCGTAGGTATCCTTGGTCTGCTGGAGGCGACAGAAGGGAAAGCAAGCCATCTCAGGTGCCGGTTCTACGTTCCCAACCGCCCCAGCGGCTAGGGCAAGACGCGCCCATGGTTCCCTTGCAGAGGTGCGGTTCAGTGTCCTCCCTGGCGGTGCTGTGCGCGAACCGAAAGAAGGTTGAAGGCCATCGCTGTTGCTCGACTGCCGACGAAGGAGGTGCTGTCCGGTGTCCTCCCTGGCGGTGCGGTCCAGTTGTTGTTCGCAAGGAAGGAAGAGGGAGGCGGTGAGTGAGGCACGTCCGTCTTCGATGGTTATACGCAGGAGGGGATGGGCTGATTATTTCTTCATGTGAAACGAAGGAGAGCGTAGGGTTAGGCGCTGCAGCTGGGCTGGCTAGGAGATGGGCTGAGCTGTTCTTGGGCTGGAGGCAAGGAAGACTGCAGCTGGCATGTAGTAAGGGGCTGGGCTGCAATAAAACAAGAGAGAAAGTGGGCTGAAGTTGTAAAAACAAAAGGTGGGCTGAGTTGTCAAAACTTGTCAAAATTCGTCATGGCTTTGTCGAGCCCATGCATGACCTTGTCACAAAGTTGTCGGGCTTCGTCATGACCTCATCTCAGCTTTGTCATGGTCTCGTCACAGCTTTGTCATGGTCTCGTCAAAAGTCGTCGTTAAGGATGAATTATAAGATTAGGGTTTGATATAATTCTATCATTTTATGTGAATTAAATTCTACATAAAATGATAAATAATTATAAGAACTAGGGTTTGATATAATTCTATCATTTTATGTGAATTAAATTCTACATAAAATGATAAAATTTGTGAAGAAAGAAATACTAGATAGAATGGGAACCGTTAACGGCTCGAAGTCCGAATTGCTTCGGAATTAAACGGAACGAAAATTCTGGATATTACATCAGTACCCCCTTTAAATAAGTTTCGTCCCGAAACTTAGAACAAGGTATTTAATCAGACGACTTCCATACATAAATTTGTTTATCCTAGTTTCACTAATTTTTAATTTCGTTTTCTAAACCCCTCTAACCCTATTAAAGCGTAACGAAAAATCCGGTCGTTACATCAGATCCCCCTCAAAATAAGTTTTGTCCCGAAACTTAGGATAAGACAATTCTGATCGGCTTTTAAGGCACCAAATGGGTGTGTTTGATCATTACACAAAAGTCTCGTCGTTCCAACATCTAAGTATCCTATACATCAAGGTTACCAAAAGAACACATCACTAACTAAGCACTCAATCATGAAATAAACAAGTAGTCAAACAATATCACACAAACAAGGTCAAGCCCTAACTCGTCACTTCCGAGGTTACAACTGTCGCTACAAAGGTCTTTGAAAGGTTACGTCTTTTACTATCCCCCATATCTTAGGTAGCCTTATCGGCTTCTCATAAAACCACTTAATCATAAATCTTTTTAGGTACTTAGATCACAAGCGCCTGCTACCACGTTCTAGAGTGGTTAGCGGATATTTCACCGGTATTATCCGGCTCAACTGTCTGATCCTCTAATTTGATGACCTAACTCGTGTCTGGTAGGTATTTATCCAACTGAAAATCTCAAACTCAGTTCCCAAACTTAGTCTCCATGGAAAACTGAAGCTTCACTCTCCAATAGGGTGAGGAATACTAGTCCACCAGACACTTTTAAACTGCTTTAAAACTTCCAATGGTTGCCTTACACAACTCACTTCCAGATCCTTTGATGACCCTACGGAAAATAATCTATTCAACTTTCTTCCCTTCGTTATGACCACTTGCTTCCGGCCTTCTGAAAAGGTTCTCACTACACACTCAAGCCAAAGGTCTTGGACATCCACCAACACTTACCAAGTACCCAATGCTCTTCGCATCACGGCCCACTTGGTCTTCTCTTTTAATATTACTCAGTCATCTTAATCCCCCGGTAAGGAATCGTCACCTTTACCCTTTTCTGGTCTAACAATCGGGGCAACTACGAATCAAATCTAGTGGTCATCCTCTTTGTTCACTTGGCATTATTATATTATTTATAGATCTCTAATATATCGTTAGCTCAAACTTAGGTTTCTCACACATTTTCCAAGATCTTAAGTAAAATAGAATTTGTCCTAAATGACGGCATTAGACACAAAGTGATCTCATATCACCGTTATTTGATAATAACTACCCAATAAATGTTGATATACCATTAGCAGTGTGCTATTTTATCCACCATTGTTACCAGCCCGATGGTATCCCTTTAACTTAAAGCGCAACTCGATCCGTTCCGATATAACATTACACATAAAATCTACTCCGCGATTTTGCTTTCTTTACGCACGGTTACTAGGTTATAAGTATACTCCTGTCGCTTCTCTTTCTTATGTATCTTTGATTCAGAATGGTAGTTACTCACTTTAAGCTTTCTAGTACAGACCATGCACAATACTTTACTTACATCTTTAATTTTTCTTTTTTTTTTCCTCAATCCATCAAGAAAACTCACTTTAACATACTCCGTTAGGTATAGAATTCCAAGACTACTTGTCTGGTAACATATAACAAAGCCATCACTCTTTACTCGGATCCATAATAGGTTACCAGTCTCCTTCTATTACCTCTACATGCACATAAGTTTCCGTACAACATTTCTAGTCACTCACATAGCCTAACCCACGTTTCTTCCAACTAGAATGCATTTCACCAACTATCACCATCTTAAACTCGACACGACATCCATCAGTACCCTTGAGCTTCTTGCATTGTGGGTTAGGTCCCACCACGCTTCCGCTGCGCTACTCCGATAATTATGTTGTCACTCATTAATCCTAAGGACCTTTTCTGTAAGTATAAAGTGATTGACCCCAAAACTCTTTCTTCCAATTACACCATGTGTCTTATACGGATGAAGTACCAAGTACCTTCTTTACTTGCCTTAAGAAAATAAAACAACGATTGAAAAACAACTTCTTCCGCTTACTTTCTTAATTCTTGTACCACGGATCCAAACTCCTTGACTTGACCGGAGTTTGATCTTAACTAGCCAAGAAGTAACCCTTAAAACGTTTCTCTTTGTACCTTTAATTCATCCAAGAAGGTTGTCGTTGCCTACTTGAGGAAATCCTCTAAGCCGTCGGTAAAGCTACTCCATAGATTCACAGTCACAATTATCTCTTCTTAACGGAAGATAACTCGTCAATACCAAACCATACTTGCACGTCCTTGGTTGACATCGGTCAGTCTATAATTAACTTATCTCAATTTCATACCTCTACTGGTATTAAACTTTTGGTGCACATCACCTACTACACTAATCCTTGTATCCTTCTTTAGTTCGTCTTATCTTTCACTCTTCTGCTTCCTTTGGGACAACTCTCTTTCTCTAGTCCGATTATGTCATTCATCTGGCACAAATAGTCGTTTCAAGTTTCCACGATAGCTTGCAAGAGTCTTTGAAATTCTTATGGTAGTAATGATCATCCACTTGCAGTTCCTTTTGCATGGACCATCTGTGTTGATGGCTTAGGTCCTGTGATAATTCAGGTTACCCTGGACTCTCGAGTCTAGCAAGGCCGTTCTCTCATACAGATTTCTTTATTGGTGTTGGTGGTAATATCGCCTTCCTACAACTCCGTTGACCCTGCTACATGCTTCCATTCTTTGGATATTGGCGTCGCGGTTTCTTTCAAACTTCTTATATCTCTGAGGTCAAAACCTCTCCACACTTGTGGGGTCTACCTTTTCACTTTTACACTCAATTGTAGGTCTTTATTCTGTGTACCTTAGATCCACATTTCCGGGTTGACACCCTAACTCTTCTGGTCTCTCATGCCCATAATTGCCTATGGGCATCCGCCTCGATTGTAACGCCCTTTATTCTGCAAATCTTGGTTGTACTCCGTTCCTCTTGGTACTTGCTCCAATATTGTTATCTCTAATATGCGCTCTTGTCGTCTCTTGCATGGTTCTTCTAATTCATCTCTCGACTTCATACAACCAAGTCCCTTGTATGACTTTTTATTCCTTCTATCTAAGCTGACTCAGGAATTTCTTACTCATCTGATTGTGCTTGTGGTAAAAATGATCTTCACAACTTTACTTCCTTGCTCACCTGATCTTTGGATGATTTGTAAGGGTCACCAAGCAGCCCACCCGAGTATAATACTCAATTCAAGGTCCCATTCCATTGCCTCGTATTGAAAACTCTTCAAGTCCACTACCGATTTATAATGAGGCGATAATCGCTTCATTATATCACAACTAAGGGATACCAAATATCCTTTAGGATACTAACATGCTATACATATACATATATATAATAATACATTAGAACATATCGATATAAGTCTATATACTAACTAACACACCTATCATTCTAAGTTGCAGAGATCCACGGAGAGCGATGGTAGTCCGACGTACTACTAACCCACAACCCAACTATGCTCGTGTAAAAAAAAACATAAATCCATTTTGAAAATTTTAGACCCCTTTCGGGTTCTAGTTATTTTATATAATCGGTCTTTCAGAAGATTTCAAGTGCCATTGTTGCCAACCCAGAGCTCTGATACCATATTGTAACACCCAAAATTCTAAGAACTCGGAGAGCTACTGGTTAGGACCTCACAATGGGTCCCGACCTTAGTTTGACAACAATTTTACTAGGATCTTACAACAAGGCACAAAAGTATTAAAAACATTTGAAAACTTTAAACAATATATACATGAAAAATATGTATCAGCCTTACAAATCAAAGGTACTAAAACGACGCATATGAAGTATAAAAGACAACCTCGTCCCCAACTAAATGAGTACGTGGACCCGGCTGACCATTCCCTCCGGATCTCTCTACAACTGTCTTAACCTGCAAGGCATCTACAAGCGGTATAAAACCGTTAGCTAACATTCTATGCATAAGTATAAAGGTAAAAGCACAATCACACATCATACACAATCAACATGCAACACTCAATCCTTTTATTATCTTTAATTAGGTGATAGGTCATTACTAATGATACTTATTTTGTGACAAGAGGGATTCCCAAACCTCGCCCCTGTCCCCGTTTACCAACGCGGAATGGTACTAATGCATCTGACCGTCTACCGGACTGGGCTGGTCGCAGGGAACCTCCTAGACTCTCGCAAGAGCTAGGCAGATGATGTCACGACCCGTTATCATACACTTGGGTCAATTACGTAAATAATAAAGTCGGCCTAATCCGGTTTCGTTGTTTATCATAACTAACAAACACCACTCATACACATTACACTCATACAAGAAGCCAGCTAAGTAAGTCCGTGAACTTACCTGAATCAGATCTCGACTCCTAATTCGCAAATCGATCTGTACAGTAGGAATTCAGTGGCTTGTAAAAGGAGGCAAGTGTGTTAGCACACTTTCTGGGTGGTTAGAAGTCTAAGACTTCTAAGATAGTAGGTCTTAATATAACGAAATTGATTACAGTATTAATTTATGGTAAAATGACTATTTTACCCTTGGTCTCGAAACTTCCAAAAATTCCTTAATTCATGCCTAAACTCTTATTTGAGACTAAAGAGTCATATTCTAACTCCTAAAGATGAGTTTAGTTACAAACTGGCAATTTACCCATTTCCCTAATTCGGAAAGATCGTTAAGGTCCAACTTCGGCTTCAAATATAAAATTCGAATAATCTTATAAAAATTCCGAAATAATTTCCTAGATCATCTATGATATCTCATCTACTCCTAGGAGCAAGAATTTCTTAAAACTGTTCAACCATCACTTCTACAAAAATTTCCAAAGTTGGTTACAACACTTAACAAACAGCACATTGTCTTAACTTTGAAAAATCATAACTCCTAAACTACTCGCTGGATTTATCCCAAATTTTGATACGTCCTACTATAAAATCTTATCTATAATATATCCAAAATTCAGCCTCAAAGGAGATCAATATCCTATTTAAAACTATCTCACAAAACCGAATTTCAGCACAACAGAAAAACTGCTTACGACTCAATCTTTGAAAAATCATAAATGCCAAAACACTAGCTGAATGCCTCTCAAATTTTAATATGTTCTACAACAATATGTCAACTATATCATATCCAAAATTCAAGCCCAACGGAGATCAAGAGCTTATTTAAAACCATCTCACAAAACAGCATCACTTGTTGTTTTCCCCAACACTCAGCAAATATATACAAAACACAATAACTCTCAAACCGTAACTCCGATTGCTGTAAAATTTTAGTATGCTTTACTATGCAATACCGTCTATGACATATCTGAAAATCAGCAGTAAAGGTGGAGTCTAACCTACCTAAAACTGGAGCCGAAGTTGAATGTTCTTCATTTCATGCAAACTCAGAAAAGACCTTTATCCTTACTGCTCTTCTTATGCTGGTCCGGGTAGGCTTAGGAGACGTAAAGGTCACTTGTTAAGCATGAATATCGTGGATGGAAGTGCAAAGAAGGAAGGGTATAAGCTTACCCGACTCCGAGGCTCGAAGGCAGGAGGAAGAAGACACAAAGGCTGCTGCTGCTGAGTGGATCTGCTTCGTAGGTATCCTTGGTCTGCTGGAGTCGACAGAAGGGAAAGCAAGCCATCTCAGGTGCCGGTTCTGCTTTCCCAACCGCCCTAGCGGCTAGGGCAAGACGCGCCCATGGTTCCCTTGCAGAGGTGCGGTTCGGTGTCCTCCCTGGCGGTGCTGTGCGCGAACCGAAAGAAGGCTGAAGGCCATCGCTGTTGCTCGACTGTAAACGAAGGAGGTGCTGTCCGGTGTCCTCCCTGCGGTGCGGTCCAGTTGTTGTTCGCAAGGAAGGAAGAGGGAGGCGGTGAGTGAGGCACGTCCGTCTTCGATGGTTATACGCAGGAGGGGATGGGCTGATTGTTTCTTCATGTGAAACGAAAGAGAGCGTAGGGTTAGGCGCTGCAGCTGGGCTGGCTAGGAGATGGGCTGAGCTGTTCTTGGGCTGGAGGCAAGGAAGGCTGCAGCTGGCATGTAGTAAGGGGCTGGGCTGCAATAAAACAAGAGAGAAAGTGGGCTGAAGTTGTAAAAACAAAAGGTGGGCTGAGTTGTCAAAACTTGTCAAAACTCGTCATGGCTTTGTCGAGCCCATGCATGACCTTGTCACAAAGTTGTCAGGCTTCGTCATGACCTCGTCTCAGCTTTGTCATGGTCTCGTCACAACTTTCTCATGGTCTCGTCAAAAGTCGTTGTTAAGGATGAATTATAAGATTTGGGTTTGATATAATTCTATCATTTTATGTGAATTAAATTCTACATAAAATGATAAATAATTATAAGAACTAGGGTTTGATACAATTCTATCATTTTATGTGAATTAAATTCTACATAAAATGATAAAATTTGTGAAGAAAGAAATACTAGATAGAATGGGAACCGTTAACGTCTCGAAGTCCGAATTGCTTCCGAATTAAACGGAACGAAAATTTCAGATATTACATCAGTACCCCCTTAAAATAAGTTTCGTCCCAAAACTTAAAACAAGGTATTTAATCAGACGACTTCCATACATAAATTTGTTTATCCTAGTTTCACTAATTTTTAATTTCGTTTTCTAAACCCCTCTAACCCTATTAAAGCGTAACGAAAAATCCGGTCGTTACATTTTGGTTGGTTGTTCTTGTTGATTTGTGACTTGGAAACACTAATTTGTCACATATTTGATTCAGTTATTGAAGTTCTTTTTATTAAAGTCTTCTTGTTTAATAATTGATTATTTCTTCAATAAGTTTATTATTGTCACCATGATGATTGTTGGCTAAGTTTCTTTTGCGATTCTAGGGTGATTGACTGAAAGTTGTGGGAAAGACGATGATAGAATGATCTTAATCCCAGTCGGACCCTGAAAGCTCGAGTCTTTAACCTTAACCCTAGAACATCTCGTTCAGTCAATGAACATCTCGGCCGGGGTGGAACTTGACTGACCGAGGTAACCTTTTCTGATCCGAAGCTGAGAGTTAAGTGTTAGAGTTTGCCAAATCCTATTCTTATTACACCTTTCCTGGTTCAATGCAAGCCTAGTATGAGACTTATCCGGTGATTCCTTTGCTTGTTTACCTAAGATCATAAGCGATAGGTAATAAAGGTTTATCCTTTATTGGGGTTTAAGTGTGCTTCCATTCCAATCTTCAAAATTAGTCTGTGACTTACTCGGTAAAGGTTGATTTTATCCACTTGGTTGGTGTGTTAGTTTGAGGTTTTAGTTCTTTACCTTAGTTCTTTGCGACTTACCCGGTAATAGGAATTTCGGTTTGGGATAGTGAGTAGAGAGACTTACCCGGTGATTTATTCCCATATTAGAAACACCTTCGCTTTGCAAAATCTCAGATTTGTCCACTATATCCTTAGATCTTTAGTTTGAACCACAACTGGATGTCTTGATCTCTAGAATCCGCATTCCTCCTTCTTTGACTTATATCATCTTTGATTGCTTTAATTTCTTTTGGTACTTGCATTACTTGACAACCGGTTTTGTGCTTGGTTTCGCCTAAGTCCCTGTGTTCGACCCCTGGAATTTCTTTCTTTTATTACAATTAACCCGTACACTGCGGGTTCGCATCCTTGTTTAAGCATATTTTCTCGGTTATAAATTTAAAGCTTGCACACACCTTTTGGAGCGAACAAGTTTTTGGCGCCGTTGCCGGGGACTTGGTTTAGATCAAGCCGGTTGCGGTTGTCTTTTAGGGCAATTGCCCTTGTTGTTACTAACCACTCTACTTGAGTGCTTTCACAAGATCTTTTTCTTAGGTTTATGCGAAGAACCCGTGCTGGGAAGGAAATAGTTCCTTACGATCCCGAACCAGAAAAGACATACAAACGACGTTTGAAAGAAGAAAAGATGGCCAACCAAGACGATCGCGATCTTGAGGCCGAATTGAAGGAGGCACTGGAATAACTACGCCTCAGTAAGGGAGAACTGCGGCTGGAAAAGGAAGAAACACGCGCAAGAACGGAGGCGATCGAAGCAGATATGGCAGCTTTACGGGACCAATATCTACCTCGACCGAATCCAGATCCTCGACCGAGGCAGGACCCAGTTCCAGACCCTCGACCGAGGCAGGATCTAGTTCCAGAAGCACCGGAAGAGGTACACCCACCTCGGATACCCATCCGAGATGTTCTTGCTGCTGGAATTCCACAAACCCTAGGATAGAGGATGGACCCTAATCAGCAAGTGAGGCGTCCAGGAGTCAACCTAGGTGATCTAGCTGAAAGTAATTATGAACTTCGACCGCAAGTTCTTACCATGATCCAACAATGTCAATTTGGAGGTTCGGAGAGGGAGTCTCCGCACCAACATTTGCAAAATTATGAGATTCTGATGGAGACATTGAGGCCATCAAGGTATGATAACAACAACTACAAGCTACGTCCTTTCTATTTCTCTTTCAAAGACAAAGCGCTTGCATGGTATCAATCTCTTCCCGACTGAAAGATCAACACTTGGGAAGAGATGACGACGGAGTTCCTAGCTAAATTCTTTCCCCCATCTAAAACCGCCGAGTTGAGGGGAATAATAATGCTTGTATTATGAAGAATAAGGAAAGTTTGTCCAAGTCATGGGAGAGATTCAAGGATCTTTTGTTGGATTTCCCACATCATGGACTTCCGAAGATCGAGTTGCTTGAGATCTACTTCAAGGGACTAAATGGAGATGCTCAATTAAATCTCCAGTTACTTTCTGACGGCACATTCATGGGCATGCCGATAGACGAAGCTTGGGAGTTCATTGAAAAACAAGCTTTGCACATGAAGAAATACTCCCACCAAGTAACCGATCATAGAGCGAGGAGAGTTAGCTTCCAAGACACTTCATCAAATGGAGCTCAACTCACCTCGCTTAGCAACGAAGTCAAGCAATTAAAGGAGCTTTTACTAGCTCAAACGAACAAGCAAGATGGAGAGTACCAAGGAAGGAACAACTATCAAGGACCAAGGAACAACAACAACAATAGAAACTCCAACAATAGAAACAACAACAACAACAATAGAATCAACAACAATTGGAGGTCTAATCAACAAGTTCCCGGTAACTCTCATTCTCATAACACTTATAACCCCTCCTCTTTTTCTTCCATTCCATTGAAAAGCCAGGAGTCTGGACCAAGTTCGTCCCAGCCAGCGAAGAAAGATGCAGTGCTGGATGAAATTTTGGTCAAGCTCAAATCTATGGAGACGTCCATGAGTTCATTTTTGAAGGAACAAAAAGCCTTAGAGCAACAATTCTACAATAAGGCGAATGAAGCGCCAAGAGATTCAAGGAAGCTCCCAACAAGAACAGAGAGAAACCTTAATGGACAAGTCATGACAATAACAACGAGAAGTGGACTGAAGACTGCAGATCCATCGCCTCGGTCGATGCTAGATCAGACGAAGAACACCTCGGTCCAGGTACAGTCGAAGAACACTTCGGCCGAGGTACCAACCGAGGTGGAGCCTCAGAAAGTGGAAGGGAAATCTGAAGTTTATGTTCCACCTCCTGCCTATAAACCACCACTTCCATTCCCCCAGTCAAGGGCCAAAGCACATCTAGACAAGCACTTTGGTAAGTTCCTTGACTTGATGAATAAGCTACATATTAACATCCCTTTCGTTGATGCTATTCTTGGGATGCCCGCCTCTAGGAAGTTCTTAAAAGAGATTCTATCAAGGAAAAGGAAGCTGGAAGATTTTGGTGAAGGATGACATCTAAATCCTCGGAGCTCATTCAAATCATGAAGGAGAAGATGCCGCCCAAGTTAAGAGATCCCGGCTCATTTTGCATTCCCATTCAAGTTGGGGACGTCACTTGTGAGGCATTATGTGATCTAGGAGCCAGCGTGAGCATCATCCCGCTGGAGCTATGCGTGAAGATCGGACTTGGAGAGCCCAAGCCGGTGAAGATAAGGCTATACATGGCGGACCGCTCCATTACCCACCCCGTGGGCATTTTGGAAGACGTTTCGGTTAAGTTAGGTAACTTCTATTTACCTATAGACTTTGTTGTGCTTGATATTCCCGCAGATTACCCCGTTCCTATCATTCTCGGGAGACCATTTTTAGCAACTTCGGCTTGCAATGTGGATTGTAAGAACGCCAAGTTGAAATTCAACATTGGCGGAGATCAAGTTGAGTTTTCATTGCTTGCTCCAATGAAAGGAGAGCCGCTGGAAAATGAATCTTCAACATCGACGATGAAGAAGAATCAAGAGAATTGGTGAGCTCTATCCTTATTAATTACCCTCTTGAAAAAGTTATTAATTTTAGCTTAATGGTGAAAGGTATAGATGCTTCTTGTGATGCAGATATACGGAGCTTCAAGGCATTGGAAGAAGATCCAGGAGCTAAGATTGAAAAACTAATCCAGGAGAAGAGAATCTACAGTTTCGCTCCCAGTTACAGTACCTCGACCGAGGCGCTTTCTGGACCAAGCGAGGTGTTCTTATCTGAGGAACATCTTGGTCACCCACCTCGGGCACCGACCGAGACAGCAAGCGAGATGCCTTTAACTGAGAATAACAAACTTCTTACTCCCTTTTCTGAAACTCATTCGCAGTTGGTGGACCACTTTCTCCACCAAGCTTCTGATACTAAAGAACCTTGGCATGCTGATATTGTTAATTATCTTGTTTTCCAAGAAATACCGCCCGGATTGACGTACGCTCAAAGGAAGAAATTCTTTAAAGATGTACGCCACTACTATTGGGATGAATCTCTACCGTTTAAGAGAGGTCCAGATGGGATGCTTTGAAGATGCATTCCGGAAGATGAAGTCACTAGTGTCATACAACATTGCCACTCGCTTCCTTGTGGAGGACATACTAGCGCTCACAAAACGTGCGCTAAGGTATTACATTCCGGTTTCTTTTGGCCTACATTATTTAAGGATGTGCAAACGTTTGTTGTTTCTTGTGATGCATGCCAAAGATTAGGGAACTTATCTAGAAGGAACGAGATGCCATTGAATAACATCTAGGAGGTTGAGATTTTCGATGTATGGGGGGTTGATTTCATGGGACCTTTCCCATCATCTGGAGGAAACCTCTATATTCTCTTAGTTGTTGACTACGTCTCTAGATGGGTGAAAGCCATTGCCTCCCCAACTAATGACACCAAGGTGGTTGTGAAGTTCTTTAATCGGACTATCTTCCCACGTTTTGGGACACCACGTATCATCATCAGCGATGGAGGGACACATTTCATCAACCGGAAGTTTAAGGCACTTCTATCGAAGTATGGGGTGACCCACAAGGTAGCAACCCTTACCACCCTCAAACTAGTGGACAGGTCGAAATCTCAAATAGAGAAATCAAAGCAATCTTGGAGAAGACCGTCTCTAGAACGAGGAAGGATTGGTCTATAAAGTTAGACGACGCTCTTTGGGCTTATAGGACCGCATTCAAGATCCCCATAGGTACCACCCCTTATAATTTGGTATATGGAAGTCTTGTCATCTACCCGTTGAGCTAGAGCACAAGGCGTATTGGGCAATCAAGTGGCTCAATTTCGACATCAAAGAAGCCGGAGATAAGAGGCTATTGGATATCAAAGAGTTGGAAGAATTGCGCTTAAACTCTTATGAGAATGCCAAGATCTACAAGGAAAGAACGAAGAGATGGCATGACAAGCGTATCGTTCCTAAGGAGTTCAAAGAAGGAGATCTAGTTCTACTCTTCAACTCCCGCCTCCGCCTCTTTCCAAGTAAGCAGAAATCTAGATGGATAGGACCTTACGTTGTTAAAACTGTTTTTCCCCATGGTGCAGTAGAGATTTGGGGTGAGACAAGCGGAAGCTTTAAGGTCAACGGCCATAGATTGAAGATTTACCGGCCGCAAGTTCCGGAGGAGGAGATTGCTACCTTACATCTTATTTAGGGATGACGTATGGTCCAGCTAGCGACCTTAAACCAAGCGCTTCTTGGGAGGCAACCCAAGGTATTGCTTTCTTTTCCCCTTCTAGTCTTGTTTTAGATAGTTTGCTTTGTTTAACACACACAAGAACAGCCTAGCAGGGATTCACAACTTTTCAATCACAACTCTCCTTTTGATTGAATAGAAATGATAAAATGCAAACTTCATAAATAAAGTCACAAGTATCTCACAATATTGTGGAAATCAAATTCACATTAAGCTACCTAATTGATAGCATGTGATATAGTCTATGTTTTGAGACCGGTTTAGACGTTTTATCTTTATAAATCTGCATGTATGAGCATACTTTCTGTGATTATATTGCCATTTCATCTACCTTTGCAGGAATCAGGGTCTACACCTAGTTTCGTTGTAATCGTAGGTAAAACGGCACGCTTTGGACCAAAATAGAGCTAAAGGAGCTAAGGAGTCATTGGAGCTACATTTTGGAGCTTAAGGAGGAACCCATGAAGCATGGAAATGGATTAAAGATTCACTTTGGACCAGATTTGAGAGATTTCACATTCAGTCCAGAGTCACCTCGGTCAGCTACAGTACCACCTCGACCGAGGTGATTTTGAGGAGCGCCCCGACCGAGGCAGACACCCTATCGCCGGCGAGGAGATATATTTTATGGCTGAGATCTTTTAATTATGGAAAGAAGATCTAATATTTTTTGGCTGGATTTCTGGAAGGAAGAAAATATATTCAGCTTATTTATTTGGATATATTTTATAGGAAAATATTTTTTAAGATATTTTATCTTTGGAAGATAATTTTCCCATATAAGGGTTGGATTTTCCACAAATTCAATCCATGCTTAGACGTGCTGAGACAGCCGCTGCATCGAAGTTCTGTGATTGCAAAAGATTTCCCTTCGGAGTTGAAGGAAGAAGGAAGATTTCCTTGTTGAAGATAGCCTTTGAAGGAGTTTTGTGAGATTTCTCTAGGATACTTTTGGTTACTTTTGGTTGGTTGTTCTTGTTGATTTGTGACTTGAAAACACTGATTTGTCACATATTTGATTCAGTTATTGAAGTTCTTTTTATTAAAGTCTTCTTGTTTAATAATTGATTCTTTCTTCAATAAGTTTATTATTGTCACCATGATGATTGTTGGCTAAGTTTCTTTTGCGATTCTAGGGTGATTGACTGAAAGTTGTGGGAAAGACGATGATAGAATGATCTTAATCCTAGCCGGACCCTGAAAGCTCGAGTCTTTAACCTTAACCCTAGAACATCTCGTTCAGTCGATGAACATCTCAGCCGGGGTGGAACTTGACTGACCGAGGTAACCTTTTCAAATCAAAAGCTGAGAGTTAAGTTTTAGAGTTTGCCAAATCCTATTCTTATTACACCTTTCCTGGTTCAATGCAAGCATAGGATGAGACTTACCCGGTGATTCCTTTGCTTGTTTACCTAAGATCATAAGAGATAGGTAATAAAGGTTTATCCTTTATTGGGGTTTGAGTGTGCTTCCATTCCAATCTTGAGAATTAGCCTTAGACTTACCCGATAAAGGTTGATTCTATCCACTTGGTTGATGTGTTAGTTTGAGGTTTTAGTTCTTTACCTTAGTTCCTTGCGACTTACCCGGTAATAGGAATTTCGGTTTGGGATAGTGAGTAGAGAGACTTACCCGGTGATCTATTCCCATCTTAGAAACACCTTCCCTTTGCAAAATCTTAGCTTTGTCCGCTATATCCTTAGATCTTGAGTTTAAACCACAACTGGATGTCTTGATCTCTAGAATCCGCATTCCTCCTTATTTGACTTATATCATCTTTGATTGTTTTAATTGCTTTTGTTACTTGTATTACTTGACAATCGGTTCTGTGCTTGGTTTCGCCTAAGTCCCTGTGTTCGACCCCTGTAATTTCTTGCTTTTATTACAATTGACAAAGTACACTGCGGGTTCGCATCCTTGTTTAAGCATATTTCCTCGGTTATAAATTTAAAGCTTGCACACACCTTTTGGAGCGAACACTAATAATCCCCCCCTCTAAGGATATTTATAGGGAAGATTATCCAACAAAAGATAGGAAATATATTTTTAAATGATAATCTAGGAAATATATCATTTTAAGATAATCTAAAAATAATTCCAAAGATAGGATCAAAAACTAACAATTATCTTAAAGAAAGTTTGAGATCTTTTAAGGTAATAAAATTAAATATAGTTGTCAAAATTAAAAGATCTAGGCCGCATCTTCAAGCACGCATCAGAGACCAAATCCCGGGTGAAGATCTATGCCAAGATTTTGGGTTGTTGACCTAGATTTTGCATGTGCCATGGAATCTTCCACTCTATCGATTCCTCCCATGTATGCAGCTTGTAAGCAACCTTTTCTTGAGTTTCTCTTGCTCATAGGTTAATGAATGGTCCATGTGATGTAGGTGTAGATGGTATCAAGGATGGTCCAACATCATACTCCCCTTATTGAAAATGATTCGACATTGAGTCATAGATTTGCATATCACTAATCACACAATGAATCAAGTATGATAGCATTTGGACTTGATCAACTTCATGGGATGAAGACACTAACTTTTTCTTCCTCATCCGTTCCTTCTCGATATGTACATCAACTCGTACATTCCTTGATACAAACGGATTCGGATTTCCTAACGGTTCATACTCCAAGTTACTTGGATCCCCTGGAAGGTCTCTAGAACTTTGGAGTATTCGAGGGCTGAAAATTTTCATTATATTGTACTACAGTTGCATATCTCGGATGATCTCCTCAAATCTCGGGCGAAATTTCTTGTCCGGGGTCGAGATTTTCACTATGATTCCATTCATCGTCTCGGATGATGAAAACTGAATGTATTCTTGGAGCTTTACTTCTCCTAGCTGCAACCAAACTGAATCTCTTGGTTCAAATGACACTTCGTTACGGATTTGAGGATTCTTTCCGCAACTACTTCTTGTTCTTCCTCTAGCTTTGCACATGATTCCTTATTGACCTTTTTGACAATGACCTCCTTTTTTCCTGCAATCACAATTACTCGCTCCACTAAAGGTAACCATATAAGATCAAAGAAAGTCATGGAGAATAACTTAATCATAAAATCATCATAGTTAAGCTAGATATGGATTATCATTCCTAGAGTAAGCAATTCTCCTTATAAAACTCTCTCTCAAGGCTAGAAAGAAACTTTGAAGGGATGGGGTGAGATCTTATAGATTGTAATCTACAATAGTAGACAATCTCGGGTAAGAATCTCAGCTGAGATTTGTAAAATTTGGTGGAGATCTTCTTTGGAATGAATTCTTGCCTTCCTATGCCGAGGTTCTTGTAACACCCGGTTCTTTAGAGGCTCCTTTAGGGTTGCCTTCGGATAGGTTACATGGGGGGGGGGGGGGGGGGGGGTTGCCACAGTGGGCCGCAGGTGCGCCGCCGTGGGGGTGACCACTATTTCCCGCGGGTGCGGGTGAACAGTGGGGCGCGTCTTTTTCGGTTCTGTAACCATCGTATGTTACGGTTTCTTCTTTTTAATCCCGAACCCTTACTTAATCTTTGCCTTAAACTTCATCTTCTGTTATCTCAGAAGCTCTTGATTTCCTTGGCGATTTACGTAAGTGTTTCTCTCCTCTTACCCTTTTCTTCTTTCCTTCCTTCAGTGATTCCTTCTTCTTCCTTTCTTCACCCTCTCTCTCTCTTGATTCCGTCATCGGTTGAGGATACACCTTTCATCTCAGTTAGGATGCAGTAGAATCACATGAAGGAACCTTCGTTGAAGGTTGCCAAAGAAGCAGTTGTCTCCATTGATCTCCATTGAAGAGTAAGGGTAGGTTGTTCCCCCTTTTCTTTCCTTAGAGAATTGAGTGGCCACTCTAGTGCCTGACTTGGTTTGTAAAGAAGTACAAGAAGTGCTAAGAGTAGAGGAGAGGAATCTTGCACAAAGAAGGAGAAGACAAAGAACATAGTCGCCATTCCCGCGACCGCGCTTCACCGCCCCCGCGCCTTTCATCTACCGTGGGTGCGGCCTATGGGATCTTTATGCCTCCACACCTCTTCACCTCCGTGGCCACAATTTTCCTTTAGTGGGACTCTTAAGTCGTTCTTGTGACTTACGAGCGTTCTCTTGGTATGTTGTCCCTCCTTCTGTGTACCCTTTGATCATGTTGTAGCATCATGATTGATGGCCTAGCAGATCTAGAGCGTATCCTATGTATAAGGCTAGGGTTTAGTTGTTTGTGAGTTACATTGAGTTATGCATAAGGTAAGAAACTGCAGATGCAGTTTCATTTTGACGTGGGTTGATTTTGGTACCTTATGATGACATGAATTATGACCTATATTTAGGCATGCATTTAAGTAGATTTTCCCGTTATTTTCATGCATAAGACATATATTCATATTAATTATGTTGTTATTCACCTACCTTGCGAGAATAGAGGTCTACACATAGTTTTGTTGCAATTGTATGGAATATGGTACATTTTGGACCAAAAGGGAGCATGAAAGTGCAAGGAGTCAAAATGATAGCAATTAGACTACATTGGAGCATAAAAAGGAGAAAAGAAAGTCAAGAACATGCATCCAGAGTGAACTCTGATACCCCAAAGTGAACTTTGATACCTCGGAGCGGGCTCTGATACCACCTCGACCGAGATGGTCCAAGGTCAACCGAGATGGACATGACAGGGAGTCACCTCGACCCACATCTCGACCGAGATGTTTGCGTTGGGCTCTGATACCGCTAGAGTGGACTTTGTTACCAACGGGCTCAACATTCTTTTTCGGCCCAAAGTTTTAGTGTTTATCTTTAAGTTGCAGTCTATCTTTAAGCTAGGGTTTATCTTTAAGTTGTGATCTATCTTTAAGGCCCAAGGCTTGTACAACCCTAATTTTTATCTCCCTATAAATATATCTTAGCCTTCAACATTGAGACGGACTCCCCACTGACGTGGATTGACGCCCACGGAAGTTGGCTTTCGAACCCTGACGGTTGACGACTGATTATTGGAAGGAAGATTGAAGAAAGTATTATTTGGAGTTCAAGGAAGAAGGGAAGAGATTTGTATGGCTTTCTTTGAAGTTGATAGTTAATTGTTGTCATCCTTTTGGAATACATTTTGATACGCTGTTGGTTTGTTTGCTTGATTGATTATTGGAAACCTTTGTTGGTTGTTTTATTCCCTTTCTTTGACATCTTGATTTCATATATGATTATTGATTTGAACATGATGATTGTTGGCTGAAACCCTTACGATTCTAGGGTGATTAGTTGAAGGTTGTGGTATAGATGATGAAAGATTGAGTGGACCTTGAAATCTTGAGATAACTCTAAACCGAAACCCGCCTCGGGCTGTTCATTGAGCATCTCGACCGAAATTAATGTAGAATAGCACGAGAGGAACCACTGTTTTACAGATCTTGCGTTTAGGTTATAGTTTGCCAAATCCTATCCTTGTTCCACCTTTCCTGGTTTACATGCAAGCCTACGATGAGACCTACCCGGTGATTCCTTTGCTTGATTACCAATGATGATGAGAGTTAGGTAATAAAGGTTTATCCTTTATTAGGGTATGAGTGTGCCTTCATCCTACCTTTGAGAGTTAACCTGAGACTTACCCGGTGATGGTTAGTTCTATACCCTTAGGTGAGTGTGTTTGTTTGAGTACTCTTACCTTTCCTTAGTTCCTTGAGAATTACCCGGTGATAGGAGCTTTGGTTAGGGAAAACAGATAGTGAGACTTCCCCCGTAATCTATCCCATAGTTGAAACACCTTCTCTCACCAAACCTTAGCTTTGTCAACGTTATCATTAAAAATCTTGAGTCAAAACCGCAACTGGATATTATGATCTCTTGAATATGCATTTCCCATCTTGCTATACATCTTGTCTTTTTCTTTTGATTAGTACTATTGCATGCTTCCGAAGTTAGATTGCTTTATTGTGATTATTCTCACCGATTCCCTGAGATCAACTCCGGAATATGAGTCCTTACTACGATAGATTTGTACATTGTGGGTTCGCTTATCGTTAGGTCTATTATTCAGGATATAAATTTAAAGCTTTGTTTGCACACACCTCTTAGAGCGAACACCTTGCCTTGATTTATCTCAGGCGTTGAGGAGTTGATTACAAATCGGGTTTGTGTGGATAGCTGAGCGTATTCTATAGGTAAGTCCTTAGGACTTGCTTAGCTTCTATGATGTATTGGCAAATGCTTGAGTGGTGTATGTTTATGTGCAGTGGCATATTGTTGCTTTTATTATTACCAACTTATTATTTGGCCCACGGGTAACGGGCGGTGATCACTTGTCCAGTTCTTCCGAGGGAGTTAGGGAGGTGCTTTGCCACTAGGCCAGACTTGGTATATGGGGAGGGTACCGAACCACTTCATTGTGTATACAGGGAGGTGCGCTGAACCACTCCAGCTAAATTAAAGACAAAAGGCGAGAGTTGAAGACTTCTCGTGTCACACTTATAAATGAATAATGTAAATGACTTAATAAAGATAATAAAAAGGAGTTCTATGATAGCATGATATGTGTTTAACTATTGCTTTATATGTGATTGTGCTTTGGTGTTCTCCTCTTTTATATGGTTAGCTAACGGTTTATCCGTGCTGTTAGATGCCTTGTAGGATAGAATGGCTGCCGAGTGAGCTGAAGAAGGTGGTCAGCCGGGGTTCCCGTACGTGATAAGACCGGTGTGGGTTTTATGTGTTTCTATTATAGTTGACTCTGACGGTTTCTTTTGCGGTTTACGTTTATGAATTTTGTACCTCGGCTGAGAGTCTGTTTATCTACTTAACATTGCATATTTCAGTATTGGAATTTCAGCATTTTATCGTTTGTGTCTTGTTGTAAGATCCAATAATACTACTGTCGAGCTAGATTTGAGATCCATTGTGAGGTCCGAACCCGTAGCTCCCCGAGTATGAGATTTGGGGTGTTATAATATGGTATTAGAGCTTTGGGTTGACGACAATGGCACTAGAAATCTTCTAAAAGGTCGAATGATTAAAAACAGAACCACCAACACATCCGCAGATCTCGGCAGCATAGTTGTTAGCTTGGCCTTTGCATGATAGTTTATTGGACTTGTGTGATAGTTATGTATACGTTAGCTGGGCCTGATTAGAGGATATGTTTCTCATGTAGATGGAACGCACTAGGACAGGGACAACTGCGAGACGGGGAAGAGGTGTCCACCCCTCCCTTCAGCTGGACGTGGCGGAGCTGATATGACTCCTACTGTCCGAGGTCGAGGATGAGGATGAGGAGGTAGACCTCCGCTAGCGAGAGGTCGGGGGCGTATCCCCCTTGCGGACCCGCTAGCTACGGATCCGCCAGCTGCTGATGTTCTTGCTGAGGATGTTGTTGAGAGTGTTATTCCCGAGGTTAGGGAGGGGAAATTTGCTAGGTCTGGAGCACGGAGTTCACCAACGGCCGAGTCTAGTCAGGTATCTATAGGAGCATCGATGTATAGGGAGTATGTGCAACGGAATGAGGAGGCATACAAGACTAGAGTACAACCCCGACACCACCAATTATTGCGCGATCGATTGAGGTCTCGCAAAGGGTTACCCTGGTTATAGCTTCACTAGAGAGGGTTGCATAGGTGATAGTTGCTGAAGGCGATAGAGGGCGAGATGAGTTGAGATCGCTGAGACCGGACTCCTGGTTGAAGGCTTTCGACGAGCTACGTGCACCCACTTTCAACGGGAAAGTCGGGCTAGAGGTGGAGCATTGGATAGGCCACGTGGAGTCTTCATTAGAGTCGATCCGTTGCCCCGAGGATCGACGGGTGGAGCTAGTATAGACTTTATTCCGAGATCAGGCACATTACTGGTGGAGGACGGTCCGGAGCGGAGTTACCTTGCCCTACATCACCAAGGAGAGATAAAGTGCAAGATTTATTAGAGGTTGGGTTCAAGGAAGTCTCAGTGGTGGAGGCGATCAGGAGGTTTAGAGAGGAGTTGACACTGCCGGGTCCAACCACACCTCTGGTGGACCAGCACGTGTACTTGTTCTCATGGAGGTTGAGGGAGCCCACCTGTGCTTATCTTGCGGGTTTTTGCTGTGACTCCCTAGCGGATTACCAGGACTGAGCTTTTGTGTATGAGAGGGACCGACCAGGTCACAGGAGGGATGCACAGTCAGGCGGACTTGAGAAGAGGCAGAAGACCGGACATTGTTCGCCTCGAAGTGTGCGTGAAATAAGCTTTAAATTTATGAAACTAGAATTAAGAAAGCGAACCCGCAGTGTACGGATCGGCGTAGTAAAGCAAGAATTCCAGAGTGTCGAACTCAGGGATTTGGGGGGAACAAATTCAGTTCACAAATCGTCAAGCAAGTAAATGTAATAAGCTTTGCAAATATTGGGGAAAATAGCAACCCTAAAGATCCAGATATCCAATTGTGGCAATCGATTCAAGACATACTATAGATATAAGGACAGAGTTAAGAGTTGCAAAGGTATGCTAACGTAAAGAAATGTACGGTGAAGTTCCAAAACTTTATATGACTTATCTAAGGACACTCTCTATAAAGGTTGTTGAGGCTTCAGTATAGAAAGGATTTAAAGACAAGAATTAATCTCAAATACCCAAACTTGTAACTCAAGGATCAAAATTAACTAAAACGATTAAGGTTGTGACACTCGAAATCGAAATAGAGGGTGATGAGTCTCACTACTACCTAGAAAAGGGCAAGCCAAAACGAGATTAAAGCTAATCTTTAACCTTGGATCAAAGTAAAAGCAAAGTTCGTAAACTAGGGTAAATCACGGGCAGATCTTGAGTTCCACGGCCGTGGAAGTCCAAGAACAGACCGTGATCTTGGTTCGTCGACGAGATCTCTCTAACTCTCAGGGTCCAATCAATTTACGATCGATATATCATCATCTAAGCACAACTATTAACCCTTCACCTTAGAATTGCTAAAGGGTTTTAGCCAATAATCATTGTCATGATATCAAAACTAAATTTAAGAAGAATGAAAGATGAAAACCCTCGAAAACTCAAATATAAATCAAAGTCAATCTCAAATCCAAAACACAAATCGGAATATTCAATGGATTCGGAATATAACAGAAAACTTCACAAGATCTAAGACAAGTATGAAGAACGGGATGTCAATCCGTCTTCAATATCAAAACCTAAGAAAGGGGCACAACATCTGCCACACACGATCTTCGGGAATTCATATTGTCGGTGCTTCCGCAATGTTCCTCGCGAAACCCTAAGGTTAACTCTCCCAAAGCAAGGTTGTCCAAAAGCCTAAAGACCGTCCCCCAAAAACTCTCTCCTCCCGCCATTTTATAAGACGGGGAAAAATAACCGTCCCGGCCCATCACGTAAATGATGTGGCAATAATTGGTTCGTCAAAATATCGCCTAAATCACGGTCTCAAGGGACACGACCGTGGCTACGGCGTAGAGTTGGGTTACGGTGTCTCTCATCTTCCACGACCGTACTTTAGGCTGTGTAACTCTCTGGAATGCTCCACGCTCATGATGCCAAGATCCACGGCCGTGGTTTAGGGCGTGGACTCTTCTACGGCCGTATTTTAGGGCGTGGAAGTGTTAATTGCTTGTGGTTTCCTTTGTGTCATGCCACTCTCCAACTTAACATCTTCTTTGGCTTCCTTGATGTGTTCCTAATCCATGGGAATGCTCGAATCCTCTCTTACCTCTCTCAAATTGTCCGGTTTCAGCTCTTATTCACCTATAATCAACACAAAGCTAATGTAGACCTCCATATCAAGAATATAGATAAACAAGCTAACAAATGCTTCAATGCCTTATCCATGAACACTATAATGAATGAAAAACAACTAGAATAAGTGCCTAGAATATCGTAATATTTCATGCTAACAAAATACCCCATACTTGCCACTTGCTTGTCCCCAAGCAAGGTCTTTTGAAAGCTTAGAACATAAGTTAGAATGAAATATGAATGCAAACTCAAAAACAAAACATCTTTTATGTAAGTGTGCTTCTAGCCAATACATCATTCTCAAACCTTGCTTTATTCACTCTTGAAACGCTTATATACATAACTAAATAATGTAAAGGTCTAGAACGCGGAAGGGAGGGAAACTTCAATGTAAACATCATAACATTCAAGAATTATCAAAATCAAGCATAAGAAACTTCAATTTAGATCACCAAGTCAAATAACATTCTTTTGATCTTAAGGACTTACAAGTAAGGTCTAGAACGCGAAGGGAGGGAAACTTATAAAGGATGTGGTGCATGAATCCGGGAAAATGGGCAACTAACTCTTTTCTTTTTATTTCGAATTGCACACCATCAACTTTGAGCTTTGCTCTCTTCTTTTTCACATCATTTTTCGACTTTACTTTTGGAGTTATGGACAGCGGTGCACAAAAACCGAAGCCTAGGAGATTGACGTTTCTCAATTTTGAGATGCCTCAAACCCTTGATGCACATACCATAATCCGTTAGGAATATCGCTCAATCCGACTTTGGCAAGACACAAACACCCGGCTATGTGAATGGTGCCGAGTTACTCATCGTCATGATTGAATTCCCCAACCTATTATTTCTATTCTTTGAATGCAAACAATTGCTTTCATGGCCCTCCCACATCAAACATGCCAAAACACAACTCCTCTAAATTCCCGGATAGGTAAGGGAGGCAATTATTTCATTGAGGGGCTAAATGAACAAAGAAAGGAGAAAGAAAGATCGAATTGCCTTAATCATTTCATAAAGAAGTAAAAGAACTCATCATGTGATTTCAACCTCGATTTCTCAATATGATTTAGATAAAACTCTTCACATTATGAAACTTGCAAGAAAGGATAATAAACACATTCAATTCCTTTTCAATTCATTATTCGTTTAGGCATACAATTGTCATCTAAAGTTCAATCCGCAAGTAGGAATTATCATAGAAATCATCTCAACTCTTAGAAGCACAAAACCTTTATAAAATTTTTCAAAATTTTTGCATTTTAATGGATTTTTCAAAAGCTTTTTCATGCAATGCAATAATGAAACGTTATCACAATGAAATGAAACATGCAAAGTGTTCTCGAATCAAGGCAAGCAAAGTGAGTAGAGTTATTACAAACGATAGTCACACCCCACCCCGTACTTGAGACAAACATTGTCCCTAATGTTCATAAAGAAATAAAGAAAAGAAGGAAAAGAAAAATGAACTCACAAGACGGCGGTGGAGCGGGTGAAACTGTCAATCATAAAACCTCGTCACTTGGTGGAGGCGGTGGTTGAAACGGAAAGAAACTGGTGTCGAAGTTCCGCCCAAACTGCTGGCGGTAAATGTCCCTCATCATCCTATCGTGCTCATCGGCTCGTACGTCCCTTGCATCCTGGCGGATCTCCAAATCGCCGACTCTCCTGGAAAGGTCGGTAGCCCAATCCGGCAGCTGCTCATACCACTCCGGTGCCTGGCTGTACCATGCAGGTGCATCTTGTGGGGCCGGCGCTGATGGTGGCTGTGCATACCATGATGGCAGAGCTCCCATCCACTCCGGTTGTGATGCATACCAAGTGGGAGGAGTCTCCATCCATGTCGGTCTCTCACTCACACTAGCGCGGCGAGAGGAAGAAGCACCGGAAGGTCTAGAAGGGCGGGGAGACTGTCGTGGTAGGTCCGGGAAGGTGTCCGGCTGATCCGGAAAGGTACCAAAATCCTGCTCATCACCCCCTCTATCCCCATCAACATCAGCAGCTGGAATCTCATCGGGAATGTAAGGAGGTGCAACTAGCCTATTCGCATGCATAGCAGCGAATGTCTCCTTCCAGTTATGGCGCCCGGCCATAATGGAGTACTCGGGAAGCCACGGAATGCCTCTACCTCCTCTATCCTCCCATGGCATAGGAGCAGTAGGTGGACCTCGGTGCCTAGGGAAGATCAAACCTCTAGTCATAAGGCTCTTGAGACCCAAAGGTCTCGCCGCTATCCTAGTACAAGCGGAGCAGTCAATCCCAAGATGCGTAGCTATGTGGGTCACTATCCCACCATATCCAATGTTTCCAGCCCTCTTGTTCTTAATCTTGCTAATAGTGGAGGCTAAGAGGGTGGCACAATCGGCGGGTCTACCGTGTAGCATGGCGTAGAGAGAAACAGCTCATCGGTCTTAATCTTTTGCGGGGTCTCGGTCCTAGGGAATAGGCACTCGGAAAGGACCCTATGAGCTATCATCAAGGCTAAGTGGTAGATGAGCTTAGCCTTGGTATCAGCCGGTTGCTAGCGGTCCTCGCTAGCGTAAATCATAGCAATCTCCTCCCAAAAATCCTTAGCGTATACACCGCTAGGGAAACGACCATTGAAGGTCTCATGGAACCCAAAGAAGACTCCGAACTGTTGGATGGAGAACTCATAGTCCGTCTCCATCAATCTAAAGGACACCGTCCTATCTACATTGCTATGCTCGAAGGATATAACAAACTCCCTCGTAATCTCCTCATAAGCATCTGCTCTAATAGCGGAGAAAACAATAAATCCGGCTCTATCCAAGAGCCATGTCAAATTAATAACCACATTAAGTGGCTCTAACTCCTCAAGCAAGAGGTATCTAGGTCCAATGACCGGTCTCTCCTCGATCTTTTCTAAAGCATCGAGATAGTTGGGGGGAATGGTGGGGATTCTAGGGCGTAGAGGTGATGGTTCACTAGGAGGGTTATGGGAAGAGGAGAAACTATCACCCTCTCTCTTCTTTTTCTTTCCTGCACTTCGTGTGAACATTTTCCCCAAATCTAGAAAAAACCACGGTCTGTTCTAAGCTTTCCACGGCCGTGGAAGTTCCAGAGACAGTGATTCATCTCAGAAAATCTCAAATCTAAATCAAATCAACATCAAACTCAGCAGAACCTGTCCTATACTAATTCCAATGTCAATCCTATGCAAATGTTCTAAGTTCTTGCGGAAATTTAACCCAAATTGACAAAGGAGAGAAGAACAGTAAAAACCTAGGTTTTTGGATTTTTGAATCCAAATTCCGCTTTCTTGATGGATTGTTCGCTTGTTTTGTCGATTGGATCTTGTAGAGGGATGAATTTGCTCCACTATTGCACCAAGAATCGTTCGAAACGATTACCGAATGAAGATTTGCGAGAAGGGGATAATTTTCGGAGTTTAGGGCGTGGAAAGGGGCGTGAAAGAGGGGTTTTGTCGTGTTTTTGTGAAGGAAGGTGGTTTATATAGTGTCCGTAAAATTTTTTGAAAATCACGGTCACTCGGGGGTTTCCACGTCCGTGGAATTGTACGGACCCGTGGTTTTTTGGTGATTTTTCTCAGATTTGGAAGAATTACGGTCACTATAGCCTCCACGACCCTAGTTTAGGGCGTGGAACTCTCTGTAATGTGCCAAAATCCGAGTTTCGTCAATTTCCTCACACTTTTTCCTTTCCATTGCCTATTCTCTTGCTCCTAAATCCAAAAACACAACATACCAGGAGGTATCGAGGGCAAAACAAAACGAAAAATGTCTAAACTAATCTATTCTAAGAATGAAAAACAAAAGCATAAGTGCAATACCTTGGGTTGCCTCCCAAGAAGCGCTTGTTTAAGGTCCGTAGCTAGACCGTACTTGCACCTATTCGAGTGCGGTAGGCGCGAACTCCTCAGCTTGGAGTTCCGGTGAGTACTTCTTGAGTCGTTGACCGTTCACCTTGAAGCTTCCGCCCTTTTCACCCCATACTTCAACTGCACCATGGGGAAAACATGTTTGATTAGATAAGGTCCAGTCCAACGAGATTTAAGCTTACCTGAAAAGAGCCGAAGTTTCGAATTGAAGAGGAGAACTTGATCTCCTTCTTTGAGGTCCTTTGGAATGATATTCTTATCATGCCAAAGCTTCGCTCTCTCTTTGTAGATCTTGGCGTTTTCGTAGGCGTTTAAGCGAAGTTCTTCAAGCTCGTTAAGGTGTAAGAGGCGCTTCTCGCCCGCTTCCTTTATGCTGAAGTTCAACCACTTCACCGCCCAATACGCCTTATGTTCCAGCTCTACCGGTAAGTGACAAGACTTCCCATACACAAGGTTGTATGGTGTTGTTCCTATGGGAGTCTTGTATGCAGTCCGGTATGCCCACAATGCATCATCCAGCTTCAAGGACCAATCTTTCCTTGTCCTCAAAACTGTTTTCTCTAGGATTCCTTTAATCTCCCGGTTCGAAATCTCCACTTGTCCACTCGTTTGTGGATGGTAAGGGGTGGCGATCTTGTGAGTCACCCCATACTTAGCTAGTAGGGCTTTGAATCGTCGGGCAATGAAGTGAGAGCCTCCATCACTAATGATAGTCCGTGGTGTCCCAAATCGTGGGAAAATAGTCTTGTTAAAGAACTTAACCACAACCATGGCATCATTAGTACGAGAGGCAATTGCTTCAACCCATCTCGAAACATAATCTACAGTTAAAAGTATGTATTGGTTTTCACAAGATGATGGAAAAGGTCCCATGAAGTCTACTCTCAAACGTCAAAGATCTCTACCTCCTGAATGTTGTTAAGAGGCATTTCGTTCCTCCTAGATATATTCCCTGTTCTTTGACAAGCATCGTAGCAGGAAACAAAGGTTTGCACATCTTTAAATAAAGTAGGCCAAAAGAATCCAAATTGCAATACCTTAGCGCTAGTCTTGTTTGAACTAGCGTGTCCTCCACAAGGTAGTGAATGACAATGACGGATAACACTTTGCATCTCGTCTTCCGGCACACATCGTCGAATGATGCCGTCAGGACCTCTCTTAAACAGGAGAGGTTCATTCCAAAAGTATTCCCGGATATCCTTAAAGAACTTCTTCCTTTGTGCATAGGATAGTCCGGGTGGTAATTCCTTGCAAACCAAATAGTTAACAAAATCAGCAAACCATGGTTCGTTACCTTTAGTAATCTTGTCGATGCACTCCTCTATGATGTGTAAATGCTCGTCTGGAAAGGAGTCATCTATGGGTAGATTGTCGTCCTCTAGATGTGGTAGACGACTCAAATGATCCGCAACAGAATTTTCCAAACCCTTCTTGTCATGGATCTCTAGATCGAATTCTTGTAAGAGAAGAATCCATCTAATCAGCCTTGGTTTTGCATCTTTCTTTGCAAGTAGATACCGGATCGCAGCTTGATCCGTGTATACAATCACCTTTGCACCTACAAGATAAGAACAAAACTTTTCAAATGCATATACAATACCTAGAAATTCTTTTTCGGTAGTGGCATAGTTAAGCTGCGCTTCATCTAGCGTCTTGCTAGCATAGTAGATAGCGTGGGTTCGTCCTTCCTTCTTTTGCCCAAGCACAACTCCTATAGCTACGTCACTTGCATCACACATAATCTCGAATGGAAGATTCCAATCCGGAGGTTGAATGATCGGGGCTGAGATTAGTGCTTCTCGAATCTTATGAAACACATCTAAGCACTCCTGCGAGAAATCAAAAACTGCATCCTTCATCAATAGATTAGTAAGCGGTTTTGATATCTTAGAGAAATCCTTTATAAAACGTCTATAAAATCCAGCATGTCCTAGAAAGCTTCTTATCCCCTTCACCAAAGATGGAGGAGACTTTTCTATAGTCTCTATCTTAGCCTTATCTACTTCAATACCTCTACTAGAGATCAAATGTCCTAATACAACACCTTCTTTCACCATAAATTGACACTTCTCCTAATTAAGAACTAGGTTAGTGTCTTCACATCTTTGTAGCACAAGAGAAAGGTTAGAAAGACAATTATCGAAAGAGGAACCATAAACAGAAAAATCATCCATGAAAACCTCCATGATCTCCTCTATGTACTCCGAGAAGATAGCCATCATGCACCTTTGAAAGGTGGCTGGGGCATTGCAAAGCCCTAACGGCATTCTCCTATAAGCAAACGTACCCCACGGGCACGTGAATGTGGTCTTCTCTTGATCGTCCGGATGTATCGGGATCTGAAAGAAACCACTATAACCGTCAAGATAATAGAAATGTGAGTGTTGTGCTAACCTCTCAAGCATTTGATCGATGAATGGTAATGGGAAGTGATCCTTCCTCGTTGCATTGTTCAGCTTGCGGTAGTCTATGCACATCCTCCATCCCGTCACGGTTTGTGTAGGAATGAGCTCATTGTTCTTGTTGGTGATGACCGTCATTCCTCCCTTCTTTGGAACAACCTGTACGAGACTCACCCACTTGCTATTAGAGATAGGGTAGATGATACATGCATCAAGTAGTTTAAGAATTTCCTTCTTGACAACCTCCTTCATGGTCGGATTTAACCGCCGTTGAGGTTGTCGCGAAGTTCTAAAATCTTCTTCCATTAGGATCTTATGCATGCATAGTGAAGGTTTGATTCCTACTAGATCCTCTATAGTGTAACCTAAGGCTTTCCTATGTTTCTTTAGAACAACCACAAGCTTACTATGTTCATCTTCACTTAGATCGGAACTAACAATTACCGGAAAGGTAGAATTAGATCCTAGAAATGCGTACCTTAGATGTGCGGGAAGTGGCTTCAATTTCACCACTATTGGAGTCTCTAATGGCTCTTGAGGAGTGTCCAATGCTTCCTTAGAAGTTTCTAAGGGTATAGAAGTTGTTGGAGAAGAATCAAGAGAAGTGGTAGAAAGAACGTAATTGTCCTCAGATTTCCCAAAAATTACGGCACCTCTGTTTCCTCCACGGCCGTGGTTTAGGGTATGGAAGTCAATTACGGCACCTCTGATAGTTCCACGGCCGTGGTTTTGGCCGTGTAACTTACTGGAGTCCTCTGAATAGCTAATTACGGTCATGTTGGTGGGAACCACGGCCGTGGAATAGCACGACTGGCCGTGATTCCTCACGTTTTCTGACCCATCGTAAAGTTTTTTGAATTCTTCTTCGTACACTTTCTTTTGCTCCTCTAAAGCTTCAATTTCCTCATTGCATTCTTCCTCTTCTCCTATGTCCATAATGCTCATAGTAATCACCTTTTGCAAAGGATCTTTGAAGAGAATCGAACTTACTTCCTCTCTAGATAGCTCTTCGTCATGGATGTTAAATATGTCATCTTCAAGAGCTGGTTCTTTCATCAAAGTGGAAAGAACGAACTCTACCTTTTCCTCTCCTATGTCGAAGGCGAGTCTAGCATTCTTGCAATCCACCATACAACCGGATGTTGCAAGAAACGGTCTTCCGAGTATGATCGGGACCGGACTATCTGCAGGAATGTCAAGCACAACAAAATCTATTGGAACATAGAACTTACCAAGCTTGACCGGGACGTCTTCAACTATACCGTCGGGGCATGTTATTGATCGATCTGCCATATATAACGTCATCTTCACCGATTTAGGTTCGCCAAAACCGATCTTCCTGCATAAGGCAAGTGAAATGATGCTAACGCTTGCTCCTAAATCACATAATGCATCATATGTGACATCTCCTACTCCTATTGGAATACAAAATGACCCCGGATCCTTCAGCTTTGGGGGCATCTTTTCCTTCATTGTCTTGATGAGATCCGACGAATCCGAACTCATCTTGACTTCTCCAAAGCCTTCTAGTTTTCTCTTGTTAGAGAGGATTTCTTTTAAGAACTTTCCATAAGCTGGCATACCTACAATTACATCAATGAAAGGTATATTAATATGCAGTTTGCTCATGAGTTCAATGAACTTACCGAATTGCTTGTCTAGACACGCTCTTGCTCTAGATTACGGGAACGGTAGGGGAGGTTTGTAAGCTGGAGGAGGAATGTAGATGTCTTCCTTCTCCTTCCCCTTTTCGTTCTCCTTTTCGACGGTAACTTCCACAAACTTAGGCTGCGGGTCGGTGGTTGTTGCTCCGCTCCTAGTTGTGATAGCCATCACCCTTCCTTTTGGGTTATCCTCCGTCTTTCTTGGAAGCTTTTCTTGATTTCTAGGAACTTCCTCAGCATTGCTAAACATTTGGTTTTCTAAAACCTTTTGGGCTTTATCAAACTTAGTGATGTGACTCTCCAATCCTTGCAGCTTTCCCAAGATCGTTTCCAACATGGGATCGAACTTCTCTTTTCCCGAAGTGCTTCCCTTATTAGATGTTTGCCTCTGGCTTTTCAAAGGAATGGAAGAAGAAGATGGTGGAGTTAGTGAATTTCCTGAATTGGGATAAGAATTACCGAAGTTTTGTTGTTGGTTGGAATGCCAATTGTTGTTGTTTGAACCCCTATTGTTGTTCCAATTATTATTCCGGTTGTTGTTGTTGTTCCAATTGTTCTGGTTGTTGTTCCGGCTGTTGCGATTGGTGTTCTCATTACCATTGTGGTTATTGTTGTTTCCCAAATAACCAACATCTTGCTCCTTATGCTTTGGAAAGCTAGCCTTGATGACTTCCTTCAATTCTTTAATCTCGGTGTTGAGAGAAAAGATTTGAGTTTGAGCAGCTTGTGTTAGCTTTGCTCCTTGCTCTACTCGATTAGCTTCTACTTTCCGGTTAAAATACTTCTCAATGACTCGGACTTGCTTCTCAATGAAGTCCCAAGCGTCATCTTCCCTCATGTCCATGAATATGCCACATGAAAGGGATTGGAGCTTGAATTGTGTTTCCACATCCAGCCCCTTATAGTATATCTCCAATAGCTCCAATTTGGAAATGCCATGGTGTGGGCAATCCAATAGTAAATCCTGAAATCTTTCCTAAGACTGAAACAAACTTTCATTAAATCTCATAGAAAAAGCATTAATTTTACCTCTCAACTCCACCTTCTTGAATGGCGGAAAGAATTTGGTTAGGAACTCCGAAGATAGATCCTCCCATGTGTTGAGTCTTCCATTTGGAAGAGCTTGATATCAAGATAAAGCTTTCCCTTTCAAAGAGAAAAAGAATGGCTTGATCTTATTGGTGGTTGCATTCTTTGGCTTCATTGTCTCCATCAAGATCTCAAAATTCTGTAAATGTTGATGTGGAGATTCAAAACTCGTTCCTCCAAACTGATATTGACGAACGATGGTGATAACTTGTGGGTTGAAGCTAAACCCCTGAATATCGTCAGCATCAAAGTTCACACCTAGACGGCGTGGTTGCTGAATTGGATTCATTCTTTGGCCAAAAGTTCTTGGCTCTTCATCTACACGAGCGGCTCTCGCACTCCCAACCGGGATACGAAAATTGGCAGCCGGTCTTGGATTATTCTGGTTCGCACTGATTGTTGGATCAATGTCCTCTAGCGGTGGCATGGAGGAGTCGCTATCTTCATCGGATGAGTCGGTCCTAACCAATCTTGTCGGTTTCCTTCTCTTCTTCTTCTTGGAATCACTCATCTCCAGCCTCATTTGAAGCATCATGTTCTTGAGCTCATCAATTTGCAATTGATGACGGTCCGATTCTTCCTTGCGAGTCTTCTCGCTCCATCTAAGTCGAGCTTCGGAATCCTCCAACTCTCCTTGGATATCCCTCTCTTTATTTTCAGCCATCTTTCTTTCTTTGAGTTTCTTCCTCAAAGTCTTCTCAAGTTCTTGATCAAGAGGTAAGAGGTCTTTGTTATTGCTAGACCTGTGCATATACCTAAGGTAACCTGCAAATATCACTCAAAAGAGATATCAAATAACAAGAGCAAAGCTCCCAAGCTTGACAACCGATAACCGAATTCGGCCTAAACCAAATCCCCGGAAATGGCGCCAAAAACTTGTTCGCCTCGAAGTGTGCGTGCAAAGAAGCTTTAAATTTATGAAACTAGAATTAAGCAAGCGAACCTGCAGTGTACGGATTGGCGTAGTAAAGCAAGAATTCCAAAGTGTCAAACTCAGGGATTTGGGGGGAAGAAATTCAGTTCGCAAATCGTCAAGCAAGTAAATGTAATAAGCTTTGCAAATATTGGGGAAAACGGCAACCCTAAAGATCCAGGTATCCAATTGTGGCAATCCATTCAAGACATACTATAGACATAAGGATAGAGTTAAGAGTTGCAAAGGTATACTAAGGTAAAGCAATGTACGGTGAAGTTCCAAAACTTAATATGACTTATCTAAGGACACTCTCTATAAAGGTTGTTGAGGCTTCAGTATAGAAAGGATCTAAAGACAAGAATTAATCTCAAATACCCAAACTTGTAACTCAAGGATCAAAATTAACTAAAAAGATTAAGGTTGTGACACTCAAAATCGAAATAGAGGGTGATGAGTCTCACTACTACCTAGAAAAGGGCAAGCCAAAACTAGATTAAAGCTAATCTTTAACCTTGGATCAAAGTAAAAGCAAAGTTCGCAAACTAGGGTAGTAAATCACGGGCAGATCTTGAGTTCCACGGCCGTGGAAGTCCAAGAACAGACCGTGATCTTGGTTCGTCGAAGAGATCTCTCTAACTCTCAGGGTCCAATCAATTTACGATCGATCTATCATCATCTAAGCCACAACTATCAACCGTTCACCTTAGAATTGCTAAAGGGTTTTAGCCAATTAGCATTGTCATGATATCAAAAAGCAATTTAAGAAGAATGAAAGATGAAAACCCTCGAAAACTCAAATATAACTCAAAGTCAATCTTAAATTCAAAACACAAATCGGAATATTCAATGGATTCGGAATATAACAGAAAACCTCAAAAGATCTAAGACAAGTATGAAGAACGGGATGTCAATACGTCTTCAATATCAAAACCTAAGAAAGGGGCGCAACTTCCGCCACACACGATCTTCGGGAATTCAAATTGCCGGTGCTTCCGCAACGTTCCTAGCAAAACCCTAAGGTTAACTCTCCCAAAGCAAGGTTGTCCAAAAGCCTAAAACCCGTCCCCCAAGAACTCTCTCCTCCCACCTTTTTATAAGACGGGGAAAAATAACCGTCCCGGTCCATCACGTAAATGATGTGGCAATAATTGGTTCCTCAAAAGATCGCCTAAATCACGGTCTCAAGGGATTCCACGACCGTGGTTTAGGGCGTGGAATTGGGTTACGGTGTCTCTCATTGTTCGCTCAAAAGAGGTGTGCGTCAAAGTCTTAAATTTATATCTAGAACTCAAAGCAAAGCGAACCCGCAGTGTACGGATCAGCTGTAGTGAGGTAAGAATTCCAGAGTCGAACTCAGGGATTTGGTGAGAATAAATTCAACTTCAATTATCTAGCAAAAATGCAAAAGCTTTTGTGATCAAATAAGGATAAAATGATTCCAAGGATTCAAGTATCTGATTTCGGCTTTAGATTCAAGACACTTCTATAGATATAGGACAGAGTTTATATTGCCAAGATTAAATGTTCAAAAGTAGATATCGTACGGTGAAGTTCCGAAACCTATATAACTAATCTAAAGGTTCTCTCTATAAGGGTTGTTGAGGCTGCAATATAGAAAGATCTTAAGACAAGAATTATGTTCAAACTAACTATCTAAAACTCCAAGATATGACTCTCCAAAGCAAGAATAGAAAGCACACTTAGAATCTTAATAAAGGATGTTGAGTCTCTTTACTACCCAAATCTTGAAATCTTAATCTATTAAATGTAGAATCAGGTTTGAAGTGTCTTCATACATTCAATTAGAGGGTAAAAAGGTTAATCAAGGTTGGGATTTAGGCAACGATTAGTTTTGATTAAAGATTGATTCAATTAAGGTTCGTCAGAAGAATAAATCGGGCTGTTCATAAGAAAATTGGCCGATTTACTCAAGAACAGTCCGATTTTCCTGTTGTCGCAAAACTAAAATCTAAACTCTCAGGGTCCTAATGTTTGAATGAGTTCAGTCTATCATCATCTAAGCCTTGATCATCAACTATTCTCCCCAAAATCACAAGGGTTTTAGCCAACCATTTTCAAAATCGAATCAAATTAAAGATTGAGTGAAATATCGCAAAGAAACCAAATCTTGAATAAAAATTCAATAACCTTCAAATCTGTAAACAATCGTCAAAACTGATCAATGTATCTCTTTAGTAACTCAATTACGTGTTCAAAAAGCACAATTGCTTCAATGGATAAAGAAATCTCACAAACAAGAATCAAGATTGGCTTCCCGGCAAAAGTCCTTCAATCCTCCTCCAAGAATCTCCAATCTCTCTCAAACGTGTAAAGATTTCCCGCTGCGGCCTCCCCGTTTTCGTTCGTAGGGTTCTCCTTTATAGTTTCTTGCAAATGGGCTGTTTGGAAAAACTCTCTTCTAGCCCAAAAGAATTGGGCTTTGTGTCGTCTTTTCATTTGGCCGAAAAACAGAAGAAATCGACCCAGTCGATTTATATACAAAACCGTTCGATTTCTAGAGGAGAAAATCGTCCGATTTATATGCATATTGGCACGATTTTCTTCAACAGAAAGTGCTTTTCTCTTGGCTCGTCTTCTATGCTTCTCCTTTGCAATTCTTTAGCTCTTTATGACCCCTTTAAGACTCCTTTAGCTTCCTTAACATCCTTAGATGCTCCTTGCTCCGCTTTTGCTTCCAATTCCACTCCATTTACCTATAATTCATCAAAAACTCGTGTAGATCTCTATTTCCGACAAATGATTGAATAGAACATAAAAGGTACAAAAAATCTCTCTAAATGCAGGGTAAACTGAGACAATCTTCTACAATATGCATGAATATGATGGTACATAATTCATGTCATCAAAATACCCCATACTTGCCCCTTGCTTGTCCCTAAGCATGACTCAAATTTAGAATACAAGATGTCATGGATTATGTATGTATGAAAACTCAAAAACTTTTCTTTTGGTAGTGCTTCTTCTTATTGGATCACCCTCAATGTGATATTTCAAGGCATAAAAAAGGCAAAGTGTGTATCAATGATAACTATAAGATGAACTAACTTCCTTTTCTTTCTTGAAAACACAAATAAAGGACATGATAAAGGTGTAGAGGTAATCAAAGTCAAACAAATCTAAGCTATGAAGCCTTAAACACATGCATAAAAGTCTCAAGGTCTTCTAATCAAAGGAAAGGTCAAAGAAACGTATTAAGGGAAGGAATTCTTTTTGGCAATTGTGGTGCTAATCCGGGAAAGAGGAACACATAGTACCTTCAAGATTTTTCTTCACCGCACATGCTTCGCATGTAGAAAGCTTTGCTTTCATTATACTTTACTTTTTGAGAGTATGGACAGCGGTGCACAAAAACCGAAGCCTAGGAGATCAGCGTTTCTCAATTTCGAGATGCCTCAAACCCTTGATGCACATACCATATCCCGTTAGGACTTGTCGTTCAATCGGACTTTGGCAAGACACAAACACCCGGCTATGTGAATGGTGCCGAGTTACTCATCCTCATGTTCAACGTCCCCAAACTTATGAATTTCTGCACTTTCTTTTAATACATTTTCCTTGGCCCTCCCACATCAAACATGCCTTTTTCTATCACTTATCCTAATTAACGGATGGTAAAAGGAGGGGTACATATTTCATTGAGGGGCTAGCATGATCAAGATATGAGAAAAGAAAAGAAGTGAATTGCCTTAGTCATCCTTATATGATGTAAAAGAACTTGCAATATAGCTTCGACTATTATTTCATTCTCTTATCAAAACAACTAAATCATATAACTTATTCATGCGTTCAAGTAACAAAAGCAAACTTATTCATGCTATGATTAACATCTCAACACAACTAAGCATCCTTTTGCCTATCCACATACACATTTCTCATCATAGAGGTCATTTCCATCATAAGAAGCACAAAATTTTTTGAAAGTTCATAGGATTTGAGAAAAAACCATGCAAATGCAAATGTCATAGTGGAAAGCAAGTAGTGCAAGAGTTATTACAAGCCAAATCATCAATAGTAGTGCAAAGTTCATAAAGTGCTAAGATGAAACAAAAGGTATTGTAAGTACCCCCACCCCATACTTAACATCCACATTGTCCCCAATTTGAAAATCAAGCGTGAGATGAAGAAAAATACTTACAATGTAAAAGAAGTGGCAGCTTAATCCTCTGTCGGTGGTGGAGGTGGTGGATAAGGATACATCGGTGCACTATGATCGTAGAAGTGGCCGAACTGGTGGTAGTATAAATCTCTCATCTGGCCATCGTAGGATGAATGCCTAGCGTCCATCTCCTGCCTGTAGTTCCTGAATTGAGTGTTCAGGGTGTCGTAGTCGGAGTGGAGAGCGTGATAGTCGGTGCTGAGGCTCTGGAAGCTAGAGACTAGCTCCCTAAAGTGACGGGGAAGGCGACGTCCTCGTCCATGTCCTGGGGCATGTGCAAATGAGCGGCGAGGTGACTGCATGTCATCCTCCGTCTTCTCATCGCCTCTACTAGTCCGGCTAGGTCCTGCACCATGAGTGTCGGTGTCCATGGCATCCGTAGCATGACCGCTATGAGTGTCACTCTCGAACTCGAGCATGGTCCCCTGTCCGCCATCCTCATCCTCCTCCTCAGAGTCACCTGCATCATCATCATAGTAAGTAGGAGGAGAGAACTCCTCAAGCATCGACTCGAACGTTTCCTTCTAGTTCCTCTTGTTCCGAATAGTGTATTCGGACTTCCATATGATCTCGGATGGTTTCTTCTTCGGATCCCTGTGCCATGGCATGGGAACATGAAGGGTTCCTCTCCCTCGAGGAATCAAGACCTGTCGAACAACCAACCGCTGGGAGCCTAATGGAAGGGCACTCTCAGCTAGAGTGTATCCGGAGAAGTCTAATCCCATTGTCTTAGCCACATGAGTGACTAGACCTCCTGCACAAATATTGCCCTTGGCTTTGTTGGCTATCTTTCCTAGATAGTCAGCAAGCATGGTAGAGATGTCGGGAATGGTGGTGGATGTCATGCAATATAGGATGAAAAGCTCATCAGCCTTGAGCTTTTGTGGAGTCTTTATCCGTGCAAATAGACTCTCGCTAAGAATCCTATGTACTACCTTAAAGGATAGGTTGTACATACTAGTCTCCTTAGAGTTTCCGGGTCTCCACTTATCTCCTCCGTATTCACCCACTGAAATAGCCTCCCAGAAGTCACTAGCACTGACACCTCTAGCAAATGTGCCTGCATCTGAATAAGAGAAACCGAACAAGTCTCCAAAAGAATCAATAGACATGGTGTGATCTTGGCTCATAAGGCGGAAGATGACCATCCTTTCCCTAGGATCATGTTCGAATGTACTAAGGAACTCTAGCGTGATCTCGGTATAAGCATCCTCCCTAATCGTAGCAAACTGTCTCAACCCAGCCCTGTCAAGCATCATATCTACATCCTCTCGAACAAACAATGAATCTAAGTCATCTAGCACTATGTAGCGAGGAGGGGTGAATGGGCGATCTATGATGCGTTCATAACGTTTCTTGTGCTTGGATAGGGGAGGGGGAAGCTTAGGGATGTTTTGAGGTGGTGGTGGAGGTGGGGGAGGGGCTTTGGAAGAAGATCCCTTCTTCTTCCCCGTGTTTCTAGTTATCCTCTTAACAAGATCCATTCTGAGTCAAAAAAATCGGCCTGTTCTTCACAAAAATCGTCCGATTTTTCTGGGTTGGGTCGATTTTTCTGTCGATTTCTACGATTCTCACAATTCTGTAAAGTTCTATTCCAACAATCACCACATACAGTTTCCTATAATGATTCCTAAGTAGATTCCTCAATCAATTTCAGCAAACAAACACTTCCTAAGCAAACTTCAATTTCGAACAAGAAACTTAGGTTTTGGAAAGAAAAACCTGAATTCCGTACGGAGGAGTTGATTGCCGTGCTTGTTGTTGGTAGATCCTTGTTCCTTGTTGAAAATGCTTCAGTTTGGAGCCAAGAATCACTCAAAATGATTAAGGAATGAGGATTATAGGGTGTGGGCGATTTTCGGAGTTCTTGAGAGAGGGAAATCGAGAGTGGAAGGTTGTGGAATGAGGAAGATCGAGTGGTTGAGTCTTTATATAGGGTCGAAAAAATGTGAAGAAAATCGGCCGATTTTTAAGGTCGATTTAATCGTCGGGGCAATTTTTCTCTGAACTTAAAGAAAATCGGACGATTTACTTTGGTAGGTCAATCTCCAGGTCGATTTTTCTTCCTGTTGTCAAAAATCGCCTTGCTATGTTGCTGAATCGGACGATTTACTTTGGGTAACTCGATTTTTCTCTGAACACATGGAAAATCGGACGATTTACTTTGTGTAGCTCGATTTCCTTCCTTATTCTTCATGGATATTGAAGGTTTAACTGATTTATGCTCCCTTTCTCCATGGATCTCTCAGTTTGAACCTAATTTCCTGCGATTAATGACACGACAAACCAAGAGTGCATCGAGGAACAAATAAAAAGCGAAAACAAAGAAACAAAACAACTAATCTACTCTAACTAAGTGATGAAAGGAGGGAAAACTATACTATCATGGGTTACCTCCCAAGAAGCGCTTGATTTATCGTCTTTAGCTGGACGGTGTATGGTTTTGCGTTCAATGGAGGAGGATAGGCGCTATCTCCTCGACCGAAGCTTCCGGTGTGTATTTCTTCAACCGTTGGCCATTAACCTTGAAACTTCCGCTTTGTTCACCCCATACTTCAACTGTACCATGAGGGAAAACTCGTTTAATTACATAAGGTCCTGTCCAACGGGATTTAAGCTTACTTGAAAATAGACGAAGCCTTGAGTTGAATAGAAGGACTTGGTCTCCCTCCTTCAAATCTTTTGGAATGATGTGCTTATCATGCCAACGCTTTGTCCGTTCCTTATAGATCTTTGCGTTCTCATACGCATTTAGCCGGATCTCATCTAGCTCATTGATGTCTAAGAGCCGCTTCTCTCCGGCTTCTTTCATGTCAAAATTGAGCCACTTGATAGCCCAATAGGCTTTATGCTCTAGCTCTACAGGAAGATGACAGGATTTACCATAGACAAGATTATAGGGAGTCGTACCTATTGGTGTCTTGAAGGCCGTCCGGTACGCCCATAGTGCATCGTCAAGCTTCATTGACCAATCTTTTCTCGTTTTAGAAACAGTTTTCTCTAAAATTCCCTTAATCTCTCTATTGGATATTTCGACTTGTCCGCTGGTTTGCGGATGGTAAGGTGTAGCTATCTTATGGGTCACCCCATACTTAGCCAATAGAGTCTCAAATCTACGGGTTGTGAAATGCGTTCCTACGTCACTAATGATGGTTCGGGGAGTTCCGAACCTTGGGAAGATCGTTCTATTGAAGAATTTCACCACTACCATTGCATCATTAGTAGGAGAAGCGATTGCCTCTACCCATCTTGAGACATAGTCTACGGCAAGAAGTATATATTGGTTACCGCATGAAGATGGGAAAGGTCCCATAAAATCGATGCCCCATACATCAAAGATCTCTACTTCTTGTATGTTGTTGAGAGGCATCTCATTCCTTCTTGATATATTACCTGTCCTTTGACTAGCATCACAAGCAACAACAAACTTTTGCACATCTTTGAAAAGTGTAGGCCAATAGAAGCCGGAACGAAGTACCTTAGCACAAGTCTTGTGGGAACTAGCATGTCCGCCACATGGTAGAGAATGGCAATGGCGGATGACACTATCCACCTCATCTTTGGGGATACATCTCCTGTAAATGCCATCGGGACCTCTTTTGAATAAAAGAGGTTCGTTCCAATAGAATTGCCGGACGTCTCTAAAGAACTTCTTCTTTTGAGCATATGAAAGTCCGGGTGGAATCTCCTGACAAACAAGGTAATTCACAATGTCAGCAAACCATGGATCATTACCTTTTGAGATGTGTTGAAGACACTCTTCAATCTCGTGTAGCTGTTCGTCAGGGAATGAGTCGTCTATCGGAAGTTCATCCGTTTCGCCGGTAAGTTGTGGAAGACGACTAAGATGATCGGCAACGGAGTTTTCCGATCCTTTCTTATCTCGAATCTCTAAATCGAACTCTTGTAAGAATAAGATCCATCTTAGAAGCCTTGGATTTGCATCCTTCTTCGTGAATAGGTATCGGATTGCGGAATGGTCCGTATAGACTATCACCTTCGCACCTACAAGATAGGAACGAAATTTCTCAAAAGCGTATACTACGGCTAAAAGTTCCTTTTCTGTGGTTGCATAATTATATTGAGCCTCATCTAGCGTTTTGCTAGCATAGTAGATGGCATGAGTGCGACCATCTTTCTTCTGTCCAAGAACGGCTCCTATAGCAACGTCGCTTGCGTCGCACATGACCTCGAAAGGAAAAGTCCAATCGGGTTGTTGAATGATTGGTGCTGAAATCAAAGCTTCTTTGATCCTGCAAAAAGCATCTAAACAATCCTTCGAAAATTCGAAAGTTGCGTCTTTCATCAAAAGATTAGTCAAGGGTTTTGAGATCTTAGAAAAATCCTTTATGAATCTCCTATAGAAGCCTGCATGCCCTAAGAAACTTCTAATTCCTTTCACCGAAGAAGGGGGAGGTAACTTCTCAATGGTTTCTATCTTTGCTCTATCAACCTCTATTCCCCTTTGCGATACTAGATGACCTAACACAATCCCTTCGGTGACCATGAAATGACACTTTTCCCAGTTTAAGACTAAGTTAGTGTCCTCACATCTCTTAAGAACTAGTGAAAGGTTATAGAGACAGTTATCAAAGGAAGAACCATATACCGAAAAATCATCCATGAAGACTTCCATGATATTCTCTACGTATTCGGAGAAGATTGCCATCATGCACCTTTGGAAGGTGGCTGGAGTGTTGCATAGACCGAATGGCATCCTTCTATAAGCAAACGTACCCCATGGGCACGTAAAAGTCGTCTTCTCTTGATCATCCGGATGAATTGGAATTTGAAAGAAACCGCTATATCCATCTAGATAACAAAAGTAAGAATGTTGGGCTAACCTTTCCAACATTTGATCGATAAAAGGAAGGGGGAAATGGTCCTTCCTAGTTGCCACGTTCAGTTTGCGGTAGTCGATGCACATTTGCCACCCTGTAACTGTCCATGTGGGGATGAGTTCGTTGTTCTTGTTGGCAACAACGGTAATGCCTCCTTTCTTGGGTACTACTTGTACTGGACTCACCCATTTGCTATCAGAAATAGGGAAGATGATACCTGCATCAAGTAGCTTAAGGATTTCTTTCTTCACGACCTCTTTCATTGCCGGATTTAACCATCTTTGAGGTTGGCGTGAAGGTTTGTAATCCTCTTCCATTAGAATTTTGTGCATACATAGGGAAGGCTTTATTCCTACTAGATCATCAATAGTATAGCCTAATGCTCTCCTATGTTGCTTCAAAACATGCATAAGTTTCTCTAATTCAGCATCATTCAAATTTGCATTGACTATGACCGGATATGTGGAATTAGTGCCAAGGAATGCGTACCTTAAATGTGCGGGGAGCGGCTTCAATTCTAATGATGGGGGTACCTTGATTGATGATGATGAATCTTGGCCTTCGGGTGTTGTGGGAGAGGCCTATAGAGGTGGGGGTATTGCATCATTAGAGTCGAGAACAGCTGCGGTGAAGTTTTGAGAATCCAGAAAATTTCCCACTGGATCGACCTCCCCTGAAGTAAATCGGTCGATCCGAGGCACGATTTTTCTTTCTAGCGAAAAAAATCGGGTTGCCTCTTCACAAATCGGACGATTTAGTTTAGTCGGGTCGATTTTTCTTTCTGTTGACAAAAATCGGATTGCCTTTTCACAAATCGGACGATTTAGTTCATGCAGGCCGATTTTCTTCACAGTTTCCGGAGTTAATTCTAGTTCTTCAATTCTTGTTCCTTGTTCTTCCTCCACATCATTTAATGCTTTCACATCCTCATTGCAATCATGTTCCACTTTTTCCTCCATGATGCTCATACTAATAACCTTTTGAAGAGGGTCTTTCATCAAGATTGAACTTACCACCTCTCTAGACTCTTCTTCATCAAAAATTTCGAAAGCATCGTCTTTCAAGGCTGGCTCCTTGATTAAGGAAGAGAGTATGAATTCTATCTTTTCTTCACCGATATGGAAAGACAGCTGGCCGTTCTTGCAATCTACCATGCATCCGGATGTTGCAAGGAATGGTCTCCCAAGAATGATGGGAACCGGATAATCTGCAGGGATGTCAAGAACGACAAAATCTATTAGGATGTAAAACTTACCGAGCTTTACCGGAATGTCTTCTAATATCCCCACTGGCTTAGTGGTGGAACGATCAGCCATGTAGAGTGTGATCTTCACCGGTCTAGGCTCTCCTAGACCAACTGCTTTGCATAGAGCAAGGGGTATGATACTCACACTCGCTCCAAGGTCACAAAGTGCATCATATGTAGCTTCTCCCAAAGTGATGGGTATGCAAAAGGATCCTGGATCACGGAGCTTGGGTGGCATATTCTCCGTCACAGTCTTGATGAGTTCGGATGACTCCATACTCATCTTGACTTCTCCTATGTCTTCCAATTTCCTCTTGTTAGAGAGGATCTCCTTGAGGAATTTCTCGTAAGCCGGCATACCTAAAATCGCACCCATAAAGGTATATTAATATGCAGCTTACTCATAAGTTCAACAAACTTACCAAAATGTTTATCTAGGCGTGCACGCGCTCTAGATTGAGGGAAAGGTAGAGGTGGTTTGTAAGCGGGAGGAGGAACATAAACTTCTTCCTTCTCTTTTGCCTCTCCTTCTTTGGTGGTGGTCTCGACTACTTTAGGTTGAGGGTCGGTAGTTGTCTTGCCACTCCTAGTAGTTATTGCCATAACCCTCCCCTTTGGGTTATCTTCCGTCTTCCCGGGAAGTTTCCCTTGGTCTCTTGAAACTTCTCCGGCCTTGTTTAATACTTGGTTTTCTAAAGCTTTGTGAGCTTTGTCAACCGAAGTTATATAACTCTCCAACCCTTGTAGCTTGCCTAGGATCGTCTCTAGCATGGGATCGGGTTTGCTTGATCCGCTTGATTGTCCCTGGCTTGTTAAAGGAGTAGAAGAAGATGGAGGTGTTAGAGCCTTTTCAGCATGAGAGTAAGGATTACCTGGATTTTGCTGATTTGACCTCCAATTGTTGTTATTTGAGTTCCTATTGTTGTTGTTCCAATTGGAGTTCCGGTTGTTATTGTTGTTGTTGTTCCAATCGGAGTTCCGGTTATCATTCCTTTGATTATTGTCCCTCCCCATGTAGTTGGCTTCTTGCTCCTTAGTCTTTTGAAGACTCGTTTTGAGCACTTCCTTCAACTCTTTGATCTCATTGTTGAGGGAGAATATTTGTGTTTGAGCAGCTTGGTTCAACTTGGCTCCCAAATCGCCTTGATTCCGGCTAATTGAGTCCACCTTCCGGTGGTAATACTTCTCAATCACTTGGGCTTGCTTCTCAATGAAGTCCCAAGCATCATCCTCTCTCATGTCCATGAATGTGCCACAAGAGAGAGATTGGAGGTTGAATTGTGTTTCCACATCCAATCCTTTGTAGTAGATCTCCAATAATTCCAGCTTGGAAATGCCATGGTGTGGGCAATCCAACAAGAGATCTTGAAACCTTTCCCAAGATTGAAACAAGCTTTCATTAGGTTTCAAAGAAAAGGCATTTATATTACCTCTCAATTCCGCCGTTTTGGATGGCGGAAAGAATTTGGTGAGGAATTCCGAAGACAATTCCTCCCATGTAGCTAGCTTTGCAGCTGGGAGTGTTTGGTACCAAGCTAGAGCCTTGTCCTTCAAAGAAAAGAAGAACGGTTTGATCTTGTAATTGCTTGTAGTAGCCTTCTTTGGCTTTATAGTCTCCATGAGAATCTCAAAATTCTGCAAGTTTTGGTGTGGAGATTCAGTACTTGCTCCGCCATATTGACTTTGGCGAACCATGGTGATGACTTGTGGTGAGAAACTAAACTCTTGGATGTCTTCAGCTCCGAAATCCACACCTAGACGGCGTGGTTGCTGAATTGGGTCCATCCGTTGCCCTAAAGTTCGGGGTCTATCACCGTCATTAGCAACTCTCACGTCCCTAGTTGGGAGGCGAGGAACAACCCTTGGTTTTGGGGTGTTTTGAATAGGACGAAGTAGTGGATCGATCTCCTCAAGTTCCGGCATGTCCGGATCTATCTCTTCATCATCGGATGAGTCATTTCGAATGGATTTAGTTGGCGTCTTGGCTTTCTTCTTCTTCCTGGATTCGTTCAATTCCAACTTCATGTCCAACATCATAGCTCTTAGTTCATCAATCTGAAATTGATGACTCGTTTCAGCATCTTTTCGTGCTTTCTCACTCAACTGAAGTTGGCGTTGAGCTTCATTCAGTTCAGCCTGGTAGTTTCTCTCGTCGTTCTCAGCCATTTTCTTTTCCTTCAACTTTTTCCTCAAAGTTCTCTCCAATTCGGGATCGAAAGGAACTAGATCTTTAGTGGATCTAGTCTTTCGCATATACCTAAAGAACCTGCAAAGATCACTCAAGTAGACAAATCAAATCACAAGAGCAAGAGCTCTCAAGCTAGACAACCGAAAACCGAATTTGGTCTAGACCAAATCCCCGGCAACGGCGCCAAAAACTTGTTCGCTCAAAAGAGGTGTGCGTCAAAGTCTTAAATTTATATCTAGAACTCAAAGCAAAGCGAACCCGCAATGTACGGATCAGCTGTAGTGAGGTAAGAATTCCAGAGTCGAACTCAGGGATTTGGTGAGAATAAATTCAACTTCAATTATCTAGCGAAAATGCAAAAGCTTTTGTGATCAAATAAGGATAAAATGATTCCAAGGATTCAAGTATCTGATTTCGGCTTTAGATTCAAGACACTTCTATAGATATAGGACAGAGTTTATATTGCCAAGATTAAATGTTCAAAAGTAGATATCGTACGGTGAAGTTCCGAAACCTATATAACTAATCTAAAGGTTCTCTCTATAAGGGTTGTTGAGGCTGCAATATAGAAAGATCTTAAGACAAGAATTATGTTCAAACTAACTATCTAAAACTCCAAGATATGACTCTCCAAAGCAAGAATAGAAAGCACACTTAGAATCTTAATAAAGGATGTTGAGTCTCTTTACTACCCAAATCTTGAAATCTTAATCTATTAAATGTAGAATCAGGTTTGAAGTGTCTTCATACATTCAATTAGAGGGTAAAAAGGTTAATCAAGGTTGGGATTTAGGCAACGATTAGTTTTGATTAAAGATTGATTCAATTAAGGTTCGTCAGAAGAATAAATCGGGCTGTTCATAAGAAAATCGGCCGATTTACTCAAGAACAATCCGATTTTCCTGTTGTCGCAAAACTAAAATCTAAACTCTCAGGGTCCTAATGTTTGAATGAGTTCAGTCTATCATCATCTAAGCCTTGATCATCAACTATTCTCCCCAGAATCACAAGGGTTTTAGCCAACCATTTTCAAAATCGAATCAAATTAAAGATTGAGTGAAATATCGCAAAGAAACCGAATCTTGAATAAAAATTCAATAACCTTCAAATATGTAAACAATCGTCAAAACTGATCAATGTATCTCTTTAGTAACTCAATTACGTGTTCAAAAAGTACAATTGCTTCAATGGATAAAGAAATCTCACAAACAAGAATCAAGATTGGCTTCCCGGCAAAAGTCCTTCAATCCTTCTCCAAGAATCTCCAATCTCTTTCAAACGTGTAGAGATTTCCCGCTGCGGCCTCCCTGTTTTCGTTCGTAGGGTTCTCCTTTATAGTTTCTTGCAAATGGGCTGTTTGGCAAAACTCTCTTTTAGCCCAAAAGAATTGGGCTTTGTGTCGTCTTTTCATTTGGCCGAAAAACTGAAGAAATCGACCCAGTCGATTTATACACAAAACCGTTCGATTTCTAGAGGAGAAAATCGTCCGATTTATATGCATATTGGCACGATTTTCTTCAACAGAAAGTGCTCTTCTCTTGGCTCATCTTCTATGCTTCTCCTTTGCAATTCCTTAGCTCTTTATGACCCCTTTAAGACTCCTTTAGCTTCCTTAACATCCTTAGATGCTCCTTGCTCCTCTTTTGCTTCCAATTCCACTCCATTTACCTATAATTCATCAAAAACTCGTGTATATCTCTATTTCCGACAAATGATTGAATAGAACATAAAAAGTATACAAAATCTCTCTAAATGCAGGGGTAAACTGAGACAATCTTCTACAATATGCATGAATATGATGGTACATAATTCATGTCATCACTCATCTTCCACGACCGTACTTTAGGCCGTGTAACTCTCTGGAATTCTCCACGCTCATGATGCCAAGATCCACGGCGTGGTTTAGGGCGTGGACTCTTCTACGGCCGTATTTTAGGGCGTGGAAGTGTTAATTGCTTGTGGTTTCCTTTGTGTCGTGCCACTCTCCAACTTAGCATCTTCTTTGGCTTCCTTGATGTGTTCCTAATCCTTGGGAATGCTCGAATCCTCTCTTATCTCTCTCAAATGGACCGGTTTAAGCTCTTATTCACCTATAATCAACACAAAGCTAATGTAGACCTCCATATGGAGAATATAGATAAACAAGCTAACAAATGCTTCAATGCCTTATCCATGAACACAAAAACTTGTCACGCTCAGGATGTGTGTGTGAATCGCAATAAGCTTTAAATTTATATTCTCGTTATATTTATCCTAACTCCTAGCGAAACCCGCAGTGTACGGGACGTTTGTAGTGGGGATAGTATTCCGAGGTCGAACACAAAGACTAAGGTGAGATTGATTCAATTAGTGATTAAGTCTAGTGAAGATCTAGGTTAAGAAAAGAGAAAGGAATAAAGAAATGAAAATCTCAATTGTTTTTGGTTGGTTTTTCGATGATCAATCAAAGATAACAAATCATGCGAAATATTATAATCAACTAAGCTAACAAATCAACGCAAACAAACAAGCAAAAATACGAGATAATAGATCGAAGAAAGAAAGGCGGATTCTAGGGGTTGGAAATTCCGGTTATGGCATAGGACTAAAGCTATCTATTCTTTCCTTGGATTAACTATGATATGTTGGGGTTAAGTGTTTCTAGATTGGGATCAATCACCGGGTAGGTCTCATGGTCCACTAGACCATCCCTAAGGTTTCATCACTGGGTAAGTCTGTAAGAACCTAAGGGAAGGAATTCTACACAAACCGGATTGTTACCTAGCGATCTAACCTATCCTTACCGGGTAAGTCTCGGAAGGGTTATTTCTAAACAACCATCCTAGCACACTTAATCCAATGGCGGCTTATGAAGCTCACCACTACCTAGGGGTTGTCATCTTTGAGATCTAAGAGCAAGGATTACCGGGTAAGTCTCTCCTGAACACTTAGTTGCTAACACTAGGTCACCCTAGGATAGATTTAACTCAACAAACACTTAGGATTTTCAACATTCTAACAATCTAAGACTAGCTCCATCGAACCAGGGAAGATCACGGGTTGTTCTACCAAGTCCACGGCCATGGTTTGGCAAGAACAAACCGTGATTCCTAACAGGAACTACGTCCAAGCAAGCAAGTCGTCCAAAGGTAAATCTAAGTCCATCCTATCATAGCCCTAGCCATAACCATCCTTTCCTTACCCTAGAACCACATCTATTTAGCCTAAAACATTCATAGTAGAAAACAAAACAATCAAACATAAAATCATGGCATCCATTTGCAAGATATTGAAGAGAAAGAGATGAACAAGTCAACTAAAACAAAACCAAGCTGAAAGTGGAATTAGAATAACTCACAATCCTTCTTAAAGAAGGTTCAAATGGTTCTTACAACTCAAGAGATTGATTCCGAAATTCTTCACTACAAGCTATCAAAATCTATCAATGGTGTGTTCTTCTTTTCCAACCAAGCTCTTCTCCAATGGTAGCCTTCTTCTTCTTCCTTCTTTCCAAAGAATCTTCTTCTTGAGAGAATATTTTTGTTAGAGGATAGTGGATAATGGAGAGCTGCTCCAAGATGATTCTCTCAGCCAATACAGGACCACTTTTATACTACAACTTTGCAAGAGCTGGCCAAGAGATCGTGGCACAGCTGTCACGAAAACCTGGCAAAATCCACGGTTGAAACCACGGCCGTGGATTGTCAGTAGACCGTGATTTTGTGCTTCAGCTTTGCCTTTGATCATTAAGCTTCGATTTGGTGCATGGCTTGTGTTGGCAAGGTTCCATGAGTCCTCCCTAGCCTTTAGCTTGCATCCTAATGAGTCCGAGGGTGTGTCATCTTGATAGATGATCCTCAAACGTATCGTTTTAGCTCCTAAATCTCCCAAAACACCTACAAAGCAATGCACAAGTCCGTGTAGACGTCTATCTCGACAAAATACGTGAATTGAGTGCAAACATCGTGAACTAGTGCTAAACCATGCATGAATGAGCGAGAAATCTATCTAAATGATTACCTAAACCTAAGTCATAAATCGTGTTATCAAAAATACCCCATACTTAAGGTTTGCTCGTCCCCGAGCAAATTCCCAACTATAGACTACGAGATAACATGGTTTATGTATGCAGAAAAATGGTAAAATCTTTTTGGTTTTGTGCTTCTACTATTGGATCACCTTCAAAGTCATGTTTCATGGCAAAGGATGAGCAATCATGCATCAAATAAATGAAGGCATGAAAAGACAATTGTACTTAGCTCGAAAGCATGCATGAAATGTAAAAAATGAAGAAGCCAAGAAGATCAAGAGCATATCCAATCTAGATTACTAAGTCTTACAAACATGCAAATAGGTCATAAGGTGTTGTAAAATAAAAGGCTAAGAAACGTTGTGATTAGGTGGGGATTTTTCTAGGTTATGTGATGCTAATCCGGGAATGGAACTAACTCCACAATCTTGTCCTCGATCAACTTCCCTCAAGTGTATATTTTTCTCTATCTTTTCCTTCTTTTCTTTTCTTTTCTTTGACTTATTTTTGAGACAATGGCATTGGTGTACAAAAGCCGAAACCTTGGTGATTAGCCGTCCTCGGGCTTTTTCTTAGTTTTCGAGGTGCATCCACACCGGGCACACATACCAAAGCTCGTTAGGACTATTGGTTTATTTGACTTTGGCAAGGCACCAACACCCGATTATGTGAGGTGTACCGAGTTACTTGTCATTTAAGCCAATGTCCCCAAGCCTATATTTTTGGCTACACTTTCACAACAAATTCAGCATTTTATGCATGATATTCTTTCATCAACATCTTCACCCCATACTTGCTTTTCATACACATCAACACACTATCATGCTCCTATTCCCGGATGGGTCAAAAGAGGTCAAATTATATCCATTGAGGTGCTCAAACAATCATGATCAAGATGAGAAGTAGAGAAAGATGAATTGCCTCATTCATTCCTAGATGGTATGCAAGAACTATCATGTAATTTTGACCTTCAATACTCAATCCATTCTAGGAAACATCATGATCGCAAACCATTCATTGAATTCAAGGGAAGTACTTCAAGTCCAAATATGCATTCATTAATTCAACACATAAGGCCATCTATAGCCAATCCACAAGACAAGATTCATCATTAGGGTCATATCCAAACCTAGAAATCACATCATGCAAAAGATTATGCAAACCCCACCCCATACTTAGAAACACATTGTCCCCAATGTGTAAATGAAGTAAAGAAGAGTGAAAGAGGGTTCTCACAATGTGAAAGTGGTTTGCTATGGTATTTGGGATTGCTCAAGTGAATTGATGTTGGATGATCTTATCAACCATGGTAGAGAGCTCTAAGTGTTCATCAAGGCGTCGGGACCCGCGCTAGGCACCGCTAGCCGTCCAAGTTCCGCGTCCGCTCCACCCGTAATTGATGAGGGGTTCATCATCATCATTCTCATGCCAAGCAAGGCTTCCAATGCTACTAAGGTTCTAGCACACACACTAAGCACACGAAACACACACAAAGATAGAAAAATCTAAAACAAAAACAAAACGAGAAAGGGAAAAACGTTACCAATGGGTTGCCTCCCACCAAGCGCTTCTTTAAGGTCATTAGCTTGACCAAACTTGGGGGCGTCTACTCAAGGTAAAGTGGGGCAATCATATCCACCGGAGCTCCCGGGATGTATTTCTTCAACCGGTGCCCATTCACCTTAAAGTTTTCACAATGCTCCCCTCCTATCTCAATAGCTCCATGGGGAAAGATCTTCTTCACCACATATGGCCCGGTCCATCTTCATTTGAGCTTTCCGGGAAAGAGCCGTAGCCTTGAGTTGAAGAGAAGGACAAGGTCTCCTTCACTCAACTCCTTGGGGATAATCCTCTTGTCATGCCACCTCTTGGTTCTCTCCTTGTAGATCCGGGCATTCTCGTATGCATCCAACCGGATCTCCTCAAGTGCGTTCATATCAAGCAACCTCTTCTCTCCGGCCTCTTTGAGATCAAAATTTAGCCACTTGATGGCCCAATGCGCTCTATGCTCTATTTCCACCGGAAGGTGGCAAGACTTGCCATAGACCAACTTGTAAGGAGTGGTGCCAATTGGTGTCTTAAAAGCGGTCCTATATGCCCACAAGGCATCATTGAGCTTCATAGCCCAATCCTTTCTAGTTCTAGATACCGTCTTCTCAAGAATGGCCTTTATCTCCCGGTTGGAGATCTCCACTTGGCCACTAGTTTGGGGATGGTAAGGTGTTGCCACCTTATGAGTCACCTCATACTTAGCCAAAAGTGCCCCAAAGTTCCTATTGGTGAAGTGCTTCCCTCCATCACTTATGATCACCCTTGGTGTTCCAAACCTAGGAAAGATCACTCGGTTGAAGAATCGCACCACAACCTTGGCGTCATTTGTAGGAGAAGCGATTGCCTCCACCCATCTTGATACATAATCAACCGCCAATAGGATGTAGAGGTTGCCACATGAAGAAGGGAATGGTCCCATGAAGTCCACACCCCACACATCAAATATCTCCACCTCTTGTATGTTGTTCAAGGGCATCTCATTCCTCCTTGAGATGTTGCCCGTTCTTTGGCAAGCATCACAAGCTACCACAAAGCTTTGCACATCCTTGAACAAACTTGGCCAAAAGAAGCCCGATTGCAACACCTTCGCACATGTCTTGTGGGAGCTAGCATGCCCTCCACATGGCAAGGAATGACAATGGCGGATCACACTCTCCACCTCATCCTCCGGTATGCATCTTCTAAACATTCCATCCGGCCCTCTCTTGAACAAAAGTGGCTCGCTCCAATAGTAATGCCTCACATCTTTGAAGAACTTCTTCCTTTGGGCATATGTCAAACCGGGAGGCACTTCCTCACACACTAAGTAGTTTACAATGTCGGCAAACCATGGCTCACTTCCTCTAGACACTTGGAATAAGCACTCCTCCACCATTTGCAATTGTTCATCCCGGAACTAATCATCAATCGGGATGTCATCTCTTTCAAGTTCCAATGGTGGGAGTCTACTAAGGTGATCCGCCACGGAGGCTCGGATCCCTTCTTGTCCCGGATTTCCAAATCAAACTCTTGTAGAAGAAGGATCCACCGAATCAACCTAGGCTTGGCATCCTTCTTTGTAAGTAGATAACGGATTGCAGCATGATCCGTATAAACTATGACCTTCGCTCCAACAAGATATGAGCGGAACTTCTCAAAAGCATACACCACCGCTAGCAACTCCTTCTCGGTGGTAGCATAATTGAGTTGGGCATCATCTAGCGTCTTGCTAGCATAATAAATAGCATGAGTGCGCCCATCTTTCCTTTGCCCCAAAACAGCCCCAACGACGACATTGCTTGCATCACACATGATCTCAAATGGTAGACTCCAATCCGGAGGTTGCATGATAGGTGCGGAGATCAAGGCGTTCTTCAACCTACAAAAAGCCTCAAGACAATCTTTGGAAAAGACAAAATCAACATCCTTCATTAGTAGGTTAGTAAGAGGCTTAGAAATTTTAGAGAAGTCTTGAATAAACCTCCGGTAAAAACCGGCATGCCCTAGGAAACTCCTTACCCCCTTCACCGAGGTAGGTGGTGGCAACTTCTCTATCGTTTCAATCTTGGCTCTATCAACCTCAATGCCACGGTTAGACACCAAGTGTCCTAACACAATACCTTCACTTACCATGAAGTGGCATTTTTCCCAATTTAAGACAAGATTTGTCTCCTCACATCTTTGCAATACTAATGACAAGTTAGCCAAGCAATTATCAAAGGAAGAACCATAAACAGAGAAATCATCCATAAACACTTCCATGATATTTTCAATGTCTTCCGAAAAGATAGCCATCATACACCTTTGGAAGGTGGCGGGTGCATTACACAACCCAAATGGCATCCTCCTATATGCAAAAGTACCCCATGGACATGTAAAGGTTGTTTTCTCTTGGTCATCGGTGTGGATAGGGATTTGGAAGAATCCACTATAGACATCCAGATAGCAAAAATGAGAATGTTGAGCTAACCTCTCTAGCATTTGGTCAATGAAGGGGAGAGGAAAATGATCCTTCATAGAGGCCATGTTAAGCTTCCTATAATCAATGCACATTCTCCACCCCGTAACCGTCCTAGTTGGGATTAGTTCATTGTTCTCATTGGTCACTACGGTCATCCCACCCTTGTTAGGAACTACATGAACGGGACTAACCCACTTACTATCCGAAATAGGGTAGATTATCCCCGCATCTAGCAACTTAATGATTTCCTTCTTGACTACCTCTTTCATTATAGGATTCAATCTTCTTTGATGTTCAATAGAGGGTTTGTGGTTATCTTCCATCATTATCTTATGCATGCACAAAGAAGGTTTTATGCCAACCAAATCATCAATAGTATAGCCAATGGCTTTTCTATGCAATCTTAGCTCATGCAACAACTTAGCAAGTTCATCATCACTCAAGCATGCATTCACAATCACCGGATATGTAGAATCAACACCAAGGAAAGCATACTTTAAATGAGAGGGGAGGGGTTTGAGTTCAAGTTTAGGAGGACCTTTATTGATTGGAGACGATCCAAACAATGTTGGATGAGATGAATCCAAAGCAAATGAAGACCCTTCAAGGCTCCTTGAAGCTTGATCATCATCAAGGGCTGATTCAGGGGAAACCACGGCTGGAATCACGGTTTGCTCCAAGTCCACGGCCGTGGACCTTGCCTGGCTCCATTTTTGTGGTTTTACAAAGAGTTTGACGGCCGTGGAACTCATTCCACGACCGTGGTTCCTACAGCTGTTCAACACCCCTTCGTTTTCTTCAATTTGAGCCCTTGTCTCCTCTTCTAATGCTTCTAAGGCCTTAATCTCTTCATTGCAAGCCTCCTCAACACCTTCCTCCCTCATACTTAAGGTAAGAACTTTCTCCAAGGGATCCTTGATCAAGATCGAGCTCATAACTTCTCTAGATTCCTCTTGCTCGACTATGTTGAAGATATCCTCATCAAGGGTTGGCCCTTTCATCATTGTGGACAACTTGAACTTGATGTTCTCCTCTCCAATGTTGAAGGAGAGAGTCCCATTCTTGCAATCCACTAGGCATCCGGAAGTGGCTAGGAAAGGTCTTCCTAAGATGATGGGAACCGGATAATCCGCCGGAATATCCAAGACGACGAAATCAATTGGCACATAGAATCCTCCTAGTTGCACCGGGATGTCTTCTAAGATCCCAACCGGATGAGTGATAGAACGGTCCGCCATATAGAGGGTCATTTTGACCGGTTTTGGCTCTCCTAGCCCAACCTTGTTGCAAAGTGCAAGCGGTATAATGCTTACACTTGCCCCAAGATCACAAAGGGCGTCATACTTCACGTCTCCCACTCCAATTGGGACACAAAAGGAACCCGGATCTCTTAGCTTGGGGGGCATTTCCTCCTTCATCGTTTGGATTAATTCCAAGGATCTTTTGGTCATTCTTATCTCCCCACTCTCCTCCAACTTCCTTTTGTTGGAGAGTATCTCTTTCAAGAACTTGCCATATGCCGGCATTCCTAAGATAGCATCCATGAACGGAATGTTAATATGCAATTTAGACATTAGTTCAAGGAATTTACCAAAGTGATTATCCAAACGAGCTCTTGCTCGTGATTGAGGGAACGGTAGTGGTGGTTTGTATGGAGGCGGTGCCACATATGTTGGCTCTACATCTTTGCTCTTGCCACCATTTCCTTGCAAAGGCTCTTCTTCATTCACCACTTGTTTCCCCTTAGCATTCTCCTTGGGCAAAGGATCCTTCATGCTTAACCCACTCCTCTTTGTGATAGCCAACACTTGGCCTCTTGGGTTGTCTTCGGTCCTTCCGGGAAGCTTTCCCGGATCTCTATGGGCTTCACCCGCCTTTTGGAACACTTGTGCTTCCAATACCTTTTGAGCTTTGGAGATTGAAGTCACCGTGCTCTCAAGACCACTCAACCTTCCCAGCAATTGCTCAAACATCATTTCGGTCCTATCCTTTGGAGGTTGAGTAAATCCGGGTGGAGGTTCTTGTGAAGCTTTTGGTGGTGGAGTTGTGCTTGAGGAAGTGGGAGGGTTCAAGGCTCCATCCCGGTTAGAGTAAGAAAATCCGGGATGGTTGTGGTTGGGCCGGTAATTGTTGAATTGCCGGTTGTTGTTGAAGTTCCTCGGGCCTTGATAATTGTTGTTGTAGTTGCCCCTTCCCATGTAATTCACATCCTCCTCTTTGGATGACAAATTAGCTTGTGGAAGCACTTGAGGAGTTGCTTGATTCTTCAAGGTTGTAGCACACAATTCCCTCAAAGATTTCAATTCATTGTTGATGGCGTCAAGCTTGAAATTGCTCATGGTGACTTCACTCACCTCATATGCTCCCGCCTTTCTCCCTTCACTCTTCCTATGGGAGTATTTCTCAATCACTAGAGCTTGCTTCTCCACAAACTCCCAAGCTTCATCTACATGCTTCTCCATAAATGTCCCACCGGAAAGAGATTGGAGCTTGAATTGGCTATCTTCGTCAAGCCCTTTGAAGTAGATCTCCAATAGCTCGATTTTCGGTATACCATGGTGTGGACAATCCAAGAAAAGATATTTGAACCTCTCCCAAGACTTGAATAAACTCTCTCTATCCTTCATTACAAAGGCATTGATCTTGCCTCTTAACTCGGTAGTCTTGGAAGGTGGGAAGAACTTAGTCAAAAACTCGGTTGTCATCTCCTCCCAAGTACCAACTCGCCCTTGTGGAATAGATTGATACCAAGCCAAGGCTTTATCCTTAAGAGAGAAGTAAAAAGCCCTAAGCTTATGGTTGTTGCTCTCCAATCTTGGCGGTCTAAGAGTCTCCATCAAGATCTCATAATTCATCAAGTGTTGATGAGGAGACTCTCCTTCCATCCCTCCAAATTGATTATGCCGGATCATTTGTAGAACTTGAGGGCGGAGCTCGTAATCATGGACTGCGGGATCTCCTAAGTTCACACCCGGACGGTGTGCTCTTTGTGCCGGATCCATACGTTGCCCCAACGTTTGTGGTTCTTCCATAGCAATGGGCACAACCCTAATATTCACCGCCGCCGGCTGCGGTTTTGGTGGAGGTGGAGGAGGTTGTTGACGGTTGAGCTCCGTTTGCACAAGAGCTTGCCTAATCTCCTCAATCTCCCTCCTAGTTGCCTCTTGCCTCTCATTGGCAAGTCTCCTTTCATTCTCCAAAGCTTCGTCTCTTATCCTAATTTGCTCTAAAGCCTCATCCAACTCAGCTTGGAGATCTCTTCCGGCCATCTCTTTTCCCTTCTTAATGCTCTTGGATCTAGATCTAAGGGTTTTCTCCGTTTCGGGATCGAATGGAGCTAAATCCTTACCACGAGATCTTCGCATACACCTAAAGAGTGAGATGTCCTGAAAAGCAAAGACACAAAACGAAAAGAGATCAAAAGCAACAAGAAAGATCTACACTATAAACAATCACAAAATAGACTCAATCTAGACCTAGTCCCCGGCAACGGCGCCAAAAACTTGTCACGCTCAAGATGTGTGTGTGAATCGCAAAAAGCTTTAAATTTATATTCTCGTTATATTTATCCTAACTCCTAGCGAAACCCGCAGTGTACGGGACGTTTGTAGTAGGGATAGTATTCCGAGGTCGAACACAAAGACTAAGGTGAGATTGATTCAATTAGTGATTAAGTCTAGTGAAGATCTAGGTTAAGAAAAGAGAAAGGAATAAAGAAATGAAAATCTCAATTGTTTTTGGTTGGTTTTTCGATGATCAATCAAAGATAACAAATCATGCGAAATATTATAATCAACTAAGCTAACAAATCAACGCAAACAAACAAGCAAAAATACGAGATAATAGATCGAAGAAAGAAAGACGGATTCTAGGGGTTGGAAATTCCGGTTATGGCATAGGACTCAAGCTATCTATTCTTTCCTTGGATTAACTATGATATGTTGGGGTTAAGTGTTAATAGATTGGGATCAATCACCGGGTAGGTCTCATGGTCCACTAGACCATCCCTAAGGTTTCATCACCGGGTAAGTCTCTAAGAACCTAAGGGAAGGAATTCTACACAAACCGGATTGTTACCTAGAGATCTAACCTATCCTTACCGGGTAAGTCTCGGAAGGGTTAGTCCTAAACAACCATCCTAGCACACTTAATCCAATGGCGGCTTATGAAGCTCACCACTACCTAGGGGTTGTCATCTTTGAGATCTAAGAGCAAGGATTACCGGGTAAGTCTCTCCTAAACACTTAGTTGCTAACACTAGGTCACCCTAGGATAGATTTAACTCAACAAACACTTAGGATTTTCAACATTCTAACAATCTAAGACTAGCTCCATCGAACCAGGGAAGATCACGGGTTGTTCTACCAAGTCCACGGCCGTGGTTTGGCAAGAACAAACCGTGATTCCTAACAGGAACTACGTCCAAGCAAGCAAGTCGTCCAAAGGTAAATCTAAGTCCATCCTATCATAGCCCTAGCCATAACCATCCTTTCCTTACCCTAGAACCACATCTATTTAGCCTAAAACATTCATAGTAGAAAACGAAACAATCAAACATAAAATCATGGTATCCATTTGCAAGATATTGAAGAGAAAGAGATGAACAAGTCAACTAAAACAAAACCAAGCTGAAAGTGGAATTAGAATAACTCACAATCCTTCTTAAAGAAGGTTCAAATGGTTCTTACAACTCAAGAGATTGATTCCGAAATTCTTCACTACAAGCTATCAAAATCTATCAATGGTGTGTTCTTCTTCTTTTCCAACCAAGCTCTTCTCCAATGGTTGCCTTCTTCTTCTTCCTTCTTTCCAAAGAATCTTCTTCTTGAGAGAATATTTTTGTTAGAGGATAGTGGATAATGGAGAGCTGCTCCAAGATGATTCTCTCAGCCAATGCAGGACCACTTTTATACTACAACTTTGCAAGAGCTGGCCAAGAGATCGTGGCACAGCTGTCACGAAAACCTGGCAAAATCCACGGTTGAAACCACTGCCGTGGAGTGTCAGTAGACCGTGATTTTGTGCTTCAGCTTTTCCTTTGATCATTAAGCTTCGATTTTGTGCATGGCTTGTGTTGGCAAGGTTCCATGAGTCCTCCCTAGCCTTTAGCTTGCATCCTAATGAGTCCGAGGGTGTGTCATCTTGATAGATGACCCTCAAACGTATCGTTTTAGCTCCTAAATCTCCCAAAACACCTACAAAGCAACGCACAAGTCCGTGTAGACGTCTATCTCGACAAAATACGTGAATTGAGTGCAAACGTCGTGAACTAGTGCTAAACCATGCATGAATGAGCGAGAAATCTATCTAAATGATTACCTAAACCTAAGTCATAAATCGTGTTATCAACTATAATGAATGAAAAACAACTAGAATAAGTGCCTAGAATAGCGCAATATTTCATGCTAATAGACATGTTAGTGTAGGAGTCGGACCATCGTGGTATGTACGAGTCCAGGCGCATATTAGACAAAGTTCTAGATCGTTGGCACCGGTTTCCAAGGGTGATCGACAATGCTTTAATTGTGGAGAGTGGGATCATATTAATTCCTCTTGTAAGAAGTCATTGGTGACTTGTTTCACTTGCAGCAAGACTAGTAACTGAGCTAGCTTTTGCTGCCAGGGCAGGGCTCCATTGCAACAGGTATGATCCCTTGTGGGAGCACATAGTGTTGGATAGGGGCCATCACAATATCCAACCTACAGTACATAGCCCTGGGCCCTCTAATCCATAGGGTTCCGCACAAGGCTCAGGTCGGGGCCGAGAAAGAGGTGGAGGTACCTCAATGACTAGGGGTTCTCAGGCTCGAGTGTTCAAGATAAGGAACACGGAGGATCCGGCAGCACCGGCGACTACAAGTACCATTCAGATTCATGGTATTCCTGTAAGAGTTTTATTTGTCACGGGTGTTACAGACTCGTTTATATCTAATGCTTGTGTGGAGCGGCTATCGCTAGAGTCAGTAGAGGGAGTACCTTTTACGATAGGGTTAGCCGATGGGGGAAAGGAAAGGGGAAACCAGGAGATCCACAATTATCCTATCCGGTTAGGAAAAGGTGACTGGCTAGTAGACTTCTTTGTCACGTACTTAGCACATGAGGAAGTTGTTATGGGAATGGACTAGATAGATATGCATGGTAAATTTTTGGACATAGGTAGGAGGACCGCGAAGGTCACTACCGAGACCGGCCAGGTTGAGATATTCCGAGGTTGGGACCTTGGGAAGACCGGCACAGTTATCAGCTCCGTTTGAGCAACGAGATTGATCGGGCAGGGTTGTGAGGTTTTCCGGTGTTATGCCATAAAAGAGTGTAAGGGCCCGATTGTGGAAGAGATCCTGGTTGTGATTGAGTTCACGGATGTGATTGGTGAGCCACCAGGGCTGTCACCATAAAGGGACGTAGATTTTAGCATTGAGTTGGAGCCAAGGACGAGACCAATCTTGAAGGCACCTTACCGCATGCGCCAATCGAGATGTTCGAGCTGAGGAAGCAGCTCGAGGAGCTGGAAGAGAAGGGTTTCATTCATCCTAGTGTTTCACCTTGGGGAGCACCAGTCCTTTTTGTGAGGAAGAAAGGCGGGTCGACGAGGTTGTGCATCGACTACCGAGAGTTGAATATAGTGATAATCAAGAACAAGTATCCACTGCGTCACATTGATGACTTGTTAGACTAGTTGCATGGAGCGACCGTGTTCTTCCGGATCGACTTGAGTTCAGGATATCACCAACTGAGGGTGGGAGATCAGGATGTGCCCAAGACGGCAATCCGGACCATGTACGGCCACTACGAGTTTGTAGTGATGCCATTTGGGCTGACGAATGTGCCTGTGGTGTTCATTGAGTTGATGAACAGGATTTTCATCGACTTCTTGGACCAGTTCGTGGTGATATTTATTCACGACATTCTATTGTACTTTAGGAGCAGAGAGGAGCACACCGGTCATTTAAGGACGGTGCTTAGAGTTCTGCTGGATAGAGAACTGTACGCCAAGCTCTCTAAGTATGAGTTCTGGATGACAAAGGTGGCATTCTTAGGTCATGTGGTCACAACCAAAGGGATCAAGGTTGATCCGGCCAAGATTGAGTCTGTTGCTACCTGGCTGCCTCCGAAGAATGTTAAAGAGGTACACAATTTCTTGGGCTTAGCAGGGTACTATCGTTGCTTTGTGGAAGGATTTTCAATGATTGCTTGGCCGTTCACCTGCCTTCTGAGGCAGACCATCCGATTTACGTGGTCTAAGTAGTGTCAGCATAGTTTTGAGGAATTGAAGAGTAGACTAACCTCAGCTCCTATTTTGGCACAAACCGAGAGAGTAAAAGATTTCATGGTATACAGTGATGCATCCAAGCTGGGCTTGGGTGCATATTGATGCTGCGAGGTAGAGTCATAGCGTACGCATCGAGACAATTGAAGACCTACGAGAAGAACTATCCGACTCATGACCTCGAGCTGTTGTAGTAGTTCATGCTCTAAAGATCTGGCGCCACTACCTTTACGGGGCGACGTGTCAGATCTTCACCGACCATAAGAGTCTTAAGTATATATTCACTTAGCGGGAGTTGAATAACTATAAGAGGAGATGGTTAGAGCTGATTAAGGAGTTTGGCTTGGAGATACTGTATTACCCGGAAAGGTGAACGTGGTCACCGATGCCCTTAGCCGGAATACGCCTCGGGAGAAGGCTATAGCTAGGTTGACAGTTCAACCTCAATTGTAGAGAGACCTGGGGGAGGGGGGTTGGAGTTAGATATTCATTTCCCGGACACAGACAATCAATTGTCTACCCTTGATCTAGTACATGATATGTTGGGAAAGATCAGACAGAAACAAGAGAGTTGTTCTACATTGATGAGGATCCGAGACCGGATGTCCCGAGGAGAGACACCACAATTTAAGGTTGGCGCCGATTGAGTGTTGAGATGCCACGAGCGCGTTTGTGCACTGGTGGATAGAGAGTTGCGGAAGAGGATCTTAGAGGAGGCTCACTCTACACCTTACTTAATTTATAAAACTAGAATAGAAGCAAGCGAATCCGTAGTGTACGGATCGGCGTAGATTAACAAGTATTCCAGAGTATCGAACTCAGGGAATTGGTGAAACAAAATCAGTTTCAAGTAATCGAGCAATCAAAAGTGTAGAAGCTTTGCAAATAATTGGAAAACAGCAACCCTAAAGATCCAGGTATCAAACTGTGGCAATCGATTCAAGATATACTATATATAAGGACAAAGTTGAGAATTGCAAAGGTATACTAAAGCAAGTTAATGTACGATGAAGTTCCAAAACCTTATATGTCTAAACAAAAGACTCTCTCAATGAAGGTTGTTGAGGCTGCAGTATAGAAAAGATTCTAAAGGTAAGAATTAATCTCAAGTACCAGTGCACAAACCCAAGGAATCAAAGATAAACTAAAACAGTTAAGGTTGTGACACTCAAAACCAAAATAGAGGATGTTGAGTCTCACTACTACCTAGAAAAGGCAAGCCAAGGCTAGGTTAAAGTAAATCTTTAACTTTGGACCAAAGCAAAAGAAAAGTTTGTAAACCTGGGGAAATCACGGCCGTGGAAACCAAGAACAGCCCGTGATTTAGGGTGTCGACGATATTTCTTAAACTCTCAGGGTCCAATCAAGTTACGATCGATCTATCATTATATAAGCCACAACTATCAACCCTTCACCTTAGAATTGCTAAAGGGTTTTAGCCAATAATCATCATTATGATATCAATAATCAAATTAAGAAGAATTAAAGAAGAAAACACTCGAAAAATCAATAACAAAACAAAGTCAATCTCGAAATCTAAACACAAAGTCGTATGTTTATGAATTCAGGAAAGTAAGAACAAGAAATCCTCACAATGATCTAGAAAAGTCACAAAGAACGGGATGTGAATCCGCTCTCCAATGAAAATCCTAAGATATCTCCGAGAATACGTCCTTCAAGAATCTAAAATCCTTAAGGTCGAAATGAAATCCTAAGGCCATCTCCAAACTCTAAGCGGAATTGTAAGCGGCGCTAAGCCGCGATAAGAGAGAATAAGCCAGCGTGCCGAAAAATCTTTTCTCAAGCCTTTTTATAGGGCGAGATAGGGTTACGAGAAATCACAATGACGTGGCTGACGTGACAATAATAATGCGTCACAAAATCACCAACATCACGGTCATGAACAACTTTCCACGACCGTGATTTAGAGCGTGGAACTTAAATACGGTGCCGATAAGACTTTCACGGCGGTGGTTTTGGCCGTTTAACTCTCTGGTATGCTCCAAACTCACGTCCACGATCATGTTGGCAAATCCACGGCCGTGGTTTAGAGCGTGGACTTCAAAATCCTCTTCCACGACCGTAATTCAGGACATGGTTCTTAAAACTCCTTGTTTTTGCCTTTGTTTCGTGACATCCTTCATCCATGCTCCTTCCTTAGCCTCTCCAATGCATCTCCTTTCCATCAAGCATAATCAAACTCTACTTTCCTTCCTCATTTTGCTCTAATCCAAGCCTTTATTCACCTAAAAACAAAACGAAGCTAGTGTAGATCTCTATATCGACAAAGTGGGTGAACTAGCTCACAATTGCTTCAAACTCATATCTAAGAACACACTAAAGAGGGAAAAACAACTAAAACAAGTGCCTAAAATATAGTTATATTTCATGCAAACAAAATACCCAATACTTGCCGCTTGCTTGTCCCCAAGCAAGGTTTTCAAAGGTGTGATTTCATTGAGGGGCTAAATGAGGCAATTATTTTTCATTGAGGGGCTAAATGATCAAAGAAAGAAGTAAGAAAATCGAGGTGCCTTAATCATTTCTTAAAGAAGTATAAGAACTTATATTGTGATTTCAACCTTTGTTTCTCAATATGATTTAGATGAGAACTTTCACATTATGAAACTTGCAAGAAGGATAAACAACATACTCAATCTCTTCACAATTCATAATTCAATTTAAGCATACAATTGTCATCAAAAACTCATTCCACAAGTAGTTTTCATCATAGTAATCATCTCTAATCTTAGAAGCACAAAATCTTTTCAAAATTTTCAAATTTTTATGAGTTTTTCAAAGCTTTTTCATGCAATGCAATAATAAAGCGTGTGACAATGAAAGGAAACATGCAAGTGTTCATAGTCATGCAAAGCAAAGTGAGTAGAGTTATTACAAATGATAGTCACACCCCACCCCATACTTGAAACATACATTGTCCTCAATGTTCAAAAAAAAAATAAAGAAAAGAAAATAAAACAAAGAAACTCACTAGACGGTGATGGAGCGGCTCAAACTGGCTGTCATCTCAACATCATCACTGTAGAGGAGGCGGTGGAGGAAATGGACGGAATTCTGAGCTGAAGTTCCGCCCAAACTGCTGCCGGTAGTCTCTCATCATCTGGTCACGCTCCTGGCTCTGTACGTCATCAGTCTCCTGATGGATCTCTAGGTCTCCCACCCTCCTCGAAAGATCGGTAGCCCATCCCGGAAGCTGCGAGTACCAATCCGGCGGCTGTCCATACCAAGCTGGAGCGTCCTGAGGAGGAGGAGTCGGTGCTACCGGTGCCTGCTCATACCATGGTGGAGGAGCTCTCATCCAATCCGTCTGTGCTCCATACCAAGCTGGTGGAGCGTCCATCCAAGTCGGCCTCTCACTCACGCTAGCCCTGCGTGAATAAGAGGCACCGGAAGGTCTAGAAGGGCGGGGAAAACGTCTAGGTTGGTCCGGGAAGGCATTCGGCTGATCTGGGAATGTACCAAAGGTATGTTCATCACCTCCTCCTATCTCCTCATCATCATCCCCAGCTGGGATATCATACGGCACATACGGAGGAGCTACAAGTCTATTGGCATGCATGGCCGCAAAGGTCGCCTTCCAATTATGGCGTCCGGCAATAATTGAGTACTCAGGAAGCCGAGGGATACCTCTACCACCTCTCTCCTCCCATGGAATGGCTACGGTAGGTGGAGCTTGGTGGCGGGGAAATATAATGCCTCTAGTCATGAGCCCATTGAGACCCAAAGGTCTAGCCGCTATCCTAGTGCAAACGGAGTAATCTATCCCTAATTGGTTTGCTATATGAGTCACCATACCCCCATAACCAATGTTCCCGGCTTTCTTGTTCTTCAACTTACTCATGGTGGAGGCAAGGAGGGTGGCACAATCGGCGGGTCTACCGTTAAGAATGCAATAAATTGAGGAAGAGCTCATCGGTCTTAATCTTTTGTGGGGTCTCGGTCCTAGGGAAGAGACACTCGGAAAGGACCCTATGAGCTATCTTCAAGGCTATGTGGTAGATGAGCTTAGCCTTGGTGTCGGCCGGTTGCCAACGATCCTCACTAGCATATATCATTGCAATCTCCTTCCAAAAATCCTTAGCATACACCCCACTAGGAAACCTACCATTGAAGCTCTCACGGAACCGAAAGAAGGTTCCGAACTAAACAATTGAGAACTCATAGTCTTGCTCCATTAGCCTACAGGATACCGTTCGGTTCATATGGCTATGCTCAAAGGAAGTCACAAACTCCCTTGTTATCTCCTCATAAGCGTCCTCTCTAATAGCGGAGAAGACAATCAATCCAGCTCTATCCAAGAGCCATGTTAAATCATTCACAACATTTAGTGGCTCAAGCTCCTCAAGGACTAGGTATTGAGGTCCTATGACCGGTCTCTTCTCGATCCTTTCTAAGGCTCCTAGGTAGTCTTCAAGGATAGTTGGGATTCTAGGAGGTGGTTGAGATGGTGGTTCACTAGGAGGGGGTTGGGAAGAGGAAGAACTATCATCTTTCCTCTTCTTGTTCCACTTGGATTTCCTTCTAATCACATTTTTCAGCATCAAAGAAAATTACGGCTTGTTCTTGGTAAACCACGGGCGTGGAACGTACAAGGACCGTGGTTTTGGTCTGTTTCTCTCAAATCACAACAAATCAACACCAAACTCAGCAATCACTGTCCTAGACTAATTCCAATTCCAATTTCAATCAGTTCTCTAAATTCTTGCGAAGAAATTGAACCGAATTGAAAAAAGTAGAGAAAAGGGTGAAAAACCTAGGTTTTGGATCTTTCAAATCCAAATTTCTTCTTCTGAGTGGATTGTTCACTTGGTTTGGTGCTTGGATCTTGTATATGGTTGAAAATGCTCCACTTTATGCTCAAGAACCGATCGAATCGGACTCCGAACGAAGAATCACGGATCTATGAAGGCTGTCGGCGATTGTGGGCGTGGAAATGGGCGTGGATATGGGATTTGTTGTGTTTTTGTGAAGGATGGTGGTTTATATAGTGCCCGTAAAATTTTTGAAAATCACGGTCACTCGGGGCATTCCACGGCCGTGGAAATATACGGAACTCGTGGTTTTGGTGAATTTTGCTTGATTTTGGGGAATTACGGTCACCCTGTTACTTCCACAACCGTGGTTTAGGGCATGGAAGTCTTTGTTGTGTGCCAACATCCAAGTTTCGTCAATTCCTTCCAACTTTTGCTTCTTTCCTTTGGCCAATTCTTATTCCTACATCCAAAAACATAACATACCAAGAGGTATCAAAGGAAAAACAAAGCAAAAATAATTAAACTAAACTACTCTAAAAATGAAAACAAAAACGTAAGTGCAATACCTTGGGTTGCCTCCCAAGAAACGCTTGTTTTGGGTCCGTAGCTAGACCGTTCATGTTTTTATTCGAGGAAAATCGGAGCGATTTCCTCAACCGGGAGCTCCGGTGAATACTTCTTAAGACGTTGGCCATTCACCTAGAAACTTCCGATCTTTTCACCCCATACTTCAACTGCGCCATGGGGAAAAACACGTTTGCTAAGATAAGATCCAGTCCAACGAGATTTAAGCTTACCTAGAAAGAGACGAAGTCTTGAATTGAAGAGGAGAACTTGATCTCCTTCCTTGAGATCCTTTGGAATGATAAGCTTATCATGCCAACGCTTCGCTCTTTCTTTGTAAATCTTGGCGTTTTCATAGGTGTTTAAGTAGAAGTCTTCAAGCTCATTAAGGTCCAGGAGGCGCTTATCGCCCACTTCCTTCATACCGAAGTGCAACCACTTCACAACCCAGTACGGCTTGTGTTCTAGCTCAACCGGGAGATGACAAGACTTCCCATACACAAGGTTGTATGGTGTTGTTCCTATAGGAGTGTTGTATGCAGTCCTATAAGCCCATAGTGCATCATCCAACTTCAAAGACCAATCCTTCCATCTTCTCAAGGATGCCTTTGATCTCTCTATTTGAAATCTCCACTTGTCCACTCGTTTGTGGATGGTAGGGAGTGGCGATCTTGTAAGTCACCCCATACTTAGCTAGTAGAGCTTCGAATCGCCGGGAAATGAAGTGTGAACCTCCGTCACTAATGATGGTCCGTGGTGTCTCAAACCTTGGGAAAATAGTTCTATTAAAGAAATTGACAATAACCATGGCATCATTAGTTGGAGAGGCAATAGCTTCGACCTATCTAGAAACATAATCTATAGCTAGAAGTATGTATTTGTTTCCACAAGATGATGGGAATGGTCCCATGAAGTCTACTCCCCAAACGTCAAAGATTTCCAGCTCCTGAATGTTATTGAGAGGCATCTCGTTTCTCCTAGAGATATTTCCTGTTCTTTGACAAGCATCACAACAAGAAACAAAGGTTTGCACATCCTTAAACAAAGTAGGCCAAAAGAATCCAGATTGCAATACTTTAGCGCTAGTTTTATTGGAATTAGCGTGTCCTCCACAAGGTAGTGAATGACAATGACGAATGACACTTTGCATTTCGTCTTCCGGCACACATCTCCTAATGATGCCGTCGGGACCTCTCTTGAAGAGTAGAGGTTCATTCCAAAAGTATTGCCGGACATCCCTAAAGAACTTCTTCTTTTGTGCGTAGGATAATCCGGGAGGTATTTCTTGACAAACCAACTAATTTCAAAATCAGCAAACCAAGGTTCGTTACCTCTAGATATCTTGTCGATGCACTCCTCTATGATGTGTAAGTGCTCATCCGGAAAGGGGTAATCTATAGGTAGACCGTCGTCTTCAATGTGTGGTAGACGACTTAAATGATCCGCAACAGAATTTTCCGAGCCTTTCTTGTCGCGGATTTCTAGATCGAATTCTTATAGGAGAAGAATCCATCTAATTAGTCTTGGTTTCGCGTCCTTCTTGGCGAGTAAATACCGGATCGCTGAGTGGTCCGTTTATACAATTACCTTTGCACCTACAAGATAAGAATGAAACTTGTCAAAAGCATATACAATAGCTAAGAATTCCTTCTCAGTTGTGGCGTAGTTGAGCTGCGCTTCATCTAGCGTCTTGCTAGCATAATAGATAGCATGGTTTCGGCCTTCTTTCTTTTGTCCAAGCACCGCTCCAACAACTACGTCACTTGCATCACACATAACCTCGAACGGGAGAATCCAGTTCGGAGGTTGGATGATCGGGGCTGAGATGAGATCCTCCCGAATCTTGTAGAAAGCATCTAAACAATCCTGTGTGAAATCAAAAACTGCATCCTTCATCAATAGATTAGTAAGCGGTTTTGATATCTTAGAAAAGTCTTTGATAAAACGTCTATAAAATCCAGCATGTCCTAGAAAACTTCTTATCCCCTTCACCGAAGATGGAGGAGGAAGTTTCTCTATGGTCTCTATCTTAGCCTTGTCTACCTCAATCCCTCTACTAGAGATTAAGTGTCCTAGCACAATGCCTTCCTTTACCATGAATTGACACTTCTCCCAATTAAGAACTAGGTTAGTGTCTTCACACCTTTGCAACACAAGAGAGAGGTTAGAAAGACAATTATCAAATGAAGATCCATAAACAGAAAAATCGTCCATAAATACCTCCATTATCTCCTCAACGTATTCCGAGAAGATGGCCATCATGCACCTTTGAAAGGTGGCTGGGGCGTTGCAAAGCCCGAATGGAATTTTTTTATATGCAAACGTCCCCCACGGGCACGTGAATGTGGTCTTCTCTTGATCGTCCGGATGATCGGAATCTAGAAGAAACCACTATAACCGTCAAGATAGCAAAAATAGAAGTGTTGTGCTAACCTCTCAAGCATTTGATCAATGAATGGTAGCGGGAAGTGATCCTTCTTTGTTGCATTGTTCAACTTGCGGTAATCAATGCACATCCTCCATCCCGTCACGGTTCTTGTAGGAATGAGCTCATTGTTCTTGTTAGTGATAACCGTCATTCCTCCTTTCTTTGGGACAACTTGAACGGGGCTCACCCACTAGCTATCGGAGATAGGATAGATGATACCTGCGTCAAGACATATAAGAATTTCCTTCTTAACAAACTCCTTCATGATCGGATTTAACCGTCTTTGAGGTTGTCGCGAAGGCTTAAAATCTTCCTCCATTAGGATCTTGTGAATGCATAATAATGGTTTAATTCCTACAAGATCCTCTATAGTATAACCTAAGGCTTTCCTATGTTTCCTTAGAACAGCCATTAGTTTTCCATGTTCATCTTCACTTAATTCGGAACTAATAATTACGGGAAAAGTAGAATGAGTTCCAAGAAATGCATACCGAAGATGTGTGGGAAGTGGCTTCAATTCCATAGCTATTGATGCCTTTGATGAGTCTTGAGATGTGTCCGACGCTTCCTTAGAAGTCTGTAAGGGTGTAGGAGTGATGGAAGAAGACTCAAGAGTATCTGTGGAAAGAACGGAATTGTTCTCAAAAATACCCAAAATTACGGCACCACTGTTACTTCCACGGCCGTGGTTTGGGACGTGGAAGTCAATAACAGCATCACTGGTGGTTCCACGGCCGTGGTTTTGGCCGTGTAACTTACTGGTGCTCTCCGAATAGCTAGTTACGGTCATGTTTGGGGACACCACGGCCGTGAAATAGCATGATTGGCCGTGATTCTTCACGTTTTCTGACCCATCGTAGAGTTTTTCAAACTCTTCCTCTTGCACTTCTTTTAACTCCTTCAAGGCTTCAATCTCTTCATTGCAATCCTCTTCCTATGGGTCTTTGAATAGAATCAAGCTCACTTCTTCTCTAGACGCTTCCTCATCATAGATATTAAACATGTCCTCTCCAAGAGCTGGCTCTTTCACCAAAGTTGAGAGAACAAACTCAACTTTCTCTTCTCCTATGTCAAAATCTAGTCTAGCATTCTTGCAGACCACTATACAACCGGATGTTGCAAGGAACGGTCTTCCGAGTATGATCGGGAACAGACAATCTGCAGGAATGTCAAGCACAACAAAATCAATTGGAATGTAAAACTTACCGAGCTTAATTGGGACGTCTTCAATGATACCGAAGGGACGAGTTATGGATCGATCCGCCATGTATAACGTCATCTTCACCGGTGTAGGTTCACCTAAACCGATCTTCCTACACCAAGCAAACGGAATAATGCTTACGCTTGCTCCCAAGTCACAAACGGCGTCACATGTGACTTCTCCTAATCTAATTGGTATGCAAAATGACCCCGGATCTCTCAGCTTTGAGGGCATCTTTTCAATCATTGTTTTGATGAGCTCCGAAGATTCTGAACTCATCTTGACTTCTCCAAAGTCTTCTAGCTTCCTCTTGTTAGAGAGGAGATATTTCAAGAACTTCCCATAATCGGGCATACCTACAATATCATCAATGAAAGGTATATTAATATGCAGTTTACTCATGAGTTCAATGAACTTACCGAATTGCTTGTCTAGACGCGCTCTTGCTCTAGACTGTGGGAATGGTAGGGGAGGTTTATAAGCTGGAGGAGGAACGTAGATATCTTCCTTCTCCTTTTCTTTCTCCTTCTCATCTGGGACTTCCACAAACTTGGGCTGCGGGTCGGTGGTTGTCACGCCACTCCTAGTGGTGATAGCCATCACCCTTCCCTTTGGGTTGTCCACCGTCTTCCCGGGAAGCTTTCCTTGATCTCTAGGAACTTCTTCGGCCTTGTTAAACATATGGTTTTCTAAAGATTTTTGAGCTTTATCAACCTTAGTTATGTAACTCTCTAGTCCTTGAAGCTTTCCCAAGATCGTTTCCAACATGGGATCGGGCTTCTCCTTTTCCGAATTGTTTGAACCATTTCATGTTTGCCCTTGGATTTTCAAAGGGGTAGAAGAAGAAGGAGATGTTAGTGAATTTCCAGAATTTGGATAGGAATTACCAGAATTTTGTTGTTGGTTGGAACGCCAATTGTTGTTGGAATTTCGGTTGTTGTTGTTATTCCAATTGTTTTTCCGGTTATTGTTCTTATTCCCTTTGTGGTTGTTGTTGTTGTTGTTGCCTAAGAAGCCAACATCTTGCTCCTTTGACTTTTGAAAGCCAGCTCTAATGATTTTCTTCAACTCTTTGATTTCGGTGTTGAAGGAGAATATTTGAGTTTGCGCAACTTGTGTTAGCTTGCCTCCCGGCTCTACCTTCCGGTGGGAATACTTCTCAATCACTTGGGCTTGCTTCTCAATGAAGTGCCAAGCGTCATCCTCTCTCATATCCATGAATGTATCACAAGAGAGAGATTGGAGGTTGAATTGTGTGTCCAAATCCAACCCCTTGTAGTAAATCTCCAATAGCTCCAGCTTTGAAATGCCATGGTGTGGGCAATCCAATAAGAGGTCCTGAAATCTTTCCCATGACTGAAACAAACTTTCATTAGATTTCATAGAAAATGCATTAATTTTACCTCTCAATTCCGCCGTCTTGGATGGCGGAAAGAACTTGGTGAGGAACTCCGAAGATAGATCCTCCCATGTGTTAGGCTTTCCAGGTGGAAGAGCTTGATACCAAGATAGAGCCTTGTCCTTGAAAGAGAAGAAGAATGGCTTGATCTTGTAGTTGTTGTTGGTAGCCCTCTTCGGCTTCAATGTCTCCATGAGAATCTCAAAATTCTGCAAATGTTGGTGTGGAGATTCAGCACTAGTTCTACCAAATTGACTTTGGCGAACCATGGTGATAACTTGCGGGCTAAAACTGAATTCCTGGATGTCCTCAACTCCGAAATTCGCACCTAAACGGCGTGGTTCCTGAATTGGATCCTTCCTTTGCCCAAGAGTTCGTGGTTCATCCCCTCCATTAGCAACTCTCACATCTCAAGCGGGAATGCGAGGAACAACCGGTGGTCTTGGATTGTTACGAACGGGGTGAATCACCGGATCAATATCCTCACGTGGTGGCATATCATCATTAGATGATTCAACTCTAATGGAATTGGTTGGTTTCTTGACCTTCTTCTTCTTAGCATCATTGAACTCCAACTTCATGTCCAACATCATAGCTTTGAGTTCATCAATTTGAAATTGATGACAAGTTAACTCGTCCAAACGAGCTTTCTCACTCAACTTAAGTTGAAGTTGAGCTTCATCTAACTCAGCTTGGATGTTTCTCTCATTGTTTTAAGCCATCTTTTTCTCTTTATAACTTTCTTCTTAAAGTTTTCTCAAGTTCCGGATCGAAATGAACTAGATCTTTGGTGGATCTAGTCTTTCGCATATACCTAAAGAATCTGCAAAAATCACTCACAAAGAGATATCAAATAACAAGAGCAAAAACTCCCAAGCTCGATAACTGAAAACCGGAATTGGTCTAGACCAATTCCCCGGAAACGGCGCCAAAAACTTGTTCTCCTCTAAGCATGCGTGCAAATAAGTTTTAATTTATAAAACTAGAATAGAAGCAAGCGAACCCACAGTGTACAGATCGGCGTAGATTAGCAAGTATTTCAGAGTATAGAACTCAGGGAATTGGTCAAACAAAATCAGTTTCAAGTAATCGAGCAATCAAAAGTGTAGAAGCTTTGCAAATAATTAGGAAAAAAACAACTCTAAAGATCCAGGTATCAAACTGTGGCAATCAATTCAAGATATACTATATATATAAGGACAGAGTTGATAATTGCAAAGGTATACTAAAGCAAGGTAATATACGGTGAAGTTCCAAAACCTTATATGTCTAAACCAAAGACTCTCTCTATAAAGGTTGTTGAGGCTGAAATATAGAAAGGATTCTAAAGGTAAGAATTAATTTCAAATACCCATGCTCAAACCCAAGGAATCAAAGATAAACTAAAACGGTTAAGGTTGTGACACTCGAAACCGAAATAGAGGATGTTGAGTCTCACTACTACCTAGAAATAGCAAGCCAAGGCTAGGATAAAGTAAATCTTTAACTTTGGATCAAAGCAAAAGCAAAGTTCGTAAACCAGGGGAAATCACGGCTAGATCTTGAGTATCACGGCCGTGGAAACCAAGAACATCCCGTGATTTAGGGTGTCGACGATATTTCTCAAACTCTCAGGGTCCAATCAAGTTACGATCGATCTATCATTATCTAAGCCACAACTATCAACCCTTCACCATAGAATTGCTAAAGGGCTTTAGCCAATAATCATCATTATGATATCAATAATCAAATTAAGAAGAATGAAAGATGAAAACCCTCGGAAGCTCAATGACAAAACAAAGTCAATCTCGAAATCCAAACACAAAGTCGTATATTTATGAATTCAGGAAAGTAAGAACAAGAAATCCTCAAAATGATCTAGAGAAGTCACAAAGAACGGGATGTCAATCCGCTCTCTAATGAAAACCCTAAGATATCTCCGAAAATACGTCCTTCACGAATCTCCAATCCTTAAGGTCGAAATGAAACCCTAAGACTGTCTCCAAACTCTAAGCGGAACTGTAAGCGGCGCTAAGCAGCAATAAGCGAGAATAAGCCAGCGTGCCTAAAACTATTTTCTCAAGCCTTTTTATAGAGCGACATAGGGTTACGAGAAAGACCAATGACGTGGCTGACGTGACAATAATAATGCGTCACAAAATCACCAAAATCAAGGTCATGAACAACTTTCCACGACCGTGATTTAGAACGTGAAACTTAAATACGGTGACAATAAGACTTCCACGGCCGTAGTTTTGACCGTGTAACTCTCTGTTGTGCTCCAAACTCACGCCCACGATCATGTTGCCAAATCCACGGCCGTGGTTTAGAGCGTGGACTTCAAAATCCTCTTCCACGACCGTAATTCAGGGCTTGGTTCTTCAAACTCCTTGTTTTTTCCTTTGTTTCGTGACATCCTTCATCCATGCTCCTTCCTTAGCCTCTCCAATGCATATCATTTCCATCAATCACAATCAAACACTCCTTTCCTTCCTCATTTTGCTCTAATCCAAGCCTTTATTCACCTAAAAATAAAACGATGCTAGTGTAGATCTCTATATCGACAAAGTGGGTGTACTAGCTCACAATTGCTTCAAACTCATATCTAAGAACACACTAAAGAGGGAAAAACAACTAAAACAAGTGCCTAAAATATAGTCATATTTCATGCTGACAAAGAGCACATTCTAGTCTCATGTAGAACTAGACAAGTGGTCACCGCCCGGTTATCATACACTTGGGTCAATTAAGGTTATAAAGGGTGAATTCTATTCCGGTTATCCGTTATAAACATGATAAACAAGCCAAAACACTCAAACTAATATACGGAATGAAGCTAAGTAAGTCCAAGGGACTTACCTCACTCGAAGGAACACTCAACACACACTCATATAACAACTCAGTTTCCCTCAGGAAAGGAGCAAGGAAAGCCTGTTGACACAAGCATCCCAAATCAGGAATGAAATGGTTGCTAGAAGTATATAACTTCTAGTCTCAATGATCTCTATGAGATCTCCACAAGCTAAGGGCTCAACCTTATTCTTACAGCATACTCGGGGGGCAAGGAACTTCCAGAAAGAATAAGGAATGGAACGAGAAAAGGAAGCAATGAAGCAACTCACAAGAACGGGAGTTACTGCAGAGGAAACCGCATGGGAGGCAGGACAGTCACAGGGGCGGCTATCCACGTGGTGGCACAGCAGAGGCGCGGGGGCGGAATTCGTGAAAGAAGCGTTATCGACTCCCTTCGATAGAAAGGAACAAAGCTAAGGCCAAAGCTTTCTTTTATCAGCACACAACCACGTCACAACTTGACCAAGGAAGCCTGTGAACATCAAGGAATCATCAACGGAACGCTCCACGAGAATCAAGGATCAAACTTGATTCTTGGAGAAGAAGAAAAGAGGAAACGAAAAGAGAAACAAGCAGAAGGGAAAACAACTGCAACATCATGTGAACGTGAGGAAGAAACAGATAAGAAGGAACTTACACGTTCAACTAGATCACAAGGGAAGCAAGGGAACGACTGCAACTCTCACGGTTGAAGAACGAATGCAAGAAACGGGGAAAATAAGAAAAGAAGAAAATATGTAGGAGAGGCGGGAAAGATACATGGAAAGGACATCTAAGGTTAGAAAGAAGATAAGGAAACCGGCCCATAAGATAGAAGATCAGATATTCTATCTATGGAAGGAAGATAAAACGGACGAAAAAAGATTGGGCGCAATCTGTAGGGCATCCGCAGGGGCGGATCGCCTCAGCCGCTGGGGCGGCCCCTTGTCACCGCGGGGCGGTGATAGACAGCAAGGCCGTAGGAGCGGCCTTCTTCACCGCTGGGGCGGTGAAGGTAAAAAACTGGGATCTTAAATCAAATCCCCCTAAGAAGAAGTTTTATCCCGAAACTTGCAAAAGCCCAAACGAACACATAACAACACACAAAACTGAACATAACTCATATATTCCCACTCGGGACCGTAACTCAAAATGTCACAAAAAGCGTATGCAACACAACAAGGAAAAACTAAAACATAGCGACTACACTAAAGGTGCATCCAACCCAGCGTAAAACTCCGGATAGTTCCTCTAGACACTATTCTCTGTCTCCCAAGTTGCCTCATCAGCTCTTTGCATCGAGTACTGAATCTTCATCATCGGTATGTCCTTTGAATGCAAGCGTGATAGCATGTATTATAGTCTATATTTTAGGATTGGTTTAGACATTTTATCTTCATAAATCTACATGTATGGATGTATATTCTTTAATTATATTGTTGTTTTGTTTACCTTTGTGAACCTAATTTCGTTGTAATTGTAGGGAAAATATCACGGTTTGGACTAAAATGGACCTAAGGAAGCTAAGGAGTCATTGGAGCTACATTCTGGAACATTGAAGAGTTATAAGAAGATCTAAGGAAGCATGTAAATGATTTAGAGGATTGATTTTTGGACCAGATTTGAGATGATTTACATTCAATTGAGATTCACCTCTGTCAGCTACAGTACCACCTCGACCGAGGTGATCTTGAGGAGCGTCTGGACCGAGGCGAACTGATGACGGGATATGAGATCTTTATTTTTGGCTGAGATCTTCTATTTTTGGAAAGAGAATATCACATATTTTTTATTGGATTTCTAGAAGGAAGATAATATTATTGGCTCATATATTTTGGAAGATATGGATATATTTTCTAGGAAATTATATGTTTAAGATATCTTATCTTTGGAAGATAATTCTCCTATATAAGGGGTTGAATTTTCTGCAATTCAACCATCTTCGGATCATCATATCCTGAAATCTTCGTATCATCATATTTTGAAATCTACGGATCACCTATCTTCGGGTCACTACATCTTGGAATCTTTGGATCGTAATATCCTAGAATTTTCGGATCAAAGGTTTTCTAAGGGAAGTTTGAAGGAAGTTGAAGGAAGTTTTGAAGGTTGAAGATTGATAGGTGATGGAATCACTATAATTTAGGATAGTTTTTAGAGTCCTTTTATTGCATTTGTGTCGGTTTATGCTACTAACTCCTTGGTCCATAAGAAGAAAACTAAAAGAAGCTAAGGAAGGAGTTACAAGCACTTAGGAGTGAAGATCGTTCACAAAGCAAAGATTCTGTTGCCTCACCGCCCCAGCGGAGCCTTGTCACCGCCCTTGCGGGTGACGCCTTACACCGGAGCGCCCCCTGCGCCTTCGCCAACGCCGGCCTTGAAGTGTGTCACCGCCCCTGCGCCACTCCTTCGCGCCCCTACGGTGACTTGCCTTGAAGAAACGAAGACCAGCTCCCCTGCGCCTTCCACTGCGCCCCTGCCTGCGCCTCAACCTGGAAGTTGGAAGACGAAGAGGTTGTGCCACCGCCCCTACGTTGACATAGGGACGCCCCGGTGGCTTGACATCAGAAACGTCAGGAAGTCGAAGGGTCAGACGTTTGAGAGCATTGAAGATCCGCCCCACTGGAATTGCCTAGCCGCCCCTGCGGCCATAAAGAAGATCAAGCGTTTTTGCCTTCACCGCCCCTGCGGAACTGAAGGCCGCCCCTGCAGTTTAACGTCAGAAGCTTTACTACGGTTGTTTACACCACCTTTATGGCATTAAAGGTGGCTGTTTTAGGCCGGCCATTTACTCCCATTTAGTGTCTTTTGTAGTATAAATAGTTCTTGATTGATTGCTAGAATCATCCATCTTGTTATCCAAAAAATTATCCACAAATCAAAAACACGTGTGTATGTAGAGTGGACGGTGAGATGCTTGAAGCTCTAGCAATACATATCTTGTACTTTATTTTCAATTATCACAAATCAAAAACACGTGTGTATGTTTTCTTTAGTTTTTCGTTTGTCTTGCACCGTTGGATCCGTTGGCTGGGGCGTATCAGGTTGCCTAGATGGTTTCGCCTCTTCCTCAAGTAGAATTCTATGCATGCAAGTGGATGGACTTATCCCTTTGATGTCCGCAATGGTCCATCCAAGGGCCGTCTTGTGTTCTTTCAACTCTTCCCCCAACTTGTCCTCTTGAACGGTTGTCAACTTGTTAGATATGATCACCGGTAAGGTATTGTTGTCCCCTACAAATGCATACTTGAGGTGAGGTGGAAGGTCCTTCAACTCTATCTCTGGTGCATGCATTATAGATGGAACAAGCTTCTCGCTTGGGGTTAGTAAAGTGGGCCCAATGGCCAAAGTGGAGATAGGTAACCTCTTGTGCCCATCCAATTGGGCTAGGACCTCTTTCATGCTAGTTATCAATGCATATTCTGAATTATGATCGTCAATGTCATGTTCAATTATGAAGAACTTGTAGGTGAAATCAATAAGTTAAATGATACTCTAGAAGGGGGGTTGAATAGAGTATGGGAACTTTTCGCAAACCAAATCTCAAGGCCTTGAAACTCCTTTCAAGGACCTTGATGTCAATCTGTACTTCTCGTGAAACTTTGATTTCAAGGGCGTTGAAACTCTTTTCAAGGGCCTTGACTTCTTGCTCATGCAAAACGAAGTTAGTCACAATAAAGTATATATGGTGTGGAATTGAAAAGATTGACACGAGGATATGTTTACGAAGTTCGGCTCTAAATAGCCTACTCTCCATTCAAGGGTATATCCGTAGGACCTAACTATCTATTATCAGCTTCAAAGAGTCCTAGATACAAACTAGAAGAAATCCCCTTCTTCTCTCAATGTAGCCAATGCTACGATATAGCTCCAACTCTTAACCTAGCTATAATAGCCTAGTTACTTCATAGAGTAACACACACTCTAGTATAACACTATTTAGATCTTCCAATGGAGCTCTAGTGTTTTCTCTCTCTAAGGGGATAAAGCTTTTGCATGAATGAGAGAAAGAAAAACAACGAATGAAGATGATTAGATAGCTTGAAGATGTAAAGATGTTTTCCTGTGTAAGCTTGTGTATCTTTCTTCTTCGACCATCCTCTTCGTTTATACTCTTCTATAGAAAGGTTTTCTAGCCGTTGTAGAAATAACCGTTTGAAGATGAATCTTCTTTTCCATGAAGATCGTTTCTTGTTTCGAGATAAGGTAGACGTTTGCAAGTCTTTAGCTCCTAGAAACACATCGAGTCCTTAACTCCTTGATCTTCTCGTCTTCTATTGAATTGAGAGAGAAGATATTTTTGCCGTTTGTTGTTTAGAACATCTTCTAGAAAATATTCTTTATTGTTTTTGTTGAGATCTTCCTTCGTTTAATAAGATCTTCCTTCGGTTGATAAGATCTTTGGTTGATGAGATCTTTCCATTACAGAATCTTCCAATAAAATCTTCAACTCATTTTGAATCCTTGTTCCGTGCATCTATAATTACAAGGCCCTTGATTTCGTCCTTTTGAACTTGTTATCTTTCTTTGTCCTTGAATCCAACTTCAAGGCCCTTGATATTTAGATGAAACCTGCACTGAATTCAAATCAACCAAATATCTAGAGAATATAATCAATACATTGTTAGTATATCTAACTAGTACATTTGTGTGAAGTCTTCCATCATCAACACCTGTAAATCATAACAATCAAGGTGGAGTTTTCAATCTCCTCCTTGATGGAAGACAACAAAAATGTTTTATCGTACGTGCATTTGTTAGTTTAACAATGCATATGAAAATCTCAAAACTAAAAATGCAGAATGCAGTATATCGAAATCTCGGATCATATTCCCCCCCCCCCTTTGTCTTTCAACAATGGAGTAAAAACAGTCAAAGCAAGAAGTCTTAAGATACGATTACAGACCCAAAACAATATTTTCACAAACCACATAGAAAAACCAGTCAGCTTAAAACTCTTCATAAAACTTCCTCTTTCCTTTGAATGAAGTTTTCTTATAACGCCACTCATCTATTTCAGCTGTCAAACGTCTTCTCTTTTCTACAGCTCTTCTTTGTTTAACTACTTCGTACTCAACTTTAGGCAAGAACATTGGCTCTTCATGAGTTGGATATATAATCTATTTATTCTGTACACACCTTTTACAATTCATCAACATATTCTCAACCTGCTCTTGAGTATATTGAGCTACATCTTCAGGTATGGGCAAAATGCTTCCCATTGTAGTTAGTGTAAGAGCATTCATCAAATACATTTCATTGACTTTAGCATTTATGGTAGCTAATAGCTCGAAATTTGTATCAATTCTCCTCTTGGCGTCAAACTGAAAATCAGACAATTCACGATTGAGACAAGCTATTTCTTTTTCACAACCTTCTAACCTGATTTATGGAGTAGGAGAAGTTTTTACTTCTTCATTTGGATTTTGAGTAACTCCTTTTCCTTTTAAAGTCCATTTTCCTGCAAGAGTTTTCTCATTCCCCAAACGTTCTAAGCAATTCTCATTATTTTTGCTGTTAATAGACTATATTTCCTCAAAGGATGTATCAATTCTGTAATAATCAAAGACCTTAGGCAACAAATTTCCATAAGGCAAGGGAATAGATCTCTTAGAGTTGACAGATTGCAGCATATGGTTGAGAATTAGATTAGGCACATCTATGGCCACTTCGGTCAAAAGCAAATGAATTAATTCCAGAGATTGATCAGTTAGCAGCTCTCTTGAGTTTGCACGTGGAACTACACATCGAACTAGTATGATAAACACTATTTTAGCCTTTAAGGTTAGAGATGTATGAGTAAGTTGACGTGATGTTGAATTTGGAACCAGAAAATTCTCCTTAGCAATACGAACACTCTCTGATCTTGAAGGATAGTTGAATACAATATCTGTAGGAAATCTAAAAATTTCACTTTAAATAGAAGGAGTGAGTGAAATCAGAGTACATTTGACTGAAGATTCAAGAGTAATACATCCTTTGTCCCTTTTTGTGGTGAGATTAACATAGAATAATCTCGTGAGTCGTGGAAAAGCAAAATCTCCAGGGTTTAGAACCTTCTAGATAATCGATATCTTCAGCTTGTCTATGCAGGGTATCTTGAGGGTATCGAGAAAATCCGTATCCACCAAATCACACATACATAGCGATCGATTATGAAAACCATCATTACAAGATCCAGAAGCTTGAAAATTAACAAACCAAGATGAGGGAAGACCGGTAGTCGGAGATGTATCCAGATCTTCAGAAGGTTTTACTTTTTTAGCAATTGAAGAATTTTGAACAACTTTCTTTTTGGAAGATAGAGGAGCAGATCTCTTGCTTCTGGGTGCCATGAGGAAAGTTTGAGAGAGAAATCAAAGGATTTTGAAATAGGGTTTCTTTTGAAAGGATAAAAAATAGAGAAGGTAGGTCCTTTTTATCAGGGATATAAAGAAATCTTTGAGAAAATAAGGCTTTTAAAACCGAAATCAAATCTTTTTCAAACAAAAGATTTATTAAAAATATTTTAATAATTAAAATGTCTAAAATATATTAATTCTTAAAATATCCGTAAAGTTAATATACCCTTTTAAATATGTTTCAAGGCCCCTTGAATTTTATTTCAAGGCCCTTGAAAACATCAATTGGGCTGCATGCGTAGGAACGATTAAAACTCGTTTACTCCCCCTACGTTAATGCTTCCTTGTTCAACATATCAAGCTCCAATCTAATAAAATTAAATTGTTCCGTAGGAAGAGGCTTGATAAAGATATCTGCAAGCTACAAGTTAGTCGAGATAAAAGAAATCGAAACATCGCCTTTCTCAACATGATCACATATGAAGTGATGCCATACATCAATATCCTTAGTCCTTGAATGCTGCACAAGATTTTTGGTTATAGAAATAGCACTAGTATTATCACAATTTATAGGAATACCTTTCAAGTCGAATCCAAGGTCACGAAGTTGTTGAGCAATTGAGAGAATTTGAGCAAAACAAGCTCCTGCAGCTATATATTCAGCTTCAGCTGTGGATAGGGAAACCGAATTTTGCTTTTTGGAGTGCCAACTAATTAGGGATGACCCTAAGAATTGGCAACATCCATACGTACTTTTTTCTATCGACCTTATAACCTACAAAGTCTGCATCTGAATAGCCAACAAGATAAAACGAGCGTTGACGTGGGTACCATAACCCTAGATCCTTAGTGCCATTGAGATACCGAAAAATTCTTTTCATAGCTATCAAGTGTGACTCTTTAGGATCAGCTTGAAATCTTGCACACGCTAAACATAATGTCAGGACGACTAGCAGTTAGATACAACAATGAACCAATCATACCTCGATACTCCTTTTGTACTACACTTTTGCCATTCTTGTCATGATCTAGCGAAAGTGTTGAACTCATAGGTGTCTTTGCAACCTTAGATTGATCCATCTTGTACTTTTTAAGCAAGTCTTTAGTATACTTTCTTTGATTGAGGAAAATTCCTTTCTTTGCTTGTGTAACTTGAAGTCCAAGAAAGAAATTTAGCTCTCCCATTAAGCTCATCTCAAATTCCCTGAACATAATATTTGAAAATTCCTTGCAAAGGGAATCATTAGTAGCACCGAATAGTATATCATCAACATAGATTTGTACTACTAGAATGTCGTTGCCTCTAGTTTTGATAAACAATGTTTTATAAATCAAACCTCTTTTGAAATTGTTTTCAAGAAGATATTTAGACAATCTTTCATACCAAGGTCGAGGAGCTTGCTTAAGACCGTAAAGAGCTTTGTCTAATTTAAAAACATGATTTGAAAATTCATCATTTTCAAAACCAGGAGGTTGAGCAATGTAGACTTCTTCTTCTAAGAAGCCGTTTAGAAAAACACATTTTACATCCATTTGAAAAAGTTTTATGCTCATGAAAGATGCAAGTGCAAGTAGCATACGTATGGCTTCTAAGCTTGAAACTGGAGAAAAAGTCTCCTCATAATCAATACCTTCTTCTTGGTTATAACCTTGTGCTACCACTCGTGCTTTGTTTCGTATGACTTTGCCACTTTCATCCAATTTGTTTCGAAAGACCCATTTCGTGCCAATAATAGATTAATGCTTTGGTCTTGAAGTTAGAGTCCATACCTTGTTTCTTTCAAATTCATTTAATTCATTTTGCATGGCAATGATCCAGTCTAGTTCTTGAAGAGCTTGAATGTAGTTCTTTGGCTCGACAAGTGATTCAAAAGCGGAGAAGGCACATAGATTATTCACCTTAGATCTAGTTTGAACTCCAACATTTGGATATGAGATCACATTCTCTTGTGGATGATACGAGGAATTTTGAACTTTTCTTCTTTTGACAGATGAAGTAGATCCAGAAGGTTGAGCTGCATATGTTTGACTAGATTCAGGTACTGTTTGTGTATTACCTGTTGTTCCAATCTCAAGGCCTTGAAGTTGAGTTTAAATCCCTTGAAGTGGAGTTCTGTTATCACAGTTTCCAGTTTCAAGGTCTTGAGGATTTTCTTCGGTATCTTGAATCTTTTCCTGCATATTCTTGTCTTGATCTTTAGGATCTTCCTCTTCATCCGAAATGTGATCTTCTCTTTGATTCAGATTTAAATCTGCAAAACTCTCACTCAAAGTACCATCATTGCTTTCATAAAAAATAATATGAATGTTTCCTCAACAACTTTGGTACGTTTGTTATATACTCGATAAGCTTTGCTATTTGAAGCATATCCTATGAAAATAGCTTCATCACTACGTGCATCAAATTTCCCAAGATTGTCCTTGCCATTGTTGTGAACAAAACAAGTATGATAACACGATTTATGACTTAGGTTTAGGTGATCATTTAGATAGATTTCTCACTCATTCATGCATGGTTTAGCACTAGTTCACGACCTATTGCACTCAATTCACGTATTATGTCGAGATATGTAACGCCCAAATTTTGGCGCGTTTTTGATATTTATTTTTCCGACTTTCATCGATTATTTACTAGCATAAATTTTTTTTTTAAAAAAAAGTATTTATTCCCGAGTATATTTATATTTTGGGATACCGTATTACTTTTATTTTACGGAAGAATTCAGAAAACTCTCCAATCCGATAATCCCGTTCGAACCACTTTTTTTTATCGAGTTTATTCTATTATTCTTTTTCCTTTTTATTCTATTTACTTATTTATTTATTTATTTATTTTTTTGTCTCCCCTCTCCTCCTTGCGTGTTAAGGAGCTGGTGTTGCCAGCCTATGCTTGACCTACCTCCCTAGCTCATCCCCTGTCCTCTAGCAGGCTGACCCATCCTGCTGCATACCCCAACCCCTCGTTATCCTCCCGTTACCTTCCCCTTCACAACATCTCCTCCCCCTGCATCATCCATCTCCTACTCCCATAGTCCCATTTACCTCTCTTCTGCTCCTCTTCATCTTGTGGATCGAGAAACCTCAGCCTCAGACATCCCTCGCGCCTCATCTCCACTCCTGCCAACCGTTTCATCTCCATCCTCGCTTACCTTCTCTCTGCTTCACAACCATTGTCGAAATCTTCAATCCAGGAGCAACGGCGGTCTCGATCTCCTCCATCGACTTCTCTGCACTCCAAGGCAATAACACCTGCCGCCTTCTGCTCTCTCTTTCTCGACCCACTGTTTGCAGCCACAGCCGGCAAGGAGCATACACCGCCTCACCTTCGTCGGAGAAGGTGCCAGATATGCCGGAGAAGCCGCCATCGAAAGCAACTGCCGAAGGCACTCGTCGGTGCCCTCTCTGCAATGCCACCACCAGGGAATGCCTTCACCGGAGGAGCCTCGCCTGCTGCTGCCCTTCGTTGCCGGAGATCGGGATAAGCTTCCCCCACCAGCGCCTTGCGCCTATGCCGCCTCCAGATCCCCTTTCCTCTGCAATTTTGGCCCTTCAGCGTGTTAAGAGGTTGAAGAAGACCTTTAGGGTTAATTAAATCGGGGGGCCTCTCTTTTGGTATAATTACACATTGAACCCATTATTTGATATTTGCAGTTTTGGCCCTAATTTATGGAAGTTGCATATATGCCCCTGTTGGAATTATTTATAGAATATGACCCAAGTTTCGGGAATTTGAATTTATGCCCCTGTTGGAATTTATATTCTATGTTTTGGCCAAAATTTATTTTCTGGATATGGTTTAAGTTCTTGAGCCCGTATTTACGGCCGGAAAGTTGATTGCGATTTTGACCCATGTTATAAAAACTGTATAGTTTGCCCGGAAAATGTAACTACGGTTTTAACCTTGGGTTTTAGTTACGGGATGCTCTTATATTGTCATTCACGGTATATTATGTCTTTGTTGGATTTAAAACTCGATTTATGGCTCAAAGTATTATTTGCGGTTTCATGACCAAGTTTCTAGAATTTCATATTTTTAACCGGAAGGTTTTTGCGGGATTTAACGTGGCCATTTGAAACCGGGATTTTCTTACAACTATATATATATATATCTATATTATATCTTCCGATCATATTTAGCGTACGAGCTAAATTGGTCTAGTTTTGGTGTTAGGTTCGGAAGTGTCCCGATAAAGACCTAACGAGTCCAAGCCGACATCCATAGACCGTCTTCCGTCTTTTGACGTCATGTGAGTTACCTTTTTCCTCGGTCTAGTTATATTTAGTATTAGTGGCATGCTAGGATGGATCTAGTATAACGTCTTTTGACGTCATGTGAACCGTATATAGATGTGGATGTTTATGAGTATTGTGATATTTCGGTACGATCATAGGATGATCTTCGGGATTAGGAGTTGGACCTAGCATGCGAGGGTTGTGACCTCGTATAGGTTTTGGGAGACTAGAAGCCCGAGGGCTTCTAGCTTATTGGTTAGTTATTGATCGTGTGCCTTGTCTGAGCAGGTGTTGAGTTACATTCCTACGGGAAACTGAGTACGGGATTTAGCCGGTTTATCTTAGGGACAGGTAAGTCTTCGGACTTACTTAGCTCGTATTCTCTGTATTAGTTTCAATGCGTGTTTGGTGGTGTGTGTTTATTGTTTATGTGCGTGTTTATTGTTTATGTTATAACATCTAAACCGGTAATAGGACCACCGACTTTATATGTTTATATTTGGCCCAAGTGTATGATAACGGGCGGTGACCGCTTGTCCAGTCCAAAATGGGGATGACTGGGAGGTGCCTTGCAACCAGCCCATCGGGTGATGCTGATCCGCATCAAGTACAAACCCGTATGGTGAAAGGGGACAAGGGCGAGATCTTTAAGATTCTCGTGTCACAAAAGAAGTTGAATTAGAACGGGATATGACCTAATAATAAAAACATAATAAACCGGATTGTATGTTTTGGAACATGTTGTGTGTTTATGATGTCTTATGTGTGTGTGTGCCAATACCATGATTCTAATGCCTTGAATGCTAGCTAACTGTTTTATACCGATATTGTTGTAGTTGCCTTGCAGGTTAGGGGCGCGGCCGAGAGATCCGGAAGAGTGGGAAGCCGGGGTCCGTACATTTTAGGATGGGTTTTGGGGGTTGTTTTTATGTATTGTTTAGGGTATTATGTATGTCGCGTGTATGGTGGTTGCCTTTAGCGTTGTATCTCGGCTGAAGTCTTTCGTTGTTTTCTTTTGGGGTTCATATCATTGCATTAAAATGAATTTTGATTTTGCCTTTATTTGTGTCTTGTTGTAAGATCCAGTGAAATTGTTGTCAGGCTAAGGGTCGGGACCCATTGTGAGGTCTCCGCCCGTAGCATCCCGAGTCCCGCGGAATCGGGGTGTTACAAGATAGACGTCTACACGGACTTGTGCATTGCTTTGTAGGTATTTTGGGAGATTTAGGAGCTAAAACGATACGTTTGAGGATCGTTCATCAAGATGACACACCCTCAGACTCATTAGGATGCAAGCTAAAGGCTAGGGAAGACTCATGGAACCTTGCCAACACAAGCCATGCACCAAATCGAAGCTTAATGATCAAAGGCAAAGCTGAAGCACAAAATCACTGTTCACTGACACTCCACGGCCGTGGAACTGCCCGTGGATTTTGCCAGGTTTTCGTGACAACTGTGCCACGATCTCTTGTCCAGCTCTTGCAAAGTTGTAGTATAAAAGTGGTCCTGCATTGGCTGAGAGAAGCATCTTGGAGCAGCTCTCCATTATCCACTATCATCCAATCAAAATATTCTCTCAACAAGAAGATCCTTGGAAGAAGGAAGTAGAAGGAAGCTACCATTGGAGGAAGAGCTTCATTGGAGAAGAAGAAGAACACACCATTGATAGATTTGATTGCTTTGTAGTGAAGAATTTCGGAATCGGTTTCTAGAGTTGTATGAACCATTTAAACCTTCTTTAAGAAGGGTTGTGAGTCATTCTAATTCCATTTTCAGCTTGGTTTTGTTTACTTAACTTGTTCATCTCTTTCTCTTCATTATCTTGCAAATGGAAGCCATGATTTTATGTTCAATGATTTCGATTGCTATGATGAATGTTGTAGGCTAAATAGATGTGATTCTAGGGTAAGGAAGGAACGGTTGTGGCTAGGACTATGATAGGATGGACTTAGATCAACCCTTGGATGACTTGTGTGCTTGAACGTAGCCTCTGTTAGGATCCACGGTTTGTTCTTGCCAAACCACGGCCGTGGACTTTGTAGAACAACCCGTGATCTTCCTTGGTTCGATGGATCTAGCTTTAGTTAGTTAGAGTGTTGAAATCCTAGAATTTGTTGAGTTAAATCTACCCTAGGGTGACCTAGTGTTAGCAACTAAGTGTTAGAAGAGACCTACCCGGTGATTCTTACCCTTAGATTTTGAAGATGACAAACCCTAGGTAGTGGTGAGCCTCATAAGCCGCCATTGGACTAAGTGTGCTAGGATAGTTGCTTAGGACTAACCCTTTCGAGACTTACCCGGTAAAGATAGGTTAGATCTCTAGGTGACAATCCGGTTTGTGTAGAATTCCGTCCCTTAGGTTCTTAGAGACTTACCCGGTGATGAGACCTTAGGAATGGACTAGTGGACCATGAGACCTACCCGGTAATTGATCCCAATCTAGAAATGCTTACTCCCAACATATGATAGTTAATCCAAGGAATGATTAGATAGCTTGAGTCTTATGCCATAACCGGAACTTCCAATCCCTAGAATCCGGTTTCCTCTATTTGATCCACATCTTGTGTTTATCTTGTTAGCTTGCGTTGATTTGTTAGCATAGTTGATTTGTTTATTTCGAATGATTTGTGATCCTTGATTGATCACTTAAAAACCTCCCAAAAACATTGAGATTTTCATTTGTTTATTTCTTTCTCTTTTCTTAACCTAGATCTTTACTAGATTTAATCATAAATCGAATCAATCTCACCTTAGTCTTTGTGTTCGACCTCGGAATACTATCCCTACTACAAACGTCCCGTACACTACGGGTTTCGCTAGGAGTTAGGATAAATATAACGAGAATATAAATTTAAAACCCATTGCGTATCACATCCTGAGCGTAACAAGTTTTTGGCGCCGTTGCCGGGGACTAGGTCTAGATTGAGTCTATTTTGTGATTGTTTATAGTGTAGATATTTCTTGTTGCTTTTGATCTCTTTTTGGTTTGTGTCTTTGCTTTTCAGGATATCTCTCTTTTTAGGTGTATGCGAAGATCTCGTGGTAAGGATTTAGCTCCATTCGATCCCGAACCGGAGAAAACCCTTAGATCTAGATCCAAGAGCATTAAAAAAGGGAAAGAGATGCCCGGAAGAGATCTCCAAGCTGAGTTAGATGAGGCTTTATAGCAAATTAGGATAAGGGATGAAGCTTTGGAGAATGAAAGGAGACTTGCCAATGAGAGGCAAGAAGCAACTAGGAGGGAGATTGAGGAGATTAGGCAAGCTCTTGTGCAAAGAGAGCTTAACCGTCAACAACCTCCTCCTCCTCCACCACAACCGCAGCCGGCGGCGGTGAATATTAGGGTTGTGCCCATTGCTATGGAAGAGCCACAAACGTTGGGGCAACGTATGGATCCGGCACAAAGAGCACACCGTCCGGGAGTGAACTTAGGAGATCCTGCAGCCCATGATTACGAGCTCCGCCCTCAAGTTCTACAAATGATCCGGCATAATCAATTTGGAGGGATGGAAGGAGAGTCTCCTAATCAACACTTGATGAACTATGAGATTTTGATGGAGACTCTTAGACCGCCAAGATTGGAGAGCAACAACCATAAGCTTAGGGCTTTTTCCTTCTCTCTTAAGGATAAAGCCTTGGGCTTGGTATCAATCTATTCCACAAGGGCGAGTTGGTACTTGGGAGGAGATGACAACCGAGTTTTTGACTATGTTCTTCCCACCTTCCAAGACTACCGAGTTAAGAGGGAAGATCAATGCCTTCGTGATGAAGGATAGAGAGAGTTTGTTCAAGTCTTGGGAGAGATTCAAAGACCTTCTCCTAGATTATCCACACCATGGCATACCGAAAATTGAGCTATTGGAGATCTACTTCAAAGGACTTGATGAAGATAGCCAATTCAAGCTTCAATCTCTTTCCGGTGGGACTTTCATGGAGAAGCATGTAGATGAAGCTTGGGAGTTTGTGGAGAAGCAAGCTCTAGTGATTGAGAAATACTCCCATAGGAAGAGTGAAGGGAGAAAGGCGGGAGCATATGAGGTGAGTGAAGTCACCATGAGCAATTTCAAGCTTGACGCCATCAACAATGAGTTGAAGTCCTTGAGGGAGTTGTGTGCTACAACTTTGAAGAACCAAGCAACTCCTCAAGTGCTTCCACAAGCTAACTTATCTTCCAATGAGGAGGATGTGAATTACATGGGAAGGGGCAATTACAACAACTATCAAGGCCCAACGAACATCAACAACAACCGGCAATTCAACAATTACCGGCCCAACCACAACCATCCCGGATTTTCTTACTCTAACCCGGATGGAGCTTTGAACCCTCCCGCTTTCACAAGCACAACTCCAACACCAAAAGCTTCACAAGAACCTCCACCCGGATTTACTCAACCTCCAAAGGATAGAACCGAAATGATGTTTGAGCAATTACTTGGAAGGTTCAGTGGTCTTGAGAGCACCGTGACTTCCATTTCCAAGGCTCAAAAGGTGTTGGAAGCACAAGTGTTCCAAAAGGCGGGTGAAGCCCATAGAGATCCGGGAAAGCTTCCCGGAAGGACCAAAGACAACCCAAGAGGCCAAGTGTTGGCTATTACTACAAGGAGTGGGTTGAGTATGAAAGATCCTTTGCCCAAGGAGAATGCTAAGGGGAAACAAGTGATGATAGAGGAAGAAACTTTGCAAAGAGATGGAGGCAAGAGCAAGGATGTAGAGCCAACCTATGTGGCACCGCCTCCATACAAGCCACCACTACCATTCCCTCAATCACGAGCAAGAGCTCGTTTGGACAATCACTTTGGTAAATTCCTTGAACTAATGTCTAAATTGCATATTAACATTCCGTTCATGGATGCTATTTTAGGAATGCCGGCATATGGCAAGTTCTTGAAAGAGATACTCTCAAACAAAAGGAAGTTGGAGGAGTATGGGGAGATAAGAATGACCAAGAGATCCTCGGAATTGATCCAAACGATGAAGGAAGAGATGCCTCCCAAGCTAAGAGATCCGGGTTCCTTTTGTGTCCCGATAGGAGTGGGAGATGTGAAGTATGAGGCCCTTTGTGATCTTGGAGCAAGTGTAAGCATCATACCGCTTGCACTTTGCAACAAGGTTGGGCTAGGAGAGCCGAAACCGGTCAAGATGACCCTCTATATGGCGGACCGTTCTATCACTCATCCGGTTGGGATCTTAGAAGACATCCCGGTGCAACTAGGAGGATTCTATGTGCCAATTGATTTTGTTGTCTTGGATATTCCGGCAGACTATCCGGTTCCCATCATTTTTGGGGAGACCTTTCCTAGCCACCTCCGGATGCCTAGTGGATTGCAAGAACGGGACTCTCTCTTTCAACATTGGAGAAGAGAACATCAAGTTCAAGTTGTCCACAATGATGAAAGGGCCAATCCTTGATGAGGATGTCTTCAACATAGTCGAGCAAGAAGAATCTAGAGAAGTTGTGAGCTCGATCTTGATCAAGGACCCCTTGGAGAAGGTTCTTACCTTAAGTATGATGGAGGAAGGTGTTGAGGAGGCTTGTAATGAAGAGATCAAGGCCTTAGAAGCATTAGAGGAGGAGACAAGGGCTCAATATGAAGACCACGAAGAGGTGCTGAACAGCTGCAAGTTCCACGGGCGTGGAAGTGGTTCTACGGCCGTCAAACTCTCTGTAAAGCCACAACAAATGAGCCAGGCAACTTCCACGGCCGTAAACTTGGAGCAAACCGTGGAGTTGGCCGTGGTTTCTGATAACACGATTTATGACTTAGTTTTAGGTAATCATTTAGATAGATTTCTCACACATTCATGCATAGTTTAGCACTAGTTCACGACGTTTTGCACTCAATTCATGTATTTTGTCGAGATAGACGTCTACACGGACTTGTGCGTGTTTTATAGGTATTTCGGGAGATTTAGGAGCTAAAACGATACGTTTGAGGATCGTTCATCTAGATGACACACCCTCGGGCTCATTGGGACACAAGCTAAGGGCTAAAGAGGACTCATGGAACCTTGCCAACACAAGCCATGCACCAAATCGAAGCTTAATGATCAAAGGCAATGCTGAAGCACATAATCACGGTTCTCTGACACTCCACGGCCGTGGAATCACCCGTGGATTTTGCCAGATTCTTGTGACAGCTGTGCCACGACTCTCATGGCCAGCTCATGCAAAATTTGTTATAAAAGTGGTCCTTCATTGGCTGAGAAAAGCATCTTGGAGCAGCTCTCCATTATCCATTATCCTCTAACAAAAATATTCTCTCAACAAGAAGTCTTTCTAGGAAGGAAAGTGTCAAAGAGGAAGAAGAGCTCCATTGAAGAGGAGAAGAAGAACACACACCATTACCACACTTGATAGTTTTGTATTGAAGAATTCCGGATTCTATTTCTAGAGTTGTGTGAATCATTTGAACCTTCTTTTGGAAGGATTGTGAGTTACTCTAATTCTATTTTCAGCTTGGTTTTGTTTTAGTTCACTTGTTCATCTCTCTTCCTTCATCATCTTGCAAATGGATGTCATGAGTTTATGTTTGTTTGTTTCGATTTCTATTATGAACGTTGTAGGCTAAATAGATGTGGTTCTAGGGTAAGGAAAGGATGGTTATGGCTAGGGCTATGATAGGACGGACATAGATTTATCTTTGGATGACTTGTGTGCATGAACGTAGCTGCTGCTAGAAATCACGGGTAGTTCTTGCCTAACCACGGCCGTGGTTTAGGTAGAACAAACCGTGATTTTCCCTGGTTCGATGGATCTTGTCTTAGATTGTTAGAATGTTGAAATCCTAAGTGTTTGTTGAGTTAAATCTATCCTAGGGTGACCTAGTGTTAGCAACTAAGTGTTAGGAGAGACTTACCCGGTAATCCTTACTCTTAGATTCCAAAGATAACAAACCTTAGGTAGTGGTGAGCCTAATAAGCCGCCATTGGATTAAGTATGCTAGGATAGTTGTTTAGGACTTCCCTTTCCAAGACTTACCCGGTAAGGATAGGTTAAGATCTCTAGGTAACGATCCGGTTTGTGTAGAATTCCGTCCCTTAGGTTCTTAGAGACTTACCCGGTGATGAGATCTAGGGAATGGACTAGTGGATCATGAGACCTACCCGGTGATTGATCCCAATCTAGAAGCACTTAACCCCAACATAGTTAATCCAAGGAATGAATAGATAGCTTGAGTCCTATGCCATAACCGGAACTTCCAACCCCTAGAATCCGTCTTTTCTTTCTTTGATCTATATCTTGTTTAGCTTGTTTATTTGTGTGGATTCATAGTTTAGTTGATTGTTTACTTTGCATGAATTGTGATCTTTGATTGATCACCAAAAAACCAACCAGAAACATTTGAGATTTTTATTTCTTTATTTCTTTCTTTTCTTTCAACCTAGGTCTTTGCTAAACTCAATCACAAATCGAATCAATTTCACCTTAGTCTTTGTGTTCGACCTCGGAGTACTATCCCTACTACAAACGTCCCGTACACTGCGGGTTTCGCTAGGTAGTTTAGGATTTAGTTCGAGTTATAAATTTAAAACCCATTTGCGCATCACGATCTTAGCGTAACAAGTTTTTGGCGCCGTTGCTGGGGACTAGGTCTAGATTGAGTCTATTTTGTGATTGATTATTAGTGTAGATCTTTCTTGTTGCTTTTGATCTCTTTTTGGTTTGTGTCTTTGCTTTTCAGGACATCTCTTACTCTTTAGGTGTATGCGAAGATCTCGTGGCAAGGATTTAGCTCCATTCGATCCCGAACCGGAGAAAACCCTTAGATCTAGATCCAAGAGCATTAAAAAGGGAAAAGAGATGGCCGGAAGAGATCTCCAAGCTGAGTTGGATGAAGCCTTAGAGCAAATTAGGATAAGGGACGAAGCTTTGGAGAATGAGAGGAGACTTGCCAATGAGAGGCAGGAGGCAACTAGGAGGGAGATTGAGGAGATTAGGCAAGCTCTTGTGCAAAGAGAGCTTAAACGTCAACAACCTCCTCCACCTCCACCACAACCGCAGCCGGCGGTCAATATTAGGGTTGTGCCCATTGCTATGGATGAGCCACAAACGTTGGGGCAACGTATGGATCCGGCACAAAGAGCACACCGTCCGGGTGTGAACTTAGGAGATCCCGCAGCCCATGATTACGAGCTCCGCCCTCAAGTTCTACAAATGATCCGGCATAATAAATTTGGAGGGATGGAAGGAGAGTCTCCTCATCAACATTTGATGAATTATGAGATCTTGATGGAGACTCTTAGACCGCCAAGATTGGAGAGCAACAACCATAAGCTTAGGGCTTTTTCCTTCTCTCTTAAGGATAAAGCCTTGGCTTGGTATCAATCTATTCCACAAGGGCGAGTTGGTACTTGGGAGGAGATGACAACCGAGTTTTTGACTAAGTTCTTCCCACCTTCCAAGACTACCGAGTTAAGAGGGAAGATCAATGCCTTCGTGATGAAGGATAGAGAGAGCTTGTTCAAGTCTTGGGAGAGGTTCAAAGATATCCTCCTTGATTGTCCACACCATGGCATACCAAAAATTGAGCTATTGGAGATCTACTTCAAAGGACTTGATGAAGATAGCCAATTCAAGCTCCAATCTCTTTCCGGTGGGACTTTTATGGAGAAGCATGTAGATGAAGCTTGGGAGTTTGTGGAGAAGCAAGCTCTAGTGATTGAGAAGTACTCCCATAGGAAGAATGAAGGAAGAAAGGCGGGAGCATATGAGGTGAGTGAAGTCACCATGAGCAATTTCAAGCTTGACGCCATCTACAATGAGTTGAAGTCCTTGAGGGAGTTGTGTGCTACAACTTTGAAGAACCAAGCAACTCCTCAAATGCTTCCACAAGCCAAGTTATCTTCCAAGGAGGAGGATGTGAATTACATGGGAAGGGGCAATTTCAACAATTATCAAGGCCCAAGGAATTTCAACAACAACCGGCAATTCAACAATTACCGGCCCAACCACAACCATCCCGGATTTTCTTACTCTAACCCGGATGGAGCCTTGAACCCCCCCGCTTCCTCAAGCACAACTCCACCACAAAGAGCTTCACAAGAACCTCCACCCGGATTTACTCAACCTCCAAAGGATAGAACCGAAAAAATGTTTGAGCAATTGCTTGGAAGGTTGAGTGGTCTTGAGAACACGGTAACTTCAATTTCTAAGGCTCAAAAGGTTTTGGAAGCACAAGTGTTCCAAAGGGCGGGTGAAGCCCATAGAGACCCGGGAAAGTTCCCGGAAGAACCGAAGACAACCCAAGAGGTCAAGTGTTGGCTATCACAACAAGGAGTGGGTTGAGGATGAAAGATCCTTTGCCCAAGGACAATGCTAAGGGAAAGCAAGTAGTGGTAGAAGAGGGAAAGTTGCAAGAAGATGGAGGCAAGAGCAAGGATGTAGAGTCAACCTATGTGGCACCGCCTCCATACAAGCCACCACTACCGTTCCCACAATCAAGAGCAAGAGCTCGTTTGGACAATCACTTTGGTAAGTTCCTTGAACTAATGTCCAAATTACATATTAACATTCCGTTCATGGATGCCATTTTAGGAATGCCGGCATATGGCAAGTTTTTGAAAGAAATACTCTCCAACAAAAGGAAGTTGGAGGAGTATGGGGAGATAAGAATGACCAAGAGATCCTCGGAATTGATCCAAACAATGAAGGAGGAGATGCCTCCCAAGCTAAGAAATCCAGGCTCTTTTTATGTCCCAATTGGAGTGGGAGATGTGAAGTACGAGGCCCTTTGTGATCTTGGAGCGAGTGTAAGCATCATACCGCTTGCACTTTCCAACAAAGTGGGGCTAGGAGAGCCAAAACCGGTCAAAATGACCCTCTATATGGCGGACCGTTCTATCACTCATCCGGTTGGGATCTTAGAGGACATCCCGGTGCAACTAGGAGGATTCTATGTGCCAATTGATTTTGTAGTCTTGGACATTCCGGCGGACTATCCGGTTCCCATCATCTTAGGGAGGCCCTTCCTCGCCACTTCCGGATGCCTAGTGGATTGCAAGAATGGGACTCTCTCCTTCAACATTGGAGAAGAGAACATCAAGTTCAAGTTGTCCACAATGACGAAAGGGCTAGCCCTTGATGAGGATGTCTTCAACATAGTCGAGCAAGAGGAATCTAGGGAAGTTGTAAGCTCGATCTTGATCAAGGATCCCTTGGAGAAGGTTCTTACCTTAAGTATGATGGAAGAAGGTGTTGAGGAGGCTTGCAATGAAGAGATCAAGGCCTTGGAAGCCTTGGAAGAGGAGCCAAGAGTTGGATTTGAAGGCCACGAAGAGGTCTTGAACAGCTGCAAGTTCCACGGTCGAGATTCATGTTCCACGGCCGTCAAACTCTCTGGACAACTCCGGGAAGCAAGCTTGGCAAGAACCACGGCCATGGAAGTTGAGCAAACCGTGGTTCCAGCCGTGATTTTCCCTGGATCAGCTCTTGATGATGATCAAGCTTCTAGGAACCATGGAGAGTCTTCATTTGCTTTGGACTCATCTCATCCAACCTTATTTGGATCGTCTTCAACCGATAAAGGTCCTCCTTCACTTGAACTTAAACCCCTCCCCTCTCATTTGAAGTATGCATTTCTTGGTGAAAACTCTACATATCCTGTGATTGTTAATGCATGCTTAAGTGATGATGAACTTGATAAGTTGTTGCATGAACTAAGATTGCATAGGAAAGCCATTGGTTATACTATTGATGATTTGGTTGGCATAAAACCTTCTTTGTGCATGCATAAGATAATGATGGAAGATAATCATAAACCCTCTATTGAACATCAAAGGAGATTGAATCCTATAATGAAAGAGGTAGTCAAAAAGGAAATCATTAAGTTGCTAGATGCGGGAATTATCTACCCTATCTCGGATAGTAAATGGGTTAGTCCCGTTCATGTAGTTCCTAAGAAGGGTGGGATGACCGTAGTGACTAATGAGAACAATGAACTAATCCCGACTAGGACGGTTACGGGGTGGAGAATGTGCATCGATTATAGGAAGTTAAACATGGCCTCTAGGAAAGATCACTTCCCTCTCCCCTTCATTGACCAAATGCTAGAGAGGTTAGCTCAACATTCTCATTTTTCTACCTAGATGGCTATAGTGGATTCTTCCAAATCCCTATCCACCCCGATGACCAAGAGAAAACAACCTTTACATGTCCATGGGGTACTTTTGCATATAGGAGAATGCCATTTGGGTTGTGTAATGCACCCGCCACCTTCCAAAGGTGTATGATGGCTATCTTTTCGGAATACATAGAAAATATCATGGAAGTGTTTATGGATGATTTCTCTGTTTATGGTTCGTCTTTCGATAATTGCTTGGCTAACTTGTCCTTAGTGTTGCAAAGATGTGAGGAGACAAATCTTGTCTTAAATTGGGAAAAATGCCACTTCATGGTAAGTGAAGGAATTGTGTTAGGACACTTGGTGTCTAAGCGCGGCATTGAGGTTGATAGGGTCAAGATTGAAAGGATAGAGAAGTTGCCGCCACCTACCTCGGTGAAAGGGGTAAGGAGTTTCTTAGGGCATGCCGGTTTTTACCGGAGGTTTATTCAAGACTTCTCTAAAATTTCTAAGCCTCTCACTAACCTACTAATGAAAGATGTTGATTTTGTCTTTTCCAAAGATTGTCTTGAGGCTTTTTGTAGGTTGAAGAACGCCTTGATCTCCGCACCTATCATGCAACCTCCGGATTGGAGTCTACCATTTAAGATCATGTGTGATGCAAGCGATGTAGCCGTTGGGGCTGTTTTGGGGCAAAGGAAAGAAGGGCGCACTCATGCCATTTATTATGCTAGCAAGACGCTAGAAGATGCCCAACTCAATTATGCTACCACCGAGAAAGAGTTGTTAGCGGTGGTGTATGCATTTGAGAAGTTCCGCTCATACCTTGTTGGAGCGAAGGTCATAGTTTATACGGATCATGCTGCAATCCGTTATCTACTTACAAAGAAGGATGCCAAACCAAGGTTGATTCGGTGGATCCTTCTTCTTCAAGAGTTTGATTTGGAAATACGGGATAAGAAGGGATCCGAGAACTCCGTGGCGGATCACCTTAGTAGACTCCCACCATTGGAGCTTGAAAGAGATGACATCCCGATAGATGTCTCATTCCGGGACGAGCAATTGCAAATGGTGGAGGAATGCTTGTTCCAAGTGTCTAGAGGAAATGAGCCATGGTATGCCGACATCGTGAACTACTTAGTATGTGTGAAAGTGCCTCCCGGATTGACATATGCACAAAGAAAGAAGTTCTTCAACGATGTGAGGCACTACTATTGGAGTGAACCACTTCTATTCAAGAGAGGGCCGGATGGGATGTTTAGAAGATGCATACCGGAAGATAAAGTGGAGAGTGTGATCCGGCATTGTCACTCCTTACCATGTGGAGGCCATGCTAGCTCACACAAAACGTGTGCGAAGGTATTGCAATCCGGTTTTTATTGGCCTAACTTGTTTAGAGATGTGCAAGGTTTTGTAGCGGCATGTGATGCTTGCCAAAGGACGGGCAACATCTCAAGGAGGAATGAAATGCCCTTGAACAACATCCAAGAAGTCTAAATATTTGATGTGTGGGGTGTGGACTTCATGGGACCATTCCCTTCTTCGTGTGGAAATCTCTACATCCTATTGGCGGTTGACTATGTGTCAAGATGGGTGGAGGCAATCGCCTCTCCTACAAATGATGCCAAGGTGGTGGTGCGGTTCTTCAACCGGGTGATCTTCCCTAGGTTTGGAACACCAAGGGTGATCATTAGTGATGGAGGAAAGTACTTCACCAATAGGAATTTTGGGGCGCTTTTGACCAAGTATGGGGTGACTCATAAGGTGTTAACACCTTACCATCCCCAAACTAGCGGCCAAGTGGAGATATCCAACCGGGAGATCAAGGCCATCCTTGAGAAGACGGTGTCTAAGACTAGAAAGGATTGGGCTATGAAGCTCAATGACGCATTGTGGGCATATAGGACCGCTTTCAAGACACCAATTCGAACCACTCCTTACAAGTTGGTCTATGGAAAGTCTTGCCATCTTCCGGTGGAAGTGGAGCATAGAGCTTATTGGGCCATTAAGTGGCTAAATTTTGACCTCAAGGAGGTGGGAGAGAAGAGGTTGCTTGATATAAACGCCCTTGAGGAGATCCGGTTGGAAGCTTATGAGAATGCCCGGATCTACAAGGAGAGAACCAAAAGATGGCATGACAAGAGGATCATCCCCAAGGAGTTGAGTGAAGGAGATCTTGTCCTTCTCTTCAACTCAACTCAAGGCTAAGGCTCTTTCCCGGAAAGCTCAAATCAAGATGGACCGGGCCATATGGGGTGAAGAAGATCTTTCCCCATGGAGCTATTGAGATAGGAGGGGAGCATTGTGGGAATTTCAAAGTGAATGGAACCGCTTGAGGAAGTATATTCCGGGAGCCCCGGTGGACATGATTGCCCCACTTCACCTTGAATAGACACTCCCGAGTTTGGTCAAGCTAATGACCTTAAAGAAGCGCTTGGTGGGAGGCAACCCATTGGTAACATTTTTCCTTTTTCGTTTTGTTTTCGTTTTTAGATTTTTCTATCTTTGTGTGTGTTTTGTCTACCTTGTGTGTGTGCTAGAACATTAGTGGCATTGGAAGCCTTGCATGGCAAGTGAAGGATGATGATGAACCCCTCACCAATTATGGGTGGAGAGGACGCGGAACTTGGACGGCTAGCGGTGCCTAGTGCGGGTCCCGAAGCTTTGATGGATGCTTAGAGCTCTCTACCATGGTTGATAGGATCATCAAACATCAATTCACTATTGAGCAATCCCAAATACCATAGCAAACCATTTTTACATTGTGAGAACCTTCTTTCACTCTCTTTACTTGTATACCACATTGGGGACAATGTGTTTCTAAGTATGGGGTGGGGTTTGCATGATCCTTTGCATGATGAGCATCTAGGATAGTTTAAAATCTTCACATGTCTTGCATTGTACATACTTAAATCGAAAATACCATAAAAATCAGAAAATTTTAAAAAAATTTTTGTGCTTTCTAGGCTTGGATATGATCCTAATGATGAATCTTGTCTTGTGAATTGGCTATGGATGGCCTCATGTGTTAGGATTGATGAACGCATATGTGGACTTGAAGTAGTTCTCTTGAAATTCTATGAATGGTTTGTGATCATGATGTTTGCCTAGAAATGATTGAGTATTGAAGATCGAAATTACATGATAGTTCTTGCATACCATCTAGGAATGAATGAGGCAATTCATCTTTCTCTACTTCTCATCTTAATCATGATTGCTTGAGCACCTCAATTGAGATAAAATTGACCTCTTTTAACCCATCCGGGAATAGGAGCATGCTAGTGTGTTGATGTGTGCGAAAAGCAAGTATGGGGTGAAGTTGTTGATGAAAAGAATATCATGCATAAAATGCTTAATTTGTTGTGAAAGTGTAGCCAAAAAAAAAAATAGGCTTGGGGGCATTGGCTTAAATGACAAGTAACTCGGTACACTTCACATAATCGGGTGTTGGTGCCTTGCCAAAGTCAAATTAACCAATAGTCCTAAACGAGCTTTGGTATGTGTGCCCGGTGTGGATGCACCTCGAAAACTAAGAAAAAGCCCGAGGACGGCTAATCACCAAGGTTTCGGCTTTTGTACACCAATGCCATTGTCTCAAAAATAGGTCAAAGAAAAAGAAAAGAAAGAAAAGATAGAGGAAAATATACACTTGAGGGAAGTTGATCGAGGACAAGATTGTGGAGTTAGTTCCGTTCCCGGATTAGCATCACATAGCCTACAAATCCCCACCCAATCACTACATTTCTTGACCCTTTTATTTCACAAGACCTTATGACCTATTTGCATGTTTGTAAGACTTAGTGATTTAGATTGGATGTACTCTTGATCTTCTTGACTTCTTCATCCTTACATTTCATGCATACTTTTGAGTTAAGTACAATTGTCTTTCCATGTCTTCATTTGTTTGATGCATGATTTGCTTATCCTTTGCCATGAAACATGACTTTGAAGGTGATCCAATAATAGAAGCACAAACCCAAAAAGATTTTGCCATTTTTTTACGTGCATAAATCATGTCATCTCTTAGTCTATAGTTGGGAATTTGCTCGGGGACGAGCAAACCTTAAGTATGGGGTATTTTGATAACACGATTTATGACTTAGTTTTAGGTAATCATTTAGATAGATTTATCACTCATTCATGCATAGTTTATCACTAGTTCACGAAGTTTTGCACTCAATTCATGTATTTTGTCGAGATAGACGTCTACACGGACTTGTGCGTGTTTTATAGGTATTTCGGGAGATTTAGGAGCTAAAACGATACGTTTGAGGATCGTTCATCTAGATGACACACCCTCGGACTCATTGGGACACAAGCTAAGGGCTAAAGAGGACTCATGGAACCTTGCCAACACAAGCCATGCACCAAATCGAAGCTTAATGATCAAAGGCAATGCTGAAGCACAGAATCACGGTTCTCTGACACTCCACGGCCGTGGAATGACCCGTGGATTTTGCCAGATTCTTGTGACAGCTGTGCCACGACTCTCATGGCCAGCTCATGCAAAATTTGTTATAAAAGTGGTCCTTCATTGGTTGAGAAAAGCATCTTGGAGCAGCTCTCCATTATCCATTATCCTCTAACAAAAATATTCTCTCAACAAGAAGTCTTTCTAGGAAGGAAAGTGTCAAAGAGGAAGAAGAGCTCCATTGAAGAGGAGAAGAAGAACACACACCATTACCACACTTGATAGTTTTGTATTGAAGAATTCCGGATTCTATTTCTAGAGTTGTGTGAATCATTTGAACCTTCTTTTGGAAGGATTGTGAGTTACTCTAATTCTATTTTCAGCTTGGTTTTGTTTTAGTTCACTTGTTCATCTCTCTTCCTTCATCATCTTGCAAATGGATGTCATGAGTTTATGTTTGTTTGTTTCGATTTCTATTATGAACGTTGTAGGCTAAATAGATGTGGTTCTAGGGTAAGGAAAGGATGGTTATGGCTAGGGCTATGATAGGACGGACTTAGATTTATCTTTGGATGACTTGTGTGCATGAACGTAGCTGCTGCTAGAAATCACGGGTAGTTCTTGCCTAACCACGGCCGTGGTTTAGGTAGAACAAACCGTGATTTTCCCTGGTTCGATGGATCTTGTCTTAGATTGTTAGAATGTTGAAATCCTAAGTGTTTGTTGAGTTAAATCTATCCTAGGGTGACCTAGTGTTAGCAACTAAGTGTTAGGAGAGACTTACCCGGTAATCCTTACTCTTAGATTCCAAAGATAACAAACCTTAGGTAGTGGTGAGCCTAATAAGCCGCCATTGGATTAAGTATGCTAGGATAGTTGTTTAGGACTTCCCTTTCCAAGACTTACCCGGTAAGGATAGGTTAAGATCTCTAGGTAACGATCCGGTTTGTGTAGAATTCCGTCCCTTAGGTTCTTAGAGACTTACCCGGTGATGAGATCTAGGGAATGGACTAGTGGATCATGAGACCTACCCGGTGATTGATCCCAATCTAGAAGCACTTAACCCCAACATAGTTAATTCAAGGAATGAATAGATAGCTTGAGTCCTATGCCATAACCGGAACTTCCAACCCCTAGAATCCGTCTTTTCTTTCTTTGATCTATATCTTGTTTAGCTTGTTTATTTGTGTGGATTCATAGTTTAGTTGATTGTTTACTTTGCATGAATTGTGATCTTTGATTGATCACCAAAAAACCAACCAGAAACATTTGAGATTTTTATTTCTATATTTCTTTCTTTTCTTTCAACCTAGGTCTTTGCTAAACTCAATCACAAATCGAATCAATTTCACCTTAGTCTTTGTGTTCGACCTCGGAGTACTATCCCTACTACAAACGTCCCGTACACTGCGGGTTTCGCTAGGTAGTTTAGGATTTAGTTCGAGTTATAAATTTAAAACCCATTTGCGCATCACGATCTTAGCGTAACAAGTTTTTGGCGCCGTTGCTGGGGACTAGGTCTAGATTGAGTCTATTTTGTGATTGATTATTAGTGTAGATCTTTCTTGTTGCTTTTGATCTCTTTTTGGTTTGTGTCTTTGCTTTTCAGGACATCTCTTACTCTTTAGGTGTATGCGAAGATCTCGTGGCAAGGATTTAGCTCCATTCGATCCCGAACCGGAGAAAACCCTTAGATCTAGATCCAAGAGCATTAAAAAGGGAAAAAAGATGGCCGGAAGAGATCTCCAAGCTGAGTTGGATGAAGCCTTAGAGCAAATTAGGATAAGGGACGAAGCTTTGGAGAATGAGAGGAGACTTGCCAATGAGAGGCAAGAGGCAACTAGGAGGGAGATTGAGGAGATTAGGCAAGCTCTTGTGCAAAGAGAGCTTAACCGTCAACAACCTCCTCCACCTCCACCACAACCGCAGCCGGCGGTCAATATTAGGGTTGTGCCCATTGCTATGGATGAGCCACAAACGTTGGGGCAACGTATGGATCCGGCACAAAGAGCACACCGTCCGGGTGTGAACTTAGGAGATCCCGCAGCCCATGATTACGAGCTCCGCCCTCAAGTTCTACAAATGATCCGGCATAATCAATTTGGAGGGATGGAAGGAGAGTCTCCTCATCAACATTTGATGAATTATGAGATATTGATGGAGACTCTTAGACCGCCAAGATTGGAGAGCAACAACCATAAGCTTAGGGCTTTTTCCTTCTCTCTTAAGGATAAAGCCTTGGCTTGGTATCAATCTATTCCACAAGGGCGAGTTGGTACTTGGGAGGAGATGACAACCGAGTTTTTGACTAAGTTCTTCCCACCTTCCAAGACTACCGAGTTAAGAGGGAAGATCAATGCCTTCGTGATGAAGGATAGAGAGAGCTTGTTCAAGTCTTGGGAGAGGTTCAAAGATCTCCTCCTTGATTGTCCACACCATGGCATACCAAAAATTGAGCTATTGGAGATCTACTTCAAAGGACTTGATGAAGATAGTTAATTCAAGCTCCAATCTCTTTCCGGTGGGACTTTTATGGAGAAGCATGTAGATGAAGCTTGGGAGTTTGTGGAGAAGCAAGCTCTAGTGATTGAGAAGCACTCCCATAGGAAGAATGAAGGAAGAAATGCGGGAGCATATGAGGTGAGTGAAGTCACCATGAGCAATTTCAAGCTTGACGCCATCTACAACGAGTTGAAGTCCTTGAGGGAGTTGTGTGCTACAACTTTGAAGAACCAAGCAACTCCTCAAATGCTTCCACAAGCCAAGTTATCTTCCAAGGAGGAGGATGTGAATTACATGGGAAGGGGCAATTTCAACAATTATCAAGGCCCAAGGAATTTCAACAACAACCGGCAATTCAACAATTACCGGCCCAACCACAACCATCCCGGATTTTCTTACTCTAACCCGGATGGAGCCTTGAACCCCCCCGCTTCCTCAAGCACAACTCCACCACAAAGAGCTTCACAAGAACCTCCACCCGGATTTACTCAACCTCCAAAGGATAGAACCGAAAAAATGTTTGAGCAATTGCTTGGAAGGTTGAGTGGTCTTGAGAACACGGTAACTTCAATTTCTAAGGCTCAAAAGGTTTTGGAAGCACAAGTGTTCCAAAAGGCGGGTGAAGCCCATAGAGACCCGGGAAAGCTTCCCGGAAGAACCGAAGACAACCCAAGAGGTCAAGTGTTGGCTATCACAACAAGGAGTGGGTTGAGGATGAAAGATCCTTTGCCCAAGGACAATGCTAAGGGAAAGCAAGTAGTGGTAGAAGAGGGAAAGTTGCAAGAAGATGGAGGCAAGAGCAAGGATGTAGAGTCAACCTATGTGGCACCGCCTCCATACAAGCCACCACTACCGTTCCCACAATCAAGAGCAAGAGCTCGTTTGGACAATCACTTTGGTAAGTTCCTTGAACTAATGTCCAAATTATATATTAACATTCCGTTCATGGATGCCATTTTAGGAATGCCGGCATATGGCAAGTTTTTGAAAGAAATACTCTCCAACAAAAGGAAGTTGGAGGAGTATGGGGAGATAAGAATGACCAAGAGATCCTCGGAATTGATCCAAACAATGAAGGAGGAGATGCCTCCCAAGCTAAGAAATCCAGGCTCTTTTTGTGTCCCAATTGGAGTGGGAGATGTGAAGTACGAGGCCCTTTGTGATCTTGGAGCGAGTGTAAGCATCATACCGCTTGCACTTTCCAACAAAGTGGGGCTAGGAGAGCCAAAACCGGTCAAAATGACCCTCTATATGGCGGACCATTCTATCACTCATCCGGTTGGGATCTTAGAGGACATCCCGGTGCAACTAGGAGGATTCTATGTGCCAATTGATTTTGTAGTCTTGGACATTCCGGCTGACTATCCGGTTCCCATCATCTTAGGAAGGCCCTTCCTCGCCACTTCCGGATGCCTAGTGGATTGCAAGAATGGGACTCTCTCCTTCAACATTGGAGAAGAGAACATCAAGTTCAAGTTGTCCACAATGACGAAAGGGCTAGCCCTTGATGAGGATATCTTCAACATAGTCGAGCAAGAGGAATCTAGGGAAGTTGTAAGCTCGATCTTGATCAAGGATCCCTTGGAGAAGGTTCTTACCTTAAGTATGATGGAAGAAGGTGTTGAGGAGGCTTGCAATGAAGAGATCAAGGCCTTGGAAGCCTTGGAAGAGGAGCCAAGAGTTGGATTTGAAGGCCACGAAGAGGTCTTGAACAGCTGCAAGTTCCACGGTCGAGATTCATGTTCCACGGCCGTCAAACTCTCTGGACAACTCCGGGAAGCAAAGTGTCAAAGAGGAAGAAGAGCTCCATTGAAGAGGAGAAGAAGAACACACACCATTACCACACTTGATAGTTTTGTATTGAAGAATTCCGGATTCTATTTCTAGAGTTGTGTGAATCATTTGAACCTTCTTTTGGAAGGATTGTGAGTTACTCTAATTCTATTTTCAGCTTGGTTTTGTTTTAGTTCACTTGTTCATCTCTCTTCCTTCATCATCTTGCAAATGGATGTCATGAGTTTATGTTTGTTTGTTTCGATTTCTATTATGAACGTTGTAGGCTAAATAGATGTGGTTCTAGGGTAAGGAAAGGATGGTTATGGCTAGGGCTATGATAGGACGGACTTAGATTTATCTTTGGATGACTTGTGTGCATGAACGTAGCTGCTGTTAGAAATCACGGGTAGTTCTTGCCTAACCACGGCCGTGGTTTAGGTAGAACAAACCGTGATTTTCCCTGGTTCGATGGATCTTGTCTTAGATTGTTAGAATGTTGAAATCCTAGGTGTTTGTTGAGTTAAATCTATCCTAGGGTGACCTAGTGTTAGCAACTAAGTATTAGGAGAGACTTACCCGGTAATCCTTACTCTTAGATTCCAAAGATAACAAACCTTAGGTAGTGGTGAGCCTAATAAGCCGCCATTGGATTAAGTATGCTAGGATAGTTGTTTAGGACTTCCCTTTCCAAGACTTACCCGGTAAGGATAGGTTAAGATCTCTAGGTAACGATCCGGTTTGTGTAGAATTCCGTCCCTTAGGTTCTTAGAGACTTACCCGGTGATGAGATCTAGGGAATGGACTAGTGGATCATGAGACCTACCCGGTGATTGATCCTAATCTAGAAGCACTTAACCCCAACATAGTTAATCCAAGGAATGAATAGATAGCTTGAGTCCTATTCCATAACCGGAACTTCCAACCCCTAGAATCCGTCTTTTCTTTCTTTGATCTATATCTTGTTTAGCTTGTTTATTTGTGTTGATTCATAGTTTAGTTGATTGTTTACTTTGCATGAATTGTGATCTTTGATTGATCACCAAAAAACCAACCAGAAACATTTGAGATTTTCATTTCTTTTATTTCTTTCTTTTCTTTCAACCTAGGTCTTTACTAAACTCAATCACAAATCGAATCAATTTCACCTTAGTCTTTGTGTTCGACCTCGGAGTACTATCCCTACTACAAACGTCCCGTACACTGCGGGTTTCGCTAGGTAGTTTAGGATTTAGTTCGAGTTATAAATTTAAAACCCATTTGCGCATCACGATCTTAGCGTAACAGTTTCCCCTGAATCAGCCCTTAATGATGATCAAGCTACTAGGAGCCATGGAGAACCTTCATTTGCTTTAGATTCATCTCATCCAACCTTATTTGGATCGTCTCGAATCGATAAAGGTCCTCCTAAACTCGAACTCAAACCCCTCGCCTCTCATTTGAAGTATGCTTTCCTTGGTGATAATTCTACATATCCGGTGATTGTGAATGCATGCTTGAGTGATGATGAACTTGCTAAGTTGTTGCATGAACTAAGATTGCATAGGAAAGCCATTGGATATACTATTGATGACTTGGTTGGCATAAAACCTTCTTTGTGCATGCATAAGATAATGATGGAAGATAACCATAAACCCTCTATTGAACATCAAAGAAGATTGAATCCTATAATGAAAGAGGTAGTAAAAAAGGAGATCATTAAGTTGCTAGATGCGGGGATTATCTACCCTATCTCGGATAGTAAGTGGGTTAGTCCCGTTCATGTAGTACCTAAGAAGGTTGGGATGACCGTAGTGACTAATGAGAACAATGAACTAATCCCAACTAGGACGGTTACGGGTGGAGAATGTGCATTGACTATAGAAAGTTGAACATGGCCTCTAGGAACGATCACTTCCCTCTCCCCTTCATTGACCAAATGCTAGAAAGGTTAGCTCAACATTCTCATTTTTGCTATTTAGATGGCTATAGTGGATTCTTCCAAATCTCTATCCACCCCGATGACCAAGAGAAAACAACATTTACATGTCCATGGGGTACTTTTGCATATAGGAGAATGCCATTTGGGTTGTGTAATGCACCCGCCACCTTCCAAATGTGTATGATGGCTATCTTTTCGGAATACATTGAAAATATCATGGAAGTGTTCATGGATGATTTCTCTGTTTATGGTTCTTCCTTTGATAATTGCTTGGCTAACTTGTCATTGGTATTGCAAAGATGTGAGGAGACAAATCTTGTCTTGAATTGAGAAAAATGCCACTTCATGGTAAGTGAAGGCATTGTGTTGGGACACTTGGTGTCCAACCGTGGCATTGAGGTTGATTGGGCCAAAATTGAAACGATAGAGAAGTTGCCACCACCTACCTCGGTGAAGGGGGTAAGGCGTTTCTTAGGGCATGCCGGTTTTTACCGGAAGTTTATTCAAGACTTCTCTAAAATTTCTAAGCCTCTTACTAACCTACTAATGAAGGATGTTGATTTTGTCTTTTCCAAAGATTGTCTTGAGGCTTTTTGTAGGTTGAAGAACGCCTTGATCTCCGCACCTATCATGCAACCTCCGGATTGGAGTTTACCGTTTGAGATCATGTGTGATTCAAGCGACGTAGCCGTTGGGGCTGTTTTGGGGCAAAGGAAAGATGGGCGCACTCATGCCATTTATTATGCTAGCAAGACGCTAGATGACGCCCAACTCAATTATGCTACCACCGAGAAGGAGTTGCTAGCGGTTGTGTATGCATTTGAGAAGTTCCGCTCATATCTTGTTGGAGCGAAGGTCATAGTTTATACGGATCATGCTGCGATCCGTTATCTACTTACAAAGAAGGATGTCAAACCTAGGTTGATTCGGTGGATCCTTCTTCTTCAAGAGTTTGATTTGAAAATCCGGGACAAGAAGGGATCCGAGAACTCAGTGGCGGATCACCTTAGTAGACTACCACCATTGGAGCTTGAAAGAGATGACATCCCGATTGATGACTCATTCCGGGATGAGCAATTGCAAATGGTGGAGGAGTGCTTGTTCCAAGTGTCTAGAGGAAGCGAGCCATGGTTTGCCGACATTGTAAACTACTTAGTGTGTGAGGAAGTGCCTCCCGGTTTGACATATGCCCATAGGAAGAAGTTCTTCAAGGATGTGAGGCACTACTATTGGAGTGAACCACTTTTGTTCAAGAGAGGGCCGGATGGAATGTTTAGAAGATGCATACCGGAGGATGAGGTGGAGAGTGTGATCCGCCATTGTCATTCCTCGCCATGTGGAGGTCATGCTAGCTCACACAAGACATGTGCTAAAGTGTTGCAATCGGGCTTCTTTTGGCCAAGTTTGTTCAAGGATGTGCAAGGCTTTGTGGTAGCTTGTGATGCTTGCCAAAGGACGGGCAACATCTCAAGGAGGAATGAGATGCCCTTGAACAACATACAAGAAGTGGAAATTTTTTATGTGTGGGGTGTGGACTTCATGGGACCATTCCCTTCTTCATGTGGCAACCTCTACATCCTATTGGCGGTCGATTATGTATCAAGATGGGTGGAGGCAATCGCCTCTCCTACAAATGACGCCAATGTTGTGGTGCGGTTCTTCAACCGAGTGATCTTTCCTAGGTTTGGAACACCAAGGATGATCATAAGTGATGGAGGAAAGCATTTCACCAATAGGAACTTTGGGGCACTTTTGGCTAAGTATGGGGTGACTCATAAGGTGGCAACACCTTACCATCCCCAAACTAGTGGCCAAGTGGAGATCTCCAACCGGGAGATAAAGGGAATTCTTGAGAAGACGGTCTCTAGGACGAGAAAGGATTGGGCTATGAAGCTCAATGATGCCTTATGGGCATATAGAACCGCTTTCAGGACACCAATTGGCACCACTCCTTACAAGTTGGTCTATGGCAAGTCTTGCCACCTTCCGATAGAAATAGAGCATAGAGCACATTGGGCCATCAAGTGGCTAAATTTTGATCTCAAAAAGGCCGGAGAGAAGAGGTTGCTTGATATGAACGCACTTGAGGAGATCCGGTTGGATGCATACGAGAATGCCCGGATCTACAAGGAGAGGACCAAGCGGTGGCATGACAAGAGGATCATCCCCAAGGAGTTGAGTGAAGGAGACCTTGTCCTTCTCTTCAACTCAAGGCTGCGGCTCTTTCCCGGAAAGCTCAAATCAAGATGGACCGGGCCATATGTGGTGAAGAAGATCTTTCCCCATGGAGCTATTAAGATAGGAGGGGAGCATTGTGAAAACTTTAAGGTGAATGGGCACCGGTTGAAGAAGTATATCCCGGGAGCTCCGGTGTATATGATTGCCCCACTTTACCTTGAGTAGACGCCCCCGAGTTTGGTCAAGCTAATGACCTTAAAGAAGCGCTTGGTGGGAGGCAACCCATTGGTAACGTTTTCCCTTTCTCGTTTTGTTTTTGTTTTAGATTTTTTCTATTTTTGTGTGCTTTGTGTGTGTGTGCTAGAACCTTAGTAGCATTGGAAGCCTTGCTTGGCAAGTGAATGATGATGATGAACCCCTCATCAATTATGGGTGGAGCGGACGCGGAACTTGGACGGCTAGCGGTGCCTAGCGCGGGTCCCGACGCCTTGATGAATTCTTAGAGCTCTCTCTACCATGGTTGATAGGATCATCCAACAACAATTCCACTTGAGAATCCCAAATACCATAGCAAACCATTTTTACATTGTGAGAACCTTCTTTCACTCTTCTTTACTTCATTTACACATTGGGGACAATGTGTTTCTAAGTATGGGGTGGGGTTTGCATGATCCTTTGCATGATGAGCATCTAGGATAGTTTAAAATCTTCACATGTCTTGCATTGTACATACTTAAATCGAAAATACCATAAAAATCAGAAAACTTAAAAAAAAATTTGTGCTTTCTAGGCTTGGATATGACCCTAATGATGAATCTTGTCTTGTGGGTTGGCTATGGATGGCCTTATGTGTTAAATTGATGAATGCATATGTGGACTTGAAATACTTCTCTTGAATCCCATGAATGATTTGTGATCATGATGTTTGCCTAGAATGGATTGAGTATTGAAGGTCGAAATTACATGCTAGTTCTTGCACATCATCTTGGAATGAATGAGGCAATTCATCTTCCTCTAATTCTCATCTTGATCATGATTGTTTGAGCATTCAATTGATATAAATTTGACCTCTTTTGACCCATCCGGGAATAGGAGCATGATAGTATGTTGATGTGTGTGAAAAGCAAGTGTGGGGTGAAGATGTTGATGAAAGAATATCATGCATAAAATGCTGAATTTGTTGTGAAAGTGTAGACAAAAATATAAGATTTTGGGGACGTTGGCTTAGATGACAAGTAACTCGGTACACTTCACATAATCGGGTGTTGGTGTCTTGCCAAAGTCAAATAAACCAATAGTCCTAACGAGCTTTGGTATGTGTGCCCGGTGTGGATGCACCTCGAAAAATAGAAAAAGCCCGAGGATGGCTAATCACCAAGGTTTCGGCTTTTGTACACCAATGCCATTGTCTCAAAAATAAGTGAAGAAAAAGAAAGAAAGAAAAGATAGAGAAAAGTATACACTTGAGGGAAGTTGATCGAGGACAAGATTGTGAAGTTAGTTCCATTCCCGGATTAGCATCACATAGCCTAGAAAAATCCCAACCTAATCACAACGTTTCTTGGCCTTTTAGTTCATAAGACCTTATGACCTATTTGCATGTTTGTAAGACTTAGTAATCTAGATTGGATATGCTCTTGATCTTCTTGGCTTCTTCATTTTTACATTTCATGCATGCTTTTGAGTTAAGTACAATTGTCTTTCCATGCCTTCATTTATTTGATACATAATTGCTTGTCCTTAGCCATAAAACATGACTATGAAGGTGATCTAATAGTAGAAGCACAAACCCAAAAAGATTTCGCCATTTTTCTGCATACATAAATCATGTTATCTTGTAGTCTATAGTTGAGAATATGCTCGGGGACGAGCAAACCTTAAGTATGGGGTATTTTTGATAACACGATTTATGACTTAGGTTTAGGTGATCATTTAGATAGATTTCTCACTCATTCATGCATGGTTTAGCACAAGTTCACGACCTATTGCACTCAATTCACGTATTATGTCGAGATAGACGTCTACACGGACTTGTGCATTGCTTTGTAGGTATTTTGGGAGATTTAGGAGCTAAAACGATACGTTTGAGGATCGTTCATCAAGATGACACACCCTCAGACTCATTAGGATGCAAGCTAAAGGCTAGGGAGGACTCATGGAACCTTGCCAACACAAGCCATGCACCAAATCGAAGCTTAATGATCAAAGGCAAAGCTGAAGCACAAAATCACGGTTCACTGACACTCCACGGCCGTGGAACTGCCCGTGGATTTTGCCAGGTTTTCGTGATAGCTGTGCCACGATCTCTTGGCCAGCTCTTGCAAAGTTGTAGTATAAAAGTGGTCTTGCATTGGCTGAGAGAAGCATCTTGGAGCAGCTCTCCATTATCCACTATCATCCAATCAAAATATTCTCTCAACAAGAAGATGCTTGGAAGAAGGAAGTAGAAGGAAGCTACCATTGGAGGAAGAGCTTCATTGGAGAAGAAGAAGAACACACCATTGATAGATTTGATTGCTTTGTAGTGAAGAATTTCGGAATCGGTTTCTAGAGTTGTATGAACCATTTAAACCTTCTTTAAGAAGGGTTGTGAGTCATTCTAATTCCATTTTCAGCTTGGTTTTGTTTACTTAACTTGTTCATCTCTTTCTCTTCATTATCTTGCAAATGGAAGCCATGATTTTATGTGCAATGATTTCGATTGCTATGATGAATGTTGTAGGCTAAATAGATGTGAGGAAGGAACGGTTGTGGCTAGGACTATGATAGGATGGACTTAGATCAACCCTTGGATGACTTGTGTGCTTGAATGTAGCCTCTGTTAGGATCCACGGTTTGTTCTTGCCAAACCACGGCCGTGGACTTGGTAGAACAACCCGTGATCTTCCCTGGTTCGATGGATCTAGCTTTAGTTAGTTAGAGTGTTGAAATCCTAGAATTTGTTGAGTTAAATCTACCCTAGGGTGACCTAGTGTTAGCAACTAAGTGTTAGAAGAGACCTACCCGGTGATTCTTACCCTTAGATTTTGAAGATGACAAACCCTAGGTAGTGGTGAGCCTCATAAGCCGCCATTGGACTAAGTGTGCTAGGATAGTTGCTTAGGACTAACCCTTTCGAGACTTACCCGGTAAAGATAGGTTAGATCTCTAGGTGACAATCCGGTTTGTGTAGAATTCTGTCCCTTAGGTTCTTAGAGAGTTACCCGGTGATGAGACCTTAGGAATGGACTAGTGGACCATGAGACCTACCCGGTAATTGATCCCAATCTAGAAATGCTTACTCCCAACATATCATAGTTAATCCAAGGAATGATTAGATAGCTTGAGTCTTATGCCATAACCGGAACTTCCAATCCCTAGAATCCGGTTTCCTCTATTTGATCCACATCTTGTGTTTATCTTGTTAGCTTGCGTTGATTTGTTAGCATAGTTGATTTGTTTATTTCGCATGATTTGTGATCCTTGATTGATCACCTAAAAACCTCCCAAAAACATTGAGATTTTCGTTTGTTTATTTCTTTCTCTTTTCTTAACCTAGATCTTTACTAGACTTAATCATAAATCGAATCAATCTCACCTTAGTCTTTGTGTTCGACCTTGGAATACTGTCCCTACTACAAACGTCCCGTACACTACGGGTTTCGCTAGGAGTTAGGATAAATATAACGAGAATATAAATTTAAAACCCATTGCGTATCACATCCTGAGCGTAACAAAGTACATCCAAAGGGTTTGAAATATGAAATATTTGGTTTTCTTCCTTTAAAAAGTTCATAAGAAGTCTTTTTCAAAATAGGGCGAATTAAACATCTATTTAAAATATAATTTGCAGTGTTTACTACTTCAGCCCAAAAACTTTTTGGCAAATTGTTTTCTAAAAGCATTGTCCTAGACATATCCTCAAGAGTGCGGTTCTTACGTTCCACAACTCCATTTTGTTGAGGAGTTCTAGGAGATGAAAAATTATGAGAACACCATATTTTGCACAGAACAAATCTAACTTTAGTTGATCAAATTCTCTACCATGATCACTTCTTATAGAAACGATTGGTAGGTTTTTCAAACTTTGTCACTCCTTTACACAATTTTGAGAACTCAAATAAAGCTTCAGATTTTTTTCATATAAAAGATATCCATGTAAAGCGAGAGAAATCATCCACTATAACAAGGATGTATTGTTTTCCTATGGGAGATTTGACACGCATAGATCCACAAAGATCCATGTTTAAAAGTTCAAGAGGTTGAGAAGAACTTACAACTTTCTTAGGTTTGAATGAACCTCTTGTTTGTTTACCTTGTGTACACCCCTTACATAGGTCATAACCTTGAACTTTAGGATTGGAAAACCATGTACCAAATCTTTTGTAAGTAGCTTATTCATGGTATGCATGCTTGCGTGACCAAGTCTTCTATGCCAAAGCCTTGGATCATCAGTCAAGACCTTTAGACATTTAAGCTTAGTTCCTGCAACTTGGTTAGTACTCAAAGAATAAACATTATTACATCTAGGAGCAGTAAGCAACACTTCTTCCGTCTTTATGTCTTGAACCTCACATTTTTCTGAATCAAACATGACTTATTACCTTTATCACAAATTTGAGAAATACTTAGCAGATTATATTTCAAGCCATCAACTAAATAAACATCATCAACAAAGTTGGATGAATTATAGCAAATTTTACCAATGCCAATTATGTCACACTTTCCTTTATCACCAAGAGTAATGGTTTCAAATGATTGCTTCTTTAAATCTGAGAATAAAGAGCTTTTTCCACTCATGTGACTTGAGCAACCACTATCTAATATCCATTTGTGCTCCTTTACCTTGGTGATATCCTACAAAACAACAAACATCAACCTTTCCGGGTTGACCAAATGGCATATTTTGGTTCATACTCAGGTTCGATCATGTTTGGTGGTCTAGTACCTTTAGGAACCCAGATTTGTTTGACTTGTTTCCTTAAACATAAAGGATAGGTGTTTCTTATGATATAAGGATCATTTCTTCTGTAAGGACATGTAGATTTAACATGACCCTTTTTACAACAGTAGAAGCAAGTAGGCATATGAATACTTCCTTTGTCCTTGACAAAAGTGGTGGTAGGTTTTATAGGAAAGATCCTATGATACCCTATACCATTTTTGTTAAGGGAGGACTGTTGTTCACCCATCATTATCTCAAGATTAGCTTTTGAATGAGTAAACTTAACAAGTGAAGCCTTCTGGTCTTCACACATCAAAGTTAGATCAACTTTCTCTTTCTCTATATCGATATAGTTTCGATGAAGAAAGGGGAGGTTGTCCTTGAGAATCAGGTTCTCTAATTCCAAGGTCTTGATTTTGTCATCAATGTCTACTTTTTCTGTGTTAAGATTTTCAATCTCGAAAGACATTTCACTTAGTTGTTTTTCTTCTTCAATTAGCTTTTCTTTTAAAAAATTTATCCTTATTCTATGTTCCTTATCACATATGAAAATATTTTTAAGGAATTGTTTCAGGTCAGATTCAGGTTGAGACATAATTGTACTTACCACATTGTCAACATAAAAATTTGAATCTTCTTCATGATCGGCCATGAGACACAAGTTTTCTTGTTCTTTTTCGTCTTCTGATTAATTTGATGATTCTGAATCACTCCATGAAGCAACCATAGCTTTCTTCTTTCGATCATTTTTCTTGAAGTTGATCCTTTTCATTTTTGTGGACAATCCTTCACAAGATGATCTATTTCACCACATTCAAAACAAGTCAGTACTATCGTTTTCTTATTAGAGTTAGAAAAATTACCTCGGGGTTTTGATACTCGTGGATATTCTCTATTAGCAGATTGTTTCTTTAACTTGAGAATTCTTGCGAGACCCTTAGAGATCATGGCAATTGCATCTTCTTCATCATCGTAATCACTATCCTCTTCGTCAGATGGTAATTCATCTCTTCTTGATTTTAATGCCAAATTCTTGGAGTTCGATGGGAGCTCTCCTTCTTCTTCACCAAGAACCATTTCATGTGTGATGAGTTTTCTAAGGAGATCATCAAGAGGATGAGTTGTGAGATTCAAAGCTTCTTCAAAAGCAGTCATCTTTGGTTCCCACTTAGCTTTAGGTAGGCTCCTTAGAACCTTCCTAACTTTCACTTCATTTGTGTGATTCTGAGCTTCTTCAAAAGCAGTAATCTTTGGTCCCCACTTAGCTTTAGGTAGGCTCCTTAGAACCTTCCTAACCTTCTTAACTTTCAAATCATCAACCAAATAAACATCATCAATAAATTTAGATGAATTATAGCAAATTTTATCAATGCCAATAATGTGACACTTTCCTTTATCACCAAGAGTAATAATTCCAGATGATTGCTTCTTTAAATCTGAGAAAAAAAGAGCTTTTTCCATTCATGTGTCTTCAGCAACCACTATCTAATATCCATTTGTGCTCCTTTACCTTGGTGGTATCCTACAAAATAGCAAACATCAACCTCTCCGGGTCGACCAAATGACATATTGTGGTCCATATTCAGGTTCGATCATGTTTTGTGGTCTAGTACCTTTAGGAACACAAATTTGTTTGACTTGTTTCCTTAAACATAAAGGATAGGTGTTTCTAATGATATAAGGATCATTTATTCTATAAGGACATGTAGATTTATCATGACCCTTTTTACAACAGTAGAAGCAAGTAGGCATATGAATACTTCATTTGGCCTTGACAAAAGTGGTGGTAGGTTTTCTAGGAAAGCTCCGATAATAACCAATACCATTTTTGTTAAGGGAGGACTATTGTTCACCCATCATTCTCTCAAGATTAGCTTTTGAACGAGTAAACTTAACAAGTGCAGCGTTCTGGTCTTGACACATCTAAGTTAGATTAACTTTCTCTTTCTCTAGATCGATATAGTTTTGATAGCATGTATTATAGTCTATATTTTGGGGCAGGTTTAGACGTTTTATCTTCATAAATCTGCATGTATAGATGTATATTTTGCGATTATATTGTTATTTCATCTACTTTTACGGGAATCGAGGTCTACACCAAGTTTTGTTGTAAATGTAGGTAAAATGGCATGTTTTGGACTAAAATGGAGCTAAGGGAGATAAGGAATCATTGGAGCTACATTCTGGAGCTTAAGGAAGAACTCAAGAAGCATTGAATTAACAAAGAAGATTCACTTTGGACCAGATTTAAGAGATTTCACATTCAGCTGAGATTCACCTCAGTCAGCTACAGTGTCATCTCGACCGAGGTGATTTTGAGGAGCGCCCCGACCGAGGCGAACACCCTGACGCGGCGAGATATATTTTTATTGGCTGAGATCTTTTATTTTTGGAAGGAGAGATCTTATATTTTTGGGTTGGATTTCTGGAAGGAAGATCATATATTTGCGAGATTTATTTTAGAGATAAGATATATTTTTATTAGGATATTATCTTTTTAAGATATTATTATCTTTGGAAGATAATTCTCCTATATAAAGGGTTGGATTTTCCATAAATTCAGAACCCGCTACCATCGAAGGCTGAGAACAACCAGCAAAGAGAGTATTTTCTGGAAGTTTTGAAGGAAGGAAGGAGGATTGAAGATCAATCAAGGAAGGATTGATAGTTCGGTTATAGCTTTTGAGGGGATTTGTAAGACTTTCTTAGATTCCCTTTTGTTTCATTGTCTTGTTGGATTTGTGATCCAAGGAACGTTGATTGTTTGATATTTGATTCAGTTATTGAAGCCTTGTTCTTAAGGTCTTTGTGTTCAAATATTCATTACCTTCCCGTATATTTGATTATTGCTTTCATAATGATGAGTGGCTAATTTCCTTGTGCGATTCTAGGGTGATTGGCTGAAAGTTGTGGGAAAAACAATGATAGAATGATCTTAATCCCAGTAGGACCCTGAAAGCTCGAGTATTTATCCTTAACCCCAGAACATCTCGTTCACTCGATGAACATCTGAGCCGGGGTGGAACTTGACTGACCGAGTTTACCTTTTCTGATCCGAAACTGAGAGTTAAGTGTTAGAGTTTGCCAAATCCTATTCTTATTACACCTTTCCTGGTTCAATGCAAGCCTAGGATGAGACTTACCCGGTGATTCCTTTGTTTGTTTACCCATGATCATAAGTGTAGGTAAGAAAGGTTTATCCTTTATTGGGGTTTGAGTGTGCCTTCATACCATCTTTGTGAGTTAGCCTGAGACTTACCCGGTAAAGGTTGATTCTATTCCCTTGGGTGGTTTGTTGGTTTGAGATTATAGTTCATTTCCTTAGTACCTTGAGACTTACCCGGTAATAGGAGCTTTGGTTTGGGATAATGAGTAGTGAGACTTACCTAGTAATCTATTCTCACCTTGGAAACACCTTCCATTTGCAAAACCTCATCTTTGTCCGCAATATCCTTAGATCTTTAGTTTGAACCACAACTAGATGATTTAATCTCTAGAATTTGCATATTTCCTTTATTTGACTTACATAATCTTTGATTGCTTTAATCGCTTTTGTGGTTATTAGTAGCATTGAAAAGCTATACTTGCTTTGTTTCACCTAAGTCCCTGAGATCGACACCCCGGATTTCTTGCTTTAACTATAATTGATCCGTACACTGCGGGTTCGCATCCTTGTTTTAAGCATATTTCTTGGGATATAAATTTATAGCTTACACACACCGTTTGGAGCGAACAAGTTTTTGGCGCCGCCGCCGGGGACTTGGTCTAGACCGAGCCGGTTGCGGTTATCTTTCGGGGCAATTGCCCCTGTTGCTACTAACCACTCTACTTGAGTGACTTTCGTAGGTTCTTTCTCCTAGGTTTATGCGAAGAACTCACGATGGGAAGGATATCGTTCCTTACGATTACGAACCAGATAAGACATACAAAAGACGATTGAAAGAAGCTAAGATGGTCAACCAAGACGAACGTGATCTTGAGGCCGAATTAAAGGAGGCGCTGGAACAACTACGCCTCAGTAAGGAAGAACTGCGGCTGGAAAAGGAAGAAACTCGCCTAAGGACAGAGGCGATCGAAGCAGATATGGCAGCTTTACGGGACCAATATCTACCTTAATTTAATCCAGATCCTCGACCGAGGAAGAACCCAATTCCAGATCTTCGACAGAGGCAAGACCCAACTCCAATTGCACCGGCCGAGATACTTCCACCTCGGATGCCTGTCCAAGATGTTCTTTTTGCAGGTATTCCACATACCCTAGGGCAGAGGATGGACCCAAACCAGCAAGTGAGGCGTCCAAGAGTCAACCTAGGTGATCCAGCGGAGCATGATTATGAACTTCGACCGTAAGTTCTTTCCATGATCCCCCAATGCCAGTTTGGAGGTTTAGAGAGGGAGTCAACGCATCAACACTTGCAAAACTATGAGATTTTGATGGAGACCTTGAGACCTTCATGGCTGGAAAATAATAACTACAAGCTTAGACCTTTTTACTTTTCTTTGAAGGACAGGGTGCTTACTTGGTATCAGTCTCTTCCTCCCGGAAAGATCAACACTTAGGAGGAGATGACGACGGAGTTCCTAACAAAATTCTTTCCCCCCTCTAAAACCGCTGAAATAAGAGGGAAAATCAATGCATTTATCATGAAGGACAAGGAGAGTTTGTCCAAGTCATGGGAGAGGTTTAAAGATATTGTTTTGGATTGCCCGCATCATGGGATTCCAAAGATAGCGTTGTTCGAGATTTATTTCAAAGGATTGGATGGAGCTACCCAATTCAACCTTCAACTACTATCCGCCGGCACATTCATGGACATGCCGATTAATGAAGCTTGGGAGTTCATTAAGAAACAAGCTTTGCACATGGAGAAATACTCCCACCAAGGAGCTGAAAATGGAGTTAAGAGAGTCAACTTCCAAGAAGCTCCATCAAATGATAATCAACTCACCTCCCTTAAGAATGATGTGAAGCAATTGAAGGACCTTTTGGTTGCTCACACCAAAAAGGAAGAGGGAGGATATCAAGGGTCAAGGAACAACAATCAAGGTTCCCGGAAAAACAACTACAACAACAATAGAGGTTCCAACAATAACAATTGGAGATCCAAAAAACCAAAATCCGGGTTACCTTATTCTAATTCAAATTCTAATAATTCTTCTAACCCTTTCTCTTCTTCTTCTACTCCATTGAAGAGCCAAGAGCATGGATCAAGTTCGTCCCAGCCAAAAAAGAAAGATGCAGTGCTGGAGGCCATCTTGATCAAGCTCAACGCTATGGAGACATCCTTGACTTCATTTTCAAAGGCACAAAAAACCTCAGAGCAACAATTCTTTTAGCAGGCGAATGAAGCGCCAAGAGATTTAGGGAAGATCCCAGCCAGGACAAAGAGCAACCCCAAGGGACAAATCATGGCAATAACGACGAGAAGTTGACTGAAAACTGCAGACCCAGTGCCTCGGTCGATACCAGTACAGATGAAGAACACCTCGGTCCAAGTACAGACGAAGAACACTTCGGCCGAGGTACCAACCGAGGTGGAGCCTCAGAAAGTGGAGGAGAAATCTGAAGTTTATGTTCCACCTCCTGCATATAAACCACCACTTCCATTCCCCCAGTCAAGGGCTAGAGCACATCTAGACAAGCACTTTGGTAAGTTCCTTGACTTGATGAATAAACTACATATAAACATCCCTTTCCTTGATGCTATTCTAGGGATGCCCGTATATGGGATGTTCTTAAAAGAGATTCTATCAAGGAAGAGGAAGCTGGAAGACTTTGGTGAAGTAAGGATGACATCTAAATCCTCGGAGCTCATTCAAATCATGAAGGAGAAGATGCCGCCTAAATTAAGGGATCCCGGCTCATTTTGCATTCCCATACAAGTTTGGGACGTGACTTGTGAAGCCTTGTGTGATCTAGGAGCCAGTGTGAGCATCATCCCGCTGGAGCTATGTGTGAAGATCGGACTTGGAAAGCCCAAGCCAGTGAAGATAAGGCTATACATGGCGGACCGCTCCATTACCCATCCAGTGCGGATTTTGGAAGACGTGCCGGTTAAGTTAGGTAACTTCTATTTACCTATAGACTTTGTTGTACTTGATATTCCCGCAGATTATCCCTTTCCTATCATTGTCGGGAGACCATTTCTAGCAACTTCGGGTTGCAATGTGGATTGTAAGAACACCAAGTTAAATTTTAACATTGACGGTGATCAAGTGGAGTTTGCATTGCTTGCTGCAATGAAAAGAGAGCCGCTGGAGGATGATATCTTTAACATCTACGATGAAGAAGAATCAAGAGAATTGGTGAGCTCTATCGTTATTAATGATCCACTTGAAAAAGTTATTAGTTTAAGCTTAATGGAGGAAGGTATAGATGCTTCTTGTGATGCAGATATACGGAGCTTGAAGGACTTGGAAGAAGATCCAGGAGCTAAGATTGAAAAACTAATCCAGGGGAAGAAAATCTCCAGTTTCGGTCCCAGTTGCAGTACCTTGACCGAGGCACTTTCTGGACCAAGCGAGGTGTTGTTATCTGAAGAACATCTCGGTCACCCACTTTGGACCTCGACCGAGGTCGAAAGCGACATGATGTCAACTGAGACTTCTGAAAGTCCAGTTCTTCGTTCTAAGTCTACTCCACAGGAAGGAGGAAGCAATGATCCCCCTTAGAAAGCACCTCCAGTTGTTGAGCTTAAACCGCTTCCAAATCACTTGAGGTATGTTTTCCTTGGACCGGATTCTACATATCCCGTTATTATAAGTACTTCCTGTTATCATGAAATATTGTGATATTTTAGGCATGTTTTCAAGTTGTTTTTCGTACATTATAGTGTTCATTGATGAGGCATCGAAACATTTGTTAGCTAGTTTATCTACATTGTCGATATGAAGGTCTACATTAGCTTTTTGTTGATTATAGGTAAATAAGAGCTAAATCCGAACCATTTGAGAGAGAAAGGAGAAGGTTTGAGCACATCCATGGTTTAGGAACACATCAAAGGAACCAAAGGAGCTGCTAGGATGAGAATGGCACGAAACAAAGGAAATCACAAGCAATTCACACCTCCACGCCCTAAAATACGGCCGTAAGGGAATCCACGCTCTAAACCACGGCCGTGGAACTTCTCATCATGAGCGTGGAGCATTCCAGAGAGTTACACGGTCAAAAGTACGGTCGTGGAAATCATGTGAGACCGTGACCCATTCCACGCTCTAAACCACGGTCGTGGAACCCCTTCAGACCGTGATTTAGGCAATCTTTTAACGTACTAATTATTGCCATGATTAATTACCCAATGGGCCGGACGGTTATTTTATCCTTCCTTATAAAAAGGCTGAAGAAAAGAGAATTGGACACCTTGCTTTACACGTGCTTAGGGCTAGACATCACGCTTTAGCCGGAGATCGACGCTGAACGCGTAGACATCGTTCAGCCTTTAGAAGACGGTGAAGGAAGGAACTAGCGGAAGCGCCTGCAATTTGGATTTCGGAAGTTGTACCTTTCTAGGGTTTTGATATTGAAGACGGCTTGACATCCTGTTCTTCATATTTTCCTTAGGGTTTGTGAGGTTTTGTGTTTCTATTCCGAATCCATTAACTATTCCGATTTATGTTTCGGATTTGAGATTGATTTTGAGTTATATTTGAGTTTCGAAGGTTTTTCATCTTTCATTCTTATTAATTTGATTATTGATATCATAATGATGGTTATTGGCAAAAACCCTTTAGCAATTCTAAGGTGAAGGGTTAATAATTGTGGCTTAGATGATGATAGATCGATCGTAAATCGATTGGACCCTGAGAGTTAGAGAGATCTCGTCGACCAACCGAATCACGGTCTGTTCTTGAGTTTCCACGGCCGTGATTCTCAAGATCTACCCGTGATTTACCTCAGTTTACGAACTTTGCTTTTACTTTAATCCAAAGTTAAAGATTTGCTTTAACTTAGTCTTGGCTTGCCTTTTCTAGGTAGTAGTGAAGCCTCAACAACTTCTACTTCGATTTCGAGTGTCACAACCTTAATCGGTTTAGTTAGTCTTGATCGTTGGGTTACAAATTTGGGTATTTGAGATTAATTCTTATTCATAGATCCTTTCTATACTGAAGCCTCAACAACCTTTATATAGAGTGTCCTTAGATAAGTCATATAAAGCGTTGGAACTTCACCGTACATTGCTTTACCTTAGCATACCTTTGCAACTCTTAACTCTGTCCTTAGTTCTTTAGTATATCTTGAATCGATCACCACAATTAGATACCTGGATCTTTAGGGTTGCTGTTTTCCCAATATTTGCAAAGCTTTATTATATTTACTTTCTTGACGATTGCGAACAAAAATTTGTTCCCCCCAAATCCTTGAGTTCGATACTGTGGAATTCTTGCTTTACTACGCCGATCCGTACACTGCGGGCTCACTTGCTTTGATTCTAGTTTTATAAATTTAAAGCTTATTTGCACGCACGCTAAGTGGCGAACAAGTTTTTTGCGCCGTTGCCGGAGATTTGGTTTAGGCTGAATTCGGTTATCGGTTGTCAAACTTGGGAGCTTTGCCCTTGTTATTTGATATCTATTTTGAGTGATATTTGCAGGTTACTTTAGGTATATGCGCAGTTCTAGAAACAACAAAGACCTCTTACCTCTTGATCCAGAACTTGAGAACACCTTGAGGAAGAAATTCAAAGGAAGAAAGATGGCTGAAAACAAGGAGCGGGATATTCAAGCAGAGTTGGAAGAATCCGAAGCTCAACTTAGATGGAGCGAGAAGACTCGCAAGGAAGAAGCGGACCATCATCAGATGCAAATTGATGAACTCAGGGACCAAATGCTTCAAATGAGGCTGGAGATGAGTGATTCCAAGAAGAAGAAGAGGAAGAAATCGTCGAGATCAGTTAGAACCAACTCATCCGATGAGGATAGCGACTCTTCCATGCCACCACTAGAGGACATTGATCCGATGATCAATGTAAATCAATATAATCCAAGACCGGCTGCCAATTATCGTGTCCCAGGTGGGGGTGCGAGAGCCGCACGTGTAGATGAAGAGCCAAGAACTCTTGGCCAAAGGATGGATCCGATTCAGCAACCACACCGTCTAGGTGTGAACTTTGATGCTGACGATATGCAGGGGTTTAGCTTCAACCCACAAGTCATTACCATCGTTCGCCAAAATCAGTTTGGAGGAACGAGTGTTGAATCACCACATCAACATTTTCAAAATTTTGAGATCTTAATGGAGACGATGAAGCCAAAGAATACAACCACCAACAACTACAAGATCAAGCCATTCTTCTTCTCTTTGAAAGGAAAAGCTTTATCTTGGTATCAAGCTCTTCCAAATGGAAGACTCAACACATGGGAGGATCTTTCTTCGGAGTTCCTCACCAAATTCTTTCCGCCATCCAAGACGACGGAGTTGAGAGGTAAAATTAATGCATTTTCTATGAGATTTAACGAAAGTTTGTTTCAATCATGGGAAAGATTTCAGGATTTACTATAGGATTGCCCACACCATGGCATTTCCAAATTGGAGCTGTTAGAGATATACTATAAGAGGCTAAATGTGGAACCACAATTCAAGCTCCAATCCCTTTCATGTGGCACATTCATGGACATGAGGGAAGATGACGCTTGGGACTTCATTGAGAAGCAAGCCCGAGTCATTGAGAAGTACTCTCATCGGAAGGTAGAAGCAAACCAAGTGGAGCAAGGAGCAAAACTAACACAAACTGCTCAAACGCAAATCTTTTCTCTCAACACCGAGATTAAAGAATTGAAGCAAGTCATCAAAGCCAACTTTCCAAAGCATAAGGGGCAAGATGTTGGTTATTTAGGAAACAACAATAACCACAATGGGAATGAGATTACAAACCGCAACAACCGGAACAATTGGAACAACAATAGGGATTCAAACAACAACAATTGGCGTTCCAACCAACAAAACTCCGGTAATTCTTATCCCAATTTAGGAAATTCACTAACTCCACCTTCTTCTTCTTCCATTCCTTTGAAAACTCAGGGGCAAACATCTAATAGTGGAAGCACTTCGGGGAAAGAGAAGCCCGATTCCATGTTGGAAACAATTTTGGGAAAACTTCAAGGATTGGAGAGTCATATCACTAAGGTTTATAATCACATTACTAAGGTTGATAAAGCTCAAAAGGTTTTAGAAAACCAAATGTTTAGCAATGCTGAGGAAGTTCCTAGGAATCAAGGAAAACTTCCAGGAAAGACGGTGGACAACCCAAAAGGAAGGGTGATGGCTATCACAACTAGGAGCGGAGCAACAACCACCGACCCGCAGCCTAAGTTTGTGGAAGTTCCCGTCGAGAAAGAGAAGGAAAAGGGGAAGGAGAAGGAAGACATCTACATTCCTCCTCCAGCTTACAAACCTCCCCTACCATTTCCACAATCTAGAGCAAGAGCGCGCCTAGACAAGCAATTCGGTAAGTTTATTGAACTCATGAGCAAACTGCATATTAATATACCTTTCATTGATGCAATTGTAGGTATGCCAGCTTATGGAAAGTTCTTGAAGGAGATCCTCTCTAACAAGAGGAAATTAGAGGATTTTGGAGAAGTCAAAATGAGTTCGGATTCATCGGATCTCATTAGGACTATGAAGGAAAAGATGCCCCCAAAGCTGATGGATCCGGGGTAATTTTGTGTTCCCATAGGAGTGGGAGATGTCACATATGATGCATTATGTGATTTAGGAGCAAGCGTGAGCATCATTCCGCTTGCCTTATGTAGGAAGATCGGTTTAGGCGAACCTAAACCGGTGAAGATGACATTATACATGGCGGATTGATCAATAACTCATCCCGTCGGTATAGTTGAAGACGTTCCGGTCAAGCTTGGTAAGTTCTATGTTCCTATAATCTTTGTTGTGCTTGGCATTCCTGCAGACAGTCCGGTCCCGATCATACTCGGAAGACCGTTTCTTGCAACATCCGGTTGTATGGTTGATTGCAAGAATGCTAGAATCGCCTTCGACATAGGAGAGGAGAAGGTAGAGTTCGTTCTTTCCACTTTGATGAAAGAACCAGCTCTTAAAGAGGACATATTCAACACCCATGACGAAGAGCTATCAAGAGAGGAAGCGAGTTCGATTCTCTTAAAAGATCCCTTGCAAAAGGTGATCACTATGAGCATTATAGACATAGGGGAAGAGGAGGAATGCAATGAGGAAATTGAAGCTTTGGAGAAGCAAAAGGAAGTGTATGAAGAAGAGTTTGAGAAACTCTACGATGGGTCAGAAAACGTAAGGAATCACGGCCAGACATGCTATTCCACGGCCGTGGTTTCTACTAACATGACCGTAATTAGCTATTTAGAGGACTACAGTAAGTTACACGGTCAAAACCACGGCCGTGGAGAGAACAGAGGTACCGTAATTGACTTCCACGCCCAAAACCACGGCCGTGGAGGAAGCAGAGGTGCCGTAATTTTGGGTGAATCTGAAGACAATTGTGTTCTTTCTACCACTTCTTTTGATTCTTCTACAACAACTTCTATACCCTTAGAAACTTCTAAGGAAGCATTAGACATTCCTCAAGAGCCATTAGAGAGTCCGGTGGTGATGGAATTGATACCACTTCCCGCACATCTAAGGTATGCATTTCTAGGACCTAATTCTACCTTTCTGGTAATTGTTAGTTCCGATTTAAGTATAGATGAACATAGTAAGCTGATGGTTGTTCTTAAGAAACATAGGAAAGCTTTAGGTTATACTATAGAGGATCTTGTAGGAATTAAACCTTCACTATGCATGCATAAGATCCTAATGGAAGAAGATTTTAGAACTTCGCGACAACCTCAAAGGCGGTTAAATCCGAACATGAAGGAGGTTGTCAAGAAGGAAATTCTTAAACTACTTGATGCAGGTATCATTTATTCTATCTCCGATAGCAAATGGGTGAGTCCCGTACAAGTTGTTCCTAAGAAGGGAGGAATGACAGTCATTACCAACAAGAACAATGAGCTCATTCCAACAAGAACCGTGACGGGATGGAGGATGTGCATAGACTACTGCAAGCTAAACAATGCAACGAGGAAGGATCACTTCCCACTACCATTCATCGACCAAATGCTTGAGAGGTTAGCACAACACTCGCATTTCTGTTATCTTGACGGTTATAGCGGTTTCTTTCAGATCCCGATACACCCAGACGATCAAGAAAAAACCACATTCACGTGCCCATGGGGTACGTTTTCTTATATGAGAATACCGTTCGGGCTTTGCAACGCCCCAACCACCTTTCAAAGGTGCATGATGGCTATCTTCTCGGAGTATATAGAGGAAATCATGGAGGTTTTCATGGATGACTTTTCTGTTTACGGTTCCTCTTTCGATAATTGTCTTTCTAAACTTGCTCTTGTGCTACAAAGGTGTGAGGACACTAACCTAGTTCTAAACTGGGAGAAGTGTCAATTTATGGTGAAAGAAGGCATTGTATTTGGACACTTGATCTCTAGTAGAGGGATTGAAGTAGATAAAGCTAAGATAGAGACTATAGAAAAGCTCCCTCCTCCATCTTCGGTGAAAGGGTTAAGAAGCTTTCTAGGACATGCTGGATTTTATAGACGCTTTATAAAGGATTTCTCTAAGATATCAAAACCGCTTACTAATCTATTGATGAAGGATGCAGTTTTTGATTTTTTGCAGGAATGTTTAGATGCGTTTAACAAGATTCGGGAAGCTCTAATCTCAGCCCCGATCATTCAACCTCCGGATTGGAATCTCCCATTCGAGGTTATGTGTGATGCAAGTGACGTAGCTATAGGGGCTGTGCTTGGGCAAAAGAAGGAAGGACGAACCCACGCTATCTACTATGCTAGCAAGACGCTAGACGAAGCACAGCTCAACTACGCCACTACCGAAAAAGAATTTTTAGCAATTGTATATGCATTTGAAAATTTTCGTTCTTATCTTTTAGGCGCGAAGGTAATTGTATACACGGATCATGCTGCGATCCGGTATCTACTTGCAAAGAAGGATGCGAAACCAAGGCTGATTAGGTGGATTCTTCTCCTACAAGAATTCGATCTAGAGATCCGTGACATGAAGGGTTTGGAAAATTCTGTTGCAGATCATTTGAGTCGTCTACCACATCTAGAGAACGACCACCTACCCATAGATTACTCCTTCCCGGACGAGCATTTACACATCATAGAGGAGTGCATCGACAAGATTAGTAAAGGTAATGAACCATGGTTTGCTGATTTTTTTAATTATTTGGTTTGCCAGGAATTACCACCCGGATTATCCTATGAACAAAGAAAGAAATTCTTTAAGGATGTTCGGGAATACTTTTGGAATGAACCTCTTCTCTTCAAGAGAGGTCCTTACGGCATCATTCGACGATGTGTGCCGGAAGACGAGATGCAAAGTGTTATCCGTCATTGTCATTCACTACCTTGTGGAGGACATGCTAGCTCGAACAAGACTAGCGCTAAGGTATTGCAATCTGGATTCTTTTGGCCTACTTTATTTAAAGATGTGCAAACCTTTGTTTCCTGCTGCGATGTTTGTCAAAGAACAGGGAACATATCTAGGAGAAACGAGATGCCTCTTAACAACATTCAAGAGGTAGAAATCTTTGACGTTTGGGGAGTAGACTTTATGGGACATTTCCCATCATCTTGTGGAGACCAATACATACTTCTAGCTGTAGATTATGTTTTGAGATGGGTTGAAGCAATTGCCTCTCCTACTAATGATGCCACGGTTGTGGTTAAGTTCTTTAACAAGACCATTTTCCCACGATTTGGGACACCACGAACTATCATTAGTGATGGAGGCTCTTACTTCATTGCCCAACGATTTGAAGCTCTACTAGCTAAGTATAGGGTGACTCACAAGATCGCCACCCCTTACCATCCACAAACGAGTGGACAAGTGGAGATCTCGAACCGGGAGATTAAAGGAATCCTAGAGAAGACGGTTTTAAGGACAAGGAAGGATTGGTCTTTGAAGCTAGATGATGCATTATGGGCATACCGGACTGCATATAAGACTCCCATGGGAACAACACCATACAACCTTGTGTATGGGAAGTCTTGTCACTTACCGGTTGAGCTGGAACACAAGGCGTATTGGGCAATAAAGTGGTTGAACTTCAGCATAAAGGAAGCGGGCGAGAAGCGCCTTTTGGACCTCAATGAGCTTGAAGAACTTCGCTTAAACGCCTACGAAAACGCCAAGATATACAAAGAAAGAGCGAAGCGTTGACATGATAAGCATATCATTCCAAAAGACCTCAAAGAAGGAGATCAAGTTCTCCTCTTCAATTCAAGGCTTCGTCTCTTTCCAGGTAAGCTTAAATCTCGTTGGACCGGACCTTATCTAATTAAACGTGTTTTTCCCCATAGTGCAGTTGAAGTATGGGGTGAAAAGGGCGGAAGCTTCAAGGTGAACGGTCAACGACTCAAGAAGTATTCACCGGAACTCCAAGTTGAAGAGTTCGCGCCTACCGCACTCGAATAAGTGCAAGAATGGTCTAGCTACGGACCTTAAACAAGCGCTTCTTGGGAGGCAACCCAAGGTATTGCATTATTGTTTTTGTTTGTCATTCATAGATTAGTTCAGTTTAGACGTTTTTGTTTTGTTTTGCAATCGATACCTCCGGTATGTTGTGTTTTTGGATGTAGGAGCAATGGAATAGGCTAAGGAAAGGAAAAAGCTGAAGGAAATTCACGAAACTTGGACTTTGGCACATTACAGAGAGTTCCACGCCCAAAACCACGGTCGTGAAACCCTCTGAGACCGTAATTTGCAAAAGCCTGATAAAAATCACCAAAACCACGGTTCCGTACATTTCCACGGCCGTGGAAACCCCCGAGTGACCGTGATTTTAAAATTTTTTTACGTCCACTATATAAACCACGTTCCTTCACAAAGAACACCAAAATACCCAATTACACGCCCCAAAATCGCCGAAAACGACCCTCCTCTCTCAAATCTCCATTCGTTAATCGTTTCGAACGATTCTTTAACCCAAATTGAAGCAAATCCAACCATCTACAAGATCCAACCAACAATTCGAGTGGACAATCACCGGAGAAGACAAAATTTGGATTTTAAAAATCCAAAACCTAGGTTTTCTTCTTTTTCCTTCACTTTGTCGATTTGATTCAGTTTTCGCAAGAATATTTAGGAGAACTGATTGGAACTAGATTGGAATTAGTCTAGGGCTGTTGTCTGATGATTTTGGTGTTGATTGAGTGAATTTTGAGAAATTACGAGCCGAACCACGGTCCCTGGGCATTCCACGGCCGTGGAAATTCAAGAACAGGCCGTAATTTTGGACAGAAAATGGACTTTGTTAGGAGAACATCTAATAGGAATAAGAAAAGGAAAGGTGATGCTTCCTCCTCCTCCCAGGCACCCCCTAGTGAGCCACCATCACCCCCACCCCCTAGAATTCCTAAGATTCATGAGGATTACCTCGATGCCTTAGAGAGGATCGAGAAGAGACCGGTCATAGGACCACGTTATTTGCTTCTTGACGAGTTAGAGCCACTGAATGTGGTGAGTAACCTTACATGGTTGTTAGATAGGGCATGATTGATCATCTTCTCCGCCATTCGGGAAGATGCATATGAGGAGATCACTAGAGAGTTTGTGATCTCTTTTAAGCACAGTCACAAGGATAGGACAGTTTCTTTTCGGCAGATGGAGAGGAACTATGAGTTCTCGATCCTAGATTTTGGAGCTTTCTTTGGGTTCCAAGAGACCTTCAATGGTCGTTTTCCTAGCGGCGTGTACGCTAAGGATTTCTGGGAACAGATTGCCATAATTTACACCAGCGAGGACCACTGACAACCTGTTGATACCAAGGCTAAGCTTATCTATCACTTAGCCTTGAAGATAGCCGACCGAGTACTTTCTGAGTGTCTCTTCCCTGGGACTGAGACTCCTCAAAAGATCAAGACTGATGAATTGTTTTTGTTGTATGCTATGCTGCACGGTAGGCCTGCTGACTGTGCCACCCTCTTAGCTTCTACAATGAGTAAGCTAAAGAATAAGAGGGCTGGCAATATTGGATATGGTGGGATGGTCACCCACATAGCTCGACAGTTAGGGATAGACTTCTCTGGTTGCACTAGGATAGCAGCGAGGCCGTTAGGACTTCAAAGCCTCATGACTAGAGGCTTGATCTTCCCTAGGCATAGAGGTCCATTTTCGTTCCAAATGGTGTGTGCAAGCTTTAAATTTATAACCCAAGATGTATGCTTAAAACAAGGATGCGAACCCGCAATGCACGGGTCAATCGTAGTAAAAGCAAGAAATTCCGGAGTGTCGATCTCAGGGACTTAGGTGAAACCTAAGCAAGTATAGGTAGGCTATGTAATTAGTAACCACAAAAGCGATTAAAGCAATCAAAGATGATAAAAAAGTTAATTAAAGGAATATGCAATTCTAGGGATTAAAGCATCTAGTTGTGGTTCCAACTCAAGATCTAAAGATAAGCGGACAAAGCTGAGATTTTTGCATAGGGAAGGTGTTACTAAAGTGGAATAGATCACCGGGTAAGTCTCACTACTCACTAATCGCAAACCGTAACTCCTATTACCGGGTAAGTCTCAAGGAATTAAGGAAAAGAACTATAACCTCAAACTAACACACCACCTAAGGGAATAGAATCAACCTTTACCGGGGAAGTCTCAGGTTAACTCACAAAGATGGGATGAAGGCACACTCAAACCCCAATAAAGGATAACCTTTATTACCTACACTTATGATCTTGGGTAAACAAACAAAGGAATTACCGGGTAAGTCTCATCCTAAGCTTGCATTGAACCAGGAAAGGTGTAATAAGAATAGGATTTGGCAAACTCTAACACTTAACTCTCAGTTTCGGATCAGATAAGTCACCTCGGTCAAACGAATTCCACCCCGGCCGAGATGTTCATCGATGGAGCGAGATGCTTTAGGGTTAAGGATAAAGACTCGAGCTTTCAGGGTCCTACTGGAATTTAAGATTATTCTATCTTTGTTTTTCCCACAATCTTCATCCAATCACCCTAAATCACACAAAGAAATTAGCTACTCATCATCATGAAAGCAATAATCAAGTATATGGGAAGAAAGTGAATGATTGAACACAAAAACCTTAAGAAAAAGGCTTCTATAACTCAATCAATTATCAATCAAACAAGCATTCTTTGGATCACAATCCAACAAGACAATTAACAAAGAAGTGAATCTAAAGAAATCTTACAAAACCCTTCACAAAGCTATAAAAGCTATCAATATTCCTTCAACCTTCCTTCAACCTTCAACAAGGTTCTTCAATCTCCCAGCTGTAGCGGTGTGTATGCGGATGTCCGATTTGTAGAAAATCCAAACCTTTATACAGCAAAACTACCCTCCAAAGATAAAATATCTTGAAAAGATATTTTCCTAATAAAATATATCCACCTCTCATAAATAAATCCCTAAAATATATAATATTCCTTCCAGAAATCTAGCCTAAAATATAAGATCTCTCCTTCCAAAAATAAAAGATCTCAGCCAAGAATAAAATATATCCCGCCGCGTCCAAGGTGTTCGCCTCGGTCGGGACGCTCCTTCGGATCACCTCGGTCGAGATGGTACTGTAGCTTACCGAGGTGACTCAACTAAATGTGAAATCTCTCAAATCTGGTCTAAAGTAAATCTCTAATCCATTTCCATGCTTCCTGGATTCTTCCTTAAGCTCCTGAATGTAGCTCCAATGACTCCTTAGCTCCTTTAGCTCCATTTTAGTCCAAAACGTGCCATTTTACCTACGACTACAACGAAAATTGGTGTAGACCTCGATTCCCGCAAAGGTAGATGAAACAACGATATAATCATATAATATACATCCAAACATGCAGATTATTGAAGATAAAACGTCTAAACAGGTCCCAAAATAAAGACTATAATTCATGCTATCAAAATTACCCCATACTTAGCCTTTGCTTGTCCCCAAGCAAGTTCTAAACCTGAAATACAAGATAGAATAGATTATAAATCATAAAGATCAATGAAAAGTATTTCAAAACATTTTTGTGGTGTGCTTAAATCATAGATCACTCTAAGAGAATGCTTCATGGGATTTAAAATCAAAATATGCTCAAAACATTTTATAAATATGAGAAAGTTGTTAATCTTTGCATAAAATCATAGAACGCATAATAAATCATAATTATCGAAATTAATCATGTATAATCCAGTTTAAACCACCAAGTCAATCAACAAGCTCGAGGTCTCAAGGGCTTTTCAAGAGAAGGTCAAGAAAACTGTGAGGGTGGGATGTATATATAGAATGTGGTGCTAGAATCCAGGAAAAGGATCTTTACTTCACTTCCTTTGAACATCAACATCTTCCACCAATAAGCTTTGCTTATTTACTTTTTACTTTACTTTTTGGGATGCATGGACAAAGGTGCGCAATAACCGAAGATTAGGAGATTAGCAATCATCAATTTCTCGAGATGCCTCAAACCCTTGATGCACATACCATGACCCGTTAGGAATATCGCTCAATCCGACTTTGGCAAGACACAAACACCCGGCAATGTGAATGGTGCCGAGTTACTCATCATCATGATTGACTTCCCCAAACCTATTTTTTTCTTTCTAACTTTCAGCAAACATCTCAACTTTTCTTTCACTTGCTTGCTTCCAAATTCCCGGATAGGTAAAGGGAGGCAAATATGTATATGAGGGGCAAAGCATGATCAAGAAGAAGAAGAGAAGAGAATGAATTACCCTGATCTTCCCAGGAAGAAAGTGAGAGAAATCATCATGTGGTCTCAACCTTCAAATTCAACATAATTTTGATAAAAACAAAGTATTAAACATGCCACAAATTTCAAACAAAGTATTTAGCAACTTAAACATATCATAAAACCTTTCAAACATATAAAGATTTCGAAACCAGTCAGCAAACAAAAATCATCACTGAGGTCATATCCTGAAAAGAAGCACAAAAAAATCGTTTCGAAAACTCTCTAAATTAAACCACCTCGGTCGAGATGATCTAAGCAACCGAGGTACTGCACCTCGTCTGGTCAGAGTCACTTCGGTCGAGGTCAAAATTTTTTTTCTAAACCAGTTTTTGACGTTTTTCTCAACCAAATAACCTATATGCATGCATGTAATCTCAGATAAACATATAGAGCAAAATAAAACAGTAGATATCCATGAGTCAAGTCATACATCCACATAAGTCGAATAAATACATACCCACATACCCCATACTTGGGACACATTGTCCCAATGGGTCAAATAAGTCTAGGAAAACAGAATACTCACCGAATAAAGCTGAGCTGCATAATAAATAAATAAAGAAACCCTGCCAACTCTCAATCTCGATCCGGTGATGGCACGTACGGGTACTGAGATGGGTCAAATAGATAGCCCATGATATGTTGAAACTGAATCTCAGCCATCACGTGCTGGTAATGATGTCTCTCCTGCATCTCTCTAATGTCTAAGGACATGGCAGCGTAGGAATCTATCATCTGATCCGTTAGATCATCGATCTAACGTGAGCAACTGGATCCCTCTGTCTGCGTACCCTACGCCTAGCGGGACGTGCCGGTGCTGCAGCTGGCTCCTCCTCAGTCTCGTCGTCGTCCAGATCGAAAACCGGCACGCTAGTCCCAACTGTATTTGTGCCCGTATCCATGGCAGCACCGCCATCCTCATCATCATCATCCTCATCCTCCTCAGCCTCATCCTCCTCAGCCGGCCCTTGAGCTGCTGCTGCTGCCTCTCTGGCGTCCTCCATCAGCGGGATCGATGCAGTCTGCCAGTAATGCGGATCATATACGGAGAACTGAGCTGACCATCTAATCCCCTGTGGTGCAGTCTGCTCCCAGGGCATCCACTCAAATCAAGGTCCATGTAACTCACAATATGAATCACTATACCTCCGCAGCAGATGTCTCCCTTCGCCTTCGCCTTGATCTTGTGTAGATCTTCCGCCAGCATCATCCCAAAGTCCGGAACTCCTCCGGTCACCATGCAGTACAGACGCAGAAGCTCACCTTGTCTGATCTTCTGCGGCGTCTCAGTATGCGCCAGAAGTGTCTCGCTGAAGATCCGATGAGCAAGTCTAAAAGCCAGATGTAATATAATCCGCTCCCTGTAATCTCCAGGTCTCCATCTGTCCGCGTACTCAACCACGTGAGCTATCTGGCCCCAGAACTCTCGAGCTACAGCTCGAGAAGGAAAGTCAGCAACTGTGGAGGCTGGGAAGCCGAAAATGTCTCTCCAGTGGTCCAACGGAACTAAATAGTTCCAGATCATAAACCGGTACTTTATGGCGCGCTCGGTGGGCAAGTAGGTCACAGAGCTGACAAACTCCAGGGTCGGCTCAAGGTAGGCCGGAGCTCGGATCTCAGTGAACTACTCCAGTCCCACCATAGAGATCATCCGCCTCAGATCACCATCAACATAGAGGCAGTCGAAAGCGGAGATGTCCAAAAAACGTGGTGCGACCACTGGACGGGCCGCTATGCGGTCATAGTCGACCTAGTGATGCTCGTGAATCACCGGTCTAGAACGGCGTGAAGAGGAAGAATGAGAAGGAGAAGATCTGTCTCTCAATGCAAGCTGCCTGTCAGAACTCATCTTTTCTTGTTACTGTCAAACCACCTTGGTCTCTCTGACAACTCTCTGGAACACCTCGGCCGAGGCACAAGCCGACTGGACCGAGGCGAAGCGCAGTTCGATCGCAACTCTCAAAAATCTAGTTCTTTTCCCCCAATATCACTACCAAAGGTTCCTATGGGGTACTTAATCCTTTTTCAGCACAATGCAGGGGCAACCAAAGCCCAAATCGAAAGAAATCAGTGGAGAAGATGAGGTTAGGGTTTGGAAGCGAGAATCGTCGAAAACGGGCGAAAATCAACGAACGAGGTGAAAGGGGGTGTTTTGGTCGAGAGGGAAGTAGAGGGAGGAGAGAGAAATCTCTGCCCCCTTTTATACCCTTTTCTGGAACTGCTGTCACCTCGGTCGAGATGGTCTTGAATGGACCGAGGTGGTACGGGCGAGGTGGATCTTCAGTAACCCTATTCGCCTCGGTTGGTCAAGAATCATCTCGGTTGAGGTGCTATGACAGCAACCGAGATGTGTCTCAGTCAAACTCTATCTTCTCAAATTCTCGAACTTCTGTCCTTCCATTTTTGCTCCTGGGTTGTATTCCTTCCTTAGATGTCACCTGTTTTCTGTCCAGGACGCCAAAAACAAAACAAAGTAAAGCAAAAGCAAACTATCTAAAGCTAGACTAGAAAAAAGGGAAAAGAAAGCAATACCTTGGGTTGCCTCCCAAGAAGTGCTTGATTTAAGGTCGCTAGCTGGACCGTACGGCATCCCTAAACGTGATGGGAGGTATCCTCACCCCATACTTCATCTTCATCATGGGGTGAGATAAGGAAGTCTATCAAACTCTCCAACAAGTGCAAGTGCTCATCGGGGAATGAATCGTCTATGGGTGGATCGTCCTTCTCGCGTGAAGAGGAAGGTAGCCGGCTGAGGTGATCCGCAACAGAATTTTCGGATCCCTTCTTATCGCGGATCTCTAAGTCAAACTCTTGAAGCAAGAGAATTCATCGAATAAGACGTGGCTTGGCATCCTTCTTGGCAAGCAAGTAACGAATAACTGCATGGTCGGTGTAGACAATGACTTTCGCCCCTACTAAGTAAGAACGAAACTTCTCGAAAGCATATACAACCGCCAATAGCTACTTTTCGGTGGTGGCATAGTTACGTTGGGCTTCATCTAGCGTCTTGCTAGCATAGTAAATGGCGGTGGTCCACCCTTCCTTCTTTTGTCCAAGCACCACTCCTACCACCACATCACTCGCATCGCACATGATCTCAAAGGGAAAGGTCCAATCCGGAGGTTGGATAATGGGAGCGGAGATCAACGCTACCTTAATCCTGTAAAATGCATCAAGGCACTCCTGCGAAAACTCAAAAACAACATCTTTATTCAAGAGGTTAGTTAGTGGTTTAGAAATCTTCGAGAAGTCCTTCATGAATCTCCTATAGAAACCTGCATGCCCGAGAAAACTCCGCACTCCCTTAACTGAACAAGGGGGAGGAAGTTTCTCAATAGTCTTAATCTTAGCGCGATCGACCTCAATACCTCGATTAGAAACGAGGTGTCCTAACACGATGCCTCCATTAACCATAAAGTGACACTTCTCCCAATTCAAGACGAGATTAGTGTCTTCACATCTTTGTAGCACTAGAGAAAGGTTAGATAGGCAATCATCAAAAGAGGAACCATATACTGAAAAATCATCCATAAATACCTCCATGATCTCCTCTATATACTCGGAAAAGATAGCCATCATGCATCGCTGGAAGGTAGCGGGTGCATTGCATAATCCAAATGGCATCCTCATATAAGCGAATGTCCCCCATGGACAAGTGAAAGTGGTCTTCTCTTGATCATCCGGATGGATAGGAATCTGGAAGAAGCCACTATAGCCATCTAAATAGCAAAAATGTGAATGCTGGGCCAACCGTTCGAGCATTTGATCGATGAAGGGAAGTGCAAAATAGTTCTTCCGAGTGGCCACGTTCAGCTTCCTATAGTCGATGTACACCCTCCAGCCCGTGACGGTCCTAGTTGGGATTAACTCGTTGTTCTTATTCGTCACAACGGTCATCCCTCCTTTCTTCGGAACTACATGTACTGGGCTCACCCACTTGCTGTCCCAGATAGGAAATATGATACCTGCATCCAACAACTTAAGAATTTTTTTCTTCACAACCTCTTTCATGATCGGATTTAACCGTCTTTGAGGTTCCCGTGAAGTCTTATGATCATCCTCCATTAGTATTCTATGCATGTAGAAAGAAGGCTTAATGCCAATAAGATCATCAATAGTATAACCCAAAGCCTTTTAATGCTTCCTCGGGACATGCATTAGTTTAGACAATTCAGATTCGGAGAGGGAAGCACTAACGATGACGGGATAAGTAGAATCCGGTCCAAGAAAAACATACCTCAAGTGACTAGGGAGTTTTTTAAGCTCCACAACTGGGGGTGCTTTCTGAGGGAGATCCTTGCTTCCTCCTTCCAGTGGAGTAGATCGAAGAGCTGGACTTTCAGAAGTCTCAGTTGACCTCATCTCGCTTTCGACCTCGGTCGAGGTACAGAGAGGTTGACCGAGATGTTCTTCAGCCACCTCGCTTGGTCCAGAAAGTGCCTCGGTCGAGGTACTGACCGAAACTGGAGATTTTTTTTCTCCTGGATTAGTTTTTCAAATTTAGTTCCTGGATCTTCTTCCAGCGCCTTTAAGCTCTGTATATCTGCATCACAAGAAGCATCTATACCTTCCTCCATTAAGCTAAAGCTAATAACTCTCTCAAGTGGATCATTAATAAGGATAGAGCTCACACATTCTCTTGATTCTTCTTCAACATAGATGTTGAAGATATCATCTCCTAGCTGCTCTATCTTCATTGCCGCGAGTAATGCAAACTCAACTTGATCACCGCCAATGTTGAATTGCAACTTGGCGTTCTTACAATCCACATTGCAACCCGAAGTTGCTAGAAGTGGCCTTCCGAGAATGATAGGAACGGGATAATCTGCGGGAATGTCAATTACAACAAAGTCTATAGGTGAATAGAAGTTACCTAACTTGACTGAAACGTCTTCCAAAATGCCCACGGGATGGGTAATGGAGCGATCCGCCATGTACAACCGTATCTTCACCGGCTTGGGCTCTCCAAGTCCGATCTTCACACATAGCTCCGGTAGAATGATGCTCACGCTGGCTCCTAGATCACACAATGCCTCACAAGTGACATCCCCAACTTGAATGGGAATGCAAAATGAGCCGGGATCTCTCAATTTGGGTGGCATATTCTCCTTCATGATTTGAATAAGCTCCGAGGATTTAGATGTCATCCTTACTTAACCAATGTCTTCCAACTTCCTCTTCCTTGATAGAATTTCTTTTAAGAACTTCCCATAGGCGGGCATCCCTAGAATAGCATCAAGGAAAGGAATGTTTATATGTAGTTTATTCATCAAGTCAAGGAACTTACCAAAATGATTGTCTAGATGTGCTCTGGCCCTTGACTGGGGGAATGGAAGTGGTGGTTTATATGCAGGAGGTGGAACCTAAACTACAGTTTTGTCCGACTCTCTCTTTGGCTCAACCTTGGTTGGCACCTCGGCCGAAGTGTTCTTCAACTGTATCTGGACCGTGGTGGTCTTCGTTTGTACTGGCATCGGTCGAGGCACTGGATCTGCAGTTTTCAGGCCACTCCTCGTCGTTATTGTCATGATCTGTCCCTTAGGGTTGCTTTCCGTCCTTGCTGGAAGCTTCCCTGGATCCCTTGGCGCTTCATTCGCCTTATCAAAGAATTGTTGCTCTAAGGCTTTTTGTGCCTTCGAAAATGAAGTCATGGATGTCTCCATAGCACTGAGCTTGATCAAGATAGCCTCCAACACCGCATCTTTCTTTTCCGGCTAGGATGAGCTTGATCCAGGCTCTTGGCTCTTTAATGGTGTAGAAGAAGAAGAAGAAGAAGAAGAGAGGAAAGGATTAGAGGAGTTGTTTGAATTGGAGTTAGAGTAAGAGTTACCCGAATTTTGTTTGTTTGCCCTCCAATTGTTGTTGTTGGATCCTCTATTGTTGTTGTTGTTGTTGTTGTTGTTCCGGAAACCGTTGTTGTTGTTCCGGTACCCATTGTTCCTTGAATTATGATATCCTTCCTCCTCTTTCTTGGTTTGAGCAACCAAAAGTTCCTTCAATTGCTTCACATCATTCTTCAAAGAGATGAGTTGATTGTTTAATGGATCCTCTTGAAAGTTGACTTTTTTAACTCCACCTTCAGCTCCTTAGTGGGAGTATTTCTCCATATGCAAAGCTTGCTTCTCTATGAACTCCCAAGCGTCATCAATCGGCATGTCCATGAATGTGCCGGCGGATAGTAGTTGAAGGTTTAAATGGGTGTTGCCGTCCAGTCCCTTGAAGTATATCTCTAACAACTCAATCTTTAGAATCCCATGATGTGGGCAATCCAAAAGGATGTCTTTAAACCTCTCCCATGACTTGGACAAGCTCTCCTTGTCCTTCATGATGAATGCATTGATCTTCCCTCTCATTTCAGTGGTCTTAGAGGGGGGAAAGAATTTAGTCAAGAACTCCGTCGTCATCTCCTCCGAAGTTTTGATTTTTCCTGGAGGAAGAGATTGATACCAAGTAAGCGCTCTATCTTTCAAAGAGAAGTAGAAAGGCCTTAGATTGTAATTGTTATTTTCTATTCTTGAAGGTCTCAAGGTCTCCATCAAGATCTCATAGTTTTGTAGATGTTGATGCAGAGATTCCCTCTCTAGCCCTCCAAACTGGCATTGGCGAATCATGGAAAGAACTAGCGGTCGAAGTTCATAATCATGGTCCGCTGGATCTCCTAGGTTGACTCCTGGACGCCTCAGTTGTTGATTAGGGTCCATCCTTTACCCTAGGGCTCTGTGGAATTCCTGCAAAAAGAGCATCTTGGACTGGTATCCGAGGTGGAAGTATCTCGGCCGGAGCAGCAGGTACTGCGTTATGCCTCGGTCAAGGGTCTGGAACTGGATCTGGCCTTGGACGAGGAGCTGGATCTGGTCGAGGTAGATACTTGTCTCGTAAAGCTGCCATATCTGCTTCGATCGCTTCCGTCCTTGCGCGAGTCTCTTCCTTTTCCAGTCGCAATTCTTCTTTGTTGAGGCGTAGTTGTTCCAATGTCTCCTTCAATTCGGTCTCAAGATCACGATTCTCTTGATTGGCCATCTTAGCTTCTTTCATGTGTCTTTTGTATGTCTTTTCTGGTTCAGGATCGTAAGGAACGATTTCCTTCCCAACGAGGGTTCTTCGCATAAACCTAAGAAAAAGAACCTGCGAAAGTCACTCAAATAGAGTGGTTAGTAGAAATAGGGGCAAACGCCCCGAAAGCCAACCACAACCGGCTCGGTCTAGACCAAGTCCCCGGCAACGGCGCCAAAAACTTGTTCGCTCCAAATGGTGTGTGCAAGCTTTAAATTTATAACCCAGGATGTATGCTTAAAACAAGGATGCGAACCCGCAGTGTACGGGTCAATCGTAGTAAAAGCAAGAAATTCCGGGGTGTCGATCTCAGGGACTTAGGTGAAACCTAAGCAAGTATAGGTTGGCTATGTAATTACTAACCACAAAAGCGATTAAAGCAATCAAAGATGATAAAAAGTTAATTAAAGGAATATGCAATTCTAGGGATTAAAGCATCTATTTGTGGTTCCAACTCAAGATCTAAAGATAAGCGGACAAAGCTGAGATTTTTGCATAGGGAAGGTGTTACTAAAGTGGAATAGATCACCAGGTAAGTCTCACTACTCACTAATCCCAAACAGTAACTCCTATTACCGGGTAAGTCTCAAGGAATTAAGGAAAAGAACTATAACCTCAAACTAACACACCACCTAAGGGAATAGAATCAACCTTTACCGGGTAAGTCTTAAGCTAACTCACAAAGATGGGATGAAGGCACACTCAAACCCCAATAAAGGATAACCTTTATTACCTACACTTATGATCTTGGGTAAACAAACAAATGAATTACCGGGTAAGTCTCATCCTAAGCTTGCATTGAACAAGGAAAGGAGTAATAAGAATAGGATTTGGCAAAATCTAACACTTAACTCTCAGTTTCGGATCAGATAAGTCACCTCGGTCAAACGAATTCCACCCCGGCCGAGATGTTCATCGACTGAGCGAGATGCTTTAGGGTTAAGGATAATGACCCGAGCTTTCAGGGTCCTACTGGAATTTAAGATTATTCTATCATTGTTTTTCCCATAACTTTCATCCAATCACCCTAGAATCACACAAAGAAATTAGGCACTCATAATCATGAAAGCAATAATCAAGTATATGGGAAGAAAGTGAATGATTGAACACAAAAACCTTAAGAAAAAGGCTTCTATAACTCAATCAATTATCAATCAAACAAGCATTCCTTGGATCACAATCCAACAAGACAATCAACAAAGAAGGGAATCTAAGGAAATCTTACAAAACCCTTCACAAAGCTATAAAAGCTATCAATCTTCCTTCAACCTTCCTTCAACCTTCAACAAGGTTCTTCAATCTCCCATCTGTAGCGGGGTGTATGCGGATGTCCGATTTGTGGAAAATCCAACCCTTTATATAGCAAAACTACCCTCCAAAGATAAAATATCTTGAAAAGATATTTTCCTAATAAAATATATCCACCTCTCATAAATAAATCCCTAAAATATATAATATTCCTTCCAGAAATCTAGCCTAAAATATAAGATCTCTCCTTCCAAAAATAAAAGACCTCAGCCAAGAATAAAATATATCCCGCCGCGTCCAAGGTGTTCGCCTCGGTCGGGACGCTCCTCTGGATCACCTCGGTCGAGATGGTACTATAGCTGACCGAGGTGACTCAACTGAATGTGAAATCTCCAAAATCTGGTCCAAAGTGAATCTCTAATCCATTTTCATGCTTCCTGGATTCTTCCTTAAGCTCCTGAATGTAGCTCCAATGACTCCTTAGCTCCTTTAGCTCCATTTTAGTCCAAAACGTGCCATTTTACCTACGATTACAACGAAAATTTGTGTTTCTAAGAATTGTGATGATTTCTATGATAATCACTACTTGTGAATCGAGTTTTCAAATACAATTGTATGCCTAAATGAATAATGAATTGAAAAGGAATTGAACGTGTTGATTATCCTTTCTTGCAAGTTTCATAATGTGAAGAGTGTTACCTAAATCATATTGAGAAATTAAAGTTGAAATCACATGATAAGTTCTTATACTTCTTTATGAAATGATTAAGGCAATTCAACCTTTCATTCTCCTTTCTTTGTTCATATAGCCCTTCAATGAAATAATTGCCTCCCTTACCTATGCGGGAATTTGGAGAAGTTAAGTTTTGGCATGTTTGATGTGGGAGGGCCATGAAAGCAAAATTTTGCATTCAAAGAATAGAAATAATAGGTTTGGGGAAGTCAATCTTGATGATGAGTAACTCGGCACCATTCACATAGCCGGGTGTTTGTGTCTTACCAAAGTCGGATTGAGCGATATTCCTAACGGATTATGGTATGTGCATCAAGGGTTTGAGGCATCTCGAAATTGAGAAACGCCAATCTCCTAGGCTTCGGTTTTTGTGCACCTCTGTCCCTAACTCCAAAAGTAAAGTCGAAAAATGATGTGAAAAGAAGAGAGTAAAGCTCAAAGTTGATGGTGTTGCAATTTGAAATAAAAAGAAAAGAGTTAGTTGTCCACTTTCCCGGATTCATGCACCACACTCCTTATAAGTTTTCCCTCCCGCACTCTAGACCTTCTTTGAAAGTCCTTAAGATCATAGGAATGTTATTTGACTTGGTGATCTAAATTGAAATTTCTTATGCTTGATTTTGGTAATGCTTGAAGGTTATGATGTTTACATTGAAGTTTAATAAATTCATGATGTTTCTTTCCTCTACATTCTTTGGTTATGTATATGAGAGTTTTCAAGAATGAATGAAGCAAGGTTTGAGAATGATCTATGGATTAGTTGCACATTTACCTAAAGGAAGTTGTTTTTGAGTTTATATGCATATTTCATCCTAACTTGTGTTTAAAGCTTCCAAAAGACCTTGCTTGGGGACAAGCAAGAGGCAAGTATGGTGTATTTTGTTAGCATGAAATATTGTGATATTTTAGGCACATTTTCTAGTTGTTTTTCGTTCATTATAGTGTTCATTGATGAGGCATCAAAGCATTTGTTAGTTGGTTTATCTACATTGTCGATATGGAGGTCTACATTAGCTTTGTGTTGATTATAGGTGAATAAGAGCTAAATCCGAACCATTTGAGAGAGAAAGGAGAAGGTTTGAGCACATCCATGGTTTAGGAACACATCAAAGGAACCAAAGGAGCTGCTAGGATGAGAATGGCACGAAACAAAGGAAATCACAAGCAATTCAAACCTCCACGTCCTAAAATACGGCCGTAAGGGAATCCACGCTCTAAACCACGGCCGTGGAACTTGGCATCATGAGCGTGGAGCATTCCAGAGAGTTACACGGTCAATAGTACGGTCGTGGAAATCATGTGAGACCGTAACCCATTCCACGCTCTAAACCACGGTCGTGGAACCCCTTCAGACCGTGATTTAGGCAATCTTTTGACGTACTAATTATTGCCATGATTATTTACGCAATGGGCCAGACGGTTATTTTATCCTTCCTTATAAAAAGGCTGGACAAGAGAGAATTGGAAACCTTGCTTTACACGTGCTTAGGGCTAGACATCACGCTTTAGCCGGAGATCGACGCTTAACGTGTTGATATCGTTCAGCCTTTGGAAGACGGTGAAGGAAGTAACTAGCGGAAGTGCCGGCAATTTGGATTTCGGAAGTTGTACCTTTCTAGGGTTTTGATATTGAAGACGGCTTGACATCCCGTTCTTCATATTTTCCTTAGGGTTTGTGAGGTTTTGTGTTTCTATTCCGAATCCATTAACTATTCCGATTTCTGTTTCGGATTTGAGATTGATTTTGAGTTATATTTGAGTTTTGAAGGTTTTTCATCTTTCATTCTTCTTAATTTGATTATTGATATCATAATGATGGTTACTGGCTAAAATCCTTTAGCAATTCTAAGGTGAAGGGTTAATAATTGTGGCTTAGATGATGATAGATCGATCGTAAATTCATTGGACCCTGAGAGTTAGAGAGATCTCGTCGGCGAACCGAATCACGGTATGTTCTTGAGTTTCCATGGCCGTGATTCTCAAGATCTACCCGTGATTTACCTCAGTTTACGAACTTTGCTTTTACTTTAATCCAAAGTTAAAGATTTGCTTTAACTTAGTCTTGGCTTGCCTTTTCTAGGTAGTAGTGAAGCCTCAACAACCTCTACTTCTTTTTCGAGTGTCACAACCTTAATCGGTTTAGTTAGTCTTGATCCTTGGGTTACAAGTTTGGGTATTTGAGATTAATTCTTATTCATAGATCCTTTCTATACTGAAGCCTCAACAACCTTTATAGAGAGTGTCCTTAGATAAGTCATATAAAGCCTTGGAACTTCACCGTACATTGCTTTACCTTAGCATAACTTTGCAACTCTTAACTCTGTCCTTAGTTCTTTTGTATGTCTTGAATCGATCGCCACAATTAGATACATGGATCTTTAGGGTTGCTGTTTTCCCAATATTTGCAAAGCTTTATTATATTTACTTGCTTAACGATTGCGAACAAAAATTTGTTCCCCCCAAATCCCTGAGTTCGATAATGTGGAATTCTTGCTTTACTACGCCGATCCGTACACTGCGGGTTCGCTTGCTTTGATTCTAGTTTTAGAAATTGAGTACTCACCGGACATAAGATGAGCTGCATAATAAATAAATAAAAGAAATCCCTGCAAGCTCTAGTCCTGATCTGCTAGTGGTGGTGGTGGATATGGCATGTATGGATGTTGGGATGGGTCAAAAGGATATCCCATCGTGTGCTGGTACTGTATCTCCATAATCCGGCGCTGGTAGTGCTGGCTCTCCAGCCTCTGATGTGTCCACCCCTCCATCCCTCGGCGTTGGTCATCAAAGTGCTCATTGATATCAACTGTCAGGGTAGCGTAGCTGTCGATCATCTGGTCGGTGAGGTCATCAATCCTCTAGTGCGCTACTGGATCTCTGAATCTACGATGGCAGGATCTGCGCTGGGACGGTGGTGGTGGTGCTCCTGGCAACTCCTCTGTTTCCTCGTCGTCCAAATCGACGACTGGTACAATGGGACCAACTGTATAAGTCCCTGTCTCCATTGCAGCACCGCCATCGTCCTCCTCATCCTCCTCTTGTGCCTAGGCTGCCGCATCTCTAGCATCCTCAATGTAAGGTATCCATGCAGTGGACCAATACTGAGGGTCGTAGACTGAGAACTGAGATGACCATCTGATACCCTGAGGGGCAGTTTGCTCCCAAGGAATCGCCACATATGGCGTAGTAAGTCCACGAGGCACTAGAATCCTCCTAGTGATCATCTCTTGTAGACCTAGCGGCTTGGCAGCCGCCACCAATGTACAAGCGCAGATCCAGATCCATCACTGAAGCTATGTGAGTCACTAAGCCGTAAATATCTCCCTTCCTCTTAGCCTTTATCCGGTGCAGATCCTCAGCTAGCATGGCTCCGAAATCAGGAACTCCCCTAATCACCATACAGAATAGGCTCAAAAGCTCCCCCTGTCTAATCTTCTGGGGCGTCTCAATACCCGCCATAAGTGTCTCACTGAAGATCTGGTGGGCTAATTTGAAAGCAAGGTGGAAGATAATCATCTCCCTGGAGTCTCCAGGTCTCCACTTGTCAGCATGCTCAACAACATGAGCAACTGACCCCAAAACTGTCGAGCCACGGCTCGAGAAGGGAAGTCGGGAATTGTGGGGGTCGGGAAGCCGAAGATGTCTCTCCATTGATCCATGGGAACTAAGTAGTTCCGGTTCAGCAACCGGTACTTGATTGCTCTCTCCTCGGGCAAGTGAGTCACAAAACTCACAAACTCCAATGTAGGCTCGAGGTAGGCTGGAGCTCTAATCTCCATGAACTGCTCTAGCTCCACCATCGAGATCATCCTCCCAGATCGTCAGCCACATAGAGGCAATCAAAAGCAACAATATCTAAAAACCGCGGCGCAATCACAGTGCGCGTGCAAATGCGGTCGTAGTCAGTTTGGTGACACTCGTGGATCACCGGTATAGAAGGTCGGGAAGAAGAAGAAGAAGAAGGTGAGGATCTATCCCTCAGAACTAACTAGCGATCGTACCTGGAACTCATTTTCATTTTCTGACAGGATCACCTCGGTTGCTCTGACAGGTTTCAAGAACACCTCGACCGAGGCGCAGGTCGAATGGACCGAGGCGAGAAGCTATTCAATTTCACTCCCTGAATTTCAGTTCTTTTCCCCCAATTTCACTACCAATTGCTTCCGATGGGGTACTTATGCCTTTTTCAACAAAAATCAATGACAACCAAAGCCAAATTAGACTGAAATCAGCGAGAAGTTCCAAAACCCAAGGAATCTCTCTATAAAGGTTGTTGAGGCTGAAGTATAGAAAGGATCAAAGGATAAGAATTTCTCTCAAATACACATTACTTAAACCCAAGGAATCAAAGATAAATCCAAACGGTTAAGGTTGTGACACTCGAAACCGAAATAGAGGATGTTGAGTCTCACTACTACCTAGGAAAGGAAAGTCAAGGCTAGGTTAAGGCAAATCTTTAACTTCGTATTAAAGCAAAAGCAAAAACGTACGACAGGGGAAAACCATGGCTAGTTCTTGAGAAACCACGGTCATGGAACTCTAGAATAGACCGTGGAATAGGTTTGTCGACGAGATTCTAACAACTCTCAGGGTCCAAGCTTTTTTGGTTCAATCTTTCATCATCTAAGCCACAACTATAAACCCTTCACCTTAGAATTGCTAAAGGGTTTTAGCCAATAACCATCATCATCAATTCAATAATCAAGTTTTAAGAGAGAATGAATGAAAACCTCAAAAACTCAAATATAATTGAAAATTCAATCTCAAATCCAATAACAAATGTTTGTGTATAATGAATACAAAAAAAGGGAATAGAAATCCTCACAACAATCTGGAGAAACAACGAAGAACGGGATGTCAATCCGTCTTCATGTGAAACACTAAAATCTTCCAAATCCGCAAATAGGAAAGTGCGTCTTTCCCAAATTTTCCTTCAAAATCCTAGCATCCAAGTCTTCATGTTCAAAATTCTAGCTCTCGAATATTTTTAGGGATAAAACTAGAGTTTAACGATGACACCCTAAATATTTGGGCTGAAAAAAAGTCGAGCCGCTGGTATCAGGAAATACTTTGGGTCATGTCAGAAGGTATCAAAGAATACTTTGGCGTGTCTGACGGTATCAAAAGATATTTTGACGCGTCTGATGGTATCAGAAGATACTTTTGCGTGTCTGACGGTATGAGAAGTTACTTTGGCGCGTCTGACAGTATCAGAAGATACTTTGGCACGTCTGATGGTATCAGAACATACTTTGGGCGCGTCCTAACTTCCTTTTATTTCTCATTTTTGTCCCGCTTCAAGGCTTAATTTATAAATATGCTATTTTGCTTCATAATTCGCCAAATTGCCTACAAATGCAATAAAACTCTGTGTAGACCTCTATTCTTGCAAAGTAGGTGAATATAACCATAAATATCATGAATATATGTCTATGCATACAAAATAAAAAGAAATTCTATATAAATACATGCCTAAAAATAGGTCATAATTCATGTCATCGAAATACCCCATACTTGTCTTTTGCTTGTCCCTAAGCAAGCTTCAAACTTAAAATACAAGATGATATGGATTATGAATATGCAAAAATAAAGAAAAACCGGAATATTTTTGTTGTACTTCTATTCATAGATCACCCTCAAAGAGTTGCTTCATAGCTAATGAAAATCATCATATGATCAAAAGGAATTACATCATGAAATGGATAATCACACTTTGTAAGAAAATCATAACATGCATCATAACTTGCAATATATCAATATCAATCATGAGGATTCAATTTAGACCACAAAGCCAAACAACATACTCAAAGATCTTAAGGACTTTCAAGAAAAGGTCAAGAAACGTGAATATGTGAGATATTATAAGGGAATGTGATGTATAAATCCTAGAAGAAGGAAAAACACAAACTCTTTTCGTTTTACAATTTGAACCAACCACCCATTAGAGTTGTGCTCCTCATTTTAGCACAAATTCTTTTTCGACTTTTACTTTTGGAAGTATGGACAACGGTGCACAAAAACCGAAGTCTGATGGCGTTTCTCAATTTCGAGATGCCTCAAATCCTTGATGGACATACCATAATCCGTTAGGAATATCGCTCAATCCGACTTTGGCAAGACACAAATACCCGGCTATGTGAATGGTGCTGAGTTACTCACCATCAAGATTGACTTCCCCAAACCTATTTTTCTAAGTTTGAATTCCAAATATTTCTTTCATGGCTCTCCCACATCAAACATGCCAAAATCACACTCTTCCTAATTCCCGGATATGTAAAGGAGGCAAACATTTTCATTGAGGGGCTAGATGAATAAAGAAGAAGCAAGAAAATAGAGGTTCCTTAATCATTTCAATAAGAAGGGTAAGAACTTATATGCGGTTTCAACCTTAACACTCAACGTGATTTAGAATGAAAGCAAATTATCAAACATGCATGAAATTCTAACAAAGTATTCAAATCCCACATATGTCATAAATCAATTCAAATATATAAGAATCATCATAGCTATTCCACTAAACAAATGTTATCATAGAGATCATATCCATCCTAGAAGCACAAAACTTTTAAAATTTTTCAAAATTTTCAAAATCATATGATGCAAGACATAAAACATGCAAATGGTATTGCAAATACCTCCACCCACTTAAAACTCACATTGTCCCCCAATGTGAAAGAAAGAAAAGATGGAAAAGGATACTCACAATGTAAGATGGTGAATCAGGCAAGGCGAATCATCATTGAGCGGTGGTGGTGGGAGTCTATATAAGCTCAATAGGGAACTCTGAATACTCCAATCGACATCAAAGGGCGTTGCTGAATGAAGAAAAGGAAATGTCTCTCGGTCGAAATTTTTTTCCGAAACGGCCTATCGGCCATTTCCACGGCCGTGGTTTTGGCCGTGGAACTTTCTGTTGCTCTGGACATACAATTCCACGGCCGTGGAACTGTACGGACACCCGTGGAATCCTTTGATGTTCACCAAAAATCCAAGCTTCATCAATCTTTCGGCTTTTCCTACCTAATTTGCTCATTCCTTATTCTTGGCATCCAAAAACACAAACATACCGGAAGGTATCGAAGAAAAACAAACAAAAACAACTACTCCAATCTAAGATAAAGAAAAGGGAAAAAGGATGCATTACCTTGGGTTGCCTCCCAAGAAGGGCTTGGTTTAACATCGCTAGCTGGACCTATGTCCATAGATGACTCAATTCATCTTGAACATATGGGATTGCTCTTTAAATCCATCATTAAACTCCTCCAAAAAATCTTTGGTTCCTAATTTCACCGGCAAATGGTAAGATCTCTCACGTACAAGCTTGTACGGTTTGATTCTCACCGGAATCCTCCTAGCTTTCCTGCGTTGTAAAGGGACATAATCTAAACTTGCGTCCCATCCTTTCCTAGATCAAGAAATCAGTTTCTCGAGAATCCTCTTAGCTTCCCCATCTCCATCTTGGGGATAATTTATGGTATTCGTCATGTGAATGACCCCATACTTGAACAAGAAACACTTATTGGCATTAGCGTTGAAGCGCTTGCCAAATTTACTACTTGTAGTCCAAGGAGCATCTACTTCCACCAGTTTTAATGGAGGCTTCATCTTCACCTTAGGATGTTATTTTGGAAGAGACCTCAAACTCTCCGGTGCATTCCTGAAAAAATTAAAAATTTTAATAGGAATTTCAAAAGAAGTAAGAGAATGTAACTCATAAAGTTCTTCAAGGCCTGGGACAAGTTTCATGTTGGGATGATGATCCACACATGAAATATCTCCCAACTCAGTTGGATCCAGGTCAATCTTGGCCACAGTTTCATTAATTTGGCAAAGGTTTTCAACATCTTCCTCTTCTTCATCAAGAAATTCTAGAGGAACATCAGGTTCGATAGGAGGAATGCTTTAAACTTGGAGTTCTTCGTCGCACTTCTCCTCCAGTCGAGCAATTTCAGCAAGGATCAATTTTTTATCACGGTCATCGAGATCCTTTATTGATTTCTTAATCTTCGATTCAAGTTGATCTTCAAGAGGTTGTTCATATACCTCACGGGAGGTATAGAGCTCCTCCCAAATTTCAAGCTCCTTCTTAATAACTTCCTCCATTTCATTTTGTTCAGTGAAAAAAAATGAAAAATAACCCAGCAAATATCTATACTCCTTCCATTTAGCTACCTCTTTCTTTCTCCATCTCTCTCTTTCCAAGGATTTGTTCCTAACTCTATGTTGCTCCAAAGATTTGTTAAGTTCGGCTATGAGGCTCCATATTTCGTTTCTCGCCGTCACAAAGCTATTTCCATCCATTGAAAAATCTAAAAACTCAAAACCTCGTACTAAAAGATCTAGAGATAAAGAAAAAAGCTCCCAAGCCTGACAACCGAAAGCCGAATTTGGTCTAGACCAAATCCCCGGCAACGGCGCCAAAAACTTGTTCGCCCCTAAACGTGTGTGCAAATAAGTTTTTATTTATAAAACTAGAATAGAAGAAAGCGAACCCGCAGTGTACAGATCGGCGTAGTAAAGCAAGAATTCTAGAGTATCGAATTTAGGGATTTGGGAGGAACAAATTTTTGTTCGTAAATTGTCAAGCAAGTAAAATAGAATCTTTTGCAAATAATATTGGGAAAACAAAAACCCTAAAGATCCGGATGTCAAATTCTGGCAATCGATTCAAGATATTCTAAAGATGTAAGGACTGAATCGGGATTGCAAAGATATATCAAATGTAATGTTATGTACGATGAAGTTCCAAATCCTATATGTCTCACCCAATGACTCTCTCTATAAAGGTTGTTGAGGCTGCAGAATATAAAGGATCAAAGGATAAGAACGGAATCAAAGATAAACTCAAACGGTTAAGGTTGTGACATTCGAAACCGAAATAGAAGATGTTGAGTCTCACTACTACCTAGGAAAGGAAAGCCAAGGCTAGGTTAAGGCAAATCTCTAACTTTGGATTAAAGCAAAAGCAAAAACGTACGACAAGGGAAAACCATGGCTAGTTCTTGAGAAACCACTGTCGTGGAACTCAAGAACAGACCGTGGAATAGGTTCGTGTTCGCCACTTAGCGTGCGTGCAAATAAGCTTTAAATATAAAACTAGAAATCAAGCAAGCGAACCCGCAGTGTACGGATCGATATAGTTAAGCAAGAATTCCAAAGTATCGAACACAGGGATTTGGGGGGAACAAATTCAATTATAGGTTATCAAGCGAGTAAATGTAAGAAGCTTTTCAAATATTGGGAAAACAACAATCCTAAAGATCCAGATATCCAGCTGTGGCAATCGACTCAACATATACTAAAGGTATAAGGACAGAGTTGAAGGTTGCAAAGGTATGCTAACGTAAGGTAATCTTACGGTGAAGTTCCAAACACCTTATATGACTCACCTAGAAGACACTCTCTATAAAGGTTGTTGAGGCTTCAGTATAGAAAGGATCTAAAGGTGAGGATTAATGTCAAATACCCAAACTTGTAATCCAAGGATCAAGACTAACTAAACCGATTAAGGTTGTGACACTCACAATCGAGGTAGAGGTTGTTGAGGCTTCACTACCACCTAGAAAAGGCAAGCCAAGACTAAGTTAAAGCAAATCTTTAACTTTGGATTAAAGTAAAAGCAAGTTCGTTACTTAACACAAAATTACAGGTAGTTCTTGAGTTCCACGGCCGTGGAAGCTCAAGAACAGACTGTGGATTAGGGTTGTCGGCGATTCTCTCTAACTCTTAGGGTTCAATCTGTTTACGATCGATCTATCATCATCTAAGCCACAACTATCAACCCTTCACCTTAGAATTGTTAAAGGGTTTTAGCCAACAACAATCATATTAATATCAAATTCAAGGTTTAAAAGAATGAAAGATGAAAACTTCGGAAAACCTTCAATAACTTTCAAATCAATCTCAGATCCACAATCAATAACAATAATCGTCAATAGATTCGGAATAACACAAACAATCACAAATGTTAGATAAGAAGGAAGAACGGGGTGTCAATCCGCCTTCTAAATCAAACCTAAGCAAGAAGCGAAATCTTCTTACGAACAATCTTCCGAATCTTCAATCTTCCGTCAATCCGGGAATCTCACTAACAACACGCAAATCTCTCAATCACAATCTCTGCCAAATGCGAAATTAGGGCAATTCCCAGCGTAAGCGTAAGCGAAAGTGCGTCTAAGAAGAGGTGACGGAATCTCTCTTCGTCCGTCCTTTTGTAGTGTAAGATAAAATATGGGCCCGGCCCAATTGCGTATGAGATCGTGGCTTAAAGTGTGGCGAAAAAGATCGCCAAGATCACGGTCGTGGAAGGGTTCCACGACCGTAATTTAGAGCCTGGAAATCATCACGGTTTGTCTCAATCTTTCCACGGCCGTAGAAGTTGCTGGAATGAATCACGCTTCCCTTGCCAAGGTTCCACGGCCGTGGACTTGAACGTGGAATGTAGTACGGCCGTATTTTAGAGCGTGGTTTAGGGCAAAACCGTGATTCATCCTTTCCTTGTGCATATTCTTCAAGCTAGCACATTCCTTAGCTCCTAGAGATGTCTCAATCCTTGGACATGCTCAATCAAACTCCATCCTTGCTCAATTCGTTCGGAAATAGCTCTTAATTGCCTACAATCAACATAAAGCTTGTGTAGATCTCTATATCGACATTATAGACAAACTAGCTCACAAATGTATCAATGCTTAATCAATGACTATCAATATGGATGAAATACACTTAGAAAACGTGCCTAAAATATCACAATATTTCATGCTTACAGTTCGTCGACGAGATTCTCACAACTCTAAGGGTCCAAGCTATTTTGGTTCAATCTATCATCATCTAAGCCACAACTATCAACCCTTCACCTTAGAATTGCTAAAGGGTTTTAGCCAATAACCATCATCATCAATTCAATAATAAAGTTTAAAGAGAGGATGAATGAAAACCTCAAAAACTCAAATATAATTGAAAACACAATCTCAAATCCAATAACAAATGTTTGTGTATAATGAATACAGAAAAAGGGAATATAAATCCTCACAACAATCTAGAGAAACAACGAAGATCGGGATGTCAATCCATTTTCAAGTGAAACCCTAAAATCTTCCAACTCCGTAAATAGGAAAGTGCGTTTTTCCCAAATCTTCCTTCAAAATCCTAGCGTCAAAGTCTTCAAGTTGGAGATTTCTGCTCCCTCTAAGTCTCCCATTTTGGAGATTTTGGCTTCCTTTCAATGTTGAAGGCTCTTGAATATTTGTAGGGATAAAACTAGGGTTTAACGATTAAACCCTAAATATTTGGACTGAAAAGAAGTCGAGCGCTGGATCAGAAAATACTCTGGACCGTGTCAGAAGGTATCAGAGAATAGTTTGACGCGTCTTACGGTATCATAAGATACTTTGGCGTATCTGACGGTATTAGAAGATACTTTGGGCGCGTCCTAACTTCCTTTTATTGCTCCTTTTTGTCCCGCTTCAAGGCTTAATCCTTAAATATGCTTTTTCGCTCCATAATTCGCCAAATTACCTACAAATGCAATAAAACTCTGTGCAAACCTCTATTCTAGCAAAGTAGGTGAACATAACCATAAATGTCATGAATGTATGTCTATGCATGTAAAATAAAGGGAAAATCTATTTAACTACATGCCTAAAAATAGGTCATAACTCATGTCATCACCAATCAAACTCCATTGTTAATTTGCCACTAACATAATCGATTTTAGTCATAGCGGTTTTTAGAAATGGTCTTCCCAGCTGTTAGCATGAAATATGGCAATATTCTAGGCACTTATTTTGGTTGATTTTCCCTTATTATTGTGTACATGAATAAGGTTTTGAAGCAAATGTTAGCCTGTTCATCTATATTGTCGATATGGAAGTCTACACTTGCTTTGTGTTGATTGTAGGTGAATAGGAGTTGGAATCGGAGCGTTTGAGAGGAAAAAGGGAGCAATCGATCATGTTCGAGGATTAGGAGATACATCAAAGAAGCTAATGAAGGAGCTAGGATGAAGAATGACACGAAACAAAGGCAACAACAAGCAATATACACTTCCACACCCTGAATTACGACCGTGGAGAAGATGATTTGAAGTCCACACTCTAAACCACGGCCGTGGACCTGGCATCATGAACTTGGACTTGAGTTTGGAGCACTCCAGTAAGTTACACGGTCTAAATTACGGTCGTGGAAGTCACAAGGCACCGTAATCAGTTTCCACGCTCTAAACCACGGTCGTGGAAGGCTGTGAGACCTTGATTTAGGCAATCTTTTGACGTGTCATTATTTGCCACGTCATTTACGTATTGGGCTTGGACGGTAACTTTTTCTCGTTTTATAAAAAGGCTGGAAAAGAGAGTTTCGAGGACGGCCGCTTACCCCTGTTTAGCACTCTTGCTTAGGGTTGATTGGGAGCCGCCGAGAGTTGCGGAAACGCCGATTTTTGGAGATTGGAGATTGCTTTTGGCGGATGTTTAGACCTTTTCTTTCGTGTTGATATTGAAGACGGATTGACATCCCGTTCTTCGTGCTTGCCTTAGATCATTGTATGGTTTTGTGTCATATATTCTGAATCCATTAACATTGCTTCTTGTGTTTCGGATTTGAGAATTGGTTTTGAGTTTTGTTTGAGTTTTCGAGGGTTTTCATTTTTCATTCTTTTTAAATTGAATTTTGATATCATGACAATGGTTATTTGCTAAAACCTTTTTGCAATTCTAAGGTGAAGGGTTGATAGTTGTGGCTTAGATGAAGATAGATCGATCGTAATTTTATTGGACCTTGAGAATGCGAGAAACTTCGTCGACACATTAAATCACGGCCTGTTCTAGGGCTTCCACGGCCGTGGTTCTCAAAATCTACCCGTGATTTACCTCATTTTACGAACTTTTCTTTTACTTTAATCCAAAGTTAAAGATTAGCTTTAACCTAGCCTTGGCTTGCCTTTCCTAGGTAGTAGTGAGACTCAACATGCTCTATTTCGGTTTCGAGTGTCACAACCTTAACCGTTTGAGTTTATCTTGATCCTTGGGTTATAAGTTTGGGTATTTGAGATCAATTCTAGTCTTTAGATCCTTTCTATACTGGCGCCTCAACAACCTTTATAGAGAGTGTCTTTGGGTGAGTCATATAAGGTTTTGGAACTTCACCGTACATTACCTTACCTTAGTGTACCTTCGCAATTCTTTACTCTGTCCTTAATTCTTTAGTATATCTTTAATCGATTGTCACAATTTGATATCTGGATCTTTAGGGTTGTTGTTTCCCCCAATATTTGCAAAGCTTTACACTTTATTTGCTCGATTACTTGAAACTGATTTTGTTTCACCAATTCCCTGTGATCGATACTCTGGAACACTTGCTAATGTACGCCGATCCGTACACTGCGGGTTCGCTTGCTTGATTTCATTTTATAAATTTAAGACTTGATTGCACGCACGTTTAGAGGCGAACACTAGCAATATTGGTGCAACATGTGAGTCATTTTCCATATCCATTACAAAGAAATCAGCAGGGAAAATCAGATTATCTACCATCACTAACACATCTTCGATAATCCCTTTCGGGTAAACATTAGATCTTTCAGCAAGTTGTACTACAATCCGAGTTTCAGTTAATGTCCTAAGGCCAAGTGATTAATAGAGAATATGGAAGGACATAAATAGAAGCACCAAGATCAAGCATAGCTTTGTCAAAGCGGGTTTCCCCTATAACACTAGGAATACTTACCATGCTCGGATCACTACACTTCTTGGGCATTCTACGTTGGAAAACGTTGGACACATGTTCGCTCACTTGCACTTTTTGTTTTCCCTTCAGCTTTTGATTCCTCTTGATTGTGCAGAGTTCCTTCAATAAACGAGCATATTTAGGAATACTTTTCACTAATTTAAGGAGAGGGATATTTACCTCGCATTTGGAAACGGTCTCAAAGAGATCCTTGTCCTCAATCACCCTTCTCTCCTTTAGTGCCTCGGGCAAAGTGGCTGGTGGTTTCTCAGCATACAAAGGTGGGAACTAAGGCCGGATGTATGAATCCTTCTTAACAGAACTCTCTTTCGTGTTTTCCGCAGGGGCACCAGCTTGAAGGCGCAGGGGTGGCTCAGGGGCTGTCACCGCAGGGGCGGTGACATCCAGCCAAAGGGGCGGCATCTGCTCACAAGTTGGCGCAGTTGCATCCACAGGGGTGGCTGTGGGGGCGGCAAACTCGTCAGAGGATTTGTTCTTCCCTTCTGTTGTTGATTTTTGGTCAATTTGCTTCCCACTTCTCAATGTTAGGGCACTAACATTCTCCTTGGGGTTTACCATTGTCTGGGAAGGCAAATTTCCGAAGGATCTAGCTTCGATCCTTTTAATGGCTTCCGCCATTTGCCTAACCTGTTTCTCAAGGTTCTTGATGCCGGATTCTGTTGTTTGGACATGAGTAGCAAAATGCTTAGTTAAAACCTGTAGCATATCCTCAATGGATTGAGACTTACCTTGGCGGGGCTGCTGCTGTTGGTTTTGTTTATCCCTCCATCAAAAATTCTGTTGATCACGCCAATTTGGCATGTAATTCTGTGCATATGGATCGTTCCTAGGCCTTTGCTGCTGTTGTTGCCCATAGCCCAATGCGTTCACCTCAACATCGTCATCTTGGACTTGAGGGCATATCTCCGTTGGGTGGTAAGGGTCGCACAAACTCTGCATGCCTTAAGTTATTGTGGAGTTCCCCTAAGGGTCAATCTCTTCACCATCTCTTTCAGCTCAGCAAGTTCAGTGGAGATTTCATTCTTCCCAGGATTGATAGCACGAACTCCTCTTTTGGAAGAAGTCCTTCCGATATTCCGAGTTCCTTCAGCTAGTTCCTGCAGTTTCTCCAAAGCAAGGTGAGGAGTAGTGTTGTGAATATTACCTCCATAAGCAGCATCGACGATCCTCCTTTCGTTTTCAATCAAGCCATTGTACAAGTACAAGACTAGGTCTAGAGTTGAATACGCATGGAAAGGATAGCTGTATCAGAGGCGTGCAAACCATTCGAAATACTCATAAAGTGTTTCGTCCGCCTCTTGTTCAATGTTGCATATAGCTTTCTTCAAGCTGTTGGCCTTCTTGGCTGGAAACTATTTCTCCAAAAATGCCTTGTGGAGATTCTCCCAAGTGTCGATGCTCCCGGATGGAAGGTGGTAATACCAATCATCCGCTCCATCCTTGAGCATGAACGCCCTCATCTTTATTTGCTCTTCCATAATGTTTGCCGGTTTCATGCTCATACACATGGTATGAAACTTTCCAAGGTGCTTGATGGGGTCTTTGTTCGTTCCAAACGGTGTGTGCAAGCTTTAAATTTATAACCGAGAAAATATGCTTAATACAAGGATGTGAACCCGCAGTGTACGGGTCAATTATAGTAAAAAGAAAGAATTCCAAGGGTCGATCACAAGGACTTAGGTGAAACCTAAGCAAGTGTAAGTAGTCAATGTAGTTACTAACAACAAAAGCGATTAAAGCAATCAAAGATGATAAAAAGTCAATTAAAGGAATATGCAATTCTAGGGATTAAAGCATCTAGTTGTGGTTCCAACTCAAGATCTAAAGATAAGCGGACAAAGCTGAGATTTTGAAAAGGAAAGGTATTTCTAAACCGTGAATAGATCATAGGGTAAGTCTCACTACTCACAATCCCAAACAGAAAAGAACCTATTACCGGGTAAGTCTCAAGGTATTAAGGAAAGGAAAGGTATTTCTAAACCGTGAATAGACCAACTAAGGGAATAGAATCAACCTTTACCGGGTAAGTCTCAGGCTAACTCACAAAGATGGGATGAAGGCACACTCAAACCCCAATAAAGGATAAACCTTTATTACCTACACTTATGATCTTGGGTAAACAAACAAAGGAATCACCGGGTATGTCTCATCCTGGGCTTGCATTGAACCAAGAAAGGTGTAATAAGAATAGGATTTGGCAAACTCTAACACTTAACTTTCAGTTCGGATCAGAAAATGTCACCTCGGTCAAACAAATCCCACCCCGGCCGAGATGTTGATCGACTGAACGAGATGTTCTAGTGTTAAGGATAAAGACTCGAGCTTTCAGGGTCCTACTGTGATTAAGATCATTCTATCATCGTCTTTCCCACAACTTTCAGTCAATCACCCTAGAATCACACAAAGAAATTAGCCACTCATCATCATGAAAACAATAATCAAATATATGAGAAGGGAATGAATATTTGAACACAAAAACCTTAAGAACAAGCCTTCAATAATTGAATCAAATATCACACAAATAAGCGTTCCTTGGATCACAAATCCAACAAGACAATCAACCAAAGGGAATCTAAGAAAGTCTCACAAATCCCCTTAAAAGCTATAACAAGCTATCAATCCTTCCTTGATTGATCTTCAATCTTCCTTCCTTCCTTCAAAAACTCCTGGAAAAATCCCTTAATTGCTGGATGCTCTCAGCCCTCTAAGCATGGTTGAACTTGTGGAAAATCCAACCCTTTATATAGGAAAATTATCTTCCAAAGATAAAATATCTTGAAAAGATAATATTCTAATAAAAATATATCCATATCTCTAAAATAGATCTCCAAAATATATGATCTTCCTTCCAGAAATCCAGCCCAAAAATATAAGATCTCTCCTTCCAAAAATAAAAGATATCAGCAAAAAATATATGATCTCACCGCGTCAGGGTATTCGCCTTGGTCGGGGCGCTCCTCAAGATCACCTCGGTCGAGGTGGTACTATAGCTGACCGAGGTGAATCTCAGCTAAATGTGAAATCTCTCAAATCTGGTCCAAAGTAAATCTTCTTTGTTAATTTCTTGCTTCCTGAGTTCCTCCTTAAGCTTCAGAATGTAGCTCCCATGACTCATTTGCTTCTTAGCTCCATTTTTAGTCCAAAATGTGTCATTTTACCTACGATTACAATGAAACTAGGTGTAGACCTCGATTCCCTCAAAGGTAGATGAAACAACAATATAATCACATAATATACATCCAAATATGCAGATTATTGAAGATAAAACATCTAAACAAGTCCCAAAATATAGACTATAATACATGCTATCAAAATACACCATACTTGTCCCTTGCTTGTCCCCAAGCAAGTTCCAAATCTAAAATACAAGATAGAATGGATTATAAGTCATAAAGATCAATGAAAAGTATTTCAAAACATTTTTGGGTGGTGTGCTCCACTTATAGATCACTCTAAGAGAATGCTTCATGGAAATTAAAATCAAAACATGATCAAAACATTTTATGAATATAAATAGTTGTTCATCTTTGCATAAAATCATAGAATGCATAATAAATCATAATTATCGAAATTAATCATGTATAATCCAGTTTAAACCACCAAGTCAATCAACAAGCTCGAGGTCTCAAGGGCTTTTCAAAAGAAGTCAAGAAACGTGTGAGGGTGGGATGTATATAGGGAATGTGGTGCTAGAATCCGGGAAAAAGGATCTTCACTTCACTTTGCTTTGAACTTCAACATCTTCCACCAATAAGCTTTGCTTATTTTACTTTTTTACTTTACTTTTTGGGATGCATGGACAGAGGTGCACAAAAACCGAAGCCTAAGAGATCAGCAATCATCAATTTCTCGAGATGCCTCAAACCCTTGATGCACATACCATGACCCGTTAGGAATGTCGAGTTACTCATTATCATGATTGACTTCCCCAAACCTATTTGTTTCTTTCTAACTTCCAGCCAACATCTCACCTTTCTTTCACTTGCTTTTTACTTTTGCTTGCTTCCAAATTCCCGGATAGGTAAAGGGAGGAAAATATATATATGAGGGGCTAAGCATGATCAAGAAGAAGAAGAGAAGAGAATGAATTGCCTTAATCATCCCAGGAAGAAAGTGAGAGAACTCATCATGTGGTGTCAATCTTCAAATTCAACATAATTTGGATAAAAACAAAGTATTAAACATGCCAAAATTTCAAACAAAGCATTTTGCAACTTAAACATATTATAAAACATTTCAAATATATAAAGATTTCAATGCCAATTTGCAAACAAAAATCTTCACTGAGGTCATATCCAGAAAAGAATAACAAAAATCGTTTCAAAAACTTTCTTAGTTAAACCACCTCGGTCGAGATGTTCTAAGTCAACCGAGGTGAAGCACCTCGTTTGGCAAGAATCATCCCAGTCGAGGTTAAAGTTTTTTTTTCTTAAACCAGTTTTCGACGTTTTTCTCAATCAAATAACCTGTATGCATGCATGTAGTCTCAAATAAACACATAGGGCAAGGTAAAACAATAATAACTGGTAGAGTTATCCAAGCATACACATAAGTCATATGAATACATCCAAATACCCCATGCTTGGGACACATTGTCCCAATGGGTCAAAGTAAGTCTAGGAAACAGGAAAAACTCACCGGACATAAGTTGAGCTGCATAATAAATAAATCAAAGAAATCCCTACAAGCTCTAGTCCCGGTTTACTGGTGGTGGTGGTGGATATGGTACGTACGGATGCTGGGATGGGTCAAACAGATATCCCATCATATGCTGGAACTGGATCTCCATCATCCGGTGCTGGTAGTACTGACTCTCTGGCATCTGATGAGTCCGGCTATCCATCTCTCGGCGATGGTCATCCAATCGCCCACCAAGATCGACGGTCAAGGCTGCCTAGGAGTCAATCATCTTATCCGTCAGCTCGTCAATCCGGCGGTGAGCTATGGGATCCCTCTGTCTTCGGACTCTACGCCTAGCAGGAAGTGCTCGTGCTGCAGCTGGCTCATCCTCTGTCTCCTCGTCGTCTAGATCGACGACTGGTACACTGGGGCCACCTGTATCCGTCTCTGTCTCCATGGCAGCACCACCATCATCCTCCTCATCAACCTCCTCATCAGCCTCCTCATCCTTTGGTGCCTGGGCTGCTGCTGCATCTCTAGCATCCTCAATGTACGGGATCCATGCAGTGAACCAGTATTGAGGGTCAAACACTGAGAACTGAGATGACCATCTAACACCCTGAGGGGCAGTCTGCTCCCAAAGCATCGCCACATATGGCGTAGTAAGTCCACGAGGAACCAGAATCCTCCTAGTGATCATCTCTTGCAGACCAAGCGGCTTGGCAGCCGCGACAAAAGTACAAGCACTCAGATCCAGATCCGTCACTGTAGCAAGGTGAGTCACTAAGCCGCCACATTAGATGTCTCCCTTCCCCTTCGCCTTGATCCTTTGAAGATCCTCAGCTAGCATCACTCCGAAGTCGGGAACTCCTCCGGTCACCATACAGAAAAGGCTCAGCAGCTCCCCCTGTTTAATCTTCTGGGGCGTCTCAGTACGCGCCAGAAGTGTATCGCCAAAAATACGGTGGGTGAGTCTGAAGGCGAGGTGGAAGATAATCCGCTCCCTGGAGTCTCCAGGTCTCAACCTATTATCATGCTCAACTACGTGAGCTATTTGTCCCCAGAAGTGTCAAGCCACGGCTCGAGAAGGAAAAACGGGAACTACGGGGGTCGGGAAGCCGAAGATGTCCCTCCACTGATCCATCGGGACTAAGTAGTTCCGGTTCAGCAACCGGTACTTGATGGCCCTCTCCTCGTGCAAGTAGGTCACAAACCTCACGAACTCCAATGTGGGCTCAAGGTAGGTGTAACACCCCAAATTTTTAGAACTCGGGGAGCTACTAGTTAGGACCTCACAATGGGTCCCGACCATAGTTTGACAACAATTTTACTTGGATCTTACAACAAGGCACAAAAGTATTTAAAACATTTGAAAACTTTAAACCATATACACATGAAGAATATGTAACAGCCTTACAAAGTAAAGGAACCAAAATTACACATATGAAGAACACAAGACATCCCCGTCCCCAACTAAATGAGTATGTGGACCCGGCTGACCATTTCCTCCGGATCTCTCTACAACTATCTTAACCTGCAAGGCATCTACAAGCGGTATAAACCCGTAAGCTAACATTCTATGCATAAGGATGAAGGTAAAAGCACAAACACACAACATACACAATCAACATGCAACACTCAATCTTTTTATTATCTTTAATTAGGTGATAGGTCATTACTAATGATACTTATTTTGTGACACGAGGGATTCCCAAACCTCGCCCCTGTCCCCTTTTACCAACGTGGAATGGTACTAATGCATTTGACCGTCTACCAGACTGGGCTGGTCGCAGGGAACCTCCTAGACTCTCGCAAGAGCTAGGCAGATGATGTCACGACCCGTTATCATACACTTGGGTCAATTATACAATATATTAAAGTCGGCCTATTCCGGTTTCGTTATTTATCTTAACTAACAAACACCACTCATACACATCACACTCATACAAGAAGCCAGCTAAGTAAGTCCGTGGACTTACCTGAACCGAGTCGCGAATCTCGTTCAAGCTTATACTCGATTACCCAAGGTTCAGGTCTCAAATGCCTGGTTATAAAAGGAACAAAGGATCAATATATATCCTGACGTCTTAAAGTTTCCAACTTCGAAGTTAACAAGGATCATCGAAAGGAAATAAACCAATATAGTCTTATTAGAGTAAAATGACCATTTTACACCTAGATCCGGAAAACCCTAAAAAGTATATAAAGACTCGGAAACTTTCACTCAAATCGTGAAGACATAAGAATACAGTCTAACAAGAAAGATCTATCAAGTTTGAAAGATTCTTAACTTTCAAAATTGAACTCAAAGCTCATTAGGGTCATACTTTGGCTTAACTTAAAACGCTCTTAGAAAGCCCTAAAAATCCCTAGGAAAATATCTATACGCACTACGATATGTCCCTTCTAAACTAGGGCAATAATAATCCCGAAATAACCAACCACAAATTCTATACACAAATCCAAAGTTGTCTTAAGGACCTACAATCTCATACTTAGCCAAAAATTCTAGCTCTATACCAAAATGTGTTACTGCCCTACTTCGTACCATCATAACTCCAAATCCAACCGTTGGATCGTTCCCAAACTTTAATTCCTCAAACTACATATATCCACCTCAATAATATCAATAATTCAACGGTAGATGATCATTTTAAAACCTCGAATACTACCCCTAAAGTCAGCAGTTCCAAACATCAATCCTGAAATTTTAAAAGGGTGTGCAATAGGTTTAGTGTTCAATTCCTGCTAATAACCAATCTTGAACTGCATTCAGCTCAACCTCACAATTTCAAAACCTAATAGCAGCAACATGATTGATCACAACTAGACATGATACATATCTACATATCGAACACCTTCTCTCCTGTGTATATAAGGAAGTAAACGAAGCTAAGGGTGGACTTACTCGGTTGTAGCAGGACGGCTAGCCTCGCCAGCGGTTGGAGATAGCGGCGGCGGCGTTCAGCCTACTCCTCTGCTGTGAGTTGACAGTGACGGAAGAGGAAAAGGAAGGCGGTGTGTGTAGCGCCGATTCCCGGATCAAGACCTATGCGACAGGTATGTGCAATGCCGGTTTCCGGGAAGAAGTGGAGCGGTGAGACGTACGTATAGGATGCCCTTGACTGTGCGCAAATCCGGAAAGATGTCTCTCGGTCGACGGGGTACAGAGGGCTGGATGCTTACCTCGCTTTTCTGTGTCCGGACAAGAGCCGAAATTATTCCGAACTAAGGACTCCGGCGACGTTTGTTGAAGGTTGAAGACGACAGCCCGGATCTCGGCTTGGGAACACGATCGGCTGTTTGAAGGGAGAAGGAGAAGGCGATAGGATCGGATCTGGCGGAGCACATGATCTGTTTGTTACGAGTTAAGCGTGAAAGAGGAAGATGAATCACAATGCGGTTTGGTCCGCCACCTCAGCCGAAGGAGAAGGCAGATTGGGCCCAACAGGCCGGTTGAGGGGAAGAAATATTTGGGCCGTGGCCTTCTGAAATATAAGAAAAGGAGTTGAGCCCATGGCCAGCTAAAAATATATTTAGTGAAGGAAAGGCCCGTGTCCGGTAAGGGTCGATTAGATAAGTTAATTGTAACTCGGGTCGGGTTTCCGAAATTAAATATTCCGAAAACAAATAAAATAAAATAAAATAAAATAAAATAAAATAAAATAAAATTCCGGGTATTATAGTAGGCTAGAGATCGAATCTCCATGAACTGCTCCAGCCAAACCATTGAGACCATCCATCTCAGATCGTCGACTACGTAGAGGCAGTCGAAGGAGGAAATGTCAAAAAACCGCGGCGCAATCACTGGGCGCGTAGAAATGCGGTCATAATCAACCTAGTGACGCTCGTGGATCACCGGTATGGAAGGTCTAGAAGAAGAAGAAGATGAGAAACTGTCCCTCAAAATAAGATGCTTGTCAGATCTAGAACTCATTTTCTCTCTCTCTGTCAGATCACCTCGGTTGCCCTGACAATCCTCAAGAACACCTCGGCCGAGGCAGAGGTCGACTGGACCGAGGTGATTCACTGTTTGATTTCAACTATGTGGAATTCAGTTCTTTTCCCCTGATTTCACTACAGATTGTCCCTAAGGGGTACTTAATCCTTTTTCAACAGAAATGATTGGCAACCAAAGCCAATTTCTTCCAAAATCAGTAAAAGATGAAAAGTTAGGGTTTTCGATTTCTTTACCCTAGATTCGGTCAATTTGAGGCATTTTTGGTGCAGTTTCTTGCTTGCAATCCGTTCCTCAAGCCTTTCATATCAAAACTGAAGCAAAAAACGTCGAAAACGAGTAAGATTTGAAGAAAGTGAGATGGAATGCGCCGATGTCGAGAAGATGAGGGAGGGAATAGAGAGAAACCGTTCCCCCTTTTATACCGCTCACTGAATCTGCTGTCACCTCGGTCGAGATGGTCCCGACTGGACCGAGGTGATACGGATCGAGGTGATTCTTCTGTGAGCCCTAGTCGCCTCGGCTGCTCAAGAATAATCTCGGTCGAGGTGCTATGACAGCAACCGAGATGTGTCTCAGTCAAACTTCGTCTTCTCAAATTCTCGAACTTTTGTCCTTCTAGTGTTTCTCCTGAGGTGTATTCCTTCCTTAGAGAGTATCTGATTTTTGTCTAGGACGCCAAAAACAAGCAAAGTAAAGCAAAAGCAAACTATCTAACGCTAGTCTAGAAAAGGGAAAAGAAAGCAATACCTTGGGTTGCCTCCCAAGAAGTGCTTGATTTAAGGTCGCTAGCAGGACCGTAAGGTATCACTAAACATGCTGGAAAGTATTCTCACCCCATACTTCACCTCCACCGTGGGGTGAGATAAGGAAGTCTATCAAACGTTCCAGCAAATGCAAGTGCTCATCCGGGAACGAATGGTCTATGGGTGGCTCGTCCTTTTCTCGTGAAGAAGGGGGTAGCCGACTGAGATGATCCGCAACAGAATTTTCGGATCCCTTCTTATCGCGGATCTCTATGTCAAACTTTTGAAGCAAGAGAATCCATCGAATAAGACGTGGCTTAGCATCCTTCTTAGCAAGTAAGTAACGAATAGCTGCATGGTCGGTGTAAACGGTAACTTTTGCTCCCACTAAGTAAGAATGAAATTTCTCAAAGGGATATACAACCGCCAATAGCTCTTTTTCGGTGGTGGCGTAGTTACGCTGGGCTTCGTCTAGCGTCTTGCTAGCATAGCAAATGGCGGTGGTCCGACCATCCTTCTTTTGTCAAGCACCGCTCCTACCGCCACATCACTCGCATCACACATTATCTCAAAGGGCAAGGTCCAATCCGGAGGTTGAATAATGGGAGCGGAGATCAACGCTTCCTTAATCCTGTAAATTGCATCAAGACACTCCTGCAAAAACTCAAAGACAACATCCTTATTCAAGAGTTTAGTTAGTGGTTTAGAAATTTTCGAGAAGTCCTTGATGAATATCCTATAAAAACCTACATGCTTGATAAAACTCCACACATCCTTAACAGAACAAGGGGGAGGAAGTTTCTCAATAGTCTCGATCTTAACTCGATCGAATTCAATACCTCGGTTGGAAAGGAGGTGTCCTAGAACAAAGCCTTCATTAACCATAAAATGACACTTCTCCCAATTTAAAATGAGATTATTGGTCTTCTTTTGATCATCCGGATGGATAGGAATCTGAAAGAAGTCACTATAACCATCTAAATAGCAAAAATGGGAATCCTAGGCTAACCGTTCGAGCATTTGGTTGATGAAAGGAAGTGGAAAGTGGTCCTTCCGAGTGGCAACGTTCAGCTTCCTATAGTCGATGCACACCCTCCATCCAGTGACGGTCCTAGTTGGGATCAACTCGTTGTTGTTATTCGTCAAAAAGGTCATCCCTCCATTCTTCGGAACTACATGCACTGGCTCACCCACTTGCTGTCCGAGATAGGAAATATGATATCTGCATCCAACAACTTAAGAATTTCTTTCTTCACAACCTCTTTCATGATCGGATTTAACCGTCTTTGAGGTTCCCGTGAAGTCTTATGATCGTCCTCCATTAGTATTATATGCATGCAGAAAGAGGGTTTAATTCCAATAAGATCATCAATAGTATAACCCAAAGATTTTTGATGCTTTCTCAGGACATGCATTAGTTTAGATAATTCAGATTCGGAAAGGGAAGCACTAACAATGACGGGATGAGTAGAATCCGATCCAAGAAAAGCATACCTCAAGTGATTTGGAAGTTGTTTAAGTTCTTCAATTAGGGGTGCTTTCTGAGGGGGATCCTTGCTTCCTCCTTCCAGTGGAGTAGACATAGATCGAAGACCTGGGCTTTCAGAATCTCGGTTGACATGATCTCGCTCGCTAGCTCGGTCGAGGTGCAGAGTGGGTGACCGAGATGTTCTTCAGCTAAGAACACCTCGCTTGGTCAAGGGAGTGCCTCGGTCGAGATACTGCAACTGGGACCGAAACTGGAGATCTTCTTCTCCTGGATTAGTCTTTCAAATTTAGCTCCTGGATCTTCTTCCAATGCCTTTAAGCTCCGTATATCTGCATCACAAGAAGCATCTATACCTTCCTCCATTAAGCTAAAGCAAATAATTTTTTCAAGAAGGTCATTAATAAGGATAGGGCTCACCAATTCTCGTGATTCTTCTTCATCATAGATGTTGAAGATATCATCCTCTAGCGGCACTCCTTTCATTGCAGCCAACAATGCAAACTCCACTTCATCACCGCCAATGTTGAGTTTTAACTTGGCGTTCTTACAATCCACATTGCAACCCGAAGTTGCTAGAAATGGTCTCCCGAGAATGATAGGAACTGGATAATCTGCGGGAATATCAAGCACAACAAAGTCTATAGGTAAATAGAAGTTACCTAACTTAACCGGAATGTCTTCCAGAATACCCACGGGATGGGTAATGGAGCGATCCGCCATGTATAGCCTTATCTTCACCGGCTTGGGCTCTCCAAGTCCGATCTTCACACATAGCTCCAGCGGGATGATGCTCACGCTGGCTCCTAGGTCACACAAGGCTTCACAAGTCACATCCCCAACTTGTATAGGGATGCAAAACGAGCCGAGATCCCTTAATTTGGGTGGTATCTTCTCCTTCATGATTTGAATAAGTTCCGAAGATTTAGATGTCATCCTAACTTCACCAAAGTCTTCCAGCTTCCTTTTCCTTGATATAATCTCTTTCAAGAACTTCCCATATGCGGGCATCCCTAGAATAGCATTATGTAAAGGGATGTTAATATGTAGTTTATTCATCAAGTCAAGGAACTTACCAAAGTGCTTGTCTAGATGTGCTCTATCCATTGACTGGGGGAATGGAAGTGGTGGTTTATAAGTAGGAGGTGGAACATAAACTTCAGATTTCTCCTCCGCTTTCTGAGGCTCCACCTCGGTTGGTACCTCGGCCGAATTGTTCTTCGACTGTACATGGACCGAGGTGTTCTTCATCTGTGCTGGCATCGACCGAAGCACTGGATCTGCAGTTTTCAATCCACTTCTCGTCGTTATTGCCATGATTTGTCCCTTGGGGTTGCTCTCTGTCCTTGATGGGAGCTTCCTTGGATCTCTTGGTGCTTCATTTTCCTTATTAAAGAATTGTTGTTTTAAGGCTTTTTGTGCCTATGAAAATGAAGTCATGGATGTCTCCATCGCGTTTAGTTTGATCAAGATGGCCTCCGGCACTACATCTGTCTTTTCTGGTTGGGCCGAACTTGATCCTTGTTCCTGGCTCTTCAATGGAGTAGAAGAAGAAGAAGAAGAGATGAAGGGATTAGAAGAATTATTTGTATTGGAATTAGAGTAAGAGTTACCCGATTTTTGATTGTTGGATCTGCAATTGTTGTTGTTGGATCCTCTATTGTTATTGTAGTTGTTGTTTCGGGAACCTTGATTGTTGTTCCTTGACCCTTGATATCCTCCCTCTTCCTTTTTGGTTTGAGCAACCAAAAGGTCTTTCAATTGCTTCACGTCATTCTTTAGAGAGGTGAGTTGATCATTGTTTGATGGAGCTTCTTGGAAGTTGACTCTTTTAACTCCACCTTCAGCTCTTTGATGGGAGTATTTTTTCATGTGCAAAGCTTGTTTCTCTATGAACTCCCAAGTTTCGTCAATCGGCATGTCCATGAATGTGCCGGCGGATAGTAGTTGAAGGTTCAGTTGGGTGTTTCCATCCAATCCCTTGAAGTATATCTACAACAACTCTATCTTTGGAATCCCATGATGTGGGCAATCCAAAAGGATGTCTTTAAATCTCTCCCATGACTTGGACAAACTCTCCTTGTCCTTCATGATAAATACATTGATCTTCCCTCTCATTTCAGCGGTCTTTGAGGGGGGGAAAGAATTTAGTCAAGAACTCCATCGTCATCTCCTCCAAAGTGTTGATTTTTCCGGGAAGAAGATATTCATACCAAGTAAGTGCCCTATCTTTCAAAGAGAAATAGAAAGGCCTTAGCTTGTAGTAGTTGTTTTCCAGCCTTGAAGGTCTCAAGGTCTCCATCAAGATCTCATAGTTTTGCAGATGTTGATGCGGAGATTCCCTCTCTAGTCCCCCAAACTGGCATTGGCGAATCATGGAAAGAACTTGCGGTCGAAGTTCATAATCATGCTCCGCTGGATCACCTAGGTTGACTCCTGGATGCCTTACTTGCTGGTTAGGGTCCATCCTCTGCCCTAGGGTCTGTGGAATACCTGCAAAAAGAGCATCTCGGACTGGCATCCAAGGTGGAAGTATCTCGACCGGGGCAACTGGAGTTGGGTCCTACCTCGGGCAAGGGTCTGGAACTGAGTCTTGCCTCAGTTGAGGATCTGGATTCGGTCTAGGTAGGTATTGGTCCCGTAAAGTCGCCATATCTACTTCGATCGCCTTCGTCCTTTAGCGAGTTGCTTCCTTTTCCAGTCGTAGTTCTTCTTTACTGAGGCGTAGCTGTTCCAATGCCTCCTTCAATTCGGCCTCAAGATCGCGATTGTCTCGGTTGGCCATTTTTGCTTCATTTAAGCGTCTTTTGTATGTCTTTTCTGGTTCGTGATCGTAGGGAACGATTTCCTTCCCAGCGCGGGTTCTTTGCATAAACCTAAGAGAAAGAACTTGCCCCGAAAGACTACCGCAACCGGCTTGGTCTAGACCAATTGCCCCGAAAGACTACCGCAACCGGCTTGGTCTAGACCAAGTCCCCGACAACGGCGCCAACAACTTGTTCACTCCAAACGGTGTGTGCAAGCTTTAAATTTATAACCGAGGAAATATGCTTAAAACAAGGATGCGAATCCGCAGTATACGGGTCAATTGTAGTAAAAAGCAAGAATTCCAGGGGTCGATCACAGGGACTTAGGTGAAACCTAAGCAAGTGTAAGTAGTCAATGTAATTACTAACAAAAAAAGCGATTAAAGCAATCAAAGATGATAAAAAGTCAATTGAAGGAATATGCAATTCTAGGGATTAAAGCATCTAGTTGTGGTTCCAACTCAAGATCTAAAGATAAGCGGACAAAGCTGAGATTTTGCAAAAGGAAGGTATTTCTAAACCGTGAATAGATCACCGGTAAGTCTCACTACTCACAATCCCAAACCGAAGAGAACCTATTACCGGGTAAGTCTCAAGGTACTAAGGAAAGGAATTATAATCTCAAACCAACTCACCAACTAAGGGAATAGAATCAACCTTTACCGGGTAAGTCTCAGGCTAACTTACAAAGATGGGATGTAGGCACACTCAAACCCCAATAAAGGATAAACCTTTATTACCTACACTTATGATCTTCGGTAAACAAACAAAGGAATCACCGGGTAAGTCTCATCTTGGGCTTGCATTGAACCAGGAAAGGTGTAATAAGAATAGGATTTGGCAAACTCTAACACTTAACTCTCAGTTTCGGATCAGAAAAGGTCACCTCGGTCAGACAAATCCCACCCCGGCCGAGATGTTCATCGACTGAACGAGATGTTTTAGGGTTAAGGATAAAGACTCGAGCTTTCAGGGTCCTACTGTGATTAAGATCATTCTATCATCGTCTTTCCCACAACTTTCAGCCAATCACCCTAGAATCACACAAAGAAATTAGCCACTCATCATCATGAAAGCAATAATCAAATATATGAGAAGGGAATGAATATTTGAACACAAAAACCTTAAGAACAAGGCTTCAGTAACTGAATCAAATATCACACAAATATGCGTTCCTTGGATCACAAATCCAATAAGACAATCAACCAAAGGGAATCTAAGAAAGTCTTACAAATCCCCTTAAAAGCTATAACAAGCTATCAATCCTTCCTTGATTGATCTTTAATCTTCCTTCCTTCAAAAACTGCTGGAAAAATCCCTTAATTGCTGGATGCTCTCAGCCCTCTAAGCATGGTTGAACTTGTGAAAAATCCAACCCTTTATATAGGAAAATTATCTTCCAAAGATAAAATATAATGAAAAGATAATATCCTAATAAAAATATATCCATATCTCTAAAATAGATCTCCAAAATATATGATCTTCCTTCAAGAAATCCAGCCCAAAAATATAAGATCTCTCCTTCCAAAAATAAAAGATATCAGCCAAAAACATATGATCTCACCGCGTCAGGGTATTCGCCTCGATCGGGGCGCTCCTCAAGATCACCTCGGTCGAGGTGGTACTGTAGCTGACCGAGGTGAATCTCAACTGAATGTGAAATCTCTCAAATCTAGTCCAAAGTAAATCTTCCTTGATGTCGAGATGCAGGGGCGGCCCAATGTCACCACATGGGCGGTGACATTGGCTCTTCGACTTCACAGCTCCGCAAGGTGGTCCGCAGGCAGATGCGCAGGGGCGCCAGCTTCGCTTCTTCAAGGTTAGTCACCGCAGGGGCGCCAAGGATAGTCGCAGGGGCGATGACAGTCTTCTTTCCGGGTGCAAGTGAAGGCGCAGGCTGTGTTCCGGAGTGTAGCGTCACCCGCAGGGGCGGTGACACTGCTCCGCGGGGGCGGTGTGGCACTAGAAGCTTGTCTTCTTGAATGGTCTTCAACTCCCAAGTGTTTCTAACTTCTTTTTAGCTTCTTTAAGATTTCTTCTTCTGCATTAAGAAGTTAGTAGCATAAACCGACGCCGATACAATAAAAAGACTCTAAAAACTAACTTAAATGATAGTGATACCATAACCTATCATCGACCTACAAGGTACTTCCATGGGTTAATGAACGCAAGATCCAGGGGATGTCATGTAAAATCTATTCTAGGCACGGATGGAGTTGTCACAGGGTGTAATGAGGAAGTTGTACAAGCGTTTGTTGCCTTTCACCAAGGATTGTTTGGTACTCTAGAAGAGGTAGCTTTGCTGGAAGATAGAGAGTTTGCTATTGGACCCAAAGTCAAGAGTTTGGACAAGGAAAGCTTGTCATTCCGGTATCAAATATGGAGGTTAAGGAGGCTCTTTGGAGTACATCGGAGGATAAGGCGTCTGGGCCGGATGGGTTCACATCTTGTTTCTTTAAGATGGCCTGAGAGATAGTTGGGAATGAAGTGTGTTCGGCTGTTAAGGAGTACTTCACCAATGGAAAAACCATTGGCCAATTGAACCACAATATTGTTTCCCTTGTTCTGAAGAATGACAACCCTTCAAGAGTGGAGCATTTACGTCCCATCTCTTGTTGCAATGTAATTTATAAGATCATTTCGAAGATAATGACGAGGAGATTGGCTCCTTGCTTGGAGAATCTCATTGATCCTGCACAAGCAGCGGTTTCCCTAGGAAGATTGATGTTTGATAATATATTTCTTGTTCAAGAGTTGCTTCGAAAATACAATGTGAAAAGGGACACTCGACGTTGCTTCCTGAATGTAGATCTTGCTAAATCCTATGACACCGTCTCGTGGAGCTTCCTTTGTTTTGCCTTAGTTACGCTAGGGTTCCTATTACAACTTATAGCCAGGATTATGTAGTGCGTCACAACATCTTCATATTCGATTAGAATTAACAAGGAGATGCATGGGTTCTTTAAGGGGAAGAGGGGACTCCTCCAAGGGGATCCATTGTCGCCCTTACTCTTTGTATGTTGTATGGAGATGTTCTCACGTCTTCTTAAGGCTGAAAGGGCTAGAACGTGCTACAGGTTCCATCAACACTCTGGAGAGCTTAGGTTAGCCCATGTAGCATATGTTGATGATATCGTATTGTTCTGTAGAGGAGACAAGGATTCAGTGGGGGTGTTGATGAATGCATTAAGTCGATTTGGAAGCTTAAGTGGCCTGAAGATTAGCATAGACAAGTCTTCCATGTTTGTTGCATCCATTCCACCGAATGAGGTTGAAGAGTTGAAAGGTATAACGGGATTTTTGATTGGATCGTTTCCTTTCCGATATCTAGGAATACCAATGACACCACATAACTTGAGAGCCTCGGAGTATACTCCCCCTTTTGATAAAACTAGCAAACATACTCGGCTTGGAACAAGAAGAACCTGTCATATGCAGGACGCATCGAGCTCATCACATCGTTTGTTCAAGGGGTCGATAGCTTCTGGTTGTCCGTGTTGCCAATTCCTGGGGTTGTGTTGGATAGTGTGATTAGAATGACTCGACAATTTCTATGGTCTAGACCGAGAGTAGCCTGGGAGAAGCTTTGCAAACCAAAGGAGGAAGGCGGGCTAGGATTACTTGACCTTCGAGCATGGAATATGGCTTTCATGTGCAAACATTATCGCCATATACATGAGTGAAGAGAAAGCCTATGGATGAAATGGATACATCACCGGTATTTGTCACTTTCTGAAGTGCAAGAAAGGAGGCATCACCGGCGTGATTCGGGCCTTATCAAAGCTATCTTACAGGGGCGAGATATGATGAAGACAATGGGTGGTGAAGGGGTTACATAGGCCACATTCTGGAGCAGCTCTCTCCGAGAGGTAGGTTTAAGGTAACTGAATCTTACAATCTTATTCGACATAAAGGAGAGAAAGTTCCTTGGAACATAAGGCAAACACCGAGAAATGCCTGTATTACGTGGATGGCGACTTTGAAACGTATGCCAACACATGATAGGATGACCTTTCTTGAGATTGATCCGACATGCGAGTTGTGTAGAAGGGAGGAAGAGATGCATGAGCACCTATTTTTTAGGTGTCGATATACTACCATGATTTGGAGAGAGATCCGGAGCATCTTCGGTATGACATCCGGGCTGGGAAAGTTGGATCTTGCATTACGATGGATGCGTTTTAGAAAGAGGAAGAAACACCGAAGGACAGCGGCCATGCGATTTGCATTGATTACGACGGTTTACTACGTGCGGCATGCACAAAACGAACTCATTTTTAAGAATAATAGGATACCTATAGAGGTTATTGTTAGACTTATTAAAATTCATGTTTTTAGGCTCTTGCATGAGTGCTTTCCGGATTACATAGGTGATGTTCTCCATCAAGTGTAGGTGTTTTCATGGTTGTACTTTGTTGATGATGGAGTGATGTAGCTCCAGGGGGGATGCTCTTGTTGGTTTTCTAGAGCTTTGTAGCTGAAATCATGAACATCATGAGAGTAGGCATTTTTCAATCTTCAATGAATTAACCTGCTTCTAAAATAAAGGGTTACTAATTTGTGGGTCACCCCATACTTCGATAGAAGTGCCTCAAATTTCCGGGCGGTGAAATGTGTCCATCCATCGCTGATGATGATTCACGGTGTCCCAAAACATGGAAAAATAGTTCTATTGAAGAACTTCACAACCACTATGGCGTCATTAGTGGGAGAAGAAATGGCTTCTACCCACCGAGAGACGTAATCAACAGCTAACAGAATGTAGAGGTTCCCTGCAGATGATGGGAAAGGTCCCATAAAATCGGCTCCCCACACATCAAAGATCTCAACGTCCTAGATATTGTTAAGTGACATCTCGTTCCGCCTAGATATATTTCATGTTCTTTGGCATGCATCACAAGAAACAACAAACGTTTGCACATCCTTAAATAAAGTAAGCCAAAAGAAACCAGAATGTAATACCTTAGCACAGGTTTTCTGAGCGCTAGCATGTCCTCCGCAAGGAAGTGAATGACAATGCCGTATAACACTAGTAGTCTCATCCTCCAGAATGCACCGTCGAAACATCCCATCCGGACCTCTATTGAAGAGTAAAGGCTCGTTCCAATAGTAATGACGTACGTTTTGAAAAATTTCTTTCTTTGAGCATATGTCAATCTTGGAGGTATTTCTTGACAAACCAAATAATTAACAATATCAGCATACCAATGCTCTTTAACATCAGAAATTTGGCGAAGCCCATGCTCCGCCAAATGCGAATGTTCATTGGGAAATAAATCATCAATGGATAGATCGTCCTTCTCGAGGTATCTAGGGTTAGGCCGAGGTGTTGAACCAAGGTGATATTCATTTGACACCATCTCGCTTGCTCTATAAACCATCTTGGTCGAGGAATGGGAGGATGACGGAAACGTAATGTGCTTCTCGTCTCCTGGATGAGTTTTTCAAAACCAGCTCTTGGATCCGCTTTCAATGCTTCCAAGCTTCATACATCTGCATCACATAAAACATCTACTCATTCCTCCATCATACTAAAACTCAAAACTCTTTCAAGAGGATCTTTATTTACGATAGAGCTCACAAATTCTCGAGAATCTTCATCATAGATGTTCAAGTTGTCATCCTCTAAGGGTTGTCCTTTCATCGTGGCTAAGAGTGCAAACTCGACATGATCTTCACCAATGTTGAATGACAACTTGGCGTTCTTACAATCAACGTTGCAACCCGATGTTGCAAGAAATTGTCTTCCAATAATGATGGGGATAGGGTAATCTGCAGGAATGTCCAATACCACAAAATCTATAGGTATGTAGAATTTGCCTAGCTTGATGGGAACATCCTCCAAGATTCCAACGGGTGGAGTAATAGAACAATCCGACATGTATAAAGTCATCTTCACGGGCTTGGGATCTCCAAGACCGATCTTCTCACAAAGTGCTAGAGGAATGATGCTCACAATAGCTCCTAGATCACAAAGTGCATCGTAAGTCACATCCCCAAGTTCGATGGGAATGCAGAACGAACCGGGATCTCTTAACTTTGGCGGCATGTTCTCTTTCATGATTCGAATGAGCTCCGAAGATCTAGAGGTCATCCGTACTTCTCCAAAGTCTTCCAACTTCCTCTTCCTTTGGAAGATCTCTTTCAAAAATTTCCCATAGGCAGGCATACCTAAGATAACATCAATGAAAGGGATGTGATAACATGTATTATAGTCTATATTTTAGGATTGGGTTAAACGGTTTATCTTCATAAATCTGAATGTATGGATGTACTTTCTGCGATTATATTGTTGTTTTGTCTACCTTTACGGGAATCGAGGTCTACACCTAGTTTCGTTGTAATTATAGGTAGAATGGCACGTTTATGACCAAAATGGAGCTAAGGAAGCTAAGGAGTCAATTGAGCTACATTCTAGAGCTTTGAGAAGATCTCAAGAAGCATGGAAATGATTAGAAGATTGATTTTGGATCAGATTCGAGATGATTCACATTCAGTTGAGATTCACCTCGTTCAGCTACAGTATCACCTCAACCGAGGTGATCTTGAGGAGCATTCCGACCGAGGTGAATACCCTGTCGCCGGCGAGATCTTTATTTTTGGTTGATATCTTTTATTTTTGGAAGGAGGATATCTTATATTTTTGCCTGGATTTCTGGAAGGAAGATATTATATTTGGATGATTTATTTTGAGAGATATGGATATATTTTATAGGAAATTATCTTTTTAAGATATCTTATCATTGGAAGATAATTCTCCTATAAAAAGTGTTGGATTTTCTACAATTCAGCCATATTCAGATCAACGATTTTTTGAAGGATTTCGGGAGTTTTGAAGGCAAGTTTGAAGGAAGTTTTTAAGGATTGAAGTTCAAGAAGGAAGGAATCATAGTTAGAGTTGGATTTTGAAGGAGTTTGTAAGATCTTCTTAGATTGCTTTTGGCTTGTTGTCTTTGCTGATTTGTGATTGAGGAACGCTTGTTAGTTGATTGTTTTATTTAGTTATTGAGACCTTTTTTTTAATGTTTTATTGTTCTTATATTGATTCCTTTCCTATTTATTTGATTATTGTTATCATGATGATTGTTGGCTAAGTTTCTTATGCGATTCTAGGGTGATTGGCCGAAAGTTGTGGGAAAGACGATGATAGAATGATCTTAATCCCAGCAGGACCCTGAAAGCATGAGTCTTTACCTTAACCGTAGAACACCTCGGTCAGTCATTGAACATCTCGGCCGGGATGGAATATTGGTGAACTAGGTGAACCTTTTTTGAACCTTATCTGAGTTAAGAGTTTAAGTTTGCCAAATCCTATCTGATAACACGATTTATGACTTAGGATTAGGCACTCATTTAGATATATTTTCCAGTCATTCATGCATGGTCTAGCATTAGTTCACGACGATTTGCACTTAAATCATGTATTTTGTCGAGATAGACGTCTACGCGGACTTTTGCTTGCTTTATAGGTATTTTGGAAGATTTAGGAGCTTAACCGATGCATTCGAGAGTCACTCCTCGAGATGACACACTTTCGGACTCATTGGAATGCAAGCTAAGGGCTAAGGAGGACTCATGGAACCTTGCCAACACAAGCCATGCACCAAATCAAAGCTTAATGATCCAAGGCAAAGCTGAAGCACCAAACCACGGTTCACTGAAGGTCCACGGCCGTGGAACCAACCGTGGTTTTTGCCAGACGGTTGTGACAGCTGTGCCACGATCTCATGGCTCACTCTAGCAAGGTTGTAGTATAAAAGTGGTCCTGCAAGGCTGAGAGAAACATCTTGGAGCAGCCATCCATTATCCCCTATCATCCAATCAAAAACACTCTCAAGAAGAAGATTTTGTAAGGGGAGAAGCTACCATTGAAGGAGGAGGAGAGCTCCATTGGAGAGGAAGGAGAAGAACACACCATTGCTAGCACTTGATAGGTTTTGTAGTGAAGAATTTCGGAATCGTTTTCTAGGGTTGTAAGAATCGATTAAACCTTCTTTTGGAAGGATTGTGAGTCTTTCTAATCTTAATTTCAGCTTGGTTTTGTTTACTTCACTTGTTCATCTCTTTCTTTTCATTATCTTGCAAATGGAAGCCATGATTTTATGCTTGATGATTTCGATTGTTATGATGCATGTTGTACGCTAAATAGATGCGATTCTAGGGTAAGGAAAGGATGGTTATGGCTAAGACTATGATAGGATGAACTTAGATTTACCCTTGGATGACTTGTTTACTTGAACGAAGCCTCTGTTGGAGTCCACGGTTGGTTCTTGCCATTCCACGGCCGTGGAAGGTGTAGAACAACCCGTGGTTTCCCTGGTTCGATGGATCTAAGTTTTAGGTTTGTTAGAATGAAATCCTAGTGTTTGTTGAGTTAAATCTACCCTAGGGTGACCTAGTGTTAGCAACTAAGTGTTAGAAGAGACTTACCCGGTGATTCTTACTCTTAGATTTCAAAGATGACAAACCCTAGGTAGTGGTGAGCCTCATAAGCCGCCATTGGACTAAGTGTGCTAGGATAGTTGTTTAGGACTAACCCTTTCGAGACTTACCCGGTAAGATTAGGTTAGATCCCTTGGTGACAATCCGGTTTGTGTAGAATTCCATCTCTTAGGCTCTTTGAGACCTACCCGGTGATGAGATCCTAGGAACGGACTAGTGGATATGAGACCTACCCGGTGATTGATCCCAATCTAGAAACACTCACTCCCAACATATCATAGTTAGTCCAAGGAATGATTAGATAGCTTGAGTCTTATGCCATAATCGGAATTTCCAACCCCTAGAATCCGTTTTTCTCTCTTGATTCATATCTCGTGTTTAGCTTGTTGTTTGTGTTGATTCGTTAGCTTAGTTGATTGTTTACCTTGCATGATTTGTGATCCTTGATTGATCACCTAAAAACCAACCAAAAACATTGAGATTTTCATTTCTTTATTTCTTTCTCTTTTCTTAACCTAGATCTTCACTAAACTTAATCATAAATCGAATCAATCTCACCTTAGTCTTTGTGTTCAACCTCGGAATACTATCCCTACTACAAACGTCCCGTACACTGCGTGTTTGCTAGGAGTTAGGAGAAATATAACGAGTATAAATTTAAAACTTATTGTGTATCACACACATCGTGAGCGTAACAAGTTTTTGGCGCCGTTGCCGGGGACTAGGTCTAGATTGAGTCTATTTTGTGATTGTTTATAGTGTAGATCTTTCTTGTTGCTTTTGATCTCTCTTTCGTTTGTGTCTTTGCTTTTCAGGACATCTCTTACTCTTTAGGTGTATGCGAAGATCTCGTGGCAAGGATTTAGCTCCATTCCATCCCGAACCGGAGAAAACCCTTAGATCTAGATCCAAGAGCATTAAAAAGGGGAAAGAGATGGCCGGAAGAGATCTCCAAGCTGAGTTGGATGAGGCTTTAGAGCAAATAAGGCTAAGAGATGATCTCTTGGAGAAAGAAAGGAGACTTGCCAATGAGAGGCAAGAAGCAACTAGGAGGGAGATTGATGAGATTAGGCAAGCCCTTGTACAAGGAGAGCTTAATCGTCAACAACCTCCACCTCCTCCACCACAACCGCAGCCGGCGGCGAATGTTAGGGTTGTGCCCATTGCAATTGAAGAGCCACAAACATTAGGGAGACGTATGGATCCGACACAAAGAGCACACCGTCCGGGTGTGAACTTAGGAGATCCCGCAATCCACAATTACGAGCTCCGTCCTCAAGTTCTACAAATAATCCGGCATAATCAATTTGGAGGGATGGAAGGAGAGTCTCCTCATCAACATTTGATGAACTATGAGATCTTGATGGAGACTCTTAGACCGCCTAGATTGGAGAGCAACAACCATAAGCTTAGGGCTTTCTCCTTCTCTCTTAAGGACAAGGCCTTGGCTTGGTATCAATCTATTCCACAAGGGCGAGTGAGTACTTGGTATCAATCATACCTAAGATAGCCAATTCAAGCTCCAATCTCTTTCCGGTGGGACTTTCATGGAAAATAATGTAGATGAAGCTTGGGAGTTTGTAGTAGAAACAAGCTTTAGTGATTGAGAAGTACTCCCATAGGAAGAGTGATGGGAGAAAGGCGGGAGCATATGAGGTGAGTGAAGTCACCATGAGCAATTTCAAGCTTGACGCCATCAACAACGAGCTAAAGTCTTTGAGGGAGTTGTGTGCCACAACTTTGAAGAACCAAGCAACTCCTCAAGTTCAAGTGCAAGCAAACTTGTCTTCCAAAGAGGAAGATGTGAACAACATGGGAAGGGGCAACTATAACAACTATCAAGGCCCAAGGAACTTCAACAACAACCGGCAATTCAACAATTACCGGCCCAACCATAAACATCCCGGGTTTTCCTATTCTAACCCGGATGGAGCCTTGAACCCTCCCGCTTCCACAAGCGCAGCTCCACCACCCAAGGCTTCACAAGAACCCCCACCCGGATTTACTCAACCTCCAAAGGATAGAACCGAGATGATGTTTGAGCAATTGCTTGGAAGGTTGAGTGGTCTTGAGAGCACAGTGACTTCCATTTCTAAGGCTCAAAAGGTGTTGGAAGCACAAGTGTTCCAAAAGGTGGGTGAAGCTCATAGAGATCCGGGAAAGCTTCCCGGAAGAACCGAAGACAACCCAAGAGGCCAAGTGTTGGCCATTACAACGAGGAGTGGGTTGAATACGAAGGACCCTTTGCCCAAGGAGAATGCTAAGGGAAAGCAAGTGGTGGTAGAGGAAGAGATAGTGCAAGAAGATGGAGGCAAGAGCAAGGATGATGAGCCAACTTATGTGGCACTGCCTCCATACAAGCCACCACTATCATTCCCTCAATCAAGAGCAAGGGCTCATTTAGACAATCACTTTGGTAAATTCCTTGAACTTATGTCTAAATTGCATATTAATATTCCGTTCATGGATGCTATCTTAGGTATGCCGGCATATGGCAAGTTCTTGAAGGAGATACTCTCCAACAAAAGGAAGTTGGAGGAGTATGGGGAAGTAAGGATGACTAAGAGGTCCTCGGAGTTGATTCAAACGATGAAGGAGGAAATGCCTCCTAAACTAACGGATCCGGGATCCTTTTGCGTGCCAATCGGAGTGGGAGAAGTAAAGTATGAAGCCCTTTGTGATCTTGGAGCAAGTGTAAGGATCATACCGCTTGCACTTTGCAACAAGGTTGGGCTAGGAGAGCCTAAACTGGTCAAGATGACCCTCTACATGGCGGACCGTTCAATCACTCACCCGGTTGGGATTTTAGAAAACATTCCGGTGCAACTAGGAAAGTTCTATGTGCCAATTGATTTTGTTGTCTTGGACATTCCGGTGGACTATCCGGTTCCCATCATCTTAGGAAGACCTTTCCTAGCCACCTCCGGATGCCTAGTGGATTGCAAGATTGGAGTTCTCTCCTTCAACATTGGAGAAGAGAACATCAAGTTCAAACTGTCTACAATGATGAAAGGGCCAACCCTTGATGAGGATGTTTTCAACATAGTCGAGCAAGAGGAATCTAGAGAAGTTTGGAGCTCGATCTTAATCAAGGACACCTTGGAGAAGGTTCTTACCTTAAGTTTGATGGAGGAAGGTGTTGAGGAGGCTTGCAATGAAGAAATCAAGGCCTTGGAAGCACTAGAAAAGGAGAGAAGAGCTGAATTTGAGGTTCACGAAAGCATGTTCAGCACTTGTAGGAACCACGGGCGTGAAGTATGTTCCACGGCCGTAGAACTCTCTGGAAAGCTCCAACGAGCAAGCTTGACAACTTCCACGGCCATGGATGTGCCAAGAACCGTGGATCAAACCGTGGTTTCCCTAGAAGCAGCTCTTGGTGATGATCAAACTTCAAGGAGCCTTGGAGGGTCTTCATTTGCTTTGGATTCATCTCATCCAACATTATTTGGATCGTCTCCACTCGACAAAGGTCCTCCTAAACTTGAACTCAAACCCCTTCCCTCTCATTTGAAGTATGCTTTTCTTGGTAATGATTCTACATATCCGGTGATTGTGAATGCATGCTTGAATGATGATGAACTTGCTAAGTTGTTGCATGAGCTAAGATTGCATAGGAAAGCCATTGGCTATACTATTGATGATTTAGTTGGCATTAAGCCCTCTTTGTGCATGCATAAGATATTGATGGAAGATAACCACAAACCCTCTATTGAACATCAAAGAAGATTGAATCCTATAATGAAAGAGGTAGTCAAGAAAGAGATCATTAAGTTGCTAGATGCGGGAATTATCTACCCTATTTCGGATAGTAAGTGGGTTAGTCCCATTCATGTATTTCCTAAGAAGGGTGGGATGACCGTAGTGACTAATGAGAACAATGAACTAATCCCAACTAGGACGGTTATGGGATGGAGGATGTGCATTGACTATAGGAAGTTGAACATGGCCTCTAGGAAAGACCACTTCCCCCTTCCTTTCATTGACCAAATGCTAGAGAGGTTAGCTCAACATTCTCATTTTTGCTACCTAGATGGCTATAGTGGATTCTTCCAAATCCCTATCCCCCCCGATGACCAAGAAAAAACCACATTTACATGTCCATGGGGAACTTTTGCATATAGGAGAATGCCATTTGGGTTGTGTAATGCACCCGCCACCTTCCAAAGGTGTATGATGGCTATCTTTTCGGAATACATTGAGAATATCATGGAAGTGTTTATGGATGATTTTTGTGTTTATGGTTCTTCCTTTGATAATTACTTAGCTAACTTGTCATTAGTATTGAAAAGATGTGAGGAGACAAATCTTGTCTTGAATTGGGAAAAATGCCACTTCATGGTAAGTGAAGGTATTGTGTTAGGACACTTGGTGTCCAACCGTGGCATTGAGGTTGATAGGGCCAATATTGAAACGATAGAGAAGTTGCCACCACCTACCACGGTGAAAGGGGTAAGGAGTTTCTTAGGGCATGCCGGTTTTTACCGGAGGTTTATTAAAGACTTCTGTAAAATGTCTAAGCCTCTTACTAACCTACTAATGAAAGATGTTGAGTTTGTTTTCTCCAAGGATTGCCTTGAGACTTTTTGTAGGTTGAAGAACACTTTGATCTCCGCACCTATCATGCAACCTCCGGATTGGAGTTTACCGTTTGAGATCATGTGTGATGCAAGTGATGTAGCCGTTGGGGCTGTTTTGGGGCAAAGGAAAGATGGGCGCACACATGCCATTTATTATGCTAGCAAGACGCTAGATGATGCCCAACTCAATTATGCTACCACCGAGAAGGAGTTACTAGCGGTTGTGTATGCATTTGAGAAGTTCCGCTCATATCTTGTTGGAGCGAAGGTCATTGTGTATACGGATCATGCTGCGATCCGTTACCTACTTACCAAGAAGGATGCCAAGCCTAGGTTGATTCGGTGGATCCTTCTTCTTCAAGAGTTTGATTTGGAAATCCGGGACAAGAAGGGGTCCGAGAATTCCGTGGCGGATCACCTTAGTAGACTCCCACCTTAGAGCTTGATAGAGATGACATCCCGATTGATGACTCATTCCGGGATGAGCAATTGCAAATAGTGGAGGAATGCTTGTTCCAAGTGTCTAGAGGAAGTGAGTCATGGTATGCCGACATTGTGAACTATCTTGTGTGTGAGGAAGTGCCTCCCGGATTGAAATATGCCCAAAGAAAGAAGTTCTTCAAGGATGTAAGGCACTACTATTGGAGTGAACCACTTTTGTTCAAGAGAGGGCCGGATGGAATGTTTAGAAGGTGCATACCGGAGGATGAGGTGGAGAGTGTGATCCGCCATTGTCACTCCTTGCCATGTGGAGGCCATGCTAGCTCACACAAGACATGTGCGAAGGTGTTGCAATCGGGCTTCTTTTGGCCAAGTTTGTTCAAGGATATGCAAAGCTTTGTGGTAGCTTGTGATGCCTGCCAAAGGACGGGCAACATCTCAAGGAGAAATGAGATGCCCTTGAACACTATACAAGAAGTGGAGATATTTGATGTGTGGGGTGTGGACTTCATGGGACAATTCCCTTCTTCATGTGGCAACCTCTACATCCTATTGGCGGTTGATTATGTTTCGAGATGGGTGGAGGCAATCGCCTCTCCTACAAATGATGCCAAAGTGGTGGTGCGGTTCATCAACCGAGTGATCTTTCCTAGGTTTGGAACACCAAGGGTGATCATAAGTGATGGAGGGAAGCACTTAACTAATAGGAACTTTGGGGCACTTTTGGCCAAGTATGGGGTGACTCATAAGGTGGCAACACCTTACCATCCCCAAACTAGCGGCCAAGTGGAGATCTCTAACCGGGAGATAAAGGGAATTTTTGAGAAGACGGTCTCTAGGACGAGAAAGGATTGGGCTATGAAACTCGATGATGCCTTGTGGGCATATAGAACCGCTTTCAAGACACCAATTGGCACCACTCCTTACAAGTTAGTCTATGGCAAGTCTTGCCACCTTCCGGTAGAAATGGAGCATAGAGCTTATTGGGCCATTAAGTGGCTAAATTTTGACCTCAAGGAGGCCGGAGAGAAGAGGTTGCTTGATATGAACGCCCTTGAGGAGATCCGGTTGGATGCTTATGAGAATGCCCGGATCTACAAGGAAAGGACCAAACGGTGGCATGACAAGCGCCTCATTCCGAAGGAGTTGAGAGAAGGCGACCTTGTCCTTCTTTTCAACTCAAGGCTGCGGCTCTTTCCCGGAAAGCTAAAATCAAGATGGACCGGGCCATATGTGGTGAAGAAGATCTTCCCCCATGGAGCTATTGAGATAGGAGGGGAGCATTGTGGAGATTTCAAGGTGAACGGGCACCGGTTGAAGAAGTATATCCCTGGAGCTCCGGTGGACATGATTGCCCCACTTCACCTTGAGTAGACGCCCCTGAGTTTGGTCAAGGTAATGACCTTAAAGAAGCGCTTGATGGGAGGCAACCCATTGGTAGACATCTTTCCCTTTTCGTTTTTGTTTTTGCTTTTGATTTTTCTATTTTTGTGTGTTTTTATGCTTTGTGTGTGTGCTAGAGTCTTGGTAGCATTGGAAGCCTTGTATGGCATATGAATGATGATGATGAGTCCCTCATCAATTATGGGTAGAGCGGACGCGGAACTTGGACGGCTAGCGGTGCCTAGCGCGGGTCCGGACGCTTTGATGAACACATAGAGCTCTCTACCATTGTTGATAGGATCATCCACCATCAATCCACTTGAGTAATCCCAAATACCAAAGTAAACCATTTTTTACATTGTGAGAACCTTCTTTCACTCTTCTTTACTTCATTTACACATTGGGGACAATGTGTTTCTAAGTATGGGGTGGGGTTTGCATGATCCTTTGCATGATGAGCATCTAGGATAGCTTCAAATTATCACATGTCTTGCATTGAATATGTGGACTTGAAGTACTTCTCTTGAATCCCATGAATGATTTGTGATCATGATGCTTGCCTAGAATGGATTGAGTATTGAAAGTCGAAATTACATGCTAGTTCTTGCACATCATCTAGGAATGAATGAGGCAATTCATCTTTCTCTACTTCTCATCTTGATCATGATGTTTGAGCACCTCAATTGATATAAATTTGACCTCTTTTGGCCCATTCGGGAATATAAGCATGTTAGTGTGTTAATGTGTGTGAAAAGCAAGTGTGGGGTGAAGATGTTGATGAAAGAATGTCAGGAATAAAATGCTGAAATTATTGTGAAAGTGTAGACAAAAATATAGGTTTGGGGGCATTGGTTTAAATGATGAGTAACTCGGCACCATTCACATAATCGGGTGTTTGTGCCTTGCCAAAGTCAAATAATCCAATAGTCCTAACGAGTTTTGGTATGTGTGCCCGGTGTGGATGCACCTCGAAAAAATAGAAAAAACCCGAGGACGGCTAATCACCAAGGTTACGGCTTTTGTACACGAATGCCATTGTCTCAAAAATAAGTGAAAGAAAAGAAAGAAAAGATGGAGAAAATATACACTTGAGGGAAGTTGATCGAGGACAAAATTGTGGAGTTAGTTCCATTCCCGGATTAGCATCACATAGCCTAGAAAAATCCCCACCTAATCACAACGTTTCTTGGCCTTTTATTTCACAAGACCTTATGACGAATTTGCATGTTTGTAAGACTTAGTAATCTAGATTGGATATTCTCTTGATCATCTTGACTTCTTCATTTTTACATACCATGCATGCTTTCGAGTTAAGTACAATTGTCTTTCCGTGCCTTCATTTATTTGATACATAATTGCTTGTCAATTGCCACAAAACATGACTATGAAGGTGATCCAATATTAGAAGCACAACTCCAAAAAGATTTTGCCATTTTTCTGCATACATAAATCATGTCATCTCTTAGTCTATAGTTGGGAATTTTGCTCGGGGACGAGCAAACCTTAAGTATGGGGTATTTTTGACAACACGATTTATGACTTAGGATTAGGCACTCATTTAGATATATTTTCCACTCATTCATGCATGGTCTAGCATTAGTTCACGACGATTTGCACTTAAATCATGTATTTTGTCGAGATAGACGTCTACGCGGACTTTTGCTTGCTTTATAGGTATTTTGCGAGATTTTGGAGCTTAACCGATGCATTCGAGAGTAACTCCTCGAGATGACACACTTTCGGACTCATTGGAATGCAAGCTAAGGGCTAAGGAGGACTCATGGAACCTTGCCAACACAAGCCATGCACCAAATCGAAGCTCAATGATCCAAGGCAAAGCTGAAGCACCAAACCACGGTTCACTGAAGGTCCACGGCCGTGGAACCAACCGTGGTTTTTGCCAGACGGTTGTGACAGCTGTGCCACGATCTCATGGCTCACTCTAGCAAGGTTGTAGTATAAAAGTGGTCCTGCAAGGCTGAAAGAAACATCTTGGAGCAGACATCCATTATCCCCTATCATCCAATCAAAAACAGTCTCAAGAAGAAGATTCTCTAAGGGGAGAAGCTACCATTGAAGGAGGAGGAGAGCTCCATTGGAGAGGAAGGAGAAGAACACACCATTGCTAGCACTTGATAGGTTTTGTAGTGAAGAATTTCGGAATCGTTTTCTAGGGTTGTAAGAATCGAGTAAACCTTCTTTTGGAAGGATTGTGAGTCTTTCTAATCTTAATTTCAGCTTGGTTTTGTTTACTTCACTTGTTCATCTCTTTCTTTTCATTATCTTGCAAATGGAAGCCATGATTTTATGCTTGATGATTTCGATTGTTATGATGCATGTTGTAGGCTAAATAGATGCGATTCTAGGGTAAGGAAAGGATGGTTATGGCTAAGACTATGATAGGATGAACTTAGATTTACCCTTGGATGACTTGTTTACTTGACCGAAGCCTCTGTTGGAGTCCACGGTTAGTTCTTGCCATTCCACGGCCGTGGAAGGTGTAGAACAACCCGTGGTTTCCCTGGATCGATGGATCTAAGTTTTAGGTTTGTTAGAATGTTGAAATCCTAGTGTTTGTTGAATTAAATCTACCCTAGGGTGACCTAGTGTTAGCAACTAAGTGTTAGAAGAGACTTACCCGGTGATTCTTACTCTTAGATTTCAAAGATGACAAACCCTAGGTAGTGGTGAGCCTCATAAGCCGCCATTGGACTAAGTGTGCTAGGATAGTTGTTTAGGACTAACCTTTTCGAGACTTACCCGGTAAGATTAGGTAAGATCCCTAGGTGACAATCCGGTTTGTGTAGAATTCCATCTCTTAGGATCTTTGAGACCTACCCGGTGATGAGATCCTAGGAACGGACTAGTGGACATGAGACCTACCCGGTGTTTGATCCCAATCTAGAAACACTCACTCCCAACATATCATAATTAGTCCAAGGAATGAGTAGATAGCTTGAGTCTTATGCCATAATCGGAATTTCCAACCCCTAGAATCCGTTTTTCTCTCTTGATTCATATCTCGTGTTTAGCTTGTTGTTTGTGTTGATTCGTTAGCTTAGTTGATTGTTTACCTTGCATGATTTGTGATCCTTGATTGATCACCTAAAAACCAACCAAAAACATTGAGATTTTCATTTCTTTATTTCATTCGCTTTTCTTAACCTAGATCTTCACTAAACTTAATCATAAATCGAATCAATCTCACCTTAGTCTTTGTGTTCGACCTCGGAATACTATCCCTACTACAAACGTCCCGTACACTGTGGGTTCACTAGGAGTTAGGAGAAATATAACGAGTATAAAATTAAAACCTATTGCGTATCACACACATCCTGAGCTTAGCACTATCCTTATTACACCTTTCCTGGTTAAACGCAAGCCTAGGATGAGACTTACCCGGTGATTCCTTTGTTTGTATACCTAAGATAATGAGTGTAGATAATAAAGGTTTATCCTTTATTTGGGTTTGAGTGTGCCTTCATCCCATCCTTGTGAGTTAGCCTCAGACTTACCCGGTAAAGGTTGATTCTATTCCCTTGGGTGGTATGTTGGTTTGAGATTATAGTTCCCTTCCTTAGTACTTTGAGACATACCCGGTGATAGGAGCTTTGGTTTGGGATAGGTAGTAGTGAGACTTACCCGGTGATCTATTCCCACTTGAGAAACACCTTCCTTTGCAAACCACAATTTTGTCCGCGTTATCCTTTGAGATGTTGAGTCAGAACCACAACTAGATGCTTTAATCCCTAGAATCCGCATTCCCTATATTTGACTTTATATCATCTTTGATTGCTTTAATTTGTAGTCATTTGCATATTTCACAACCTGAATCCGTTCTTTGTTTCACCATTGTCCATGTGTTCGACCCCTAGAATTTTTGCTTTTATTACAACTGATCCGTACACTGCGGGTTCGCATATTGTTCAAACATACTTCTTGGGTTATAAATTTTAAAGCTTGCACACACCTTTTGGAGCGAACAAGTTTTTGGTGCCGTTGCCGGGGACTTGGTCTAGACCAAGCCGCTTTCGGTAGTCTTTCGAGGCTATTGCCCTTGTTGCTTTTGACTACTCTACTTGAGTGTTTTCTAAGGATCTTCTCCTTAGGTTTATGTGAAGAACTCGTGCTGGAAAGGAAATTGTTCCCTACGATCCCGAACCAGAAAAGACCTACAAGAGAAGATTGAAAGAAGCTAAGATGGCCAATCAAGACGATCGTGATCTTTAGGCCGAATTGAAGGAGACATTGGAACAACTACGCCTCATTAAGGAAGAGTTGCAGCGAGAGAGAGAAGAGACTCGCGCAAGACCAGAAGGAATTGAAGCAAATATGGCCGCTCTAAGGGCCCAGTTTCTGCCTCGACCGATCCCGGATCCTCGACCGATGCAAGACCTAGTTCATGTTGCCCCGAGGTACACTTGCCACCTCGGATACCTATCCGAGATGATGTTTTTGCTGGAGTTCCACAAAAACATCATCTTGCGCGAGTCTCTGTCGAGCGACGACCAGAAGAACATCATCTCGGATAAACCTAAGGAGAAGATTTTTGCTGGATTGAAAACTTCAGATCTAGTACCTCGGTCGAGCCACGACCAGAAGAACACTTCAATCGAGGTGCCAACCGAGGTGGAGCTCCAGAAAGCGAAATATAAATCTGAAGTTTATGTTCCACCTCCTGCTTATAAACCACCAATTCCGTTCCCTCAGTCAAGGGCGAGGGCACATCTAGACAAGTATTTTTGTAAGTTTCTAGACCTAATGAATAAACTACACATTAACATCCCTTTCCTTGATGTCATTCTAGGGATGTCCGCCTATGGGAAGTTTCTGAAAGAGATTCTATCAAGGAAGAGGAAGCTGGAAGATTTTGGGGAAGTAAGGATGACATCTAAGTCTTCGGAGCTCATTCAAATCATGAAGGAGAAGATGCCACCAAAATTAAGAGATCCCGGTTCATTTTGCATTCCTATTCGAGTTTGGGATGTAACTTATGATTCATTGTGTGATGTAGGAGCCAACGTGAGTATCATCCCGTTGGAGATATGTGAGAAAGTCGGACTTGGAGAGCCCAAGCCGGTGAAGATGAAACTATACATGGCTGATTGCTCCATTACCCATCCCGTGAGCATTTTGGAAGACGTTCCCGTCAAGTTAGGTAACTTCTACTTACCTATAAACTTTGTTGTACTTGACATTCCCGCATACTATCCCGTTCCTATCATTATCGGGAGACCATTTCTAGTAACTTTGGGTTGCAATGTGGATTGTAAGAACGCCAAGTTGAAATTCAACATTGGCGGTGATCATGTGGAGTTTCCATTGCTATCTACAATGAAAGGAGATCCGCGGGAAGACGACATCTTCAACATCTATGATGAAGAAGAATCTAGAAAATTGGTGAGCTCTATCCTTATTAATGATCCTCTTTAAAGAGTTCTTAGTTTTAGTTTAATGAGGGAAGGTATATATGTCTCTTGTGATGCAGATTTACGAAGGTTAAAAGCATTGGAAGCAGATCCAGGAGCTAAGATTGAGAAACTAATTCAGGAGAGGAAAATCAATTTAGGTTTCGGTCCCAGTTCCAGTACCTCGATTGAGGCACTTCCTGGACCAAGCGAGGTGTTCTTATTTGAAGAACATCTCGGTCAAATACCTCGGAAACAAACCGAGACAACAACCGAGATGTTGTCAATTGAGAACAACAAACCTCCTAATTCTTTTTCTGAGAGTCATTTACAGTTGGTGGAGCACTGGCTCTGCCAAGTTTCTGATGGTAAAGAGCCTTGGTATGCTGATTTTATCAATTACCTTGTTTGCCAAGAAATACCGCCCGGATTGACGTACGCTCAAAGGAAGAAGTTCTTCAAGAATGTACGTCACTACTATTGGAATGAACCTTTACTGTTTAACAGAGATCCGGATGGGATGCTTCGACGATGCATTCCGGAAGATGAAGTTGTTAGTGTTATACGGCATTGCCACTCGCTTCCTTGTGGAGGACATGCTAGCGCTCACAAAACGTGCGCTAAGGTATTACGTTCTGGTTTCTTTTGGCCTACATTATTTAAGGATGTGCAAACTTTGTTGTTTCTTGTGATGCATGCCAAAGAATAGGGAACTTATCTAGAAGGAACGAGATGTCACTCAACAATATTCAAAAAGTTGAGATTTTTTATGTATGGGGACTCGATTTCATGGGACCTTTCCCATCATCTGCAAGGAACCTCTACATTCTCCTAGATACTGATTACGTCTCTAGATGGGTGGAAGCTATCGCCTCCCCCACCAATGATGCCATGGTGGTCGTGAAGTTCTTCAATCGGACTATCTTTCCACATTTTGGGATACCACGCATCATCATTAGCGATGGAGGGACACATTTCATCAACCGAAAGTTCGAAGCACTTCTATCAAAGTATGGGGTAACCCATAAGGTAGCAACCCCTTATCACCCTCAAACTAGTGGGCAGGTCGAGATCTCGAATAGAGAAATCAAAGCCATTCTTGAAAAGACCGTCTCTAGGATGAGGACGGATTGGTCCATGAAGTTGAACGATGCTCTTTGGGCTTATAGGACCGTGTTGAAGACTCCCAATGGTACCCCCCTACAATTTGGTATATGGGAAGTCTTGTCATCTACCTGTTGACTTAGAGCATAAGGCACATTGGGAAATCAAGTGGTTGAATTTCGACATCAAGGAAGCCGGAGAGAACAGACTATTAGACATCAATGAGTTGGAGGAGTTGTGCTTAAACGCTTATGAGAATGCCAAGATCTACAAGGAAAGAACGAAGAGATGGCATGACAAGCATATCATTCCAAAGGAGTTCAAAGAAAGAGGTCTATTTCTACTGTTAAACTCCCTCCTCCGCCTCTATCTAGGTAAGATGAAATCTAGATGGACAGGACCTTACGCTGTGAAAAATGATTTTCCCTATGGTGCAGTTGAGATTTGGGGTGAAACAAGAGGAAGCTTTAAGGTCAACAGTCATAGGCTGAAGAAGTACCGACCGGAAGTCCCGGCTGAGGAGATTGCACCACTATACCTAGTTTAAGGATGATGCACGCTCCAGCTAGCGACCTTAAACAAAGCGCTTTTTGGGAGGCAACCCAAAGTATTGCTTTCTTTTTCCTTTTCTAGCTTAGTTTTAGATAGTTTCTTTGTTTTGCTTTTGGCGTCCTCTAGACAGAAACCAGGTAATATCTAAGGAAGGATTACAACTTAGAAGCTACACTAGAAGGAAAGAAGTTCGACAAATTGAGAAGACGAAGCTTGACAAGACACATCTCGGTTGTGTCACAACACTTCGATAGAGATGTTCTTGGGGCAACCGAGGCGACTAGGTCTGACATCCAGTCAGACACCTCGGTCCGGTCGGGACCACCTCGACCGAGGTGAAATCAAGTTCAACGAGGGGTATAAAAGACGAAACGGTTTTCTCTCTCCTCACTTTCCCCTCCCAAGCCTATCCTCGACCACAGCGGTGCCCTAGCCTCCAATCTTCAAATCTTGCTTGTTTTCCATGATTTTCTGTTTGAATACACCGGAGGAAGCAAGAGTATCGGTTTTCCAACATCAGAAAGCAAGGAAAACGCTCCAATTCTGCAAAATTTGGGTATTTCGTTCAAAAACCCTAACTCTTCTTATTCTACTTATTTAGGACAGATCTGACTTTGGTTGCCACTGTTTGTTGTTTAAAAGGATATAATTACCCTTTAGGAAGCCTTTGGTAGTGATTTGGGGGAAAATAATTTACAAATTTGAGAGTTGCGAACAAACTTCCCTTCACCTTGGTCCGGTCGGCTGTGTCTCGGCCGAGGTGTTCTTCAGGAAACCGAGGTGACTTGTAAAAAAAATCATGAGTAGCAGATCTGATCGCCAGCTGGTCTTGAGACACAAACCCAATAGTTCCTCTCCTTCTTCATCACAATATTCGATCCCGGTGATCCACGAGAGACACCAGGCTGATTATGACCGTATTTCTGTGCATCTTGTCATTGCCCCGTGCTTTCTTGATGTTGCTGCCTACGAGTGCCTCCACGTGCCGGATCACTTGAGGAATATGATATCCATGGTAGGACTGGAGAAGTTCATGGAGGTTCGAGCACCGGATTACTTAGAGCCGACTATGGATTTTGTGAGTTCCGTCACTTACGTGCCAGAGCGCAGTAGTATCAAGTACCGGTTGCTGAACCGGAACTATATCGTGTCCATGGATCAGTTTAGGGAGATTTTCGGCTTCCCTACCCCCAAAGTTTCTAACTTTCCCTCCCGAGCCGTAGCTTGAGATTTCTGGGGTGAGATAGCCCACGTAGTTGAGCACAGTGATAGATGGAGACCCGGAGATTCCCGGGAGTGCATCATATTCCACTTGGCCTTCCGCCTAGCTCATAGGATATTCAACGAGACTCTTGTGGCGCGTACTGAGACGCCCCAAAAGGTCCGACAGGGGGAGCTTTTGAGCTTGTTTTGCATGGTCACAGGAGGAGTTCCTGATTTTGCTGGGATGTTAGCTGAGTACTTTCAAAGGATCAAGGGCAAGTCGAAGGGAGATATCTGTTTTGGAGGCTTGGTGACCCACATTGCTACTTCTATTGGTCTAGATCTATCTGCGTGTACATTTGTCGCGGATGTGAAGCCGCTGGGATTACAGGAGATGATCACGAGGCGTATTCTCGTTCCTCGTGGTCTTAGCACACGTTATGTCGCCATGCCATGGGAGACGACAGCTCCATAGGGCATTTTATGGTCATCTCAGTTCTCCGTCTTCGACCGCCAGTTTGGTCCACTGCCAGGTTTCCTGACATTTAGGATGCCAAAGATGCTACTACTCATGACGAGGGAGGAGGTACCATGGAGACCGGTATTGATACCGGCGGTCCTAGTGTTCCTATTTTCGATTTAGATAATGAGGCGATAGAGGAGGAGACAACAGCCCTACCACCACCACCACCTCAACGCAGATCTCGCTGCAGTTTCAAAGACCCCGAGGCACACCAGAGGATTGATGATCTCACTGATCAGATGATCGACGCTTAGGCTGCCCTGAAATTTGACATCCATGAGCATTTCGAGGACTAGCGACGTGGTATTGAGGGTTGGACGAATCAAATGTTGGAGAGCCAACACTACACTAGACGCATGATGAAGATTCAGCACCAGCAGATAATGGGTTATCCTTTTGATTCATCCCAGCACCCCACATTCCACATCCACCACCACCACCGGTTGACGAGGATTAGAGCTGCATGGATTTTCTTTCTTATTTATTATGCAGTTCAGCTAGGTCCGGTAAGTTTTCTTTTTCTTAGACTCTTATTTGACCCATTGGGACAATGTTTCCCAAGTATGGGTTATTTGGATGTATTACTTGACTTATTTGCTTGTATGGTTTGTATGATTCTTAGATTATTATTGTCTTATTTGGCTCTATGTGTTTATCTATCAATACATGCATACATAAAGGTTTTTGTATGAGAAAAACGTTGAAAACTGGTTTGAAAATTTTTTTTTTATGACCTCGACCGGCATGTTCATGGCCGATCGAGGTTGTCCACCTCGTATGACGCCAGTACACCTCGACCGAGGTAGGTTCTTAACTGAGAGTTTTTCGAAACGTTTTGTGCTTCTTCTTTGGATATGACCTCAATGATGATTCTGTTTGCAGATTGGTTTTGAAATCTTTATATGCTCGAAAGATTTTATGATATGTTTAAGTTGCAAAATGCTTTGTTTGAAGTTTTATCATGTTTATTACTTTTTTTTTATCAAAATTATGTTGGATTTGAAGGTTGACACCACATGTTGAGTTCTATCACATTCTTTCTGGGATGACTAAGGCAATTCATTCTCTTCTCTTTTTCTTCTTGATCACGCTTTAGCTCCTCATATACATATTTGCCTCCCTTTACCTATCCGAGAATTTGGAAGCAAGCAAGCAAAGAAAAGCATGTGAAAGTGAAGTTGAGATGTTGGCTGAAAGTGTTAGAAAGAAACAATTAGGTTTAAGGAAGTCAATCATGATGATGAGTAACTCGGCACCAATTAGGTTTGAGTGTGCCTTCATGGCAAATAAAATCAAGACATGATCAAAACATTTTATGAATATAAGAAATCCGTTCATCTTTGCATAAAATTATAAAATGCATAATAAATCATATATATCGAAATCAATCATGTATAATCCAGTTTAAACGACAAAGTCAATCAACAAGCTCGAGGTCTCAAGGGCTTCCAAAACATGTTAAGAAACGTGTCAGGGTGAGATGTATATAGGGTATGTGGTGCTAGAATCCAGGAAAAGGATCTTACTTCACTTTCTTTTAAACTCAACATCTTCCACCAATAAGCTTCGCTTATTTTACTTTACTTTTTGGGATGCATGGACAGAGGTGCACAATAACCGAAGCCTAGGAGATTAGCAATCATCAATTTCTCAAGATGCCTTGTTAGCATGAAATATTGTGATATTTTAGGCACGTTTTCTAAGTGTATTTCGTCCATAATGGTAGTCATTGATGAAGCATTGAAGCATTTGTGAGTTAGTTTATCTATTTTGTCGATATAGAGGTCTACATAAGCTTTGTGTTGATTGTAGGCAATTAAGAGCTAATTCCGAACGGATTGAGAAAGAATGGAGCTAGATTGAGCATGTCCAAGGATTGACGACATCACTAGGAGCTAAGGATGATGCTAGGATGAAGAATGACACAAAAACAAAGGGAATTACGATGTATGGATGTTCCACGCTCTAAATTACGACCGTACCAAGGTCCACGCTCTAATCCACGGCCGTGGAACATTGGCAAGACGAGCGTGATGCATTCCAACAACTTACACGGCCGTTGAGGGTTGTGACAAACCGTGACCAAACTCCACGCTCTAAATTACGGGCGTGGAACCCTTCCACGACCGTGATCTTGGCGATCTTTTACGCAATATTTTAAGCCACGATCTTCTACGCAATGGGCCGGGCTCATATTTTATCTTACCCTATAGAAGGACGGAAGAAGAGAGATTCCGTCACCTTCGCTTAGACTTTGCCTACGCTTACTGCACGTGCCTAGGGTTTCAAGTTGGACGTGTGGAGGTTGCTATTTCGCAAACGGAGGATTGCGAAGAGTTGAAGATTTGGAAGATTGTTCGTAAGGAGATTTCATACTTTATTTCTAGGTTTGATTAGAAGACGGATTGACATCCCGTTCTTCGTTCTTATCTAAGATTGTGATTGTTTGTGTTATTCTGAATCTACTTGCATCATTGTTCTTGATTTGTGGATTTGAGATTGGTTTGAAGGTTATTAAAGGTTTTCGGAAGTTTCCATCTTTCATTCTTTTAAACCTTGAATTTGATATCAATATGACTGTTATTGGCTAAAACCCTTTAGCAATTCTAAGGTGAAGGGTTGATAGTTGTGGCTTAGATGATGATAGATCGATCGTAAACAAATTGGACCCTGAGAGTTAGAGAGAATCGCCGACGAACCTAATCCACGGTCTGTTCTTGAGCTTCCACGGCCGTGGAACTCAAGAACCACCCGTAATTTTGTGTCAGTTTACGAACCTTGCTTTTACTTTAATCCAAAGTTAAAGATTTGCTTTAACTTAGTCTTGTCTTGCCTTTTCTAGGTGGTAGTGAAGACTCAACAACCTCTACCTCGATTTCGAGTGTCACAACCTTAATCGGTTAAGTTAGTCTTGATCCTTGGGTTACAAGTTTGGGTATTTGACGTTAATATTTACCTTTAGAATCTTTCTATATTAAAGCCTCAACAACCTTTATAGAGAGTGTCTTTAGGTGAATCATATAAGGTCTTGGAACTTCACCGTACATTGCCTTACTTTCGTATACCTTTGCATACCTAAACTTTGTCGTTAGTTCTTTAGTATATCTTGAATCGATTGCCACAATTAGACACCTGGATCTTTAGGGTTGCTGTTTTCCCAATAATTTGAAAAGCTTCATACATTTACTTGCTTGATAATCTATAATTGGATTTAACCCCCCAAATCCCTGTGTTCGATACTATGGAATTCTTGCTTATCTATATCGATCCGTACACTGCGGGTTCGTTTGCTTGATTTCTAGTTTTATAATTAAAGCTTATTTGCACGCACGCTAAGTGGCGAACATGCCTCAAACCCTTGATGCACATACCTTGACCCGTTAGGAATATCGCTCAATCCGACTTTGTCAAGATCATGAGTGTAGGTAATAAAGGTTTATCCTTTATTGGGGTTTGAGTGTGCCTTCATCCCATCTTTGTGAGTTAGCCTGAAACTTACCCAATAAAGGTTGATTCTATTCCCTTGGGTGGTGTGTTGGTTTGAGATTATAGTTCCTTTCCTTAGTACCTTGAGACTTGCCCGGTAATACGAGCTTTGGTTTCGGATAGTGAGTAGTGAGACTTACCCGGTGATCTATTCCCACCATAGAAACACCTTCCTTTTCAAACCCCAGTTTTATCCGCGTTATCCTTTGAGATCTTGAGTTGGAACAACAACTAGATGTTTTAATCCCTAGAATCCGCATTCCTTTTATCTTACTTTATATCATCTTTGATTGCTTTAATTTGTAGTCATTTGCATATCCGTTCTTTGTTTCTCCATTTTCCCTGTGTTCGACCCCTCAAATTCTTGCTTTTATTACAATTGATCCGTACACTGCAGGTTCGCATATTTTTCAGGCACACTTCTTGGGTTATAAATTTTAACGTCAAGAAACATACCAAAGTGTTAATTTGTAGCTTATTCATAATGTCAAGAAACATACGAAAGTATTTGTCTAGATGTGCCCGTTCTCTAGATTGACTTTACGGGAGTGGAGGCTTGTAGGCAGATGGTGGAACATAAACATCAGACTTCTATTTCGCTTTCTGGGGATCCATGTCAGTTGGCACCTCGACCAAGGTGTTCTTCATCTGGTCGTGGTCCGACCAAGGTATTGGATTAGTTGTCTTCGGTCCACTTCGTGTGGAGATTACCATGACCTGTCCCTTTGGGTTGTACTTTGTCCTTCCTTGGAGTTTACCCGGATTTCTTGGTGCTCCATAGCATTGAGCTTGGTCATGATTGATTCAACCACAACATCCGTCTTCTCCTTAGGCTGTTGGGATGATCTTAATGACGGCTCTTTAATCTTCAATGGAATATAAGTAGAAGATGGGGGAGTTAGAGCATTTTTAGCATGATAATAAGGGTTACCAGGATTTTGTTGATTTGATCTGCAATTGTGGTTGAAATTTTTGTTGTTATTGTTGTTGTTGTTGTAATTATTGTTCCTCGTCCCTTGATAGTTTTCTCTGCCCATGTATCCAACATCTTGCTCTTTGGATGTTACCTTAGTTTGAGCTAATAAAAGCTCCTTTAAAGCTTTGACTTCATTGTTGTGCGTAGTGAGTTGAGAAACGCTTTAATTAGTAAGATTCAGATCCGGAAATCCAACTTGTTTTGCTTTATCTTCAAACCTTCGATGGGAGTACTTCTCCATGTGGAAAGCTTGCTTCTCAATAAACTCCCAAGCTTCATCATCCGGTGTATCAATAAAAGTGCCACCAGAAAGTGATTGGAGTTTGAATTGAGTTTCCTCATCCAACCCCTTGAAGTAGATCTCTACCAACTCAATCTTCGTAATCTCATGGTGTGGTCAATCCAACAAAAGGTCCTTGAACCTTTCCCATGACTTGAACAAACTTTCTCTATCCTTCATGACAAAAGCATTAATCTTACCCCTTAACTCCACATTTTTTGATACGGGAAGAATTTAGTGAGAAATTGCGTAGTCATCTCTTCCCATGTGTTAACTCTTCCAGCTGGAAGAGATTGATATCATGCTAGCGCCTTGTCTTTCAAGGAGAAGTAGAAAGGCCTTAGCTTGTAGTTGTTGTTCTCTACTCTTGATGGTCTCAAAGTTTCCATAAGAATGTCATAGTTTTTGCAAGTGTTGATGTGGAGATTCTCTTTCCATGCCTCCAAATTGACATTTTCGAATCATTGTGAGGACTTGAGGTCGAAGCTCATAGTCATGCTCAGTTGGATCTCCTACATTAACTCTAGGACGCTGCACATGTTGATTCGGGTCTATCCTTTGACATAGGGTTTGCGTTTCTTTAGCGAACAAGTTACCTCGGTCAACCCTAGCGCGCAACCGAGGTGGTGGTGGATGTATCTCGGCCGGTGCAGGTAGGTCAGGATTCTACCTCGGTCCGACAACTGGTTATGGTCGAGGTAGAATATGTGCATGCAGTTCGGCCATGTTGGCTCGGATCTCTTCCGTTCTTGCACCAGCTTCCTCTCTTCCGCGTTGTAAAAGCTTCTTTACTCAGCCAAAGTTGTTCTAACGCGTCCTTCAATTCAGCTTCAAGATCTCGATTATCTTGTTCAGACATCTTAGCTTCTTTCAATCTTCTCTTGTATGTCTTTTTTGGTTCAAGATCGTAAGGAACAATTTTTTTCCCAACACGAGTCCATTGAATAAACCTAAAGAAAGATCCTATGAAATCACTCAAGTAAAGTAATCATTAGCAACAATGGCAACAACCCTAAAAGACAACCAAATACCAGACTTGGTCTTAATGAAGTCCCCGACAAAGGTGCCAAACACTTGTTCGCTCTCAGACGTGTGTGTAATCGTGAACGATATAACTTTAAATTTATAACCTAAAATAAAAGCCTGAAATAATATGCGAACCCGTAGTGTACGAATCAATTGTAGTAATGGCAAATACTCCAAGGTCGAGCACATGGACTATGGTGAAACAAAGCACGGTAATATCAGGTTGTCAATCAAAAGCAAAGCAACAAAACAAGATGATGTAATAATCAAGTAAGGGAATGCAAATTCTAGAGGTCAAAGCATCCAGTTGTGGTTCCGACTAAAGATTTCTAAGGATAGCGTGGACAAAGCTGTGGTTTGCAAAGGAATGTATTTCTAAGGTGGGAATAGATCACCGGGTAAGTCTCACTACTCACTATCCCAAATCTATGATCCTCTCACCGGGTAGGTCTCAAGGAACTATGGAAAGGAACTATAATCTCAAACCAACACACCACCTAAGGGGAAAGAACTAAACTTTACCGGGTAAGTCTCAGGCTAACTCACAAAGGTAGGATGAAGGCACACTCAAACCCTAATAAAGGATAAACGTTTATTACCTAACACTCATCATCATAGGTATACAGGCAAAAGAATCACCGGGTAAGTCTCATCCTAGACTAGCGTATGGACCAGGAAAGGTGCAATAAGAATAGGATTTGGAAAACTAATACCTAAACTGAGGTTTGGATCAGATCAGGTTCACTCCTCGTTTAGTTCATATCGATCTCAGTCGAGATGTTATATGAACCAACCGAGGTGAGGTTCAACTAAGGTTCGGCTCGAGCTTTCAGGGTCCACTAAGGTAAAGGCTCATTCTTTCATCGTCTTTCCCACAACTATCAGCCAATCACCCTAGAATCACAAGAGAATTTAGCCAATAATTATCATGATAATAACAATCAAAGATATCTGAAAAGAAGCAATAATCAAAGAAGAAAACCTTAACGCAAATGTCTCAATAATCAATGAATCAAACAGACAATCAATCCAAACAATCAGTAAACTGTGTTCCTCAATAACAAACCAAAAGACAACAATCAAGGATCCTAAGAAAACCTTGCAACTTCCTTCAAAAAGCCTTTAACTTTCACTTCAAAGCTATATTCCTTCAACTTCCTTCCTTCCTTAGAATATCTTCAATCTCTCAAAATAATCAGTTAACCAGTCGTCCTTCCATCCAGAAAATATCTTCCAATATATAGGAGAATCACTTGCCAAAAATAAAATACTTCATGGGCCATGGGCCGTGCGTCTCGATCCAGGCCTAACGATTCATCTCGGTCGAGGTGATCTTGGGGTCAACCGAGATGATCTTCAGCTACGTACAAATCTCTCAAAACTGGTCCAATATCAAATTTCCATCAAACTTCCAAGGTTCCTATGCTTTCCTTGTAGCTCCTCAATGTTCCATAATGTAGCTCCAATGACTCATTAAATCCCTTGGCTTCATATCACTCCAAAACGTGTCATTTTCCCTATAATTACAACAAAACTAGGTGTAGACCTCGATTCTTGCAAAGGTAAATAAAACAAGAGACTTATCAAGAATATACAACCATGCATGTAGGTTTCTGAAGATAAAACGTCCAAACCAATCCCAAAATATAGACTATAATACATGCTATGAGCCGTCTTACTTGAGTCCTTTCCTTTCTCAACCCAAATCGGGTGGCATCTCGACTGCAAATCACTCACACAAAACATCATAATCACATATAACTGGTCTAACGAGTCATCTACTACGGGGCGAAGGTACTTATCCTCATTGGTTGCCTTACACATTTCTCGATAGCCAAAGTACAACTTCCCAACTAGTACCTTCCCTCAAAACCCGTACCACAATGCCCCGAGGGGAAGACTGGAAGAAATTCACCATTCCAATCCAATGAAACTTCTAACCCATGAATTCTCAAGTACCACCACCTTAAGCTTAAAGCTTACAACCTTATTACAACCTTGGTCCCCCGTTTCACACCATAGCCTCCATTGTAACACCCCAAATCCACGGGACTCGGGGCGTCACATGGGCTAGGATCTCACAATGGATCTTGACCCAAGCCTGACAACAAGTTCACTGGATCTTACAACAAGGTACAAATAGATTAAAACCAAATACATAAACTGTACAATATGTATATCAAAAGGTTTACAACATCATAGCCGAGTACAAAACAGGATCAACATATCTAAAGAGTGAAAAATATCCCATATCCCACGAACAACCTAGTGTACGGAAGCCCTCGGCTGATCACCCATCTTGCTCACTCTGCAGTCCTCCTATCCTGCAGATCAACTACAACACGGTATAAACTATTACCTACCAAAAATGAAAAAGAATGAAGTAATAGCACAAACACACAACAACACGTCACAACATGCAATGCCACACACACAACCGTTTATTATTTTTAATTAAATGAGTCCATACTAATTCAACTTCTTTTGTGGCACGAGGAGCCTACAGAACCCCGTATCTTCCCCCTTTAACTCAGGTGTTGCATGGTGATCTACTGGCTTCCGAGCACCTCCTTTGTAATACCCCAATTCCAAGAACTCGGGGAGCTACTGGTTAGGACCTCACAATGGGTCCCGACCTTAGTTTGACAACAATTTTACTAGGATCTTACAACAATGCACAAAAGTATTAAAAACATTTGAAAACTTTAAACAATATAAACATGAAAAAAATATGTATCAGCCTTACAAATCAAAGGTACTAGAACGACGCATATGAAATATATAAGACAATCTCGTCCCCAACTAAATGAGTACGTGGACCTGGCTGACCATTCCTTCCGGATCTCTCTACAACTGTCTTAACCTGCAAGGCATCTACAAGCGGTATAAAACCGTTAGCTAACATTTCGTGCATAAGTATAAAGCTAAAAGCACAATCACACATCATACACAATCAACATGCAATACTCAATCCTTTTATTATCTTTAATTAGGAGATAGGTCATTACTAATGATACTTATTTTGTGACACGAGGGATTCCCAAACCTCGCCCCTGTCCCCGTTTACCAACGCGGAATGGTACTAATGCATCTGACCGTCTACCGAACTGGGCTGGTCGGAGGGAACCTCCTAGACTCTCGCAAGAGCTAGGTAGATGATCTCACGACCCGTTATCATACACTTGGGTCAATTACGTAAATAATAAAGTCGGCCTAATCCGGTTTCGTTGTTTATCACAATATACAAACACCACTCATACACATTACACTCATACAAGAAGCCAACTAAGTAAGTCCGTGGACTTACCTGAATCAGATCTCGACTTTCTAATTCGCAAATCGATCTGTACAGTAGGAATTCAGTGGCCTGTCAAAGGAGGCAAGTGTGTCAGCACACTTTCTAGGTGATTAGAAGTCTAAGACTTCTAAGATAGTAGGTCTTAATAGAACGGAATTGATTACAGTATTAATTTATGGTAAAATGACTATTTTACCCTTGGTCTCGAAACTTCCAAAAATTCCTTAATTCATGCCTAAAGTCTTATTTGAGACTAAAGAGTCATATTCTAACTCCTAAAGATGAGTTTGGTTACAAACTTACAATTTACCCATTTCCTTATTTTCGGAAAGATCGTTAAGGTCCAACTTCGGCTTCAAATATAAAATTCGAATAATCTTATAAAAATTCCGAAATAATTCCCTAGATCATCTATGATATCTAATCTACTCCTAGGAGCAAGAATTTCTTAAAACTGTTCAACCATTACTTCTACAAAAATTTCCAAAGTTGGTTACAACACTTAACAAACAACACACTGTCTTAACTTTGAAAAAAATCATAACTCCTAAACTACTCGCTGGATTTATCCCAAATTTTGATATGTTCTACTATAAAATCTTATCTATAATATTTCCAAAATTCAGCCGCAAAAGAGATCGAAATCCTATTTAAAACTATCTCACAAAACCGAATTTCAGCACAACAAAAAAAAACTGCTTACGACTCAATCTTTGAAAAATCATAAATCCCAAACCCCTCGCTGGATTCCTCTCAAATTTTATCATGTTCTACAACAATATGTCAACCATATCATATCCAAAATTCAAGCCCAACGGAGATCAAGAGCTTATTCAAAACCATCTCACAAAACAACATCACTTGCTGTTTTCCCCAACACTCAGCACATATATAAAAATTGCATGAGGCGTCACATTTGGAACACAATAACTCTCAAACCGTAACTCCGATTCTTCCCAAATTTGAGTATGTTATACTATGTACTATTGTCTATGACATATCCGAAAACCAGCCAAAAATAAGTAGTATAGCTTACCCAAAATTGGACTCCAAAATGCCTGCTTATTACTTCATAAAAACTCGGAAAACAACATACATCTTTACTGCTCCTCTATGGCTGTTCTGGGTAGATTTAGGAGACATAAAAGGTACTCATTAGGCATGATTTACATCGACTGAAGTGTAATAAAGAGAAAGGTATCAACCTACTTCATGTAGGTTTAATGGTACAACCACTCCCCTATCTTCAAGTACATATACATTGCAACAGAAGAAACAAAAGGATGGCATACTTTGGTTGCAATAGGGAAGACAAACTTTGCCGGTGATTGCAGTCCTTGACGCCGGAAACCGGAGGGCGCAGAAGGGAGTCCGACTCTCAATCTCGACCTAGACAGGAGGAGCTTCCTTAATTTCGGCAGTCACTACAAGCGGCTAAGTTCTGAGTGAGAGAAGGGGTGATGCTGTGGCTCCATTGTGAATATAAAGAGACAAGGTAAGAAGGGTAATGTGAGCTAACTACACGCTTCTTGAAGGAGGGGTCCATCGGCAAAGGAGTAGAGCCTGCTCGTCCGACACACGACTGCGCAAGATTGAGGCTCATCAAACTGCTTGTCTGTGATGGAAGCGGTTCCGGTTCTTGAGCACGGGGAGACTACGAGTCAGTCCGACTGGAGACTGTGGCGACTCCTGCTGGTTGAACGATTGAAATGGCTGGAGGGAGATAGAGGATGTGGTGGTTAGATAGGTTGAGATGGAAGCCAGTGTGTGGACAGGGAGCCCGATCAGATGCACGCTGCAGAAGGGAAGGGAGACGGTTGTCGATACTTACCATGTGAAGAGGGGCGTTGAAGATCGGCGAATCTTGTGCGTAATTGAACGTATGAAGATCACGGTTACTCTGCCACACTGGAGGATCTGATTTGCTGGCCCAGAAGGTATGCAGCGCCAAGGAGCTGCTCATGGAGGGCTAGCTTGGGTTACTCTTGTTTTGTTGGGCTAAAGTCTCTTCTAAGTAGATTATCAAACTTGTTTTAATGTGCTGAAGTTGTAAAAACCAAAAAGTGGGCTGAGTTGTCAGACTTGTCAAAACTTGTCATTGCCTTGCCAAGCCCATGCATGGCCTTGTCATGATCTCGTCTTAGTCTCGTCTAAAGTCGTCGTTAAGGATTAAATATAAGAATTAGGGTTTGATATAATTAAATCATTTTATGTGAATTAAATTCTACACAAAATGATAAATAATTATCAGAATTAGGGTTTGATATAATTTTATCATTTTATGTGAATTAAATTCTACATAAAATGATAAATAATTATAAGAATCAGGGTTTGATATAATTCTATCATTTTATGTGAATTTTATTCTACATAAAATCATAAAATTTGTGAAGAAAGAAATACTAGATAGAATGGGAACCGTCAACGGCTCGAAGTCCGAATTGATTCAGAAATAAACGGAATAAAAATTTCGGATATTACATCGTTACCCCCTTAAAATAAGTTTCGTCCCGAAACTTAGAACAAGGTGCTTAATTAAACGACTACCATAAATTAAACTTGTATATCCTAGTCTCACTAAATTTTAATTTTATTTTGTAAACTCCTGTAACCCTATCAAAACGTAACGAAAAATTCGGTTGTTACATCAATCCCCCTCAAAATAAGTTTCGTACCGAAACTTAGGGTATGACAATCCTGATCGGCCTTTAAGGCACCAAATGGGTGTGTTTGATCGCTATACAAAAGTCTTGTCGTTTCCACATCTAAGTATCCCGCACATCATGGTTACTAAAAGAACACATCACTAACTAAACACTCAATCATGAAATAAACAAGCAGTCAAACAATATCACACATACAAGGTCAAACCCTAACTCGTCACTCTCGAGGTTACAACTATCGCTATATAGGTCTTTGAATGGTTACGTCTCTTACTATCCCCCATATCTTAGGTAGCCTTATCAACTTTTCATAAAACCACTGAATCGGAAATCTTTTCAAGTACTTAGATCACAAGCGTTTGCTACCACGTTCTAGAGTGGTTACCGGTTATCTCACCGGTATCATCCGGCTCAATTGTCTGATCCTCTAATTTGAAGACCTAACTCGTGTCTGGTATGTATCACTCCAACTGAAATTCTCAACTTAGTTCCCCAAATTTAGTCTCCGTGGAAAACCGAAGCAGCACTCTCCAATAGGATGAGGAATATTAGTCCATCCGTCACTTTTAAACTGCTTTAAACCTTCTCATGGTTGCCTTACACAACTCACTTCTAGATCCTTTTACGACCCTACGGAAAATGATATATTCACCTTTCTTCCCTTTGTTATTACCACCTGCTTCCGGCCTTCTGAAAACAGTCTGACTACCCACTCAGGCCAAAGGTCTTTGACATCCACCAACACTTACCAAGTGCCCCATGCTCTTCGTATCACGACCCACATGGTCTTGTCTTTTAATATTACTCAGTCATCATGTTCCTCAGGTACGGAATTGCCGCCCTTACCCTTTTCAAGTCTAATATTCAAGACAACTAAAAATCAAATCTAGTGGTCATCCTCTTTGTTCACTTGGCTTTATTATATTATTTATAGATCTGTAATATATCGTTTTCGAAAATTTAGGCTTCTCACAAATTTTCTAAGATCTTAAATGAAATAGAATAAGTCCGAAATGACGGTATTAGACACAAAGTGATCTCATATCACCGGTATTTGTTAATAACTACTCAATAAATGTTAACATATCATCAGCAGTGCACTCTTTTATCCACCATTGTTATGAGCCCGATAGTATCCCCCTAACTCAAAACGCAACTAGGCTCTGTTCCGACATAACATTACGCATAAAATCTACTCCAAGATTATGCTTTCTTTAAGCACTATTACTAGGTTGCAAGTATGCTCTTGTCGCTTCTCTTTCTTATGTATCTTCGACTCAGGATGGTAGTTACTCACTTGGAGCATTCTAGTGCAGGACATGCACAATACTTTTATTACATCATTAATTCTTTCCTTATCCATCCCGAAAACTCACTCTAGAGTATTCCATTAGTATGAAATTCCAAAACTACTTGTCTGGCAACATGTAGCAAAGCCGTCACTCTTCACTCGGATCCATAATAGGGTACCAGTCTCCTTTTATTACCTCTACATGCACATAAGTTTCCGTACAACATTTTTAGTAACTCCACATAGCCTATCTCACGTTCCTTCCAACTAGAATGCATTTCACAAACTATCACCATCTTAAACTTGACACGACATCCCTCAACACCCTTGAGCTTCTTGCTCTGTGGGTTAGGACCCACCATGCTTCCGCTGCACTACTCTGATTATTTTGTTGTTCCCCGTAATCATAAGGATGTGTACTGTCAGTCCAAAATGATTAACCGGATGAAGTACAAAGTACTTTCCTTACTTTGTCTTCTTGAAATAAAATCATGATTGGAAAACAACCATCTTCCGTTTACTTCCTTAATTCTTTTAACACGGATCCAAACTACTAGACTCGACCGGAGTTTGATCTTAACTAGCCAAGAAGTAACCTCTAACACGATTATCTATACCCTTAGTTGTCTAAGAAGATTGTTGTTGCATACTTGATGAAATCATTCCAGGCGTCGGTAAAACTACCTCATAACTCCACAGTCGCAATTATCTTTTCTTAACGGTATATAACTCGTCAATACCAAACAACACTTACACATCCTCAGCTAACATCGGTCAGTCTATAGTTGACTCATCTCAGTATCCCGAACTTACTCTTCTCATACCCCGTCTGGTATTAAAATTCTTTGGTAAGCATCACCTACTCAATAAATCATTTTATACTTCTTTAGTTCGTCTTATCTTTCACTCTTCTGCTTCCTTTGGCACAACTCTCTTTCTCAACTCTCACTGTTCCATTCGCCTGACGTCAAAAGTCGTTCCTAACACTCCACGATAGATGGTAAGAGTCTTGTAGTTCCGATGACTTTTAATTACCTCCCAATTGTAGTCACTTTACAGGGACCGTCTGTGTTGATGGCTTAGGTCTCATGATTATTCGTGTTACCCTAGACTCTCGAGTCTAGCACGGCCGTTCTCCCATACACATTTCTTCACTGATGTTGGTGGTAATATCGCCTTCATGAAACTCTATTGACCCTGCTAAAGGCTTCCATTCTTTGGATATTGGCGTCTCAATTTCTTTCAAACTTCTTATATCTATGAGAAGGTAAAAACCTCCCCACACTTGTGTGGTTTGCCTTTCCGCTTTTACACTCAATTGTAGGTCTTCATTCCGTGCACCTTAGATTCTCATACCCGGATTGACACTCTGTCTCTTCTGGTTTCTTATGCCCATAATGGTCTATGGGGCATCCGTTCCGATTGTAATGTCCTTGATTCCGCGATCTTGCTTGTACTCAATTCTACTTGTCCTGCTCCAATATTGTTATCACTACTCCACACTCTTTTAGTCTCTTCCATGGTTCTTCTAATTCCGTCACTCGGCCTCGTATGCCCGAGTTCCTTGTACGACCTTCTATTCCTTCTAACTGAACTACCTCAGGGATTTCTTCCTCATCTTATTGTGCACGTGGTAAAAATTATCTTCACAACTTTACTTCCTTGCTCACTTGTTCTTTGGATAATTTGTAAGGATCACCAAGCAGCCTACCCGAGTACAATACTCAATTCAAGGTCCGATTCCATTGCCTCGTGTTGGAGATTCTTCAAGTCCGCAGTTGATTTATCATGAGGCGATAATCGCTTCGTGATATCACGACTAAAGGATATAAAATATCCTTTAGGATACTAACAAACTAAGCATACACATGTATATAACATATAATAAGAAACATCATAACAAGTCTATATACTAACTCCTATCGATCCAAGTTGCAGAGATCCACAGAGAGCGATGGTGGTCCGACGTACTACTAACCCAACAACCCGACTATGTGTGTGTGTAAAAACAGAAATCCGTTTTGAAAATTTAGACCCCTTTCGGGTTCTAGTTATTTTGTACATTCGGTCTTTCAGAAGATTTCAAGTGCCATTGTTGCCAACCTAGAGCTCTGATACCATATTGTAACACCCCAATTCTAAGAACTCGGTGAGCTACTGGTTAGGACCTCACAATGGGTCCCGACCTTAGTTTGACAACAATTTTACTAGGATCTTACAACAAGGCACAAAAGTATTAAAAACATTTGAAAACTTTAAACAATATATACATGAAAAAAATATGTATTAGCCTTACAACCTCGTCCCCAACTAAATGAGTACGTGGACCCGGCTGACCATTCCTTCCGGATCTCTCTACAACTGTCTTAACCTGCAAGGCATCTACAAGCGGTATAAAAAGTTACCTAACATTTCATCCATAAGTATAAAGGTAAAAGCACAATCACACATCATACACAATCAACATGCAATACTCAATCCTTTTATTATCTTTAATTAGGTGATAGGTCATTACTAATGATACTTATTTTGTGACACGAGGGATTCCCAAACCTCGCCCATGTCCCCGTTTACCAACGCGGAATGGTACTAATGCATCTGACCGTTTACCGGATTGGGCTGGTCGCAGGGAACCTCCTAGACTCTCGCAAGAACTAGGCAGATGATGTCACGACCCGTTATCATACACTTGGGTCAATTACGTAAATAATAAAGTCGGCCTAATCCTGTTTCGTTGTTTATCATAACTAACAAACACCACTCATACACATTGCACTCATACACGAAGCCAGCTAAGTAAGTCAGTGGACTTACCTGAATTAGATCTCGACTTTCTATTTCGCAAATCGATCTGTACAGTAGGAATTCAGTGGCCTGTCAAAGGAGGCAAGTGTGTCAGCACAGTTTCTAGGTGATTAGAAGTCTAAGACTTCTAAGATATTAGGTCTTAATAGAACGGAACTGATTACAGTATTAATTTATGGTAAAATGACTATTTTACCCTTGGTCTCGAAACTTCCAAAAATTCCTTAATTCATGCCTAGACTCTTATTTGAGACTAAAGAGTCATATTCTAACTCCTAAAGCTAAGTTTGGTTACAAACTGACAATTTACCCATTTCCTTATTTTCGGAAAGATCGTTAAGGTCCAACTTCGGCTTCAAATATAAAATTCGAATAATCTTATAAAAATTCCGAAATAATTCCCTAGATCATATATGATATCTCATCTACTCCGAGGAGTAAGAATTTCTTAAAACCGTTCAACCATTACTTCTACAAAAATTTTCAAAGTTGGTTACAACACTTAACACACAGCACACTGTCTTAACTTTGAAAACAATCATAACTCCTAAAATACTCGCTAGATTTATCCCAAATTTTGATATGTTCTACTATAAAATTTTATCTATAATATATCCAAAATTCAGCCGCAAAGGAGATTAAAATCCTATTTAAAACTATCTCACAAAACCGAATTTCAGCAAAACAAAAAAAACTACTTACGACTCAATCTTTGAAAAATCATAAATCCCAAACCACTCGCTAGATTAATTTTAATATGTTCTACATCAATATGTCAACCATATCATATCCAAAATTCATGCCCAACGGAGGTTAAGAGCTTATTCAAAACCATCTCACAAAACAACATCACTTGCTGTTTTCCCCAACACTCCGCACATATATAAAAACTACATGAGGCGTCAACTTTGGAACACAATAACTCTCAAACCGTAACTCCGATTATTCCCAAATTTTAGTATGTTATACTATGTACTACTATCTATGACATATCCGAAAACCAGCCAAAAAGAAGTAGTCTAGCTTACCCAAAATTTGACTGTAAAATGCCTGCTTATTACTTCATAAAAACTCGGACAACAACATACATCTTTACTGCTCCTCTATGGCTGTTCTGGGTAGATTTAGGAGACATAAAAGGTACTCATTAGGCATGAATAACATGGACTGAAGTGTAATAAAGAGAAAGGTATCAACCTACTTCATGTACGCTTAATGGTACAACCACTCCCCTATCTTCAAGTACATATACATTGCAAGAAAAGAAGCAAAAGGATGGCATACTTTGGTTGTAATAGGGAAGACAAACTTTGCCGGTGATTGCAGTCCTTGACGCTGGAAACCGGAGGGCGCAAGAAGGGAGTCCGACTCTCGATCTCGACCTAGACAGGAGGAGCTTCCTTAATTTCGGCAGTCACTACATGCGGCTAAGGTGAGAGGTTACTCGTCTTTGCTAATGTGCCGAAGGCAGTGGTCCAGAGAGTCTTCTACTCGTCATCTATTGTTGTTGCTGAGTGAGACAAGGGGTGATGTTGTGGCTCCATTGTGAATATAAAGAGACAAGTTAAGAAGGGTAATGAGAGCTTACTACACGCTGCTTGAAGGAGGGTTCCATCGTCAAAGGAGTAGAGCCTGCTCGTCCGACACACGACTGCGCAAGATTGAGGCTCATCAAACTGCTTGTCTGTGATGGAAGCGGTTCCGGTTCTTGAGCACGGGGAGAGTACGTGTCAGTCCGACTGGAGACTGTGGCGACTCCTGCTAGTTGAACGATTGAAATGGCTGGAGGGAGATAGAGGATGTGGTGGTTAGATAGGTTGAGATGGAAGCCAGTGTGTGTGGACAAGGAGCCCGATCAGATGCACGCTATAGAAGGCAAGGGAGACGGTTGTCGATACTTACCATGTGAAGAGGGGCGTTGAAGATCGGCGAATCTTCTGCGTAATTGAAGGTATGAAGATCACGGTTACTCTACCACGCTAGAGGATCTGATTTGCCGGCCCAGAAGGTATGCAGCGGCAAGGAGCTGCTCATGGAGGGCCAGCTTGGGCTGCTCTTGTTTTGTTGGGCTCAAGTCTCTTCTAAGTAGATTATCAAACTTGTTTTAATGGGCTGAAGTTGTAAAAACCAAAAAGTGGGCTGAGTTGTCAAACTTGTCAGAACTTGTCATTGCCTTGCCAAGCCCATGCATGGCCTTGTGATGATCTTGTCTTAGTCTCGTCTAAAGTCGTCGTTAAGGATTAATTATAAGAATTAGGGTTTGATATAATTATATCATTTTATGTGAATTAAATTCTACATAAAATGATAAATAATTATCAGAATTAAGGTTTGATATAATTATATCATTTTATATGAATTAAATTCTACATAAAATGATAAACAATTATAAGAATTAGGGTTTGATATAATTCTATCATTTATGTGAATTATATTCTACATAAAATGATAAAATTTGTGAAGAAAGAAATACTAGGTAGAATGGGAATCGTCAACGGCTCGAAGTCCGAATTCATTTGGAAATAAACGGAATAAAAATTTCGGATATTACATCCTTCCACTCTCGGCGAGCTTCCGGCAAGTGGTCACGACCAATTATAATACACTTGGGCCTTTTAAGGTAATAAAGTGGTCATCCTAGTTTGGTTTAGGTTATAAATGCATCAATCATATGAGCGCACACACAACAATCACAACTACTCAAATACACAACTACATGCTAAGTAAGTCCTATGAACTTACCTGAAATACTCGTAATCCTGTAACACATCACAATTTCCCCTTGAGGAAACGATCAACGCCTGCATAAGCAAGGAACAAAATATATCCAACGTTGCAAGAGTTAGGAGACGTGTCTCCTACCTCATAACCACAACCATCCCATAACCTTGATCTAAACCTCAAGATCCTCAACATAACTCACATTCAATATTACTTGATTAAGACAATTGTGCTGAAGTTGACATACTTTCTCACTACTTACACCGAACAACCGGAAATCCACCAAGCTCTTCTTACCAATCTTTCATACCATAGTCCTGTCTACTCTTCCCATCTATAATCATCCATAGACAACCCGCACATGTGCGTTCTTGGTTGTAACCGATCAACTTATAGTTGACCTTCTCCAAGGCAACAACTTACCATTCTACTACACTTTCCATATTACAATACTCATGTATGTTCCCCTCCTCGGGGTACTCTACCGTCAACTCTGTTAGTTTATTCTTCATTCCATGCTTCCTTCTTCTTTAGTAAGATACCTATACCCTTCTCGGTCTTGTTGTGTCTTATAACTCGCTTTCATAAGTTTAACTGTTCTTCCATGATGTCTTTTAAGTGCACCTTCTCAAATTGCCAGCCTCAATTAGCGTCCATTCACGTTTCTCTTGATGGTATCTTAAGTCTTTCCATAAAATATTTGCGTCTTGTTACGTCACTCATCTCCTCGGGATCACATCTACTCACACTTCTTTCCCTCTTGCCCTTTCTTAGCCCTATCATCATAACACAAACCGGTAAACTCTTCTATGGAAAATCTGCCATGTGAAATTCGACCACGCCATTCATCTCATAAATCTCGTAAGTCTTAATGGGTCACCCTCTCATATTCTCGAAATGTTGACACTTCACCTATTGGTACCTCATTAGCTTAACTTACGGGTATCTTAAATCTTTTGCAAATGGTTCGATCACACTTCTCATCTTCACTCCAAGGCTTAGGAGAGCCTATAGAAAGCTTCACTTCTTAATTGTATACCCATCTCATCCTCGATTCGCATCTTTAGTTGTTCATGTGTCCTCTTGAAGAACCTTAAGTTCGTGATCTCTATTGGTCTCATTGTTGTTCAGTCGTGGCTTCTTTGGAACCACTTCCACACCTTCTTGATACTCCTCTTACTTGTGTTGTCTCCATCTCGATTTCTCTTAAGTTGTCTTGAGTTCTCCTTCAACTTGTTTGTCCTTGTGGATATGTCCTCATTAGCCTTCCCATGGTTGCCTTGACATCCTCAAAAGAAGTCCGATGATGTGATGCTCAAACTCGATACTTGAGCATACTGATCCTCGTATGTACACTATCCCACGACGTCGTCTTAAAGGTGATGATATAATATAATCATCTTATCTATAAGGCCACATATCTCCGTATGCTACTATATATCATAAATATAGGTATAAAACTATAAAAGCCATATGTTGACTTTACTACCATCTTACCAAAGCCAGGAAATCCACTTCATTAATACACTGTCCATAAACATGCTACAGTCCACATATATAAATATACATAAGGTTACTATAATAATTCTACTATAACCTTTAATTCCATCATGCAAATACAATCCACACACACACACACACACACACACACATATATATATATATATATATATATATATATATATATATATCAAAATAGACTGCAGCCGAGTTCTCAACTCCAAAGACGTAAACGTTAAATACAAACAATATGAAATATATATACAAGACTCCACTCCAAATCAATTCTATAATGTACGGAACTCTGGCTGCCCACTCTTCCGGATCTCTCGGTCGCGTCCTAACCTGCAGGCAACTATGATAGCATGAATTATAGTCTATATTTTGAGGTTTGTTTGGACATTTTATCTTCAATAATCTGCATGTTTGTATGTATAATATGTGATTATATTACCATTTCATCTACCTTTGCGGGAATCGAGGTCTACACCTAGTTTTGTTGTAATCGTAGGTAAAATGGCACGTTTTGCATCAAAAAGGAGCAAAAGGAGCTATGGAGTCATTGGAGCTACATTCAGGAATATAAGGAAACATCCAGGAAGCATAGCCATGGATTAGAGATTTACTTTAAACCAGATTTGAGAGATTTCACATTCAGTTGTGACTCACCTCGGTTGACTACAGAGTCACCTCGACCGGGGTGATCTAGAGGAGTCGACTCGACCGAGGCGAACACCTAGGACGCGGCGAGAATATTTCATTCTTGGCTGAGATCTTTTATCTTTGGAAAGAGATCTTATATTTTTGGGTTTGGCTCCTGGAAAGGAAGAAGATATACTAGATCATATATTTTACCTATTTTTATGGAAAGAGATCTTTCTAAGGTATCTTATCTTTGGAGAGTAATTTTCCCATAAAAAGGGTTGGATTTTCCACAAATCCAGAACATGCTATACCACCGACTGTGTTTAATACACCGCTGCAGCCATACTCTAGTTGGGAGATTTGAAGAACCTTTTTGAAGGTTGAAGGAAGAAAGTCTATAGCTTTTTGAAGGGGTTTTGTAAGATCATCTTAGATTCCCTTCTTTGTTGTTGTCTTGTTGCATTTCTATCCAAGGAACGCTTGTTGGTTATATAATTGATTCAGTTATTGAAGCCTTTCTCTTAAGGTTTTCTTGTTCAATTATTCTCTTTCTTCCCATATATTTGATTAATACTTTCATGATGATGAGTGGCTAATATCTTTGTGTGATTCTAGGGTGATTGGCTGAAGGTTGTGCGAAAAACAATGATAGAATGATCTTAATCACAGTAGGACCCTGAAAGTTCGAGACTTTACCTTAACCCTAAGCATCTCGTTCAGTCGATGAACATCTCGGCCGGGGTGGAATTCGTCTGACCGAGGTGACTTATCTGATCCGCAACTGAGAGTTAAGTGTTAGAGTTTGCCAAATCCTATTCTTATTACACCTTTCTTGGTCCAATGCAATCTTAGGATGAGACTTACCCGGTAATTTCTTTTTACCAAAGATCATAAGTGTAGGTAATAAAGGTTTATCATTTATTGGGGTTTGAGTGTGCTTTCATCCCATCTTTGTGAGTTAGCTTGAGACTTACCCGGTAAAGGTTGATTCTATTCCCTTAGATGGTGTGTTAGTTTGAGGTTATAGTTCTTTATCTTAGTTCCTTGAGACTTACCCGGTAATGGGAGTTACGGTTTAGGATTAGTGAGTAGTGAGACTTACCCGGTGATCTATTCCACTTTAGTAACACCTTCCCTATGCAAAAATCTCAGCTTTGTCCACTTATCTTTAGATCTTGAGTTGGAACCACAACTAGATGCTTTAATCCCTAGAATTGCATATTTCCTTTACTGACTTTTATCATCTTTGATTGTTTTAATTGCTTTGTGGTTAGTAATTGCTAAAGCTTACCGTTATCGACTTTATTTCACTAAGTTCCTGTGATCGACCCCTGGAATTCCTTGCTTTTTACTACGATTGACCCGTACACTGCGGGTTCGCATCCTTATTTAAAGCTTACATCTAGGGTTATAAATTTAAAGCTTGCACACACCGTTTGGAGCGAACAAGTTTTTGGCGCCGTTGCCGGGGACTTGGTCTAGACCGAGCCGGTTATGGTTTGCTTTTGGGGCACTTGCCCCCGTGTCTACTAACCACTCTACTTGAGTGACTTTTGCAGGTTCTTTCTTAGGTTTATGCGAAGAACCCGCACTGGGAAGGAAATCATTCCTTACGATCCCAAACCAGAAAAGACATACAAACGACGCTTAAGAGAAGCGAAGATGGCCAACCAAGACAATCGCGATCTTGAGGCCGAGTTGAAAGAGGCTCTAGAACAGCTACGCCTCAGCAGGGAAGAACTAAGGCAAGAGAAAGAAGAAACTCGCACCAGGACTGAAGCGATCGAAGAAAATATGGCTGCCTCACGAGACCAATATCTACTTCGACCGAGGGAAGACCTAGTTCCCGATGCTGGACCGATGCATGTCCCAGTCGCAAACCCTCACCGAGGCAGGTCCCAGTACCTGACGCCCCGGCCGAGGTACTTCCACCTAGGATGCCAGTCCGAGGCGCTCTTTTTGCAGGAATCCCGCAAACCCTAGGTCAAAGGATGGACCCCAATCAACAACTGAGGCGTCCAGGAGTTAACCTAGGAGATCCAGCGGACCATGACTACGAACTTCGACCGCAAGTTCAGTCCATGATTCGCCAATGCCAGTTCGGAGGGCTAGAGAAGGAATCCCAACATCAACATCTTCAAAACTATGAGATCTTGATGGAGACATTGAGACCCTCAAGAATTGAAAATAACAACTACAAGCTAAGACCTTATTACTTTTCTTTAAAAGATAGAGCTCTTACTTGGTATCAATCTCTTCCTCCAGGAAAAATCAGCACTTGGGAAGAGATGACTACGGAATTCTTGACTAAATTCTTTCCCCCCTCTAAGACCGCTGAAATGAGAGGAAAGATTAATGCATTTATTATGAAAGACAAGGAGAGTTTGTCCAAGTCATGGGAGAGGTTTAAGGACATTCTTTTGGATTGCCCACATCATGGGATTCCAAAGATAGAGTTGTTGGAGATATACTTCAAGGGACTGGACGGAAGTACCCAGTTCAACCTCCAACTACTCTCCGCCGGTACATTTATGGACATGGCGATTGACAAAGCTTGGGACTTTATCGAGAAGCAAGCTTTGCATATGGAGAAATACACCCATCAAGGAGCTGAAGGTGGAGTTAAAAGAGTTAACTTCCAAGATACTCAGCCAAACAACAATCAACTCACGTCATTGAAGAATGACGTGAAGCAATTGAAGGAACTCTTGGTTGCTCAAACCAAGAAGGAAGATCAAGGACAAAGGAACAACAACAATGGATACCGTAACAACAACAATGGTTCCCGGAACAACAACTACAACAACAAAAATAGAGGATCCAATAGCAATAGTTGGAGGACGAACAACCAAAATTCTGGTAACAATCATTCTAACTCCAATTCTAACGATTCCTCTAATACTTTCCTCTCTTCCCCTTCTTCTTCTTCTACTCCATTAAAGAGTCAAGGGCAAGGATCAAGTTCGTCTCAGCCGGAAAAGAAAGACGTAGTGCTGGAGGCCATCTTGATCAAGCTTAGTGCTATGGAGACTTCTATGACTTCATTTTCGAAGGCCCAAAAGGCCTTTGAACAACAACATGCTAGTAGGGCGAACGAAGCGCCAAGAGATCCAAGGAAGCTTCCAGCAAGGACGGAAAGCAACCCTAAGGGCCAGATCATGGCCATAACAACGAGGAGTGGACTGAAAACTGCAGATCCAGTACCTCGGTCGGTGCCAGTACCGACGAAGACCACCTCGGTCCAGGTGTAGTCGAAGAACACTTCGGCCGAGATGCCAACCGAGGTGGAGCCACAGAAAGCGGAGGGGAAAACTGAAGTTTATGTTCCACCTCCTGCATACAAACCACCACTTCCATTCCCCAGTCAAGGGCCAGAGCATATCTAGACAAGCACTTCGGTAAGTTCCTTGACTTGATGAATAAACTGCACATTAACATTCTTTTCCTTGATGCTATTCTAGGGATGCCCGCCTATGGGAAGTTCTTGAAAGAGCTTTTATCAAGGAAGAGGAAGTTGGAAATTTTGGTGAAGTAAGGATGACATCTAAATCCTCGGAGCTTATACAAATCATGAAGGAGAAGATGCCACCTAAGTTGAGAGATCCCGGCTCATTTTGCATTCCCATTCAAGTTGGAGATGTCACTTCTGAAGCCTTATGCGATCTAGGAGCCAGCGTGAGCATCATTCCGCTGGAGCTATGTGTGAAGATCGGACTTGGAGAGCCCAAGCCGGTCAAGATTCGATTGTACATGGCGGATCGCTCCATTACCCATCCCGTGGGCATTTTGGAAGACGTTCCAGTCAAGTTAGGTAACTTCTATTTACCAATAGACTTTATTGTACTTGACATTCCCGCAGATTATCCTGTTCCTATTATTCTCGGGAGGCCATTTCTAGCAACTTCGGGTTGCAACGTGGATTGTAAGAACGCCAAGTTGAAATTCAACATTGGTGAAGATGAAGTGGAGTTCGCATTACTTATGGCCATGAAAGGGGAGCAGCTAGGAGATAATATCTTCAACATCTATGATGAAGAAGAATCAAGAGAATTGGTGAGCTCTATCCTTATTAACGATCCACTCGAAAGAGTTATTAGTTTCAGTTTAATGGAGGAAGGTATAGATGCTTCTTGTGATGCAGATATACGAAGCTTGAAGGCACTGGAAGAAGATCCAGGAGCTAAAACTGAGAAGCTAATCCAGGAGACGAAGATCTCCAGTTTCGGTTCCAGTTAAAGTACCTCGACCGAGGCACTTTCTGGACTGAGCGAGGCGACTGAAGAACATCTCGGTCAATGCCTCTGCGCCTCGACCGAGGTCGATGGCGAGATGATGTCAACTGAGGCTACTGAGAATAACAAACTTCTTACTCCTTTCTCTGACATTCATCCTCAGTTGGTGGAACAATCTATCCACCAACTTTCTGATAATAAAGGACCTTGGTACGCTGATATTGTGAATTATCTTGTTTGCCAGGAATTACCGCCCGGATTGACGTACTCCCAAAAGAAGAAATTCTTCAAGGATGTACGCCATTACTACTGGGATGAGCCGCTGCTATTCAAGCGCGGGCCAGATGGGATGCTTCGAAGATGTATTCCGGAAGATGAAGTTAATAGCGTCATACGGCATTGTCATTCACTTCCTTGTGGAGGACATGCTAGCACCGATAAGACATGCGCTAAGGTATTACGTTCCGGTTTCTTTTGGCCCACATTATTTAAAGATGTGCAATCGTTTGTTGTCTCTTGTGATGCATGCCAAAGAACAGGAAATTTATCCAGGAGGAATGAAATGCCACTTAATAACATTCAAGAGGTGGAAATCTTTGATGTATGGGGGATAGACTTCATGGGACCTTTCCCATCATCCGGAGGAGACCTCTATATTCTTCTTGTAGTTGATTACGTTTCTAGATGGGTTGAAGCCATCGCTTCTCCCACTAATGACGCCAAGGTGGTTGTGAAGTACTTAAACAGGACTATCTTTCCACGTTTTGGAACTCCACGTATCATCATTAGCGATGGAGGAACGCATTTCATCAACCGGAAGTTTAAGGCACTTCTATCGAAGTATGGGGTAACCCACAAGGTAGCAACCCCTTATCACCCTCAAACTAGTGGACAGGTCGAGATCTCTAATAGAGAAATTAAAGCAATTCTGGAGAAGACCGTCTCTAGGACGAGGAACGATTGGTCCATGAAATTGGACGAAGCTCTTTGGGCCTATAGGACCGCATTTAAGACTCCCATAGGTACCACCCCTTATAATTTGGTATATGGGAAGTCTTGCCATTTGCCCGTGGAGTTAGAACACAAAGCATATTGGGCGATCAAATGGTTGAACTTCGACATTAAGGAAGCTGGCGAGAAGCGGCTATTGGATATCAACGAGCTGGAGGAGCTGCGTTTGAACGCTTATGAGAATGCCAAAATCTATAAAGAAAGGAAGAAGAAATGGCATGGCAAGCGTATCATCCCTAAGGAGCTTAACGAAGGAGACTTAGTTCTACTCTTCAACTCCCGCCTCCGCCTCTTCCCAGGTAAGTTGAAATCTAGATGGACCGGACCTTATGTTGTGAAACATGTTTTTCCTCATGGTGCAGTTGAGATATGGGGTGAAACGAGCGGAAGCTTCAAGGTCAATGGTCATAGACTCAAAAAATACAAACCGGAAATTCCGGTTGAGGAGGTTGCACCACTATACCTCGTTTGAGATGTCATATGGTCCAGCTAGCGACCTTAAACCAAGCGCTTTTTGGGAGGCAACCCAAGGTATTGCTTTCTTTTCCCTTTTTCTAGTCTAGCTTAGATAGTTTTGCTTTTGTTTTGCTTTGTTTTGTTTTTGGCGTCCTAGAAAAACAACAAGTGACATCTAAGGAAGGAGTACAAACCAGGAGCATAACTGGAAGGACAGAAGTTCGAGAATTTGAGAAGACGGAGTTTGACTGAGGCACATCTCGGTTGCTGACAAAGCACCTCGACCGATATGATTCTTGAGCAACCGAGGCGACTAGGGTTTTTGAAGAACCACCTCGGTCCGTACTACCTCGGTCCAGTCGAGACCACCTCGACCGAGGTGATAGTAGTTCCAGAAAGGGTATAAAAAGGGGGCGAAATTCTCTCTCTTCCTTTTACTTACCTCCTCGACCGCGGCAGTTTCCTTCATCTCGCCTCTTCGATTCTTGCCCGTTTTCGAAGATTTTCGCTTCCAAATTGCGATTAAAGCGTAGAGGATCGAGTTGCAAGTGTGAATCTACAAGAAAATCGAACCGAAACGACCGAACGAGGTAAAAACAGAAAAAAAACCCTAATCTCGCTGTTTTTGCTTCGATTTGGGCTTTGGTTGCCCTACAATTGCTGAAGAACAGATTAAGTACACCATAGGAACCAGTTGTAGTGATTTTGGGGGAAAAGAACTGAATTTTTGAGGAAATTCATCACATAGCACTTCGCCTCGGTCCAGTCGGCCTGCGCCTCGACCGAGATGTTCTTGAGTTATGTCAGACCGACCGAGGTGATCTAACAGAGTTTGTTGAGAATGAGTTCAGATAGACAGCTTGTCCTTAGGGATAGATCCTCCCTTTCTCCTTCTTCTTCTTCTTCCAGACCTTATCGACCGGTGATCCACGAGAGACACCAAGTCGATTATGACTGTATAGCAGCCCGTCCAGTGATTGCACCACGCTTCCTGGACGTTTCGGCTTTTGATTGTCTCCATGTGGATGGAGATCTTAGACGGATGATATTGATGGTAGGTCTAGATCAGTTTACTGAAATCCGTGCACCTTCCTATTTAGAGCCTACCTTGGAGTTTGTCAGCTCCTTCACCTACCTTCCCATAGAGCGAGCTTTGAAGTACCGGTTGATGAACCGGAACTTTCTAGTTCCTTTAGATTATTGGAGAGATATTTTTGGTTTCCCGGCCCCGACCGCTGTTGATTTTCCTTCCCGGACTGTAGCTAGGGAGTTTTGGGGTCAGATTGCTCATGTAGTTGAGCACGCAAATAGATGGCGCCCTGGAGACTCCAGAGAGCGCATCATATTTCACTTAGCCATTAAGTTAGCTCACCGCATTTTCAGTGAGACGCTTCTGGCGCGTACTAAGACGCCCCAGAAGGTCCGACAGGGGAAGCTTTTCAGCCTTTACTGCATGGTGACTGGAGGGATCCCTGACTTTGGCTTGATGTTGGCAGAGGATCTGCACAAGATCAAGGCCAAGGCGAAGGGGGACATATGCTACGGAGGGATTGTGACCCACATTGCTAGCTATCAGGATATGGATCTCAGCGCTTGTACTATGGTGGCGGCTGCCAAGCCGCTAGGACTTCAGGAGATGATTACCCGGCGGATTCTGGTTCCCCGAGGACTCACTACACCATACGTAGCCATGCCATGGGAGCCGACTACACCATAGGGGATCAGATTGTCGCCCCAATTCTCTGTCTATGACCCTCACTACTGGCAGACTTCTTGGATCCCATTGATGGAGGATGTTAGAGAGGCAGCAGCTGCACCAGCTGAGGAGGATGAGGTAGAGGAGGAGACAGCTGATGATGATGACAGGGATGGCGGAGTTCCGATGGATACAGGGACGGATACTGTTGGGACGAGTGCGCCGGTTATTGACATTGATGATGATGATACTGAGCCTGCACCAGCCACATCACCAGTGAGACCTGCTAGGCGTACGGTACGCCGACACAGAGATCTAGAGGCTCACCGTCGGATCAATGATCTGACGGATCAGATGATCGATTCTTATGCTGCCCTATCATTGGATATCCGTGAGATGTAGGATAGACAGCATTACCAGCACATGATGGCTCAGATTCAGTTTCAGCACATCAGGGGCTACCCGTTCGACCCATCTCAGTATCCATATGTGCCACCACCACCACCACCGGATCGTGACTATTGAGAGCTGCAGGATTTTCTTTCTTATTTATTATGCAGCTCAGCTTTATGTCCGGTGAGTATTTTATTTCTTTAGACTTATTTTGACCCATTGGGACAGTGTGTCCCAAGTATGGGGTGTTTATTGATGTATTATTTGACTCTTATGGATGTATGACTCGACTTTATATGATATTTATGCTTCATTTTGCTTCTATGTGTTTATCTGAGATTGCATGCATACATACAGGTTATTTGAATGAGAGAACGTCAAAACTGAAAAAAAAAAATTTTGACCTCGACCGGGGCAATTCTGGCCGAACGAGGTATTTCACCTCGGTTGACCTAAGAACACCTCGACCGAGGTGGTTTAACTGAGAGTTTTCGAAACAATTTTTGTGCTTCTTATCTAGATATGATCTCAGTGAAGATCTTGTTGCTGACTAGTTTTGAAATCTTTATATGTTTGAAAGGTTTTATAATATGTTTAAGTTGCTAAATGCTTTGTTTGAAATCTTTGGCATGTTTAATACTTTGTTTTTATCCAAATTATGTTGAATTTGAAGGTTGACGCCACACGATAAGTTCTCTCACTTTCTTCCTGGAAAGACCAAGGCAATTCATTCTCTTCTCTTCTTCTTGATCATGCTTAGCCCCTCATATACATTTTTGCCTCCCTTTACCTATCTGGGAATTTGGAAGCAAGCAAAGTGGTGAAAGCAAGTGAAGTAAAGTTTGAGAAGTTGGCTGGAAGTGAAAGTGTTAGAAAGAAATAAATAGGTTTGGGGAAGTCAATCATGATGATGAGTAACTCGGCACCATTCACATAGCCGGGTGTTTGTGTCTTGCAAAAGTCGGATTGAGCGATATTCCTAACGGGTCATGGTATGTGCATCAAGGGTTTGATGCATCTCGAGAAATTGATGATTGCTGATTTCCTAGGCTTCGGTTATTGTGCACCTCTGTCCATGCATCCCAAGAAGTAAAGTAAAGAAAAGTGTGAAATAAGCAAAGCTTATTGGTGGAAGATGTTGAAAGTCAAAGTGAAAGTGAAGTATATCATTTTCCCGGATTCTAGCACCACATTACCTTACATACATCCCTACCCTACACGTTTCTTGACCTTTCTTTTGGGAAGCCCTTGAGACCTCGAGCTTGTTGATTGACTTAGTTGTTTAAACTGGATTATGCATGATTAATTTCGATAATTATGACTTATTATGCATTCTATGATTTTATGCAAAGATGAACAACTTTCTTATATTTATAAAATTTTTTGATCATATTTTGATTTTAAATTCCATGAAGTATTCTCTTAGAGTGATCTATGATTGTAGCACACCATAAAATGTTTTTGAAAGACTTTTTCATTGACTTTCTTGACTTATAATCCATTCTATCTTGCCTTTTATATGCGGAACTTGCTTGGGGACAAGCAAGGACTAAGTATGGTGTATTTTGATACCATGAATTATAGTCTATATTTTGAGGTTTGTTTGGACGTTTTATCTTCAAAAATATGCATGTTTGTATGTATAATATGTGATTATATTACCATTTCATCTACCTTTGCGGGAATCAAGGTCTACACCTAGTTTTGTTGTAATCGTAGGTAAAATGGCACATTTTGCATAAAAAAGGAGCAAAAGGAGCTATGGAGTCATTGGAGCTACATTCAGGAACATAAGGAAACATCCAGGAAGCATAGCCATGGATTAGAGATTTACTTTGGACCAGATTTGAGAGATTTCACATTCAGTTGTGACTCACCTCGGTTGACTACAGAGTCACCTCGACCGAGGTGATCCAGAGGAGTCGACTCGACCGAGGCGAACACCTGGGACGCGGCGAGAATATTTTAATCTTGGCTGAGATCTTTTATCTTTGGAAAGAGATCATATATTTTTGGGCTTGGCTCCTGGAAGGAAGAAGATATACTAGATCATATATTTTACCTATTTTTATGGGAAGAGATCTTTCTAAGATATCTTATCTTTGGAGAGTAATTTTCCTATAAAAAGGGTTGGATTTTCCACAAATGCAGAACATGCTATACCACTTATTGTGTTTAATACACCGCTGCAGCCATACTCCAGTTAAGAGATTTGAAGAACCTTTTTGAAGGTTGAAGGAAGAAAGTGTATAGCTTTTTGAAGGGTTTTTGTAAGATCATCTTAGATTCCCTTCTTTGTTGTTGTCTTGTTGCATTTCTATCCAAGGAACGCTTGTTGGTTATATAATTGATTCAGTTATTGAAGCCTTTCTCTTAAGGTTTTCTTGTTCATTTATTCTCTTTCTTCCCATATATTTGATTAATACTTTCATGATGATGAGTAGCTAATCTCTTTGTGTGATTCTAGGGTGATTGGCTGAAGGTTGTGCGAAAAACAATGATAGAATGATCTTAATCACAGTAGGACCCTGAAAGTTCAAGTCTTTACCTTAACCCTAAGCATCTCGTTCAGTCGATGAACATCTCGGCCGGGGTGGAATTCGTCTGACCGAGGTGACTTATCTGATCCGAAACTGAGAGTTAAGTGTTAGAGTTTGCCAAATCCTATTCTTATTACACCTTTCCTGGTCCAATGCAATCTTAGGATGAGACTTACCCGGTAATTCCTTTGTTTGTTTACCAAAGATCATAAGTGTAGGTAATAAAGGTTTATCCTTTATTGGGGTTTGAGTGTGCTTTCATCCCATCTTTGTGAGTTAGCCTGAGACTTACCCGGTAAAGGTTGATTCTATTCCTTTAGATGGTGTGTTAGTTTGAGGTTATAGTTCTTTATCTTAATTCCTTGAGACTTACCCGGTAATAGGAGTTACGGTTTAGGATTAGTGAGTAGTGAGAATGACCCGGTGATCTATTCCACTTTAGTAACACCTTCCCTATGCAAAAATCTCAGCTTTGTCCACTTATCGTTAGATCTTGAGTTGGAACCACAACTAGATGCTTTAATCCCTAGAATTGCATATTTCCTTTATTGACTTTTATCATCTTTGATTGTTTTAATTGCTTTGTGGTTAGTAATTGCTAAAGCTTACCGTTATCGACTTTGTTTCACTAAGTCCCTATGATCGACCGCTGGAATTCCTTGCTTTTTACTACGATTGACCTGTACACTGCGGGTTCGCATCCTTGTTTTAAGCTTAGACCTAGGGTTATAAATTTAAAGCTTGAACACACCGTTTGGAACGAACAAACTACAAGGCGGTATAGAACCGAAAACTAACATTCAAGGCGTTAGTATCATGGTAATGGCACATATAGACATAAGTTAATATAAACACACATCATGCTTCAACACACACACACCGGTTTATTATCTTTCCATTTACGTCATTCCATTACTAACTCCAATTATTGTGTGACACGAGAATCATAACGATCTCTCCATTGTCCCCTTTCACCACAAATGTTTGTACTTGATGCGAATCGGCATCACCTGGTGGATTGGTCGCAAGGCGCCTCCCATTCACCCTATTTTGGACTGGACAACTGTCACCGCCTGGTTATCATACACTTGGGCCAAATATCAATACATAAAGTTCGTCTTCATCCGCGGACGGCAGGTAGAAGAGGTGGTCGACCCCATCCTCGCCCCATAACATATGTAACTCTAGTATGCGCCATCTTCGATAGGGATTTATATAGATATATAAGGCTATGCTATCAACTACTGCGGAAATCTAGAAATGCACATGAAGGTCAACATAAAAGAAAACTAACTACTCAGATCTACAGAGGTTGTGGTGGTTGCCAATACATCTATCTAGACCGACAAGTTTAAAAGAAAATAAAACCCCTTTTTGAAAGCGTAGACCCCTTGCGAGTTTTGTTTATTTATTTATTCAACCTTTAGAAAATTAAGAGTGTCATTGTTGTAAGCTTGGCTTTGATACCATATTGTAACACCCCAAGCTTGGGAACTCGAAACGTAACGGGCTAGGATCTCACAATGGGTCCCGACCCTCAGAGTAACAACAATACCATCTGATCTTACACGAAGACACAAATAAATGAAAAGCGAAGGTCAAATCGAAGGGAAGCCTGAGAACATATATGCATAAAAAACGGAAGACAAACAAGAATCAAGACTCGATTTTGATTCTTGTGAGCAGCAGAAGAAGAAGAAGAAGAAGAAGAAGAAGAAGAAGAAGAAGAGATAGAGAAATACGAGGAAGAGAAGCATGTAGTAGGCTCATGAACGTGAGAGAGATCAAAGGGGATGATGACTTACACGTTCTGCAGAAAATCACAAGGGAAAGGCTGCAACTTTGCTCGAGGTTGAAGAATCGTAAGCAAGAAATGAGAAAAGGAAGAGAAAGTAGGAATTTATAGTGAACAGTTGGGGAAAATAAAGGAAGGTCGTTTTTAGGGTTAGAAGATCAAAGAAAAGCTTGCCCATAAAATAGAAGATCGGATCGTCTATCAAAGGAAAGAAATAAAAACGGAATAACAACAAATCGGGTGTGATATGAAGTCAACCGCAGGGGCGGTTGACCCTGCCACAACTGCGGCAGGCCGTAGGGCCGCCCTCTTCACCGCGGGGGCGATGAACGCCAAAATTGGGGCATTACAATCACTCCCATACCTTAACTCTTTGTTATTAACAAAATATGCTTTTAAATCATACTAGTTTAATTAGTAAATTTTAATATCCATTAATATTAAACTACAAACCTTTTGGATATATAATAAAAGTGTCTCTTTATAGACCAAAAAATATTATCTACCGAAAATCCTACTCCCAAGTATTTACCATCCTTGTTTTCAATCATACAAAAATGTGTGTTTGATTGTACATAAACACTAATTAGTTAAAAGCTATAGGCATGTTTTAAACGTTATATAAATTTTGTAATATTTAATAAAATTAATTAGTTTAGTGTCTAAATGGTTGTGTGTCTATATATAGCACCCGTAAAACAACATTTGCTCGGTAAACTGTGTTGATTTTTTTTCATATATGTATTATTATAATATATATGTTGAAACTTTGATTTGTGAATGAAATTATTCTAATAAATTAATAATTATTCAAAGATTTGAATATCTCACATCAAGTATAGGGAAATATATGAAGTATATAAGGTTGATGTATAATCTTATATTACCGATTGATTTTATGATGAAACCCCAGTGTTTTTGTGTTGGGCTCATAGCGCAAGATGTGTCCATATATTATGCGAAACCCCCTACATTTTTTGTCTCACTATAACTTATCATTGTAGTAGAGTGGTTTGAACTCAGGTCTGAGTGATTTCAAAGTTGGAATGAAGACATTGATTTCGGACTTGTAAGATGATTGTTGCTTATTATTGCGTTGTCCATTTAATAAGGCGTAGTTGGTAGTTTGATCTTGCAAAAAAAAAATAACTCCCAACTGTAGTAAAGCGATAACTACCGAACTCAAAGAGTAAATAAGTATTATTTATGTAATACCTAGTTTATTAGCTAAGTGTTTAAACGGAAACTAAGATGTGTTTTGAAATTGAATAGTTTCTTGGTATCCAATATAACAAACAACAAATACTGGATCAATTTGTTTTGAAGACGATCCCAAAGGAAAGGATCGCTCCAGAGAGCAAGGGATTTGTGGCAAGATATTATACAAATATAAGTTCCTTGAAGCAGCCTTTCACCCATGTGAAACTTATTTATGGGTAATTAATTTAAGAAATTGAACCATTAGACAATATTTAACTCAAAGGTAGGTAACTCAACTTCCTTGAGGAATTAATGAATGAGACAATAACAACCCATTAGATAAATTAAACACGAAAGAAGAACATATATAATGGAATTGTAGAACAACCATAAACCCATCAATGCATCATTGGAACTTTGAGTTATCTCTATTTTTCGGGCGTCATATCGTTATTGGAGGTATGTAAAGTTGGTGGCCGAGCCATTCGATGATCCTTTGAAATACGTTAAATTGAGTGCGAGTGTGTCAGTTAACAAGTTTGATGAAGGTTTGAGAGATTTATCGATTTGAAACGGCAAGTTGACAACCTCTGATATTGACGATGATTTAATAGATTGGATAAGGAAAAGTGGAGAAGTGAGTGGCCTGTTACTTATGGAGAAATATATTAAAAATATAAATACAGTAAGAGCTAACCATTTTTTCTAAGAAAAATAATCTCTTATAATTGAAAGTTTTCACAAAAAGTACTCTTTTTCCTTTTCCAAACTCGTAATTTATTTCATATATTGTTGTCCCAAAAATCGTTTTAATATATGACCATGAGAACATATATCCTATTAAGACGTTTTGGAATGATAAACAACTTATCTGATTTCCAAAACCCCCATAAGGTAGAAAATAAGTGAATAAAAAGTTGTTAATTGAGGTATCTATAATTACAAAGAGGTTTTTAAAAACAAAGACATTCTTAGTTTAAAAGAATTAAGGTGAGAAGTCTGTTAGTCCATTCCTATAAAATTGATTGTCAACCAAACAAACTGACTATATTATTATTATATGATCAACGATCCTTGAACATACAAACAAATCTGACTAGATGAAGGAGTTAAAATGAAATTGGTTACTTCTTATTCCAAGGGTAGCATGTATCCTTACCTTTAACCTTTATGCATGGTCCCTCCTTCTTTATAAACCAATTACATTTACCAAATGATCCACATATTTGCCAATCTCTTTGTGCAAGGTAGATGTCAAACCAGTGAAGCGTGTTGTCGAAAACGAAGCCACAAAAGTAATCAGTGAGTGGTAGGATTTTTGTGACTAAACTAAAGTCGTATGATTGGTTGTACGAGACTTGGTGTACCCCACAATCATGGTTCTTGTCCTTGCAATGCACCTGCAAATTCGATTGTTGTTCCAAATTATTTGTAATCGTCACTTGTACCTTCGGAGCGAAGAATGATGCTTGGAGTTGAACAACAAATGTCACAAGCAACAAAATTAAGAGGTTCTTGTGAGATGGTGACGACATCATGTACTACTGTTTTTGAATATTGAAAGATTAATTGTTGGTTGTAGGATGATTTGAGATCATATCACGGTTTACATTTAAAACAACCCCTCATTTCTACCATTTTGTAAATCAGTGGTTTTAGGTGCACCGTAATTTTCTATACTTTGACCGACATATGTTTACGCATTGAAAAAACATGTAAAAAGTATATTCTTCCGCAATGCATGTTGACTCATTTTTTAGATGTTTTAAGTAGTTAGCTTTCAAAATGCAAAACAAAGTACAAATTTAGTTTATTAAATTCATGAAATATTATCGAAGGATTTTAAGATATAACATTATTTAGCTTGTGTTTTGGACTCGCAGAGCATGTGTTGTCGTTCCCATACGACACACGTACGATCCGTCGGACTGTCATTCAATACCTTATGCGTACAATTAAATGGAATTTTAAATTGTGGTATGTTTAATGAAATTAAGTAGTTTAGTGTCTAAATGTGTGTGTATATAGCATCCGAGAAGCAACGTTTGCTCTGTAAATTATGTCAATTTTTTATATATGTATTATACTAATATATATTTTGAAATTTTGATTTGTGAAAAAAATTATACTATTAAATTAATAATTAATAAATTATCGGAATATCTCACATCAAATATAGACAAATATATGAAGTTTATACGGTTGATGTGTACTCTTAGGAGCTAATTCAACCACTTTGTCGATATAGAGATATACACTAGCTTCGTTTTATTTTTAAGTGAATAAAGCTTGGATTGAACTAAAATGTGGAGGGAAATGAGTGTTTGACCATGCTTGATGGCAAGGAGATGCATTTATGAGGCTAAGGAAGGAGCATGGATGAAGGATGTCACGAAACAAAGGCAAAAACAAGGAGTTTGAAGAATCACGCCCTGAATAATAGTCATGGAAGAGGATTTTGAAGTCCACACTCTAAACCACGGCCGTGGAAGTCTTATTGGCACCGTATTTAAGTTCCACACTCTAAATCACGATCGTAGAAAGTTGTTCATGACCGTGATTTTGGTGATTTTGTGACGCGTTATTATTGCCACGTCTTCCACGTCATTAGGCTTTCTCGTAATCCTATCTCGCCTTATAAAAAGGCTTGAGAAAGGAGTTTTCGGGATCTTCGCTTATCGCTGCTTAGCGCCGCTTAGAGTTCCGCTTAGAGTTTGGAGAGGTCTTAGGGTTTCATTTCGACCTTAAGGATTGAAAATTCTTGAAGGACGTATTTTCGGAGATATCTTAGGGTTTTCATTTGAGATCGGATTGGCATCCCGTTCTTTGTGACTTCTTTAGATCATTGTGAGGATTTATTATTCTTACTTTCTTGAATTCATAAACTTATGACTTTGTGTTTGGATTTCGAGATTACTTTGTTTTGTTATTGATTATTGATATTATAATGATGATTATTGGCTAAAACCCTTTAGCAATTCTAAGGTGAAGGGTTGATAGTTGTGGCTTAGATAATGATAGATCGATCGTAACGTGATTCTCAAGATCTAGCCGTGATTTCCTCTAGTTTACGAACTTTGCTTTTGCTTTGATCCAATGTTAAAGATTTGCTTTAACCTAGCCTTGGCTTTCCTTTCCTAGGTAGTAGTGAGACTCAACATCCTCTATTTCGGTTTTGAGTGTCACAACCTTAACCGTTTTAGTTTATCTATAATTCCTTGGGTTCGGGCATGGGTATTTGAGATCAATTCTTACCTTTAGATCATTTCTATACTGCAGCCTCAACAACCTTTATAGAGAGAGTCTTTGGTTTTTGACATATAAGGTTTTGGAACTTCGCGGTACATTACCGTGCCTTAGTATACCTTTGCAATTCTCAACTCTGTCCTTATATATATAGTATATCTTGAATCGATTGTCACAAGTTGATACCAAGATCTTTAGGGTTGCTGTTTTCCCAATTATTCGCAAAGCTTCTACACTTTTGATTGCTCGACTACTCGAAACTGTTTTTTTTTCCTTAATTCCCGGAGTTCGATAATATGGAATACTTGCTAATCTACGCCGATCCGTACACTGCGGGTTCGCTTGCTTTTATTCTAGTTTTATAATTAAAACTTATTTGCACGCACACTTTGAGGCGACCAAGTTTTTGGCGCCATTTCCGGGGAGTTGGTCCAGACCAATTCCGGTTTTCGGTTGTCGAGCTTGGGAGCTTTTGCTCTTGTTATTTGATATCTCTTTGTGAGTGATTTTGCAGATTCTTTAGGTATATGCGAAAGACTAGATCCACCCAAGATCTAGTTCCTTTCGATCCAGAAAGCTCGTTTGGACGAGTTAACGAGTCATCAATTTCAAATTGATGAACTCAAAGCTAAGATGCTGGACATGAAGTTGGAGTTGAATGATGCTAAGAAGAAGAAGAAGGACTAAATTGAAGCTTCACATGCTTGATTTTTACAATACTTGAAGCTTATGATGTTGTCTTGAAGTATTTGCAATTTATGAAGTTCCTTTTCTTTGCATACTTTGGTTTAAACATTTTCAAGATTGAATGAAGCAAGATTTGAGGATGATCTATTAACTAGAAGCACATTAACCAAAAAGATGGTTTTGCTTTGTTTTGCATTCATATTTCATTCTACCTTATGTTCTAAGCTTTTGAAAACCTTGTTTGGGGACAAGCAAGTGGCAAGTATGAGATATTTTGTTAGCATGAAATATGACTATATTTTAGGCACTTGTTTTAGTTGTTTTTCCCTCTTTAGTGTGTTCTTAGATATGAGTTTGAAGCAATTATGAGCTAGTTCAACCACTTTGTCGATATAGAGATCTACACTAGTTTCGTTTTGTTTTTAGGTGAATAAAGCTTGGATGGGAGCAAAATGTGGAGGGAAAGGAGTGTTTGACCATGCTTGATTGCAAGGAGATGCATTGAAGAGGCTAAGGAAGGAGCATGGATGAAAGATGTCACGAAACAAAGGCAAAAACAAGGAGTTTGAAGAACCACGCCCTGAATTACGGTCGTGGAAGAGGATTTTGAAATCTACGCTCTAAATCACGGCCGTGGATCTAGCAACATGATCGTGGACGTGAGTTTGGAGCACACTAGAGAGTTACACGGTCTAAACCACGGCCATGGAAGTCTTATTGGCACCGTATTTAAGTTCCACGTTCTAAATCACGGTCGTGGAAAGTTGTTCATGACCGTGATTTTGGTGATTTTGTAACGCATTATTATTGCCACATCAGCAACGTCATTGGGCTTTCTCGTATCCCTATCTCGCTTTATAAAAAGGCTTAAGAAAGGAGTTTTCGGGATCCTTGCTTATCGTTGCTTAGCGCCGCTTAGAGTTCCGCTTCGAGTTTGGAGACGGTCTTAGGGTTTCATTTCGACCTTAAGGATTGGAGATTCGTGAAGGACGTATTTTCGGAGATATCTTAGGGGTTTCATTGGAGAGTGGATTGACATCCCATTCTTTGTGACTTCTGTTGATCATTCTAAGGATTTCTTGTTCTTACTTTCCTGAATTCATAAACATACGACTTTGTGTTTGGATTTCGAGATTACTTTGTTTTGTTATTGTGTTTTCGAGGGGTTTCATCTTTCATTCTTCTTAATTTGATTATTAATATCATAATGATGATTATTGGCTAAAACCCTTTAGCAATTCTAAGGTGAAGGATTGATAGTTGTGGCTTAAATAATGATAGATCGATCGTAACTTGATTGGACCTTGAGAGTGTGAGAAATATCGTCGACACCCTAAATCACGGTCTGTTCTTGAGGAAGGCAAGTCCTAAACATCAATCCTATCACATTCAGTCCAATAGCGGCTTGTGAGGCTCACTACTTCCTAGAGTTCATCATCTTGGGTAACTAGGGTCAAGAATTACCGGGTATGTCTTTTCCCTCACTTATTTTGCTAGCATTAGGTTACCCTAGGCTAGATTAAGCTTAACAAACATTAGGGTTTCAACAATCTATCATCCTAGCATTCAGATTTATCAATACAAGCAAGTCAGACAAAATCACGGGCAGTTCATCTCATTCCACGGCCGTGGTCTGGCTAGAACGAACCGTGGTTTTCAACAGCAGCTAGGCTCGAGCAAGCAATTAATCTAAAGGAAGGTTTAAGTCTATTCTATCATAGTCCAACCATATCTATCACTCCATTATCCTAGAATCGCATCTATTTAGCCAACAACATGCATCTCTACAATTAAACTCAACAAGCAAATATTCATGGCTTCCATAGCAAGAAGATGAAATGAAAGAGTAATGAAACAAGTAGAACAAGAAGACCAAGCTGAATGTATGCTAAGAAAGACTTACAACCCTTCAGAAGAAGGTTCAAATTCGTTCCTTACAAAGCCTTGCAAATGTCTTCAACCCAAAATCACTCACAATCACTAAAAAGCTCTAAAAACTCTAAGACTAGTGTTTTCCTTCTTCTTCTCTGAAATGAGAGTGTTTCTTCTTCTCCAAGAGTAGCTCCAATCCAATGGAATGTGTTGATGTCAGAGTATGGGAGAGAATGGAATTCAGAATGTGCAAGAGAATCAGCCTGTAGGACCACTTATATCATCCATCAAGGGCAAGAGTTGGTTTTGGAGACTGTGGGACAGCTGTCACAGCTGTCCAGAGAGAACCACGGGCGTGGAATTTGGGTTTGGACCGTGGTTTTGCTCTGACATCACACTTTTGATTGTTAAGCCACGAGTTGGTGCAGGGCATGCACCAACAAGGTCCCATGTGTCCTCCTTTGCTCCTAGCTTGCTTCTTAATGAGTCCGGAAGTGTGTCATCGCAAGGAATGATCCTCGAATGTATCGATTAAGCTCCAAAAGCTCCCCAAAATACCTAAAAAACCATTAATAGTTCGTGTAGATGTCTATCTCGACAATATGCATGAATTGAACGTAAACGTCATGAACTAATGCAAAACTATGCATGAATAGCGGGAAAAACTATCTAAATGGATGCCTAAACTAACGTCATAAATCGTGTTATCAAAATACCCCATACTTAAGAATTGCTCGTCCCCAAGCAAGACCCAACCATAGACTAAGAGATGACATGATTTATGCATGCAGAAAAACAACAAAATCTTTTTAGAATTGTGCTTCATAAGATGGATCACCTTCATAGTCATGTTTCATGGAAAATGGACAAGCAATCATGTATTAAATGAATGAAGGCATGGAAAGACAATTATACTTAACTCAAAAGCATGCATGCAAGGTGAAAATGAAGAAGTCAAGAAGATTATGAGTATATCAAATCTAAATCACTAAGTCTTACACACGTGCAAATAGGTCACAAGGACTTAGGAAAGAAAAGGCCAAGAAACATTGTGAATAGGTGGAAATTTTTTCTAGGTCATGTGATGCTAATCCGGGAAAGGAACTAACTCCACAATTTCATTTTTGATCAACTTCCCCACAAGTGTATATTTTTCTCCATTTTTTCTTTGTTTTCTTTTCTTTTTAACTTTCTTTTTCTTTCACTTATTTTTGAGACAATGGCATTGGTGTCCAAAAGCCGAAACCTTGGTGATTAGTGGACCTCGGGATTTTTCAGAGGTGCCTCACACCGGGCACACATACCAAGGCTCGTTAGGACATTCGGTTTATCCGTCTTTGGCAAGGCACAAACACCCGATTATGTGAATGGTGCCGAGTTACTCGTCATCAAAACTAAAGTCCCCAAACCTATATTTTTTTCTATACTTTTCACAACAACTTCAGCACTTCATTCACAACATTCTTTCATCAACAACTTAACCCCACACTTGCTTTTCACACACATCAATACACTAGCATGCTCCTATTCCGGGATGGGTCAAAAGAGGTAAAATTTTATATCAATTGAGGTGCTCAAACAACATGATCAAGATGAGAAGTAGAGAAAAAATGAATTGCCTTAATCACTCCTAAATAATGTGCAAGAACTAGCATGTAATTTCGACTATCAATCCTCAATCCAATAAAGGCAAATGTCATGATCACAATCCGTACATAGGATTCAAGATAAGTATTTCAAGTCCACATATGCATACATCCATTCAACACACAAGGCCATCCATAGCCAATTCACAAAACAATCTCATCATAAGGGTCATACCCAAGCTAAGAAGCACTAAATTTTATTTTTTTTCCTGATTTTTTGGAATTTTTGAAATATGTATGTACAATGCAAAATATAATGAAACATGTGACAATATTAAACTATCCTAGATGCTAATCATGCAAGCGATCATGAAAACCCCACCCCACACTTAGAAACACATTGTCCCCAATGTACAAATCAAGTAAAGAAGAGTGAAAGAGGGTCCTCACAATGTAAAATGGTATTGCTTTGATATTTTGGTTCACTCATGTGGAGTGATACTGGATGATCGATCAAAGGTGGTAGAGAGCTCTTGATGTTCATTATGGCGTCGGGACCCGTGCCAAGCACCGCTAGCCGTCCAAGTCCCAAGTCCACTCCACCCACGTTTGATGCGGGATCACCATCATCATCCTCATGCCATGCAAGGCTTCAATGCTACTTAGACTCTAGCACACAAACACCAAACACACCAAAATACACAAAAATAGAAAAACGAAAAAATGAAAACCAAAACAAAAAGGGAAAGATGTCTACCAATAGGTTGCCTCCCATTAAGCGCTTCTTTAAGGTCATTAGCTTGACCAAATTCAGGGCGTCTCACTCAAGGTGAAGTGGGGCAATCATATCCGCCGGAGCTCCCGGGATATAACTCTTCAAACGGTGCCCATTCACCTTAAAATCTTCACAATGCTCCCCTCCTATCTCAACTGATCCATGGGGAAAGATCTTCTTCACCACATAAGGACCCGTTCATCTTGACTTTAGCTTTCCGGGGAAGAGCCGTAACCTCGAGTTGAAGAGAAGGACAAGATCGCCTTCACTCAACTCCTTTGGCATGAGACGCTTGTCATGCCAACGCTTGGTCCTTTCCTTGTAGATCCGGGCGTTTTCATAGGCCTCCAACCGGATCTCCTCAAGAGCATTCATGTCTAGAAATCTCTTCTCACCGGCTTCCTTGAGGTCAAAATTCAGCCACCTTATGGCCCAATACGCCCTATGCTCCATCTCCACTTGAAGGTGGAAAGACTTGCCATAAACTAGCTTGTAGGGAGTGGTGCCAATTGGTGTCTTAAAAGCGGTTCTATAAGCCCACAAAGTGTCATCGAGCTTCATAGCCCAATCCTTTCTTGTCCTAGAAACCGTCTTCTCAAGTATTCTCTTTATCTCCCAGTTGGAGATTTCCACTTGGCCACTAGTTTGGGGATGGTAAGGTGTTGCCACCTTATGAGTCACCCCATACTTAGCCAAAAGTGTCCCAAAGTTCCTATTGGTGAAATGCTTCACTCCATCACTTATGATCACTCTTGGTGTTCCAAATCTAGGGAAGATGACTCGGTTGAAGAACCGCACCACAACTTTGGCATCATTTGTGGGAGAGGTGATTGCCTCCACCCATCTCGACACATAGTCTACCGCCAATAGAATGTAGAGGTTGCCACATGAAGAGGGGAATGGCCCCATGAAGTCCACACCCCACACATTAAACACTTCAACCTCTTGTATGTTGTTCAAGGACATCTCATATCTTCTTGAGATGTTGCATGTCCTTTGGCAAGCATCACATGCCACTACAAAATTCTGTACATCCCTAAACAAGTGAGGCCAATAAAAGCCGGATTGCAATACCTTTACACACGTCTTGTGTGAGCTAGCATGGCCTCCACGTGGCAAGGAGTGACTATGGCGGATCACACTCTCCACCTCATCCTCCGGGACACACCTTCTAAAGACTACATCCGGCCCTCTCTTGAACAAGAGAGGCTCGCTCCAATAGTAATGCCTCACATCCTTGAAAAACATTTTCCTTTGGGCATATGATAGACCGGGTGACACCTCTTGGCACACAAGGTAGTTCACTATGTCCGCATACCATGGCTCATTTCCTCTAGACACTTGAAGCAAGCATTCCTCCATCATTTACAATTGCTTATCTCGGAATGAGTCATCAATCTGGATGTCATCTCTCTCCATCTCCAATGGAGGTAGCCTACTAAGATGGTCCGTGTTCGCTCCAAACGGTGTGTGCAAGCTTTAAATTTATAACCCAAGATGTAAGCTTAAAACAAGGATGCGAACCCGCAGTGTACAGGTCAATCGTAGTAAAAAGCAAGAAATTCCGGGGTGTCGATCTCAGGGACTTAGTGAAACAAAGCAAGTAACGGTTGTCAATATTTCAACTAACCACAAAAGCAATTAAAGCAATCAAAGATGATAAAAAGTCAATTAAAGGAATATGCAATTCTAGGGATTAAAGCATCTAGTTGTGGTTCCAACTCAAGATCTAAAGATAAGCGGACAAAGCTGAGATTTTGCAAAGGGAAGGTGTTACTAAAGTGGAATAGATCACCGGGTAAGTCTCACTACTCACTAATCCCAAACCATAACTCCTATTACCGGGTAAGTCTCAAGGAATTAAGGAAAAGAACTATAACCTCAAACCAACACACCACCTAAGGGAGTAGAATCAACCTTTACCGGGTAAGTCTCAGGCTAACTCACAAAGATAGAATGAAAGCACACTCAAACCCTAATAAAGGATAAACCTTTATTACCTACACTTATGATCTTGGGTAAACAAACAAAGGAATCACCGGGTAAGTCTCATCCTAGGCTTGCATTGAACCAGGAAAGGTGTAATAAGAATAGGATTTGGCAAACTCTAACACTTAACTCTCGGTTTCGGATTAGGAAAGTCACCTCGGTCAAACGAATTCCACCCCGGCCGAGATGTTCATCGACTGAGCGAGATGTTCTAGGGTTAAGGATAAAGACTTGAGCTTTCAGGGTCCTACTGGAATCTAAGATTATTCTATCATCGTTTTTCCCATAACCTTCAGTCAATCACCCTAGAATTACACAAGGAAATTAGCCACTCATCATCATTAAAGCAATAATCAAGTATAAGGGAAGAAACTGAATAATTGAACAAGAAAACCTTAAGAGAAAGGCTTCAATAACTGAATCAATTATCAAACAATAAGAGTTCCTTGGATCAAAATCCAACAAGACAATCAACAAAGGGAATCTAAGAAAGTCTTACAAAAACCCTTCACAAAGCTATAAAAGCTATCAACTTCATTCCTTCAATCTTCCTTCAACCTTCAAAAAGGTTCTTCAAATCTCCCCGCTGTAAAGGGTGTTTTCCAGCTGTTAGCGGATATATGCGGGGTACCAAGATCTGAAATCTCTTGATCCGAAGATGGGTGAATTGTAGAAAATCCAATCCTTTATATAGGAGAATTATCTTCTAAAGATAAAATATCTTAAAAGATAATTTCCTATAAAATATATCCATATCTCCTTAAAATAAATATCTTCCTAAGATAATTTTATAGGAAATATCTTAAAAGATAATTTCCTAATAAAAATATATCCATATCTCCTAAAATAAATATCTTCCTAAGATAATTTTGTAGGAAATATCTTTTAAGATATTTTCCTAATAAAATATATCTTATCTCCAAAATAGATCTCCTAAATATATTATCTTCCTTCCAGAAATCCAGCCTAAAAATATAAGATCTCTCCGTCCAAAAATAAAAGATCTCAGCCAAATAAAATATATCTCGCCGGGTCCAGGGTGTTCGCCTCAGTCGAGCCGCTCCTCTAGATCACCTCGGTCGAAGTGATACTGTAGCTGACCGAGGTGACTCTCAGCTGAAGGTGAAATCTCTCAAATCTGGTCCAAAGTAAATCTTTAATTCAATTTCATGCTTCCTGGATTCTTCCTTAAGCTCCTGAATGTAGCTCCAATGACTCCTTAGCTCATTTAGCTCCATTTTGATGCAAAACGTGCCATTTTACCTACGATTACAACGAAACTTGGTGTAGACCTCGATTCCCGCAAAGGTAGATGAAACAACAATATAATCATATAATCTACATCCAAGCATGCGGATTATTAAAGATAAAACGTCTAAACAAGTCCCAAAATATAGACTATAATTCATGCTATCTGTCCGCCACATAATTTTCGGACCCTTTCTTATCCCGGATTTCCAAATTAAACTCTTGAAGAAGAAGGATCCACCGAATCAAACGAGGCTTGGCATCCTTCTTTGTAAGGAGATAACGGATCGCAACATGATCTATATACACAATGACCCTTGCTCCAACAAGATATGAGCCGAACTTCTCAAATGCATACACAACCGCTACAACTCCTTCTCGGTGGTAGCATAATTTAGTTGGGCATCATCTAGCGTCTTTCTAGCATAATAGATGGCATGTGTAAGCCCATCTTTCCTTTTTTTCCCAAAACAGCCCCAACGGCCACATCATTCGCGTCACACATGATCTCAAACGGTAAACTCTAATCCGGAGGTTGCATGATGGGGGCGGAGATCAAAGCATCTTTCAACCTACAAAAGGCTTCAAGGCAATCCTTGGAGAAAACAAACTCAACATCCTTCATTAGTAGGTTAGTAAGAGGCTAAGAAATTTTAGAGAAATCTTTTATGAATCTCTAGTAAAAACCGGCATGCCCTAAGAAACTCCTTACCCCCGTCACTGAGGTAGGTTGTGGTAACTTCTCTATTGTCTCTATCTTAGCCCTATCAACCTCAATGCCTTGGTTGGACACCAACTGTCCCAACACAATGCCTTCACTTACCATGAAGTTGCATTTCTCCCAATTCAAGATAAGATTAGTCTCCTCACATCTCTTCAATACCAAAGACAGGTTAGCTAAGCAATCATCAAATGAAGATCCATAAACAGAGAAATCATCCATAAAAACTTCCATGATGTTTTCAATATATTCAGAAAAGAAAGCCATCATACACCTTTGAAAGGTGGCAGGTGCAATAAATAACCCAAATGGCATTCTCCTATATGCAAATGTACCCCAAGGACATGTGAATGTTGTTTTCTCTTGGTCATCCGGGTGGATAGGGATTTGGAAGAATCCACTATAGCCATATAAATAGAAAAAGTGTGAATGTTGAGCTAATCTCTCTAGCATTTGGTTAATGAAAGGAAGAGGGAAGTGATCTTTCCTAGAGGCCACATTTAGTTTCCTATAGTCTATACACATCCTCCTCCATCCCGGAACCGTCCTAGTCGGGATTAGTTCATTATTCTCATTAGTCACTACGGTCTTCCCACCCTTCTTAGGAACCACATGCACGGGAATAACCCACTTACTATCCGAAATCGGGAAAATGATTCCCACATCTTGCAATTTAAGGATATGTTTCTTGACTACCTCTTTCATTATAGGGTTCAATCTCCTTTGAGGTTCAATTGAAGGTTTATGATTATCTTCCATCAAAATTTATCCATGCATAAGGAAGGATTAATGCCAACTAAGTCATCAATGGTATAGCCTATAGCTCTCATATGCAATCTCAACTCATGCAACAACCTATTCAACTCATCATCATTCAAAGATGCGTTAACAATCACCGGATAAGTAGAATTTGCATCAAGGAAATCATACTTTTAATGAGAAGGGAGGGGCTTAAGTTCAAGATTAGGAGGACCTTTATCGGTTAGAGATGCTCCATACAATGTAGGTTGAGATGATTCCAAAACTATAGAGGACTCTCCAAGACTCCTTGAAGCTTGATCAACAACTGAGGCATTTTCTAGAGAAACCACGGGCAAAATTACGGCCTCTGGCACAACCACGGTCGTGGATTCTGAGAAGCTGGCACTTTTGAGCATTCTACAGAGTTCCACGGTTAAGCCCACGGGCGTGGTTCCTGGTTCCAGGCCGTGGTTCCTATAGTGGTTCAGCACAACTTCGTGCACTTTAAATTCTGCACTTGTCTCCTTTTCTAATGCATCCAAGGCCTTGATTTTTTCATTGCAATCATCCTCAACTCTTTCCTCCATCAAACTCAAGCTAAGAACCTTCTCCAAGGGGTCCTTGATCAAGATTGAGCTCACAACTTCTCTACATTCCTCTTGCCCGACAATGTTGAACACATCTTCACCAAGGGCTGGCCCCTTCATCATTGTGGACAGCTTGAACTTGATATTCTCTTCTCTTATGTTGAAGGAGAAGATTCCATGTTTACAAACCACCAAGCATCCGGAGGTGGCTAAGAATGGCCTTCCAAAAAAGATAGGAACCGGGTAGTCCACCAGGATGTCCAAAACAACAAAGTCGATTTGCACATAGAACTTTCCAAGATGAACCGGTATGTCCTCTAAGTTTCCTACGGGGTGAGTGATTGAACGGTCCACCATATAGAGGGTCATCTTGACCAGCTTTGGCTCTCCTAGCACAACCATGTTGCAAAGTGCAAGCGGGATAATGCTTACACTTGCTCCAAGATCACATAAGGCTTCATATTGCACTTCTCCCACTCCAATCGGCACACAAAAATATCCCGGATCTCTTAACTTAGGAGGCATCTCCTCCCTCATAGTTTGAATAAACTCCGAAGATCTCTTTGTCATTCTCACTTCCCCATACCCCTCCAACTTCCTTTTGTTGGAGAGTATCTCCTTCAAAAACTTTCCATAGGCCGGCATACCTAGAATAGCATACATGAACGGAATATTAATATGTAATTTATACATAAGTTCAAGGAATTTACCGAAGTGTTTGTCCAAACAAGCTCTTGCTCGTGATTGTGGGAACGGTAGTGGTGGCCTGTATGGAGGTGGTGCCACATATGTTGGCTCATCATCCTTGCTCTTGCCTCCTTCTTCTTGCAATGGCTCTTCTTCCACCACTACTTGCTTTCCCTTGTCATTCCCCTTAGGCAAAGGGTCCTTCATGCTCAGCCCACTCCTTGTTGTAATGGCCAACACTTGCCCTCTTGGATTGTCCTCGGTCCTTCCGGGAAGCTTTCCCGGATCCCTTTGTGCTTCACCTACCTTTTGGAACACTTGTGCTTCTAGCACCTTTTGAGCTTTAGAAATGGAAGTTACCGTGCTCTCAAGTCCACTCAACCTTCCAATCAATTGTTCAAACATCATCTCGGTTCTATCCTTTGGAGGTTGAGCAAAACTTGGTGGAGGCTCTTGTGAAGCCTTTGGTGTTAGTGGAAGCGGGAGGGTTCAAGACACCACCCGGGTTGGAATAAGAGAACCCGGGATGGTTGTGATTAGGCCGGTAATTGTTGAATTGTCAACTGTTATTGTTGAAGTCCCTAGGGCCTTGATAATAGTGGAAGTTGCCCCTTCTCATGTAGTTGATGTCCTCCTCTTTAAAAGCCAAGTTGGCTTACACTTGCACTTGAGGACTAGCTTGATTCTTCAAGGTTGTGGCACACAACTCCCTAAAAGACTTTAGCTCATTGTTGATTGCATCAAATTTGAAGTTGCTCATGGTGACTTCACTTACTTCATATGCCCCGGCTTCCTGCCATCACTCTTCCTATGAGAGTACTTCTCTATCACCAAAGCTTGTTTCTCTACAATCTCCCAAGCCTCGTCCACATTCTTTTCCATGAAAGTTCCTCCGGAAAGTGATTGGAGCTTGAATTGTCTATCCTTATCAAGCCCCTTGAAATAGATCTCCAATAGCTCTATCTTCAGTATCCCATGGTGTGGACAATCTAGGAGGAGGTCTTTGAACCTCTCCCAAGATGTAAATAGGCTCTCTCTATCCTTCATCACGAAGGCATTGATCTTCCCTCTTATCTCGGTTGTCTTGGAAGGTGGGAAGAACATAGTCATGAACTCGGTTGTCATCTCCTCCCAAGTACTCACACGTCCTAGTGGAATGGATTGGTACCAAGCCAAGGCCTTGTCCTTAAGTGAGAAGGAAAAAACCCTAAACTTATGGTTGTTGTTCTTCAATCTAGGCGGCCTTAGAGTCTCCATCAAGATCTCATAGTTCATCAAGTGTTGATGAGGAGACTCTCCTTCCATCCCTCCAAATTGATTGTGCCGGATCATTTGTAGCACTTGAGGGCGGAGCTCATAGTCATGGGTTGCGGGATCTCCTAAGTTCACACCCGGACGGTGCACTCTTTGAGCCGGATCCATACGTTGCCCTAATGTTTTTGGCTCCTCAATAGCAATGGGCATAACCCGAATATTGACCGCCGGCTACGGTGGTGGTGGAGATGGAGGTTGTTGTCGATTAAGCTCTCTTTGCACAAGAGCTTGCCTAATCTCTTCAATTTCCCTCCAAGTTGCTTCTTGCCTCTCATTGGCAATTCTCCTCTCATTCTCCAAGGCTTTATCTCTTAACCTAATTTGCTCTAAGGCTTCATCTAACTCAGCTTGAAGATCTCTTGTGGCCATCTCCTTCTCCTTTGTAATGCTCTTAGATCTAGCTTTAAGGGTTTTCTCCGGTTTGGGATCGAATGGAGCTAAATCCTTGCCACGAGATCTTCGCATGCACCTAAAGAATGAGAGATGTCCTAAAAATTCAAAGACACAAACCAAACAAGATCAAAAGCAACAAGAAAGACCTACACTATAAACAATCACAAACAATGACTCAATCTAGACCTAGTCCCCGGCAACGGCGCCAAAAACCTATTAAGGTAAGATTTGTAACACGCAAAAGTCTTAAATTTATAACTCAATATATTTTTCGTAACTCCTAGCGAACCCACAGTGTATGGGTCGTTTTATAGTAAGGATAGTATTCCGAGGTCGAACACAAAGACTAAGGTGAAATCGAATCAAATATGTAACACCCCAAATTTTACAACTTAGGGAGTTACTGGTTAGGACCGCACAGTGGGTCCCGACCTTAGTTTGACAACAACTTAACGAGATCTTACAACAAGGCACAGATAAGGAAAATCAGAAATCATAAAATAGTTCTTAATAATGCATGAATGTGACCAGATCGACTACAGCCGGAAAACGGAATATAACAAGTACGAAAGGAAACAATGTTCAACTGTAAAACCCCCAAATGCAGAAACTGTAAAACGTCCTAAAGTACGACACCCCGGCTGACCACTACCGTCTGGATCACTCGGCATCTGCTCTAACCTGTGTCAAGTGTAAACAACATATCAACAGTTAGCTAACTATCCAAATATAAGCAAAAATGATAACAGCACAAGCACACGCAGAAACGAAAATAAACAAACATCATGCTGGCACTCAACCGTTTATTATCTATTATTTAAGTGATTCACATTGTTCACTTTAAGTTGTGGCACGAGAACTATTATTAGTTCTCGCCTCCGTTCCTTATCCAACTGGTGTAGGTCTAGCTGACTTTCACTGGTAGCATCACTACAAACCATGTATGGACTAGTCCCGGAAGAAACCCCCAGCGCCCCGCGAGCTACTGAGCAGAATGCCACCGCCCGTTACTCTTAGGCCAAAATATAGGTCAGTAATTATATATCACAACCTATCTCTCTAACATTTCAATCACACACCACCATCATCATTTATACTCATATTTAGAAGTCAGCTAAGTAAGCCCAAAGGACTTACCTGATATACAGCTCGACTCTTTGTAAACTACTCGTTCTGTAAACTGTAGCAACTCAGTTGCCTGTCAAAGGCGATAAGTGTATTAGCACACTCTCACGTAGTTAGAAGTCTAAAACTTCTAAGATCGAATGATGTATTAAGACATAACTAGTTACAGTGTTAATTTAGGGTAAAATGACCATTTTACCCTTGGTCCCGAATTTCCCGTAAAATCTAGAATACATGTCTAATCTCCTATTTAAGTTTCTAAAATCATATTCTAACTCCTAGAATTTTATTTGGTTCCAAACTGACATTTTTCCTATGTTTCTATTTTCCGGAAGAAACGTAAAGGTCTAACTTCGGTTCTAAATATAAAATTATTAACAGCTTATAACAATTCCGAATTAAATCTCTAGATCATCTATGAGGTTCTATCTAACCTTAGGAGGAGAAATTTCTCTAAACTGTTCAGCCATAAATTTTATAATAATTCACAAAGTTGGCTACTTCACTCAAAATTCCTATACTTAGCCAAAAATTTAAGTTTACCAAAACTGCTCAACTACCTAACTTCGGGAGCTCATAACTTTCAATCCGACCGTTCATTTCTTCTCAAATTTTAATATGCCAAACTACATATATCCATATACAACATATCCAAAATTCAACGGTGGATCGTTATCCAAACATTCAATAATTGGCCGACAAGATAGGCAGTTTATAGGTCAAAAGCTGAAGGCATGAAATACAATTTTACAGCAGCCCCTATGTCTATCATTTTATGTATAACTTTCAGCAGCTACTTATCACTATTTTAACTATGCTCAAGGTCGACTACAACAATTCATCCATCTAGCATTACGGAAATAGTATACATACAAAAGCTTATACAATAACCTTCTCCTTAGACTAATCGGAATATTATGCAGCTCTTTGTACCAATTTAATTCTTACACCTAGAATACATGGGATCAAGCTGTGGGAGAGAGGGAATTTACCTTCTTCAGTTTGACGGTTCTGAGACGTCTACTCTCGTTTTCGAAGAAGGCTCGTATGTGCTTCCTAACCTAAGGATAGATGGAACGAAATTGAGACAAGCAGGAGAGGAGTCGGTAGAGAGAATAAGGTGAAGATGGGGGAATCAGATTGCTGCACTAACCTCTTGACGCGGCTGGCTACGTGCAGAAGGTCGGTAAGGACTCGTTGCAGATTCCAATGGCTCTTGACGCTGCTGGGTGCGTGTGCAGAAGAGAAGGAACGGATTGCTGTTGAAAACCGTAGACAGAAGAGACGGAACAAACGAATGTGGCTGTGGGCAAGGAATGAAACGAGTTTTCTGTAGATGAATCTGGACGCCAAGAATAACTGCTGGCTGCGTGATTGTAGCTGAACAGAAGGGCTGTTACGTGGGAGTTTAAGCGCAATAATTGCTGCAGATCTTTCGTTGATTGAAGAAGGCGAAGAGCTGTCCCTTCCTGGGCTGGAATAGGCGTTGACCACTGCTGTTGTTGGGCTGGCTTTGGCTGCAGAATGTAAGGTCGAACTGGGCTGAAATAGGCAAGGAGCGGTGGGCTGGAGCTGGCGCTGGACAAGGCAGGGCAACGGGCTGGAGCAGCTGGCAACGCTGGGGCTGTTGGGCTGAGGTGAAGACTGCGGGTTGCTGCTTCACTGGGCTGAGCAGACGCTGGGCTGGAGACTGCGGGTTGCTGCTTCACTGGGCTGAGCAATGCTGGAGCAGCTCACGGATTGGGCTGGGCAACGCTGGAGCAGCTCACGGATTGGGCTGGGCAACGCTAGAGCAGCTCACGGACTAGCACAACAGTGGGCTGGAGTAGGCTGAAGCTGGCGCGGGAATGTAGGGAACCGTAGCCCGGTACTAATTGTAGTCCGGAATCGAGAATCCGAAATTAATGCACGGAATAACCGGATACGGATTATTTTACAGTTTAAGATTGGTTACAAACTCTATCATTTTATGTGAAGGTAAGTCACATAAAATGATAAACTTATAAAAGGTTCTATCATTTTATGTGAAGGAGGTCTACATAAAATGATAATTTTTATCTTAATATGTCTAACTAAGTAGACGGATATGAATCGATGGATCGAGATCTAATTTATAACGGAAATAGACGGAATAAAAATTCCGGATTTTACATCAGTACCCCCTTAAAATAAGTTTCGTCCCGAAACTTAGAATAAGGTATCTACCCCATAAATTTCCCCTCGAGAAGTATATTCTAGCAAGCAACTACTCAAGTCATCAAGCACATAGTCATAAACAATTATGTAAACATATAATCACAGAAGTCATATAAGGTCTCGTCTCGGTACTAACCCGTCAATACTGAGGTAGCGGCTAACTCCGCAAAGAACTCAGGGTAGTTACGTCTAATACTCTCCCTGTCTCCCAGGTAGCCTCATCAACTCCTCGTCTAGACCACTGAATCCTCAGCATCGGTATCTCCTTAGAACGTAGGTGCCTAATGCTACGTTCTAGGACGGCTACTGGATACTCCACAAAAGTGTGATCTGGCTCAACTATCAGATCCTCATGACTGACAATGTGTCTAGGATCCGGTATGTACTCTCGCAGTTGAGATACATGAAACACTAGGTGTACTCCCTCTAATCTCGGTGGCAGTGCTAGTCGGTAGGCAACCTCTCCGACTCTCTCTACGATCTCAAATGGGCCGACATACCGGGGACTCAGCTTCCCCTTAATTCCGAAACGTCTAACTCCTCTCGTAGGTGACACTCTCAACCACTCCTGTGCACCTACTCTAAACTCCAAAGGTCGACGCCTTTTGTCGGCGTAGGACTTCTGACGACTCTGAGCTGCTAACATCCTCTCCCGGACTAAGGCAATCCGGGCGATGTCGTCCTGTATCTGCTCTAGTACTACTCCATCAGCCTTGCTAGGCTCATCCCAACATAGCGGTGTACGACATCTCCGCCCGTACAAAGCCTGATAAGGTGCCATCCCAATAGACGCGTGCCAACTGTTATTATATGAAAACTCTACTAGTGGGAGGTGATCTGGCCATACCTGTCCCCAATCTAGCACACATGCCCTCAACATGTCCTCTAGGGTCTGGATGGTCCTCTTGGACTGACCGTCTGTCTGCGGGTGGTAGGCAGTGGTAAAGTGAAGACTCGTCCCCAGAGCAGTATGTACCTGCTGCCAAAACCTTGAGGTAAAACGTCCATCCCTGTCGGAGATGATAGTCCTCGGTACTCCATGGAGTCTCACAATGTGTCTGGTGAACTCCTCTGCTAGACGGTTTACCGGCCACGTTTCCTTAATCGGAATGAAATGTGCGGTCTTCGTCAGACGGTCTACCACTACCCAAATGGCATCAAAACCTCTGCTGAGCCTCAATCCAGTAACAAAATCCATAGAAATATCTTCCCACTTCCAATGTGGTACTGGGAGTGGGTGGAGCTCTCCTCCGGATCTACGATGCTCAATCTTGATGATAGCATGAATTATAGTCTAGTTTTTGGGGTTTGTTTGGACGTTTTATCTTTCATAATCTGTATGTTTGTATATACATTATGTGATTTTACTACCATTTCATCTACCTTTGCGAGAATCGAGGTCTACACCTAGTTTCGTTGTAATTGCAGGTAATATGGTACGTTTTGCATCAAAAAGGAGCAAAAGGAGTCATGAGTCATTTGGAGCTACATCCAGGAAGCATAGCCATGGATTGAAGATCCACTTTGGAGCAGATTCGAGAGATTTCACATCCAGTTGAGACTCACCTCGGTTGACCAGAGATTCATCTCGACCGAGGTGATCCAGGGACGCCGACTCGACCGAGGCGAATACCTAGGACGCGGCGAGAATATTTTATTCTTGGAAGAGATCTTTTAAATTTGGAAAGTGATCTTATATTTCTGGGCTTGGCTTCTGGAAGGAAGGAGATATGCAGAATATATATTTTACCTATATTTATGGGATAATATCTTCTTAAGATTTATTATCTTTGGAGGGTTATTTTCCTATAAAAAGGGTCGGATTTCCCACAATTCAGGACGCCCCGCATACACGAACATCCGCCTACACCGAAAAAGACGCAGCAGCCGCATACCCCAATTTGGGAGAGAGTTGAAGAACCTTTTTGAAGGTTGAAGGAAGATTGAAGTCCATAGCTTTTATAGCTTTATTGAAGGGTTTTGTAAGATTGTCTTCAATTCCCTCAATTGTTGTCTTGTCTTTTTGGATTATTATCCAAGGAACGCTTTGTTGTGATATTTGATTCAGTTATTGAAGTCTTTTCATTAAAATTCTTCTTTGTTCAAATATTCACCTTCTTCCCTTACATTTAATACTTTCATAATGATGATGAGTGGCTAATTTCCTTGTGTGATTCTAGGGTGATTGGCTGAAGGTTGTGGGAAAAACAATGATAGAATAATCTTAGATTTCAGTAGGATCCTGAAAGTTCGAGTCTTTAACCTTAACCCTAAGCATCTCGTTCGGTTGATGAACATCTCGGCCGGGGTGGAATTCTTCTGACCGAGGTGACTTATCCGACCTTAAACTGAGAGTTAAGTGTTAGAGTTTGCCAAATCCTATTCTTATTACACCTTTCCTGGTTCAATTCAAGCTTAGGATGAGACTTACCCGGTAATTCCTCAGTTTGTATACCAACGATCATAAGTGTAGGTAATAAAGGTTTAGCCTTTATTGGGGTTTGAGTGTGCTTCCATCCCATCTTTGTGAGTTAGCCTGAGACTTACCCGATAAAGGTTGATTCTATTCCCTTAGATGGTATGTTAGTTTGAGGTTATAGTTCTTTATCTTGATTCCTTGAGACTTACCCGGTAATAGGAGTTACGGTTTAGGATTAGTGTGTAGTGAGACTTACCCGGTGATCTACTCCACTTTAGAAACACCTTCCCCACGCAAAAATCTCAGCTTTGTCCACTTATCTACAGATCTTGAGTTGGAACCACAACTAGATGCTTTAATCCCTAGAATTGCATGTTTGCTTTATTTGACATCTTATTCATCTTTGATTGTGTTAAATCGCTCTTGTGGTTAGTATTAACATTAGCACACCGTATTGACTCTGTTTCACCGAGTCCCTGTGATCGACCCCTGGAATTTTCTTGCTTTTACTACGATTGACCCGTACACTGCGGGTTCGCATCCTTGTTTTAAGCTTAAGTCTAGGGTTATAAATTTAAAGCTTGCACACACCGTTTGGAGCGAACAAGTTTTTGGCGCCGTTGCCTGGGACTTGGTCTAGACCGAGCCGGTACGGTTTGCTCTTGGGGCGCTTGCCCCGTTTCATCTAACCACTCTACTTGAGTGACGATCTTTGCAGGTTCTTTCTTAGGTACATGCGAAGAACCCGCACTGGGAAGGAAATCGTTCCTTACGATCCCGAACCAGAAAAGACATACAAGCGACGCTTAAGAGAAGCGAAGATGGACCAACAAGACGATCACGATCTTGCGGCCCAATTGAGAGAGACGCAGGAGCTGCTACGTCTCAGTAAAGAAGAGCTAAGGCAAGAGAAAGAAGAGAATCATGCCAGGACTGCAGCAATCGAAGCTGAGATTGCAGCCATTCGGGACCAGATTCTACTTCGACCGAGGGAGGATCCAGTAGTTGATCCTCGACCGAGGCAGATTCCAGTACCTGACGCCCCGGCCGAGGTACTTCCACCTCGGATGCCAATCCGAGATGTTCTTCTTGCAGGAATCCCACAAACCCTAGGTCAAAGGATGGACCCTAATCAACAGCTGAGGCGTCCAGGGGTGAACCTAGGAGATCCAGCGGATCATGACTACGAACTTCGACCGCAAGTTCTAGCCATGATTCGCCAATGCCAATTCGGAGGACTAGAGAAGGAGTCGCCGCATCAACATCTTCAAAACTACGAGATCTTGATGGAAACCTTGCGACCGTCCAGAATTGAGAACAACAACTACAAGCTAAGACCTTTTTACTTTTCTTTAAAAGATAGAGCTCTTACTTGGTATCAATCTCTTCCTCCAGGAAAAATTAGCACATGGGAGGAGATGACTACAGAATTCTTGACCAAATTCTTTCCCCCCTCAAAGACTGCTGAAATGAGAGGGAAGATCAATGCTTTCATCATGAAGGACAAGGAGAGCTTGTCCAAATCTTGGGAGCGGTTCAAGGATATCCTTTTGGATTGCCCACATCATGGGATTCCAAAGATTGAGTTGTTGGAGATCTACTTCAAAGGGCTGGACGGAAGCACCCAGTTCAATCTCCAACTACTCTCCGCCGGTACCTTCATGGACATGGCGGTTGACGAGGCTTGGGACTTCATTGAGAAGCAAGCCTTGCACATGGAGAAGTACACCCACCAAGGAGCTGAGGGTGGAGTTAAAAGAGTCAACTTTCAAGAGACTCAACCCAACAACAACCAGCTCACGTCCTTGAAGAACGACGTGAAGCAATTGAAGGAGCTCTTGATGGCTCAAACTAAGAAGGAAGAGCAAGGGCAAAGGAACAACAACAACAATAACGGGTACCGTAACAACAACAACGGACCCCGAAACAACAACTACAACAACAACAATAGAGGATCCAATAGCAATAATTGGAGGGCGAATAACCAAAATCACGGTAACAATCACTCAAACTCCAATTCTAATGATTCCTCTAACCCTTTCCTCTCTTCTCCTTCTTCTTCTTCTACTCCATTGAAAAGCCAAGGGCAAGGATCAAGTTCGTCTCAGCCGGAAAAGAAGGACGCAGTCCTGGAGGCAATCTTGATCAAGCTTAGTGCTATGGAGAATTCTATGACTTCATTTTCGAGGGCCCAAAAGTCCTTCGAACAACAACTTGCTAATAGGGCGAATGAAGCGCCAAGAGATCCAGGGAAGCTTCCAGCAAAGACGGAAACTAACCCTAAGGGCCAGTGCATGGCCATAACGACGAGGAGTGGACTCAAAACTGCAGATCCAGTACCTCGCTCGATGCAGACCACCTCGGTCCAGACCTAGTCGAAGAACACCTCGACCGAGATGCCAACCGAGGCGGCGCAACAGAAAGCAGGAGGAACGACAGAAACTTATGTTCCGCCTCCTGCATATAAACCACCACTTCCATTCCCTCAGTCCAGAGCCAGAGCACATCTAGACAAGCACTTTGGTAAGTTTCTTGACTTGATGAATAAGCTACATATTAATATTCCTTTCCTTGATGCTATTCTAGGTATGCCCGCCTATGGGAAGTTCTTAAAAGAAATCTTATCAAGGAAGAGGAAGCTGGAGGATGTTGGTGAAGTTAGGATGACATCTAAATCTTCGGAGCTTATCAAGATCATGAAGGAAAAGAAGCCACCTAAGTTGAGAGATCCCGGCTCATTTTGCATTCCCATTCAAGTCGGGGATGTCACTTGTGAAGCCCTTTGTGATCTAGGAGCCAGCGTGAGCATCATCCCGCTGGAGCTATGCACTAAGATCGGTCTTGGAGAGCCCAAGCCGGTCAAGATTCGACTTTACATGGCGGATCGCTCCATTACCCACCCCGTGGGCATTTTGGAGGACGTTCCGGTCAAGTTAGGTAACTTCTATCTACCTATAGATTTTGTCGTACTTGACATTCCTGCAGATTATCCAGTTCCTATCATTCTCGGGAGGCCATTTCTAGCAACTTCGGGTTGCAATGTGGATTGCAAGAACGCCAAGTTGAAATTCAACGTTGGTGGCGATGAGGTGGAGTTCGCACTACTTGCGGCCATGAAAGGAGAGCAACTAACTGATGATATCTTCAACATCTACGATGAAGAAGAATCAAGGGAATAGGTGAGCTCTATCCTTATTAACGATCCACTCGAAAGAGTTATTAGCTTCAGTTTAATGGAGGAAGGTATAGATGCTTCTTGTGATGCAGATATACGGAGCTTGAAGGCACTGGAAGAGGATCCAGGAGCTAAAACTGAGAAGCTAGTCCAGGAGACGAAGATCTCCAGTCTCGGTTCCAGTAGCAGTACCTCGACCGAGGCACTTTCTGGATGGAGCGAGGCGTCTGAAGAACACCTCGGTCAACGCCTAAACGCCTCGACCGATGTCGACAGCGAGATGACGTCAACTGAGATCGCTGAGAATAACAATTTTCTTACTCCCTTCTCTGATATTCACCCACAGTTGGCGGATCATTCCCTCCACCAACTTTCTGATAATAAAGGTCCTTGGTATGCTGATATTGTGAATTATCTTGTTTGCCAGGAAATACCGCCCGGATTGACGTACTCTCAAAAGAAGAGATTCTTCAAGGAAGTACGACACTACTACTGGGATGAGCCGCTGCTATTCAAGCGCGGACCGGATGGGATGCTTCGAAGGTGCATTCCGGAAGATGAAGTTAATAGCGTCATAAGGCATTGTCATTCACTTCCTTGTGGAGGACATGCTAGCACCGATAAAACATGCGCTAAGGTATTGCGTTCCGGTTTCTTTTGGCCTACATTATTTAAGGATGTGCAATCTTTTGTTGTTTCTTGTGATGCATGCCAAAGAACAGGGAACTTATCAAGGAGGAACGAGATGCCGCTTAATAACATCCAAGAAGTGGAAATCTTTGATGTGTGGGGGAATGACTTCATGGGACCTTTCCCATCCTCCGGAGGAAACCTCTACATTCTCCTTGCCGTTGATTACGTCTCTAGATGGGTTGAAGCCATTGCTTCTCCCACTAACGACGCCAAGGTGGTTGTGAAGTTCTTGAATAGAACTATCTTTCCACGATTTGGAACTCCACGCATCATCATCAGCGATGGAGGAACGCATTTCATCAACCGGAAGTTTAAGGCACTTCTGTCGAAGTTTGGGGTAACCCACAAGGTATCAACTGCTTATCACCCTCAAACTAGTGGACAGGTCGAGATCTCGAATAGAGAAATCAAGGCAATTTTGGAGAAGACCGTCTCTAGAACGAGGAAGGATTGGTCCATGAAATTGGACGATGCTCTTTGGGCGTACAGGACAGCATTCAAGACTCCCATAGGTACCACCCCTTATAATTTGGTATATGGAAAGTCTTGCCATTTGCCCGTTGAGTTGGAGCACAAGGCGTATTGGGCTATCAAATGGTTGAACTTTGACATCAAGGAGGCTGGCGAGAAACGCCTATTGGAGCTTAACGAGCTGGAGGAGCTGCGTTTGAACGCTTACGAGAATGCCAAAATCTATAAGGAAAGGACAAAGAGATGGCATGACAAGCGTATCATCCCAAAGGAGCTTAACGAAGGAGACTTAGTTCTACTCTTCAACTCCCGCCTCCGTCTTTTTCCAGGTAAGTTGAAATCTAGATGGACCGGACCTTATGTTGTGAAGCATGTTTTCCCTCATGGTGCAGTTGAGATATGGGGCGAAGCTAGCGGAAGCTTCAAGGTCAACGGTCATAGACTTAAGAAGTACCAGCCGGAAACGCCGGTTGAGGAGGTTGCACCGATATACCTCGTTTGAGACGCATCATGGTCCAGCTAGCGACCTTAAATCAAGCGCTTCTTGGGAGGCAACCCAAGGTATTGCTCTTCTTTCCCGTTTTCTAGTCTAGCTTAGATAGTTTTTGTTTTTGCTTTGCTTTGCTTTGTTTTTGGCGTTCTGGAAAAACAACAGGAAGAAACACATCTGGAAGGACAGAAGTTTGAGATTCTGAGAAGACAGAAGCACCTCGGTCACTGTCAGAGCACCTCGACCGAGTTGATTCTTGAAGCAACCGAGGCAACTAGGGTTTCTGCAGAACCGCCTCGGTCCATACCACCTCGGGCCAGTCGAGACCATCTCGACCGAGGTGACAGCAGATCCAGTAACAGTATAAAAAGGGGAAAATTACTTTTCACTCTTTTTTACCCATTTCGACCGCGGCGACAGATCCACTTCGCTCACTCTCGATTCTCGCTCGTTTTCGACGTTTTCTGCTTCCAAACCGAGATTGAAGGATAGAGGAGTCGATTGCAACTACAGATCTGCAAGAAATTTGAGCGTTTCGACCGAAACGAGGTAAAAACGTTCGAAACCTAAACTCGTTCGTTTACTGATATTTGGGCTTTGGTTGCCCTTGATTCTGTTGAGGAAACCCTTAAGTACCCCTTAGGAAGCATCGGTAGTGATTTTTGGGGGAAAAGAACTGAAAATCAGAGAGTTGAATTCGCGACTGTCTTCGCCTCGGTCCAGTCGTCCTGCACCTCGGTCGAGGTGATTCTTGGAGTTTGTCAGTCGACCGAGGTAATCTGACAGTGCAGTTTGAAGATGAGTTCTGATAGATTTGTAGCCCTTAGGGATAGATCCTCTCCTTCCCCTTCTTCTTCCTCATCCCGACCTTCTATCCCGGTGATCCACGAGAGACACCGGGTAGATTATGATCGCATTGCTAGTCGTCCTGTCATCGCTCCTAGATTTCTGGACGTTTCTGCCTTTGATTGTCTCCACGTAGATGGAGAGCTTAGGAGGATGATCACCACCGTCGGGCTGGATCAGTTTACTGAGATCCGAGCCCCAGCCTACCTCGAGCCGACCCTCGAGTTTGTCAGTTCCTTCACTTACCTCCCCACAGAGAGGGCTGTGAAGTACCGGTTGATGAACCGGAACTACATAGTACCTCTTGACCATTGGAGAGACATTTTTGGCTTCCCTTCCCCCACTGCTGTAGACTTCCCGACCCGAGCTGTAGCTAGAGAGTTCTGGGGTCAGATCGCCCACATCACGAGGCACGCAGATAGGTGGCGCCCTGGTGATTCCAGGGCGAAGCTTATTTATCATCTAGCCTTTCGATTGGTACACAGGATCTTCAACGAGACGCTTCTGGCGCGTACTGAGACGCCCCAGAAGGTCCGACAGGGGGAGCTCTTCTCTTTATACTACATGGTCACAGGAGGATACCCTGACTTTGGCTTGATGCTGGCAGAGGATCTGCACAGGATCAAGGCCAAGGGGAAGGGAGATATATGCTGCGGAGGGATAGTGACCCATATCGCTAGGTATCAGGATATGGATCTGAGCAGGTGTACCATGGTGGCGGCTGCCAAGCCGCTCGGACTTCAGGAGATGATTACTCGGAGGATTCTAGTTCCCTGAGGACTGACTACACCCTACGTCGCTATGCCATGGGAGCTGACTGCACCTCAGGGCATCAGATGGTCTGCACAGTTCTCTGTCTTTGATCCACATTTCTGGCAGACTGCTTGGGGTCCACTTATGGAGGATTACAGAGAGGGAGCAGCTGCCCCTGCTGAGGCTGAGGAGGAGGCTGAGGATGAGGATGACGACGATGATGAGACAGTGGATGAGAGAGGAGGTGGCGTCCCGATGGACACAGGTACAGATACAGCTGGGACGAGCGCACCACCTATTATTGATTTAGATGATGAGGAGGACACTGAGCCGGCGCCAGCCGCGACGTCTCCAGTCAGACCTGCTGGACGCAGGAGGCGTGGAGTGAGGGACAGAGCTGCACACCGACGGATCGATGACCTGACGGATCAAGTTATCGACTCATATGCTGCACTTTCGCTGGATATCCGCGAGATGCAGGAGCGGCAGCATCATCAGCACATGATGGCTCAGCTACATTTTGAGCGTATCATGGGCTATCCCTATGACCCGACTCAGTACCCCTACATACCACCACCACCGCCGGATCAGGACTACTGAGGAGCTGCAGGGTTTATTTATTATATTTTTTATGCAGTTCGGCTCTCATCCGGTGAGTCCTCTTTTATTTAGACTTTTATTATATCCACTGGGACAGTGTGTCTCAAGTATGGGGTGTTTGTTATTTGACTATGTGGCTACCTTTGATGTATTCGACATTTTTGATGTATTTTATTTATCGGATATTTTCATATTTATGCTTCATTTGCCTTTATATGATTATCTGGTATTACATGCATACTTACAGGTTATTTGATTGAGAAAAAACGTCAAAACTGAAAGAAAACTGGTTTTAAAAAAAAAAAAAAAATTTTTGGACCTCGACCGGGACAGTTCTAGCCGAACGAGGTGATTCACCTCGGTTGACTTAAGAACACCTCGACCGAGGTAGGTTAACTGAGAGTTTTCGAAAACGATTTTTATACTACTTATCTGGATATGACCTCAGTGAAGATTTTGTTTACCTACTGGTTTTAAATTCTTTATGTGTTTGAAAGGTTTTATAATATGTTTAAGTTGCTAAATGCTTTGTTTGAAATTATTGGCATGTTTAATACTTTGTTTCAATCCAAATTATGTTGGATTTGAAGGTTGACACCGCAGGATAAGTTCTCTCACTCTCTTCTTGGAAAGATCAAGGCAATTCACTCTTTTCTTCTTCTTCTTCTTGATCATGCTCAACCCCTCATATACATTTTGCCTCCCTTTACCTATCCGGGAATTAGGAAGCAAGCAAGTGGTGAAAGCAAGTTAAAGTTGAGAAGTGGGCTGGAAGTGAAAGTCTTAGAAAGCAATTATAGGTTTGGGGAAGTCAATCATGAAGATGAGTAACTCGGCACCATTCACATAGCCGGGTGTTTGTGTCTTGCCAAAGTCGGATTGAGCGATATTCCTAACGGGTCATGGTATGTGCATCAAGGGTTTGATGCATCTCAAGAAATTGATGATTGCGGATCTCCTAGGCTTCGGTTATTGTGCACCTCTGTCCATGCATCCCAAAAAGTAAAGTAAAAGAGAAAAAAAAGTGCGAAATAAGCAAAGCTTATTGGTGGAAGATGTTGCAAGTCAAAGTGAAAGTGAAGTTCATCCTTTTCCCGGATTCTAGCACCACATTACCTTACATACATCCCTACCCTACACGTTTCTTGACCTTTTCTTTTGGGAAGCCCTTGAGACCTTGAGCTTGTTGATTGACTTAGCGGTTTAAATCGGATTATACATGATTAATTTTGATAATTATGATTTATTATGCATTCTATGATTTTGTGCAAAGATGAACAACTTTCCTATATTTATAAAATGTTTTAAGCATATTGAGTTTTTTAAATTCCAGGAAGTATTCTCTTAGAGTGATCTATGATAGTTGCACACCATAAAATGTTTTTGAAAAGCTTTTTCATTGATTTTCTTGACTTATAATCCATTCTATCTTATCTTCTATATAAGGAACTTGCTTGGGGACAAGCAAGGGCTAAGTATGAGGTATTTTGATAGCATGAATTATAGTCTAGTTTTTGGGGTTTGTTTGGACGTTTTATCTTTCATAATCTGTATGTTTGTATATACATTATGTGATTTTACTACCATTTCATCTACCTTTGCGAGAATCGAGGTCTACACCTAGTTTCGTTGTAATTGCAGGTAATATGGTACGTTTTGCATCAAAAAGGAGCAAAAGGAGTCATGAGTCATTTGGAGCTACATCCAGGAAGCATAGCCATGGATTGAAGATCCACTTTGGAGCAGATTCGAGAGATTTCACATCCAGTTGAGACTCACCTCGGTTGACCAGAGATTCATCTCGACCGAGGTGATCCAGGGACGCCGACTCGACCGAGGCGAATACCTAGGACGCGGCGAGAATATTTTATTCTTGGAAGAGATCTTTTAAATTTGGAAAGTGATCTTATATTTCTGGGCTTGGCTTCTGGAAGGAAGGAGATATGCAGAATATATATTTTACCTATATTTATGGGATAATATCTTCTTAAGATTTATTATCTTTGGAGGGTTATTTTCCTATAAAAAGGGTCGGATTTCCCACAATTCAGGACGCCCCGCATACACGAACATCCGCCTACACCGAAAAAGACGCAGCAGCCGCATACCCCAATTTGGGAGAGAGTTGAAGAACCTTTTTGAAGGTTGAAGGAAGATTGAAGTCCATAGCTTTTATAGCTTTATTGAAGGGTTTTGTAAGATTGTCTTCAATTCCCTCAATTGTTGTCTTGTCTTTTTGGATTATTATCCAAGGAACGCTTTGTTGTGATATTTGATTCAGTTATTGAAGTCTTTTCATTAAAATTCTTCTTTGTTCAAATATTCACCTTCTTCCCTTACATTTAATACTTTCATAATGATGATGAGTGGCTAATTTCCTTGTGTGATTCTAGGGTGATTGGCTGAAGGTTGTGGGAAAAACAATGATAGAATAATCTTAGATTTCAGTAGGATCCTGAAAGTTCGAGTCTTTAACCTTAACCCTAAGCATCTCGTTCGGTTGATGAACATCTCGGCCGGGGTGGAATTCTTCTGACCGAGGTGACTTATCCGACCTTAAACTGAGAGTTAAGTGTTAGAGTTTGCCAAATCCTATTCTTATTACACCTTTCCTGGTTCAATTCAAGCTTAGGATGAGACTTACCCGGTAATTCCTCAGTTTGTATACCAACGATCATAAGTGTAGGTAATAAAGGTTTAGCCTTTATTGGGGTTTGAGTGTGCTTCCATCCCATCTTTGTGAGTTAGCCTGAGACTTACCCGATAAAGGTTGATTCTATTCACTTAGATGGTATGTTAGTTTGAGGTTATAGTTCTTTATCTTGATTCCTTGAGACTTACCCGGTAATAGGAGTTACGGTTTAGGATTAGTGTGTAGTGAGACTTACCCGGTGATCTACTCCACTTTAGAAACACCTTCTCCACGCAAAAATCTCAGCTTTGTCCGCTTATCTACAGATCTTGAGTTGGAACCACAACTAGATGCTTTAATCCCTAGAATTGCATGTTTGCTTTATTTGACATCTTATTCATCTTTGATTGTGTTAAATCGCTCTTGTGGTTAGTATTAACATTAGCACACCGTATTGACTCTGTTTCACCGAGTCCCTGTGATCGACCCCTGGAATTTTCTTGCTTTTACTACGATTGACCCGTACACTGCGGGTTCGCATCCTTGTTTTAAGCTTAAGTCTAGGGTTATAAATTTAAAGCTTGCACACACCGTTTGGAGCGAACACTTGACCTGCTGACAAGTCGCACACTGGGCTACGTATCGAGCTACATCAAGCTTCAGACCACCCCACCAGAAGGAACGTCTTACGTCCTTATACATCTTACTCGCTCCTGGATGTACGGAGTAAGGGGTAGCATGAGCCTCACCTAGTATCCTCTGTCTCAGCTCACTGTCTGATGGCACACAGACACGGTCTTGTCGTCTCATCACTCCATCGGCACCGATAGTGAACTGAGGTGCCTCATCACGTGACATCCGGTCTCGGATCCGGGTCAAAGTCGGACAGGTCTCCTGCTTCTGTCGGATCTCACCCAACAGGTCAGGAAGTAACTCTAAGGTGGCTAACTGATGAGCTGTGTCGGGGAACTGGATCTCTACCTCCAACCAAGCTAAGTCTCTCTGTAACTGTGGCTGGACTGTCAACCGAGCTATCGCCTTCTCCCGAGGCGTCTTCCGACTCAAGGCGTCAGCAACTACATTCGCCTTTCCGGGGTGGTGAAGAATCTCAAGGTCGAAATCCTTGATCAACTCTAGCCACCGCCTCTGGCGATTATTCAACTCCCGCTGAGTGAATATGTACTTCAGACTCTTATGGTCTGTGAAGATCTGACAGGTCGCTCCATAGAGATAATGACGCCAGATCTTAAGAGCGTGCACTACTGCTGCTAACTCCAGGTCATGAGTGGGGTAGTTCTCTTCATACGTCTTCAACTGTCGAGACGCATATGCTATGACCTTACCCCTCTGCATCAAGACACACCCCAAGCTCAGCTTGGATGCGTCACTGTACACCACAAAGTCCTCTGTACCCTCAGGCTGTGCTAAGATCGGAGCAGACGTCAATCTCCTCTTCAGCTCCTCAAAACTCTGCTGGCACGGCTCAGACCAGACGAACCGAGTAGTCTTCCTTAGGAGAGAAGTAAGTGGTCGGGCGATCAGAGAAAACCCTTCCACAAACCGACGGTAATAACCTGCCAATCCAAGGAAGCTGCGAACCTCCTTAACATTCTTCGGAGGTTGCCAAGATGACACTGACTCAATCTTCGCTGGGTCGACCTTAATCCCCTCAGCAGTCACTACATGGCCGAGGAACGCCACCTCTGACATCCAGAACTCACACTTGGATAGTTTAGCATATAGCTGACTATCCTGTAGAATCTGCAACACTGTCCGTAAGTGTCCGGCATGCTCCTCTCGACTTCTAGAGTAAACTAGAATGTCGTCAATAAAGACCACTACAAACTGGTCTAGGAAGTCGATGAAAATCCCATTCATCAACTCCATAAATACTGCTGGCGCATTAGTGAGCCCGAATGGCATCACTACAAACTCATAGTGACCATACCTAGTCCGGAATGCCGTCTTAGGTATATCCTGATCTCTCACCCTCAACTGGTGATAACCCGATCTCAAATCTATCCTCGAGAACACTGACGATCCATGCAGCTGGTCCAGCAGATCACCTATGCGAGGCAGTGGATACTTATTCTTGATGGTGACCTTGTTCAACTCCCTGTAGTTGATACACAGTCTCATCGATCCATCCTCCTTCCTCACAAACAATACTGGTGCGCCCCAGGGAGAAACACTAGGGCGTATGAAGCCCTTCTCTGCTAACTCCTCTAACTGCTTCTTCAGCTCAAGCAGCTCTATCGGGGCCATGCGGTACGGGGCCTTCGAGATCGGTCTCGTGCCCGGCTCTAAGTTGATGCCAAAATCAACACTCCTCTGTGGAGGTAGCCCAGGTAAGTCGTCACTGAATACCCCTGCAAACTCGCAGGCAACTGGTATCTCCTCTACTGTCAGGCTCTTACGCTCCTTCATGGCATAACACCAGAAGGCCTCGCAACCCTGTGCTATCAGTCTGGCTGCTCTCACTGCACTGATAACGGTGCCGGACTTTCCGAGGTCCCAACCTCGGAATATAACTCTGTGACCTTCCTCAGTGGCGACAATCACAGTCCTCCTACCAATATCCAAGACGGCTCCATGTCTAGTCATCCAATCTATCCCCAATATCACGTCCTCATGTGCTAAGGGCATGACTAGAAAATTTACTAACCAGAACCGGCCTCCCAGATGAATAGGGCAGTCATAAATCTCTCGAGATCCTCTAACCTTACCCCCATCTGGTAACCCAACCACAAAAGGTACACCCTCTACTGTAGCTAAGGACAACCTATCTACACATGCATCTGATATAAAGGAGTGCGTGGCACCCGTATCAAATAAAATGCGCACAGGTAAGTCATGGATCCAAATAGTACCTGTGGTCGCCGGTGCTGTAGGCTGCTCAGTGTTCCTCAGCTCGAACACTCTCGATGGTCCTCCTCTGGTGTCAGTGGTACTACCACGTCCTCTGCCACGACTTGATCCCTGTGCAGTACTGTATGAAGCAGGATGTCCTGGAGCCCGGTACTGCTGTTGCTGCTGACTCGGAGCTCGGTACTGAGGGGGTCTCTGTACACTCTTCTCAGCACGTGCAAGAGAAGATCCCTGCTGAGAAGAAGCCTTGCCCTGACGGCAGAAAGTAGCCTTGTGTCCCGGCTTCCCACAAGTAAAGCAAGTGACCGGTGGTTTCGGGCAGTCCGTCTTAATATGATCACGGCCACCACAGTTAAAGCACTGTCGATCTCCACCGGGAGTCCGAACTGTAGAGTGGTAGCTGGACCTCCCCTGAGTCTGTCCTCGACCATAACCTGCTACTGCTGCACTGCTACCAGCATGTCCTGTCCTCTGCCGCTTATCCGGCCCACTAGACTGAGCTGCTTTCCTAGAAGCTGGCCTATCTCTCTCATAAGCAGAGGCCCTATCCTGATAATCAGACAAGGTCACACAGCGGAATCCAGCTAGGTAGGATCGGGTACTCTCTCTCAACCTCCTGGAGAAAAGATAAACATGCTGCTCTTCTGGAGGTGCAGATGGTCCAAGCAAAGTCAACTCTTTCTGAAACTTCTTTATGGCTGCAGCAATCGGGATATCCTCAAATCCCGCCTCAATGAAATCCTGGAATCTCTCCCTCCTCAGCGAAACTGGGCAGTACCTGTCTCTAACAATGTTCCTCATCTGCTCCCAGCTGGTGACTCGGCCACGAATGGTACGCCACCATGAATGAGCATCATCTGTGAAGCAGGTCTGTATCAAATCTACCTGTCGATCCACGGGGCAATGTATTGCGTCCAAAGCAGTCTCAATCTTCCCTATCCAGTGCTCCACCTCTAGCCCTATCTCTCCGCTGAATGAGGGGACCTTCTGAGAGTTGAAAACCTTCAACAACTCATCCGGTCTCGGTGCTCTGGCCCCAGTAGGTGCTCTATCAACATCATCCCTCCTCTCAGATATAGCCGGCACCTGAGACACTCCCTGTGTCACCTGAGCTGACCTAGCCGGTACCACCGGTGGTATCTGAGTAAGCCTCTTAACTCTGGCAGCTTCCTCCCTGCGCTCAACATAGGCTCTGAACTCCCTGTACTCAGATGCTCCAAAAGAAACACGCCCTGACTCAGTAGAACGTGCTCCTTACGCTCCAGACCTAGCGGCGGTCTCAGGCCTGACTTCGGGGCCTACACTCTCAGCTACTTCTTCTACAGCAGCCTCTGGTATGCTTGCTGCAGCTGGGTCCTCTCGAGGAACTCGTCCTCGACCTCTCCCTAGTGGAGGTCTACCCCCACGACCACGCCCTCTAACAGTAGGGGTGCTATCAGCTCGATCCTGTCTGACTGGGGGAAGGGGGGGACGACCCCTACCTCGGCCAGTCACTTGCGCAACCCTAGTACGTGCCATCTGTACGAATAGTAATAACTACAGTTATAAACTAGCTAATCTATCATAACAGTACAAGTCTATAATTATTCTAAGATTACCGAGATCCGTAGAGGTAGTGGTGGTCATCCGTACTTTCTATCCCAACCCGACTCTGTATGCATTTTAAAACCAAAAATTCTCTTTGGAAAACTCAGACCCTTTTCGGGTTCTGTTTATTTACTTATATGACCTTTTTAGAAGATTCAAGTGCCATTGTTGCCAACCTAGAGCTCTGATACCATGTTGTAACACCCCAAATTTTACAACTTAGGGAGTTACTGGTTAGGACCGCACAGTGGGTCCCGACCTTAGTTTGACAACAACTTAACGAGATCTTACAACAAGGCACAGATAAGGAAAATCAGAAATCATAAAATAGTTCTTAATAATGCATGAATGTGACCAGATCGACTACAGCCGGAAAACGGAATATAACAAGTACGAAAGGAAACAATGTTCAACTGTAAAACCCCCAAATGCAGAAACTATAAAACGTCCTAAAGTACGACACCCCGGCTGACCACTACCGTCTGGATCACTCGGCATCTGCTCTAACCTATGTCAAGTCTAAACAACATATCAACAGTTAGCTAACTATCCAAATATAAGCAAAAATGATAACAGCACAAGCACACACAGAAACGAAAATAAACAAACATCATGCTGGCACTCAACCGTTTATTATCTATTATTTAAGTGATTCACATTGTTCACTTTAAGTTGTGGCACGAGAACTATTATTAGTTCTCGCCTCCGTTCCTTATCCAACTGGTGTAGGTCTAGCTGACTTTCACTGGTAGCATCACTACAAACCATGTATGGACTAGTCCCGGAAGAAACCCCCAGCGCCCCGCGAGCTACTGAGCAGAATGCCACCGCCCGTTACTCTTAGGCCAAAATATAGGTCGGTAATTATATATCACAACCTATCTCTCTAACATTTCAATCACACACCACCATCATCATTTATACTCATATTTAGAAGTCAGCTAAGTAAGCCCAAAGGACTTACCTGATATACAGCTCGACTCTTTGTAAACCACTCGTTCTGTAAACTATAGCAACTCAGTTGCCTGTCAAAGGCGATAAGTGTATTTGCACACTCTCACGTAGTTAGAAGTCTAAAACTTCTAAGATCGAATGATGTATTAAGACATAACTAGTTACAGTGTTAATTTAGGGTAAAATGACCATTTTACCCTTGGTCCCGAATTTCCTGTAAAATCTAGAATACATGTCTAATCTCCTATTTAAGTTTCTAAAATCATATTCTAACTCCTAGAATTTTATTTGGTTCCAAACTGACATTTTTCCTATGTTTCTATTTTCCGGAAGAAACGTAAAGGTCTAACTTCGGTTCTAAATATAAAATTATTAACAGCTTATAATAATTCCGAATTAAATCTCTAGATCATCTATGAGGTTCTATCTAACCTTAGGAGGAGAAATTTCTCTAAACTGTTCAGCCATAAATTTTATAATAATTCTCAAAGTTGGCTACTTCACTCAAAATTCCTATACTTAGCCAAAAATTTAAGTTTACCAAAACTGCTCAACTACCTAACTTCGGGAGCTCATAACGTTCAATCCGACCGTTCATTTCTTCTCAAATTTTAATATGCCAAACTACATATATCCATCTACAACATATCCAAAATTCAACGGTGGATCTTTATCCAAACGTTCAATAATTGGCCGACAAGATAGGCAGTTTATAGGTCAAAAGCTGAAGGCATGAAATACAATTTTACAGCAGCCCCTATGTCTATCATTTTATGTATAACTTTCAGCAGCTACTTATCACTATTTTAACTATGCTCAAGGTCGACTACAGCAATTCATCCATCTAGCATTACGGAAATAGTATACATACAAAAGCTTATACAATAACCTTCTCCTTAGACTAATCGGAATATTATGCAGCTCTTTGTACCAATGTAATTCTTACACCTAGAATACATGGGATCAAGCTGTGGGAGAGAGGGAATTTACCTTCTTCAGTTTGACGGTTCTGAGACGTCTACTCTCGTTTTTGAAGAAGGCTCGTATGTGCTTCCTAACCTAAGGATAGATGGAACGAAATTGAGACAAGCAGGAGAGGAGTCGGTAGAGAGAATAAGGTGAAGATGGGGGAATCAGATTGCTGCACTAACCTCTTGACGCGGCTGGCTACGTACAGAAGGTCGGTAAGGACTCGTTGCAGATTCCAATGGCTCTTGACGCTGCTGGGTGCGTGTGCAGAAGAGAAGGAACGGTTTGCTGTTGAAAACCGTAGACAGAAGAGACGGAACAAACGAATGTGGCTGTGGGCAAGGAATGAAACGTGTTTTCTGTAGATGAATCTGGACGCCAAGAATAACTGTTGGTTGCGTGATTGTAGCTGAACAGAAGGGCTGTTACGTGGGAGTTTAAGCGCAATAATTGCTGCAGATCTTTCGTTGATTGAAGAAGGCGAAGAGCTGTCCCTTCCTGGGCTGGAATAGGCGTTGGCCACTGCTGTTGTTGGGCTGGCTTTGGCTGCAGAATGTAAGGTCGAACTGGGCTGAAATAGGCAAGGCAGCGGTGGGCTGGAGCTGGCGCTGGACAAGGCAAGGCAACGGGCTGGAGCAGCTAGCAACGCTGGGGCTGTTGGGCTGAGCTGAAGACTGCGGGTTGCTGCTTCACTGGGCTGAGCAATGCTGGAGCAGCTCACGGATTGGGCTGGGCAACGCTGGAGCAGCTCACGGATTGGGCTGGGCAACGCTGGAGCAACTCACGGACTAGCACAATAGTGGGCTGGAGTAGGCTGAAGCTGGCGCGGGAATGAAGGGAATCGTAGCCCGGTACTAATTGTAGTCCGGAATCAAGAATCCGAAATTAATGCACGGAATAACCGGATACGGATTATTTTACAATTTAAGATTGGTTACAAACTCTATCATTTTATGTGAAGGTAAGTCACATAAAATGATAAACTTATAAAAGGTTCTATCATTTTATGTGAAGGAGGTCTACATAAAATGATAATTTTTATCTTAATATGTCTAACTAAGTAGACGGATATGAATCGATGGATCGAGATCTAATTTATAACGGAAATAGACAAAATAAAAATTCCGGATTTTACAATAAGTGACCAAGGATAGTGTAAATCTAGTCCCAGAAAAGAGAAAGGAATAAAGAAAGGAAAATCGCAATGTTTTTGGATTGGTTTTGTGGTGATCAAACAAGATCACAAATGATGCAAGATTATAAAACAAACTAACAAATCAAGCTAGAAACACAAACAAGCAAAACAAACACGAGATATATAATCAAAGAGAGATAGCGGATTCTAGGGGTTAGGAATTCCGGTTATGGCATTGGACTCAAGCTTCTTTTAAACCTTGGACTAGCTATGGTATGTTGGGAAGAAATGTTTCTCAAATGTGGTCAATTACCGGGTAGGTCTCATGATCCACTAATCCCGCACCTAAGGTCCTATCAACGGGTAACTCTCTAGGAGCCTGAGGTTGGGCAATCTACGCAAACCGGATTGCTATCTAGGGATCTAACCTCTCCTTACCGGGTAAGTCTCGGGAAGGCAAGTCCTAAACATCAATCCTAGCACATTTAGTCCAATAGCGGCTTTTGAGGCTCACTACTACCTAGAGTTCATCATCTTGGGTAACTAAGGTCAAGAATTACCGGGTAGGTCTCGTCCCTCACTTCGTTTGCTAGCATTAGGTTACCCTAGGCTAGATTCAGCTTACCAAACACTAGGGTTTCAACAATCTAACATCCTAACATTCAGATTTTTCAATACAAGCAAGTCAGACAAAATCACGGGCAATTCATCTCATTCCACGGCCGTGGTCAGGCTAGAACGAACCGTGGTTTTCAACAACAGCTAGGCTCGAGCAAGCAATTCATCCAAAGGTACGTTTAAGTCTATTCTATCATAGTCCAAGCCATAACCATCACTCAATTACCCTAGAATCGCATCTATTTAGCCAACAACATGAATCTCAAGAATTAAAATCAACAAGCAAACATTCATGGCTTCCATAGCAAGAACATGAAATGAAAGAGTAATGAAAGAAGTAGAACAAGAAGACCAAGCTGAATGTATGCTAACAAAGACTTAAAACCCTTCAAAAGAAGGTTCAAATTCGTTCCTTACAAAGCCTTGCAAATTTCTTCAACCCAAAATCACTCACAATCAATCAAAAGCTCTAAAAACTCTAAAACTAGTGTTTTCCTTCTTCTTCTCCAAAATGAGAGTGTTTCTTCTCCTCCAAGAGTAGCTCCAGTACAATGGAATGTGTTGTTGTCAAAGTGTGGGAGAGAATGGAATTCAGAATGTGTAAGAGAATCAGCTTGCAGGACCACTTATATCCTCCATCAAGGGCAAGAGTTGGTTATGGAGATCGTGGGACAGCTGTCACAACTGTCCATAGAGAACCACGGTCAAAACCACGGGCGTCAAATCTGGGTCTGAACCGTGGTTTTTCTCAGATAGCACTCTTTTGATCGTTAAGCCACAAGTTGGTGTAGGGCATGCACCAACAAGGTCCCATGTGTCCTCCTTTGCTCCTAGCTTGCATGTTAATGAGTCCAGAAGTGTGTCATCGCGACGAATGATCCTCGATTGTATCGATTAAGCTCCAAAAGCTCCCCAAAATACCTACAAAACCGACAATAGTGCATGTAGACGTCTATCTCGACAATATGCATGAATTGAATGTAAACGTCATGAACTAATGCCAAACTATGCATGAATAGCGGGAAAAACTATCTAAATGGATGCCTAAACTAACGTCATAAATCATGTTATCAGCCACCCTAAATCACGGACTGTTCTTGGTTTCCACGGCTGTGATTCTCAAGATCTAGCCGTGATTTTCCCTGGTTTACGAACTTTGCTTTTGCTTTGATCGAAAGTTAAAGATTTGCTTTAACCTAGCATTAGCTTGCCTTTCCTAGGTAGTAGTGAGACTCAACATCCTCTATTTCTGTTTCGAGTGTCACAACCTTAACTATTTTAGTTTATCTTTGATTCCTTGGGTTTGGGCATGGGTATTTGAGATCAATTCTTACCTTTAGATCCTTTCTATACTACAACCTCAACAACCGTTATAGAGAGAGTCTTTGTTTCACCAATTCCATGAGTTTGATACTTTTGAATACTTGCTAATCTACGCCGACTGTACATTGCGGGTTCGCTTGCTTTTATTCTAGTATTATAATTAAAACTTATTTGCACGAACATTTAGGGGCGAACAATAGGCCACATTCTGGAGCAGCTCTCTCCGGGAGGTAGGTTATAGGTCACTGAATCTTACAATCATATTCAACATAAAGGAGAGAAAGTACCTTGGCATGAGATCATTTGGGACTTAAGGAAAACACCGAGAAATGTCTGCATCGCGTGGATGGCAACATTGAAACGTCTGCCAACACATGATAGGATGAGCTTTCTTGGGATTGATCCGGCATGCTAGTTGTGTAGAAGGGAGGAAGAGACACATGACCACCTATTTTTTAGGTGTCGATATACTACCATGATTTGGAGAGAGATCTGGAGCATCTTCGGTATGCCATCCGGACTGGGAAAGTTGGATCTTGCATCACGATGGATGCATTTCAGAAAGAGGAAGAAACACCGAAGGACAGCGGCCATGCGATTTGCTTTGATTACGACGGTTTACTACGTGTGGCATGCACGAAACACACTCATTTTCAAGAATAATAGGATACCTATAGAAGTTATTATTATACTTATTAAAATTCTTGTTTTTGGACTCTTGCATGAGTCCTTTCCGGATTACATAGGTGATGTTCTCCATCAAGTGTAGGTGTTTTGATGGTTGTACTTTGTTGATGATGGAGTGATGTAGCTCCAAGGTGATGCTCTTTTTGGTTTTTTAGAGCATTGTAGCTGAAATCATGAACATCATGAGAGTAGGCATTTTTCAATCTTCAATGAATTAACCTACATCTTAAATAAGGGGTTGCTAATTTGTGGATCACCCCATACTTCGATAGAAGTGCCTCAAACTTCGGGGCGGTGAAATGTGTCCATCCATCGCTGATGATGGTTCGTGGTGTCCCAATATGTGGAAAGATAGTTCTATTGAAGAACTTCAAAACCACAATAGCGTCATTAGTGGGAGAAGAAATGGCTTCTACCCACCTAGAGACGTAATCAACAGCTAACAGAATGTCGAGATTCCTTGCGGATGATGGGAAGGGTCCCATACAATCGACTCCCCACACATTAAAGATCTCGACGTCTTGGATATTGTTAAGTGGTATCTCATTCCGCCTAGATATATTTCCTGTTCTTTGGCATGCATCACAAGAAACATCAAACGTTTGCACATCCATAAATGAAGTAGGCCAAAAGAAACAGAATGTAATACCTTAGTGAACGTTTTCTGAGCGCTAGCATGCCCTCCACAAGGAAGTAAATGACAATGAAATATGACACTAGTAGTCTCATCCTCCGGAATGCACCGTTGAAACATCCTATCTGGACCTCTCTTGAAGAGTAAAGGCTCGTTCCAATAGTAATGACGTATGTTTTGAAAAATTTCTTTCTTTGAGCATATGTCAATCCTGGAGGTATTTCTTGACAAACTAGATAATTAGCAATATCAGCATACCAAGGCTCTTTACCATCATAAATTTGGCGAAGCCAATGCTCCCCCAAATACGAATGTTCCTTGGGAAATAAATCATCAATGGATAGATCGTCCTTCTCGAGGTATCTAGGGTTAGGCCGAGGTGTTGAACCAAGGTGATATTCAGTTGACACCATCTCGCTTGCTCTAGGAAGCGTCTTGGTCGTGGTCCGAGGTGATGGACCGAGGTATTCTCCAAAGAGGGTCACCTCGCTTGCTCTAGAAACCATCTCGGTCGAGGACTAGGAGGGTGACGGAAACTTAATGTGATTTTCGTCTCGTGGATGAGTTTTTCAAAACCAGCTCTTGGATCCGCTTTCAATGCTTCCATGTTTCGTACATCTGCATCACATAAAACATATACTCCTTCCTCCATCATACTAAAACTAAAAACTCTTTCAAGATGATCTTTAATTATAATAGAGCTCACCAATTCTCGAGAGTCTTCATCATAGATGTTGAAGCTGTCATCATCTAAGGTTGTCCTTTCATCGTGGCTAAGAGTGCAAACTCCACATGATCTTCACCAATGTTGAATGACAACTTGGCGTTCTTACAATATACGTTGCAACCAGATGTTGCAAGAAATTGTCTTCCAATAATGATGGGGATAGGATAATCTGCAGGAATGTCCAATACCACAGAATCTATAGGTATGTAGAATTTGCCTAGCTTGATGGGAACATCCTCCAAGATTCCAACGGGTGGAGTAATAGAACAATCGACCATGTATAAAGTCATCTTCACGGGATTGGGATCTCCAAGACCGATCTTCTCACAAAGTGATAGAGGAATGATGCTCACAATCACTCCTAGATCACAAAGTGCATCATAAGTCACATCCCCAAGTTCGATGGGAATGCAAAACGAACCGGGATCTCTAAACCTTGGAGGTATGTTCTCTTTCATGATTTGAATGAGCTCCGAAGATCTAGAGGTCATCCGAACTTCTCCAAAGTCTTCCAGCTTCCTCTTCCTTGGCAAGATCTCTTTCAGAAATTTCCCATAGGAAGACATACCTATGATAACATCGATGAAAGGGATTTGATAGCATGTATTATAGTCTATATTTTGGGATTGGTTAAAACGTTTTATCTTCATCAATCTGAATGTATGGATTTATTTTATACGATTATATTATTGTTTTGTCTACCTTTACGGGAATGGAGGTCTACACCTAATTTCGTCATAATTGTAGGTAAAATGGCACGTTTTGGAACAAAATGGATCTAAGGAAGCTAAGGGGTCATTTGAGCTACAATCTAGAGCTTTGAGAAGATCCCAAGAAGCATGGAAATGAATAGAAGATTGATTTCGGACAAGATTCAAGATGATTCTCATTCAGTTGAGATTCACCTCGGTCAGCTACAGTATCACCTCGACCGAGGTGATCTTGAGGAGTGTCCCGACCAAGGTGAACACCCTATCGCCAGCGAGATCTTTATATTTGGTTGAGATCTTTTATTTTTGGAAGGAGGATATCTTATATTTTTGGCTGGATTTTTGGAAGGAAGATATTATATTTGGCTTATTTATTTTGAGAGAAATAGATATATTTTCTAGGAAATTATCTTTTTAAGATATCTTATCTATGGAAGATAATTTTGCTACAAAAAGTGTTTAATTTTCTACAATTCAGCCATCTTCGGATCAAGGATTTTTTGAAGGATTTCTGGAGTATTCAAGGCAAGTTTGAAGGAAGTTTTGAAGGATTTAAGTTTAAGGAAGGAAGGAATCATAGTTGGAGTTGGCTTTTGAAGGAGTTTGTAAGATCTTCTTAGATTGCTTTTGGCATGTTGTCTTTGCTGATTTGTGATTAAAGAACGCTTGTTTGTTGATTGTTTGATTAAATTATTGAGACCTTTTTCATAAGGTTTTGTTGTTTTATTATTGATTCCTTTCCTATTAATTTTATTATTGTTATCATGATGATTGTTGGCTAAGTTTCTTATGCGATTCTAGGGTGATTGGCTGAAAGTCTTTACCTTAACCGTAGAACACCTCGATCAGTCATTGAACATCTTGGCCAGGATGGAATATTACTGAACGAGGTGAACCTTTGACAAATCCTATCCTTATTACACCTTTCCTGGTTCAACCCAAGCCTAGGATGAGACTTACCCGGTGATTCCTTTGTTTGTTTACCTAAGATCATGAGTGTAGGTAATAAAATTTTATCCTTTATTAGGGTTTGAGTGTGCCTTCATACCATCCTTGTGAGTTAGCCTGAGACTTACCCGGTAAATGTTTATTCTATTCCCTTGGGTGGTGTGTTGGTTTTAGATTATAGTTCTTTTCCTTAGTACCTTGAGACATACTCGGTGATAGGAGCTTTGGTTTGGGATAATGAGTAGTGAGACTTACCCGGTGATCTATTCCCACCTTAGAAACACCTTCCTTTACAAACCTCAGTTTTGTCCGCGTTATCCTTTGAGATGTAGAGTCGGAACCACAACTACATACTTTAATCCCTAGAATCCGCATTCCCTATATCTGACTTTATACCACTCTTTGATTGCTTTAATTTGTAGTCATTTGCATATTTGACAACCTGAATCCGTGCTTTGTTTCACCATTGTCCTTGTGTTCGACCCCTGGAATTCTTGCTTTTATTACAATTGATCCGTACACTATGGGTTTGCATATTGTTCAAGCATAGTTCTTGGGTTATAAATTTTAAATCTTGCACACACCTTTTGGAGCGAACCAGTTTTTGGTGCCGTTTCCAAGGACTTGTTCGACACCAAGCCGGTTTCGGTAGTCTTTCGGTGTTATTTCCCTTGTTGCTTTTGACTACTCTACTTGAGTGTTTTTGCAGGATCTTCTCCTTAGGTTTATGCGAAGAACTCGTGATGGAAAGGAAATCGTTCCCTACGATCCCGAACCAGAAAAGACCTACAAGAGAAGATTGAAAGAAGCTAAGATGGCCAATCAAGACGATCGTGATCTTCAGGCCAAATTAAAGGAGGTATTGGAACAGCTACAACTCCGTAAGGAAGAGCTGCAACGAGAGAGAGAAGAGACTCGCGCAAGAACAGAAGGAATTGAAGCAGATATGGCCGCTCTAAGGGCCCAATTTATGCCTCGACCGATCCCAGATTCCTCGACCGATGCAATACCCAGTTCATGTTGCCCCAGCCGAGGTACACTTACCACCTCGTATACCGATCGGAGATGTTCTTTTTGCTGGAGTTCCACAAACCCTAGGACAGAGGATGGACCCTAATCAGCAAGTCAGACGTCCAGGAGTCAATGGAGGTGATCCAGCTTAGCATGATTATGACCTTCGACCGCAAGTTCTAACCATGATCCGACAATGTCAATTTGGAGGTTTGGAGAGAGAGTCTCCGCATCAGCATTTGCAAAATTACGAGATTCTAATGGAGCCTTTGAGACCTTCAAGAGTGGAGAAAAACAACTACAAGTTGAGGCCTTTCTATTTCTCTTTGAAGGACAAGGCGCTTGCTTGGTATCAATCTCTTCCGGCTGCAAAAATCAACACTTGGGAAGAGATGACGACGGAATTTCTAACTATGTTCTTTCCTCCCTCTAAGACCGCTGAATTGAGGGGAAAGATCAATGCTTATATCATGAAGGACAAGGAGAGTTTGTCCAAGTCATGGGAGAGATTCAAGGATCTTCTATTGGATTGCCCACATCATGGGATTCCAAAGATCGAGTTGCTGGAAATTTATTTCAAAGGGTTGGATGGAGCTACTCAATTCAATCTCCAACTACTTTCAGCCGGCACATTCATGGACATGCAAATAGATGAAGCTTGGGATTTCATTGAAAAGAAAGCTTTACATATGGAGAAGTACTCCCATCATGGAACTGAAAATGGAGCAAGGAGAGTTAGCTTCCAAGACACATCATCAAATGGAGCTCAACTCACCTCACTTAGAAATGACGTAAAGGCATTGAAGGAGCTTTTAGTAGCTCAAAAGAAGGAGCAAGATAGAGGATATCAAGGAAGAAACAACTATCAAGGGCCGTGGAACAACAATTATAACAACAATAGAAACTCCAACAACAACAATTGCAGATCTAATCAACAAAATCCCGGTAACCCTTATTCTCATGCTAATAATGCTTTTAACCCTTCCTCTTCTTCTTCTACTCCATTAAGAAGCAAGGAGCCTGGATCGAGTTCGTCCTAACCACAGAAGAAGGATGTTGTGCTGGAGGCAATTCTGATCAAGCTTAATGCTATGGAGACATCAATAAATTCATTTTCGAAGGCACAAAAAGTCTTAGAGCAACAATTCTTTAACAAGAAGAATGAAGCGCCAAGATATCTAAGGAAGCTCCTAGCAAGGACGGAGAGCAACCCTAAGAGACAAATTATGGCAATAACAACACGAAGTGGATTGAAAACTGCAGATCCAGTACCTCGGTCTAGCCACGGCCAAAAGAACACTTCGGTCGAGGTGCCAACCAAGGTGGAGCCCTAGAAAACGAAATATAAATCTGAAGTTTATGATCCACCTCCTACTTATAAATCACCACTTCCATTCCCTCAGTTAAGGGCGATGGCACATCTAGACAAGCATTTTGGTAAGTTTCTAGACCTAATGAATAAACTACACATTAATATCCCTTTCCTTGATGTCGTTCTAGGGATGTCCGCCTATGGGAAGTTTCTGAAAGAGATTCTATCAAGGAAGAGAAAGCTGGAAGATTTTGGGGAAGTAAGGATGACATTTAACTCTTTGGAGCTCATTCAAATCATGAAGGAAAAGATGCCACCCAAATTAAGAGAACCCGGTTCATTTTGCATTCCCATTCGAGTTGGGGATATAACTTATGATGCATTGTGTGATCTAGGAGCCAACATGAGTATCATCCCGCTAGAGCTATGTGAGAAAGTCGGACTTGGAGAGCCCAAGCCGGTGAAGATGAAACTATATATGGCGGATCGCTCCATTACCGATCCCGTGAGCATTTTGGAAGACGTTCCCATTAAGTTAGGTAACATGTACTTACCTATAGACTTTGTTGTACTTGATATTCCCGCAGATTATCCCGTTCTTATCATTTTCGGGAAACCATTTCTAGCAACTTCGGGTTGCATTGTGGATTGTAAGAACGCCAAGTTGAAATTCAACATTGGCGGTGATCATGTGGAGTTTGCATTGCTTGCCACAATGAAAGGAGATCTGCTGGAAGACGTCATTTTCAACATCTGTGATGTAGAAGAATAAAGAGAATTGGTGAGCTCTATTCTTATTAATGACCCTCTTGAAAGAGTTCTTAGTTTTAGTTTAATGGGGGAAGGTGTAGATGTCTCTTGTGATGCAGATATACGGAGGTTAAAAGCATTTGAAGCAGATCCAGGAGCTAAGATTGAGAAACTAATCCAGGAGAGGAAAAGCAATTTAGGTTTCAGTCCTAGTTCCAGCACCTCAATCGAGGCACTTCCAGGACCAAGCGAGGTGTTCTTATCTAAAGAACATCTCGGTCAAATACCTCAGACACTGACCGAGACAGCAAGCGAGATGTTGTAAACTGAGAACAATAAACTTCCTTATTCTTTTTCTGAGAGTCATTTATAGTTGGTGGAGCAGTGGCTCTGCCAAGTTTCTGATGGTAAAGAGCCTTGGTATGCTGATATTGTCAATTACCTTGTTTTCCAAGAAATACCGCCTGGATTGACGTATGCTCAAAGGAAGAAGTTCTTCAAGAATTTACATTACTACTACTAGAATGAACCTCTATTATTTAAGAGATGTCCGGATGGGATGCTTCGACGATGCAGTCCGGAGGATAAAATTGCTAGTGTTATACGACATTGCCACTCACTTCCTTGTGGAGGACATGCTAGCGCTCACAAAACGTGCGCTAAGATATTATGTTCTGGTTTCTTCTGACCTACATTATTTAAGGATGTGCAAACGTTTGTTTTTTTTTGTGATGCATGCCAAAGAATAGGGAACTTGTTTAGAAGGAACGAGATGCCACTCAATAATATTTAAGAAGTTGAGATTTTTTATGTATGGGAAGTCGTTCATTGGACCTTTCCCATCATTCGTAGGGAACATCCACATTCTCCTAGTTGTTGATTACGTCTCTAAATGGGTAGAAGCTATCACCTCCCCCACCAATGACGCTGATAGCATGTATTATAGTCTATATTTCGGGGCTGGTTTAGACATTTTATCTTCAATAATCTGCATGTATGGATGTATATTATGTGATTATATTGTTGTTTCATCTACCTTTGCGGGAATCGAGGTCTAAACATTGTTTCGTTGTAATTGTAGGTAAAATGGCACGTTTTTTTTTATCGAAATGGAGCTAAGGGAGCTAAGGAGTCATTGGGTCTACACTCTGGAGCTTAAGGAAAACCTCAGGAAACATGGAAATTGTAACACCCCGAATCCGCGGGACTCGTGATGCCACGTTGGGCTAGGATCTCACAATGGATCCTTACCCTAGCCTGAAAACAAGTTCACTAGACCTTACAACATGACACTGACAGATATAAAACAAATACATAAAACTGTATAAACAATACGTCTCAAAAGATAAAGACAACATAGCTGAGTATAAACAACATCCTCACACAAGAGGGAAAACAAGACATCATCCTCACACAGGAGGGGAAAGGTAAACATCCCAAACCAACCACCTAATAGACGAGAGTCCTCGGCCTGTCACCCTGCCAGATCACTCAACATCGCCTAACTTGTAAACAACTACAACACGGTATGAAACCGTTAGCTAACCATACATATATGAGGTAATGCATAAGCACAAGCATAATCTTGAAAGATAAACACAACAACATACAATCACACATTTACCCATTTATTATCATTATATAACAACCATTCACTCAAAAACCGTATATATACATAAGTGAAAGTATGTGACACGAGGACCGATACATCCTCGCCTCTGAGCCTGACAGCCATCTGGAGAGGAATCGGTCACAGAACCCGTGTACCCTAAGGGAGTGGTTTGTGCCCTCCCCGTATACAAGGTCTGGCCTAACTCAAGAGAACCTCCCAGACTCCACGGTGGGATGAAAGGGAAAGGTTATCACAGCCACGCATACGGGGCAATCAATAGAACATAGGTCGATAAAAACGACAACTCATGTTATCATAGCACACATATAAAGCACACACCACTCACACAAACACCCAATATAGGGATGGCAGCTAAGTGAGTCCTACGGACTTACCTCAACCTCCTACTCAGCTCATCCACAACAACCTCCAATCCTGAGAGAGGGGCACTGCCTAATAAAAAGGCATAAAGATATATCAACTTCTATTCATCAAAGGGGTCACACCTAGACCCAAAGGTATCCATTAGGATCATACTCAACCTCACAACCTTAAACAACATCAACCTAAGTCTTTAAAGCCGTACAAGGCATAAACCGATCATAACCTCAAGCAAACACATCCTCAAACATCTAGCATGATCCTATACACTCATACTAGGAGAGGAGGGAACAAAGGCAAGCTAAGGAAGGCCTAGAAGAAACACCCACCTACAGAACCAAGTGCAGCACCAAGCTACTGCAGGTGGCCGCAGGGGCGGCTCACTGCTGACGCAGGGGCGGTCCAGAGATGGTGCAGGGGCGGCTGGTGTGCAGAGACACACCACTTCAGCTCCTTCATTCCTTTCTTCGATTCCTTTACTCCTTCTTCATCCAACATATATACATATAGAAACATACATTTATATACATCAACATAAGCCAATCAAGGTTGGAACAAGATCCAAACCTAAGGATCTAAGCTAAGATAAGGAAAGAGATGAAAATATGAAGAGAAGGGGGAGGAATAAAGAAAAACCATGGAAGCTTACCAAATCAAGCTCTCTAGGAGAACAGCACACCACCATCTACACCTCAAGCTGGCTCATAAGGCTCAACAACCTCAAACACAACAAAGCCAAGCAAAGCTAGGCAAGATCTCTCATAAACTCACAAAACTCACACATGGATCAAGGAGAGATCCAAAGGAAAAGAGAGGAGAAGAGGAAGAGCGTAGGGAGAGAGAGAGATGAAGCAGGAAAGAGATTGTGGAAACCCTTATCTGAAGAAAGAAGGCAATATAAAGGAGAAGGGGTCAAAAAGCAAGGCTCGGGTCAAAGAAGACGGCTGCAGCACACCACCAACCGCAGGGGCGGCTGGCCTGGCCATAGGGGCGGCTCACAGACACGCAGGGGCGGCCATACAGGGGCGCAGGGGCGGCCCACTTCAGCTCCAACAAAGCAACGCAGCTGTGTCTCAGCTGAGGCGCAGGTGCGGGATCTCTCGAAGACTAAGACTCTTACATCTCACCCCCTTAAAAACAAGTTTCGTCTCGAAACTTGCAAAATCCCAAAGTCATCTCGGACCCATAAGCCGAGGTATAAATATCACTCTTACTATCGGAGGTATAACATCTCCGTTCAATAGATCACATCCTATAACAATCTATAACCTCGAACATCAACATGGAGTAATCATCAACTTCAAAATACAAGGCCATAACGCTACCCAAAGGCGTAGAGGAATCACATCTCTCGCCATACTACATCACAGGGCGTAGAGAAAGCAAATCTCTAGCGAAAACATAATACAAGCATAGAGGAAATACGTCTCCAGCCAAACCATATCACAGGCATAGAGGAAAGACGTCTTCAACTAAAAAATATCACAAGCATAAAGGAAATACTTCTCGAGCCAAACTTTAAACATACTCATAACATCGCATGGAGGAATAACATCTCTACTGAAACTATGTCCATCAAAATAGCATGGAGGAAAGAACCATCTCCAGCTGAATCCTAATCATACTCAAGTAGCATGGAGGAAAGAACCATCTCCAGCTATATAAATATAAAGCATACTCAGGCAGCATGGAGGAAATAATCATCTCCAGCTATAATATATATCGCGCTAGCACATCAAAATCTACTAAGATCATAAATCACATCACAACTAGCATGGCATAACAAAACAAGGCATATAAGCACATAAGCACAACATGCAACAAGATAACACTAAGGTCTACTCGTGTTCCGACAAATGGGTATGTCCCAGCATATACTCTGGATAACTCCTTAGGGTACTATCCTCAGTCTCTCACATAGCTTCATCAGGTCTTTATCTCGACCATCATATCCTCAATATGGGAGTGTCTTTCGAACGCAAGCGTTTCATATCTAATTCCAAGAATGTAACCACATGCTCAAAAAAGATGTGGTTCAGCTTTACCACTAGACCAACATAACTCACAAAGTGTCTCCAACCTAGTATACACTCCCTTAGTTGAGACACAAGAAACACTGGGTGAACATCCTCTAACTTCAAAGGCAAAGCTAAACATCATGTTGCCTTAACAATACTGATCAAAATCTTAAGTAAACCGACGTATTGGAAACTCAGTTCCCTTTCCATATTAACACGGCTAACGTCTCACAGTTGAGATACTTTCAGCCAGACATGAACTCTCGCATGAACTCTAGAGGTTAACACCTCTTGTCTACACATGATATCTGGCAGCTCTGTACAACCAGAATTCTTCTTGCAATCAACATTACTCGAACTATAAAATCCTGAATCGGATCAGGTGTTATATGACTACCACTGCTAGGTCACTTCTAGCATAAAGGTATACGACATCTACGTCTATACAGTGCCTTATAAGGGCATCCCAGAAGATAAGCGTCAATCACTGTTATATAATAACCCAGTAATGGGAGGTAATCTAACCATCCATGTTTCCAATTCAACTTACAACTCATAATAGATCCTCATAGTCTAGATGGTCCTCTCTCACTGACCATCTGTCTGGGGTAAAACGTAGTCATGAAGTATAGACTCGTTCCCAAAGCATTTTGTATCTACTGCCCCAAATCTCAAAGTAAATACATTCATCTCGATCAGAAATGATCGTTCTCGGTATACCACGGAGTCTCACTATCAGTCTAGTGTACTCTTCAGTCAATTCATTCACTGGCCACGTTCTTTTGACAGGAATAAAACGTGCCGGTTGCATTAATCTATTACCAACAAGACAAATAACATCAATCATCTACTGGGTCACAATCCCTAAACAAAGTCCATAAAGATGTCCTCCCAATTCTACTACTGCAGTAGTAGTGGACGGGGCTTATCTCTAGATAAAAAATGCTCTATTTAGACTTGTTGAAAGGTCACACACCGTATCACCATCCTGGTCCCATCGGCTTCAATCTTCTACATTTATATAATTGTCTCATCTCATGGTACATCTGGCTCGTACATGGACGTACTAAGGAGATGTACAGTAAGTATAATGTAAGACTCTCTGTCTCTACTCTACATCAGCAGTTACAAAAAAGCGATCATGACGCATCAGAATTTCAATCTACTCCAATGGAGAAATATGGTGCCTCATTACGAGACATTCTCCCTTAATCTTCATCAAGGTCAGGTAGGTACCCTGCTTCTGTTGGATCTCATCCAACAGATCAGGTAGAACCTCTCAAGCATATAGATGACATCCTTATAGGGAGACTATAAATCCCACTCTAGCCAAGCTAGATCTTCCTGAAGCGGAGGCTGAACCATCAGTGTCGCAATCATCTTCTCCTGGAACGTCTTTCCATTCAAGTTTTCAGTGAATACGTTCAACTTCTCTGAATGATATGGAATCTCCAAATTACATTCTTGATCAATTCGACCCCTCAACACTAGTAGTTACTCAACTTCCACAGCGTAAGAACGTTCCTCAAACTCCTATGGTCTGTGGAAATCTGACATGAAATACCATCCAAGTATTAACTTCAATCATAGGGGGGGGAACTACCACTACTAACTCTAGTTCATGAGTCAAGTAGTCCTTCTCACACATCTTCGACTGTAGACACACATATCCATAACTCCATTCTTCTGTATTAACACACATCTCAAACTTAGCTGGGATGTATCACCGTAAATCACGAAATTCTTAGAATCTTCTGACTATGTCAGAACGGAAGTAGAGGTCAAATGCCTCTTCAACTCTTCAGAACTTAGACACATTGTGACCGAAGGTATTTTTTATGGTCGTTTATATCCAATCAAAAGTAAATACCGACTTAGCACTAAGAACAAGTATAGTGAATAAGTAAGGGTCGAACCCAAGAGAGTTAAGGTGTTTTAGATGCGATTATCGATTATAGTGACAAGTAACTCAAGGGGGGGGGTTGATTGAATTGATGCACAAAAACCTATGAAAACGATTAATGCGACAAGTAAGACAATAGTGTATGAATCTACACTAGGTTGGTTCTAAGCATGCAATTGCTACTTTGGTGAGTTCTTTTTACAAGTTTTCAAGTAATCTCCCGTCTCGATCATATATATGTGTTGAGCCAACCGGCACCAACACAACCTAACAGTTTAGAGTTCTGTAAACCTACAAGAACAAATAACAAGTTAGCTTTCAAAACAAGATTAAGGGATATAAAGAGAAGATTAAAACCGTTAAACTTATCTTTATATTTGTGTTCCTTTTCTTTAAGTAATCACAACCCGTTATTACTTAAAGTTGCTACTAGATTAAAGACCCGAACCCGGAACCTATTAATCCTAGTTGTTTACATGCACTTTAGAACCTAAGGTGATCAATCTCAAGCAATAGTAAACATGAAATTAGACAATGGAGATCAAGGACACACAAAGTATTACTGAATGAAGCAAGGGAATTAGGAACTCATTACAAGGTAGCAAGACAATCTAAGTGGATAATTTTGTTGGCTAACAAGATGATAAGATAGATGATTCTAGCAATCAACCAAGGACTATTATACTACAAAAGACACTAAATAGGAGTAAATGGCCGGCCCAAAACAAGCACCTTAAATGCCATAAAGGTGGTGTAAACAGCCGGAGTAAAGCTTCTGGCGTTAAACCGCAGGGGCGGCCTTCAAGAACCGCAAGGGCAGTTTAGGCAGAATCGGTTGATCTTCTTCAGAGCCGTTGGGGCGGCTACACAGGTCCGCTGGGGCGGATCTTCAATGCTCTTCAACGTCTAACCTTTCGCCTTCCTGCCATTTTTTATGCCAGGCCGCCGGGGCGTTCCTATGTCGGCGCAGGGGCGGTGACACAACCCCTTCGTCTTCCAGCTTCATGTTGAGCCGCAGGCAGGAGCGCAGTGGAAGGCGCAAGGAAGCTGGTCTTCGTCTCTTCAAGGCAGATCACCGCAGAGGCGCTAGGGAGTGGCGCAAGGGGGTGGCATACTTCATGGCAGGCGCTGGCGAAGACGTATGGAGCGCTCCAGTGGAAAACATCATTCACAGGGGCGGCTGCAAGAACCCGCTGGGGCGTTGAGGAAACAGAAGCTTTGCTTCGTGATCGATCTTCACTCCTATGTGCTTATAACTCCTTCTTTAACTTCTTTTAGTCTGCTTCTTCTGGAACAAGGAGTTAGTAGCATAACCCGACACTAATGTAATAAAAAGACTTTAAAAACTACCCTGAATGATAGTGATTCCATCACCTATCAAACTCCACCATACTTAGACCTTTTACTCGTCCCGAGTAAAAACAAATGACACCAACTAGACTCAAAGGCCTCAGGAAGCATGAGCAAGCCGAAAGACAATGAAAAACAAGAGAAAAGCCCAGAAAGAAAGAAGAAAAAGAGAGGAAATGTGAGAAAAAGAAATACTACCATCCTTATCGCTCCAAGAGTGGCCTACCCGGATAACCTCCTTATGACTTCCCTTCTTATGTCGCCAAAATGCCCGAAAGGGAAACTTACACTCGGTGTCGCTCATTTTGCCAAGGCGCCGTTTCGGGTTTTCACCTTGCCACTCTTCTTCTTTTCTCACTTTAGCTCACATCCCTCAAGTAACATTTTGCACCAACCTAAGGTTGGTCGGACTACCTTCTTTTTGCCTAAAACGCCCTTTCGGGTTTTCGGTTTATCCAAGGATTTTCATGCCTTTTTTTCACTTGTTTGGATTTTTTTTTTTTGTGAATTTCAATCTGAATTGAAAAGATGCAAAACAAAATCAGAACAACTCAATGAACTGTACAAGCAATGATATGTCCCTCCCCATACTTGAAGTACACTTTGTCTTGAAAGTGGAAATGAGTCAAAGATAAATGTGGGAGAAGGGAAAAGAAATGTACCCCTAAGTGGCGTGGTCCGGATGGACCACCTGGACCCTCCTCCGGTGGGTAAGGAAAGTGACGGCAGAAGTGCTTATGCCGGCGGAGAAGGGTGTCGATACGGCCCTCTTGAGCCTCCATCCTCTCTCTAAATGAAGTCTCATAGCTAGCTTGCCAAGCCAGCTGTTGAGTCTCCAACTTCTACTGATGAGCCGCCTGCCAAGCATCCTAACGACGGTCAAAGTGAGTGGTCATGGAGGAGGCGAACCTGGACTGCCACGCCTGCTGTTGCTGATAGCATGAATTATAGTCTATATTTTTCGACTTTTTTAGACGTTTTATCTTCAATAATCTGCATGTTTGGATGTATATTATGTGATTATATTGTTGTTTCATCTACCTTTGCGGGAATCGAGGTCTACACCAAGTTTCGTTGTAATCGTAGGTCAAATGGAGCATTTTGGATCGAAATGGAGCTAAGAAGAAAAGGAGTCATGGGAGCTACATTCTGGAGCTTAAAAAAGAACTCAGGAAGCAAGGAATTAACAGAAAAGATTTACTTTGGACCAGATTTGAGAGATTTCACATTCATCTGAGAGTCACCTCGGTCAGCTACAGTACCATCTCGACCGAGGTGATCTTGAGGAGCTTCTCGACCGAGGAAAATACCCTGACGCGGCGAGATATATTTTATTTGGCTGAGATCTTTTATCTTTGGAAGGAGAGATCTTATATTTTTTGGCTGGATTTCTGGAAGGAAGATCATATATTTTGGAGATCTATTTTAGAGATATGGATATATTTTTATTAGGAAAATATCTTTTCAAGATATTTTATCTTTGGAAGATAATTCTCCTATAAAAAGGGCTTGATTTCCACAATTCAGCATCAGCGCATCACCGAAAATCCCACTATCATTGTAGTGTTTGAAGGAAGGAAGGAAGATTGAAGATCAATCTAGGAAGGATTGATAGCTTGTTATATCTTTTAAAGGGGATTTGTAAGACTTTCTTAGATTCCCTTTGTTGATTGTCTTTGATTGGATTTGTGATCCAAGGAACGCTTATTTGTGTGATATTTGATTCAGTTATTGAACCTTTGTTCTCAAGGTTTTTGTGTTCAAATATTCATTCCCTTCCTTTATATTTGATTATTGCTTTCACGACGATGAGTGGCTAATTTCTTTGTGAGATTCTAGGGTGGCTGGCTGAAAGTTGTGGGAATGACGATGATAGAATGATCTTAATCACATTAGGACCGTGAAAGCTCAAATCTTTATCCTTAACCCTATAAAATCTCGTTCAGGCGATGAACATCTCAGCCAGGGTGGGATTTGTCTGACCGAGGTGACCTTTGATCCGAAACTGAGAGTTAAGTGTTAGAGTCTGCCAAATCCTATTCTTATTACACCTTTCCTGCTTCAATGCAAGCCTAGGATGAGACTTACCCGGTGATTCCTTTGTTTGTTTACCCAAGATCATAAGTGTAGGTAATAAAGGTTTATCCTTTATTGGGGTTTGAGTGTGCCTTCATCCCATCTTTGTGAGTTAGCCTGAAACTTACCCGGTAAAGGTTGATTCTATTCCCTTTGTTGTTGTGTTGGTTTGAGATTATAGTTCCTTTCCTTAGTACCTTGAGACTTACCCGGTAATAGGTTATTTAGGTTTGGGATTGTGAGTAGTGAGACTTACCCGGTGATCTATTCCACTTTAGTAACACCTTCCCTTTGCAAAAATCTCAGCTTTGTCCGCTTTATCTTTAGATCTTGAGTTTGAACCACAACTAGATTCTTTAATCCCTAGAATTGCATATTTCCTTTAATTGACTTTTTTTTATCATCTTTGATTGCTTTAATCGCTTTTGTGGTTAGTAATTACATAGACTGCCTATACTTGCTTAGGTTTCACCTAAGTCCTTGTGATTGACACCCCGGAATTTCTTGCTTTTACTACGATTGACCCGTACCATGCGGGTTCGCATCGTTGTTTTAAGCATTATTTCCTCGGTTATAAATTTAAAGCTTCACACACCATTTTGAGCGAACAAGTTTTTGGCGCCGTTGCCGGGCACTTGGTCTAGACCAAGCCGGTTGCGGTAGTCTTTCGGGGCACTTGCCCCTTTTGCTACTAACCACTATATTTGAGTGACGTTCGCAGGTTCTTTCTTTTAGGTTTATGCAAAGAACCCGCGCTTGGAAGTAAATCGTTTCCTACGATCCCGAACCAGAAAAGACATACAAAAGACGCTTGAAAGAAGCGAAAATGGCCAACCGAGACAATCGCGATTTTGAGGCCGAATAAAAAGAGCCATTGGAACAGCTACGCCTTAGTAAAGAAGAACTGCGACTGGAAAAGGAAGAAACTCATGCAAGGACGGAAGCAATCAAAGCAGATATGACGACTTTATGGGACCAATATCTACCTCGACCAGATCCAGCTCCTCGACCGAGGCAAGACCCAGATCCAGACCCTTGCCCGAGGCAGGACCCAGCTTCAGTTGCCCCGGTCGAGATACTTCCACCTCGGATGCCGGTCCGAGACGCTCTTATTGCAGGTATTCCACAGATCCTAGGGCAGCAAATGGACCCTAACCAGCAACTAAGGCGTCCAGGAGTCAACCTCAGTGATCCAGCGGAGCATTATTATGAACTTCGACCGGAAGTTTTTTCCACGATTCGCCAATGCCAGTTTGGAGGGGTAGAGAGGGAATCTCCGCATTAACATATGCAAAACTATGAGATCTTGTTCACTCCAAACGGTGTGTGCAAGCTTTAAATTTATAACTCTAGATGTAAGCTTAAAACAAGGATGCGAACCCGCAGTGTACGGGTCAATCGTATAAAAAAGCAAGGAATTCCAGGGGTCGATCACAGGGACTTAGTGAAACAAAGTCGGAATAGGTAAGCTATGTAATTACTAACCAAAAAAGCGATTAAAACAACCAAGGATGATAAAAAGTCAATTAAGGGAATATGCAATTCTAGGGATTAAAGCATCTAGTTGTGGTTCCAACTCAAGATATAAAGATAAGCGGACAAAGCTAAGATTTTGCAAAGGGAAGGTGTTTCTAAAATGGAATAGATCACCGGGTAAGTCTCACTACTAACTAATCCCAAACCGTAACTCCTATTAACGTGTAAGTCTCAAGCAATTAAGATAAAGAACTATATCCTGAAACCGACACACCACCTAAGGGAATAGAATCAAGCTTTACCGGGTAAGTTTCACGCTAACTCACAAAGATGGGATGAAAGCACACTCAAACCCCAATAAAGGATAAACCTTTATTACCTACACTTATGATCTTTGGTAAACAAATAAAGGAATCACCGGGTAAGTCTCATCCTAGGCTTGCATTGAACCAGGAAAGGTGTAATAAGAATAGGATTTGGCAACTCTAACACTTAACTCTCAGTTTCGGAACAGATAAGTCACCTCGGTCAGAAGAATTCCACCCCGGCCGAGATGTTCATCGACTGAGCGAGATGCTTTAGGGGTAAGGATAAAGACTCGAACTTTCAGGGTCCTATTGTGATTACGATTATTCTATCATTGTTTTTCCCACAACCTTAAGCCAATCACCCTAGAATCACACAAGGAAATTAGCCACTCATCATCATGAAAGTAATAATCAAATATGTGGGAAGAAAGAGAATAATTGAACAAGAAAACCTTAAGAGAAAGGCTTCAATAATTGAATCAATTATCAAACAACAAGCGTTCCTTGGATCAAAATCCAACAAGACAATCAACAAAGAAGGGAATCTAAGAGAATCTTACAAAACCCTTCACAAAAGCTATAAAAGCTATAAACTTTCTTCCTTCAACCTTCAAAAAGGTTCTTCAAATCTCCCTCCTATAGCGGGATAAAACGGCTGCTCTAGGCACGATCGGTGGTATAACATGATCTTGATATGTGGGAAATCCAACCCTTTTTATAGGAAAATTACCCTCCAAAGATAAGATATCTTAGAAAGATCTCTTCCCATAAAAATAGGTAAAATATATGGGTTAATTTATCTTCTTCCTTCTAGGAATCCAGCCCAAAAATATAAGATCCTCTTTTCAAAGATAAAAGATCTCAGCCAAGAATAAAATATCCTTGCCGCGTCCAATGTGTTCGCCTCGGTCGAGTCAACTCCTCTAGATCACCTCGGTCGAGGTGACTCTGTAGTCAACCGAGGTGAATCATAACTGAATGTGAAATCTCTCAAATCTGGTCCAAAGTGAATCTCTAATCCAATTCCATGATTCCTGGATTCTTCCTTAAGCTCCTGAATGTAGCTCCAATGACTCCTTAGTTCCTTTTGCTCCATTTCAGTTCAAAATGTGCCATTTTACCTACGATTTCAACGAAACTTGGTGTAGACCTCGATTCCCGCATAGGTAGATGAAACGACAATATAAGCATATAATATACATCCAAACATGCAGATTATCGAAGATAAAACGTCTAAACAAGTCCCAAAATATATACCATAATTCATGCTATCAAAATACCCCATACTTAGCCCTTGCTTGTCCCCAAGCAAGTTCCGAATATAAAATACAAGATAGAATGGATTATAAGTCATGAAGATCAATGAAAAAGTCTTTCAAAATATTTTAATGGTGTGCTACAATAATAGATCACTCTAAGAGAATGCTTCATGGAATTCAAAATCAAGATATGCTTAAAACATTTTATAAATATAAGAAAGTTGTTCATCTTTGCATAAAATCATAGAATGCATAATAATTCATAATCATCGAAATTAATCATGTATAATCCAGTTTAAACCACCAAGTCAATCAACAAGCTCGAGGTCTCAAGGGCTTTTCAAAAGAAGGTTAAGAAACGTGTTAGGGTGGGATGTATATAGGGAATGTGGTGCTAGAATCCGGGAAAAAGGATCTTTACTTCACTTGTTTTGAACTTCAACATCTTCCACCAATAAGCTTTGCTTATTTCACACTTTTCCTTTTTTACTTTACTTTTTGGGATGCATGGACAGAGGTGCACAATAACCGAAGCCTAGGAAATCAGCAATCATCAATTTTTCGAGATGCCTCAAACCCTTGATACACATACCATGACCCGTTAGGAATATCGCTCAATCCGACTTTGGCAAGACAGAAACACCCGGCTATGTGAATGGTGTCGAGTTACTCATCGTCATGATTGACATCCCTAAACCTATTTGTTTCTTTCTAACTTCCAGCCAATATCTCAACTTTTCTTTCACTTGCTTTTCACTTTTGCTCGCTTCCAAATTCCCGGATAGGTAAAGGGAGGCAAATATGTATATGAGAGGCTAAAACATGATCAAGAAGAAGAAGAGAAAAGAATGAATTGCCTTGGTCTTTCCAAGAAGAAAGTGAGAGAACTCACAATGTGGTGTCAACCTTCAAATTCAACATAATTTGGATAAAAACAAAGTATTAAACATGCCACAAATTTCAAACAAAGCATATAACAACTTAAACATATTATAAAACCCTTCAAACATATAAAGATTTCAAAGCTAGTCAGCAAACAAAATCTTCATTGAGATCACATCAAGAAAAGAAGCACAAAAATCGTTTCGAAAACTCTCAGTTTGGAAAACCACCTCGGTCGAGGTGTTCTAAGTCAACCGAGGTGGTCAACCTTGTTTGGCCAGAACCATCCCGGTTGAGGTCAAATTTTTTTTTTTTCTGTCCAGTTTTTAACGTTTTTTTCTCAATAAAATAACCTGTATGCATGCATGTAATCTCATATAAGCAAAATAGAGCAAAATAAGATCATAAATATCCATCAAAGTAGCATACAATCATCCATAGTCAAATAATACATAAAATACCCCATACTTGGGACACATTGTCCCAATGGGTCAAAATAAGACTAGAAAATAAAGTACTCACCGGACATAGCTGAGCTGCATAATAAATAAAGAAAATCCTATAAGCTCTCAATAATCACGATCCGGTGGTGGTGGTGGTGGTTGCACATACGGATACTGGGATGGGTCAAATGGATAACCCATGGCATGATCAAACTAGATCTCCACCATCCGTCGTTGATAGTGCTGGCCCTCTAGTATCTGAAGAGTCCAGCTCTCGATCTCTTGGCGCTGGTCGTCAAATCTCTCCTGGATGTCTACAGTCAGGGCAGCATAGGAGTCTATTATCTGCTCGGTGAGGTCATCGATCCGACGGTGAGCATCTGGATCCCTCTGCCGGCGTACCCTATGCCTAGCGGGACGTGCTGGTGCTGCAGTCGGCTCGGTCTCAGTCTCGTCATCATCCAAATCGATGACCGGCACACTAGTCCCAACAGTATCCGTGCCCGTATCCATAGGAACGCCACCATCCTCATCATCATCATCCTCCTCAGCTGGTGCAGCTGCCGCCTCTCTAGCATCCTCCATAAATGGGATCCACACAGTCTGCCAATAATGTGGATCGAACACGGAGAACTGAGCTGACCATATGATCCCCTGCGGTGTAGTCGGCTCCCATGGCATCGCCACATATGGCGTAGTGAGTCCTCGGGGAACCAGTATCCTCCGAGTGATCATCTCCTGAAGTCCAAGCGACTTGGTAGCCGCCACCATGGTACAAGCACTGAGGTCCATATCCATGTAACTCGCTATATGAGTCACAATACCTCCATAGCAGATGTCGCCCTTCGTCTTTGCCTTGATCTTATGTAGATCCTCTGCCAACATCAATCCAAAATCTGGGATCCCTCCTGTCACCATGCAGTATAAGCTCAGAAGCTCCCCCAGTCTGACCTTCTAGGGCGTCTCAGTACGCGCCAGAAGAGTCTCACAGAATATCCTGTGGGCCAATCTGAAAGCAAGATGAAATATAATCCGCTTCCTGGAGTCTCCAGGTCGCCATCTGTCTGCATGCTCAACCACGTGAGCAATTTGTCCCCAGAACTTCCTAGCTATAGCTCGGGAGGGAAAATCAGCAACAGTCGGAATGGGGAAGCCAAAGATGTCCCGCCAGTGATCTAAGGGAACCAGGTAGTTCCGGTTCATCAACCGGTACTTCACTACGCGCTCGGTAGGCAGGTAGGTAAAGCAGCTGACAAACTCCAATGTAGGCTCTAGATAGGCCGGAGCTCTGATCTCTGTGAAATGCTCCAGCCCCACAACAGAAATCATACGCCTCAAATCATCATCGATATAGAGGCAGTCAAAAGTTGAAATGTCCAAGAAGCGGGGTGCAATCACTGGATGGGCCACTATGCGGTCACAATTGACCTGGTGTCGCTCGTGGATCACCGGTCTAGTACGGCGGGAACTAGAAGAAGGGGAAGGAGAAGATCTGTCCCTCAGGACCAACTGTCTCTCAGAACTCATCTTTCTGTAATCTGTCAGGTCACCTTGGTTGCTCTGACAACCCTGTAGAACACCTCGGCCGAGGCGTAGGCTGACTGGACCGAGGCGAACAGTTGTTTAATCGGTTCCCTCAAAAATCCAGTTCTTTTCCCCCAAAATCACTACCACAGGTTCCTATGGGGTATATAATCTGTTCTTCAACAAATGTAGGGGCAACCAAAGCCCAAAATGAGAGAAAATAGTGAAAAATAGAAGGTTAGGGTTTTTTTCGATTTTTACCCCGATTCGGTCGATTAGGCTCGTTCTTTCTGTAGATTGGTAATTGCAACACGATCCTCTACTCTTTCCTCTCATTTAGGAGCAAGAATCGTTGAAAACGAGCGAAGAACGAAGGATCGAGGCGAGAAGTGTGCCGCGGTCGAGGAGAGGGTAAGGAGAGGAGAGAGAATTCTTCAGCCCCTTTTATATCCTTTTCTGGAACTGATGTCACCTCGGTCGAGGATGTCTCGACTGGACCGAAGTGTACGGACCGAGGTGGATCTTCAAAAACCCTAGTCGCCTCGGTTGCTCAAGAATCATCTCGGTCGAGGTGCTGTGACAGCAACCGAGATGTGTCTCAGTCAAACTCGTCTTCTCAAATTCTTGAACTTCAATCCTTCCAGTTGTGCTTCTGGGTTGTATTCCTTCCTTAGATGTCACCTGTTGTCTGTCTAGGACGCCAAAAACAAAACAAAGCAAAGCAAAAGCAAACTATCTTTGCTAGACTAGAAAAAGAGAAAAGAAAGCAATACCTTGGGTTGCCTCCTAAGAAGCGCTTGATTTAAGGTCGCTTGCTGGACCGTACTGCATCTTTCAAACGAGGTATAGTGGTGCAACCTCCTCAACCGGAACTTCCGGTTTGTATTTCTTAAGTCTATGACCGTTGACCTTGAAGCTTCCACTCGTTTTGCCCCAAATCTCAACTACACCATGAGGGAAAACATGTTTCACAACATAAGGTCCGGTCCATCTAGATTTCAACTTACCTGGAAAAAGGCGGAGGCGGGAGTTGAAGAGTAGAACTAAGTCTCCTTCTTTAAGCTCCTTAGGGATGATGCAATTGTCATGCCATTTCTTCGTCCTTTCTTTATAGATTTTGGCATTCTCATAAGCGTTCAAACGCAGCTCCTCCAGCTCGTTGATATCCAATAGCCGCTTCTCACCGGCTTCCTTGATGTCGAAGTTCAACCATTTGATCGCCCAATATGCCTTGTGTTCTAACTCAACGGGCAAGTGACAAGACTTCCCATATACCATATTATAAGGAGTGGTACCAATGGGAGTCTTGAATGCGGTCCTGTAGGCCAAAAGAGCGTCGTCTAACTTCATGGATCAATCCTTCCTCGTCCTAGAGATGGTCTTCTCCAAGATTTCTTTAATTTCTCTATTCGAGATCTCAACCTGTCCACTAGTTTGAGGGTGATAAGGGGTTGCTACCTTGTGGGTCATCCCATACTTCGATAGAAGTGCCTTAAACTTCCGGTTGATGAAATGCGTCCCTCCATCGCTGATGATGATGCGTGGAGTCCCAAAACGTGGAAAGATAGTCTTGTTAAAGAACTTCACAACCACCATGGCGTCATTAGTGGGAGAAGCAATGGCTTTAACCCATCTAGAGACGTAATTAACTGCTAGAAGAATATAGAGGTTTCCTCCGGAGGATGGGAAAGGTCCAATGAAATCTACACCGCATACATAAAAAATCTCAACCTCTTGTATGTTATTGAGTGGCATCTCATTCCTTCTAGATAAGTTCCCTGTTCTTTGGCATGCATCACAAGAGACAAAAAATGTTTGCACGTCCTTAAACAATGTTGGCCAAAAGAAACCGGAACGTAATACCTTAGCGCATGTCTTGTTGGCGCTAGCATGCCCTCCACAAGGAAATGAGTGACAATGCCGTATGACACTATTAACTTTATCTTCCGAAATGCATCTTCGAAGCATCCCATCCGGCCCGCGCTTGAATAGCAGCGGTTCATCCCAGTAGTAATGGCGTACGTCCTTGAAGAATTTCTTCCTTTGAGCGTACGTCAATCCGGGTGGTATTTCCTGGCAAACAAGATAATTAACAATATCAGCATACCAAGGTCCTTTATTATCAGAAAGTTGGTGGAGAGAATGTTCCACCAACTAAGGATGGATGTCAGAGAAGGGAGTAAGAAGCTTGTTATTTTCAGTAGTCTCAGTTGACATCATCTCGCTTTCAACCTCGGTCGAGGTGCAGAGGCGTTGACCGAGATGTTCTTCAGTCGCCTCGCTTGGTCCAGGAAGTGCCTCGGTCGAGGTACTGTAACTGGAACCAAAACTGGAGATCTTCGAATCCTGGATTAGTTTCTCAGTTTTAGCTCTTGGATCTTCTTCCAGCGCCTTTAAGCTCCGTATATCTGCATCACAAGAAGCATTTATACCTTCCTCCATTAAACTAAAACTAATAACTCTTTCAAGTGGATGGTTAATAAGGATAGAGCTCACCAATTCTCTTGATTCTTCTTCATCATAGATGTTGAAGATATCATCTCCTAGCTGCTCTCCCTTCATGGCCGCAAGTAATGCGAATTCCACTTCATCTCCGCCAATATTGAATTTCAGCTTGGCGTTCTTACAATCCACATTGCAACCCGAAGTTGCTAGAAATGGCCTCCCGAGAATAATAGGGACAGGATAATCTGTGGGAATATCAAGCACAACAAAGTCTATAGGTAAATAGAAGTTACCTAACTTAACCGGAACGTCTTCCAAAATGCCCACGGGATGGGTAATGGAGCGATCCGCCATGTATAATCGAATCTTCACCGGCTTGGGCTCTCCAAGTCCGATCTTAACACATAGCTCCAGCGGAATGATGCTCACGCTGGCTCCTAGATCACATAAGGCTTCACAAGTGACATCCCCAACTTGAATGGGAATGCAAAATGAGCCGGGATCTCTTAACTTGGGTGGCATCTTCTCCTTCATGATTTGAATAAGCTCCGAGGATTTAGATGTCATCCTTACTTCACCAAAGTCTTCCAGCTTCCTCTTCCTTGATAGAATCTCTTTCAAGAACTTCCCATAGGCAGGCATCCCTAGAATAACATCAAGGAAAGGAATATTAATGTGTAGTTTATTTATCAAGTTAAAGAACTTACCAAAATGCTTGTCTAGATGTGCTCTGGCCCTTGACTGGGGGAATGGAAGTGGTGGTTTATATGCAGGAGCTGGAATATAAACTTCAGTTTCCTCCTCCGCTTTCTGTGGCTCCACCTCGGTTGGCATGTCGGCCGAAGTGTTCTTCGATTACAGCTGGACCGAGGTGGTCTTCGTCTGTACTAGCACCGACCGAGGCACTGGATCTGCAGTCTTCACTCCACTCCTCGTCGTTATGGCCATAATCTGGCCCTTAGGGTTGCTTTCCGTTCTTGCTGGAAGCTACCCTGGATCTCTTGGCGTTTCATTCACCCTACTAGCAAGTTGTTGTTCAAAGGCTTTTTGTGCCTTCGAAAATGAAGTTATGGATGTCTCCATAGCACTAAGCTTGATCAAGATAGCCTCCAGCACCGCATCTTTCTTCTCCGGCTGGGATGAGCTTGATCCAGGCTCCTAGCTCTTTAATGGAGTAGAAGGAGAAGAAGAAGAAGAGAGGAAAGGATTAGAGGAATCATTCGAAATAGAGTTAGAGTAAGGGTTACCCGAATTTTGGTTGTTTGCCCTCAAATTATTGCTATTGGATCCTCTATTGTTGTTGTAGTTGTTGCTCCGGGAACCGTTGTTGTTGTTACGGTATCCATTTTTGTTCCTTGATCCTTGATCTTCCTTCTTGGTTTGAGTAACTAAGAGTTCCTTCAATTGTTTCACGTCATTCTTCAAAGAGATGAGTTGATTAGTGTTTGATGGCTCCTCTTGAAAGTTGACTTTTTTAACTCCACCTTCAGCTCCTTGGTGGGAGTATTTCTCCATGTGTAAAGCTTGTTTCTCTATGAACTCCCAAGCTTCATCAATTGGCATGTCCATAAACGTGCCGGCAGATAGTAGTTGAAGGTTGAACTGGGTGCTTCCGTCCAGTCCCTTGAAGTATATCTCCAACAACTCTATCTTTGGAATCCCATGATGTGGGCAATCGAAAAGATTGTCTTTAAACCTCTCCCATGATTTGGACAAGCTCTCCTTGTCCTTCATGATGAATGCATTGATCTTACCTCTCATTTCAGCGGTTTTAGAGGGGGGAAAGAATTTAGTCAAGAATTCCGTAGTCATCTCCTCCCAAGTACTGATTTTACCTGGAGGAAGAGATTGTTACCAAGTAAGAGCTCTATCTTTTAAAGAAAAGTATAAAGGTCTTAGCTTGTAATTGTTGTTTTCTATTCTTGAAGGTCTCAAGGTCTCCATCAAGATCTCATAGTTTCGTAGATGTTGATGCGGAGATTCCTTCTCTAGCCCTCCAAACTGGCATTGGCGAATCATGGAAAGAACTTGCGGTCGAAGTTCGTAGTCATGGTCCGTTGGATCTCCTAGGTTAACTCCAGGACACCTCACTTGTTGATTGGGGTCCAACCTTTGCCCTAGGGTTTGCGGGATTCCTGCAAAAAGAGCGCCTCGGACTGGTATCCGAGGTGGAAGTACATCGGCCGGGGCAACAGGTACTGGGACCTGCCTTGGTCGAGGGTCTGGAACTAGATCTTGCCTCGGTCGAGGATTTGGGTTCGGTTGAGGTAGATACTGGTCTCGTAAAGCTGCCGTATCAGCTTTGATCGCTTCAGTCCTTGCGCCAGTTTCCTCCTTTTCCAGTCATAATTCTTCTTTGCTGAGGCCTAATTGTTCTAACGCCTCCTTCAATTCGGCCTCAAGATCGCGATCGTCTTGGTTGGCCATCTTCGCTTCTTTCAAGCGTCTTTTGTATGTCTTTTCTGGTTCGGGATCGTAAGGTACGATTTCCTTCCCAGCGCGGGTTCTTCGCATAAACCTAAGAAAAAGAACCTGCGAAAGTCACTCAAGTAGAGTGGTTAGTAGGAACGGGGGGCAAGTGCCCCAAAAGCGTACCGCAACCGGCTCGGTCTAGACTAAATCCCCGGCAACGGCACCAAGAACTTGTTCGCTCCAAACGGTGTGTGCAAGCTTTAAATTTATAACCCTAGATGTAAGCTTAAAACAAGGATGCGAACCCGCAGTGTACGGGTCAATCGTATTAAAAAGCAAGGAATTCCAGGGGTTGATCACAGGGACTTAGTGAAACAAAGTCGGAATAGGTAAGCTATGTAATTACTAACCACAAAAGCGATTAAAACAATCAAGGATGATAAAAAGTCAATTAAGGGAATATGCAATTCTAGGGATTAAAGCATCTAGTTGTGGTTCCAACTCAAGATCTAAAGATAAGCGGACAAAGCTAAGATTTTGCAAAGGGAAGGTGTTTCTAAAATGGAATAGATCACCGGGTAAGTCTCACTACTCACTAATCCCAAACCGTAACTCCTATTACCGGGTAAGTCTCAAGGAATTAAGATAAAGAACTATATCCTCAAACCAACACACCACCTAAGGGAGTAGAATCAACCTTTACCGGGTAAGTCTCAGGCTAACTCACAAAGATGGGATGAAAGCACACTCAAACCCCAATAAAGGATAAACCATTATTACCTACACTTATGATCTTTGGTAAACAAACAAAGGAATCACCGGGTAAGTCTCATCCTAGGCTTGCATTGAACCAAGAAAGGTGTAATAAGAATAGGATTTGGCAACTCTAACACTTCACTCTCATTTCGGATCAGATAAGTCACCTCGGTCAGAAGAATTTCATCCCGGCCGAGATGTTCATCGACTGAGCGAGATGCTTTAGGGTTAAGGATAAAGACTCGAACTTTCAGGGTCCTACTGTGATTAAGATTATTCTATCATTGTTTTTCCCACAACCTTCAGCCAATCACTCTACAATCACACAAGGAAATTAGCCACTCATCATCATGAAAGTAATAATCAAATATGTGGGAAGAAAGAGAATAATTGAACAAGAAAACCTTAAGAGAAAGGCTTCAATAACTGAATCAATTATCAAACAACAAGCGTTCCTTGGATCAAAATCCAACAAGACAATCAACAAAGAAGGGAATCTAAGAGAATCTTAGAAAACCCTTCACAAAATCTATAAACTTTCTTCCTTCAACCTTCAAAAAGATTCTTCAGATCTCCCTCCTATAGCGGGATAAAACGGCTGCTCTAGGCACGATCGGTGGTATAGCATGATCTGGATTTGTGGGAAATCCAACCCTTTTTATAGGAAAATTACCCTCCAAAGATAAGATATCTTAGAAAGATCTCTTCCCATAAAAATAGGTAAAATATATGGGTTAATTAATCTTCTTCCTTCCAGGAATCCAGCCCAAAAATATAAGATCCTCTTTCCAAAGATAAAAGATCTCAGCCAAGAATAAAATATCCTTGCCGCGTCCAATGTGTTCGCCTCGGTCGAGTCAACTCCTCTGGATCACCTCGGTCGAGGTGACTCTGTAGTCAACCGAGGTGAATCATAATTGAATGTGAAATCTCTCAAATCTGGTCCAAAGTGAATCTCTAATCAAATTCCATGATTCTTGGATTCTTCCTTAAGCTCCTGAATATAGATCATAATTCATGCTATCAGATCTTGATGGAGACCTTGAGACCTTCAAGGCTGGAAAACAACAATTACAAGCTAAGGCCTTTCTACTTCTCTTTGGAAGATAGGGCGCTTACTTGGTATCAATCTCTTCCTCCCGGAAAAATCAACACTTGGGAGGAGATGAGGACGGAGTTCTTGACTAAATTCTTCCCCCCTCTCAAAGACCGCTGAAATGAGAGGGAAGATCAATGCATTCATCATAAAGGACAAGGAGAGTTTGTCCAAGTCATGGGAGAGATTGAAAGACATCCTTTTGGATTGCCCACATCATGGGATTCCAAAGATAGAGTTGTTGGAGATATACTTCAAGGGATTGGATGGAAACACCCAATTCAACCTTCAACTACTATCCGCCGGCACGTTCATGGACATGCCGATTGACAAAGCTTTGGAGTTTATAGAGAAACAAGCTTTGCACATGGAGAAATACTCCCATCAAGGAGCTGAAGGTGGAGTTAAAAGAGTCAACTTCCAAGAAGCTCCATCAAACAATGATCAACTCACCTCTTTGAAGAATGATGTGAAGCAATTGAAAGACCTTTTGGTTGCTCAGACCAAAAAGGAAGAAGGAGGATATCAAGGGTCAAGGAAGAACAATCAAGATTCCCGAAACAACAACTACAATAACAATAGAGGATCCAACAACAACAATTGGAGATCCAACAATCAAAAATCGGGTAACTCTTACTCTAACTCAAATTCAAACAATTCCTCTAATCCTTTCCTCTCTTCTTCTTTTTCTTCTACTCCATTGAAGAGCCAGGAACAAGGATCAAGTTCGTCCCAACCAGAAAAGAAAGATGCAGTGTTGGAGGCCATCTTGATCAAACTAAACGCGATGGAGACATCCATGACTTTATTTTCGAAGGCACAAAAAGCCTTAGAACAACAATTCTTTAACAAGGCGAATGAAGCGCCAAGAGATCCAGGGACGCTCCCAGCAAGGACAGAGAGAAACCCCAAGGGACAAATAATGGCAATAACGACGAGAAGTGGACTGAAGACTGTAGATCCAGTGCCTCGGTCGATGCCACTACAGAGGAAGAACACCTCGGTCCAGGTAGAGTCGAAGAACACTTCGGCCGAGGTACCAACCGAGGTGGAGCCTCAGAAAGAGGAGGAGAAATCTGGAGTTTATGTTCCACCTCCTGCTTTTAAACCACCACTTCCATTCCCCCAGTCAAGGGCTAGAGCACATCTAGACAAACACTTTGGTAAGTTCCTTGACTTGATGAATAAACTACATATTAACATCCCTTTCCTTGATGCTATTCTAGGGATGCCCACATATGGGAAGTTCTTGAACGAGATCCTATCAAGGAAAAGGAAGTTGGAAGACTTTGGTGAAGTTAGGATGACATTTAAATCCTCAGAACTTCTTCAAACCATGAAGGAGAAGATGCCACCCAAATTAAGGGATCCCGACTCGTTTTGCATTCCCATACAAGTTGGGGATGTGACTTGCGAAGCCTTGTACGATCTAGGACCCAGCGTGAGCATCATCCCGCTGGAGCTATGTGTGAAGATCGGCCTTGGAGAGCCCAAGCCGGTGAAGATAAGGCTATACATGGTGTATCGCTCCATTACCCATCCCGTGGGTATTTTGGAAGACGTTCCGGTTAAGTTAGGTAACTTCTATTTACTATAGACATTGTTGTGCTTGACATTCCCGCAGATTATCCCGTTCCTATCATTCTCGGGAGACCATTTCTAGCAACTTCGTGTTGCAACGTGGATTGTAAGAACGTCAAGTTAAAATTCAACATTGGCGGTGATGAAGTGGAGTTTGCATTGCTTGCTGCAATGAAGGGAGAGCAGTTGGAAGATGATATCTTCAACATCTATGATGAAGAAGAATCAAGAGAATTGGTGAGCTCTATCCTTATTAATGATCCACTTGAAAAAGTTATTAGCTTTAGCTTAATGGAGGAAGGTATAGATGCTTCTTATGATGCAGATATACGGAGCTTAAAGGCATTGGAAGAAGATCCAGGTGCTAAATTTGAAAGACTAATCCAGGAGAAGAAGATCTCCAGTTTTGGTTCCAGTTGCAGTACCTCGACCGAGGCACCTTTTGGACCAAGCAAGGTGTTCTTAGCTGAAGAACATCTCGGTCACCCACTCTGCACATCGACCGAGGTCGCAAGCGAGATGATGTCAATTGAGAATTACAAACTTTCTACTCCCTTTTCTGAATCTAATTCATAGTTGGTGGAGCATTTTCTCCACCAAACCTCCGAAAAGAAAGAGTCTTGGTATGCTGACATTGTTCATTATCTTGTTTGTCAGGAGATACCGCCCGGATTGACGTACGCCCAAAGGAAGAAATTCTTTAAAGACGTACGCCATTACTATTAGGACAAATCTCTCTATTCAAGAGAGGCCCAGATGGGATGCTTCGAAGGTACATTCAAGAAGATGAAGCTCCTGGTGTCATACGACATTACCACTCACTCCCGTGCGGAGGACATGCTAGCGCTCACAAAACATGCGCTAAGATATTATGTTCCGGTTTCTTTTGGCCTACATTGTTTAAGGATGTGCAAACGTTTGTTGTTTCTTGTGATGCATGCCAGAGAACAGGAAACTTATCTAGGAGAAACGAAATGCCACTCAACAACATCCAAGAGGTTGAGATCTTTGATGTATGGGGAGTTGACTTCATGGGACCCTTCCCATCATCCGGAGGAAACCTTTACATCCTCCTAGCTGTCGATTACGTCTCTAGATGGGTGGAAGGCATTGCCTCTCCCACTAATGACGCCATGGTGGTTGTGAAGTTCTTCAATAGGACTATATTTCCACGTTTTGGAACTCCACGCATCATAATCAGCGATGGAGGGACACATTTCATCAACCGGAAGTTTAAGGCACTTCTATCAAAGTATGGGGTAACCCACAAGGTAGCAACACCTTATCACCCTCAAACTAGTGGACATGTCGAGATCTCGAATAGAGAAATCAAAGCAATCTTGGACGATGCTCTTTGAGCGTAGACAATCGCATTCAAGACTCCCATAGGAACCACCCCTTATAATTTTGTATATGTGAAGTCTTGTCATTTGCCCGTTGAGCTGGAACACAAAGCATATTGGGCAATCAAATGGTTGAACTTTGACATCAAAGAAGCCGGTGAAAAGCGGCTATTGGACATCAACGAGCTGGAGGAGCTGCGTTTGAACGCTTATGAGAATGTCAAGATCTACAAGGAAAGAACAAAGAAATGGCATGGCAAGCGTATCATCCCAAAGGAGTTCAAAAAAGGAGACTTAGTTCTACTCTTAAACTCCCGCCTTCGCCTCTTTCCAGGTAAGTTGAAATCTAGATGGACATGACCTTACGTTGTGAAACATGTTTTCCCTTATGGTGCAGTTGAGATTTGGGGAGAAACAAGTGGAAGCTTCAAGGTCAATGGCCATAAACTTAAGAAGTAACAACTAGAAGTTCAGGTTGAAGAGATTGCACCACTATACCTTGTGTAGGGATACCGTACGGTCCAGCTAGCGACCTTAAATCAAGCGCTTCTTGGGAGTCAACCCAAGGTATTGTTTCCTTTTTCCCTTTTTCTAGTCTAGCATTAGATAGTTTTCTTTGCTTTGCTTTCCTTGTTTTTGGCGTCCTAGACAGAAATCAGGTACTCTCTAAGGAAGGAATACAGCTCAAGAGAACACTTGAAGGACAGAAGTTCAAGAAATTGAGAAGACTGAGTTGACTGAGACACATCTCGGTTGTTGTCAAAGCGCCTCGACCGAGATGATTCTTGAGCAACCGAGGCGACTAGGGCTTATTACAATCCAACTCGGTCCATATCACCTCGGTCCAGTCGGGACCATCTCGACCGAGGTGACAGCAGTTTCAGTGATGGGTATAAAAGGGGGAACGATTTCTCTCTCATCCCTCTCTCACCTTCTCGACCACGGCGTTGTTATACCACGTTTCTCCGATTTTCACTCGTTTTCGACGATTTCTGCTTTGATTCAACAAGGAAAGGCTATAGGAACGAATTGCAAGCAACAATCTGCAACAAAAACGCTTCGAATCTACCGAATCTGGGGTGAAGAAATCTAAAACCCTAACTTCTCGTCTTTTACCGATTTTGAAGAAAATTGGGTTTGGTTGCCAATTAGTTCTGTTAAAAAAGGATTAAGTACCCCTTAGGAACAATCTGTAGTGAATTTGAGGTAAAAGAACTGGAAATCAGATATTGGAATCGAACAGTCTTCTACCTTGGTCCAGTCGATCTGCATCTCGACCGAGGTGTTCTTGAGGATTGTCAAGGAAACCGAGGTGGTCTGACAGAGAGAGAGAATGAGTTCCAGAACTGAAAGACAGCCCGTTCTGAGGGATGGATCCTCACCTTCTTCTTCTTCCCGACGTTCCATACCGGTGATCCATGAGTGTCACTAGATGAATTATGACCGTGTCTGCACACCGCCAGTGATTGCGCCGCGGTTCCTAGATGTTGCTGCCTTTGACTACCTCCACGTATATGATGATCTGAGGAGGATGGTCTCGATGGTTGGGCTGGAGCAGTTCATGGAGATTCGATCTCCCACCTACCTCGAGCCCACATTGGAGTTTGTGAGCTCCGTGACCTACTTGCCCGAGGAGAAGGCCATCAAGTACCGGTTGCGGAACCAGAACTACTTGGTCCCGATGAATCAGTGGAGGGACATCTTCGGCTTCCCGACCCCCACAGTTTCCGATTTTCCTTCTCGATCCGTGGCTCGACAGTTCTGGGGATAGATAGCTCACTTAGTTGAGTATGCTGATAGGTGGAGACCTGGAGACTCCAGGGAGCGTATCAACTTCCACCTTTCTTTCCGACTAGCCCGCCGGATCTTCAATGAGACACTTCTAGCACGTACTGAGACGCCCCAGAAGATTAGACAGGGTGAGCTTCTGAGTCTGTTTTTTATGGTTACAAGAGGAGTTCCCAGCTTCGGAGTGATGCTGGCTGAGGATCTTCATAGGATCAAGGCGAAGGGGAAGGCAGATATGTGTTGTGGCGGCTTAGTGACTCATCTTGCTACAGTGATGGATCTTGATGTGAGCGCATGTACTATCGTGGCGGCTGCCAAGCCGCTTGGTCTGCAGGAGATGATCACAAGGAGGATTTTGGTTCCTCGTGGACTTACTACGCCATATGTGGCGATGCCTTGGGAGTAGACTGCCCCTCAGGGTATTAGATGGTCATCTCAATTCTAAGTGTTTGACCATCATTACTGGTCCACTACGTGGATTCCTTATATTGAGGACGCTAGAGATGCACCAGCAGCAGCCCAGAAGCAGGATGAGGAGGAGGCTGATGAGGAGGATAATAGCAGTGCTTCCATGGAGACAGGGACAAATACAACTGGTCCCAGTGTGGCAGTCGTCGATCTAGACGACGAGGAGATAGAGGATGAGCCAACTGCAGCACTAGCACGTCCTGCTAGGCGTCGACCCCGCAGATAGAGAGATCCTGTAGCCCATCGACGGATAGATGATCTGACGGATCAGATGATGGACTCCTACGCCTCCTTATCCCTAGAGATGATGGAGATACGGGAGAGCCAACACTACCAGCGCCGGATGGCTGAGATTCAGTTCCAACAGGTCATGGGTTACCCGTTTGACCCATCTCTGCATCCATACGTGACATATCCACCACCACCAGCGGATCAAGATTAGAGCTTGCAGGATTTCTTTCTTTATTTATTATGCAGGTCAGCTTATGTCTGGTGAGTATCTTGTTTCTTTAGACTTATTTTGACCCATTGGGACAATGTGTCCCAAGTATGGGGTATTTATGGATGTATCCTATTTGACATTTGATGTATGACTTGTATGACTTTCTATTTATGAGTTTCTTATGCTTTATGTGCTTATCTCAGACTACATGCATGCATACAGGTTATATGATTGAGAAAAACATCAAAAACTGGTTTAAATAAAAAAATTTTGACCTCGACCGAAGTGATTCTGACCAATCGAGGTGTAGCACATCGTTTGACTTAGAACATCTCGACCGAGGTAGGGTTTCTTAACTGAGAATTTTCGAAACGATTTTTGTGCTTTTTATTTGGATATTACATCAATGAAGATTTTGTTTGAAGACTAGATTTGAAATCTTTATATGTTTGAAAGGTTTTATGATATGTTAAAGTTGCTAAATGCTTTGTTTGAAATTTTGGCATGTTTAGTACTTTGTTTTTATCAAAATTATGTTGAATTTGAAGGTTGACACCACATGATGAGTTCTCTCACTTTCTTCCTGGGATGATTAAGGCAATTCATTTTCTTCTCTTCTTCTTCTTTATCATGCTTTAGCCCCTCATATACATATTTGCCTCCCTTTTACCTATCCGGGAATTTGGAAGCAAGCAAGTGAAAGAAAAGTTGAGATGTTGGCTGATAGTTAGAAAGAAATAAATAGGTTTGGGGAAGTCAATCATGATGATGAGTAACTCGGCACCATTCACATAGCCGGGTGTTTGTGTCTTGCCAAAGTCGGATCGAGCGATATTCCTATCGGGTCATGGTATGTGCATCAAGCGTTTGAGGCATCTCGAGAAATTGATGATTGCTGATGTCCTAGGCTTCGGTTATTGTGCACCTCTGTCCATGCATCCCAAAAAGTAAAAAAAAAGGTAAAATAAGCAAAGCTTATTGGTGGAAGATGTTGAAGTTCAAAAAGCAAATGAAGTGAAGATCCTTTTTCCCTGATTCTAGCACCACATTCCCTATATACATCCCACCCTCACACGTTTCTTGACCTTCTCTAGAAAAGCCCTTGAGACCTCGAGCTTGTTGATTGACTTAGTGGTTTGAACTGGATTATACATGATTAATTTCGATAATTATGATTTATTATGCATTCTATGATTTTATGCAAATATGAACAACTTTTCTATATTTATAAAATGTTATGATCATGTTTTGATTTTTAATTCCGTGAAGTATTCTCTTAGATTTATCTATGAGTGGAGCACACCACCAAAAATGTTTTGAAATACTTTTCATTGATTTTTATGACCTATAATCCATTCTATCTTGTATTTTAGATTTCGAACTTGCTTGGGGCAAGCAAGGGACAAGTATGGGGTATTTTGATAGCATGAATTGTAGTCTATATTTTGGGACTTGTTTAGACGTTTTATCTTCAATAATCTGCATGTTTGGATGTATATTATGTGATTATATTGTTGTTTCATCTACTTTTGCGGGAATCGAGGTCTACACCAAGTTTCGTTGTAATCGTAGGTAAAATGGCACATTTTGGATCGAAATGGAGCTAAGAAGCAAATGAGTCATGGGAGCTACATTCTGGAGCTGAAAAAGGAACTCACGAAGCAAGGAATTAATAGAAAAGATTTATTTTGGACTAGATTTAAGAGATTTCACATTCAGCTGAGAGTCACCTCGGTCAGCTACAGTACCATCTCAACTGAGGTGATCTTGAGGAGCTTCTCGACCGAGGCGAATACCCTGACGTGGCGAGATATATTTTATTTGACTGAGATCTTTTATCTTGGGAAGGAGAGATCTTATATTTTTGGGCTGGATTTCTGGAAGGAAGATCGTATATTTTGGAGATCTATTTTAGAGATATGGATATATTTTTATTAGGTAAATATCTTTTCAAGATATTTTATCTTTGGAAGATAATTCTCCTATAAAAAGGGCTTGATTTTCCACAATTCAATATCTGCGCATCACCCAAAATCCCGCTATCATTGTAGTGTTTGAAGGAAGGAAGATTGAAGATCAATCTAGGAAGGATTGATAGCTTGTTATAGCTTTTAAAGGGGATTTGTAAGACTTTCTTAGATTCCCTTTGTTGATTGTCTTTGATTGGAATTGTGATCCAAGGAACGCTTATTTGTGTGATATTTGATTCAGTTATTGAACCTTTGTTCTCAAGGTTTTTGTGTTCAAATATTCATTCCCTTCCTTTATATTTGATTATTGCTTTCAGGACGATGAGTGGCTAATTTCTTTGTGTGATTCTAGGGTATTTGGCTGAAAGTTGTGGGAAAGACGATAATAGAATGATCTTAATCACGGTAGGACCCTGAAAGCTCGAGTCTTTATCCCTAACCCTAGAACATCTCATTCAGGCGATGAACATCTCGGCCGGGGTGGGATTTATCCGACCAAGGTGACCTTTGATCCGAAACTGAGAGTTAAGTGTTAGAGTTTGCCAAATCCTATTCTTATTACACTTTTCATGGTTCAATGCAAGCCTAGGATGAGACTTACCCGGTGATTCCTTTGTTTGTTTACCCAAGATCATAAGTGTAGGTAATAAAGGTTTATCCTTTATTGGGGTTTGAGTGTCCCTTCATCCCATCTTTGTGAGTTAGCCTGAGACTTACCCGGTAAAGGTTGATTCTATTCACTTAGTTGGTGTGTTGTTTGAGATTATAGTTCCTTTCCTTAGTACCTTGAGACTTACCCGGTAATAGGTTCTTTAGGTTTGGGATTGTGAGTAGTGAGACTTACCCGGTAATCTATTCCACTTTAGAAACACCTTCCCTTCGCAAAATCTCAGCTTTGTCCACTTATCTTTAGATCTTGAGTTGGAACCACAACTAGATGATTTAATCCATAGAATTGCATATTCTTGTAATTGACCTTTTATCATCTTTGATTGCTTTAATCGCTTTTGTGGTTAGTAGTTACATTGATTATTTATACTTGCTTAGGTTTCACCTAAGTCCCTGTGATCGACCCGTGGCATTCTTGCTTTTTACTATAATTGACCCGTACACTGCGGGTTCGCATCCTTGTTTTAAGCATTATTTCCTCGGTTATAAATTTAAAGCTAGCACACACCATTTGGAGCGAACAGTTGCACAAGCATGGACCGCTGGTACTCGGTCTGCCATGCATGGTGCTGTCTAGTCAAAGCTGCCATATGAGCCTGCAGACTCTCCATGGTGTGACTGTCGTGTCCTGCCGTCGGCATCTCCTCATCAGTGGTGTGGGCCCGGCTGGATCCGGCTGCGTACCTCCCTACAATATCTACCTGAGGTCGTCTCAAAGAAACTAGGTCAACTGGTACATATAGATCGGACAGCTCGTCTCCCAATGGAAGTCGTCGAGGGAGGTATGTGATGTGAGTTCCATCTCCTAAAGAGAGCCAAAAATGATGCTCCCCGTCTCTCCTAAGGAGCCTGCATCTCCTCAATAACCCTTCAGTCTATAAGGGCGCCTCCAAACCCTCTTCGAATGGAGGAAGATCCATCACCTGTGCAGCCAATAATGATATTATCCTGCCTCCCATGATGTCGCGAGGCTCATTCTTCCTAATCTGCTTAACAGCGATAAGGAAGAGATATGCCCAATCCGGCACCTGATCGTTCGTGGAGAGGCAAGCATATATCAATGGAAGGTCCTTGAGAGCAACCTTATTCTCCTTCTTGTGTCCACAGAAGACACTCATGAAGAACTTTGAGATGAGCCTCAAACAGGGGTGAGTGAATTTGTTGGAGTACTCACTCCATGCATGAAACTCTGACCTAGTGGTTGCCTGCCAAAACTCAAGCAAATCAGGCGTTGGAATGGGTTCTCACCAGTCATCTGAAGCTGCTATGGTCACCCCTAATGCCTCCTATAGTTGGGTGTAATCTAATGTATACTTCTTCCTGTTGTACTTGAATGAGACTCCAACATACAAGTGATCCTCCGTTTCCATTTTGAATGTAGCGATAAATTGTCGGCTGAGGTCTGGGTGTGTTGGAGCACTTTTGATCAGGAAATCTCCCAACCCGGCATTATTGAGAAATTCCTGCATACTTTCTAACATGCCCAAATGCTCCAATGTTGGAACGTCTAAGAACCGAGTTGCATACACTTCCCGGCTTTGAGCAATCCTATACCGATCCTTCTCTCCTTCTGATAACTTATATTTCTTCTAATTCTCCATTTCTTGCAGTGAATCAAGCATAGGAGTTAGAAAGTTCAGGAATTGGATCAAGAGACGAACCTACTGTCGTGATTTACATAGGAGGGGCTGCAACAGGCACAATGGCGGCTTGACACAAGGGCGGGAGCATGCAGGCGCAGGGGCGGGCGAAGAGCAGAAGGCGATTTGGGCGTTCGACGAGGGTGGTGGCGATGGGGCTTTCCCGACGTCTTCTTTGCTGTCGTAGACGTCGCTGGAGGTGGGACAGTGGAGGAGAGTGAAAGGGTTGAGTGTGTGTGTGTGTGTGGTGGAGATGGTTGGTGTTGCAAAGGGGTGGCGACACTAGGTTTCCGGAGGTGGCGCAAGGGCGCGACGAGGTGGTGGGTGAGAGCTTCCGGAGGGCGCAAGGGCGTGGGAGGTGAGGCGGCTAGGTTTCGAAGAATGAATGGAGATGGAGTGAAGAGGGCGGTACGTGTAGGTTATTTTTGGGAAGAGGGGGTACGCAGCCTCAGCGCCGGGGGCGGAGCTGAGGATGAGTGCCAAGGGTGGCCGCCGCAGGGGCGTAGTGGTGTCACCGCGGGGGCGGTGGCCTACGTGAGCAGACGCTAGCCCAGCGCCAAGGGCAGCGCTGACCAAAGGTGTCACCGCAGGGGCGGGGACTTAGAGCCGCAGAGGCGGTTTTCTTGACAGAAACTCCTCTTCTTATTTCTTCGGGTTTCCTCCCGAGCAGCGCCTTTGTTTTATGTCGTTGGCTCGACGTAAGATCTCTACTTCTCTGACTGAGCTTCCTCCAGCAACATCTCATCAATCGAATCGTTCTTACTCCTTCAAGGTAAAACTTTAGCCTTTGTCCGTTCACCTTAAACACCTTGTGCGTTTGGGGATCATAGAGATCTACATCCCCGTGAGGGTATACTTCGGCTACTATGAACGGCCCTGTACTTCTCGAACGCAGCTTACCTGCAAAGAGTTTCAAATGGGTTACGGTCTCACATGATCTCCACGGCCGTGGTTTTGATCGTGTAACTCTCTGGAATGCTCCACGCTCATGATGCCAAGACCCACGGCCGTGGTTTAGAGTGTGGATTCCTCTACGGCCGTATTTTAGGGCGTGGAAGTGAAAATTGCTTGTGATTTCCTTTGTGTCGAGCCATTCCTCATCCTATCATTTCCTTTGGTTCCTTTGATGTGTTCCTAAACCTTGGATGTGCTCAAATCTTCTCCTTTCTCTCTCAAATGGTTCGGTTTTAGCTCTTATTCACCTATAATCAACACGAAGCTAATGTAGACCTCCATATCGACAATATAGATATACTAGCTAACAATTTCTTCAAAACCTCATTAATGAACACTATAATGAACGAGAAACAACTAGAAAAACGTGCCTAGAGTATCACAATATTTCAGGCTAACAAAATACCCCATACTTGCCACTTGCTTTTCCCCAAGCAAGGTCTTTTGAAAGCTTAGAACATAAGTTAGGATGAAATATACATGCAAACTCAAAAACAAACATCTTTTAGGTAAATGTGCTTCTAATCAATAGATCATTCTCAAACCTTGCTTCATTCATTCTTGAAACTCTCATATACATGACCAAAGAATGTAGAGGAAAAAAACATCATGAATTGGTTAAACTTCAATGTAAACATCATCACCTTCAAACATTATCAAAATCAAGCATAAGAAACTTCAATTTAGATCACCAAGCCAAATAACGTTCTTTTGATCATAAGGACTTTCAAAGAAGGTCTAGAGTGCGGAAGGGAGGGAAAACTTATAAGGAGTGTGGTGCATGAATCCGGGAAAATGGACAACTAACTCTTTTCATTTTATTTCGAATTACAACACCATCAACTTTGAGCTTTGCTCTCTTCTTTTCACATCATTTTTCGACTTTACTTTTGGAGTTATGGACAGAGGTGCACAAAAATCGAAGCCTAGGAGATTGGCGCTTCTCAATTTCGAGATGCCTCAAACCCTTGATGCACATACCATAATCCGCTAGGAATATCGCTTAATCCGAATTTGGCAAGACACAAACACCCAGCTATGTGAATGGTGCCGACTTACTCATCGTCATGATTGACTTCCCCAAACCTATTATTTCTATTCTTTGAACGCAAAATTTTGCTTTCATGGCCCTCCCACATCAAACATGCCAAAATTTAACTTCTCCAAATTTGCGGATTGGTAAGGGAGGCAATTATTTCATTGAGGGGCTAAATGAACAAAGAAAGGAGAAAGAAAGGTCGAATTGCCTTAATCATTTCATAAAAAAGTATAAGAACTTATCATGTGATTTCCACTTCGATTTCTCAATATGATTTAGGTAAAACTCTTCACATTATAAAACTTGCAACAAAGGATAATCAACACATTCAATTCCTTTTCAATTCATTATTCGTTTAGGCATACAATTGTTATCAAAAACTCAATTCACAAGTAGTGATTATCATAGAAATCATCTCAATTCCTAGAAGCACAAAACCTTTTAGAATTTTCAAAAATCTTCAATTTTTATGGTTTTTCAAAAGCTTTTTCATGCAATGCAATAATGAAATGTGTGACAATGGAATGAAACATGCAAAGTGTTCTCAATTAAGGCAAGCAAAGTGAGTAGAGTTATTACAAACGATAGTCACACCCCACCCCATACTTGAGACAAACATTGTCCCTAATGTTCAAAAAGAAGTAAAGAAAAGAAAAGAAAGAAAATAAACTCATAAGGCGGTGGTGGAGCGGCTGGAACTGTCGATCGTACATGATCATCACTAAGGTGGAGGCGGTGGTGGAAACGGGAAGAAGCCGGGGTCGAAGTTCCACCCAAACTGTTGGCGGTAGATGTCCCTCATCATCCTATCGTGCTCGTCGGCTCTAACATCTCTAGCATCCTACCGGATCTCCAAGTCTCCTACTTTGTCGGAGAGGTCGGCAGCCCAGTCCGGCAGCTGCTTGTTACGCTAAAAAGTGTGCACGCAATAAGCCTTAAATTTATACACGTTATATTAATCCTAACTTCTAGCGCACCCGCAGTGTACGGGACGTTTGTAGTATGGATAGTATTCCGAGGTCGAACACAAAGACTAAGGTGAAATTGATTCGGTTTTCTGATTAAGTTTAGTGAAGGTCTAAGGTTAGAAAAAAGGGAAACAAAGAAATGAAAACCTCAATTGTTTTTGGTTGGATTTTTGGTGATCAATCAAAGATCACAATTCATGCAAAGTAGACAATCAAACTAGACTAAAAATCTGCACAAATGAACAAACCAAACAAGATGATGATCAAAGAAAGAGAAGATGGATTCTAGGGGTCGGAAATTCCGGTTATGGCATAAAACTCAATTCATCTATTCATTCTTTGGATCTCACTATGATATATTGGGATTAAGTGTTTCTAATTTGGGATCAATTACCGGGTAAGTCTCATGATCCAACTAGTCCACTCCTAAGATCTCATTACCGGGTAAGTCTCTAAGATCTTAAAGATAGGAATTCTAAACAAACCGGATTGTTAATTAGGGATTTAACCTATCCTTACCGGGTAGGTCTTGGAAGAAGAAGTCCTAATCAACTATCCTAGCACATCTAATCCAATGGCGGCTTATTAGGCTCACCATTACCTAAGGTTTGCTATTTTAGATTCTAAGGGCAAGGATTACCGGGTAAGTCTCTCCTAACTCTTAGCCACTACACTAAGTCACCCTAGGATAGGTTAAACTCAGCAAACACTTAGGGTTTCAACAATTCATAGGTCTTAGGCAAAATCCTTCGAACCAGGAAAATCACGGTTTGTTCTACAGAAACCACGGACGTGGTTCTTCAAGAACTACCCGTGATTTCTAACAGGAACTACGTTCATAAACAAAAATCATCCAAAGGTAAATCTAAGTCCGTCCTATCATAGTTCTAGCCATAACCTTCCTTTCCTTACCCTAGAACCACATCAATTTCGCCTACAACATTCATAATGGAATTCAAAACAAACAAACATGAAATCAAAACATCCATTGCAAGATAATGAAAGAAAAGGGATGAACAAGTAAACTTAATCCAAAACAAAGCTGAAGATTAGAATTAGAACCACTTACAACCCTTCCAAAAGAAGGTTCAAAGACTCATATAATCTCTAGAAAACGAAATCCGAAATACAAGAAAGCTATGGTGTGTTCTTCTCCTCCTCTTCAATGGAGTTCTTCTCCTTCTCTTTGACACTTTCCTTCCTAGAAAACCTCTTGATTTTTGAGAATATATTTGTTAGAGAAATGGATAATGGATGAGGTGCTCCCAAACTACCCCAGCTGCCTCAAACAATCCATGAAGGACCACTTTTATAACAAATCTCTCATGAGCTGGCCATGAGAGTCGTGGCACAGCTGTCACGAGAATCTGGCAAAATCCACGGTCATTTCCACGGCCGTGGTTCTTCAGAGAACCGTGATTCTATGCAGAAACTTTGCCTTGGATCATTGAGCTGTGCTTTGGTGCATGGTTTTTGTTGGCAAGGTCCCATGAGTCCTTCTTAGTCCTTGGCTTGTGTCCTAATGAGTCCGAGGACGTGTCATCTAAATGAACGATCCTTAAACGCGTCGTTTTAGCTCTAAACTTCCCGAAATACCTACAAAACGCACACAAGACCGTGTAGACGTCTACCTCGACAAAATACGTGAATTGGTTGCAAAACGTCTTGAACTAATGCTAGATCATGCATGAATGAGCGAGAATTCTATCTAAATGTACACCTAAAACTATGTTATAAATCGTGTTATCAAAATACCCCATACTTAAGGTTTGCTCGTCCCCGAGCAAATTCCCACATATAGACTAGAAGATGACATGATTTATGTATGCAGAAAAATGGCAAAATCTTTTTGGGTTTGTGCTTCTACTATTGGATCACCTTCATAGTCATGATCAGTGGCAATTGGATAAGCAATTATGTATCAAACAATAAGGGCATGGAAAGACAATTGTACTTAACTCAAAAGCATGCATGAAATGTGAAGATGAAGAGGTCAAGAAGATTAAGAGTCTATCCAATCTAGATTACTAAGTCTTACAAACATGCAAGTAGGTCATAAGGGCTTGTGACATAAAAGGCCAAGAAACGTTGCAATTGGGCGGGGGATTCTCTAGGTTATGTGATGCTAATCCGGGAATGGAACTAACTCCACATCCTTGTCCTCGATCAACTTCCCCCAAGTGTATATTTTTCCCTATCTTGCTTTCTTTTCTTTTTCTTTAACTCATTTTTGAGACAATGGCATTGGTGTACAATAGCCGAAACCTCGGTGATTAGCCATCCTCGGGCTTTTTCTCTTTTTCGAGGTGCATCCACACCGGGCACACATACCAAAGCTCGTTAGGGCTATTGGTTCATTTGACTTTGGCAAGGCACCAACACCCGATTATGTGAAGTGTACCGAGTTACTTGTCATTTAAACCAACGCCCCCAAACCTATATTTTGGCTACACTTCCACAATAATTTCAGCATTTCATTCACGACATTCTTTTCATTACATCTTCACCCCGCACTTGCTTTTCACACATTTCAACACACTAGCATGCTCCTATTCCCGGATGGGTTTAAAGGAGGTCGATTTTATATCAATTGAGGTGCTCAAACAATCATGATCAAGATGAGAAGTAGAGAAAGATGAAATGCCTCATTCATTCCTAGATGGTATGCAAGAACTATCATGTAATTTCGATTTTCAATACTCAATCCGTTCTAGGCAATCATCATGATCACAAGTCATTCATATAATTTAAGAGAAGTAGTTCAAGTCCACATATGCATTTATCAATTCAACACATAAGGCCATTCATAGCCAATCACAAGACAAGTTTCATCATTAGGATCATATCCAAGCCTAGAAAGCACAAAAAAATTTTTAAATTTTCTGATTTTTTATGGGATTTTCGTTTTAAGTATATACAATGCAAAACATGTGCAAAATATTAGCCTATCCTAGATGCTCATCATGCAAAGGATCATGCAAACCCCACCCCATACTTAGAAACACATTGTCCCCAATGTGGTATTCAAGTAAAGAGAGTGAAAGAAGGTTCTCACAATGTAAAATTGTTTGCTATGGTATTTGGGAATTTTCAAGTGAATTGATGTTGGATGATCCTTTCAACCATGGTAGAGAGCTCTAAGCATCCTTCAAAGCTTCATAACCCGCGCTAGGCACCGCTAGCCGTCCAAGTTCCGCGTCCGCTCCACCCATAATTGGTGGGGGTGTCATCATCACCATTTTCATTGCCAAGAGAGGTTTCCAATGCCACTAATGCTCTAGCACACACACGAAGGTAGACAAAACACACACAAAGCATACAAAAACAGAAAAATCTAAGCAAAAGTGAAAAGGGAAAAATGTTACCAATGGGTTGCCTCCCACCAAGCGCTTCTTTAAGGTCATTAGCTTGACCAAACTCGGGAGCGTCTATTCGAGGTGAAGCGGGGCGATCATGTCTACCGGGGCTCCCGGAATATACTTCTTCAAGCGATGCCCATTCACCTTGAAATTTCCACAATGCTCCCCTCCTATTTCAATAGCTCCATGGGGAAAGATCTTCTTCACCACATATGGCCCGGTCCATCTTGACTTGAGCTTTCCAGGAAAGAGCCTTAGCCTTGAGTTGAAGAGAAGGACAAGATCTCCTTCACTCAACTCCTTTGGAATGACCCTCTTGTCATGCCACCTTTTGGTTCTCTCCTTGTAGATACGGGCATTCTCATAAGCTTCCAACCGGAGCTCCTCAAGGGCATTGATATCAAGCAACCTCTTTTCTCCCGCTTCCTTGAGGTCAAAATTTAGCCACTTAATGGCCCAATAAGCTCTATGCTCCATTTCCACCGGAAGATGGCAAGACTTGCCATAGACCAACTTGTAGGGGGTGGTTCCAATTGGTGTCTTGAAGGCGGTTCTATATGCCCATAGTGCGTCATCGAGCTTCATAGCCCAATCCTTCCTTGTCCTAGACACCGTCTTCTCGAGGATGGCTTTGATCTCTCGGTTGGAGATCTCCACTTGACCACTAGTTTGGGGATGGTAGGGTGTTGCCACCTTATGAGTCACCCCATACTTGGCCAAAAGTGCTCCAAAGTTCCTATTTGTGAAGTGCTTCCCTCCATCACTAATGATTACCCTTGGTGTTCCAAACCTAGGGAAGATCACCCGGTTGAAGAATCGCACTACCACCTTGGCATCATTCGTAGGAGAGGCGATTGCCTCTACCCATCTTGACACATAGTCCACCGCCAATAGGATGTAGAGATTGCCACATGAAGAAGGGAATGGTCCCATGAAGTCTACACCCCACACATCAAAAATCTCAACTTCTTGGATGTTATTAGAGGGCATTTCATTCCTCCTTGAGATGTTGCCCGTCCTTTGGCAAGCATCACATGCCGCTACAAAACCTTGCACATCTCTAAACAGGTTAGGCCAATAAAAACCGGATTGCAATACCTTTGCACACGTCTTGTGTGAGCTAGCATGGCCTCCGCATGGTAAGGAGTGGCAATGCCGGATCACACTCTCCACTTCATCCTCCGGTATGCATCTTCTAAGCACCCCATCCGGGCCTCTCTTGAATAGAAGTGGCTCACTCCAATAGTAATGCCTTACATCGTTGAAGAACTTCTTCCTTTGTGCATATGTAAGTCCGGGAGGCACTTCCTCACACACTAAGTAGTTCACAATGTCGGCGTACCACGGCTCACTTCCTCTAGCCACTTGGAACAAGCATTCCTCCACCATTTGCAATTGTTCATCCCGGAATGAATCATCTATCGGGATGTTGTCTTTCCCAAGCTCCAATGGTGGGAGTCTACTAAGGTGATCCGCCACGGAGTTCTCGGATCCCTTCTTATCTCGTATCTGCAAATCAAACTCTTGAAGAAGAAGGATCCACCGAATCAACCTTGGTTTGGCATCCTTCTTTGTAAGTAGATAACGGATCGCCGCATGATCCGTATAAACTATGACCTTCGCTCCAACAAGGTATGAGCGGAATTTCTCAAATGCATACACCACCGCCAACAACTCCTTCTCGGTGGTTGCATAGTTGAGTTGGGCATCATCTAGCGTCTTGCTAGCATAGTAAATAGCATGAGTGCGCCCTTCCTTCCTTTGCCCTAAAACGGCCCCAACGGCCACATCACTTGCATCGCACATGATCTCAAATGGTAGACTCCAATCCGGAGGTTGCATGATAGGTGCGGAGATCAAGGCGTTTTTCAACCTACAAAAAGCTTTGAGACAATCCTTGGAAAAGACAAAATCAACATCTTTCATTAGTAGGTTAGTGAGAGGCTTAGAAATTTTAGAGAAGTCTTGAATGAACCTCCGGTAAAAACCGGCATGCCCTAAGAAACTCCTTACCCCCTTCACCGAGGTAGGTGGTGGCAACTTCTCTATAGTTTCAATCTTAGCCCTATCAACCTCAATGCCGCGGTTAGACACCAAATGTCCTAACACAATCCCTTCACTTACCATGAAGTGGCATTTTTCCCAATTTAAGACAAGATTTGTCTCCTCACATCTTTGCAACACTAATGACAAGTTAGTCAAGCAATCATCGAAAGAAGAACCATAAACAGAGAAATCATCCATGAACACTTCCATGATATTTTCTATGTATTCCGAAAAGATAGCCATCATACACCTTTGAAAGGTGGCGGGTGCATTACACAACCCAAATGGCATTCTCCTATATGCAAAGGTACCCCATGGACATGTAAAAGTCGTTTTCTCTTGGTCATCGGGGTGGATAGGGATTTGGAAGAATCCACTATACCCATCTAAATAGCAAAAATGAGAGTGTTGAGCTAACCTTTCTAGCATTTGGTCAATGAAAGGGAGGGGGAAGTGATCTTTCCTAGAGGCCATGTTTAATTTCCTATAATCAATGCACATCCTCCACCCTGTAACCGTCCTAGTCGGTATTAGTTCATTATTCTCATTAGTTACTACCGTCATTCCACCCTTTTTAGGCACTACATGAACGGGGCTAACCCACTTACTATCCGAGATAGGGTAGATAATTCCCGCATCTAGCAACTTAATGATTTCCTTTTTGACCACCTCTTTCATTATAGGGTTCAATCTCCTTTGATGTTCAATAGAGGGTTTGTGGTTATCTTCCATCATTATCTTATGCATGCACAAAGATGGCTTAATGCCAACCAAATCATCAATAGTATAACCAATGGCCTTCCTATGCAATCTTAGTTCATGCAACAACTTAGTAAGTTCATCATCACTCAAGCATGCATTAACAATCACCGGATATGTGGAATTATCACCAAGAAATGCATACTTTAAATGAGAGGGAAGGGGTTTAAGTTCAAGTGAGGGAGGACCTTTTTCGGTTGAAGAAGATCCAAATAAGATTGGATGAGATGAATCCAAAGTAAGGGAAGACTCCCCATGGCTCCTAAAAGCTTCATCATCAAGAGCTGATTCAGGGAAAACCACGGTTGGAAACATGGGTTGCTCATCTTCCACGGCCGTGGTTCTTTGCAAGCTTGCTTCTCGGAGTTGTCCAGAAAGTTTGACGGCCGTGGTTTGTAAATCTCGACCGTGGAACTTGCAGTTGTTTACTACCTCTTCGTGGCTTTCAAATCCAACTCTTGGTTCCTCTTTCAAAACTTCCAAAGCTTTGATCTCTTCATTGCAGGCCTCTTCAACATCCTCCTCCATCATGCTTAAGGTGAGAACCTTTTCCAAAGGATCCTTGATCAAGATCGAGCTCACAATCTCTCTAGACTCTTCTTGCTCGACCAAGTTGAAGATATCTTCATCAAGGGTTGGCCCTTTCATCATTGTGGAAAGCTTGAACTTGATGCTCTCTTCCCCTATGTTGAAGGAGAGAGTCCCATTCTTGCAATCCACTAGGCAACCGGAAGTAGCTAGGAAAGGTCTTCCTAAGATGATAGGAACCGGATAATCCGCCAGAATGTCCAACACTACAAAATCAATAGGCACGTAGAATCCTCCTAGTTGCACCGGAATGTCCTCTAGAATCCCAACCGGATGAGTGATGGAGCGGTCCGCCATATAGAGGGTCATCTTGACCGGCTTTGGCTCTCCTAACCCGACCTTGTTGCTAAGTGCAAGCGGTATGATGCTTACACTCGCCCCAAGATCACAAAGGGCCTCGTACTTCACATCTCCTACTCCTATTGGGACGCAAAAAGAGCCCGGATCCCTTAACTTGGGAGGCATCTCTTCCTTCATGGGTTGGATCAATTCCGAGGATCTCTTGGTCATCCTTATCTCCCCATACTCCTCCAACTTTGTTTTGTTGGAGAGTATTTCTTTCAAAAATTTCCCGTATGCCGGCATTCCTAAGATAGCATCCATGAACAGAATGGTAATATGTAATTTGGACATTAGTTCAAGGAACTTACCAAAGTGATTGTCCAAACGATCTCTTGCTCTTGATTGTGGGAATGGTAGTGGCGGTTTGTATGGAGGCGGTGCTACATAAGTTGGCTCTACATCCTTGCTCTTGCCTCCATCTTCTTGCCTTCTTCCCTCTTCTACCACTACTTGCTTTCCCTTAGCTTGGTCCTTGGGCAAAGGATCCTTCATACTTAACCCACTCCTTGTTGTGATAGCCGACACTTGGCCTCTTGGGTTGTCTTCGGTTCCTCCGGGAAGCTTCCCCGGATCTCTATGTGCTTCACCCGCCTTTTGAAAGACTTGTGCTTCCAAGACCTTTTGAGCTTTAGAAATTGAAGTCACGGTGCTCTCGAGTCCACTCAACCTTCCTAGTAATTGCTCAAACATGACTTCGGTTCTATCCTTTGAAGGTTGAGGAAAACCGGGTGGAGGCTCTTGTGAAGCTCTTTGTGGTGGAGTTGTGCTTGAGGAGGCGGGAGGGTTCAAGGCTCCATCCGGGTTAGAGTAAGAAAATCCGGGATGGTTGTGGTTGGGCCGGTAATTGTTGAATTGCCGGTTGTTGTTGAGATTTCTTGAGCCTTGCTAATTGTTGAAGTTGCTCCTTCCCATATAATTCACATCCTCCTCCTTGCAAGATAGGTTGGGTTGTGGGAGCACTTGAGGAGTTGCTTGGCTCTTCAAGGTTGTAGTACACAACTCTCTCAAGGATTTCAATTCGTTGTTGATGGCGTCAAGCTTGAAATTGCTCATGGTGACTTCGCTCACCTCATATGCTCCCGCCTTTCTTCCTTCACTCTTCCTATGAGAGTACTTCTCAATCACTAGAGCTTGCTTCTCCACAAACTCCCAAGCATCATCTACATGCTTCTCCATGAAAGTCCCACCGGAGAGGGATTGAAGCTTGAATTGGCTATCTTCATCAAGTCCCTTGAAGTAGATTTCCAATAGCTCAATTTTTGGTATGCCATGGTGAGGACAATCTAGGAGAAGGTCCTTGAATCTTTCCCAAGACTTGAACAAACTTTCTCTATCCCTCATCACGAAGGCATTGATCTTTCCCCTTAATTCGGTGGTCTTGGAAGGTGGGAAAAACTTGGTTAAGAACTCGGTTGTCATCTCCTCCCAAGTACCAACTCGCCCTTGCGGAATAGATTGATACCAAGCCAAGGCTTTATCCTTAAGAGAGAAGGAAAAAGCCCTAAGCTTATGGTTGTTGCTCTCCAATCTTGGAGGTCTAAGAGTCTCCATCAAAATCTCGTAGTTCATCAAATGTTGGTGAGGAGACTCTCCTTCCATCCCTCCAAATTGATTGTGCCGGATCATTTGTAGAACTTGAGGGCGGAGCTCATAGTTGTGGGTTGCGGGATCTCCTAGATTCACACCCGGTCGGTATGCTCTTTGCGCCGGATCCATACGTCTCCCTAGGGTTTGTGGCTCCTCAATAGCAATGGGAACAACCCTAACATTGGCCGCCGGCTGCGGTTGTACCATCGGTGGTGGAGGAGGCGGAGGTTGTCGGCGATTGAGCTCTCCTTGAACAAGGGCTTGCCTAATCTCCTCAATCTCCCTCCTAGTTTCCTCTTGCCTCTCATTGGCAAGTCTCCTCTCTTCCTCCAAGAGCTCATCTCTTAGCCTTATTTGCTCTAAGGCTTCATCCAACTCAGCTTGGAGGTTTCTACCGGCCATCTCTCTCTCTTTTCGGATGTTCTTGGATCTAGATCGAAGGGTTTTCTCCGGTTCGGGATCGAATAGAGCTAAATCCTTTCCACGAGATCTTCGCATACACCTAAAGAGTAATAGATGTCCTGAAAAGCAAAGACACCAACCAAAGAGAGATCAAAAGCAACAAGAAAGATCTACACTAGAAACAATCACAAAATAGACTCAATCTAGACCTAGTCCCCGGCAACGGCGCCAAAAACTTGTTACGCTAAAAAGTTTGCACGCAATAAGCCTTAAATTTATACTCGTTATATTTATCCTAACTTCTAGCGCACCCGCAGTGTACGGGACGTTTGTAGTATGGATAGTATTCCGAGGTCGAACACAAAGACTAAGGTGAAATTGATTCGGTTTTGTGATTAAGTTTAGTGAAGGTCTAAGGTTAGAAAAAAGGGAAACAAAGAAATGAAAACCTCAATTGTTTTTGGTTGGATTTTTGGTGATCAATCAAAGATCACAATTCATGCAAAGTAGACAATCAAACTAGACTAAAAATCTGCACAAATGAACAAACCAAATAAGATGATGATCAAAGAAAGAGAAGATGGATTCTAGGGGTCGGAAATTCCGGTTATGGCATAAAACTCAAGTCATCTATTCATTCTTTGGATCTCACTATGATATATTGGGATTAAGTGTTTCTAATTTGGGATCAATTACCGGGTAAGTCTCATGATCCAACTAGTCCACTCCTAAGATCTCATTACCGGGTAAGTCTCTAAGATCTTAAAGATAGGAATTCTACATAAACCGGATTGTTAATTAGGGATTTAACTTATCCTTACCGGGTAGGTCTTGGAAGAGGAAGTCCTAATCAACTATCCTAGCACATCTAATCCAATGGCGGCTTATTAGGCTCACCATTACCTAAGGTTTGCTATTTTAGATTCTAAGGGCAAGGATTACCGGGTAAGTCTCTCCTAACTCTTAGCCACTACACTAAGTCACCCTAGGATAGGTTAAACTCAGCAAACACTTAGGGTTTCAACAATTCATAGGTCTTAGGCAAAAAATCCTTCGAACCAGGAAAATCACAGTTTGTTCTACAGAAACCACGGCCGTGGTTCTTCAAGAACTACCCGTGATTTCTAACAGGAACTACGTTCATAAACAAAAATCATCCAAAGGTAAATCTAAGTCCGTCCTATCATAGTTCTAGCCATAACCTTCCTTTCCTTACCCTAGAACCACATCAATTTAGCCTACAACATTCATAATGGAATTCAAAACAAACAAACATGAAATCAAAACATCCATTGCAAGATAATGAAAGAAAAGGGATGAACAAGTAAACTTAATCCAAAACAAAGCTGAAGATTAGAATTAGAACCACTTACAACCCTTCCAAAAGAAGGTTCAAAGACTCATACAATCTCTAGAAAACGAAATCCGAAATACAAGAAAGCTATGGTGTGTTCTTCTCCTCCTCTTCAATGGAGTTCTTCTCCTTCTCTTTGACACTTTCCTTCCTAGAAAACCTCTTGATTTTTGAGAATATATTTGTTAGAGAAATGGATAATGGATGAGCTGCTCCCAAACTACCCCAGCTGCCTCAAACAATCCATGAAGGACCACTTTTATAACAAATCTCTCATGAGCTGGCCATGAGAGTCGTGGCACAGATGTCACGAGAATCTGGCAAAATCCACGGTCATTTCCACGGCCGTGGTTCTTCAGAGAACCGTGATTCTATGCAGAAACTTTTCCTTGGATCATTGAGCTGTGGTTTGGTGCATGGTTTGTGTTGGCAAGGTCCCATGAGTCCTTCTTAGTCCTTGGCTTGTGTCCTAATGAGTCCGAGGACGTGTCATCTAAATGAACGATCCTTAAACGCGTCGTTTTAGCTCTAAACTTCCCGAAATACCTACAAAACGCACACAAGTCCGTGTAGACGTCTACCTCGACAAAATACGTGAATTGGTTGCAAAACGTCCTGAACTAATGCTAGATCATGCATGAATGAGCGAGAATTCTATCTAAATGTACACCTAAAACTATGTTATAAATCGTGTTATCACTGCTCATACCACCCCGGTGGCTGGCTGTACCAAGCCGGTGCATCCTGTGGAGCTGGTGCTGATGGCGGTTGTGCATACCAAGTCGGTGGAGCTTCCATCCACTCCGGCTGAGATCTATACCAATCGGGAGGGGTCGTCATCCAAGTCGGCCTCTCACTCACGCTAGCACGGCGAGAGGAAGAACCGGATGGTCTAGTAGGGCGGGGAGACTGTCTAGGGAGGTCGGGAAATGTGTCCGGCTAATCCGGAAAAGTACCAAAGTCGTGCTCCTCACCTCCTCCCTCCTCCTACTCAGCTGCAAACGGTACCTCATCAGGGACGTAAGGAGGTGCTACCAATCTATTCGCATGCATAGCAGCGAATGTCTCCTTCCAGTTATGGCGTCCAACGATAATGGAATACTGAGGAAGCCATACAACACTTCTACCTCATCTATCCTCCCAAGGCATGGCAGCGGTAGGTGGACCTCTATGCCTAGGAAAGATCAAACCTCTAGTCATGAGGCTCTGGAGTCCAACGGTCTAGCTGCTATCCTAGTGCAGGCAGAAAAGTCTATCCCTAACTGTCTAGCAATGTGGGTGACCATCCCACCATATCCAATATTCCCAGCCCTCTTATTCTTTAACTAACTCATAGTGGAAGCTAAGAGGGTGGCACAGTCATCAGGCCTACCGTGCAACATAGCATACAACAAAAACAGCTAATCAGTCTTGATTTTCTAAGGAGTCTCGGTCCTAGGGAAGAGACACTCAGAAAGTACTCTATGGGCTATCTTCAAGCCTAAGTGATAGATAAGCTTAGCCTTGGTATCAGCAGGTTGCCAGCGGTCCTCGCTAGCATAGATCATGGCAATCTGTTCCCAACAATTCTTAGCGTACACGCCGCTAGGAAAACGACCATTGAAGGTCTCTTGGAACCCAAAAAAGGCTCCAAACTCTAAGATCGAGAACTCATAGTTATCCTCCATCAGCTGGAAAGAAATTGTCCTATCCATGTGACTGTGCTCAAAAGAGATCACAAACTCTCTAGTGATCTCCTCATAAGTGTCTTCCCTAATAGCGGAGAAGATGATCAATCCTGCCCTATCTAACAACCAAGTAATATCATTAACCATATTCAGTGGCTCTAACTCCTCAAGAAGCACATAACGTGGCCCTATGACCGGTGTCTTCTCGATCCTTTCTAAGGCATCGAGGTAATCCTCATGAATCTTAGAAATTCTAGGGAGTGGGGGTGATGGTGGTTCACTAGGTGGTACCTGGGAGGAGGAGGAAGCATCACCTTTCCTCTTCTTATTCCTATTAGACATTGTCCTAACAAAATCCATTTCTGCCCAAAATTACGGCCTGTTCTTGAACTTCCACGGCCGTGGTTTACCCAGAGACCGTGATTCGGCTCGTAATTTTTCAAAACTCAATCAAACAACACCAAATTCACCAGACAATAGCCCTACACTAATTCCAATCCAATTCCAACCAGTTCTCCTAAAAATTCTTGCGAAAACGGAACCAAATCGACAAAGTAAAGGAAAAGAAGAGAACCTAGGTTTTGGATTTTTAAAATCCAAATTCCGTCTTCTCCAGTTATTGTCCACTTGAATTGTTGCTTGGATCATGTAGATGGTTGAATTTGCTTCAATTTGGGCTCAAGAATCGTTCAAAACAATTAACGAATGGAGATTTGAGAGAGGGGGACGTTTTCGGCGAATTGGGGCGTGGAAATGGGAGGTTTTAATGTTGTTTGTGAAGGAAGGTGGTTTATATAGTGGCCATAAAAATTTTTGAAAATAACGGTCACTCGGGGGCTTCCACGGCCGTGGATTTGTACGGAACCGTGGTTTTGGTGATTTTTCTCAGGCTTTTGCAAATTACGGTCTTAGAGGGTTCCACGACCATGGTTTAGGGCGTGGAACTCTCTGTAATGCACCAAAGTCCAAGTTTCGTCAATTTCCTTCAGCTTTTTCCTCTCCCTTGCCTATTCCATTGCTCCTACATCCAAAAACACAACATACCGGAAGGTATCGAAGGCAAAACAAAGCAAAAACGTCTAAACTAGTCTATTCTACGAATGAAAAACAAAAACATAAGTACAATACCTTGGGTTGCCTCCCAGGAAGCGCTTGTTTAAGGTCCGTAGCTAGACCATATTTGCCCTTATTCGAGTGCGGTAGGCGCGAACTCTTCAGCTTGGAGTTCCGGTTAGTACTTCTTGAGTCGTTGACCGTTCACCTTGAAGCTTCCGCCCTTTTCACCCCATACTTCAACTGCACCATGGGGAAAACACGTTTGATTAGATAAGGTCCGGTCCAACAAGATTAAAGCTTATCATGCCAACGCTTCGCTCTTTCTTTATATATCTTGGCGTTTTCGTAGGCGTTTAAGCGAGGTTCTTCAAGCTCATTGAGGTCCAAGAGGCGCTTCTCGCCCGCTTCCTTTATGTTGAAGTTTAACCCACTTTATTGCCCAATACGCCTTATGTTCCAGCTCCACCGGCAAGTGACAAGACTTCCCATACACAAGGTTGTATGGTGTCGTTCCTATGGGAGTCTTATATGCAGTCCGGTATGCCCATAATGCATCATCTAGCTTCAAAGACCAATCCTTGCTTGTCCTTGAAACCGTCTTCTCTAGGATTCCTTTAATCTCCCGGTTCGAGATCTCCACTTGTCCACTCGTTTGAGGATGGTAAGGGGTGGCGATCTTGTGAGTCACCCCATACTTAGCTAGTAGAGCTTTGAATCGTCGGGCAATGAAGTGAGAGCCTCCATCACTAATGATAGTCCGTGGTGTCCCAAATCGTGGGAAAATGGTCTTGTTAAAGAACTTAACCACAACCATGGCATCATTAGTAGGAGAGGCAATTGCTTCAACCCATCTCGAAACATAATCTACAGCTAGAAGTATGTATTGGTTTCCAAAAGATGATGGGAAAGGTTCCATAAAGTCTACTCCCCAAACGTCAAAGATCTCTACCTCTTGAATGTTGTTAAGAGGCATTTCGTTTCTCCTAGATATGTTACCAGTTCTTTGACAAGCATCGCAGCGGGAAACAAAGGTTTGCACATCTTTAAATAAGGTAGGCCAAAAGAATCCAGATTGCAATACCTTAGCGCTAGTCTTGTTCGAGCAAGCGTGCCCTCCACAAGGTAGTGAATGACAATGACGGATGACACTTTGCATCTTGTCTTCCGGCACACATCGTCGAATGATGCCGTAAGGACCTCTCTTGAAGAGGAGAGGTTCATTCCAAAAGTATTCGCGGACATCCTTAAAGAACTTCTTTCTTTGTGTATAGGATAATCCGGGTGATAATTCCTGGCAAACCAAATAATTAACAAAATCAGCAAACCATGGTTCATTACCTTTACTAATCTTGTCGATGCACTCCTCTATGATGTGTAAATGCTCGTCCGGAAAGGAGTCATCTATGGGTAGATGGTCGTCTTCTAGATGTGGTAGACGACTCAAATGATCCACAATACAATTTTCCAAACCCTTCTTGTCACGGATCTCTAGATCGAATTCTTGTAGGAGGAGAATCCATCTAATCAGCCTTGGTTTCACATCCTTCTTTGCAAGTAGATACCGGATCGCAGCATGATCCGTGTATACAATCACCTTCGCACCTATAAGATAAGAGCGAAACTTTTCAAATGCATATACAATTGCTAAGAATTCTTTTTCGGTAGTGGCATAGTTGGGTTGCGCTTTATCTAGCATCTAGCTAGCATAGTAGATAGCGTGGGTTCGTCCTTCTTTCTGTTGCCCAAGCACAGCTCCTATAGCTACATCACTTGCATCACACATAACCTCGAATGGAAGATTCCAATCCGGAGGTTGAATGATCGGAGCTGAGATTAGAGCTTCCCGAATCTTATTAAACGCATCTAAACACTCCTGCGAGAAATCAAAAACTGCATCTTTAATCAATAGATTAGTAAGCGGTTTTGATATCTTAGAGAAATCCTTTATGAAGCGTCTATAAAAGCCAACATGTCCTACAAAACTTCTTATCCCTTTCACCGAAGATTGAGGAGGAAGCTTTTCTATAGTCTCTATCTTAGCTTTATCTACTTCAATCCCTCTACTAGAGATCAAGTGTAGAGATCAAGTGTCCTAATACAATGCCTTCTTTCACCATAAATTGACACTTTTCCCAATTAAGAACTAGGTTAGTGTCTTCACACCTTTGTAGCATAAGAGCAAGGTTAGAAAGACAATTATCGAAAGATGAACCATAAACAGAAAAGTCATCCATGAAAACCTCCATGATTTCCTCTATATACTCCGAGAAGATAGCCATCATGCACCTTTGAAAGGTGGTTGGGGCGTTGCAAAGCCCGAACAGCATTCTCCTATAAGCAAACGTACCCCACAGGCACGTGAATGTGGTCTTCTCTTGATCGTCCGGATGTAACGGGATCTGAAAGAAACCACTATAACCGTCAAGATAACAGAAATGTGAGTGTTGTGCTAACCTCTTAAGCATTTGGTCGATGAATGGTAATGGCAAGTGGTCCTTCCTCGTTGCGTTGTTTAGCTTGCGGTAGTCTATGCACATCCTCCATCCCGTCACGGTTCATGTAGGAATGAGCTCATTGTTCTTGTTGGTAATAATTGTCATTACTCCCTTCTTAGGAACAACTTGTACGGGGCTCACCCATTTGCTATCGGAGATAGGATAGATGATACCTGCATTAAGTAGTTTAAGAATTTCCTTCTTGACAACCTCCTTCATGGTCGGATTTAACCGCCTTTGAGGTTGTCACGAAGTTCTAAAATCTTATTCCATTAGGATCTTATGCATGCAATGTGAAGGTTTTATTCCTACTAGATCCTCTATAGTATAACCTAAAGCTTTCCTATGTTTCTTAAGAACAACCATAAGCTTACTATGTTCATCTATACTTAAATCAAAACTAACAATTACCGGAAAGGTAGAATTAGGTCCTAGAAAAGCGTACCTTAGATGTGCGGGAAGTGGTTTCAACTCCATCACTATTGGACTCTCTAATGGCTCTTGAGGAGTGTCCAATGCTTCCTTATAAGTTTCTAAGGGTATAGAAGTTGTTGGAGAAGAATCAAAAGAAGTGGTAGAAAGAACACAATTGTCCTCACATTCACCCAAAATTAGGCACCTTTGCTTCCTCCACGGCCGTGGTTTTGGGCATGGAAGTCAATTACGGTACCTCTGTTCTCTCCACGGCCGTGGTTTTGGTCGTGTAACTTACTAGAGTCCTCTGAATAGCTAATTACGGTCATGTTGATAGAAACCACGGCCGTGGAATAGCACGACTGGCCGTCATTCCTCACTTTCTCTAACCCATCGTAGAGTTTCTCAAACTCTTCTTCATACACTTCCTTTTGCTTCTCCAAAGCTTCAATTTCGTCATTGCATTCCTCTTCTTCCCCTATGTCCATAATGGTCATAGTGATCACCTTTTGCAAAGGATCTATGAAGAGAATCAAACTTACTTCCTCTCTTGATAGCTCTTCGTCATGGATGTTGAATATGTCCTCTTCAAGAGCTGGTTCTTTCGTCAAAGTGGAAAGAACGAACTCTACCTTCTCCTCTCCTATGTCGAAGGCGAGTTTAGCATTCTTGCAATCATACATACAACCGGATGTTGAAAGAAATGGTCTTCCGAGTATGATCGGGACCGGACTATCTGTAGGAATGTCAAGCACAACAAAATCTATAGGAACATAGAACTTACCAAGCTTGACCGGGATGTCTTCAACTATATGGACGGGACGAGTTATGGATCGATCCGCCATGTATAATGTCATCTTCACCGGTTTAGGTTCGCCTAAACCGATCTTCCTGCATAAGGCAAGCGGAATGATGCTCACGCTTTCTCCTAAATCACATAATGCAACATATGTGACATCTCCCACTCCTATGGGAACACAAAATGACCCCGGATACTTCAGCTTTGGGGGCATCTTTTCCTTCATTGTCTTAATGAGATCCGACGAATCCGAACTCATTTTGACTTCTCCAAAATCTTCTAATTTCCTCTTGTTAGAGAGGATATCCTTTAAGAACTTTCCATAAGCTGGCATACCTACAATTGCATCAATGAAAGGTATATTAATATGCAGTTTGCTCATGAGTTCAATGAACCAACCGAATTGCTTGTCTAGACGCGCTCTTGCTCTAGATTGTTGGAATGGTAGGGGAGGTTTGTAAGCTGGAGGAGGAATGTAGATGTCCTCCTTCTCCTTCCCCTTTTCCTTCTCTTTCTCAACGGGAACTTCCACAAACTTAGGCTGCGGGTCGGTGGTTGTTTCTCCGCTCCTAGTTGTGATAGCCATCACCCTTCCTTTCGGGTTGTCCTCCGTCTTTCCTGGAAGTTTTCCTTGATTCCTAGGAACTTCCTCATCTTTGGTAAACATTTGGTTTTCTAAAACCTTTTGGGCTTTATCAACCTTAGTAATTTGATTATCAACCTTAGTGATGTGACTTTCCAATCCTTGAAGCTTTCCCAAGATTGTTTCCAACATGGGATCGGGCTTCTCTTTCCCCGAAGTGCTTCCACTATTAGATGTTTGCCCCTGACTTTTCAAAGGAATGGAAGAAGAAGATGGTGGAGTTAGTGAATTTCCTGAATTGGGATAAGAATTTCCGGAGTTTTGTTGGTTGGAACGCCAATTGTTGTTGTTTGAACCCCTATTGTTGTTCCAATTGTTATTCCGGTTGTTGTTGTTGTTATTCCAATTATTCCGGTTGTTGTTCCGGTTGTTGCGGTTTGTGTTCTCATTCCCATTGTGGTTATTGTTGTTTCCTAAATAACCAACATCTTGCCCCTTATGCTTTGGAAAGTTGGCTTTGATGACTTCCTTCAATTCATTAATCTCGGTGTTGAGAGAAAAGATTTGAGTTTGAGCAGTTTGTGTTAGCTTTGCTCCTTGCTCCACTTGATTTGCTTCTACCTTCCGATGAGAATACTTCTCAATGACTCGGGCTTGCTTCTCAATGAAGTTCCAAGCGTCATCTTCCCTCATGTCAATGAATGTACCACATGAAAGGGATTGGAGCTTAAATTAAGTTTCCACATCCAGCCCCTTATAGTATATCTCCAATAGCTCCAATTTGGAAATGCCATGGTGTGGGCAATCCAATTGTAAATCCTGAAATCTTTCCCAAGATTGAAACAAACTTTCGTTAGATCTCATAGAAAATGCATTAATCTTACCTCTCAACTCCGCCGTCTTGGACAGCGGAAAGAATTTGATGAGGAACTCCGAAGAAAGATCCTCCCATGTGTTGAGTCTTCCATTTGGAAGAGCTTGATACCAAGATAAAGCTTTCCCTTTCAAAGAGAAGAAGAATGGCTTGATCTTGTAGTTGTTGGTGGTTGCATTATTTGGCTTCATTGTCTCCATAAAGATCTCAAAATTTTGTAAATGTTGATGTGGAGATTCAACACTCGTTCCTCCAAACTGATTTTGGCGAACGATGGTAATGACTTGTGGGTTGAAGCTAAACCCTTGCATATCGTCAGCATCGAAATTCACACCTAGACGGCGTGGTTGCTGAATGGGATCCATCCTTTGGCCAAGAGTTCTTGGCTCTTCATCTACACGAGCGGCTCTCGCACCCCCAGCTGGGACACGATAATTTGCAGCCGGTCTTGGATTATATTGATTTACATTGATCGTTGGATCAATGTCCTCTAGCGATAGCATGGAAGAGTCACTATCCTCATCGGATGAGTTGGTTCTAGCCGATCTCAACGATTTCCTACTCTTCTTCTTCTTGGAATCGCTCATCTCAAGCCTCATTTGAAGCATCTGGTCCCTGAGTTCATCAATTTGCAATTGATGACGGTCCGATTCTTCCTTGCGAGTTTTCTCGCTCCATCTAAGTTGAGCTTCGGATTCCTTCAACTTTGCTTGAAGATCCCGCTCATTGTTTTCAGCCATCTTTCTTTCTTTGAGTTTCTTCCTCAAAGTCTTCTCAAGTTCTTGATCAAGAGGTAAGAGGTCCTTGTTGATTCTAGACCTGTGCATATACCTTAGGTAACCTGCAAATATCACTCAACAGAGATATCAAATAACAAGAGCAAAGCTCCGAAGCTTGACAACCGATAACCGAATTCGGCCTAAACCAAATCCCCGGCAACGGCGCCAAAAACTTGTTCGCCACTTATCGTACGTGCAAATAAGCTTTAAATTTATAAAACTAGAATCAAGCAAGCGAACCCGCAGTGTACGGATCGGCGTAGTAAAGCAAGAATTCTAGAGTGTCGAACTCAGGGATTTGGGGGGAACAAATTCAGTTCGCAAATTGTCAAGCAAGTAAATGTAATAAGCTTTCCAAATATTGGTAAAACAGCAACCCTAAAGATCCAGGTATCTAATTGTGGCAATCAATTCAAGATATACTATATATATAAGGATAGAGTTAAGAGTTGAAAAGGTTTGCTAAGGTAAAGCAATGTACGGTGAAGTTCCAAGGCTCTATATGACTTATCTAAAGACACTTTCTATAAAGGTTGTTGAGGCTTCAGTGTAGAAAGGATCTATTAATAAGAATTAATCTCAAATACCCAAACTTGTAACCCAAGGATCAAGACTAACTAAACCGATTAAGGTTGTGACACTCGAAATCGAAGTAGAGGTTGTTGAGGCTTCACTACCACCTACAAAAGGACAAACCTAGACTAGATTAAAGCTAATCTTTAACCTTGAATCAAAGTAAAAGCAAAGTTCGTAAACTAGGATAAATTACGGGCAGATCTTGAGTTCCACGGCCGTGGAAACTCAAGAACAGACCGTGATTTGGTTCGTCGATGAGATATCTCTAACTCTCAGGGTCCAATCTGTTTACGATCGATCTATCATAATCTAAGCCACAATTATCAACCCTTCACCTTAGAATTGCTAAAGGGTTTTAGCCAATAACCATATTATGATGTCAATAATCAAATTAAGAAGAATGAAAGATGAAAAACCTTCGAAACTCAAATATAACTCAAAGATCAATCTCAAATCCGAAACACAAATCGGAATAATCAATGGATTCAGACTAGAAACACAAAACCTCACAAATCCTAAGGTAAGTATGAAGAACGGATGTCAAACATCTTCAATATCAAAACCCTAGAAAGGTGCAACTTCCGCAATCTAAATTGCCGGCGCTTCCGCTAGTTCCTTCCCTCAACCGTCTTCAGCAAGGCTGAACGATGTCTAAGCGTATGCGAAGATCTCCGGCTAAAGCATGATGTATAGCCCTAAGCACGTGTCTCCAATTCTCTACTCTCCAGCCTTTTTATAAGGAAGGATAAAATAACCGTCCAGCCCATTGTGTAAATAATCATGGCAATAATTAGTATGTCAAAAGATTGCCTAAATCACGGTCTCAAGGGGTTCCACGACCTTGGTTTAGAGCGTGGAATGGGTTACGGTCTCACATGATCTCCACGGCTGTGGTTTTGACCGTGTAACTCTCTGGAATGCTCCACGCTCATGTTTCCAAGATCCACGGCCGTGGTTTAGAGCGTGGATTCCCCTACGGCCGTATTTTAGGGCGTGGAAGTGGAAATTGCTTGTGATTTCCTTTGTGTCGAGCCATTCCTCATCCTAGCATCTTCTTTGGTTCCTTTGATGTGTTCCTAAACCTTGGATGTGCTCAAATCTTCTCCTTTCTCTCTCAAATGGTTCGGTTTTAGCTCTTATTCACCTATAATCAACACGAAGCTAATGTACACCTCCATATCGACAATATAGATAAACTAGCTAACAATTGCTTCAAAGCCTCATCAATGAACACTATAATGAACGAAAAACAACTAGAAAACATGCCTAGAATATCACAATATTTCATGCTAACACCCTTGCGCCACCTGCCCTCGTGCCAAACGCCACCTCCCTTCCATTGCAACGATTCTCCACTCCTACGCCACCTTCAACATCGCGTGCACCAAAAACCACCACCGGAGCCACTCCATGACGCCACCACTTTGGAAGCATTCGAAAAATCGCCTTCTGCAGTTCTCCCGTGCCAGCGCTTGCAAGCATCCGCCCCTGCGCCTCACCGCCCCTGCGCTTGCACAGCCGCCCTTGCGGAAAAACTAACAGAAAGGTCGAAGCAGAGAAGGAGCGTTATAGGATTGTGCAGAGAAGGAGCGTTATAGGATTGTGCAGGATCAAGTTGTGTATGCAACTCGATTTCTGCAAATCCCGACTTTAGAGAAACTGGGCATGCTAGAGAGCATGCAAGCGTTTTTAGCGAATGCTGGGATCGGAGACTTCCTCCAGAAGAGTGCTCCGACATATCCGGAGCTCAGTAGACAGTTTATCTCCACCTTCACAATGGAGAAGGAGGACCACGTGTGTATCGGCCTCACCTTCAAGTTCAACAAGGTGAAATATACTCTCGACTACGCCGACCTAAGGGAAGATTTTGGGGTGACTCTAAACCCCTCTCAGAACTGGTGGGATCCAGTCCCAGCCCCAGAATTGTGCGAGTTCTGGCAAGCAGCTACCGGGTCGGAGTTCCATGCTGGGGGTGAGTACTCCAACAAACTCACTCACCCCAATTTGAGGTTGATTTCTAAGATCCGCATGAGTGTCTTCTGTGGACAAAAAGAGGAAAACAAGGTTGCTCTAAACGACCTCCCACTACTCTACTCTTGCCTTCCACATAGCGAGAAGGTGATGGATTGGCCCTCTCTCTTCCTTGCCGCTTTAAAGCAGATCAGAAGGGACGAGCCGAGGGATATTGTCGACGGTGGGGTGATCTCTTTGATTGCCTCACAAGTGATGGACCTGTCCGTGTTAGAGGATGGGATGGCGGCTCCTCTCTACACTGAGGGGATGCTTACGAGGTGCAAGTTCCTCTGGCGAGATGGGGAGAACCTATTTTGGATCTCCCTTGCAGATGGGAGCCACCTCACCTACCTCCCCCGGCTTTTACCTATAGGAGGTGAGCTCTCTGAGCTCTACATTCCGGCAGATCCTTTTGTGCCGAGGAGGCTGCTGGTGGCCATTGTGGAGAGGCATGCTGCCAGCTCTAGCCGGGCTCACTAGGAGGAGCACTTGCCCGTCCCCGACCACAACGAGGAGATGCCTACTGGGCACCGGAGGAGGATCCGGCCCTTACGAGCCTTCAGGCTCAGATGGCGGCTATGACGACCCAACACTAGACATGGCAGTCCGATTACCAACGGACTATGCTGGAGCAGTAGCAGAGCTAGCAGGACAGTTTTGCCACCTCCATGACCTCACACTTCGACCAGAGGCAAGAGGTCTGGCAGGCAGCCCAGCAGCAGCAGCTAGAGGCTCAGCAGCTGGCTTGGCAGGCCAGTTTTGAGACCTCATTTGGTCGACAAATGTCTGCCCAGCAGGACCACACTACTTGTCTGGCAACATGTAACAAAGCCATCACTCTTCACTCGGATTCATAATAAGGTACTAGTCTCCTTCTATATCCTCTTACATGCACATACTTTCCCGTCTATCTTGATGGTGATAAAATTCTTCTACCAAATTATAGTCACTCCGCATAGCCCATTTCATGTTTTTCTCATCAAAACGCATTTTCCCAACTACCATCATCTTGACCTCGACACTTTTTATGCACTATTGCTTCCAACTCTGTGGGTTAGGTCCCACCATGCTTTCGCTGCGCTCCTTTGATAATTCTGTTGTCACTCAATAATCATAAGGACATTTTCTGTGACTCCCAAGTGATTAACCTCAAACTCTTTCTTCCAATTATACCATAAGTCCTAACCGGATGAAGTACCAAGTACCTTCCTTAATTGCCTTAATGAAACAAAATAACAATTAGAGAACACTTCTTCTGTTTACTTTCTTAATTCTCTTAGCACGGATCCAAACTACTAGACTCGACCGGAGTTTGATCTCAACCACCCAAGAAGTAACCCTTAAAACGTTTCTCTTTATCCTTTTTAGTTCGTCTTCTCTTTCGGTGCACATCACCTACTAGTGTTAAACTTTTGGTGCACATCACCTACTAGATTAATCCTTTTATCCTTCTTTAGTTCGTCTTATCTTTCACTCTTCTTCTTCCTTTGGGACAACTTTCTTTCTCAAGTGTCACTGTGCCATTCGACTGACGTTAAAGGTTGTTCCTAACACTCCACGATAGATGGTAAGCGTCTTGTAGTCCCGATGACTTTTAATTACCTCCCAATTGTAGTCCCTTTACAGGGACCGTCTATTTTGATGACCTATGTTCTGTTATAAATGAGGCTTACCTTGGACTCTTTAGTCCACCACACGATTCTCACAAGCACATGTTCCTTAATCGGTGTTGTTTGTAATATTTTCGCCAAATCTCTATTGACTATGTTACATGGCTTCGATCCTTTCGATACTAGCGTTGTGATTCCGTTTAGAATTCTTATCTTTAAAGAAGACAAAACGTCTCCAGGCTTGTGAAGTCTACCTTTGGCTCTTACATTAAGTTGTAAGTCTCCATTCCATGTTAATTGTGATCTGTCAAAATTTCCTTAGCTAGTTGGTTAACAGTTGCTCACAACAATTCTTTTATACTTCTTTAGTTCGTTCTACCTTCCACTCTTCCGCTCCTTATGGCTAACTCAATTTCTCTAGTCCGATTGTGTCATTCATCTGACATAAATAGTCGTTTCAAGTTTTCACGATAGCTTGCAAGCGTCTTTGAAATTCTTATGGCCGTAATGATCATCCACTTGTAGTTCCTTTTGTATGGACCATCTGTATTGATGGCTTAGGTCCCGTGATAATTCGGGTTGCCCTGGATTCTCGATTCCAGCAAGGACGTTCTCCCATACCCCTTTCTTCACTGGTGTTGGTGGTAATATAAACTTCTTATATCTTCGAGGAGGTCAAAACCTCCCCACGCTTGTGGGGTCTGCCTTTTCGCTTTTACACTCAATTGTAGGTCTTCATTCCGTGCACCTTAGGTTCTCACACCCGGATTGACACTCTGTCTCTTCTGGTTTCTCATTTCCATAATGGTCTATGGGCATCTGCCTCGATTGTAAAGTCCTTGATTCCGCAAACTTGGTTGTACACAATTCTACTTGTCTCGTTCCAATATTGTTATCTCTACTCCGCACTCTTGTAGTCTCTTGAATGGTTCTTATAATTCATCTCTCGGCTTCATACAACCAAGTCCCTTGTATGACCTTCTATTCCTTCTAACTGAAGTACCTCAGGGATTTCTTCCTCATCTGATTGTGCATGCGGTAAAAATTATCTTCACAACTTTACTTCCTTGCTCACTTGTTCTTTGGATAATTTGTAAGGATCACCAAGCAGCCTACCCAAGTACAATACTCAATTCAAGGTCCGATTCCATTGCCTCGTTGTGGAGACTCTTCAAGTTCGCTACTGATTCATCAGGAGGCGATAATCGCTTCGTGATATGACGACTAAAGGATATAAAATATCCTTTAGGATAATAACAAGTTAAGCATACACATGTATATAACATATAATAGTAAACCTCATAAAAAGTCTATATACTCACTCCTATCGATCCAAGTTGCAGAGATCCACGGAGAGCGATGGTAGTCCGACGTACTACTAACCCACAACCCGACTATGCTCATGTAAAAACATAAATCCGTTTTGAAAATTTTAGACCTTTTTCGGGTTCTAGTTATTTTATACAATCGGTCTTTCAGAAGATTTCAAGTGTCATTGTTGCCAACCCAGAGCTCTGATACCACATTGTAACACCCCAAATTCTGAGAACTCGGGAAGTTACTGGTTAGGACCTCACAATGGGTCCCGACCTTAGTTTGACAACAATTTTACTTGGATCTTACAACAAGGCACAAAAGTATTTAAAATATTCGAAAACTTTAAACAATATATACATGGAGAATATGTATCAGCCTTATAAGAAAAGATACTAAAACGACCAATTTGAAGAACAAATGACATTCCCATTCCCAACTAAATGAGTACGTGGACCCGGCTGACCATTTCCTCCGGATCTCTCTACAACTGTCTTAATCTGCAAGGCATCTCGCTTGGGGTTAGTAAAGTGGGCCCAATGGCCAAATTGGAGATAGGTAGCCTTTTATGCACATCTAATTGGGCGAGGACCTCTTTCATGCTAGATGTTAACACATAATCTGATTTGAAACCATCAATGTTATGCTCAATCACATTTCTCAATTCATCCACGTCAGAGTTATCAAAAACATCTTGCACAAAAGGTTCAACAATGTCAATAGCACACAAAGAATGATCATCACTAGGAAATCTCATTGCATCATAGATGTCAAATTCCACAACTTTTCCATCAAACTCCATGGTCAATTTACCACTAACATAATCAATTTTAGTTCTATCCGTTTTAAGAAAAGGCCTACCTAACAGAATGGGTCCAACATGTGAATTATTTTCCATATCCATAACAAAGAAATCAGCAAGAAATATTAGGTTGTCTACCATTACTAATACATCTTCAATTATCCCTTTCGGGTACACATTAGATCTATCAGCAAGTTGTACTACAATCCTAGTTTCCATTAATGGCCCAAGGCCAAGTGATTTGTAAATCGAATATGGTAAAACATTAATAGAAGCACCGAGATCAAGCATTACTTTGTCAAAGCAGGTTTCCCCTATAACACAAGGAATGCTTTCCATTCCCGGATCGCTGAACTTCTTGGGCATTCTCCGTTGGAAAACTGCCGACACATGCTGACTCACTTGCACTTTCTGTTTCCTCTTTAGCTTCCGATTCCTCTTGATAGTGCAAAGTTCCTTCAAAAAACGAGCATACTTAGGGATACTTTTTACCAACTTAAGGAGGGGAATGTTTACCTCACATTTGGAGAAAGTCTCGAAGAGGTCCTTGTCCTCAATGATTCTTCTCTCCTTCAAAGCCCCAGGAAAAGGAGCAGGTGGCTTCTCGGAGTACAGTGGCGGAAAGTTGGGCCGGACGTAGGTATCCTTTTCAGCAGGACCTTCTGTTGTGTTTTCCATAGGGGCGTCAACTTGAAAGCGCAGGGGCGGCTCAGGGGTTGACACCGCAGGGGCGGGGACATCCAGCTGTAGGGGCGTCGTCCGTTTTGTGCTGGGCGCAGTTGCAGCAGCAGGGGCGGCTGTGGGTGCGGAAAAAACAAAAAAACATTTGCTTTGTGATTCTTTTGCCGGTTCTTGTTGGATTTGCTTCCCACTCCTTAATGTTAGGGCACTAACATTCTCCTTGGGGTTTACAATTGTCTGGGAAAGCCTTGATTCGGTCCTTTAAATAGCTTCCGCCATTTGACTAACCGGTTGTTCAAGGTTCTTGATGCTAGATTCTGTTGTTTGGACATGAGTAGCGAAGTGTTTAGTCAAAACCTGCAACATATCTTCAGTTGAGTGATACTTACCTTGGCAAGGTTGTTGTTGTTGGTATTGTTGATCCCTCCAACGAAAATTTTGTTTGTTACGCCAATTTGGCATGAAATTCTATGCATAGGAATCATTCCTAGGTCTTTGCTTTTGTGGTTGTCCATAACCCATTGCGTTTACCTCAGCATCGTCATCTTGGACTTGTGGACACATGTCCATTGGATGATACGGGTCGGCACAAACTCCACAAGCTTTGAGTTGTTGGGGTGTTCCCACAAGTGTTAGCCTCTTCACCATTTCCTTCAATTCCGCGAGCTCGGTTGAAATCTCACTCTTTCCGGAACATAAAACATGAACTCCTTTCTTTGCCGGAGTTCTTCCAAAGTTCCGAGTACCTTCCGCTAGTTCCCGTATCTTTTCAAAAGCAAGGTCAGGGCTAGAGTTAAGAATATTACCTCCGCAAGCCGCATCGACGATCCTCCTTTCATTGTCTAGCAAGCCATTGTACAAGTACAAGACTAGATCTTGAGTTGAATATCCGTGAAAAGGACAGCTGGATCGGAGGCGTACAAACCTTTCGAAGTACTCGTAGAGAGTTTTGTTTGCCTCTTGCTCGATGTTGCTTATAGCTTTCTTCAAGCTATTGGCCTTCTTAGCTAGAAAGTATTTCTCCAAGAACGCCTTGTCAAGGTTCTCCCAAGTGTCGATACTCCCGGATGGAAGGTGGTAATACCAATCATCCGCCGAATATTTGAGTGTGAAGCCGAATGCCGTCATCTTGATTTGTTCTTTGGTAATGTTGGCCGGCTTCATGCTCATACATATAGTATGCAACTTCCCAAGGTGGTTGATGGGGTCTTCACCACTTAGCCCATGTAAGGATGGGAGCAAGTGAATGAGGCCCGTCTTGAGCTCAAAGTTGACTCCTTTCCCTAGTGCCGGTATAGTGACTGCAAGAGGGTTTTGAGCCAAGTTGGGCCGTGTAAGTTGACGAAGGGTACGGTCAACCATCTCTTGTTGAAGTTGTTGTTGACTTCGTTGCCGGATGTCCGTCCTCTCAATTTCTGGATCAAAAGAAGCAAAGCCGGAGTTAGTAGCACAGGTTTGAACCATAAAAATGGTTCACACGAATAATCGATAATAACAATAAAACACTAAAACTCCCTGGCAACGGCGCCAAAATTTGACCGAAGGTATTTCTATGGTCGTTTATACCCAATCAAAAGTAAATCCCGACTTAGCACTAAGAACAAGTATAGTGAACAAGTAAGGGTTGAACCCAAGAGAGTTAAGGTGTTTTAGATGCGATTATTGATTATAGTGACAAGTAACACAAGGGGGGGGGGGGTTTGGTTGAATTGATGCACAAAAACTTATGAAAACGATTAATGGGACAAGTAAGACAATAGTGGATGAATCTACACTAGGTTGATTCTAAGCATGCAATTGCTACTTTGGTGAGTTCTTTTTACAAGTTTTCAAGTAATCCCCCCTCTCGATCATATATATGTGTTGAGCCAACTGGCACCAACACAACTTAACAGGTTAGAGTTCCGTAAACCTACAAGAACAAATAACAAGTTATCTTTCAAACAAAGACTAAGGGATATAAAGAGAAGATTAAAACCGTTAAACTTATCTTTATATTTGTGTTCCTTTTCTTTAAGTAATCACAACCCGTAACTACTTAAAGTTGCTACTAGATTAAAGAACCAAACCCGGAACCTATTAATCCTAGTTGTTTACATGCACTTTAGAACCTAAGGTGATCAATCTCAAGCAATAGTAAACATGCAATTAGACAATGGGGATAAAGGAGACACAAAGTATTACTGAATGAAAACTTATATTATAAAGAACTTACAACAAAAGTAACAATGCAGCTTCAAACCAACGCAATGTAGCAAGGGAGTTAGCAACTCATTAGAAGGTAGCAAGACAATCTAAGTGGATAATTTTGTTGGCTAACAAGATGATAAGATAGATGATTCTAGCAATCAACCAAGGACTATTTATACTACAAAAGACACTAAATAGGAGTAAATGGCCGGCCCAAAACAGCGACCTTAAATGCCATAAAGGTGGTGTAAACAACCGGAGTAAAGCTTCTGGCGTTAAACCGCAGGGGTGGCCTTCAGGAACCGCATGGGCGGTTTAGGCAGAATCGCTTGATCTTCTTCAGAGCCGTTGGGGCGCCTACACAGGTCCACTGAGGCGGATCTTCAATGCTCTTCAACGTCTGACCTTTCGCCTTCCTGACGTTTCTGATGCCAGGCCGCCGGGGCGTTCCTATGTCGGCGCAGGGGCGGTGACACAACAACTTCATCTTCCAGCTTCATGTTGAGCCGCAGGCAGGGGCGCAGTGGAAGGCGCAGGGAAGCTGGTCTTCGTTTCTTCAGGGCAGATCACCGCAGGGGCACCAGGGAGTGGCGCAGGGGCAGTGGCATACTTCATGGCAGGCGCTAGCAAAGACGCAGGGATCGCTCCAGTGGAAAACGTCATCCGCAGGGGCGGCTGCAAGGACCCGTTGGGGCGGTGAGGCAACAAAAGCTTTGCTTCGTGATCGATCTTCACTCCTAAGTGCTTATAACTCCTTCGTTAGCTTTTTTAGTCTTCTTCTTCTGGACCAAGGAGTTAGTAGCATAAACCGACACAAATGTAATAAAAAGACTCTAAAAACTACCCTAAATGATAGTGATCCCATCACCTATCACACTACTTCCATCATATAGTTATGGTGGTCTTCTCAAAAGACTCGCAAATAAAGACGCACTCATATAAAATCCTTCCTCAAATCATTGGTAACAATCGGCTAAGCCGAAAACTACGTATTCCTTAATATTCATCAGTATCTTCCATATTACATTATACTTAATTCTCACCAGGGCAACCATGATCCCACTGGCTAAAACAACATAGCCTAACAAGGCTACCCCGGACATCAAGACTCACATTTAGAGAACGTGACATACAACCCTCTATCTCTCGAAATATGTATTTCGATCTTCAAACGACCGGTCTACTATTCTCTGCTATGAGAGTACACCAACATGTCATCAATGAAAATCACTACAACCAAATCAAGGAAATCAATGAAGATACTATTCATTAACTCCCTAAAGACTATCAAGGCATTCATAAGCCCCAAATGGCATCACTACAAGTTGTAGTGTCCATAATGGTAAAAAAGGTTGTCTTATGTACATCTTGCTCTCTCACCCTCCATTGGTGATATCCTGAGCACAAGGGAATCCTGAAACACAATCGCTTCTTGAAACTAACTCATCGTGTTGTCAATAATGGACATGGGACACACTAGGGCAAAATAAGCCCGTCTCAATCGACTCTTCAAGTTATCATTTACAGTGGGATATCTTCCAACACTCAAGAATCTCCGTCATGGCATACTATTAGAAAACATCATCCCCTTGTATTATCATCTTCACTGCTCATATGGCACTAATGACAACACTCACTTCTCCAAAGGTCGTATCCTCGGAAGACTTATATCTCACAATCTAAAAGGAGACTAGAACAATCTTCCAACTGATGTCTAACATGACATGATATCTATTTGTCCACACCATACACGTAATTACTTCCTCATGCACCTACGGCATGACAAAGAAGTTTACGAACCATTCACAAGTCCCAGAATAAGGGGACAAACATATATCTCACGGGTACCTCAGACCCCCAACTGGTACTCCTGAAAAGGAAAGTCCACCTTCTACTATATACCAAAAGTCAATCATTAACGCATGCATCAAAAGACCAGAAGTGCATAGCACTCGCAACAAACAAACTCCACTAGCTAAACCATAAACAAGAATGGTACCTATAATAGTTGACAGTCGTAGCTCCACTACATATCATCACTCAGTCTCGGATCTATTCACCTCAGGTATCACTGAGGTACTCACTATAGCCTCCACTTTCACTCTTTCAGCACCGGAAAGAGGAAGGTCTTGCTGGGAAGAAACACCATCTTGCTGACAGAAAGGGGCCAGATGGCCTAGTTCACCTCAAGTGAAACAAGCTATCGGTGCCAAAGGGCACTCAGAGCGCAAAACATCTGGATAACCACATTTGAAACACAATCGCCCCATCCTTGAACCTTGTGCAGCTAAAGGGTACCTCGATCTTCGTCGTCCACCTTTCATGATCTTACACTTGGAGGGAACAGGTAAAGGCAGCGCCTTGCCCTGTCGATAGAACTTCTCTCTATGCCCTGCTTTACCACACGTAAAGCATATGATGGGCGCCTTTGGACACACAGCTCGCTGGTGTCCAAACTTCGCACAATTAAAACACTGTAGTTCCTTGCCAGTCGTCTTCGTGGCCAAAGGATCCCTTGATTGTCCTACTATTTGACTAGGTTCACCCTTCATCATCTTTTCTTCTCCACTAATTGATCCAGTCAATTGCTTCTTCTCTGCTCCGGAAGCTTCAATTGGTCTCACCGATGTTGTTAAATCTGGTGTAGGTCTACCCGCTATCACAACCTCATAAACTTGCTGCTTATATTCTTGAAACTCAGATCTGCTCATGGAGACATGATCAGCCTCTTCAAACTCGTTCTGTGCCATAGGCGAACAAACAACGGAAACTGGTCCCAGACTTGACGTGACTAGAGGAAGAGGGGGTGTACCCCTACCTCGTCCCACTACAGATACCGCTCTAGTTTGAGCCATCTTTAGGATATACGTTATCCATAATGCACACACAAACAAATATATATATATATATATATATATATATATATATATATATATATATATATATATATATATCTACGCTGTAGAGATCCATGGCAGAGTTGACGACTTCTCGTACATTCTAACCCAAAACCACACTTAAAACCAAAACATTTTAAAACGTTAGACCCCATGTGGGTTGTGTTTATTTTACCTATCAGACCTTATTGCAGGTAGCAAGTGTCATTGTTGTCAACATGGGCTCTGATACCAACTGTGTAACACCCCCAATCCGCGGGACTCGGGATGCCACATTGGGCTAGGATCTCACAATGGATCTTGACCTTAGCCTGACAACAAGTTCACTACACCTTACAACATGGCACTGATAGATATAAAAAAATCCATAAAACTATATAAACAATACATCTCAAAAGATAAAGACAACATAGCCGAGTATAAAAAACATCCTCACACAAGAGGGAAAACAAGAAATCATCCTCACGCAGGAGGGGAAAAGTAAACATCCCAAACCAACCACCTAATGTACGAGAGTCCTCGACCTGTCACCCTGTCAGATCACTCAGCAGCGCCTAACCTGTAAACAACTACAACACGGTGTGAAACCGGTAGCTAACCATACATATATGAGGTAATGCATAAGCACAAGCACAATCATGAAAGATAAACACATCAGCATGCTATCACACATTTACCCATTTATTATCTTTATATAACAACCATTCACTCAAAAACCGTATATATATATATATATATATATATATATATATATATATATATATATATATATATATATATATATATATATGTGTGTGTGTGTGTGTGTGTGTGTGTGTGTGTATGTGTGTGAAGTATATGACACGAGGACCGATACATCCTCGCCTCTGAGCCTGACAGCCATCTAGAGTGGAATCGGTCACACAACCCATGTACCGTAAGGGAGTGGGTTGTGCCCTCCCCGTATACCAGGTCTGGCCTAACTGAAGAGAACCTCCCAGACACACCACTGGGATGAAATGGAAAGGTTATCAGAACCAAGCATATGGGGCAATCAATAGAACATAGGTCGATGAAAACTACAACTCATGCTATCATAGCAAACATATAAAGCAGACACCACTAACGCAAACACCCTGTATAGGGATGGTAGCTAAGTAAGTCCTACGGACTTACCTCAACCTCGTACACAGCTCATCCACAACAACCTCCAATCCTGAGAGAGGGGCAGTGCCTAATAACAAGGCATAAAGATATATCAACTTCTATTCATCAAAGGGGTCACACCTAGACCCAAAGGGATCCATAAGGATCATACTCAACCTCACAACCTCAAACAATATCAACCTAAGTCCATAAAGTTGTACAAGGCATAAGCCGATCATAACCTCAACCAAACAAATCCTCACACATCTAGCATGATCTTATACACTCATACTAGGAGAGGAGGGAACAAAGGCATCCTAAGGAAGGGCTAGAAGCAACACCCACCTGTAGAACCAAGTGTAGCACCAAGCTAGTGCAGGTGGCCGCAGGGGCGGCTCACTGCTAACGCAGGGGCGGTCCAGAGATGGTGCAAGGGCGGCTGGTGTGCAGAGACACACCACTTCAGCTCCTTCTTAACTCCTTTCTTCAATTCCTTTACTCCTTCTTCATCCAACACATATACATACAGAAACATACATATATATAAATCAACATAAGCCTATCAAGGCTAGAACAAGATCGAAACCTAAGGATCTAAACTAAGATAAGGAAAGAGATGAAAAGATGAAGAGAAAGGGGAGGAAAGAAGAAAAAACCATGGAAGCTTGCCAAATCAAGCTCTCCAGGAGAACACCACACCACCATCTACACCTCAAGCTGGCTCATAAGGCTCAGCAACCTCAAACACAACAAAGCCAAGCAAAGCTAGGCAAGATCTCTCACAAACTCACAAAACTCACACATGGATCAAGAAGAGATCCAAAGGACAAGAGAGGAGAAGAGGAAGAGCGTAGGGAGAGAGAGATGAAGCAGGAAAGAGATTGAGGAAACCCTCATCTAAAGGAAGAAGGCAATATAAAGGAGAAGGGGTCAAAAAGCAAGGCTCGGGTCAAAGAAGACGACTGCAGCACACCACAAACCACATGGGCGGCTGGCCTGGCCGCAACTCCTTCTTCACTCCTTTCTTTAATTCCTTTACTCCTTCTTCGTCCAACACATATACATACAAAAACATACATATATATACATTAACATAAGCCAATGAAGGTTGGAACAAGATCCAAACCTAAGAATCTAAGCTAAGATAAGGAAAGAGATGAAAAGATGAAGAGAAAGGGGAGGAAAGAAGAAAAACCATGGAAGCTTACCAAATCAAGCTCTCTAGGAGAACAGCACACCACCATCTACACCTTAAGCTGGCTCATAAGCCTCAGGAACCTCAAAAACAACAAAGCCAAGCAAAGCTAGGCAAGATCTCTCACAAACTCACAAAACTCACACATGGATCAAGAAGAGATCCAAAGGAGAAGAGAGGAGAAGAGGAAGAGCGTAGGGAAAGAGAGATGAAGCAGGAAAGAGATCGAGGAAACCCTCATCTAAAGGAAGAAGGCAATATAAAGGAAAAGGGTAAAAAAGCAAGGCTTGGGTCAATGAAGACGGCTACAGCACACCACAAACCGCAGGGGTAGCTGGCCTTGCCGCAAGGGCGGCTCCCAGACACACAGAGGCGGCCATACACGGGCGCAGGTGCGGCCCACTACAGATCCAACAAAGCAACGCAGCTGCGTCTCAGCTGAGGCGTAGGTGCGGGATCTCTGGAAGACTCAGGCTCTTACAGAAATGATTAAGAAGATTCACTTTGGACTAGATTTGAGAGATTTCACATTCAATTGAGATTCACCTCGGTCAGCTATAGTGTCACCTCGACCGAGGTGATATATTTTATAGGAAATTATCTTTTTAAGATATTCTTATCTTTGGAAGATAGTTCTCCTATATAAAGGGTTGATTTTCCACAAGTTCAACCATGCTTGGAGCATCCAGCAATTGAGGGATTTTCTGGAGGATTTGAAGGAAGTATTAAAGGATTGAAGTTCAAGGAAGGAAGGAATTATAGTTGGAGTTGCTTTTTGAAAGAGTTTGTAAGACTTTCTTAGATTGTCTTTTGGTATATTTGTCTTTGTTGATTTGTGATTGAGGAAAGCAATTTTTTTGTTCTTTGATTCAGTTATTGAGACCTTTTTCTTAAGGTTTTCTTGTTTGAATATTGATTCCTTTTCCATAAATTTGATTGTTGGCTAAGTTTCTTTTGCGATTCTAGGGTGATTTTCTGAAAGTTGTGGGGAAGATGATGATAGAATGATCTTAATCCTAGTAGGACCCTAAAAGCTCGAGTCTTTAACCTTAACCCTAAAACACCTCGCTCAGTCGTTGAACATCTCGGCCGGGGTTGAATCTTACTGAACGAGGTGAACCTTTTTCTAAATCTATCTGAGTTAAGTGTTTAAGTTTGCCAAATCCTATCCTTATTACACCTTTCCTAGTTCAATGCTAGCCTAGGTTGAGACTTACCCGGTGATTCCTTTGTTTGTTTACCTAAGATCACAAGTGATAGGTTATTAAGGTTTTTCCTTTATTGGGGTTTGAGTGTCCCTTCATCCCATTTTTGTGAGTAAGCTTGAGACTTACCCGGTAAAGGTTGATTCTATTCCCTTGGGTTGTGTGTTGGTTTGAGATTGTGGTTCCTTTCCTTAGTACCTTGAGACTTACCCGGTAATAGGAGCTTTGGTTTGGGATAGTGAGTAGAGAGACTTACCCGGTGATCTATTCCCACTTTAGAAACACCTTTCCATTGCAAACCTCAGCTTTGTCCACGTTATCCTTTGAGATCTTCAGTGGAACCACAACTAGATGCTTTAAACCCTAGAATCCGCATTTCCCCCTACTTGACTTTACATCATCTTTGATTACTCTAATTGCTTTTGGTTAATTGCAGTATTTGACAACCTGATTCAATGCTTTGTTTCACCTAAGTCCCTGTGATCGACCCTTGGAATTCTTTCTTTTATTACAATTGACCCGTTAACAACGGGTTCGCATATTTGTTCAAGCATACTTCTTGGGTTATAAATATTAAAGCTTGCACACACCGTTTGGAGCGAACAAATCTTGATCCACCTCAACGCTATGAAGATGTCAATGAATACATTTTTGAAGGCACAAAAAGTCTTAGAGCAACAATTCTTTAACAAGGCAAATGAAGTGCCAAGAGATCCAGGGAAGCTCCCAGCAAGGACAGAGAGCAACCCTAAGGGACAAATTATCGTAATAACTACCAGAAGTGGATTGAATATTGCAGATCCAGTACCTCGGTCGGTGTCAGTTCAGACGAAGAACACCTCGGTCCAAGATCAGACGAGGAACACTTCGGTCGAGGTGCCAACCGAGGTGGAGCCCCAGAAAGCGATGGATAATTCTAAAGTTTATGTTCCACCTCCTGCATATAAACCACCACTTCTATTCCCTCAGTCAAGGGCCAGAGTGCATCTAGACAAGCATTTTTGTAAGTTTCTAGACCTTATGAACAAACTACATATTAACATCCCTTTCCTTGATGCTATTCTAGGGATGCCCGCCTATGGGAAGTTTCTAAAAGAAATCCTTTCAAGGAAGAGGAAGGTGGAAGATTTTTGAGAATTAAGGATGACATCTAAGTCCACGGAGCTTATTCAAATTATGAAGGAGAAGATGCCACCCAAATTAAGAGATCCCAGTTCATTTTGCATTCCCATTCAAGTTGGGAATGTAACTTATGAGGCGTTGTGTGATCTACGAGCCAACGTGAGCATCATCCCGCTGGAGCTATGTGACAAGATCGGACTTGGAGAGCCCAAGCCGGTGAAGATAAGGCTATACATGGCAGATTGCTCCATTACCCATCCCGTGGGCATTTAGGAAGATGTTCCCGTCAAGTTAGGTAACTTCTTCTTACCTATAGACTTTGTTGTACTAGACATATGTTCGCTTCAAAGTGTGCGTGAAAATAAGTTTCGAATTATAAAGGTGAAATCAAAGCAAGCGAACCCGCAGTGTACAGATCGGCGTAGGAAAGCAATAATTCTAGAGTATCGAGCTCAGGGATTTGGGAGATGAAATTAAGTTAACAAATTATCGAGCGAATAAAGTATAGAAGCTTTGCAAATATTGGGAAAATAGCAGTCCTAACGATCCAAGTATCCAATTGTGGAAATTGATTCAAGATATTCTATAGATATAAGGACAGGGTTGTGGTTGCAAAGCTACAACTAATGTAAGGTTGAGTACGGTGATGTTCCAAAACCCTATATATCTCACCCAAGGACACTCTCTATAAAGGTTGTTGAGGCTGCAGTATAGAAAGGATCGAAGAATAAGAATTAATCTCAAATACCCACACCCAAACCCAAGGAATCAATGATAAACTAAAACGGTTAAGGTTGTGACACTCGAAACTGAAATATAGGGTGCTGAGTCTCACTACTACCTGGGAAAGGCAAGCCAAGGCTAGGTTAAAGCAAATCTTTAACTTCGGATTAAAGAAAAAGCAAAAGTCGTAAAACAGTGAAAATCACGGCTAGATCTTGAAGAACCATGGCCGTGGTTTTAAAGAACATGGATTAGGCTGTCAATGAGGTTTCTCACACTCTCAGGGTCCAATCTGTTTACGATCGATCTATCATTATCCAAGCCATAACTATCAACCCTTCACCTTAGAATTTCTAAAGGGTTTTAGCCAATAATCATTGTTATTAATTAAAATATAAAATAAAGAAAAGAGAAAGATAAAAAGCCACGAAAACTCAATAAACAATCAAAGTCAATCTCCAATCCGATATCAAAGTATTATGTTTAATGAATTCTGAATATGAAACAGGAATTCTCATAGGAATCTTAAGGAACAACGAAGAACGTAATGTCAATCCGTCTTCAAAGGAAACCTTAAGAAAATCTCGAAATAGACAATCTTCAATATTGCGTCTTTCTCAAGCCACGATCCGAAATCTCCAATCCTTCGTATCAACCCTCAGCGCGGAATTGTAAGTGAAGGTGAAATGAAACCCTAAGCGACCGTCCTCGAAACTCCCTTCTCAAGCCTTCTTATAGAGCGAAATAGGGTTCCGAGAAAAGCCCAATAACCGTCGCTGACGTGGAAAATATTACACGTCACTTCATCATGAAAATTACGGCCTAGCACAACATTCCACGGCCGTGGTTTAGGGCGGGGAATCCTCTTATTTGCTCCAAAATCACTCTCAAGAACTCATCCATAACCATCGTCGTAGTTTAGGTCGTGGAACTCTCTGACCTTCGTGAAAGCCTTTGTTTTGCGAACTTCTTCGATCATACTCCCTCCTTAGCTTCTCCAAAGCATCTTCTTGACATCTAGCATGATCAAATACTCCTATCCTTCCATATTATGCTCCAATTCAAGCCTTTATGCACCTATAAACATAACAAGGCTTGTGTAGATCTCTATAACAATAAAATAGGTGAAAGTGCTCATAAATGCTTCAAACTCATATCCATGTACACATTAAAGAGGGAAAAACAATCAAAACAAGTGCCTAAAATATAGTCATATTTCATGCTATCAAAATACCCCATACTTGTCACTTGCTCGTCCCCAAGCAAGGTTTACAAAAGCTTAGAACATAAGGTAGAATGAAATATGAATGCAAAACAAAACAAAATAATCATTTTGGTAATGTGCTTCTAATCAATAGATCATCCTCAAATCTTGCTTCATTCGTCCTTGAAAACGTTCATACACATAAGCCAAAATATGCAAAGCAAAGGAACATCATAAATTGCATATACTTCAGTACAAACATCATATCCTTCAAGGATTGTCAAAATCAAACATGTGAAACTTTAATTTAGATCACCAAGTCAAATAACATTCTTATGAAAAGGAATGTGGTGTATGAATCCGGGAAGAAGGAACAACACAAACTCTTTTCTTTTCACCATTTGAACTAACCACCAACTTAGAGCTTTGCTCTATATTTTTTCACATAATTTTGGACTTTACTTTTGGAAATATGGACATCGGTGCACAAAACCCAAAGCCTAGGAGATTGGCGTTTCTCAATTTCGCGATGCCTCAAACCCTTGATGCACATACCATAATCCGTTAGGAATATCGCTCAATACGACTTTGGCAAGACACCAACACCCAGCTATGTGAATGGTGCCGAATTACACATCACCATGATTGACTTCCCCAAACCTATTTTCCTACACTTTCAATTTGAACAATTGCTTCCATGGCCCTCTCACATTAAAAATGCCAAAATCAACTCTTCCTAAATCCCGGATAGGTAAAGGAGGCAAATATGTTGATTGAGGGGCTAAATGATCAAAGAAAGAAGTTAGAAAATCGAGATGCCTTAATCATCTTATAAAGAAGTATAAGAACTTATATTGTGATTTCAACCTTCATTTCTCAATATGATTTAGATAAAACTTTCACATTATGAAACTTGCAATAAAGTTTAACGAATGTAACACCCCGATGCCTAGAGGACTCAGGATGCTACGAGTTGGGACCTCACAATGGGTCTCGGCCCTTAGCCTGGCAACAACTTCATCGGACCTTAAAACACGGCACAAATAAAAAGGCAAAACACATAGTTTTATAACATGAGCGGAAGCAAAAATACAAATCTAAAAAAAGAACAATCCAGCCGAGTCTCAAAACCAAAGAACAACATAAGTCTCAACATTCATGAAATATAAAGATAACAGCCCCATACTATAATGCACGGAACCCCGACTGCCCACTACCGCCGGATCACTTGATTGCCTCTCTAACCTACAAGGCATCTACAAGTGGTATAATACCGTTAGCTGACAATCTATGCATAAGTATAAAGAAAAAAGCACAAACACACAACATACACAATCAACATGCAACACTCTATCCTTTTTGTTATCTTTAATTAGGTGATATGTCATTACTAATGATACTTATTTTGTGACACGAGGGATTCCCAAACCTCGCCCCTGATCCCATTTACCAACAAGGAATGGTGCTAATACATCTGACCGTCTACCTGCCTGGGCTGGTACAGGGAACCTCCTAGACTCTCGCAAGAGCTAGGCAGATGTTGTCACGACGCGTTATCGTACACTTGGGTCCATTACGTAATACAATAAAGTGGGCCTAATCCAGTTTCGTTATTATCCTAGCTAGCAAACACCACTCATACACAATACACTCATACAAGAAGCCAGCTAAGTAAGTCCGTAGACTTACCAGTCTCCGAACCGCACAAGATCACCTCACTCGAAAGTTCCCTCGGGAAAGCGTACAACGCCTGTTCAAGACAAGGCACACAATCAAACCACACTCTAGTCCACTAGAAGTCTTTAGACTTCTAGGCTCAACTCCTCAATCACCAAGTCCAAGAAGACTACACTCTCAGTCCATGACCTATCCAACTCTCATCATAACGATATACACAAAGGTTACTTCCACAAATCTCGAAACTAACCCTCAACACATACCACCACAAGCCTAACATAACTCACACTAGACTTCTAAGGTCCAACCAATCTCAAGCATTCCAAATCAACTACCCTAGGCCAGCCTAGCATGCTTCTAGGGTATAACGAGTCTAAGGAAAGAAAAAAGGAAAAGCAAGAACGAGATTCGGGACTCACTAGAGAAAAACCGCCCTTGCGCCTACCTGAGCCGCCCCTGTGCCTATCTGGGTCCGCCCCTGCGTCGATATTGGTCTGCCCTTGCGCCTGACAGAAGCCGCCCCTGCGACTTGGTGAATCCTCCCCTGTGCTGTGCAGGAAGTCCGTCGGTTGAGTTCTTCGATTGTGCGGCCGGTCCTTTCGGGTCTCCTTTGGTGCTATGAACGTCTTCTACTTCTCTCACTGGGTCTTAGCCTCCTTCCAAGGTCTAGCTTCGTCGTCGAACCAACAAAACAACGATAGATCGTTGAACAACGATTCAAGAGTGTCTTCTATTCAAGCCATGGAAGAGAAAGGAAGAAGGAAGAAGGAGAAGAAAGAAGGAAGAAGAATAGAAGGAACCTTACCCACGTCCCGTCATTGCAGTCCCGGCCTCACGAAAGGTGGATCCAAGCTGGTGCACTCCAAGGGAAGATTGGAGAAGAAGGATGTAAGAGGAAGTGCAAGAGGAGTAAGTGGGTAGGAGGAAGAAAGTAACGTGAGTAGAAAATGAGAGGAGGAGAAGAGTTGGTTGCATAAAAGAGGGAGGATACCAAAGGTCTCCAGCCCATAACTCCTCATGGAATTTAAGAGGGGAGTTAAAAAGGATCGGAATGTGAACGGTTGCCCAAAACGCTGCTACCTCGCCCACGCGTGTCACCGCCCCAGCGGGAATCCTAGCCACACCTACGGCTTACTCGACTGCGTCGCCAAAGCCGCAAGGGCGTGAGCCCTTGCACCCGGCTTCTACCCTCATCTAACTCTATCCAAGCGTAACGAAAAATCCGGTCGTTACAAACAACATAATCAATCTCTTCTCATTTCATAATTCAATTCAAGAATACAAATGTCATCAAAAACTTATTCCGCAAGTAGATTCATCATAGAAATCATCTCTAAAGAAGCACAATAATTTATCAAAAATTTCAAAATTTTTATGGATTTTTTAAAGCTTTTCAATGCAATGCAATAATAAAACGTGTGAAAAATAATTGATAAATGCAAATGTTCATGGAATTGAAAACAAGCAAGTGTATCGAGTTATTACAAAGGAAAGTCACATCCCACCCCGTACTTCACAAACACATTGTCCCCAATGTTCAAGAAAAAAAAAAGAAACAAAGAAAACTCAGTAATGGTGGTAGAGTGGCTCAAAGCATCCAACAAGATCACTATGAAGGAGGTGGCGGGTATGGAAAGAAGTCGGAGCTGAAGGGATGCCCAAACTGTTGTCGGTACACATCTCGTAATATCCTGGCGTTCTCTTGCCGGTCTACATCATGAGCCTGCTGGTGTATCTCCAGGTCTCCCACTCTCCTAGAAAGATCGCTCACCCATGTTGGCTATTGTGCGTACCAAGCTGGAGGTTGCTGCAACCACTGCGGCTGCTGCTGCTGCTGGATAGGTGTGGGTGCAACTGGTGGCTGATCATACCAAGGAGGTGGAGCTCAATTCAAAGATGGCTACTGTCCATACCAAGCAGGTGGAGTCTCCATCCATGTCGGTCGCTCACTCACACTAGCCCGGTGTGAGGAAGAAGATCCGGACGGTCTAGACTGGTGGGGAGATCTCCTAGGCGGCTCCGGGAAGTTGGCTGGCTAGTCCGGGAATGAGCCAAAGTCATGCCCAACCCCTTCTGCATCCTGATCATCTCCTCCTCCCATCTCCTCATCATCCTCAGTTGAAACCTCATCAGGCACATATGGAGGAGCTACTAGCCTATTGGCATGCATAGGTATGAAAGTCTCCTTCCAGTTGTGACGGCCGAGCATGATAGAGTACTCTAGAAGGCATGGAATGCCCCTACCACCTCTCTCCTCCCAAGGCATGGCGGCGGTAGGTGAAGCACGGTGGAGTGGAAACATGAGGCCTCTAGTCATAAGTCCATTGAGACCCAAAGGTCTCGCAGCTATCCTAGTACAGGCGGAGTAGTCATTGCCTAGCTGATTGGCAATGTGAGTAACCATGCCTTCATAACCTATATTCCCGGCCTTTTTGTTCTTCAACTTACTTAGGGTAGAGGAAAGTAGAGTGGCACAATCTACATGAAGGCCCGTAAGCATGTAATCGAGGATGAGAAGTTCATTGGCCTTAATCTTTTGTGGTGTTTCGGTCCTAGGGAAAAGGCATTCCGATAGGACTTTATGTGCTATCTTTAAGCCTAAGTGGTATATGAGTTTAGCCTTAGTGTCGGACTTTTGCCAACAATCCTCAGATGCATAAATCATAGAAATATCTCTCCAAAAGTCCGTGGCATTCACTCCCCCGGGAAACCTTCCACTGAAACTCTGTTCGCTCCTAACGGTGTGTGTAAGCTTTAAATTTATAACCCTAGATGTAAGCTTAAAACAAGGATGCGAACCCGCAGTGTACGGGTCAATCGTAGTAAAAAGTAAGGAATTCCAGGGGTCGATCACAGGGACTCAGTGAAACAAAGTCCAATTACGATAAGCTTTAGCAATTACTAACCACAAAGCAATTAACACAATCAAAGATGATAAAATTCAATAAAGGAAATATGCAATTCTAGGGATTAAAGCATCTAGTTGTGGTTCCAACTCAAGATCTAAAGATAAGCGGACAAAGCTGAGGTTTTTGCATAGGGAATGTGTTACTAAAGTGGAATAGATCAACGGGTAAGTCTCACTACTCTCTAATCCTAAACCATAACTCCTATTACCGGGTAAGTCTCAAGGAATCAAGATAAAGAACTATAACCTCAAACTAACACACCATCTAAGGGAATAGAATCAACCTTTACTGGGTAAGTCTCAGGCTAACTCACAAAGATGGGATGAAAGCACACTCAAACCCCAATAAAGGATAAACCTTTATTACCTATACTTATGATTTTCGGTAAACAAACTAAGGAATTACTGGGTAAGTCTCATCCTAGGCTTGCATTGAACCAGGAAAGGTGTAATAAGGATAGGATTTGACAAACTCTAACACTTAACTCTCAGTTTCGGATCAGATAAGTCACCTCGGTCAGCCAAATTCCACCCCGGCCGAGATGTTCATCGACTGAGCGAGATGCTTAGGGTTAAGGTTAAAGACTCAAACTTTCAGGGTCCTACTGGAATTTAAGATTATTCTATCATTGTTTTTCCCACAACCTTCAACCAATCAGCCTAGAATCAAACAAAGAGATTAGCCACTCATCATCATGGAAGTATAAATCAAGTATATTGGAAGAAAGTGAATATTTGAACAAGAAGAATTCAATGAAAAGACTTCAATAACTGAATCAAATATCACAACAAAGCGTTCCTTGGATAGAAATCTAACAAGATAAGACAACAAGAAAGGGAATCTAAGATGATCTTACAAAAATCCTTCAAAAGCTATAAAAGCTACAATCTTCCTTCTTCAAACTTCAAAAAGGTTCTTCAAATCTCCCAACTGGAGTATGGCTGCTGCGTGCTATGCGGGATCTCCAACTGTATGCGGATGTTCCAGCCGTAAGCGGGTTGTGAATTTGTGGGAAATCCGACCCTTTTTATAATAGTTTCCAAAGATAAGATATCTTAGAAAGATCTCTTCCCATAAAAATAGGTAAAATATATGATCTAGCATATCTTCTTCCTTCCAGCAGCCAAGCCCAAAAATATAAGATCTCTTTCCAAAGATAAAAGATCTCAGCCAAGAATAAAATATTCTCGCCGCGTCCCAGGTGTTCGCCTCGGTCGAGTCGACTTCTCTAGATCACCTCGGTCGAGGTGAATCTGTGGTCAACCGAGGTGAGTCACAAATGAATGTAAAATCTCTCAAATCTGGTCCAAAGTGAATCTTTAATCCATGGCTATGCTTCCTGGATGGTTCCTTATATTTCTGAATGTAGCTCCAATGACTCCGTAGCTCCTTTTGCTCCTTTTTGATGCAAAACGTGCCATTTTACATACGATTACAACAAAACTAGGTGTAGACCTCGATTCCCGCAAATGTAGATGAAATTGTAATATAATCACATATTATACATACAAACATGCAGATTACTGAAGATAAAACGTCCAAACAAACCCCAAAATATAGACTATAATTCATGCTATCAAAATACCCCATACTTAGCCCTTGCTTGTCCCCAAGCAAGTTCCGCATATAAAAGGTAAGATAAAATGGATTATGAGTCAAGAAAATCAATGAAAAGTCTTTCAAAACATTTTTATGGTGTGCTACAATCATAGATCACTCAAAGAGAATACTTCATGGAATTTAAAATCAAAATATGATCAAAACATTTTATAAATATAAGAAAGTTGTTCATCTTTGCATAAAATCATAGAATGTGTAATAAGTCATAATTATCGAAATTAATCATGCATAATCCAGTTTAAACCACTAAGTCAATCAACAAGCTCGAGGTCTCAAGGGCTTCTCAAAAGAAAGGTAAAGAAACGTGTAGGGTAGGGATGTATGTAAGGTAACGTGGTGCTAGAATCCGGGAAAAGGATATACTTCACTTTCACTTTGACTTTCAACATCTTCCACCAATAAGCTTTGCTTATTTCACACTTTTTCTTTTTACTTTACTTTTTGGGATGCATGGACAGAGGTGCACAATAACCGAAGCCTAGGAAATCAGCAATCATCAATTTCTTGTGATGCATCAAACCCTTGATGCACATACTATGACCCGTTAGGAATATCGCTCAATCCGACTTTGGCAAGACACAAACACCCGGCTTTGTGAATGGTGCCGAGTTACTCATCATCATGATTGACTTCCCCAAACCTATTATTACTTTCTAACACTTTCACTTCCAGCCAACTTCTCAACTTTAACTTCACTTGCTTTCAGCACTTCGCTTGCTTCCAAATTACCGGAAAGGTAAAGGGAGGCAAAATGTATATGAGGGGCTAAGCATGATCAAGAAGAAGAAGAGAGAAGAATGAATTGCCTTGGTCTTTCCAGGAAGAAAGTGAGAGAACTTATCTTGCGGTGTCAACCTTCAAATTCAACATAATTTGGATAAAAACAAAGTATTAAACATGCCAAAAATTTCAAACAAAGCATTTAGCAACTTAAACATATTATAAAACCTTTCAAGCACATAAAGATTTCAAAAGCAGTCAGTAAGCAAGATCTTCACTGAGATCATATCCAGATAAGAAGCACAAAAATCGTTTCGAAAACTCTCAGTTTACCCACCTCGGTCGAGGTGTTCTTAGGTCAAACGAGGTGAAGCACCTCGTTCGGCCAGAACTGCCCCGGTCGAGGTCAAAATTTTTTTTTTAAAACCAGTTTTTTTCAGTTTTGACGTTTTTCTCAACCAAATAACCTGTTTGCATGCATGCAGTCTCAGATAAACACATGGAAGCAAACTGAAGCATAAATATAAATAAATATCCAATCAAGTAGAGTCATACATCACATAAGTGTCAAATAATACATCAATAAACACCCGATACTTGAGACACACTGTCCCAGTGGGTCAAAATAAGTCTAAGGGAATAAAGTACTCACCGGATATAAAGCTGAACTGCATAAAAATAAGAAAGAAAATCCTGCAGCTCTCAATAGTCACGATCCGGTGGTGGTGGTGGTGGTGGCACATATGGATACTGAGACGGGTCAAACGGGTAGCCCATAGCCTGCTGAAACTGGATCTCCATCATCCTGCGCTGATACTGCTGTCCCTCTAGCATCTGATGAGTCCAGCTATCAATCTGTCGGTGCTGGGCAGCAAATCTTTCATGCATGTCCACAGTAAGGGCAGCATAAGAGTCGATCATTTGATCCGTCAGATCATCGATCCGACGGTGAGCCTCTGATTCTTTGTGTCGGCGTGTCCTACGCCTAGCAGGTCTCAATGGTGATGCAGCAGGTGCAGGCTCAGTATCATCATCATCTAGATCAATAACCGGCGCACTCGTCCCGACAGTATATGTCCCTGTATCCATGGGGACTCCATCATCCCTGTCATCAATAGTCTCCTCCTCATCTACCTCCTCCTCAGCTGGTGCAGTTGCTGCCTCTCTATAATCCTCCATCAGTGGGGCCCAAGCGGTCTGCCAGTAACGAGGGTTATAAACTATAAACTGGGCTGACCACCTGATCCCCTGCGGTGCAGTCAGCTCCCATGGCATAGCCACATATGGTGTAGTCAGTCCTCGGGGAACCAGAATCCGCCGAGTAATCATCTCCTGCAGCCCCAGCGGCTTGGCAACCGCCACCATAGTGCAAGCGCTGAGATCCATGTCCTGGTAGCTGGCGATGTGGGTCACAAGTCCTCCGCAACAGATGTCCCCCTTTGCCTTGGCCTTGATCTTGTGCAGGTCCTCTGCCAACATCAAGCCAAAGTCGGGGATCCCTCCAGTCAATATGCAGTATATGCTAAAAAGCTCCCCCTGTCGGACCTTCTAGGGCGTCTCAGTACGCGCCAGAAGTGTCTCACTAAAGATGCGGTGGGCTAACCTAAACGCTAGGTGAAAAATAACCTTCTCCTTGGAGTCTCCAGGGCGCCACTTGTCTGCGTGCTCAACCACGTGAGAAATCTGCCCCCGAAACTCCCTAGCTACAGTCCGGGAAGGGAAGTTAATAGCGGTCGGGGCAGGGAAACCGAAAATGTCTCTCCAATACTCTAGTGGAACAATGAAGTTCCGGTTCACCAACCGGTACTTCATAGAACGCTCTGTGGGGAGGTAGGTGAAGGACCTAACAAACTCTAGGGTGGGCTCCAAATAGGCAGGTGCACGGATCTCAGTAAACTGATCTAGTCCTACCGTCGATATCATACGTCTAAGGTCTCCATCCACGTGGAGACAGTCAAAGGCTAACACGTCCAGGAAGCGAGGTGCTATCACTGGACGGGCTGCTATACGGTCGTAATCGACCCAGTGTCGCTCGTGGATCACCGGTCGATAAGGTCAGGAAGAGGAGGAAGAAGGGGAAGGGGAGGATCTATCCCTAATGGCTAGAAGTTTGTCAGAACTCATTTTCAAACTCTCTTTGTCAAATCACCTCGGTCGGTCTGACAAACTGAAGAACACCTCGGCCGAGGCACAACACGTCTGGACCGAGGCAAAAAACTGTGCGATCTAATCTCTCGGAAATCCAGTTCTTTTCCCCCAAAATCACTACAACTGGTTCCTATGGGGTACTTAATTCATTTCTCAGCAAATGCGGGGCAATCCAAGCCCAAATCGAAGCAAAAACAGCGAGGTTAGGGTTTCGTACTCTTTTTACCTCGTTCGGCCGTTTCGGTTCGATTTCTTCGCAGATCGACATTGCACTGGGATCCTCTACGCTTTAATTGCAGTTTGGAAGCGAAAATCTTCGAAAACGAGCAAGAATCGAAGAGGCGAGATGAAAGGGTTGCCGCGGTCGAGGAGGGTTGGGTAAGTGAGGAGAGAGAAATTTCACCCCTTTTATACTATCACCTCGGTCGAGGTGGTCTCGACTGGACCGAGGTGGTTCTTCAGAAACCCTAGTCGCCTCGGTTGCTCAAGAATCATCTCGGTCGAGGTGCTCTGTCAACAACCGAGATGTGCCTCAGTCAAACTTCGTCTTCTCATATTCTCGAACTTCTGTCCTTCCAGTTATGCTCCTGGTTTGAACTCCTTCCTTAGATGTCACCTGTTGTCTGTCTAGAATGCCAAAAACAAAACAAAGCAAAGCAAAAGAAAAACTATCTAAGCTAGACTAGAAAAAGGAAAAAGAAAGCAATACCTTGGGTTGCCTTCCAAGAAGCGCTTGGTTTATGGTCGCTAGCTGGACCATAGGGCGTCTCTCAAACGTGATGGGAGGTGCCCTCACCCCATAATTCACCTCCATTGTGGGGTGAAGTAAGTAAGTCTATCAAGCGCTCCAACAAGTGTAAGTGTTCATCGGGGAATGAATCGTCTATGGGTGGGTCGTCCTTCTCGCGTGAAGATGCAAGTAGCCGGCTGAGGTGGTCCGCAATAGAATTTTCGGACCCCTTCTTATCGCGGATCTCTAAGTCAAACTCTTGAATTAAGAGAATCCATCGAATAAGGCGTGGCTTGGCATCTTTCTTAGCCAGCAAGTAACGGATGGCTGCATGGTCGGTGTAGACAATGACTTTCGCCCCTACTAAGTAGGAATGAAACTTCTCGAAAGCATATACAACCGCCAATAACTCCTTCTCGGTGGTAGCGTAGTTGCGTTGTGCTACATCTAGCGTCTTGCTATCATAGTAAATGGAGGTGGTCCGGCCATCTTTCTTCTGTCCAAGCACCGCTCCTATGGCTACATCACTAGCATCACACATGATCTCAAAGGGCAAGGTCCAATCCGGAGGTTCGATAATGGGAGCGGAGATCAACGCTTCCTTAATCCTGTAAAAAGCATCAAGACACTCCTGCGAAAACTCAAAAACAACATCCTTATTCAAAAGGTTAGCTAGAGGTTTAGAAATCTTAGAGAAGTCCTCGATGAATCTCCTATAGAAACCTTCATGCCCGAGAAAACTCCTCACACCTTTAACAGAACAAGGGGGAGGGAGTTTCTCAATAGTCTCGATCTTAGCGCGATCGACTTCAATGCCTCGATTAGAAACGAGGTGTCCTAGAACAATGCCTTCATTAACCATAAAATGACACTTCTCCCAATTCAAAACGAGATTAGTGTCTTCACATCTTTTATGAACTAGAGAAAGGTTAGATAGGCAATCATCAAAATGAACCATATACTGAAAAATCATCCATAAATACCTCCATGATCTCCTCTATGTACTCGGAAAAGATGGCCATCATGCATCGCTGGAAGGTAGCGGGTGCATTGCACAATCCAAATGGTATCCTCCTATAATCAAATGTCCCCCATGGACAAGTGAAGGTGGTCTTCTCCTGATCATCCGGATGGATAGGAATTTAGAAGAATCCACTGTAGCCATCTATGTAGAAAAAGTGTGAATGTTGGGCCAACCGTTCGAGAATTTGATCAATGAAGGGAAGTGGAAAATGGTCCTTCCGAGTGGCCGTGTTCATCTTCCTATAATCAATGCAAACCCTCCAGCCCGTAACGGTCCTGGTTGGGATCAACTCGTTGTTCTTATTCGTCACAACGGTCATCCCTCCTTTCTTCGGAACTACTTGCACCGGGCTAACCCATTTGCTGTCCGAGATAGGATATATGATACCTGCATCCAACAACTTAAGAATTTCCTTCTTCACAACCTCTTTCATGATCGGATTTAACCGTCTTTGAGGTTCCCGTAAAGTCTTATGATCATCCTCCATTAGAATTATATGCATGCAGAAAGAGGGCTTAATGCCAATAAGATCATCTATAGTATAACCCAAAGCCTTTTGATGCTTTCTCAGGACATGCATTAGTTTAGACAATTCAGATTCGGAGAGGGAAGCACTAACAATAACGGGATAAGTGGAATCCGGTCCAAGAAAGACATACCTCAAGTGATTTGGGAGTTGTTTAAGCTCCACAACTGGGGGTGCTTTCTGAGGGGGATCCTTGCTTCCTTCTTCCAGTGGAGTAGATTTAGAAACTGGACTTTCGGAAGTCTCAGTTGAAATCGTCTCGCCATCGACCTCGGTCGAGGCGCAAAGGCGTTGACCGAGATGTTCTTCAGTCGCCTCGCTCGGTCTAGAAAGTGCCTCGGTCGAGGTACTGCATCTGGAACCGAAACTGGAGATCTTCGTCTCCTGGATTAGCTTCTCAGTTTTAGCTCTTGGATCTTCTTCCAGTGCTTTTAAGCTCCGTATATCTGCATCACAAGAAGCATCTATACCTTCCTCCATTAAACTGAAACTAATAACTCGTTCGAGTGGATCGTTAATAAGGATAGAGCTCACCAATTGCCTTGATTCTTCTTCATCATAGACGTTGAAGATATCATCGCTCAGCTGCTCTCATTTCATGGCTGCAAGTAGTGCGAACTCCACTTCGTCTCCAGCAATGTTGAATTTCAACTTGGCGTTCTTGCAATCCACGTTGCAACCCGAAGTTACTAGAAATGGCCTCCCGAGAATAATAGGAACAGGATAATCTGCGGGAATGTCAAGTACAACAAAGTCTATTGGCAAATAGAAGTTACCTAACTTGACCGGAACGTCTTCCAAAATTCCCACGGGATGGGTGATGGAGCGATCCGCCATGTATAGTCGAATCTTGACCGGCTTGGGCTCTCCAAGTCCGATCTTCGCACATAGCTCCAGCGGAATGATGCTCATGCTGGCTCCTAGATCACAAAGGGCTTCACAAGTGACATCCCCAACTTGAATGGGAATGCAAAATGAGCCGGGATCTCTCAATTTAGGTGGTATCTTCTCCTTCATAATTTGAATAAGCTCCGAGGATTTAGATGTCATCCTTACTTCACCAAAATCTTCCAGTTTCCTCTTCCTTGATAGGATCTCCTTCAAGAACTTCTCATAGGCGGGCATTCCTAGAATAGCATCAAGGAAAGGAATGTTAATGTGCAGTTTATTCATCAAGTCAAGGAACTTACCAAAGTGCTTGTCTAGATGTGCTCTGGCCCTTGACTGGGGGAATGGAAGTGGTGGTTTGTATGCAGGAGGTGGAACATAAACTTCAGTTTTCCCCTCTGCTTTCTGTGGGGCCACCTCGGTTGGCATCTCGGCCGAAGTGTTCTTCAACTGCACCTGGACCGAGGTGGTCTTCGTCAGTACTGGCACCGACCGAGGCACTAAATCTGCAGTTTTTAGTCGACTCCTCGTAGTTATAGCCATGATTTGGCCCTTAGGGTTGCTCTCCGTCCATGCTGGAAGCTTCCCTGGATCTCTTGGCGCTTCATTCGCCCTAGTTGCAAGTTGTTGTTCAAAGGCCTTTTGGGCCTTCGAAAATGAAGTCATAGAAGTCTCCATAGCGCTAAGCTTGATCAAGATAGCCTCCAGCACTGCGTCTTTCTTTTCCGGCTGAGACGAACTTGATCCTTGCCCCTGGCTCTTTAATGGAGTAGAAGAAGAAGAAGGGGAAGAGAGGAAAGGATTAGAGGAATCGTTAGAATTGGAGTTAGAGTGATTGTTACCAGAATTTTGGTTGTTCGCCCTCCAATTATTGCTATTGGATCCTCTATTGTTGTTGTTGTAGTTGTTGTTCCGGGAACCGTTGTTGTTGTTACGGTATCCATTGTTGTTATTCCTTTATCCTTGATCTTCCTTCTTGGTTTGAGCAACCAAGAGTTCCTTCAATTGCTTCACGTCGTTCTTCAAAGACGTGAGTTGATTGTTGTTGGGCTGAGTTTCTTGGAAGTTAACTCGTTTAACTCCACTTTCAGCTCCTTGATGGGTGTATTTCTTCATATGCAAAGCTTGCTTCTTGATGAAGTCCCAAGCTTCGTCAATCGCCATGTCCATAAAGGTACCGGCGGAGAGTAGTTGGAGGTTGAACTGGGTGCTTCCGTCCAGGCCCTTGAAGTATATCTCCAATAACTCTAACTTTGGAATCCCATGATGTGGGTAATCCAAAAGAATGTCCTTGAACCTCTCCCATGACTTGGACAAGCTCTCCTTGTCCTTCATAATGAAAGCATTGGTCTTCCCTCTCATTTCAGCGGTCTTTGAGGGGGGAAAGAATTTGGTCAAGAATTCCGTAGTCATATCCTCCCATGTGCTGATTTTTCCTGGAGGAAGAGATTGATACCAAGTAAGAGCTCTATCTTTTAAAGAAAAGTAAAAGGGTATTAGCTTGTAGTTGTTATTTTCAATCCTTGAGGGTCTCAAGCTCTCCATCAAGATCTCATAGTTTTGAAGATGTTGATGCGGTGATTCCTTCTCTAGCCCTCCGAACTGGCATTGGCGAATCATGGATAGAACTTGCGGTCGAAGTTCGTAGTCATGGTCCGCTGGATCTCCTAGGTTAACTCCTGGACGCCTCAGTTGTTGATTGGGGTCCATCCTTTGACCTAGGGTTTGTGGGATTCCTGCAAGAAGAATGCCTCGGACTGGCATCCGAGGTGGAAGCATCTCGGCCGGGGCGTCAGGTACTGGAACCTGCCTCGGTCGAGGGTCAGCGACTGGGACCTGCATCGGTCCAGCATCGGGAACTGGATCTTCCCTCGGTCGAAGTAGATATTGGTCTCATAAGGCTGCCATATCCGCTTCGATCGCTTCAGTCCTGGTGCGAGTTTCTTCTTTCTCTTGCCTTAGCTCTTCCCTGTTGAGGCGTAGCTGCTCTAGCGCCTCTTTCAACTCGGCCTCAAGATCGCGATTGTCTTGGTTGGCCATCTTCGCTTCTCTTAAGCGTCGTTTGTATGTCTTTTCTGGTTCGGGATCGTAAGGAACAATTTTCCTTCCCAGTGCGGGTTCTTCGCATAAACCTTAGAAAGAACCTGCAGAAATCACTCAAGTAGAGTGGTTAGTAGACACGGTCTAGACCAAGTCCCCGGCAACGGCGCCAAAAACTTGTTCGCTCCAAACGGTGTGTGCAAGCTTTAAATTTATAACCCTAGACGTAAGCTTAAAACAAGGATGCGAACCCGCAGTGTACGGGTCAGTCATAGTAAAAAGCAAGGAATTCCAAGGGTCGATCACAGGTACTCTGTGAAACAAAGTCCAATTACGGTAAGCTTTAGCAATTACTAACCACAAAGAAATTAAAACAATCAAAGATGATAAAAGTCAATAAAGGAAATATGCAATTTTAGGGATTAAAGCATCTAGTTGTGGTTCCAACTCAAGATCTAAAGATAAGCAGACAAAGGTGAGGTTTTTGCATAGGGAATGTGTTACTAAAGTGGAATAGATCACCGGGTAAGTCTCACTACTCTCTAATCCTAAACCATAACTCCTATTACCGGGTAAGTCTCAAGGAATTAAGATAGAGAACCATAACCTCAAACTAACACACCATCTAAGGGAATAGAATCAACCTTTACTGGGTAAGTCTCAGGCTAACTCACAAAGATGAGATGAAAGCACACTCAAACCCCAACAAAGGATAAACCTTTATTACCTATACTTATGATCTTAGGTAATCAAACTAAGGAATTACCGAGTAAGTCTCATCCTAGGCTTGCATTGAACCAAGAAAGGTGTAATAAGGATAGGATTTGACAAACTCAAAACTTAACTCTCAGTTTCGGATCAGATAAGTCACCTCGGTCAGCCAAATTCCACCTCGGCCGAGATGTTCATCGACTGAGCGAGATGCTTAGGGTAAAGGTTAAAGACTCAAACTTTCAGGGTCCTACTAGAATTTAAGATTATTCTATCATTGTTTTTCCCACAACCTTCAACCAATCAGCCTAGAATCACACAAAGAGATTAGCCACTCATCATCATGGAAGTATAAATCAAGTATATTGGAAGAAAGTGAATATTTGAACAAGAAGAATTCAATGAAAAGACTTCAATAACTGAATCAAATATCACAACAAAGCGTTCCTTGGATAGAAATCCAACAAGATAAGACAACAAGGAAGGGAATCTAAGATGATCTTATAAAAACCCTTCAAAAGCTATAAAAGCTACAATCTTCCTTCTTCAACCTTCAAAAAGGTTCTTCAAATCTCCCAACTAGAGTATGGCTGCTGCGTGCTATGCGGGATCTCCAACTGTATGCGGATGTTCCAGCCGTAAGCGGGTTGTGAATTTGTGGGAAATCCGTCCCTTTTTATAGGAAAAATAGTTTCCAAAGATAAGATATCTTAGAAAGATCTCTTCCCATAAAAATAGGTAAAATATATGATCTAGCATATCTTCTTCCTTCCAGGAGCCAAGCCCAAAAATATAAGATCTCTTTCCAAAGATAAAAGATCTCAGCCAAGAATAAAATATTTTCGCCGCGTCCCAGGTGTTCGCCTCGGTCGAGTCGACTTCTCTAGATCACCTCGGTCGAGGTGAATCTGTGGTCAACCGAGGTGAGTCACAACTGAATGTGAAATCTCTCAAATCTGGTCCAAAGTGAATCTTTAATCCATGGCTATGCTTCCTGGATGGTTCCTTATGTTCCTGAATGTAGCTCCAATGACTCCATAGCTCCTTTTGCTCCTTTTTGATGCAAAACGTGCCATTTTACCTACGATTACAACAAAACTAGGTGTAGACCTTGATTCCCGCAAAGGTAGATGAAATGGTAATATAATCACATATTATACATACAAACATGCAAATTACTGAAGATAAATCGTCCAAACAAACCCCAAAATATAGACTATAATTCATGCTATCAAAATACCCCATACTTAGCCCTTGCTTGTCCCCAAGCAAGTTCCGTATATAAAAGGTAACATAAAATGGATTATGAGTCAAGAAAATCAATGAAAAGTCTTTCAAAACATTTTTATGGTGTGCTACAATCATAGCTCACTCTAAGAGAATACTTCATGGAATTTAAAATCAAAATATGATCAAAACATTTTATAAATATAAGAAAGTTGTTCATCTTTGCATAAAATCATAGAATGTGTAATAAGTCATAATTATCGAAATTAATCATGCATAATCCAGTTTAAACCACTAAGTCAATCAACAAGCTCGAGGTCTCAAGGGCTTCCCAAAAGAAAGGTCAAGAAACGTGTAGGGTAGGGATATATGTAAGGTAATGTGGTGCTAGAATCCGGGAAAAGGATATACTTAACTTTCACTTTGACTTTCAACATCTTCCACCAATAAGCTTTGCTTATTTCACACTTTTTCTTTTTACTTTACTTTTTGGGATGCATGGACAGAGATGCACAATAACTGAAGCCTAGGAAATCAGCAATCATCAATTTCTTGAGATGCATCAAACCCTTGATGCACATACCATGACCCGTTAGGAATATCGCTCAATCCGACTTTGGCAAGACACAAACACCCGGCTTTGTGAATGGTGCCGAGTTACTCATCATCATGATTGACTTCCCCAAACCTATTATTACTTTCTAACACTTTCACTTCCAGCCAACTTCTCAACTTTAACTTCACTTGCTTTCAGCACTTCGCTTGCTTCCAAATTACCGGAAAGGTAAAGGGAGGCAAAATGTATATGAGGGGTTAAGCATGATCAAGAAGAAGAAGAGAGAAGAATGAATTGCCTTGGTCTTTCCAGGAAGAAAGTGAAAGAACTTATCTTGCGGTGTCAACCTTCAAATTCAACATAATTTGGATAAAAACAAAGTATTAAACATGCCAAAAATATCAAACAAAGCATTTAGCAACTTAAACATATTATAAAACCTTTCAAGCACATAAAGATTTCTAAAGCAGTCAGTAAGCAAGATCTTCACTGAGATCATATCCAGATAAGAAGCACAAAAATCGTTTCGAAAACTCTCAGTTTACCCACCTCGGTCGAGGTGTTCTTAGGTCAACCGAGGTGTAGCACCTCGTTCGGCCAGAACTGCCCCGGTCGAGGTCAAAAAAAATTTTTTAAAACCAGTTTTTTTCAGTTTCGACGTTTTTCTCAACCAAATAACCTGTATGCATGCATGCAGTCTCAGATAAACACATGGAAGCAAACTGAAGCATAAATATAAATAAATATCCGATCAAGTAGAGTCATACATCACATAAGTGTCAAATAATACATCAATAAACACCCCGTACTTGGGACACACTGTCCCAGTGGGTCAAAATAAGTCTAAGGGAATAAAGTACTCACCGGATATAAAGCTGAACTGCATAAAAATAAGAAAGAAAATCCTGCAGCTCTCAATAGTCACGATCCGGTGGTGGTGGTGGTGGTGGTGGTGGCACATATGGATACTGAGACGGGTCGAACGGGTAGCCCATAGCCTGCTGAAACTGGATCTCCATCATCCTACGCTGATAGTGCTGTCCCTCTAGCATCTGATGAGTCCAGCTGTCAATCTGTCGGTGCTGGGCAGCAAATCTCTCATGCATGTCCACAGTAAGGGCAGCATAAGAGTCAATCATCTGATCCGTCAAATCATCGATCCGACGGTGAGCCTCTGAATCTCTGTGTCGGCGTGTCCTACGCCTAATAGGTCTCAATGGTGATGCAGCAGGTGCATGCTCAGTATCATCATCATCTAGATCAATAACCGGCGCACTCGTCCCGACAGTATCTGTCCCTGTATCCATGGGAACTTCATCATCCCTGTCATCAGCAGTCTCCTCCTCATCTACCTCCTCCTCAGCTGGTGCAGCTGCTGCCTCTCTATAATCCTCCATTAGTGGGGCCCAAGCGGTCTGCTAGTAAGGATGCGAACCCGCAGTGTACGGGTCAATCGTAGTAAAAAGCAAGGAATTCCAGGGGTCGATCACAGGGACTTAGTGAAACAAAGTCCCAAGGAATTAAGATAAAGAATAAGCGGATAAAAGTCAATAAAGGAAATATGCAATTCTAGGGATTAAAGCATCTAGTTGTGGTTCCAACTCAAGATCTAAAGATAAGCGGACAAAGCTTAGGTTTTTGCATAGGGAAGGTGTTACTAAAGTGGAATAGATCACCGGGTAAGTCTCACTACTCTCTAATCCTAAACTGTAACTCCTATTACCGGGTAAGTCTCAAGGAATTAAGATAAAGAATTATAACGTCAAACTAACACACCATCTAAGGGAATAGAATCAACCTTTACCGGGTAAGTCTCACGCTAACTCACAAAGATGGAATGAAAGCACACTCAAACCCCAATAAAGGATAAACCTTTATTACCTATACTTATGATCTTTGGTAAACAAACAAAGGAATTACCGGGTAAGTCTCATCCTAGGCTTGCATTGAACCAGGAAAGGTGTAATAAGGATAGGATTTGGCAAACTCTAACACTTAACTCTCAGTTTCGGATCAGATAAGTCACCTCGGTCAGCCAAATTCCACCCGATAGGAGTTTTATAGGTTGTTCGATATGCCCATAGGGCTTCATTTTGCCTTGCACTCCAATCCTTCCGTCCGGGAGAGACCGTCTTTTCAAGGATGGTCTTTATTTCCCGGTTAGATACCTCAGCTTGGCCATTTGTTTGTGGATGATAAGTTGTTGATACTCGTTGGTGGACGTCATACTTCTTAAGGAGAGTTGTAATCGTTTTGTTGCAGAAATGGGTACCGCTATCGCTGATTAAGGCTTTCGGAATTCCAAATCGCGCGAAAATGTTTTCCTTAAGAAAAGCTGCAACCACTTTTGAATCATCAGTTTTGGTGGCCTTTGCTTCCACCAACTTGAAAACATAGTCCACCGCAAGCAAAATATATGTGTGCCTGAATGAAGTAGGAAACGGCCCCATGAAATCAATCCCCCAAACGTAAAATATTTCGAAAAATATAAGAGAGGATTGGGGCATTTCATGTCTCCTTGAAAGATTTCCTACCCTTTGGCATCTATCACACACTTTGCAAAACGCAAAAGCGTCTCGAAAAATGTGTGGCCAAAAGAAACCGGCATCACAAACTTTTCTTGCAGTTTTGTTTTCCCCAAAGTGCCCCCCACATGCTTCACAATGACAGAAATTTAGGACGGATTGTACCTCATTATCCGGAATGCAACGTTGGATTACTTGGTCACTACAATGCTTCCAAAGGTAAGGATCGTCCCAAACGTAGTGTTGAGCTTCAGCCTTTACCTTCTCTTGTTGTACCTTAGTGAAATCTGGAGGGTACTCCTTCCTCACAGTGAAGTTCACGATGTTAGCAAACCTAGGCTTAAAAGATTGGAGCTTAAGACAAACCTTTGTTGACAATTTCGTAGGGACGCCTAGACTGAGCCGCAGGGGAGGCTGGTGTGAGGCGCGGGTGCGGTTACACAACAGAGAGTTTTGTAAAATGTATCGTTTGGAAAGCTTCTAGCTATCTCTCTTTCTTTTCCTAGATCCTCCTCTTCTTTCACTAGCCTTCTCAAATGATCGGCCACTAGGTTCTCAACACCCTTCTTGTCCCGTATCTCTAGGTTAAACTCACTTAGAAGGAGCACCCATCGAATAAACCGTGGCTTTGCTTCCTTCTTCGCCATGAGGTACCTAAGCGCTGCATTGTCAGTGAAGATAATTACCTTTACCCCAAGTAGATACTGCCTGAATTTCTCAAGGGCAAAAATCACCACTAACATTTCCTTCTCGGTGGTAGAGTAATTCCTTTGCGCTCCATTGAGTGTCATAGACGCATAATGGATCACATGTGAAGCATGTCCGTCTTTTTGTCCTAAGACTGCTCCAACGGCGTAATCACTGGCGTCACACATGATTTCGAAAGTTTTCTCCCAATCCGGAGAACGGATGATCGGTGTGCTAGTGAGACATTCCTTCAAAGTGTCGAAAGCTTTCTTGCAACTGTCATCCACTATGAAGTTGACGTCTTTCTTGAACAATTCGCATAGGGGTGCTGAGATCTTCGAAAAGTCTTTGATGAAACGTCTGTAGAAACCTGCGTGACTAAGAAAAGATCGGATTTCCCGAAAATTAGTAAGATAAGGTAATTTTTGAATTACATCAACCTTTGCCCTATCTAGCTCTATCCTTCTTGAGGATATTACATGTCCTAGCACAATTCCTTGTTCGACCATGAAATGACATTTTTCCGAATTAAGAACTAAATTGGGTTCAACACATTTTTCAAGAACAAGTTTAAATGTCCTAAACATGCATCAAAATTGTCTCCATGGACGGTAAAATCATCCATAAAGACTTCAATGAAATTTTCTATGTATTCGGAGAAAATACTTATCATGCACCATTGGAAGGTGCCGGGTGCGTTGCAAAGTCCAAATGGCATTCTGCGGTACGCAAAAGTGCCAAATGGGCAAGTGAATATCGTCTTTTCTTGATCTTCCGGTGCGATGGCTATTTGGAAGTAGCCCAAATATCCATCAAGGAAGCAGTAGTACGGATGACCTGCAAGACGTTCCAACATTTGGTCAATAAAAGGTAATGGGAAATGGTCTTTACGTCTTACCTTGTTAAGTTTGCGGTAGCCAATGCAAACTCTCCATCCGGATTGTGTTTTGCTCGGGACCATCTCTCCGTGTTAATTTTCCACCATGGTGATGCCTCATTTCTTCGGAACCACTTGGGTTGGACTAACCCAGGTGTTATCCGAAATAGGGAAGATAATATCCGCTTGGAGGAGCTTCAACACTTCCTTCTTGACCACATCCATCATTGGTGGATTCAACCTCCATTGAGGTTGCCTAGAGGGTTTGGCTTCATCCTCAAGTAAGATCCTATGCATGCAAGTCGAAGGGCTTATCCCATTGATGTCCGCAATGGTCCATCCAAGGACCGTCTTGTGCTCTTTTAGCACTTTCACAAACTTGTCTTCTTGACCGGTAGTCAACTTGTTGGAGATGATCACCAGCAAGGTATTGTGTTCTCCAAGGAAAACGTACTTGAGGTGTTGATTCCGCAGGGGCGGTGATATCCAGCCGTCGTGTTTTTCGCAGGGGCGTCAGCTTGTATGCGCAAGGGCGGCTCAGGGGTTGATTCCGCAGGGGCGGGGATATCCAGCCGCAAGGGCGGCGTCTGCTCGGTGCTGGGCACAATTACAGCTGTGGGTGCGGTAAACTCGACAGAGGGTTTGCTTTGTGATTCTTTTGCTGGTTTTTTGGATTTGCTTCCCACTCCTTAATATTAGGGCACTAACATTCTCTTTGGGGCTTATAATCGTCTGGGAAGGCAATCCTCCGGAAAATCTAGCTTCGGTCCTTGTAATGGCTTCCGCCATTTGCCCAACCTGTTTTTCAAGGTTCTTGATATTGGATTCTATTGTTTGGACATGAGTAGCAAAGTGTTTAGTCAAAACCTGCAACATATCTTCATTTGTTTTATACTTACCTTGTCGGGTCGGTTGTTGATGGTTTTGTTGATCCCTCCAACAAAAGTTTTGTTTATCACGCCAGTTTGGTACGAAATTCTGTGCATAGGGATCGTTCCTAGGCCTTTTTGTTGTGGTTGTCCATAGCCCATTGCATTCACCTCAACATCATCATCCTAGACTTGGCAACACATATCCGTTAGATGGTATGGGTCAGCACATACTCCACATGCCTTCAGCTACTGTGGGGTTCCCACAAGTGTTAATCTCTTCACCATTTCCTTCAGCTCTGCGAGCTCAGTGGAGATCTCACTCTTCCCGGAATTCACAGCATGAACGCCTCTCTTGGAAGGAATCCTTCCAAAGTTCCGGGTCCCTTCAGCTAGTTCCTGTATCTTTTAAAAAGCAAAGTCAGGGGTAGAGTTAAGGACATTACCTCCACAAACCGCATCGACGATCCTCCTTTCATTGTCTAGCAAGCCATTGTACAAGTACAAGACTAGATCTTGAGTTGAATATCCGTGGAAAGGACAGCTGGATCGGAGGCATGCAAACCTTACGAAGTACTCATAAAGAGTTTCGTCCGCCTCTTGCTCGATGTTGCTTATAGCTTTCTTCAAGCTGTTTGCTTTCTTGGCTGGGAAGTATTTCTCCAAAAATGCCTTGTGAAGGTTCTCCCAAGTGTCGATGCTCCCGGATGGAAGGTGGTAATACCAATCATCCGCGGAATCTTTGAGTGTGAAGCCGAATGCCCTCATTTTGATTTCCTCTTCGGTAATATTGGCCGGCTACATGCTCATACACACGGTATGGAACATTCGAAGGTCTTTGATAGGATCTTCACCACTTAACCCATGGAAAGATGGAAGCAAGTGAATGAGACCCGGCTTGAGCTCAAAGTTGATTCATTCCCCCAATGTCGGTATTGTAACCGCAAGAGGGTTTTGAGCCTGAGTGGGCTGAGTGAGTTGATGAAGAGTGCGATCAGCCATTTCTTGATCCAAATGTCGGTATTGTAACCCTTCAACTCTTCCTTCAAACTTGCTTTCAAAAACTCCAGAAATCCTTCAGAAAATCCTTGATCCAAAGATGATCCGAAGATGGCTGAATTATAGAAAATCCAACCCTTTATATAGGAGAATTATCTTCTAAAGATAAGATATCTTAAAAAGATAATTTCCGAGAAAATATATCCATATCTATTAAAATAAACCAACCAGATATAATATCTTCCTTCCACAAATCCAGCCAAAAATATAAGATATCCTCCTCCCAAAAATAAAAGATCTCAGCCAAAAATAAAGATCTCGCCAAAATTAAACTTCTTAATCATTTACATGCTACCTGAGATCTTCTCAAACCTCCAGAATGTAGCTCCAATGACTCCTTAGCTTCCCTAGCTCCATTTCGGTCAAAAACGTGCCATTTTAGCTACGATTACAATGAAACTAGGTGTAGACCTCGATTCCCGCAAAGGTAGACAAAACAACAATATAATCAAAGAATATATATATTCATACATGCAGATTTAGGAAGATAAAAATGTCTAAACCGGCTGATAGGTGATGGAATCACTATCATTTAGGATAGTTTTTAGAGTCTTTTTATTACATTAGTGTCGGTTTATGCTACTAACTCCTTGGTCCAAAACAAAAAGACTAAAAGAAGATAAAGAAGGAGTTATAATCACTTAAGAGTGAAGATCATCCACGAAGCAAAGCTTCTGTTTCCCCACCGCCCTCGTGGAGCAGTGTCACCACCCCTGCGGGTAACACCATACTCCGGAGCGCAGCCTGCGCCTTCGCCAGCGCCAGGAACGAAGACTGTCACCGCCCCTGCGTCAACCCTTGGCGCTCTTGCGGTGACTTACCCTGAAGAAGAGAAGACCAGCGCCCCTGCGCCTCTGCCTGCGCCTCAACCTGGGAGCTGGAAGATGAAGAGTCAGTATCACTGCCCCTGCGTTGACACTGGGATGCCCTTGTGGCTCAGCATCTGAAGTGACAAAAAGCTAAAGAGTCAGACGTTTGAAGAGCATTAAAGATCCGCCCCTGCGGAATTACCCAGCCGCCCCTGCGGTCATTAATAAGATCAAGCGTTTTCGCCTGCACCGCCCCTGCGGATCTTAAGGCCACCCCTGCGGTTCAACAACAGAAGTTTTACTCTGGCTATTTACACCACCTTTATGGCATTAAAGGTGACTGTGTTGGGCATGCCATTTACTCCTATTTAGTGTCATTTGTAGTATAAATAGTCCTTGGTTGATTGCTAGAATCATCCAATTTAGAATTCACCTTTTCCAGTATAATTATCTTGCTACCTTTGTAATGAGTTGCTAACTCTCTTGCTAAATTGGGTTGGTTTGAAGCTGCATTGTTGCGTTGGTTGTAAGTTCTTTCTAATACAAGTTTCCATTCAGTAATACTTTGTGTTTCCTTGATCTTCATTGTCTAATTGCATGTTTTACAATCACTTGAGATTGATCACCTTAGGTTCTAAAGTGCATGCAAAGAACTACGATTAATAGATTCCGGGTTCGGGTCTTTAATCTAGTGGTAAACTTTAAGTAATAACGGGTTGTAATTGCTTAAAGAAAAGGAACACAAATATAAAGATAAGTTTAACGATTTTTAATCTTTTCTTTATATCCCTTAGTCTTTGTTTGAAAGCTACCTTGTTAATTGTTCTTGTAGGTTTACGGAACACTAACCTGTTAAGTTGTGTTGATGTCGGTTGGCTCGACACATATATATGATCAAGACGGGAGATTACTTGAAAACTTATAAAAGGAAGTCACCAAAGTTGCAATCGCATGCATAGAATCAACCTAGTGTAGATTCACCCATCATTGTCTTACTTGTTGCGTTATTTGTTTTCATAAGTTATTTGTTTTCATAAATTTTGTGTGCATCAATTCAACCAAACCCTCCCCCTTGTTACTTGTTTCTATAATCAATAATTGAATTTAATAAAAATACCAAACTCTCTTGGGTTCGACCCTTACTTAACCACTACACTCATTTTATTGCTAAGTCGGGATTTTACTCTGATAAGATAAAAACGACCTCTAGATAAGAGTCTTGTCACCAACCCCAAAATATAGACTATAATAGATAAGAGTCCAAATCTTAGAGACAAGATAGAATGAAATATAAGTCAGAAAGATCAATGAAAAGCATTTCAGAACATTTTTGGTGGTGTGCTCCGCTCGTAGATCACTCTAAGAGAATGCTTCATGGCACATGAAATCAAGACAAGATCAAAACATTTTATAAATATAAGAATGTTGTTCATCTTTGCATAAAATCATGGAATGCATAATAAATCATATTTATCGAAATTAATCATGTATAATCCAGTTTAAACCACCAAGTCAATCAACAAGCTCGAGGTCTCAAGGGCTTCCAAAAGAGGTCAAGAAACGTGTCAAGGTGGGATGTATATAGGGTAATGTGGTGCTAGAATCCGGGAAAAGGATCTTTTCTTCACTTTCTTTGAATCTCAACATCTTCCACCAATAAGATTAGCTTATTTTACTTTACTTTTTGGGATGCATGGACAAAGGTGAACAATATCCGAAGCCTAAGAGATCAGCAATCATCAATTTCTCGAGATGCCTCAAACACTTGATGCACATACCATGACCCGTTAGGAATATCGCTCAATCCGACTTTGGCAAGACACAAACACCCGGCTATGTGAATGGTGCCAAGTTACTCATCATCATGATTGACTTCCCTAAATGTAATTGTTTCTTTCTAACACTTTCAACCAACGTCTCAACTTCACCTTCACTTGCTTCCAAATTCCCGGATAGGTAAATGGAGGCAAATATGTATATGATGGGCTACAGCATAATCAAGAGGTAGAAGAGAAGAGAATGAATTGCCTTAGTCATCCTAGTAAGAATGTGATAGAACTCATCATGTGGTGTCAACCTTCAAATCCAACATAATTTTGATAAAAACAAAGTATTAAACATGCTAAAACTTCAAACAAAGCATTTTGCAGCTTAAGCATATCATAAAACCTTTCGAGCATATAAAGATTTCAAAACCAATATGCAAACAATATCATCATTGAGGTCATATCTAGAGAAGAAGCACAAAATCATTTCGAAAAACTTCTCAGTTAAGAACCCACCTCGGTCGAGGTGTTCTGACGTCATCTGAGGTGTCAACCTCGATCGGCCCTAAACATCCCGGTCGAGGTCATAAAATAAATTTACAAACAAGTTTTCGACGTTTTTCTCAAACAAACACCTGTATGTATGCATGTAATGATAGATAAGCACATAAAGCCAAGTAAACAGAATAAATATCCGAAGAGTCAGACAAGCATATACATAAAGTCACATAAATACATCCAAATACCCCATACTTAGGACACATTGTCCCAATGGGTCAAATATAAGTCTAGGAAACAGAAAACTAACCGGACCTAGCTGAACTGCATAATAAATAAAGAAAGAAAATCCATGTAGCTCTAATCCTCGTCAGTTGGTGGTGGTGGTGGTGGATGTGGAATGTAAGGGTGCTGGGATGGATCAAAGGGATAACCCATCATCTGCTGGAACTGGATCTCCGTCATCCTACGTTGGTAATGTTGGCTCTCCCCTATTTGGTGCATCCATCCATCCATCCCTGTGTCTACGCTCATCATCAAAGCACTGGACATGTCAACTGTCATAGCTGCATAAGAGTCAATCATCTGCTTAGTCAACTCATCAATCTGTCGGTGAGCCTCGGGATCTTTGCGTCGGCGGGATCTGCGCTGAAGTGGTGGTGGTGGTGGTGGTGTTGTCTCCTCCTCCGTCGCCTCGTTGTCCAGATCGACAACATGAACACTAGGACCTCCGGTATCAGTAACGGTTTCCATAGCAGCTCTTCCATCATACTCCTCCTCATCATCAGTTGCAGCATCTCTGGTATCCTGCATCTAAGGAAACCAGGCAATGGACCAATACTGTCGGTCAAAGATGGAGAACTAAGACGACCACATGATGCCTTGTGGAGCCTTCATCTCCCATGGCATGGCGACGTAAGGCGTGCTAAGACCACGAGGTACGAGAATATGCCTCGTGATCATCTCGTGAACTCCCAGTTGCTTCGCAGCAGCAACCAATGTACAAGCAGGCATATCTAGACACATAGAAGTAGCAATGTGGGTCACCAAATCTCCACAACAGATATCACTCTTGGACTTGCCCTTGATCCCATGGAAGTCCTCACCTAACAAACCAGCAAAATCAAGCACCCCTCTAGTGACCATGCAAAACATACTGAGAAGCTCCCCTTGTCGGACATTCTAGGGCGTCTCAGTACGCGCCAAAAGACTCTCGCTGAATATCCTGTGTGCAAGGTGGAAGGCCAAATGGAATATGATGCGCTCCCGGGAATCTCCGGTTCTCCACTTATCACTGTGCTCAACCACGTGGGCTCTCTCGCCCCATAAATCTCGAGCTACGGCTCGGGAAGGAAAATAAGTAAGGGTGGGGGTAGGGAAGCCAAAAATCTCCCTAAACTAGTCCATGGGCACGATATAGTTCCGGTACAGCAACCGGTACTTGATGCTGCTGCGCTCCGGCACGTGAGTGACCGAACTCACAAACTCCATAGTCGGCTCTAAGTAAGCCGGTGCTCTAACCTCCATGAAATCCTCCACTCCTTCCATCGAGATCATCTTCCTCAAGTCCTCCGCCACGGGGAGGCACTCGAAGGCAGCAACAAAAAGAAAACGCGGGGCAACAATGGGACGCCCACAAATGCGATCAAAGTCAGCCTGGTGCCGCTCATTGATCACCGGAATCACATGATGTGAAGAAGAAGGAGAGGCACTACTGGGTCTATCTCTGAAGACCAGTCGGCAATGAGATCTCCTACTCATGATATTTCTCTGACAGATCACCTCGGTTGCCTGAAGAACACCTCGGCCGAGACACAGCCGACCAGACCGAGGCGAAGGGTTGTTCGTTCGCAACTCTTAAATTTTTATGTTATTTTCCCTCAAATCACTACCAATTGCTTCCTAAGGGGTACTTAATTATATCTTTTTCAACAAGAGACAGTGGCAACCAAAGACGGATATGTGCTAAATCAATAAAAGAAGAAGAGGTTAGGGTTTTGGAACGAGATTTGAAGCATTTTCCTTGCTTTTTGATGCTTAGAAACCGATCATCTCGCTTCCTCCGGTGTAATCGAGCCAAAAATCGGAAGAAACGGGCAAGAATCGAAGATTTGAGGAGTAGGGTACGCCGCGGTTGAGGCTTGATGTGGGAGGGAAGAATGAGGAGTGAGAAAACCGTCTCGCCTTTTATAACCCTCACTGAATTTGATTTCACCTCGGTCGAGGTAGTTCCGACCGGACCGAGGTGTTTGACTGGATGTCTGACCTAGTTGCCTCGGTTGCCCCAAGAACATCTCGGTCGAGGTGCTGTGACAGCAACCGAGATGTGTCTCAGTCAAACTTCGTCTTCTCAATTTTTCGAACTTCTGTTCTTCTAGTGTAGCTCCTGAGTTGTAATCCTTCCTTAGAAATTATCTTGTTTCTGTCTAGACGACGCGAAAAGCAAAGCAAAGCAAACTATCTAAAACTAAGCTAAAAAAGGGAAAAGAAAGCAATACCTTGGGTTGCCTCCCAAGAAGCGCTTGATTTAAGGTCGGTAGATGGACCGTACATCATCCTCAAACAAGGTATAGCAGTGTAATCTCCTCAACCTGGACTTCCGGTCTGTACTTCTTCAGCCTATGATCGCTGACCTTAAAGCTTCCGCTTGTTTCACCCCAAATCTCAACTGCACCATAGGGAAAAACATTTTTCACAACGTAAATTTCTGTCCAACTAGATTTCAACTTACCTGGAAAGAGACGGAGGTGGGAGTTGAAGAGTAGAACTAGATCTCCTTCTTTGAATTCCTTTGGAATGATATGCTTGTCATGCCATCTCTTTGTTCGCCACTTAGCGTGCGTGCAATCAAGCTTTAAATTTATAAAACTAGAATAAAAGCAAGCGAACCCGCAGTGTACGGATCGACGTAGATTAGCAAGTATTCCAGAGTATCGAACACAGGGATTTGGGGGGAACAAATTCAGTTCGCAAATTGTCAAGCAAGAAATGTAATAAGCTTTGCAAATATTGGGGAAAACAGCAACCCTAAAGATCCAGGTGTCTAATTGTGGCAATCGATTCAAGATATACCAAAGAACTACGGACAGAGTTAAGAGTTGCAAAGGTATGCTAAGGTAAAGCAATGTACGGTGAAGTTCCAAGGCTTTATATAACTTATTTAGAAATACTCTCTGTAAAGGTTGTTGAGGCTTCAGTATAGAAAGGATCTAAAGACAAGAATTAATCTCAAATACCCAAACTTGTAATCCAAGGATCAAGACTAACTAAACCGATTAAGGTTGTGACACTTGAAATCGAAGTAGAGGTTGTTGAGGCTTCACTACTACCTAGAAAAGACAAGCCAAGACTAAGTTAAAGCAAATCTTTAACTTTGGATTAAAGTAAAAGCAAGTTCGTAACTTAACACAAAATTACGGCTAGTTCTTGAGAATCACGGCCGTGGAAACCTAAGCACAGGCCGTGATTTAGGGTGTCGACGATATTTCTCTAACTCTCAGGGTCCAATCAAATTACGATCGATCTATCATTATCTAAGCCACAACTATCAACCCTTCACCTTAGAATTGCTAAAGGGTTTTAGCCAATAATCATCATTATGATATCAATAATCAAATATGAAAGGGAGAAAAGGTAAAACCTTGAAATCTCAATAATAAACCCAAAACAAATGTCAATCAAACACAATATTCGCAAACCGCGTTCAATGGATGTAGAATCAAAGGAACAGAAAAACCTCACAAAATTTCTTGGGACAATGAAGAACGGGATGTCAATCCGCCTTCAAATGTAAACCCTAAGATCTTCCAACTCCAAAAATAGGAAAGTGCGTCCTTCCCCAATTCTTCCCTGTATGCAATAAAATCTTCAAGCCTCCCTCTCTTTGGGGATCCAAATCCTGGGGCTGTCACCGTCCTCCTAAATCTACCTTTGGAGAATTTGACTCCCTCTAGTCTCCCTTTGGAGAAATTGGCTCCCCCTAGTCTCCCTTTGGATAAATTGACTCCCCTTCAATGTTGAAGGCTCCTCGATTTATATAGGGATAAACCTAGGGTTTAAAGATAAAACCCTAAATATTTGGGCTGAAAAGAAGTCGAATCCGCTGGTAACAGAAGATACTCTAAGCCGCGTCAGCAGGTATCAGAGAATACTTTGGCGCGTCAGGCGGTATCAGAAGATACTTTGGGCCGCGTCCGACGGTATCAGAAAATACTTTTGCGCGTCAGGCGGTATCAGAAGATACTTTGGGCCGCGTCAGCAGGTATCAGAGAATACTTTGGCGCGTCAGGCGGTATTAGAAAATACTTTGGGCCGCGTCCTAAATTCCTTTTATTGCTCATTTTTGTCCCGCTTCAAGGCTTAATCCTTAAATATGCTATTTTGCTCCATAATTCGCCAAATTACCTACAAATGCAATAAAACTCTGTGTAGACCTCTATTCTTGCAAAGTAAGTGAATATAACCATAAATGCCATGTCTGTATTTCTATGCATGCAAAATAAAGGGAAAATCTATATAAGTACATGCCTAAAAATAGGTCATAATTCATTTCATCAAAATACCCCATACTTGCATCTTGCTTGTCCCCAAGCAAGGTTCAAACTTAAAATACAAGATGATATGGATTATGAATATGCAAAAATAAAGAAAAACCACAATATTTTGGTTGTGCTTCTATTCATAGATCACCCTCAAATAGTTGCTTCATAACTAATGATAATCATCATATGGTCGAAAGGAAATATAGCATGGAAATGATAATCATACTTTGTAAGAAAATCATAACATGCATCATAACTTGCAATATATCAAAATCAATCATGAAGAATCCAATTTAGACCACAAAGCAAACACATTCCAATGATCTTAAGGACTTTCATGTAAGGTCAAGAATGCGGAAAGGAGGGAAACTTATAAGGGATGTGGTGCATGAATCCGGGAAAAGGAATAACCCAACTCTTCTACTTTTTCTTTTGCGGTTTCCGCAGCACTTTCAACTTAGAGCTTCACTCTCTTCTTTTCATTTTTCGACTTTACTTTCGGAGTTATGGATAGAGGTGCACAAAAACCGAAGCCTAGGAGATTGGCGTTTCTCAATTTTTATGAGATGCCTCAAACCCTTAGCGCACATACCATACTCCGTTAGGAATATCGCTCAATCCGACTTTGGCAAGACACAAACACCCGGCTATGTGAATGGTGCCGAGTTACTCATCATCATGATTGACTTCCCCAAACCTACAATTTCTTTCTATTCTTTTGATTGCAAATAATTGCTCTCATGGCCCTCCCATATCAAACATGCCTTTCTCAATTTTTATGAGATGCCTCAAACCCTGAACGTGGTTTGTAGTACGGCCGTATTTTAGAGCGTGGTTTAGGGCAAGAACGTGATTCTTCCCTAGCCTCGTGCACTCCTCAAGTTGAACTCCATTTTGCTCCTAAGAATGCCCTCAATCCATGGACATACTCAATCAACTCTTCTTTGCTAAATTCCATTCGGAAATGACTCTCAATCACCTATAATCAACATAAAGCTTGTGTAGACATCCATATCGACAATATAGGCAAACTAGCTCACAAATGTAACAATGCTAAATCAAAGACTATCAATATGAATCAAATACACTTAGAAAACGTAACTAAAATATCACAATATTTCATGCTAACAAATAACCCCATACTTAACACTTGCTTGTCCCTAAGCAAGGTCTTTCAAAAAGCTTTAAACAAAAGTTAGGATGAAATATGTGTACCTTCTCAAAGCAATACTTCTTTTGGAGGAATGTGCCTTCTAAAGAATAGATCATTCTCAAACCTTGCTTCAATCGTTTATAAGACTTTCATATACTTAATCAAAGAGTAAAGAGTAAAGAAAATTCATGAATTAATCAAACATCTAAACAAGCATCATAACCTTCAAACATTATCAAAATCAATCATAAGAGACTTCAATTTAGACCACAAAGTCATATAACATTCTTTTGATCTTAAGGACTTTTAAAGAAAAGGTCTAGAATGTGGAAGGGAAGGAAACTTTTAGGGAATGTGGTGCATGAATCCGGGAAAGTGGACAACTACCCTTCTTCTTCTTTTGCGGTTTCCGCAATACTTCAACTTAGAGCTTCGCTCTTCTTCCTTTCATTTTTCGAATTTACTTTTGAAGTTATGGACAGAGGTGCACAAAAACCGAAGCCTAGGAGATTGGCGTTTCTCAATTTTTATGAGATGCCTCAAACCCTTAGCGCACATACCATAATCCGCTAGGAATATCGCTCAATCCGATTTTGGCAAGACACAAACACCCGGCTATGGGAATGGTGCCGAGTTACTCATCGTCATGATTGACTTCCCCAAACCTACAATTTTTTTCTATTCTTTTGATTGCAAATAATTGCTTTCATGGCCCTCCTACATCAAACATGCCTTTTTCATTCACTTCTCCAAGTTCCCGGATAGGTAAAGGAGGTCAATATTTCAATGAGGAGCTAGAATGATCAAAGAAAGAAGAAAGAAAAATCGAATTGCCTTAATCATCTCAACAAGAAGTATAAGAACTTATAGTGTGATTTCAACTTCAATTTCTCAACATGATTTAGGTAACATTCTTCACATTATGAAACTTGCAAAATAAGCACAATCAACGCATTCAATTTCTTTTCAATTCACTAATCTTTTAAGCATGCAATTGTCATCAAACTCAATTCACAAGTAGTGATTATCATAGAAATCATCTCAATTCATTAGGAGCGCAAAATTTTCAAAATTTTTCAATTTTTATGGGTTTTTCAAGTTCTTTTTCATGCAATGCAATAATGAAACGTGCAACAATATAATGAACATGCAATGATAGTCTCGACTAAAAGCAAACATAGTGAGTAGAAGTTATTACAAACTTTTAGTACATCCCACCCCATACTTAGGACGAACATTGTCCCTAATGTTCAAAAGAAAGAAAGAAAAGAAGAAAAGAAAAAGAAACTCACAAAGTGGCGGTGGAATGTCTAAAACGAACGGTCAATCATCAAATCCTCATCACTGCGGCGCTGGTTGAGGCGGGAATGGAGAGAAGCTAGGATCATAAAACCGCCCAAACTGCTGGCGGTAGACGTCTCTCATCATGTGGTTGAGGTCGTCTAAGCATCCATCTCTAGCATCGGCTCGGATCTCCAATGCTCCCACTCTCTCTGAAAGTCCAGTAGCCCAATCCGGCATCTGCTCGTACCATCCCGGAGCCTGACTGTACCATGCTGGAGCGTCGGATGGTGCTGGTGCTGGTGCTGCTGCCTGCTCTGTAGACCAAGGAGGGGGAACGCCATACCATGTAGGAGGTGTGGTCATCCACGTAGGCCTCTCACTCACGCTAGCGCGGCGAGAAGACGAGCCTGAAGCTCTAGCTGGACGTGGAGAGCGTCTAGGTGCATCGGGGGCCGCCTCCGACTGATCCGGAAACGTGCCAAACTCCTGCTCGGCTCCTCCTCCACCCTCAAACTGATCTCCTATCTCCTCCTCCTCAACAACCGGTGGTGGGACATATGAGGGAGCTGTTATCCTGTTCGCATGCATAGCAGCGAACGTCTCCTTCCAATTATGGCGTCCCGCCATAATGGAGTACTCCGGTAGCCACTCTATACCCCTACCTGTCCTGCTCTCCCAAGGCATGCCCGCATAAGGCGGACCTCTATGTGTGGGGAAAATGAGACCCCTAGTCATGAAAGCATGTAGCCCTAAAGGTACGGCCGGTATACGGGTGCAAGCAGAAAAATCAACACCTAAGCTCCTGGCAATGTGGGTAACTATCCCACCATATCCGATGTTGCCCTTCTTCTTGTTCTTGAGCTTGCTCATAGTAGCAGCCAAGAGAGTAGCACAATCAGCACGGCGTCCATACAGCATGGAGTAGAGTAAAAAGAGCTCATCCGTCTTGATCTTTTGGGGCGTCTCCGTCCTAGGAAAGAGACACTCCGAAAGAACGCGATGAGCAATCTTCAAGGCTAGGTGGTACATCAATCTAGCCTTGGTGTCGGCGGGCTGCCAGCGGTCCTCGCTAGCGTAAATCATCGCCACCTCCTCCCAAAAATCCTCGGCGTAAACGCCACTAGGAAAGCGACCGTTAAAGGTCTCCTGAAACCCGAAAACGGTCCCAAACTCACGGATGCTAAAATGATAGTCTCTTTCCATGAGACGGAAAGAGACGGTCCTGTCTACATGGCTGTGCTCAAAAGATGTCACAACCTCCCGTGTAATCTCCTCATAAGCATCTTCTCGGATAGCCGAGAAGACAACTAGCCCGGCTCTATCCAAGAGCCAAGTAAGGTCATCCACAATGTTGAGAGGAGCTAGATCCTCCAACAACAAGTATCTAGGACCAATCACAGCCCTCTCCTTGATCCTCTCGAGTGCATCGAGGTGATCCTCATGTATGGTCGGGACTCTAGGGCTAGGGGGTGAGGGTGAGGAAGGTGATGATGGAGGTGAAGGGGAAGAGGGTGGTGGTGCTCTAGAGGATGAGGAAGAGGAGGGATTACCCTTTCTCTTCTTGTTCTCGTTATCCTTCTTCTCTTTGATCCTCCCCGAAACTCTCCTCACAAAGTCCATTCTGTTCAAAATTACTGGCTGTTCTATAGGAACCACGGCCGTAATTCCTCCAAAGACCGTGATTCATCTCAGAAAGTCGCAAATCTCAGCAAATCAGCAATCAATCTCCACAAACAGGCAGTCCTAATCTAATTTCTTCCAATCTCAATCAGTTCTTCCTAAAATCTCTAACAAAAACGAACCAAATCGACAAAGATCAAGAAGAGTGGAAAAACCTATTTTCCGGATTGAAAAATCCGAATTGCGGTCGAATTTGCTTCAGTTTGGATCTTGTTTGTGGTCGAATTTGCTTCAGTTTAGGAAGAAGAATCGTTGAAAACGATTAGGAAACGAGGAATTGAGAGAGGAGGCGTGGATTCGGCTTTTAGGTCGTGGAAGAGGGGTTTTGTGGGTGCTTTTTGTGAAGAACGTGGTTTATATAGTCACAGGCAAAATTTTGAAAATCACGGTCTGTAGGGGTGTTCCACGGCCGTAGAAATGTACGGAACCGTAGTTTTGGTGATTTTTCAAAGGCTTTTGGAAATTACGGGCACTGTAGTTGTCACGACCGTGGTTTAGGCCGTGGAACTCTCTGTAAAGCTCCAAAGTCCAAATTTCGTCACTCTTCTTCAACACTATCCTCCCCTTTTCCTTTTCCATTATTCCTACATCCAATAACACGAACATACCGGAAGGAATCGAAGGCAAAAACAAAGCAAAAACGTCTATACTAAGCTAATCTATGAATCGAAAACAAAAAACAAAAATGCAATACCTTGGGTTGCCTCCCAAGAAGCGCTTTGTTTAAGGTCCGTAGCTAGACCAATCTCGCACTTATTCGAGTGCGGTAGGTGCGAACTCTTCAGCTTGGAGTTCCGGCGTATACTTCTTGAGTCGTTGGCCGTTCACCTTAAAGCTTCCGCCCGTTTCACCCCATACTTCAACTGCACCATGGGGGAAAATACGCTTAATTAGAAAAGGTCCGGTCCAACGAGATTTAAGTTTACCTGGAAAGAGACGAAGCCTTGAATTGAAGAGGAGAACTTGATCTCCTTCTTTGATGTCCTTTGGAATGATATGCTTATCATGCCAACGTTTCGCCCTCTCCTGATAGATCTTAGCGTTTTCATAAGCATTCAAGCGGAGTTCATCCAGCTCATTGATGTCTAGGAGACGCTTCTCTCCCGCTTCCCTCATGCTAAAGTTCAACCACTTGATAGCCCAAAACGCTTTGTGCTCCAACTCTACCGGTAAGTGACAAGACTTCCCATACACAAGGTTGTATGGTGTGGTTCCTATGGGAGTCTTGTATGCAGTCCGGTATGCCCACAATGCATCGTCAAGCTTCAAGGACCAATCCTTCCTAGTCCTTGAAACCGTCTTCTCTAGGATTCCTTTTATCTCCCTATTTGAGATCTCAACTTGTCCGCTTGTTTGTGGATGGTAAGGGGTAGCGATCTTGTGAGTAACCCCATACTTAGCTAGAAGAGCTTCAAAGCGCCGGGCAATGAAGTGAGAACCTCCATCACTAATGATAGTCCTTGGCGTTCCAAATCGCGGGAAGATGGTCTTGTTGAAGAACTTAACCACTACCATGGCATCATTTGTGGGAGAGGCAATTGCTTCCACCCATCTAGAAACGTAATCCACCGCCAATAGTATGTATTGGTTTCCACAAGAAGATGGGAATGGTCCCATGAAATCAACTCCCCAAACGTCGAAAATCTCCACCTCTTGGATGTTGTTGAGGGGCACCTCATTCCTTCTAGAGATATTGCCTGTTCTTTGACAAGCATCGCAGCAAGAAACAAAGGATTGCACATCTCTAAACAAAGTAGGCCAAAAGAATCCAGATTGCAATACCTTTGCGCTAGTCTTGTTCGAACTAGCGTGTCCTCCACAAGGTAGTGAATGACAATGGCGGATGACACTTTGCATCTCATCTTCCGGCACACATCGCCGAATGATGCCATCCGGACCTCTCTTAAAGAGGAGAGGCTCGTTCCAATAGTATTCCCGGACGTCCTTAAAGAACTTCTTCCTTTGTGCGTAGGATAATCCGGGTGGTATCTCCTGACAAACCAAATAGTTAACAAAATCAGCAAACCATGGTTCGTTACCTTTGGAGATCACATCGATGCACTCCTCAATAAGGTGTAGGTGTTCGTCCGGGAAGGAGTCGTCGATGGGTAAATGGTCATCCTCTAGATGTGTTAGGCGACTCAAATGATCCGCAACAGAATTTTCTGAACCTTTCTTGTCGCGGATCTCAAGATCGAATTCTTGTAGGAGAAGAATCCATCTAATTAGCCTTGGTTTCGCATCTTTCTTCGCAAGGAGGTACCGGATCGCATCATGATCCGTGTAGACAATCACCTTTGCACCTACAAGATAAGAGCGAAACTTGTCAATAGCATAGACAATGGCTAAAAACTCTTTTTCAGTAGTGGCGTAGTTGAGCTGCGCTTCATCTAGCGTCTTGCTAGCATAGTATATGGCATGGGTTCGCCCTTCCTTTCGTTGTCCAAGAACAGCTCCAATAGCTACGTCACTAGCGTCGCACATAATCTCAAAGGGAAGAGTCCAATCCGGGGGTTGGATAATAGGTGCTGAAATTAGAGCTTGCCGAATAGTGTTAAACGCATCCAAACATTCCTGCGAAAACTCAAAAACCGCATCCTTCATCAATAGATTAGTGAGAGGTTTTGATATCTTTGAAAAGTCCTTAATGAAACGTCTATAAAATCCAGCATGTCCTAGGAAACTTCTTATCCCTTTCACCGAAATTGGGGGAGGAAGCTTCTCTATAGTCTCTATCTTAGCCTTGTCTACTTCTATCCCTCTACTAGAGACTAAGTGGCCTAATACAATTCCTTCCTTAACCATAAATTGACACTTCTCCCAATTAAGAACTAGGTTAGTGTCTTCACACCTTTACAAAACAAGAGAAAGGTTAGAAAGGCAATCGTTAAAAGAGGAACCGTATACGGAGAAGTCGTCCATGAAGACTTCCATGATTTCCTCTACGTATTCGGAGAAGATGGTCATCATGCACCGTTGGAAGGTGGCTAGGGCGTTGCAAAGCCCGAACGGCATTCTCCTATAAGCAAACGTACCCCATGGGCACGTGAATATGGTCTTCTCTTGATCATCCGGGTGTATCGGAATCTGAAAGAAACCACTATAACCGTCAAGGTAGCAAAAATGTGAATGTTGTGCTAACCTTCAAGCATTTGATCAATGAATGGTAATGGAAAATGATCCTTCCGCGTTGCATTGTTGAGCTTGCGGTAGTCTATGCACATCCGCCATCCCGTCAGAGTTCGGGTAGGAATGAGTTCGTTGTTTTTGTTGGTGATGACCGTCATTCCTCCCTTCTTCGGAACTACTTGAACCGGACTCACCCACTTACTATCGGAGATAGGATAGATGATACCTGCATCAAGAAGCTTAAGAATTTCCTTCTTGACAACCTCCTTCATGGTCGGATTCAACCGCCTTTGAGGTTGTCTTGAAGTTCTAAAATCTTCCTCCATTAGTATCTTATGCATGCATAGGGAGGGTTTAATTCCTACTAAGTCCTCAATAGTATAGCCTAAAGCTTTCCTATGTTTCCTAAGGACAATCATGAGCTGATTATGTTCATCTATGCTTAGATCAGAACTAAAAATAACCGGGAAGGTAGAATTAGATCCTAGAAAAGCGTACCTTAGATGAGTAGGAAGTGGTTTGAGTTCCATTACTTTCGGAGCTTCCAATGATCCTTGAGAAGCATCCGATGTCTCCTTAGAAGTTTCTAAGGGTGATGAGTGTGTGGGAGAAGAATCAGAAAAAGTTGAAGAAGTGTCTCGATCACTCCTTTCCACGCCCAAAATTACGGGTTCCTCATGGCCTCCACGGCCGTGGTTTAGGGCGTGGAAAGGAAATACGATTGTCATGTCCTCTCCACGACCGTATAACTCCCTGGAGTGGGACACGGTTTTGATTGTGAAATCCACGGCCGTGGAATACAGTGTGTGACCGTGGATTCTCACGTTTTCTGCCTCATCGTGGAGTTTTTCAAACTCCACTTCATGCATCTCCTCTTGTGCTTCTAAGACTTCAATTGCCTCATTGCACTCTTCTTCTTCCCTTACATTTGTTAGACTCATAGTGATAACTTTTTGTAAAGGATCGTTAAAGAGAATCGCACTTACCTCCTCTCTAGACAAACCCTCTTCATCTTGGATATCGAAAATATCCTCATCAAAGATTGGCTCCTTCACTAGAGTAGAAAGAACGAACTCTACTTTCTCCTCTCCTATATCAAACGCGAGTCTACCATTCTTGCAATCGACTATGCAGCCGGAAGTTGCAAGAAACGGTCTTCCGAGTATGATCGGGACCGGACTATTTGTAGGAATGTCAAGCACGACTAAATCAATGGGAACAAAGAATTTACCTAGCTTGACTGGGACGTCTTCTACGATACCGACGGGGCGAGTGATGGATCGATCCGCCATGTACAACGTCATCTTCACCGGTTTAGGGTCGCCTAAACCGATCTTTCTACACAACGCAAGTGGTATGATGCTCACACTTGCTCCTAAGTCACATAAAGCGTCATATGTGACATCTCCCACTCCTATGGGAATGCAAAATGACCCCGGATCCTTTAGCTTTGGGGGCATTTTCTTCTTCATGGTCTTGATGAGATCCGAAGAATCCGAACTCATCTTAACCTCTCCGAAGTCTTCTAGCTTTCTCTTGTTAGATAGAAGCTCCTTTAAGAACTTGCCATAAGACGGCATACCTACAATAGCATCAATAAATGGTATATTAATATGCATCTTGCTCATGAGTTCTATGAACTTACTAAACTGTTTATCTAGGCGCACTCTCGCTCTAGATTGAGGGAATGGTAGGGGAGGTTTATAAGCTGGAGGAGGAATGTAGACATCTTCCTTCTCCTTCCCCTTCTCTTTGTCTTTCTCTACGGGGACTTCAACGAACTTAGGCTGCGGATCGGTGGTAGTCACTCCGCTCCTAGTTGTGATTGCCATCACCCTTCCCTTAGGGTTGTCCTCCGTCTTTCCTGGAAGTTTCCCTTGATTCCAAGGAACTTCCTCCGCATGGCTGAACATTTGGTTTTCTAAAACCTTTTGAGCTTTATCAACCTTATAAATTTGATCGTCAACCTTAATGATGCGGTTCTCCAACCCTTGAAGCTTTCCCAAAATCGTTTCCAATATGGGACCGGGCTTCTCCTTTCCCGAAGTGTTTCCTCCATTTGATGTTTGCCCCTGACTTCTCAATGGAGTAGAGGAAGAGGAAGGTGGAGTTAGTGAATTAGAATTGGAAGGATAAGAGTCACCAGAATTTTGTTGATTGGAGCGCCAATTGTTGTTACTTGAACCCTATTGTTGTTCCAATAGTTGTTCCGGCCGTTATTATTGTTGTTGTTGCCATTCCAATTGTTGCTCCGGTTATTGTTCCGGTTGTTGTTGTTGTTGCGGTTTGTGTTATCACTGCCATTGTTGTTGCCCAAATAACCAACATCCTTCCCTTGGTGCTTTGGGAAGTTGGTATTGATAGCCTCCTTCAACTCTTTGATTTCATTGTTGAGGGAGAAAATCTGATTTTGAGCTTCATGTGTGAGCTTTGCTCCTTGCTCCACACGATTTCCCTCCACTTTCCGGTGGGAATACTTCTCTATGACTCTTGCTTGCTTCTCAATGAAGTCCCAAGCGTCATCTTCTCTCATGTCCATGAATGTTCCGCATGAGAGGGATTGGAGGTTGAATTGTGTTCCCGCATCCAGCCCTTTATAGTAAATCTCCAGCAAGGCAAGTTTGGATATGCCATGATGAGGGCAATCCAAGAGAAAATCCTGAAACCTTTCCCAAGATTGAAACAAACTTTCATTAGGTCTCATGGAAAAAGCATTAATCTTACCTCTAAGTTCCGCCGTTTTGGATGGCGGAAAGAATTTGGTGAGGAACTCCGCGGAAAGGTCTTCCCACGTGTCTAGTTTCCCCTAGGAAGAGCTTGGTACCAAGACAACGCTTTCCCCTTTAAAGAGAAGAAGAAAGGCTTGAGCATATAGTTGTTGGTAGTAGCGCTCTTCGGTCTCATTGTCTCCATCATACACTCAAAGTTTTGCAAGTGTTGGTGTGGAGATTCAGCGCTTGTCCCGCCAAATTGGTTCTGGCGAACAAGAGTAATAACTTGAGGGTTGAAGCTAAACCCTTGTACATCTTCAGCATCAAAATTCACGCCCAAACGGTGTGGTTGTTGTGTTGGATCCATCCGCTGGTCAAGAATTCTTGGCTCTTCATCTACACGTTCGATCCTCGCATTCCTAGGTGGAATGCGGCGATTAGCAGCTCCCCGTGGATTGAAAGGATTCACATTGATTGTGGGATCAATCTCCTCTAGCGGTGGCATGGAAGAATCACTATCATCAGCAGATGAGTGACCTCTTCTTCTAGATCTTGATGCTCTTCTTGAGGGTTTCTTGCTTCCCTTATTCTTAAGGTCTCTTAGCTCTATCCTCATTTGGAAGATCATATCCTGTAGATTGTTAACTTGAGATTGATGACGATCCATTTCATCCCGGCGGAGGTTCTCATTCCATTGGAGTTGAGCTTCCTTCTCCGCCAACTCCGCTTGAAGATCACGTTCGTGTTCTTCAGCCATCTTCTTTTCCTTGCGCTTTTGCCTTAAAGTCCTCTGAAGCTCTTGATCAAGAGGTAAGAGATCTTCGGTGTTCCTAGACCTGCGCATGCACTCAAAGTAATATCAAATAACGAGAGCAAGCTCCCAAGCTTGACAACCGGCTACCGAATTCGGCCGAAACCAAATCCCCGGCAACGGCGCCAAAAACTTGTTCGCCCCTAAACGTGCGTGCAAATAAGTTTTAATTATAAAACTAGAATCAAGCAAGCGAACCCGCAGTGTACGGATCGATATAGTCAAGCAAGGATTCCAGAGTATCGAACACAGGGATTTGGGTGGGAACAAATTCAATTGCAGATTATCAAGCGAGTAAATATGAGAGTTTTTGCAAATATTGGGAAAACAACAATCCTAAAGATCCAAGTATCCAGCTATGGCAATCGATTCAAGATTTACTATTGATATAAGGACAGAGTTAAGATATGCGAAGGTATGCTAATGTAAGGTAATCGTACGGTGAAGTTCCAAAAACCTTATATGGCTCACCTACAAGACACTCTCTATACAGGTTGTTGAGGCTTCAATATAGAAAGGATCTAAAGGTAAGAATTAATGTCAAGTACCCAAACTTGCAATCCAAGGATCAAGACTAACTTAACCGATTACGGTTGTGACACTCACAATCGAGGTAGAGGTTGTTGAGGCTTCACTACCACCTAGAAAAGGCAAGCCTAAACTAAGTTAAAGCAAATCTTTAACTTTGGATTAAAGTAAAAGCAGGCTCGTAAACTTAAGGGAAATTACGGGTAGATCTTGAGATTCCACGGTCGTGGAACTCAAGAACAAACCGTGATTTAGGGTTCGTCGACGATTCTCTCAAACTCTCAGGGTCTAATCTAGTTACGATCGATCTATCATCATCTAAGCCACAACTATCAACCCTTCACCTTAGAATTGTTAAGGGTTTTTAGCCAACAATCATCATTATGATATCAAATTCAAAGATTAAAAGATTAAAAGATGAAAACTTCCGAAAACTTCAAATAAACTTCAAACCAATCTCAAGGTCACAATCAAGAACGAATGTTATCAATAGATTCAGAATAAGGCAAATAAACACAATCTTAGGAAAGAAGGAAGAACGGGATGTCAATCCGTCTTCTAAATCAAACCTAAACAAGAAGAGAAATCTTCTTGCAACAATCTTCCAAAAACTTCGATCTTCCGCCAATCTGGAAATCTCAACAGCAATCTCCACCAAAAGTGCGAGATTAGGGCAAATCCAAGCACGAACGTCGATCTCCAACGAGATGTAAATGCTTCTAAGCGAGGGTAATCGAGCGTAAGCGGGAATAAGCATGGATAAGTGCCGCTAAGCGAAAGTGTAAACGCGTCTAAGCCGAGATGACGGAATCTCCCTTCGTCCGTCTTTTTATAGGGCAAGATAAAATATCGGCCCGGCCCAATCTTCAAAAGATCGTGGCTTCAAAATGTGGCGAAAAAAGATCGCCAAGATCACCTTCCACGACCGTAATTTAGAGCGTGGAAAGTGTCACGGTTTGAACCATGGATTCCACCACCGTAATAGTTATTGGAATGCATCACGCCTCTCTTGCAAGGTTCCACGGCCGTGGAACTGAACGTGGTTTGTAGTACGGCCGTATTTTAGAGCGTGGTTTAGGGCAAGAACGTGATTCTTCCCTAGCCTCGTGCACTCCTCAAGTTGAACTCCATTTTGCTCCTAAGAATGCCCTCAATCCATGGACATACTCAATCAACTCTTCTTTGGTAAATTCCATTCGGAAATGACTCTCAATCACCTATAATCAACATAAAGCTTGTGTAGACATCCATATCGACAATATAGGCAAACTAGCTCACAAATGTAACAATGCTAAATCAAAGACTATCAATATGAATCAAATACACTTAGAAAACGTGCCTAAAATATCACAATATTTCATGCTAACAACCACCACTCTTTTCTGGCAACAACTTCGCTCATTGGAGATCACCCATGCGTATGTTCATGATTGACCAGGATATGGAGCTTTGGAGCATTATTCAAAATGGACCTAAAGTTCCAATGACAATGGTTGAAGGCGTCTAAGTCCCAAAGAAGGAATCAGACTTCACACAGGCTGACCTGGACAACGTGTCAAAGAATTACAAGGCAATGAATCTACTTTACTGTGGAGATACTAATGAATTCAACCGCATCTCATCATGCAAAAGTACTAAAGAAAGATTGGACAAGCTTGTTGTCACTTACGAAGGAAAAAGTCAAGTCATGGAAACAAAGATTAGCATCTTTCTCAAACAGTACGAGCTGTTCAAGATGAATCCAAATGAACCAGTCAAAGAAATTTTCACTAGATTCATAGAGATCGTGAATAATCTAGACTCACTTGGAAAGACCTTCACAAATGAAGAACAAGTGAGAAAGGTTCTAAGAAGCTTACCTAAAGCAAAGTGGGGACCAAAGATGAATGCTATTGAAGAAGCTCAAAATCTCACTACTCTTCCTCTCGATGATCTACTTGGAAAACTCGTCACACATAAAATGATTCTTGGTGAAGAAGATGGAGAACTCCCATCCAACTCCAAGAATTTGGTATTAAAATCTAGAAGAGATGAGTTACTGATGAAGAAGATAGTGATGATGATAATGAGGAAGATGCTCTCGCCATGATCTTGAAAGGTCTCGCAAGAATTCTCAAAATAAAGAAATAATCTACAAACCGAGAATTTCCACGAGCATCAAAACCCCGAGGTAAGTTTTCTAACACTAATAAGAAAATGAAAGTACTGACTTGTTTTGAATGTGGTGAAACAGATCATTTGGTGAAGGATTTTCCACAAAGTAGAGGACCAACTTCAAGAAGAATGATCGAAAGAAGAAAGATATGGTTGCTTCATGGAGTGATTTAGAATCAACAAATGAATCAGAAGATAAAAAAGAACAAGCAAACTTGTGTCTTATGGCCGATCATGACGATGACTCAAATCTATACATTAACAATATGGTAAGTACAATTTTGTCTCAACTTGAGATTGACCTTAAACAATTCTTTAAAGATATTATCTTAAGTGATAAGGAACATAGAATAAGGATAAATTCTTTAAAAGAAAAGTTTCATGAACAAGATAAACGATTGAGTGAAATGTCTTTAGAGATTGAAAATCTTAACACGGAAAAGGAAGAACTTTATAACAATATCAAGGCCTTGGAATCAGAAAACCTGATTCTCTAGGACAACCTCCCTTCTCTATATCGAAACTATATCGATCTAGAGAAAGAGAAAGTTGATCTGACTTTAATGTGTCAAGACAAAAAGGCATCACTCATTAAGTTTACTCGATCAAAAGCTAATCTGGAAAGAATGATGGGTGAACAACAATCTTCCCTTAACAAAAATGGTATAGGGTATCATAGGACCTTTCCTAGAAAAACCTACCACCACTTTTGTTATGGCCAAAGGAAGCATTCATATGCCTCCCTGCTTCTATTGTTATATTCATGTTAAATCTACATGTCCTTATAGAAGAAATGATCCTTAATTATATCATCAGAAACACCTATCCTTTATGTTTAAGGAAACAGGTCAAACAAATCTGGGTTCCTAAAGGTACTAGACCACCAAACATGATCGAACCTGAATATGAACCAAAACACCCTGGCGCCGGCGAGATATATTTTATTTGGCTGAGATCTTTTATTTTTGGAAGGAAGATAACTTATATTTTTGGGCTGGATTTCTGGAAGGAAGATATTATTTTAGGGAGATCTATTATAGAGATATGGATATATTTTTATTAGGATACTATCTATTTAAGATATTATTATCTTTGGAAGATAATTCCCCTATAAAAAGGGTTGGATTTTCTACAATTCAACCATCTTCGGATGAAGGATTTTCTGAAGGATTTTCTAGAGTTTTTGAAGATAAGTTTGAAGGAAGAATTGAGGATTGAAGTTCAAGGAAGGAAGGAATCATAGTTGGAGTTGACTTTTGAAGGAGTTTGTAAAACTTTCTTAGATTGTCTTTTCTGTTGATTGTCTTTGCTTATTTGTGAATTAAGGAACGTTGATTTGTTGTTTATTCGATTCAGTTATTGAAGCCTTCTTCTTAAGGTTTACTTGTTCGAATATTCATTCCTTTCCGTTTTATTCAATTATTGTTTTCATGATGATGAGTGGCTAAATTTCTTGTTCAATTCTAGGGTAATTGGCTGAAAGTTGTGGGAAAGATGATGATAGAATGATCTTAATCCCAGTAGGACCCTAAAAGCTCGAATCTTTAAGCTAACCCTAGAACATCTCGTTCAGTCAATGAACATCTCGTCCGGGGTAGAACTTGACTGACCGAGGTGACCTTTTCTGATCCGAAACTGAGAGTTAAGTGTTTGAGTTTGCCAAATCCTATTCTTTTACACCTTTCTTGGTTCAATGCAAGCCTAGGATGAGACTTACCCGGTGATTCATTAGTTTGTTTACCCAAGATCATAAGTGTAGGTAATAAAGGTTTATCCTTTATTGGGGTTTGAGTGTGCCTTCATCCCATCTTTGTGAGTTTGCATGAGACTTACCCGGTAAAGGTTGATTCTATTCCCTTAGTTGGTGTGTCCGTTTGAGATTATAGTTCCTTTCCTTAGTACCTTGAGACTTACCCGGTAATAGTTTCTTTTGTTTGGAATAGTGAGTAGTGAGACTTACCCGGTAATCTATTCACACTTTAGAAACACCTTCCATTTGCAAAATCTCAGCTTTGTCCGCTTTATTTTTAAATCTTGAGTTGGAACTACAACAAGATGCTTTAATCCCTGGAATCCGCATTACCCCTTACTTGACTTTTACATCATCTTTGATCACTTTAATTGCTTTTTGGTTAATTGCAACATTTGACAACTGATTTCGTGCTTTGTTTCACTTAAGTCCATGTGATCGACCCTTGGAATTCTTGCTTTTTATTACAATTGACCCGTACATTGCGGGTTCGCATCCTTGTTTTAAGCATACTTCTTGGGTTATAAATATAAAGCTTGCACACACCATTTGGAGCGAACAAGTTTTTGGCGCCGTTGTCGGGGACTGTTTTTGCTTTTGCTATTAATCTTTCTGCTTGAGCATTTTTGCAGGATTGTGTTCTTTAGGTACATAGGAAGTTCTCGTTCCAGCAACGAAATAGAGTTTCGCCAAAGAACAAGTTTTTGGCGCCGTTGCGGGGACTATTCTTGCTTTTGCTATTATTCTTTCTGCTTGATGTTCTTGCAGGTTTGTGTTCTTTAGGTACATACGAAGTTCTCGTTCCGGCAACGGAATAGAGTTTCGCCAAAGAACAAGTTTTTGGCGCCGTTGCCGGGGACTTGGTTAGACCAAGCCGGTTTCGGTTGTCTTTCGGGGCTATTGCCCTTGTTGCATTTTACTACTCTTTCTATAACTTTTGTAGTTTTCAGGATTTCCGATGGCTACATTTGATCCAGCCTGGATAGCAAGACAAAGTGCTAGGGCGGACCATTATGAATACTTGGAGGAGAATTATTCCTTCTATTGGTTTGACAATGAAAGGGAAAGAGAAGAGGCCATTAAGGAGGATCTTGCAATATGAGATGAGCTGAATGTCCCTAGAAAAATTTATGAACAACCTCTTGAAGATTCGCTTGAATCAAAATGGGAGAAGATGATGAAGAAGTTGGAGGAGCTCAAGGAAAGCACCTTATCCTATGCTAGGCCGAAAGAGGAGCATAAGGAAGTACTACGAGTTTCAAGCATTCCTCCAATCGAACCGGAAATTTCTCCTAAAGCTCTTGAAGAAATGGAAGATCTCGATCCAACTGCTAAAACTTCGGCCGAGGTGGAAGAGAGATCGGCTGAGGTGGAAGAGAATCCAACTGAGTTGGGAAAGATTTCATGTGTGGATTATCACCCTAACATGAAATTTGTCCCACTATTTGAAGAACTTTATAAGGTACTTACTCCTACTCCCTTTAAACTTCTAGATTTCTTCAGGGATGCACCGAGGAGTTCGAGGTCTCTTCCGAAAGAACCTCATAAGATCAGGATGAAACCTCACTTGAATTTGCTGAAAGTAAATACTCTTTGGACTGAAAGGAGTGGAGTTAATAAGAACTTCATCGCTAACGCAACAAAGTGTTATTTGTTCAAGTATGGGGTCACTCACGTGACAAAGACCTTGTACTCTTCGCAAACTAGAGATGGGGTAGCTAAGTGGATTCTCGAGAAGCTGATTTCCCAATCCAGGAAAGGATGGGATGCAAAACTGAGTTATGTCCCACGGAAGCATAGGAAGACGGTAGGATTCCGGTGAGAACTAAACCATACAAGCTTGTACGTGGCAGATCCTACCATTTGCCGGTGAAATTAGGAACCTGAACCTTCTTGGAAGAATTTTATGATGGATGTGATGAGCACTCCAAGATATTCGAGGTACATTGAGTAAATCCATGAGGAAAGGTCCAGCTAGCGACCTTAAATCAAACGCTTCTTGGGAGGCAACCCAAGGTATTGCTTTCTTTCCCCTTTTCTAGTTTAGCTTTAGATAGTTTCCTTTGTTTTGTTTTTGTGTCCTCTAGACAGGAACCAAGTACTTTCTAAGGAAGGATTACAGCTCAGGAGCTACACTAGAAGGACAGAAGTTCGAGAAATTGAGATGACGGAGCTTGACTGAGATATATCTCGGGTGTAGTCACATGACATCGACCGAGATGTTCTTCGCCAACCAAGACGGTCTTATTTGGGAGTTGTTTCTTGTTTCTTTATGCAGTTCAGCTATGTCCGGTGAGTACTCTGTTTTTAGACTTATTTTAACCCATTGCGACAATGTGTCCCAAGTATCGGGTATTGATGTATCTTATTTGACATTATGTGTATGACTTGTATGACTATTTATTTATGGTTTTTCTTATGCTCTACGTGCTTATTTGAGACTACATGCATGCATACAGGTTATTTGATTGAGAAAAACGTCAAAAATTGGTTATGAAAAAAAATTTTATGACCTCGACCGGGATGATTCTTGTCAAACGAGGTCAAGTACCTCGGTTAACTTAGAATATCTCGACCGAAGCGGTTTAACTAAGAGAGTTTTCGAAACGATCTTTGTGCTTCTTATCTGGATATGACCTCGTGAAGATTTGTTTGCAGATTGGTTATGAAATCTCTATATGTTTGAAAGGTTTTATGATATGTTTAAGTTGCTAAATGTTTTGTTTGAAATTTTGGCATGTCTAATACTTTGTTTTTATCAAAATTAAGTTGAATTTGAAGGTTGACACCACATGATGAGTTCTCTCACTTTCTTCCTGGGATGATTGAGGCAATTAACTCTCTTCTCTTTTTCTTCTTGATCATGCTTTAGCCCCTCATATACATATTTGCCTTCCATTACCTATCCGGGAATTTGGAAGCAAGCAAGTGAAAAGCAAGTGAAAGAAAAGTTGAGATGTTGGCTGGAAGTTAGAAAGAAACAAAATAGGTTTGGGAAAGTCAATCATGATGATGAGTAACTCGGCACCATTCACATAGCCGGGTGTTTGTGTCTTGCCAAAGTCGGATTGAGCGATATTCCTAACGGGTCATGGTATGTGCATCAAGGGTTTGAAGCATCTCGAAAAATTGATGATTGCTGATCTCCTAGGCTTTGGTTATTGTCACCTCTGTCCATGCATCCCAAAATGTAAAAAAAAAAAAGGTGAAAATAAGCAAAGCTTATTGGTGAAGATGTTGTAGTTCAAAGGAAGTGAAGTAAGATCTTTTTCCCAGATTCTAGCACCACATTCCCGATATACATCCCATTCTCACACGTTTCTTGACCTTCTCTTGAAAATCCCTTGAGACCTCGAGCTTGTTGATTGACTTGTGATAGCATGTATTATAGTCTATATTTTGGGACTTGTTTAGACGTTTTATCTTCAATAATCTGCATGTTTGTATGTATATGATGTGATTATATTGTCGATTTATCTAACTTTGCGGGAATCGAGGTCTACACCTAGTTTTGTTGTAATCGTAGGTAAAATGGCACATTTTGGACTAAAATGGAGCTAAAGGAGCTAAGGAGTCATTGGAGCTACATTCTGGGGCTTAAAGAGGCACTCAAGAACCAAGAAATTAACGGAGAAGATTTACTTTGGACCAAATTTGAGAGATTTTACATTCAGCTGAGATTCACTTCGGTCAGCTACAGTACCATCTCGACCGAGGTTGTAATACCCGGAAAATTTAATTTCCGTTTAATACCCGATCTTACCGGATTCCGATCCGCTAACCTTTCTTCACTTTATATAATATTATACAATATTAAATGCTATCATTTTATGTGACTTTAATTCACATAAAATGATAAATATGTAATCCGAATAATAACTCCGTAAATTTTTTTTTTTTTTAAAAATAATAATAATAAATAAATAAACCGAAGAGCGGTTCCGTACGAGTAACGACTCGCTCATCAACCCATGATCGAGCGGGAGGAACAGGCCCATACCTATTCGATCAGTCGGCCCAAGATAGATGAAAAGCTGTGTGCTATTTTATTTGTTTCACCAGCCCAACATTACATTTCTGAATCACTCTCATAACCTAATTTAACTCCTCATTAACTGTCCTAATTAACTCCTCTAATTTAACATAATTAACTCCCCTATCTACCGTACTCAGCCTCTTAACCTAAACTACCATTTCTTCATCCGGCAATCACGCAACAAGAGTACCAAAATGAAGAGCCTCCCTTCGCATCTCGACGCAATCTCGTCAACACCGGTGGAACATGAACACCAAGGCCCCGTCGTGTCCGACCGAAGGATTGTCACCGCCTCGCGCCTTCCCGGACAGTAGTGCAGGTAAGGCCTCTTTCCCCTCCCCCTCGAGTCGTCTTCTTCACTGTTCTTGCTGTTGAACCCTTGAATCTACATCGAACACCAAGCCACTTTGAAGATTGAGTCTTCCAGCCGGAACCGCAGACGTACAACCCTACAACCTTGGCTAAACGAACGAAACCGAAGGGAAGGATCTCACGACCGCTAGCCAGAACCGTATATCCGTCTTCGTCACCGATACTGATCATCCCCGGGTTTCCTGTGTGGCGTCGGATCTCCTTCCTCGCTGTAGACAAGTAATCGTTTCTTCCGCTACAATTCATTGGAGTCGAGAGAGGGTCGAGTTTTATAGTTTTTGATAGGAAAGTTGAGACGTGAGTAAGAGTGAGAACGTACCTTTGCTGAGCGGGTGAGCGTTCTTCCTCGGTATAATGTATATTTCGGTACAGTGTATATTTAAGTATATATATATATAAGTGTAGTGCATATATGAGTATATATATATGTGTAAGTGTAGAGTGGTGAAGAGTGGTGAAGGTAGTAGCCACTAATTAAGTACGTGGGTAGTATTCTCGTGCTGCTGCTAGTGAGTTAGGAAGTTAGATGTTTTGGTAGGGATTAGTTTAGGCTTAGATTAGTTTAGGCTTAGATTAGTCTGATAGTTAGGGCCTTGAATCAGTAGGCTTTTACGCTTATATAATCTTGACGTGGTGGGTAGTATACTGTGTTAGTTTATATATATAAAATAACAGTAGGCTTTAATGTATATAGATTAGTATGTTAGCATAGTCAACCTGTTAGTTATAGTTACAAATCAGTAGGCTTATATATATATATATATATATATATATATATATATATATATATATATATATATATATATATATATATATATATATATTTGTGAGACATCTCTCTTAGGTTATGATGCATGGTTTGATCGATAACTAGTTAGTAAAAAAAAAAAAAATAATTATGTTGGTGAGCGGTTGAGGTTAACCCGTATTAGTATCTTAAAGATTCCCGGGACCAGGGGTAAAATAGTCTTTTACCTTAAGAGAGCCTTTTTCCGTAATTTCTCTTCATGAGATTGTACATCTTAGAAGTTTATAACTTCTAAGAGTTTAGGGATGTGATTTTGATCCACGTGCCTTGTTTGACAGGCTTTTGAGTACCACGAGTACAGACCGAGCTGAGACTTGATATAGTAGGATTTGATTCAGGTAAGTCCTTGCGACTTACTTAGCTAGTTTCTGGATATTAGTTGAGTGATAATAGTGGTATGTGTACCATGTGTGTTATAATAACAACTTGTTAGGACGACCGTCGTTATTATGTGTTAAGGGCCTAGTGTATGTATAACGGGCCGTGACATCACTGCCCAGCTCTGCCAAGAGACTAGGAGGTTCTCTATACCCAGACCATACAGGTACACGGTGAGATGCATCGGATCCACTCCTGATGGGTACACGGGGGCGGAGGCGAGGTTTGGGAATCCCTCGTGTCACAAAATAAGTATCATTAGTAAGAGTGAATCACTTAAGTAAAGATAATAAATGGATTGTTTGAAAGCATGATGCGTGTTTACTTTTTCTATGATGTGTGTGTGTGCTATTATTACTTATCTAATGTTTAGATAGCTAGCTAATGGTTGTTCTATTTGTGTTTTTAGATTCACCACAGGTTAGAGCAGCAGCTGAGTGATCCGGAAGTAGTGGTCAGTCGGGTCTCCGTACTCCTTAGAGTGGGGTTGGGTGTTTACCTTGTGGTTTCTTTCTTCTTGTTAAAGACAGTTAGTCTTTTTGTGGTTTAAGTACTATAGGCTGTTAGACGTTGTTGCATTCATCTCTTTAAAATACTATTTTATAAATTTTGGTTTTTCTTATTTGTGTCTTGTTGCAAAATCCTAGTAATATTGTTGTCAAACTGAGGCCGGGACCCATTGTGAGGTCCTAACCAGTAATGTCCCGAGTTCTGAGAATTCGGGGTGTTACAACATGGTATCAGAGCTCTAGGTTGGCAACAATGGCACTTGAAATCTTTGGAAAGACCGAATAAGTACTTAAGCAGAACCTAAAAAGGGATCTGAGTTTTAAAAATAGACTTTTGGTTTTCAAATGCATGCATAGTCTGGTTGGGGATAGAAAAGTACGGCTGACCACCACTACTACCGCGGATCTCAGTATGCTTAGTATGGACTTCAGGTTTTACTTTAGTTGGACTTATTAGCTTGATTATAAAGATATGTGATATAGATAAATATATGCCGAAGATTAGTAGAAATTATAGTTAGGTTATGTCCTTAACGGAGATAACATAATGAGTTCCTCACCCCTTTGACACATTTAAGTAGATTTTGAAGGATGTCAACGTGAGGATTAGTATGCACATCTTTTGTGCATTAGGGTAGACGAACGGTGGACAACCCCTTCGAGCTTGTTGAGGAACGTCGAGACGGAAAAGTGATGACTAAAAGACAACACCAACTACGATGGCAAGAAGGGAATCCCGAGTCAACTCAATAGGATCAAATGAAGAATATACATGAGGGTAGTTCGGCAACGTTACAAACAAAGGGGATGCCTTCAAAAACACAAATAGGTATGAAGGATAAGGTGAAATATAGTAGTGATCTAGACAAGAGGCATTGAATCTGAGCTTACTGGCGGACTAGAAGGTGAAAGTTTGAGGCTAGAAGCAACGCGGAATATGATCACTGTCGACAAGCTACTGCCACCACAATCAAGATGGGAAACTGAGACAAGCATAAGTGTAGGAGTCAAGATTAGATACATTGTCCATCCAAATACGAAGACTAAAAGAGCCGCAAAAGGAAAGCTTACAAGTTGCTTGAAAGTGAAAGGCAGGTTTCACCAATAGGGAAGTAGGGTGACCTCCTAGAACCCACAAGAAATTCAACAAGGATCGGGATACAACAAAGACTGGATTTCTACAAAGGCGGCAGTACAAAGCAGCACACAAGGAAGAAGGTGTAGGAGAATGGTTGGTGAACACGGGGGTCTATAATAACTTCTCATTCTTGAAGGGTTTTAAGTTAATAACACTAGCGGGTCATAACAGAGAACCGCAATTGGACGATAACTCGGGTAAAAAGAATCATGGAAAAATGCCTACAAGTTATCGTAGAAGAATTGAGAAGTCCGTTGACGGAAGACGAAGATACAACTAGACTCATAAGAGTATAGTGCTCTTATAGGAGTGTAATTTGTAGTAGGAGCTAAAGGAGTATAAATGGAAGAGATATATTTTCACCTGATATATCAAACCTCAAAAGAGATAGAAGAAAAGTAAGTCTACGATCTTATAGAAGGTCAACTACAGACTAATTGGTAACAATAGGGAATTTACACGTGCTGGCTAACTAGTGATAGTTGGTTGACAGATAAGAAGAATAACCACAAGGTTATAAGGGAATTTTATCGACATCAGGTGAATTTTCTTCCAGAGATCAACGACGACAATGGTGAAGTTAAATCAATACAAGTACTAGTATCCTTGACGGTAACATTGAATGAGTCCAACATGATAACTCTAAGAAAGAAATTAAAGAGAGAAGCTCTGACGGTCGGTAATGACCATTGATGATAGTAATGATGTAAAGAGAATTGTTGTGAGTAGTTGCTTAATACTGACTAAGGAAATATACATATCAAAGTTAGTATGAAGGGATCCTTATAAGAAGAACCAGAAGAGTAAGAAGAAATAGATGATTGTAAACATGTTCTATGTCTTAGTATTCCACACAAGTAGGACTCATGGTGCTCCTCCGAGAAAAGGTGGGGTCAAACTGTCTAGATTGACAGGGGGAAATCCTTGTGATTAAAGAAGTGACATAGAATAATTGGAATTACATAGGAGGCATAAACATAGAGAGTATGATTTAAAGCCTTTGTGAAATGTGTGGTCGAGTTGTGAGATGATTGTAGATGAAATCTACATGTTGGCTAGAACAGACATGTGGAGTAAAGTTGAATGACTAAAGGTTATTATATGGATCTGGTATTACCCCAATAAGATGATTACCGAAAAGTGTATATATAAAAGTTTAATGAGAAATGGGAGTACTCCAAGGAAATTCAAGCTGGACTGATGACCTAAGAGTGATGAAAGTAATAAGACCAACTAACGTAGTCCGTAAGGCGTATACGAGGAAACTCAAAGGGATTTAACTATCCCACTGGTGGTAAAAAAAATAAAAGAAGATAAAACGACTTGAGTTTAAGGAAAACATAATAAATGTGATGCGAAGAATTTGATTTTTGAGAAAATCATATGCATTTGATATTCTGTATACAAAGGGTACATATGACTTTGTGGTATACAATGACGCATCCAAGCTAGGCTTGGGGTGTGTTTTGATGTAGAGGGGTCAGGTCATAGCCTATGCGTTTCGACAGCTGAAGACGTATGAGGAGAACTACCCAACATACGATCTAGGGTTAGCTGTCGTAGTCCATACTCTAAAGATCTATGGGGCGACATGTCAGATCTTCACAGACCATAAGAATCTGAAGTACATATTCACTCCGCGGGAGTTGAATAACCGCTAGAGGCGGTGGTTAGAGTTGATCAAGGAATTCGACCTTGAGATTCTCTACCACCCCGGAAAGGCGAATGTAGTAGTTAACACTTTGAGCCGGAAGACGCCTCGGAAGAAGGTGATAGCCAGTTGACAATACAACCACAATTGTAGAGAGATTTGGCTTGGATAAAGATAGAGATTCAGTTTCCAGATACAGCTAGTCCGTTGGCTACTTTGGAGTTACTACCTGATCTACTGAGTGAGACCCGATAGAAGTAGGAGACTTGCCAGAACTTGGCCAAGATTTGAGACAAGATGTCTCGAGATAAGGCACCTCAATTCACTATAGGGGCTGATGGAATGATGAGACGTAAGGACCGCAATTGTGTGCCATCAGATAGTGAGTTAAGGCTGAGGATATTAGGTGAAGCTCATACTACACCATACTGAGTACATCCCGGAGCGAGTAAGATGTATAAGGACGTGAGACGTTCCTTCTGGTGGGGTGGTTTTAAGCCGACGTGGTTCAGTATGTAGCTCAGTGTGCAACCAGCCAGCAGGTCAAGATTGAGCATCGTAGGTCCGAAGGAGAGCTTCACCCACTTCCAATACCACAATGGAAGTGGGAGGATATATCTATGGATTTTGTCACGGGATTAAGACTCAGCAGAGGTTTTGATGCTATTTGGGTAGTAGTAGACCGTCTGACGAAGACCGCACGTTTCATCCCGATTAAGGAAAACGTGGCCGGTAAGTCGTCTAGCTGAGGAGTTCACCAGCACATTGTGAGACTCCATGGAGTACCGAGGACTATCGTCTCCGACAGAGATGGACGTTTTACCTCGAGATTTTGGCAGCAGGTACATACTGCTTTGGGGACGAGTCTCCACTTTACTACTACTTACCACCCACAGAATGACGGTCAGTCTGAGAGGACCATCCAAGATGTTAGAGGACATGCTGCCGGCTTGTGTACTAGATTGGGGATAGGTATGGCCAGATCACCTTCCACTTTTAGAGTTTTCGTATAATAACAGTTGGCACGCGTCTATTGGGATGACCCCTTATGAGGCTTTGTACGGGCGGAGATGTCGCACGCCATTGTGCTGGGATGAGCCTAGTAGAGCTGATGGAGTAGCTCCAGATGAGATACAGGATGACATCGCTCGGATTTCCCTGGTTCGAGAGCGGATGTTAGCAGCTTAGAGTCGCCAGAAATCCTACGTCGACAAAAGGCGTCGACTCTTGGAGGTTAGGGTGGGTGCACAGGTGTGGTTGAGAGTGTCACCGACAAGAGGAGTCCGGCGTTTCGGCATTAAGGGGAAGCTGAGTCCCCGATATGTCGGACCTTGTGAGATCTTGGAGAGAGTTGGAGAGGTTGCCTACCGATTAGCACTACCACCGAGACTAGAGGGTGTCCATCCGGTCTTCCATGTATCTCAATTGAGAGAGTACATCCCGGACCCGAGACACGTCATCAGCCACGAGGATCTGATAGTTGAGCCCGACCATACATTTGTGGAGTACCCAGTAGCTGTCCTGGAGCGCAGTACTAGACGGCTGCGGTCTAAGGAGATATTGATGTTGAGGATCCAGTGGTCTAGACGAGGAGCTGATGAGGCCACTTGGGAGACAGAGGAGAGTATTAGGCGTATTTATCCCGAGTTCTTTGCGGAGTTAGTTGCTACTTATGTATCGACGAGTTAGTACTCGGATGTTGTATTGTTAGACTTTTCATGTTTTTACCTTGGATTTACTGATTGTGTTTTCTTTGATGTGTGTCTGATTATGATGATTGAGTAGTTGCATGTTAGAAAACGGGACTTAATGAAACCGAGTTATACAAAGAAAGTCGTTGATTAGATACATTTCTTTTTTCTAAGTTTCGGGACGAAACTTATTTTTAGAGGGCACTGATTTAATACCCGGAAAATTTAATTTCCATTTAATACCCGATCTTACCTGATTCCGATCCGCTAACCTTTCTTCACTTTATATAATATTATACAATATTAAATGCTATCATTTTATGTGACCTTAATTCACATAAAATGATAAATATGTAATCCGAATACTAACTCCGTAAATTTTTTTTTTTTAAAAAAATAATAATAATAATAAATAAATAAATAAATAAACCGAAGAGCGGTTCCGTACGAGTAACGACTCGCTCATCAACCCATGATCGAGCGGGAGGAACAGGCCCATACCTATTCGATCAGTCGGCCCAAGATAGATGAAAAGCTGTGTGCTATTTTATTTGTTTCACCAGCCCAACATTACATTTCTAAATCACTCTCATAACCTAATTTAACTCCTAATTAACTGTTGATAACAAGATTTATGACTTAGGATTAGGTAATCATTTAGATAGATTCATCACTCATTCATGCATGGTTTAGCACAAATTCGCGACGTTTGCATTCAATTCACGTGTTTTGTCGAGATAGACGTCTACACGGACTTGTGCGTTGCTTTGTAGGTATTTCGGGGGTCTTTTGGACATTAACCGATACATTTGAGGACCAAGCCTCATGATGGTACACATCCAAGGCTAAGGAGGAGCATAATTGGAGCAACAAAGGACACAAAGACCACTATTGGTGCGAGCAATGGATCAACTCATGGCTAAACGAGCATAACACCTTTCTACTGAAGAAAATCGGACCAACAAGCAGATAAATCGTCCGATTTTCTCCTGCTAGGTCCATTTTTTAGGCTTTGACAGCTTAAGCCACGTGTCCCACGATCTCTTGTCCGTCCTTGCTCTTGGTGGAGAATATAAGTGGTCCTTCAGGTGGTTGCTGAGCATCTCTCCTCTCACACACTCTCATTGACAGCTCAATAGATCTTGGAGGAAGATTGGAGAAGAAGAAAAGCTCCCAAGGATTGGAGGAAGAACAAGAAGACCATTCTAAGAGTTTAGAGTGATTGGGAGGTATTTTGTAGACTTGGATTGAAGAACTAATCGCAAGGATTGTTAAGAACGTTTTGAATCTTCATTTTAGAGTTTGTAAGTCTTGCTACAACTTGGATTTGGCTGAGATTTATTGATTTTGCTTACTCATCTTTCATTACTCATCTATGAACACCATGTTTGCTTGTTTGATGATTTCGGATCTTGATATGCATATTATTGGCTAGTTTCTTGTGATTTTAGAGTGATGGATTGATGGTTATGGCTAGGGTGATGATAGGATGGGCTTAAATGTCAGTTTAGGATGATTTATATGCACGAAACTCACAACAGAAGGAAAAATCGACCTGTTCATCAGATAAATCGGCCGATTTATCTGTAGAACAGACCGATTTATTCTTCTGTTGCTCTCTAAATGATAAATCTGCATGCTAGGGTGTTTGGTTGTTTAAATCCTAGTGTTTATTAAGCCTAATTTAGCTTAGGATCACCTAATGCTACCAATCTAAGTGAGGGAAGAGATCTACCCGATGATTTCCGACCTTAGATACCTAAGATGATGAATGCTAGGTAGTAGTGAGCCTCATAAGCCGCTATTGGATCGAGTGTGCTAGGATTATTGCTTGAGATTGCCCTATTCCGAGACTTACCCGGTAAGGAGAGGGTTACCCTTAAGTAGCATCTAGTTTGTGCGGAATTCCTTACTCTAACCCCTTGAGATCTACCCGGTAATAGGAGTTTGATGCGGGATTAGTGAAGTGAGAGACTTACCCGGTAATCGCTTCCATTAGAGAACATTCTTTCCCAAACACCGCAGCTTGTCCTTAGGATCCTTAGAACCTTGAGTCCAATGCCATAACCGGAAATCTTGACCTCTAGAATCTACTTTTCTCTCTTGATCTTATACTTGTGTTTTGTGTTACTTACTAGTTTGCTAGCCTAATTTGTTAGTCGTTTTATTTCCTTGCTTGACTTGTGTTCTTTATTTGATCACCATAAAAACCAACAAAAACATTGCGTTTTCCATTTTCTTTGTTCCTCATCTTATCTTAGTCTAGATTCACACTATCTTTGATCATTGCTTGACTCGATTTCACCTTAGTCTTTGTGTTCGACCTCGGAATACTTACCTTTCTACAAACGTCCCGTACATTGCGGGTTCGCTAGGAGTTAGGATAAATATAACGAGTATAAATTTAAGACTTATTGCGTGCACATCACATCTATTCCTAGACGTAACAAGTTTTTGGCGCCGTTGCCGGGGACTAGGTCTAGATTGAGTCTAATTTGTGATTGTTGGTAGTGTAGATCTTTCTTGTTGCTTTTGATCTCTCTTTGGTGTGTGTCTTTGCTTTTCAGGACATCTCTTACTCTTTAGGTGTATGCGAAGATCTCGTGGCAAGGATTTAGCTCCATTCGATCCCGAACCGGAGAAAACCCTTAGATCTAGATCCAAGAGCATTCGAAAAGAGAAAGAGATGGCCGGTAGGAACCTCCAAGCTGAGTTGGATGAAGCCTTAGAGCAAATTAGGCTAAGAGATGAGCTCTTGGAGGAAGAAAGGAGACTTGCCAATGAGAGGCAAGAGGCAACTAGGAGGGAGATTGAGGAGATTAGGCAAGCACTTGTGCAAAGGGAGCTTAACCGTCAACAACCTCCTCCACCTCCACCTCCACCACAACCGCAGCCGGCGGTGAACGTTAGGGTTGTGCCCATGGCTATGGATGAGCCACAAACGTTGGGGCAACGTATGGATCCGGCACAAAGAGCGCACCGCCCGGGTGTGAACTTGGGAGATCCCGCAGCCCATGATTACGAGCTCCGCCCTCAAGTTCTACAAATGATCCGGCATAATCAATTTGGAGGGATGGAAGGAGAGTCTCCTCATCAACATTTGATGAACTATGAGATTTTGATGGAGACTCTTAGACCGCCAAGATTGGAGAGCAACAACCATAAGCTAAGGGCTTTCTCCTTCTCTCTTAAGGACAAAGCCTTAGCTTGGTATCAATCTATTCCGCAAGGGCGAGTTGGTACTTGGGAGGAGATGACAACCGAGTTTTTGACTAAGTTCTTCCCACCTTCCAAGACTACCGAATTAAGAGGGAAGATCAATGCCTTCGTGATGAAGGATAGAGAGAGTTTGTTCAAGTCTTGGGAGAGATTCAAAGACCTTCTCCTAGATTGTCCACACCATGGCATACCGAAAATTGAGCTATTGGAGATCTACTTCAAGGGACTTGATGAAGATAGCCAATTCAAGCTTCAATCCCTTTCCGGTGGGACTTTCATGGAGAAGCATGTAGATGATGCTTGGGAGTTTGTGGAGAAGCAAGCTCTAGTGATTGAGAAGTACTCCCATAGGAAGAGTGAAGGGAGAAAGGCGGGAGCATATGAGGTGAGTGAGGTCACCATGAGCAACTTCAAGCTCGACGCCATCAACAACGAGCTAAAGTCCTTGAGGGAGTTGTGTGCTACAACTTTGAAGAGTCAAGCAACCCCTCAAGTGCTTCCACAAGACAACCTATCTTCCAAAGAGGATGATGTGAACTATATGGGAAGGGGCAACTACAACAACTACCAAGGCCCAAGGAACTTCAACAACAACCGGCAATTCAACAATTACCGGCCCAACCATAACCATCCCGGGTTTTCTTACTCTAACCCGGATGGAGCCTTGAACCCTCCCGCTTCTACAAGCACAACTCCACCACCAAGAGCTTCACAAGAACCTCCACCCGGATTCACTCAACCTCCAAAGGATAGAACCGAAATGATGTTTGAGCAATTGCTAGGAAGGTTGAGTGGTCTTGAGAGCACCGTGACGTCTATTTCCAAGGCTCAAAAGGTTTTGGAAGCACAAGTGTTCCAAAAGGCGGGTGAAACCCATAGAGATCCGGGAAAGCTTCCCGGAAGGACCGAAGAAAACCCAAAGGGCCAAGTGTTGGCCATTACAACAAGAAGTGGGTTAAGCATGAAGGATCCTTTACCTAAGGAGAATGCTAAAGGGAAGCAAGTGGTGAATGAAGAAGAGACTTCGCAAGGAGATGGAGGCAAGAGCAAGGATGTAGAGCCAAGATGTGTGGCACCGCCTCCATACAAGCCACCACTACCGTTCCCTCAATCACGAGCAAGAGCTCGCTTGGACAATCACTTTGGTAAATTCCTTGAACTTATGTCTAAATTGCATATTAACATTCCGTTCATGGATGCTATCTTAGGTATGCCGGCATATGGCAAGTTCTTAAAGGAAATACTCTCCAACAAGAGGAAGTTGGAGGAGTATGGGGAGATAAGAATGACGAAGAGATCCTCGGAGTTGATTCAAACGATGAAGGAGGAGATGCCTCCCAAGCTAAGGGATCCGGGATCCTTTTGTGTGCCAATCGGAGTAGGAGAAGTGAAGTATGATGCCCTATGTGATCTTGGGGCAAGTGTAAGCATCATCCCGCTTGCACTTTGCAACAAGGTTGGGCTAGGAGAGCCAAAGCCGGTCAAGATGACTCTTTACATGGCGGACCGCTCAATCACTCATCCGGTTGGGATCTTGGAAGACATCCCGGTGCAATTAGGGAAGTTCTATGTGCCCATAGACTTCGTTGTTTTGGATATCCCGGCGGACTATCCGGTTCCTATCATCTTGGGGAGACCTTTCCTAGCTACTTCCGGATGTCTAGTGGATTGCAAGAATGGGACTCTCTCCTTCAACATTGGAGAAGAGAACATCAAGTTCAAGCTATCAACAATGATGAAAGGGTCAACCCTTGATGAGGATATATTCAACATAGTTGAAGAAGAGGAGTCTAGAGAGGTTGTGAGCTCAATCTTGCTCAAGGATCCACTTGAGAGAGTTCTTAGCTCAAGCTTGATGGAGGAAGGAGTTGAGGAGAGTAGCAATGAAGTGATCAAGGCCTTGAATGCATTGGAAGAGCTACCAAGTGTTGGGTTTGAAGTGCTAGAAGAAGAGGAAAACTGCCAGAAAAATCGGACTGAAGGGCAAAAATCGGCCGATTTTTGTACTTGTGCTGAAATTTCAGCTAGTTTTGCCAAAACAGAAACTCAGATCGACCCCCCTTCAGAAAAATCGACCGATTTTTCTTCCTGGGTCGGTTTTCCTGAGTCTTTTCAGCATCAACCACTTGAGTATGAGCAATCATCAAGGGACTTCAAGGAGGCTTCCATGGCTTTACAATCATCTCAACCTACATTGTATGGATCGTCTCCAACCGAAAAAGGTCCTCCTCAACTTGATCTCAAACCTCTTCCTTCTCATTTAAAGTATGCTTTCCTTGGTTCAAATTCTACTTATCCGGTGATTGTGAATGCATCTTTGAATGATGATGAGCTTAATAGGTTGTTGAATGAATTGAAACTGCATAGAAAGGCAATAGGATACACCATTGATGATCTTGTTGGCATCAAGCCCTCTTTGTGCATGCATAGGATAATGATGGAAGATAATCATAAACCCTCTATTGAACATCAACGAAGATTGAATCCCATAATGAAAGAGGTAGTTAAGAAGGAGATCATAAAGTTGCTAGATGCGGGAATTATTTACCCTATCTCGGATAGTAAGTGGGTTAGTCCCGTTCATGTAGTACCTAAGAAGGGTGGGATGACCGTAGTGACTAATGAGAACAATGAACTAATCCCCACTAGAACGGTTACGGGATGGAGGATGTGTATTGATTATAGAAAGCTTAACATGGCCTCTAGGAAAGATCACTTCCCTCTTCCCTTCATTGACCAAATGCTAGAAAGGTTAGCTCAACATTCCCATTTTTGCTACCTAGATGGCTATAGTGGATTCTTCCAAATCCCTATCCACCCCGATGACCAAGAGAAAACCACCTTTACATGTCCATGGGGAACTTTTGCATATAGGAGGATGCCATTTGGGTTGTGTAATGCACCCGCCACCTTCCAAAGGTGTATGATGGCTATCTTTTCGGAATACATAGAAAATATCATGGAAGTGTTCATGGATGATTTCTCTGTTTATGGTTCTTCTTTCGATGATTGCTTGGCTAACTTGTCACTAGTATTGCAAAGATGTGAGGAGACAAATCTTGTCTTGAATTGGGAAAAATGCCACTTCATGGTAAGTGAAGGTATCGTGTTAGGACACTTGGTGTCTAACCGTGGCATTGAGGTTGATAGGGCCAAAATTGAAACGATAGAGAAGTTGCCGCCACCTACCTCGGTGAAAGGGGTAAGGAGTTTCTTAGGGCATGCCGGCTTTTACCGGAGGTTCATTCAAGATTTCTCTAAAATTTCTAAGCCCCTCACTAACCTACTAATGAAAGATGTTGATTTTGTCTTTTCCAAAGATTGTCTTGAAGCTTTTTGTAGGTTGAAGAACGCTTTGATCTCCGCACCTATCATGCAACCTCCGGATTGGAGCTTACCGTTTGAGATCATGTGTGATGCAAGCGATGTAGCCGTTGGGGTTGTCTTGGGGCAAAGGAAAGATGGGCGCACTCATGCCATTTATTATGCTAGCAAGACGCTAGATGATGCCCAACTTAACTATGCCACAACCGAGAAAGAGTTGCTAGCGGTAGTGTATGCCTTTGAGAAGTTTCGGTCATACCTTGTTGGAGCGAAAGTCATAGTTTATACGGATCATGCTGCGATCCGTTATCTCCTTACCAAGAAGGATGCAAAGCCTAGATTGATTCGATGGATCCTTCTTCTTCAAGAGTTTGATTTGGAGATCCGGGACAAGAAGGGATCCGAGAACTCCGTGGCGGATCACCTTAGTAGACTACCTCCGTTGGAGCTTGAAAGAGAGGACATCCCGATTGATGACTCATTCCGGGATGAGCAATTGCAAATGGTGGAAGAATGCTTGTTCCAAGTGTCTAGAGGAAGCGAGCCATGGTTTGCCGACATCGTGAACTACTTGGTGTGTGAGGAAGTGCCTCCCGGATTAACATATGCCCAAAGGAAGAAGTTCTTCAAGGATGTGAGGCACTACTATTGGAGTGAGCCGCTTTTGTTCAAAAGAGGGCCGGATGGAATGTTTAGAAGATGCATACCGGAGGATGAGGTGGAGAGTGTGATCCGCCATTGTCACTCCTTGCCATGTGGAGGGCATGCTAGCTCACACAAGACATGTGCTAAAGTGTTGCAATCGGGCTTCTTTTGGCCAAGCTTGTTCAAGGACGTGCAAGGCTTTGTGGTAACTTGTGATGCTTGTCAAAGGACGGGCAACATCTCAAGGAGAAATGAGATGCCCTTGAACAACATACAAGAGGTAGAGATATTTGATGTGTGGGGTGTGGACTTCATGGGACCATTCCCTTCTTCATGTGGCAACCTCTACATCCTATTGGCGGTTGACTATGTTTCGAGATGGGTGGAGGCAATCGCCTCTCCTTCAAATGACGCCAAGGTTGTGGTGCGGTTCTTCAACCGAGTGATCTTTCCTAGGTTTGGAACACCAAGGGTGATCATAAGTGATGGAGGAAAGCATTTCACCAATAGGAACTTTGGAGCACTTTTGGCTAAGTATGGGGTGACTCATAAGGTGGCAACACCTTACCATCCCCAAACTAGTGGCCAAGTGGAGATCTCCAACCGGGAGATCAAGGCCATTCTTGAGAAGACGGTATCAAGGACGAGAAAAGATTGGGCTATGAAGCTCGATGATGCCTTGTGGGCATATAGGACCGGCTTCAAAACACCAATTGGCACCACTCCTTACAAGCTAGTCTATGGCAAGTCTTGCCACCTTCCGGTAGAGATGGAGCATAGAGCTTATTGGGCCATTAAGTGGCTAAATTTTGACCTCAAGGAGGCGGGAGAGAAGAGGTTGCTTGACATGAACGCCCTTGAGGAGATCCGGTTGGATGCATATGAGAATGCTCGGATCTACAAGGAGAGAACTAAACGATGGCATGATAAGAGGATCATCCCGAAAGAGTTGAGTGAAGGAGACCTTGTCCTTCTCTTCAACTCAAGGCTGCGGCTCTTCCCCGGAAAGCTCAAATCAAGATGGACCGGGCCATATGTGGTGAAGAAAGTTTTTCCTCATGGAGCGGTAGAGATAGGAGGAGATCATTGTGGCAACTTCAAGGTGAATGGGCATCGATTGAAGAAGTACATCCCGGAAGCCCCGGTGGAAGTGATTGCCCCACTTCACCTCGATTAAAACGCTCCTAAATTGGGTCAAGCTAATGACCTTAAACAAGCGCTTAATGGGAGGCAACCCATTGGTATATATTATTCCTTGTGTTTTTCTTGCTTTTGGTTAATCTCACTCTTGGTGTGTTTGTTCTTCTTTTGTGTTTTTAGGTGCTAGATCTTGTTGATTGTCATGGGTTATGAGACGTTGGAGGTCATGTGAAGGCCTCATGGAATGGTTGAAGAAGCAAGATCCGAGCACATGGACAAGGAAGAAAGCACCCAGGAAATCGGACTGTTCATGCACAAAATCGGCCGATTTTCCTGGGTTGCTTGGCCGATTTTTCCTCTGTAAAGAAAAGTGATGATCTCCAATCAAGTATGGGTGGAGTGGACGTGGAACTTGGACGGCTTGCGGTGCCAAGCGTGGGTTCCGACACCACAACGAACATCAAGAGCTCTCTACCATCCTTGATCGATCATCCACCATCATCATTCAAATGTGAACCGAAATACCAAAGCATCACCAATTTTACATTGTGAGGACTCTCTTTCACTTCTTTATTTAGCTTCCACATTGGGGACAATGTGTTTCTAAGTATGGGGTGGGGTTTTCATGATCACTTGCATGATTAGCATCTAGGATAGTTAAATTTTGTCACATGTTTCATAATGTCTTGCATTGTACATACATATTTCGAAAAATCCAAAAAAATTCAGAAAATTTTAAAAATTTTAGTGCTTCTAAGGCTTGGATATGACCCTAATGATGAATCTTGTCTTGTGGATTGGCTATGGATGACCTTATGTGTTAAATTGATGAATGTATATGTGGACTTGAAGTACTTCTCTTGAAACCATGAATGATTTGTGATCATGAATGTTTGCCTTGATTGAATTGAATATTGAAAGTCGAAATTGCATGCTAGTTCTTGCACATCAATTAGGAGTGATTAAGGCAATTCATTTTCCTCTACTTCTCATCTTGATCATGTTGCTTAAGCACCTCAATTGAGATAAATTTGACCTCTTTTGACCCATCCGGGAATAGGAGCATGCTAGTGTGTTGATGTGTGTGAAAAGCAAGTGTGGGGTGAAGTTGTTGATGAAAGAATGATGTGAATGAAATGCTGAAATTGTTGTGAAAGTGTAGACAAAAATATAGGTTTGGGGACGTTGGTTTAAATGACAAGTAACTCGGTACACTTCACATAATCGGGTGTTGGTGCCTTGCTAAAGTCAAATAAACCGATAGTTCTAACGAGCTTTGGTATGTGTGCCCGGTGTGGATGCATCTCGAAAAATAGAAAAAGCCCGAGAATGGCTAATCACCAAGGTTTCGGCTTTTGTACACCAATGCCATTGTCTCAAAAATAAGAGAAAAGAAAGAAAAGAAAATGAAAAATATACACTTGAGGGAAGTAGAAAAGAAATGTGAAGTTGTGGTTGTTTAGTTCCTTTCCCGGATTAGCATCACATAGCCTAGAAAATTCCCACCTAATCACAACGTTTCTTGGCCTTCTACTTTACAAGTCCTTTTGACCTACTTGCATGTGTGTAAGACTAAGTGATTTAGATTGGACATGCTCATGATCATCTTGACTTCTTCATCTTTACATTTCATCGCATGCTATCAAGTTAAGTGTAATTGTCTTTCCATGCTTTCATCTATTTGATGCATAATTGCTTGTCCATTGCCATGAAACACGACTATGAAGGTGATCAAAAATTAGAAGCACAAACCCAAAAAGATTTTGCCATTCTTCTGCATACATAAATCATGTCATCTCTAGTCTATAGTTGGGAAGTTGCTCGGGGACGAGCAAACCTTAAGTATGGGGTATTTTTGATAACAAGATTTATGACTTAGGATTAGGTAATCATTTAGATAGATTCATCACTCATTCATGCATGGTTTAGCACAAATTCGCGACGTTTGCACTCAATTCACGTGTTTTGTCGAGATAGACGTCTACACGGACTTGTGCGTTGCTTTGTAGGTATTTCGGGGGTCTTTTGGACATTAACCGATACATTTGAGGACCAAGCCTCATGATGGTACACATCCAAGGCTAAGGAGGAGCATAATTGGAGCAACAAAGGACACAAAGACCACTATTGGTGCGAGCAATGGATCAACTCATGGCTAAACGAGCATAACACCTTTCTGCTGAAGAAAATCGGACCAACAAGCAGATAAATCGTCCGATTTTCTCCTTCTAGGTCGATTTTTTAGGCTTTGACAGCTTAAGCCACGTGTCCCACGATCTCTTGTCCGTCCTTGCTCTTGGTGGAGAATATAAGTGGTCCTTCAGGTGGTTGCTGAGCATCTCTCCTCTCACACACTCTCATTGACAGCTCATTAGATCTTGGAGGAAGATTGGAGAAGAAGAAAAGCTCCCAAGGATTGGAGGAAGAACAAGAAGACCATTCTAAGAGTTTAGAGTGATTGGGAGTGATTTTGTAGACTTGGATTGAAGAACTAATCGCAAGGATTGTTAAGAACGTTTTTAATCTTTATTTTAGAGTTTGTAAGTCTTGCTACAACTTGGATTTGGCTGAGATTTATTGATTTTGCTTACTCATCTTTCATTACTCATCTATGAACACCATGTTTGCTTGTTTGATGATTTCGGATCTTGATATGCATATTATTGGCTAGTTTCTTGTGATTTTAGAGTGATGGATTGATGGTTATGGCTAGGGTGATGATAGGATGGGCTTAAATGTTAGTTTAGGATGATTTATATGCACGAAACTCACAACAGAAGGAAAAATCGACCTGTTCATCAGATAAATCGGCCGATTTATCTGTAGAACAGACCGATTTATTCTTCTGTTGCTCGCTAAATGATAAATCTGCATGCTAGGGTGTTTGGTTGTTTAAATCCTAGTGTTTATTAAGCCTAATTTAGCTTAGGATCACCTAATGCTACCAATCTAAGTGAGGGAAGAGATCTACCCGATGATTTCCGACCTTAGATACCTAAGATGATGAATGCTAGGTAGTAGTGAGCCTCATAAGCCGCTATTGGATCGAGTGTGCTAGGATTATTGCTTGAGATTGCCCTATTCCGAGACTTACCCGGTAAGGAGAGGGTTACCCTTAAGTAGCATCTAGTTTGTGCGGAATTCCTTACTCTAACCCCTTGAGATCTACCCGGTAATAGGAGTTTGATGCGGGATTAGTGAAGTGAGAGACTTACCCGGTAATCGCTTCCATTAGAGAACATTCTTTCCCAAACACCGCAGCTTGTCCTTAGGATCCTTAGAACCTTGAGTCCAATGCCATAACCGGAAATCTTGACCTCTAGAATCTACTTTTCTCTCTTGATCTTATACTTGTGTTTTGTGTTACTTACTAGTTTGCTAGCCTAATTTGTTAGTCGTTTTATTTCCTTGCTTGACTTGTGTTCTTTATTTGATCACCATAAAAACCAACAAAAACATTGCGTTTTCCATTTTCTTTGTTCCTCATCTTATCTTAGTCTAGATTCACACTATCTTTGATCATTGCTTGACTCGATTTCACCTTAGTCTTTGTGTTCGACCTCGGAATACTTACCTTTCTACAAACGTCCCGTACACTGCGGGTTCGCTAGGAGTTAGGATAAATATAACGGGTATAAATTTAAGACTTATTGCGTGCACATCACATCTATTCCTAGACGTAACAACTGTCCTAATTAACTCCTCTAATTTAACCTAATTAACTCCCCTATCTACCGTACTCAGCCTCTTAACCTAAACTACCATTTCTTCATCCGGCAATCACGCAACAAGAGTACCAAAATGAAGAGCCTCCCTCCGCATCTCGACGCAATCTCGTCAACACCGGTGGAACAAGAACACCCAGGCCCCGTCGTCTCCGACCGAAGGATTGTCACCGTCTCGCGCCTTCTCGGAAAGTAGTGCAGGTAAGGCCTCTTTCCCCTCCCCCTCGAGTCGTCTTCTTCACTGTTCTTGTTGTTGAACCCTTGAATCTACATCGAATACCAGGCCACTTTGAAGATCGAGTCTTCCATCCGGAACCGCAGACGTACAGCCCTACAACCTTGGCTAAACGAACCGAACCGAAGGGAAGGATCTAACAACCGCTAGCCAGAACCGTATATCCGTCTTCGTCACCGATACTGATCATCCCCGGGTTTCCTGTGTGGCGTCGGATCTCCTTCCTCGTTGTAGACAAGTAATCGTTTCTTCCGCTACAATTCGTTGGAGTCGAGAGAGGGTCGAGTTTTACAGTTTTTGATAGGAAAGTTGAGACGTGAGTAAGAGTGAGAACGTACCTTTGCTGAGCGGGTGAGCGTTCTTCCTCGGTATAATGTATATTTCGGTACAGTGTATATATATATATATATATATATATATATATATATATATATATATATATATATATGTGCAGTGCATATATGAGTATATATATATATATATATATATATGTGTAAGTGTAGAGTGGTGAAGAGTGGTGAAGGTAGTAGCCACTGATTAAGTACGTGGGTAGTATTCTCGTGCTGCTGCTAGTGGGTTAGGAAGTTAGATGTTTTGGTAGGGATTAGTTTAGGCTTAGATTAGTTTAGGCTTAGATTAGTCTGATAGTTAGGGCCTTGAATCAGTAGGCTTTTATACTTATATAATCTTGACGTGGTGGGTAGTATACTGTGTTAGTTTATATATATAAAATAACAGTTGGCTTTAATGTATATAGATTAGTATGTTAGCATAGTCAACCTGTTAGTTATAGTTACAAATCAGTAGGCTTATATATATATATATATATATATATATATATATATATATATATATATATATATATTTGTGAGACATCTCTCTTAGGTTATGATGCATGGTTTGATCGATAACTAGTTAGTAAAAAAAAAAACTAATTATGTTGGTGAGCGGTTGAGGTTAACCCGTATTAGTATCTTAAAGATTCCCGGGACCAGGGGTAAAATAGTCTTTTACCTTAAGAGAGCCTTTTTCCGTAATTTCTCTTCATGAGATTGTACATCTTAGAAGTTTATAACTTCTAAGAGTTTAGGGATGTGATTTTGATCCACGTGCCTTGTTTGACAGGATTTTGAGTACCACGAGTACAAACCGAGCTGAGACTTGATAGAGTGAGATTTGATTCAGGTAAGTCCTTGCGACTTACTTAGCTGGTTTCTGGATATTAGTTAAGTGATAATAGTGGTATGTGTACCATGTGTGTTATAATAACAACTTGTTAGGACGAACGTCGTTATTATGTGTTAAGGCCCAAGTGTATGTATAACGGGCCGTGACATCACTGCCCAGCTCTGCCAGGAGATTGGGAGGTTCTCTATACCCAGACCATACAGGTACACGGTGAGATGCATCGGATCCACTCCTGATGGGTACACGGGGGCGGAGGCGAGGTTTGGGAATCCCTCGTGTCACAAAATAAGTATCATTAGTAAGAGTGAATCACTTAAGTAAAGATAATAAATGGATTGTTTGAAAGCATGATGCGTGTTTACTTTTTCTATGATGTGTGTGTGTGCTATTATTACTTATCTAATGTTTAGATAGCTAGCTAATGGTTGTTCTATTTGTGTTTTTAGATTCACCACAGGTTAGAGCAGCAACTGAGTGATCCGGAAGTAGTGGTCAGCCGGGTCTCCGTACTCCTTAGAATGGGGTTGGGTGTTTACCTTGTGGTTTCTTTCTTCTTGTTAAAGACAGTTAGTCTTTTTGTGGTTTAAGTACTATAGGCTGTTAGACGTTGTTGCATTCATCTCTTTAAAATACTATTTTATAAATTTCGGTTTTTCTTATTTGTGTCTTGTTGCAAGATCCTAGTAATATTGTTGTCAAACTGAGGTCGGGACCCATTGTGAGGTCCTAACCAGTAATGTCCCGAGTTCTGAGAATTCGGGGTGTTACAGAGGTGATCTTGAGGAGCGCCCCGACCGAGGGGAATACCCTTACGCGGCGAGATCATATATTCTTGGCTGAGATCTTTTATTTTTGGAAGGAGAGATCTTATATTTTTGGGCTGGATTTCTGGAAGGAAGATCATATATTTTGGAGATCTATTTTAGAGATATGGATATATTTTTATTAGGATAAGATCTTTTCAAGATATTTTATCTTTGGAAGATAATTCTCCTATAAAAAGGGCTTGATTTTCCACAATTCAGCATCGGCGTATTACCGAAAATCCCGCTATCATTGTAGTGTTTGAAGGAAAGAAGGAAGATTGAAGATCGATCAAGGAAGGATTGATAGCTTGTTATAACTTTTGAGGGGATTTATAAGACTTTCTTAGATTCCCTTTGGGTGATTGTCTTGTTGGATTTGTGATCCAAGGAACGCTTATTTGTGATATTTGATTCAGTTATTGAAGCCTTGTTTTTAAGGTTTTTGTGTTCCAATATTCATTCCCTTCCAATTTATTTGATTATTGCTTTCATGATGATGAGTGGCTAATTTCTTTGTTTGATTCTAGGGTGACTTGCTGAAAGTTGTGGGAAAGACGATGATAGAATGATCTTAATCAGAGTGGGACCTTGAAAGCTCGAGTCTTTATCCTTAACCCTAGAACATCTCGTTCTGTCGATGAACATCTCGGCCGGGGTGGGATGTGTCTGATCGAGGTGACCTTTTGATCCGAAAGTGAGAGTTAAGTGTTAGAGTTTGCCAAATCCTATTCTTATTACACCTTTTCTGGTTCAATGCAAGCCTAGGAAGAGACTTACCCGGTGATTCCTTTGTTTGTTTACCCAAGATCATAAGTGTAGGTAATAAAGGTTTATCCTTTATTTGGGTTTGAGTATGCTTCCATTCTAATCTTGAGAGTTAGCCTGAGACTTACCCGGTAAAGGTTGATTCTATTCACTTGGTTGGTGTGTTAGTTTGAGATTATAGTTCCTTTCCTTAGTACCTTGAGACTTACCCGGTTATAGGTTCTTTGGTTTAGGATAGTGAGTAGTGAGACTTACCCGGTAATCTATTCACAGTTTAGAAACCCCTTCCCTTTGCAAAATCTCAGCTTTGTCCACTTATCTTTAGATCTTGAGTTGGAACCACAACTAGATGTCTTAATCCCTAGAATTGCATATTCCTTTAATTTTCTTTTTTATCATCTTTGATTTCTTTAATCGCTTTTGTGGTTAGTAACTACATTGACTACTTACACTTGCTTAGGTTTCACCTAAGTCCTTGTGATCGACCTCTGGATTCTTGCTTTTTACTATAATTGACCCGTACACTGCGGGTTCGCATCCTTGTTTTAAACATATTTCTTCGGTTATAAATTTAAAACTTGCACACACCATTTGGAGCGAACAAGTTTTTGGCGCCGTTGTCGGGGACTTGGTCTAGACCGAGCCGGTTGCGGTAGTCTTTCGGGGAACTTTCCCCTATTACTACTAACCACTCTACTTGAGTGAATTTCGCCGGTTCTTTCTCTTTGGTCGTTCCTTACGATCACGAACCAGAAAAGACATACAAAAGAAGCTTGAAAGAAGCGAAGATGGCCAATCAAGAGAATCGCGATCTTGAGGACGAATTGAAGGAGGCATTGGAATAGCTACGCCTCAGTAAAGAAGAATTGCGACTGGAAAAAGAAGAAACTCGCGCAAGGACAGAGGCGATCGAAGCAGATATGGCGACTTTACGGGACCAATATCTACCTCGACCACATCCAGCTCCACGACCAAGGCAGGACCCAGCTCCAGCTGCCCCGGTCGAGATACGTCCACCTCGGATGCCAGTCCGAGATGCTCTTTTTGCAGGTATTCCACAGACCCTAGGGTAGAGGATGGACCCTAACCAGCAACTAAGGCGTCGAGGAGTCAACCTAGGTGATCCAGCGGAGCATGGTTATGAACTTCGACCGCAAGTTCTTTCCATTGTTCGCCAATGCTAGTTTGGAGGGCTAGAAAGGGAATCTCTGCATCAACATCTACAAAATTATGAGATCTTGATGGTGACCTTGAGACCTTCAAGGTTGGAAAACAACAATTACAAGCTAAGGCCTTTCTACTTCTCTTTGAAAGATAGGACGCTTACTTGGTATCAATCTCTTCCTCCCGAAAAAATCAACACTTGGGAGGAGATGACGACGGAGTTCTTGACTAAATTATTCCCCCCTATAAGACCACTGAACTGAGAGGGAAGATCAATGCATTCATCATGAAGGACAAGGAGAGTTTGTCCAAGTCATGGGAGAGATTCAAAGACATCCTTTTGAATTGCCCACATCATGGGATTCCAAAGATAGAGTTGTTGGAGATATACTTCAAGGGATTGGACGGAAACACTCAATTCAACCTTCAACTACTATCCGCCGGCACGTTCATGGACATGCCGATTGACGAAGCTTGGGAGTTCATAGAGAAACAAGCTTGCACATGGAGAAGTACTCCCATCAAGGAGCTGAAGGTGGAGTGAAAAGAGTCAACTTCCAAGAAGCTCCATCAAACAATGATAAACTCACCTCTCTAAAGAATAATGTGAAGAAATTGAAAGACCTTTTGGTTGCTCAAACCAAAAAGGAAGAGGGAGGATATCAAGGGTCAAGGAACAACAATCAAGGTTCCCGAAACAACAACTACAATAACAATACAAGATCCAACAGCAACAATTGGAGATCCAACAATCAAAAATCGGATAACTCTTACTCTAACTCAAATTCAAATAATTCTTCTAATCCCTTCCTCTCCTCTTCTTCTTCTTCTACTCCATTGAAGAGCAAGGAACAAGGATCAAGTTCATCCCAACCAAAAAAGAAGGATGCAGTGTTGGAGGCCATCTTGATCAAACTATTCGCGTTGGAGACATCCATGACTTCATTTTCGAAGGCACAAAAAGGCTTAGAACAACAATTCTTTAACAAGGCGAATGAAGCGCCAAGGGATCCAAGGAAGCTCCCAGCAAGGACAAAGAGCAACCCTAAGGGACAAATCATGGCAATAACGACGAGAATTGGACTGAAAACTGCAGATCCTGTGCCTCGGTCGATGCCAGTACAAACGAATAACACCTCGGTCCAGGTACAGTCGAAGAACACTTCGGCCGAGGTACACACCGAGGTGGAGCCTCAAAAAGCGGAGGAGAAATCTGAAGTTTATGTTCCACCTCCTGCTTATAAACCACCACTTCCATTCCCCCAATCAAGGGTTAGAGCACATCTAGACAAACACTTTGGTAAGTTCCTTGACTTGATCAATAAACTACATATTAACATCACTTTCCTTGATGCTATTCCAGGGATGCCCGCATATGGGAAGTTCTTGAAGCAGATTCTATCAAGAAAAAGGAAGTTGGAAGACTTTGGTGAAGTTAGGATGACATCTAAATCTTCGGAACTTATTCAAATCATGAAGGAGAAGATGTCACCCAAATTAAGGGATCTCGGCTCGTTTTGCATCCCCATACAAGTTGGGGATGTGACTTGTGAAGCCTTGTGTGATCAAGGAGCCAGTGTGAGCATCATCCCGCTGGAGCTATGCGTGAAGATCGGACTTGGAGAGCCCAAGCCGGTTAAGATAAGGCTATACATGGCGGATCGCTCCATTACCATCCCGTGGGCATTTTGGAAGACGTTCCGGTTGAGTTAGGTAACTTCTATTTACGTATTGACTTTATTGTGCTTGATATTCCCGCAGACTATCCCGTTCCTATCATTCTCGGGAGACCATTTCTAGCAACTTCGGGTTGTAATGTGGATTGTAAGAACGCCATGTTAAAATTCAACATTGGCAGAGATGAAGTGGAGTTTGCATTGCTAGCTGCAATGAAAGGAGAGCCACTGGAGGATGATATCTTCAACATCTATGATGATGAAGAATTAAGAGAATTGGTGAGCTCCATCCTTAATATTGACCCTCTTGAAAAAGTTATTATCTTTAGCTTGAAGGAGGAAGGTATAGATGCTTCTTGTGATGCAGATATACGGAGCTTAAAGGCACGGAAAGAAGATCCAGGAGCTAAATTTGAAAGACTAATCCAGGAGAAGAAGATCTCCAGTTTCGGTCCCAGTTGTAGTACCTCGACCGAGGCACTTTCTGGACCAAGCGAGGTGTTCTTATATGAAGAACATATCGGTCACCCACCTTTGACCTCGACCGAGGTCGCAAGCAAGATGATGTCAACTTAGACTTTTGAAAGTCCACTTCTTCGATCTAAGTCTACTCCACTGGAAGGAGGAAGCACGGATTCCCCTCAGAAAGCACCCCCAGTTGTGGAGCTTAAACCGCTTCCGAGTCACTTGAGGTATGTTTTCCTTGGACCGGATTCTACATATCCCGTTATCGTAAGTGCTTCCCTTTTCGAAACTGAATTGTCTAAATTGAAGCATGTCCTGATGAAACATCAAAAGGTTTTGGAATATACTATTGATGATCTTATTGGTATTAAGCCTTCTTTCTGCATGCATAGAATACTAATGGAAGATGATCATAAGACTTCACGGGAACCTCAAAGACGGTTAAATCCGATCATGAAAGAGGTTGTGAAGAAGGATATTCTTAAGTTATTGGATGCAGGTATCATATTTCCTATCTCGGATAGCAAGTGCGTGAGCCCAGTGCATGTTGTTCCGAAGAAAGGAGGGATGACCGTTGTTACAAATAAGAACAACGAGTTGATCCCAACTAGGACCGTCACGAGCTGGAGGGTGTGCATCGACTATAGGAAGCTGAAAGTGGCCACTCGGAAGCACCATTTTCCGCTTCCCTTCATCGATCAAATGCTCGAACGGTTAGCCCAACATTCCCATTTTTTCTATTTAGATGGTTATAGTGGCTTCTTTCAGATTCCTATCCATCCGGATGATCAAGAGAAGACCACTTTCACTTGCCCATGGGGGACATTCGCTTATAGGAGGATGCCATTTGGATTATGTAATGCACCCGCTACCTTCCAGCGATGCATGATGGCTATCTTTTCCGAATATATAGAGGAGATCATGGAGGTATTTATGGATGATTTTTTAGTATATGGTTCCTCTTTTGATGATTTCCTATCTAACCTTTCTCTAGTTCTACAAAGATGTGAAGACACTAATCTCGTTTTAAATTGGGATAAGTGTCATTTTATGGTTAATGAAGGCATTGTGCTTGGACACCTCGTTTCCAACCGAGGTATTGAGGTTGATCGAGCTAAGATCGAGACTATTGAGAAACTTCCTCCCCCTTGTTTTGTCAAGGGTGTTCGGAGCTTTCTCGGGCATACAGGTTTTTATAGGAGATTCATTAGGGACTTCTCGAAATTTTCTAAACCACTAACTAAACTCTTGAATAAGGATGTTGTCTTTGAATTTTCGCAGGAGTGTCTTGATGCATTTTGCAGGATTAAGGAAGCATTGATCTCCGCTCCCATTATTCAACCTCCAGATTGGACCTTGCCCTTTGAGATCATGTGTGATGCGAGTGATGTGGCGGTAGGAGCGGTGCTTGGACAAAAGATGGATGGTCGGACCACCACCATTTACTATGCTAGCAAGACGCTAGACGAAGCCCAGCGGAACTACGCCACCACCGAAAAGGAGCTATTGGAGGTTGTATATGCCTTTGAGAAATTTCGTTCCTACTTAGTGGGAGCGAAAGTTGTTGTTTACACCGACCATGCAGCTATTAGTTACCTACTTGCTAAGAAGGATGCTAAGCCACGTCTTATTCGATGGATTCTCTTGCTTCAAGAGTTTGACCTAGAGATCCGCGATAAAAAGGGATCCGAAAATTCTGTTGCGGATCACCTCAGCCGGCTGCCCCCTTCTTCACGTGAAAAGGACGAACCACCCATAGACGATTCATTCCCGGATGAGCACTTGCATTTGCTGGAACGTTTGATAGACTTCCTTATCTTACCCCATGATGGAGGTGAAGTATGGGGTGAGGATACTTTCCAACTTGTTTAAGGACACCGTACGGTCCGGCTAGTGACCTTAAATCAAGCGCTTCTTGGGAGGCAACCCAAGGTATTGCTTTCTTTTCCCTTTTCTAGTCTAGCTTTAGATAGTTTGCTTTTGCTTTGCTTTGTTTTTGGCGTCTTTTAGACAGGAACCAGGTACTTTCTAAGGAAGGATTATAGCTCAGGAGCTACACTGGAAGGACATAAATTTGAGAAATTGAGAAGACGAAGTTTGGCTGAGACACATCTCGGGTGCAGTCACAGGACCTCGACCGAGATGTTCTTCGCCAACCGAGACAGTCTTATATGGGAGCAGTTTCTTATTTCTTTATGTAGTTTAACTATGTCCAGTGAGTATTCTATTCTTCTGACTTATATTTGACCCATTGGGACAATGTGTCCCAAGTATGGGGTATATGGATGTACTTATTTGACTTTATGTGTGTATGACTCACATGATCTTATTTTGATCTACGTGCTTATCTGAGACTACATACATGCATACAGGTTATTTGATTGAGAAAAACGTCAAAAACTGGTTAAGAAAAAAAATTTTATGAACTCGACCGGGATGGTTCTGGCCAAACGAGGTTGAACACCTCGGATGACTTAGAACACCTCGATCGAGGCGGTTTAACTGAAAGTTTTCGAAACGATTTTTGTGCTTCTTTTCTGGATATGACCTCAGTGAAGATTTTTGTTTGCAGATTGGTTTTGAAATCTTTATATGCTTGAAAGGTTTTATGATATGTTTAAGTTGCTAAATGATTTGTTTGAAATTTTGGCATGTTTAATACTTTGTTTTTATCCAAATTATGTTGAATTTGAAGGTTGACACCACATGATGAGTTCTATCACTTTCTTCCTGGGATGATTAAGGCAATTCATTCTCTTCTCTTCTTCTTCTTGATCATGCTTTAGCCCCTCATATACATAGTTGCCTCCCTTTACCTATCCGGGAATTTGGAAGCAAGCAAGTGAAAAGCAAGTGAAAGAAAAGTTGAGATGTTGGCTGGCAGTTAGAAAGAAACAAATAGGTTTGGGGAAGTCAATCATGATGATGAGTAACTCGGCACCATTCACATAGCCGGGTGTTTGTGTCTTGCCAAAGTCGGATTGAGCGATATTCCTAACGGGTCATGGTATGTGCATCAAGGGTTTGAGGCATCTCGAGAAATTGATGATTAATGATCTCCTAGGCTTCGGTTATTGTGCACCTCTGTCCATGCATCCCAAAAAGTAAAGTAAAAAAGTGAAAATAAGCAAAGCTTATTGTGGAAGATGTTGAAGTTCAAAACAAGTGAAGTGAAGTGAAGATCCTTTTCCTGGATTTTCTAGAACCAAATTCCCTATATACATCTCACCCTCACACGTTTCTTGACCTTCTCTTGAAAATCCCTTGAGACCTCAGCTTGTTGATTGACTTGGTGGTTTAAACTAGATTATACATGATTAATTTCGATAATTATGATTTCTTATGCATTCTATGATTTTATGCAAAGATGAACAACTTTCTTATATTTATAAAATGTTATGATCATGTCTTGATTTTATTTGCCATGGAGCATTCTCTTTGAGTGATCTATGAGTGGAGCACACCACCAATAATGTTTTGAACTACTTTTCATTGATTTTTATGATCTATAATCCATCCTATCTTGTACTTAAGATTTGGAACATTCTTGGGGACAAGCAAGGGACAAGTATGGGGTATTTTGATAGCATGTATTATAGTCTATATTTTGGGACTTGTTTAGACGTTTTATCTTCAATAATCTGCATGTTTGGATGTATATTATGTGATTATATTTTCGTTTCATCTACCTTTGCGGGAATCGAGGTCTACACCTAGTTTTGTTGTAATCGTAGTTAAAATGGCACATTTAGGACAAAAATGGAGCTAAAGGAGCTAAGGAGTCATTGGAGTTACATTTTGAGGGCTTAAAGAGGAACTCAAGAACCAAGAAATCAACAGAGAAGATTTACTATAGACAAGATTTGAGAGATTTCACATTCAGCTGAGATTCACCTTGGTCAGCTACAGTACCATCTCGACCGAGGTGATCTTGAGGAGCGACCCGACCGAGGCGAATACCCTGACGCGGCGAGATCATATATTCTTGGCTGAGATCTTTTATTTTTGGAAGGGGAGATCTTATATTTTTGGGCCGGATTTCTGGAAGGAAGATCATATATTTTGGAGATCAATTTTAAAGATATGGATATATTTTTATTAGGATATGATCTTTTCAAGATATTTTATCTTTGGAAGATAATTCTCCTATAAAAGGGCTTGATTTTCAACAATTCAGCATCGGTGCATCACCGAAAATCCCGCTATCATTGTAGTGTTTGAAGGAAAGAAGGAAGATTGAAGATCAATCTAGGAAGGATTGATAGCTTGTTACAGCTTTTGAGGGGATTTGTAAGACTTTCTTAGATTCCCTTTGGTTGATTGTCTTGTTGGATTTGTTATCTAAGGAACTATTATTTGTGATATTTGATTCATTTATTGAAGCCTTGTTTTTAATGTTTTTGTGTTCAAATATTCATTCCCTTCCCATTTATTTGATTATTGCTTTCATGATGATGAGTGGCAAATTTCTTTGTGTGATTCTAGGGTGATTGTCTGAAAGTTGTGGGAAAGACGATGATAGAATGATCATAATCACAGTATGATCCTGAAAGCTTGAGTCTTTATCCTTAACCCAAGAACATCTCGTTCAGTCGATGAACATCTCGGACGGGGTGGGATTTGTCTAACCGAGGTGACCTTTTGATCCGAAACTGAGAGTTAAGTGTTAGAGTTTGCCAAATCCTATTCTTATTATACCTTTCCTGGTTCAATGCAACCCTAGGATGAGACTTACCCGGTGTTTCCTTTGTTTGTTTACCCAAGAACATAAGTGTAGGTAATAAAGGTTTATCCTTTATTGAGGTTTGAGTGTTCTTCCATTCCAATCTTGAGAGTTTGCCTGAGACTTACCCGGTAAAGGTTGATTCAATTCACTTGGTTGGTGTGTTAGTTTGAGATTATAGTTCCTTTCCTTAGTACCTTGAGACTTACCCGGTGATAGGTTCTTTGGTTTAGGATAGTGAGTAGTGAGACTTACCCGGTAATCTATTCACAGTTTAGAAACACCTTCCCTTTGCAAAATCTCAACTTTGTCCGCTTATCTTTAGATCTTGAGTTGGAACCACAACTAGATGCCTTAATCCCTAGAATTGCATATTCCTTTAATTGACTTTTTATCATCTTTGATTGCTTTAATCATGTAACACCCCGAATCCTAGAGGACTCGAAATGCTACGAGCTGGGACCTCACAATGGGTCCCGGCCCTTAGCCAGGCAACAACTTTATCGGACCTTATAACACGGCACAAATAAAAAGGCAAAACAAAGCGTTTAATAACATGAGCAAAATAAAAATCCAAATTTTGAAAACAATACAGCCAAGTCTCAAAAACCGGAAATACCAACATCGGTCTCAATAGTCATAAAATAAAATATAACAGTCCCGTCTTATAATACACGGAACCCCGGCTGCCCACTACCGCCGGATCACTCGATCGCCTCCCTAACCTGCAAGGCATCTACAAGCGGTATAAAACCATTAGCTAACTTTCTATGCAAAAGTATAAAGGTAAAAGCACAAACACACAACTTACGCAATCAACATGCAACACTCATTCATTTTTATTATCCTTAATTAAGTGATACGTCATTTCTAATGATACTTATTTTGTGACACGAGGGATTCTCAAACCTCGCCCCTATCCCCGTTTACCAAGGCGGAATGGTACTAATGCATGTGACCGTCTACCGGACTGGGCTGGTCGCAGGGAACCTCCTAGACTCTCGCAAGAGCTAGGCAGATGATGTCACAACCCGTTATCATACACTTGGGTCAATTATACAATATACTACAGTCGGCCTATTCCGGTTTCATTATTTATCTTAACTTTCATACACCACTCATACACATCACACACATGCAAGAAGCTAGCTAAGTAAGTCAGTGGACTTACCAGAATTAAATCTCGGCTCTCTTAAAAACACTAAATCAGTAGCTGCAGGAATTCAGTTGCCTGTCAAAGGAGGCACGTGGGTCAACACTTTTCCTTGGATACTTAGAAGTCTAAAACTCCTAAGATGTACGATTCTATGTGCAGAAGTTATTACAATGTTTATTTAAGGTAAATTGACTATTTTACCCTTGGTTCCGAGACTTCCAAAAACCCGTAAAATGTACTTAAATTCTTACTTGAGGCTAACTAATCATATTCTACTCCCTAGAATGATTTTAGGTAACAACTAGAAAAATTACCCATTTTCTATTTCCCGAAAAGTCACTAAGGTCCAACCATAGTTCCAAATATGAAATTAAAATAAACTTATAAAAATTCTAAAATAAATTTCTAAATTATCTATGATATCTAATCTACTCATAAGAGAAAGAATTTCTCAAAACTGTTCAATCGTTATTCCTACAAAAATCTTTAAAGTTGGCTACAACACTACAAATGTTCTCATACTTAGTCAAAATTTACTGCTGGAAAAACAGCTCAACTACTCCACTTTGAGACCCTATAACTTTCAATCCGACCGTTCATTTATTTCCAAATTTTAACACGGTAAACTATGTATATCTATCTACGATCTATTAAAAATTCAACGGTGGATCTTCTACGAAACTCTTTAACATTGATTCACAACAGTGGGTAATCTTCAACTTCAAAACTGAAAGAAACAATTAAAATAAATCCTTTACAGCCACAACACACTCCTATAGGTCTCTAGTTCGAATTCACTTATCAGTATTACTCACCCTTTACACTACCCCTAAGTCCATAGTTCGTATCTTTCAGCACCATCTAAACATCAACCTAAATCTAACATCCTAAGGTCTTTTCTAGTGCAATCATCCTTTTATGCATACATGATTAATCTATCTGCTGTGCCAGCTTATCATCCTAGTGATTTTACTTACTGGACTGAATAGAAAGAGAACAACTAGGGAGTGAGAGGCCAACCGAACGTATGCAGAAACGTATGCTGTAAAGGTGCTCCTGGAGTCGACTGGGGTGTTCAGAACGTCCTCACTGTTGTGCTGAAAACCGTCCACAACCAGCCTTCGACTACCACTGCAGAAGGTCTCGTTCAGATGGGTAGGGACGACAGAATAGTAGGTGAAGAGAGGGTCGAAGGATTTAAACTCACCACATCCGTTGCGTGAAGGAATGTGTGCAGAATGTGGGCAACAGTAGGGGCGGCTTGCTGCGTGAATCTGGAGCAAGGAAGAACGACTGGGCTACTATAGTTCTCTCTCTTCTGGGCGTGAATCTGGAGCACAGAAAACGTTGCAGTTCCTCTGTTCTAGGCGTGAATATAGGGCTGTTACAGCTCCTTAATTATCTCATTTATGCAGCTGTTATAAGAAGATGGGGAGAGGGAGTAGCTGAACGTTCTGGCGTGCCTTCCTTGGGCTGCTCTTCGCTGGACTACAAAGGATGCTGGGCTGCTATGGGCTACGCAGGATGCTGGGCTGCTGTGGGCTACGAAGGCCAGCTGAGATGCTGTGGGCTACGAAGGGTGTTGGGCTGCTGTGGGTTGCAAAGGCCAGCTGAGGCTATTGTGGGCTGAGAAAGATGTTGGGCTGATGTGGATTGCAAAGGCCAGCTGAGGCTATTGTGGGCTGAGAGTGTTGTCTTGGCTTTGTCACAGCCTTGTCAAAACTCGTCATGGCCTTGTCAGGCCCATGAATGAGTTTGTCACAGTTTGTCGGGCCTTGTCATGGCCTCGTCTCAGCTTAGTCCTGAACTCGTCACAGCTTGTCATGATCTCGTCTAAAGTCATCGGTAAGAATTAATTATAATAACTAGGGTTTGATATAAATCTATCATTTTATGTGAATTAAATTCTACATAAAATAATAGATAATTATAAGAATTAGAGCTTGATATAATTTTATCATTTTATGTGAATTAAATTCTACATAAAATAATGAAATTTGTGAAGGAAGAGATACTAGATAGAATGGGAAACCGTCAACGGCTCGAAGTCCGATTTGATTCGAAATTAAACGGAATAAAAATTCCGGGTATTACAAATCGCTTTTGTGGTTAGTAACTACATTGACTACTTACACTTGCTTAGGTTTCACCTAAGTCCCTGTGATCGACCCTTGGAATTCTTGCTTTTTACTATAATTGACCCGTACAGTGCGGGTTCGCATCCTTGTTTTAAGCATATTTCCTCGGTTATAAATTTAAAGCTTGCACACACCATTTGGAGCGAACAACTTGGTGGTTTAAACTTAATTATAGATGATTAATTTCGATAATTATGATTTATTATGCATTCTCTGATTTTATGCAAAGATGAACAACTTTCTTATATTTATAAAATGTTTTGATCATGTTTTGATTTTATTAACTATGAAGCATTCTCTTAGAGTGATCTATGAGTGGAGCACATCACCAAAATGTTTTGAAATACTTTTCATTGATCTTTATGATATATAATCCATTCTATATTGTACTTAAGATTTGGAACTTGCTTGGGGACAAGCAAGGGACGAGTATAGGGTATTATGATAGCATGAATTATTGTCTATATTTTGGGGTTTGTTTAGACATTTTATCTTCAATAATCTGCATGTTTGGATCTATATTGTGTGATTATGTTGTCATTCCACCTATTTTTACGGGAATCGAGGTCTACACCAAGTTTCGTTGTAATCGTAGGTAAAATGGCACATTTTGGATCGAAAAGAAGCTAAGGAGCTAAGGAGTCATAGGAGCTACATTCGGGAGCTTAAAAGAGAACTCAGGAAGCATGGAATTAATAAAGAACATTCACTTTGGACCAGATTTGAGAGATTTCACATTCAGATAGGATTCACCTCGGTAAACTACAGTGTCACCTCGACCGAGGTGATCTTGAGGAGCGCCCCGATCGAGGCGAACACCCTGGCGCCGGCGAGATATATTTTATTTGGCTGAGATCTTTTATTTGTGGAAGGAAGATATCTAATATTTTTGGGCTGGATTTCTGGAAGGAAGATATTATTTTAGGGAGATTTATTTTAGAGATATGAATATATTTTATTAGGATATTATCTTTTTAAGATGTTATTATCTTTGGAAGATAATTCTCCTATAAAAAGGGTTGGATTTTCTACAATTCAACCATCTTCGGATGAAGGATTTTCTTAAGGATTTTCTAGAGTTTTTGAAGGCAAGTTTGAAGGAAGAATTGAGGACTGAAGTTCAAGGAAGGAAGGAATCATAGTTGGAGTTGGCTTTTGAAGGAGATTGTAAGACTTTCTTAGATTGTCTTTTTGGTTGATTGTCTTTGCTGATTTGTGAATTAAGGAACGCTGATTTGTTGTTTATTCGATTCCGTTATTGCAGCCTTCTTCTTAAGGTTTACTTGTTCGAATATTCATTCCTTTCCGTTTTATTCAGTTATTGTTTTCATGATGATGAGTGGCTAAATTTCTTGTTCGATTCTAGGGTAATTGGCTGAAAGTAGTGGGAAAGACGATGATAGAATGATCTTAATCCCAGTAGGACACTGTAAGCTCGAATCTTTAACCTAACCCTAGAATATCTCGTTCAGTCAATGAATATCTCGGCCGGGGTGGAACTTGACTGACCGAGGTGACCTTTTCTGATCCGAAACTAAGAGTTAAGTGGTAGAGTTTGCCAAATCTTATTCTTATTACACCTTTCCTGGTTCAATGTAAGCCTAGGATGAGACTTACCCGGTGATTCCTTAGTTTGTTTACCCAAGATCATATGTGTAGGTAATAAAGGTTTATCCTTTATTGGAGTTTGAGTTTGCCTTCATCCCATCTTTGTGAGTTTGCCTTAGACTTACCCACTAAAGGTTGATTCTATTCCCTTAGTTGGGGTGTCGGTTTGAGATTATAGTTCATTTCCTTAGTACCTTGAGACTTACCCGGTAATAGGTTCTTTGGTTTGGGATAGTGAGTAGTGAGACTTACCCGGTAATCTATTCACACTTTAGAAACACCTTCCCTTTGCAAAATCTCATCTTTGTCCGCTTTATCTTTAGATCTTGAGTTGGAACCACAACTAGATGCTTTAATCCCTGGAATCCGCATTACCCCTTACTTGACTTTTACATCATCTTTGATTACTTTAATTGCTTTTTGGTTAATTGCAACATTTGACAACTGATTCCGTGCTTTGTTTCACCTAAGTCCTTGTGATCAACCCCTTGAATTCTTGCTTTTTATTAAAATTGACCCGTACACTGCGGATTTGCATCCTTGTTTTAAGCATACTTCTTGGGTTATAAATTTAAAGCTTGAACACACCATTTGGAGCGAACAACTAACCATGTTACAGGAACTAAGCTAAATTGTTTAAAGGCCTTGACTGATGATCCAAAGCTTTGGCATATAAGACTTGGCCACGTAAGCATGCACACCATGCAAAAGCTACTTTCAAAAGATTTGGCACGTAGTTTACCAAACCTAAACTTCAAGATTAATGACCTATGTAAGGCATGTACACAACGTAGACAAACAAGAGGTTCATTCAAACCTAAGAAAGCTGTAAGTTCTTCTCGACCTATTGAACTTTTACATATGGATCTTTGTGGACCTATGCGTGTCAAATCTTCCGGAGGAAAACAATACATCGTTGTTATAGTGGATGATTTCTCTCGATTTACATGGATATCTTTTCTACGAGAAAAATCTGAAGTTTTATTTGAGTTTTCAAAATTGTGTAAGGAGTTACATAGTTTGAAAAACCTACCAATCATTTCTATAAGAAGTGATCATGATAGAGAATTTGATCAACTAAAGTTTGATTTGTTTTGTGCAAAATATGGTATTTCTCATAACTTTTCAGCTCCTAGAACTCCTCAACAAAATAGAGTTGTGGAACGCAAGAACCGCACTCTTGAGGATATGTCTAGGACAATGTTTTTAGAAAATAATTTGCCAAAACATTTTTGGGCTGAAGCAGTAAACACTGCAAATTATATTTTAAATAGATGTTTAATTCGGCCTATTTTGAAAAAGACTCCTTATGAACTCTTTAAAGGAAGAAAACAAAATACTTAATACTTCAAACCTTTTGGATGTACTTGTTTTGTTCACAACAATGGAAAGGACAATCTTGGGAAATTTGATGCACGTAGTGATGAAGCTATATTCATTGGATACACTTCAAATAGCAAAGCTTATCGAGTATATAACAAACGTACCAAAGTTGTTGAGGAAAGCATTCATATTACTATTTATGAAAGCAATTATGATACTTTGAATGAGAGTTTTGCATATTTAAATATGATTCAAAGAGAATATCACATTTCGGATGAAGAGGAAGATCTTAAAGTTCAAGACAAGAATATGCAAGAAAAGATTCAAGATACCAAAGAAAATCCTCAAGACCTTGAAACACACCTTCAAGACCTTGAAACAGGAAACTGTGACAACAAAACTCCACTTGAAGGGCTTGAAACCCAACTTCAAGGCCTTGAGATTGGAACAACACGTAATACACAAACGGTATCAGAATCAAGTCGGACATATACAGCTCAACCTTCTGGATCTACATCATCTGTCAAAAGAAGAAAAGTTCAAAACTCCTCGTATCATCCACAAGAGAATGTGATCTCATATCCAAATGCGGGAGTTCAAACTATATCAAAAGTGAATAATCTTTGTGCCTTCTCCGCTTTTGTATCACTTGTCGAGCCAAAGAACTACATTCAAGCTCTTCAAGAACTAGACTGGATCATTGCCATGCAAAATGAATTAAATGAATTTGAGAGGAACAAGGTATGGACTCTTACGTCAAGATCAAAGCATCAATCAGTTATTGGCAGGAAATGGGTCTATCGAAACAAAATGGATGAAAGTGACAAAGTCATATGAAACAAAGCACGACTTGTAGCACAAGGTCATAACCAAGAAGAAGGTATTGATTATGATGAGAATTTTGCTCCTGTTGTCAGATATTATGTGCTGGGAATTTGAGATGAGCTTAATGGGAGAGCTAAATTTCTTTCTTGGACTTCAAGTTACACAAGCAAGGAAACGAATTTTCCTCAATCAAAGCAAGTATACTAAAAACTTGCTTAAAAAGTACAAAATGGATCAATCTAAGGTTGGAAAGACTGCTATGAGTTCAACACTTTCGCTAGATCATGACAAGAATGGCAAAAGTGTAGTACAGAAGGAGTATCGAGGTATGATCGATTCATTGTTGTATCTAACTTCTAGTCGTCATGACATTATGTTTAGTGTGTGCATGTGTGCAAGATTTCAAGCTGATCCTAAAGAGTCACACTTGAGAAAGGTGATGTTTCGATTTCTTTTATCTCAACTAACTTGCAGCTTGCAGATATCTTTACCAAGCCTCTTCTTGAGGAACAATTTAATTTTATTAGATTGAAGCTTGGTATGTTGAACAAGGAAGCATTAACGTAGGGGGAGTAAACGAGTTTTAATCGTCCTACGCATACAGCCCAATTGATGTTTTCAAGGGCCTTGAAATAAAATTCAAGGGGCCTTGAAAAATATTTCAAAGGGTACATAAATAAAATGGGCCAATTAGAAGTTCATATCTTTTAGATATTGAATTATCTAATTTTTATTCTTTAAAAGGGATTTCAAAAGGTTTTGTTTTCAGATTCAAAGGAGTTTAAAAAGTGGTTACCAAAATTTATGGAAGGAATTTTTATCACTAAAGATCTTATAAAATCTTTTGATCTTACGTTGATTAGACTTCTTCCCATAAATACCTCTTCTCTTCCCTCTTTCTTTCTTCCGCTTCCCTTTTCTTTGGAAAGAACGGTGCTTTACTCTTCTGACTTTCAAAAACCCTCTTCATCGTGTTCTCATAATTTTTCAATGGCTCCTAAGAGATCTTTAGTCAACGAAGCTGTAACACCCCGAATTCTCAGAACTCGGGACATTACTGGTTAGGACCTCACAATGGGTCCTGACCTCAGTTTGACAACAATATTACTAGGATCTTGCAACAAGACACAAATAAGAAAAACCGAAATTTATAAAAATAAATTTGTAAAAGGATGAATGCAACAAAGTCTAACAGCCTATCGTACTTAAACAACGGAAAAGACTAACTGTCTTAACAAAAGGAAAAGACAACAAAGCAACAACCCAAACCCCCACTCTAAGGAGTACGGAGACCCGGCTGACCAGTACTTCCGGATCACTCAGCTGCTGTTCTAACCTGCGGCAAATCTAAAACCACAACAAAACAACCATTAGCTAGTTATCTAAACATTTGAAGAATAATAATAGCACACACACACATGAAATAATAAACACTCATCAGGCTTTCAAACAATCCATTTATTATCTTCATTTAAGTTATTCACTCTAATGATACTTATTTTGTGACACGAGGGATTCCCAAACCTCGCCTCCGCCCCCGTGTACCCATCAGGAGTGGATCCGATGCATCTCATCGTGTACCTGTATGGTCTGGGTATAGAGAACCTCCCAGTCTCCTGGAAGAGTTGGGCAGTGATGTCACGGTCCGTTATACATACACTTGGGCCTTAACACATAATAACCACGGTCGTCCTAACAAGTTATTATTCTTATTATAACACACATTGCACACACAACCATCATTACCCAACTAATATCCAGAAACCAGCTAAGTAAGTCGCAAGGACTTACCTGAGTCAAATCACACTCTAATAAGTCTCAAATCGGTCCGTACTTGTGGTAACTCAAACGCCTGTCAATTAAGGCATGTGGATCAAAAACACATCCAGATGTCCAACCTCATGCGAAGGGATTACGGAAAAAGCTCTCTTACGGTAAAAGACTATTTTACCCTTAGTGTCGAAAATCCGAACAAGTCTATCATTTAGTTTACTATTTCCTTCTAGGACCTATGTCCTAAACCAAATTTTGATAGCAAGGTTTAGTAAGGTTTTAGAAGAGTTATCCAACATTCTTAAATTACACTATAGTCGTTAAAGCTTGATTTTGGGTTCATATACGCAGCTTGGATAAGGTTATAAAAATTCTAAAAAAAAATCCTAGATCCTCTATGATATGCATACTAAACATAGGGGTAATTACCTCTCACAAAAACTTAAACATAACTCTCCCACAAACTTCTAAGTTGGTGTAAAATTAACATTTCTACACTTAGTCATTTTTTTCTTCCTCTTTTGTAAAGACAGCCCAACTACTCTACTTCAAGACCTCGTAAGTCTCAATCCGACCGTTAACTTTCTCTCAAAATTTAACACGGTAAACTATGTATTTCAATCTACAACATATTAAAAATTCAACGGTGGATGTTCATTTCAAGGCATCGAAACATATCCTCCAAAAGGCCAGATTATGAGTACAACTAAAATTCTGGAAATGGGCATATACAAGAGATCTCTAGTTCAATACCTACAGTCAACATTTCCGGACCAAAACTAAACCCATACATCCCTAGTTCGAGTCCCATGAATTACAATTCATTCATAAATAAAACTAAGCAACTTAAGGTTATAAATTGTACGTATACGTTCTTCTTAAAACGAGCAGCAGGGATTACGGTTCAAAGTTCATGAAGGGGTTAGGCTACCTACCGGACTGCAGCAAGGGAGGAGGTCCGCTGCTGAAGCTTCGATCGGCACCACCACCTCCGCTGCGCTGGGTCGGTTCCGTGGCACCACTGCAGTGGCGGGAGGGACTATATCCTCTTCGATTTCCTTGCCTACAGCCTGTTGAGTCTCACGCTAGGAGGGTTGGTTCGCTGCTGTGGTAGTCACCCAGAAGGACTCGAGTGGCTGCGTCGATGTTGGCTCCAGTGGCGCTAGCGAGGCCCTTGTACGGTGTACCGGCACTGAACTCGTCTCTTTGCTGTGCAGCAGTAGCGTCGTCAACAGCGGTGTTTCGTCTCAGAAAAAAAAAGGAGGGCAATCGGTACTCACCTTGGCCGAAGAGGACTGCTGGAGAGGGTCGGTAGTCAGGCTGTCGACTCGGCCTGCAGTCGCCCAGGGACGCCGAAGTGTTGATGCCCAATTCAGGCTGTGCGGAAGGATGAAGAAGGTATCGTACGGGAGTAGCGTTTTACTGTGTAAGGTTTTATGCGGTGGAGAGGAAGGGTTGCTGTTGTGAGAGAGGGAGCAAAGCAGCGGCAACGTAAAATGTTTTGAGTTATTAGGTTTAGGGTTAGGTTAGGTTAATTTTAATTAGAGAGGTAATTAATAAGTGGGCCGGTCCAAGGTGAATGGCCCAAACAAAATTGGGCTGGTCCGCTCCTTTAATTAGTTGAAGATAACTAGATCGTTATTCGCCCGGAACCGCTATTTTATTTTATTTTTATTTTTATTTTTATTTTAAAAGGTACGGAAATTTCTCCGGTTACATCTTTTATTATTTTATGTGAACTAAGGTCGCATAAAATAATAAAATTTTAGATTCATTTTAACTTTATTTAAAGGTTAGAGGTTAGCGGATCGAAATCCAGAAAAACTTCAGTATTGATGGAGTTTAAAAATTTTCAGTTATTACATCAGTGCCCCCTTAAAAGAAGTTTCGTCCCGAAACTTAGAATCATCGTTTTACTCACACGTTTCCTTTGGTATATTCTAGTTTTCTAAACATTTCGTTTGCTACATTCAACTACTCAATCATCAAAAGTAGACATGTATCACATAAAACGTAATCACTCAAATCAATATAAGAACTTGAAAGGTCAAACAACACAACATCCGAGTACTAACTCGTCAATACAGGAGTAACCTCTAGCCCCGCAAAGAACTCGGGATAGTTACGTCTAATACTCTCCTCACTTTCCCAAGTGGCCTCATCAGCTCCTCTCCTAGACCACTGGATCCGCAACATAGGTATCTCTTTGGACCGCAGACGTCTAGTACTGCGCTTTAAGACCGCTACTAGGTACTCTACAAAGGTGTGATCGGCCTCAACTGTCAGATCCTCATGGCTGATGACGTGTCTCGGATCCGGGATGTACTCTCTCAACTGAGATACATGAAAGACCAGATGCACACCCTCTAGTCTCGGCGGTAATGCTAATCTTTAGGCCACCTCTTCAACTCTCTCTAAGATCTCAAAAGGTCCGACATATCGGGGACTCAGCTTCCCCTTAATGTCGAAACGCCTGACTCCTCTCATAGGTGACACTCTCAGCCACACCTGAGCACCCACTCTAAACTCCAAAGGTCGACGCCTTTTGTCAGCGTAGGACTTCTGATGACTCTGAGCTGCTAACATCAGCTCTGCTGGGCTCATCCCAACATAATGGCGTACGACATCTCCGCCTGTACAAAGCCTCATAGGGAGCCATCCCAATAGACGCATGCCAGCTGTTATTATATGAAAACTCTACCAGTGGGAGATGATCTGACCATATCTGTCCCCAATCTAGTACACACGCCCGCAGCATGTCCTCTAAGGTCTGAATGGTCCTCTCAGACTGACCATCTGTCTGTGGGTGATAGGTAGTGGTAAAGTGGAGACTCGTCCCCAACGCGGTATGTACCTACTGCCAAAATCTCGAGGTAAAACGTCCATCTCTGTCAGAGACGATAGTCCTCGGTACCCCATGGAGTCCCACAATGTGTTTGGTAAACTCTTCAGCTAGACGGCTCACCGGCCACATTTCCTTAATCGGAATGAAACGTGCAGTCTTCGTCAGGCGGTCTACCACTACCCAAATAGTGTCAAATCCTCTGTTGAGTCTCAAACCTGTGACAAAATCCATAGATATATCCTCCCACTTTCACTGTGGTACCGGAAGTGGGTGGAGCTCTCCTTCGGATCTACGATGCTCAATCTTGACCTGCTGGCAGGTCGCATACTGAGCTACATGCCGAGTCACGTCTGGCTTCAAACCACCCCACCAGAAGACTGTCTCACATCCTTGTATATCTTACTCGCTCCAGGATGTGCTGAGTATAGGATAGCATGAGCCTCACCTAGTATCCTCTGTCTCAACTCACTGTCTGACGGCACACAAACGCGATCCTGACGTCTCATCAATCCATCAACACCAATAGTGAACTGTGGGGCCTTATCTCGAGACATCTTGTCTAGGATCCGGATCAAAGTCGGGCAAGTCTTCTGCTTCTGTCGGATCTCATCCAACAGATCAGGAAGTAACTCTAAGGTAGCCAACTGACTATCAGTATCGGGAAACTGAATCTCTATCTCCAACCAAGCCAAGTCCCTCTGCAACTGTGGCTGTATTGTCAACCGGGCTATCGTCCTCTCCCTAGGCGTCTTCCGGCTCAAAGCATCAGCTACTACATTCGCCTTTCCCCGGTGGTAAAGAATCTCAAGGTCGAAGTCCTTGATCAACTCTAACCACCGCCTTTGGCGATTATTCAACTCTCTCTAAGTGAATATTTATTTCAAACTGTTGTGGTCTGTGAAGATCTGACATGTCGCCCTGTAGAGATAGTGACGCCAGATCTTAAGAGCATGGACTACTGCAGCTCACTCTAGGTCGGGTGTGGGGTAGTTCTCCTCATACGTCTTCAACTGTCGAGACGCATAGACTATGACCTTACCCCTCTGCATCAAAATACACCCAAGCCCAGCTTGGATATATTACCGTATACCACTAAGTCATCTGTACCCTTTGTATACAAATATCAGATGTATCTGATTTTCTCAAAAGTCCAATTCTTCGCATCGCATTTATTATGTTTTCCTTATACTCATGTCGTTTCACCTTCTTTTAAATCTTTACCACATGTAGGATAGTTAAATCCCTTTGAGTTTCTTCGTTTACGCCTTACGGACCACGTTGGTTGGTCTTTTTACTTTCCTCAACTCATTTGTGATCAATCGGGAATGGACTTCTAGTACACCATTTGTATGCAATCTCACTACTACTCCTCCATCCATATATTTTTGGTTATCAGGGTTAACTTAAATTTTCATTGGAGTACCACCATTTCACTTTAAATTCTTTCGGATGTCCGTTCCAACAAAGATGTAGGTTCCTTTTACAATCACCTAAAAACTCTATAAGACTTTTCACCACGGCATTAAATTATATTTTCTGTGTTTGTGCCGCCTTTATAATTCCAATTATTATGTGTCACATCTTTAGTCATAAGGACTTCCTTTGTAAATCTCGAAAGTTGACCCCAGCTTTTTCTCGAAAGTACACCATCAGTCTCATTTGTGTGGTATACTACGAGCATACCCTTTTGTCCGGACTGACGTATGACTTGGTCAAAATCATCTGTTTCTTCTTACTCCTCTGGTTCTCCTTATACGAATCCATCCATACTAACCGTGATTTGTAACATTTTCCTTAGTCAGTAGACAAGCAACTGCTCACAATAATTCTTTTTATATCATTACTGATATAAGGATCATTTCGGACCGTCAATTCTCTTTAGAGTTACTGACTTGAACTTATTCAGTGTTACTAGCACTCGTATTGATTGACTTCATAGTGGCCGCAATTGGTCGCTTTAAGGATTCCTCCTCATGTCAATAAAGTTCTTTTGTAACTCTGTGGTTATTCTTATTATTTGGCAACTAGTCACCACTAGTTAACCCGCATGTGTAAAGTCCCAGTTGTTACCACATAGTCTATAGTTGACCCTCTACAAGATCATAGGCTTACGTTTCTTCTATCTCTTTGAAATTTGATAAACCTGGTGAAAATCTATCATCTCTAGTTTCTCTGCTTGTACTTCTTTAACTCTTCTATAGTCTACACTTCTCTTTCGCACTATAAGGGCGTTATACTCTTTCCGAGTTTAGAATTATCATTCATCTACCGTCAACGGACTCGTAAATTCCCCCACAATAGCTCGTATATGCATCTTTGGGATTACATTTACCTCAGCCATCAGCTGCTCGTGGTTCCCCGGGATAAATCGTTGGTGTTGAAAATTTTAAGTCCACTTGTGAGAGGGAGATTTTTGTGGGTATTCGGGTACGCCTAGATCCTTCTCACAAACTCCCTTCTTTGATTGGTATTATAATGCTGCCTTTATAGTGATCCCTTTGACTCTGCTTTCATGATTCTAAGATTTGATATTTGTATCACGGCCCTTGTTGTCAATTACTTGTCTTCTAGAAAGTCACTCCGCTTCCATGTTGGTGAAATCTGCCTTTCACTTGTTGGCGACGCGTAAGCTTCCATTTTACAGTTCTTTAATTCTTCATATTTGGATGGGCAATGTATTTCATGTAGACTTCTATGCTTTTGAATGTCTTGGTTATCCATTTTGATTGTGGTGTCAAGTAGACTGTCGAGGTGATCATATTTTGTTCTGTTTCTGGTATCAACTTTCACCTTCTGGTCCGTCAGTGAGCTTGAATTCTATATCTCCTGTCTGAGTCCTACCACCTCTCTTTGTCTTCCACACCTATGCTTGTTTCTGCCGCCATCTTCTTTGTCTGTAACGTTGCTTTCCACCACACTTGAAAGAATTTATGGGTTATCTCTCCTAATTTGTATGATTGCCGATCAACCAACGCTTTCCCGAAACTTCTCTCATGGATTTTCTTCATTTGACCCTGTGGAGTTGACTGTATCTCCTTCTTGCTATTGTCATTGGCGTTGTCTTTTGGTCTTCACTTTTCCGTCTCAACGTTCCTCAACAAGTCCGAAGGAGTTGTCCAGACGTTCGCCTACCCTAATGCTCATAAGCTGAGCGAAATTATCCTTATGTTGAAACCCTTCAAATATACTTACGTGTGTCAACGGAGTGAGGATCTCATTTACTTATCTCCGTTAAGGGTATAATATAACCATAATTTCTACTAATCTTCTACAAGTACTTATCTATATCACATCTGTTTAATCTAGCTAATAAGTCCAACTAAAGTAAAACCTAGAGTTCATAATAAGCATACTGAGATCCGCGGTAGTAGTGGTGGTCAGCCGTACTTTTCTATCCCCAACCAGACTATGCATGCATTTGAAAACCAAAAGTCCTTTTTAAAACTCAAATCCCTTTTCGGGTTCTGCTTAAGTACTTATTCGGTCTTTTAGAAGATTTCAAGTGCCATTGTTGCCAACCTAGAGCTCTGATACCATGTTGTAACACCCCGAATTCTCAGAACTCGGGACATTACTGGTTAGGACCTCACAATGGGTCCTGACCTCAGTTTGACAACAATATTACTAGAATCTTGCAACAAGACACAAATAAGAAAAACCGAAATTTATAAAAATATATTTGTAAAAGGATGAATGCAACAAAGTCTAACAGCCTATCGTACTTAAACAACGGAAAAGACTAATTGTCTTAACAAAAGGAAAAGACAACAAAGCAACAACACAAACCCCCACTCTAAGGAGTACGGAGACCCGGCTGACCACTATTTCCGGATCACTCAGCTGTTGTTCTAACCTGCGGTAAATCTAAAACCACAACAAAACAACCATTAGCTAGTTATCTAAACATTTGAAGAATAATAATAGCACACACACACATAAAATAATAAACACTCATCATGCTTTCAAACAATCCATTTATTATCTTCATTTAAGTTATTCACTCTAATGATACTTATTTTGTGACACGAGGGATTCCCAAACCTCGCCTCCGCCCCCGTGTACCCATCAAGAGTGGATCCGATGCATCTCACTGTGTACTTGTATGGTCTGGGTATAGAGAACATCCTAGTCTCCTGGCAGAGCTGGGTAGTGATGTCACGACCCGTTATACATACACTTGGGCCTTAACACATAATAACCACGGTCGTCCTAACAAGTTATTATTCTTATTATAACACACATTGCACACACAACCATCATTACCCAACTAATATCCAGAAACCAGCTAAGTAAGTCGCAAGGACTTACCTGAGTCAAATCACACTCTAGTAAGTCTCAAATCGGTCCGTACTCGTGGTAACTCAAACGCCTGTCAATTAAGGCATGTGGATCAAAAACACATCCAGATGTCCAACTTCATGCGAAGGGATTACGGAAAAAGCTGTCTTACGGTAAAAGACTATTTTACCCTTAGTGTCGAAAATCCGAACAAGTCTATCATTTAGTTTACTATTTCCTTCTAGGACCTATGTCCTAAACCAAATTTTCATAGCAAGGTTTAGTAAGGTTGTAGAAGAGTTATCCAACATTCTTAAATTAAACTATAGTCGTTAAAACTTGATTTTGGGTTCATATACGCAGCTTGGATAAGGTTATAAAAATTCTAAAAAAAAATCCTAGATCCTCTGTGATATGCATACTAAACATAGGGGTAATTACCTCTCACAAAAACTTAAACATAACTCTCCCACAAACTTCTAAGTTGGTGTAAAATTAACATTTCTACACTTAGTCATTTTTTTCTTCCTCTTTTGCAAAGACAGCCCAACTGCTCTACTTCAAGACCTCGTAAGTCTCAATCCGACCGTTAACTTTCTCTCAAAATTTAACACAGTAAACTATGTATTTCAATCTACAACATATTAAAAATTTAACGATGGATGTTCATTTTAAGGCATCGAAACTTATCCTCCAAAAGGCCAGCTGATGAGTACAACTAAAATTCTGGAAATAGGCATATACAAGAGATCTCTAGTTCGATACCTACTGTCAACATTTCCGGACCAAAACTAAACCCATACATCCCTAGTTCGAGTCCCATGAATTACAATTCATTCATAAATAAAACTAAGCAACTTAAGGTTATAACCTGTACGTATACGTTCTTCTTAAAACGAGCAGCAGGGATTACGGTTCAAAGTTCATGAAGGGGTTATGCTACCTACGGGACTGCAGCAAGGGAGGAGGTCCGCTGCTGAAGCTTCGATCGGCACCACCACCTCCGCGGCGCTGGGTCGGTTCCGTGGCAACACTGTAGTGGCGGGAGGGACTATATCCTCTTCGATTTCCTTGCCTACAGCCTGTCGAGTCTTACGCTAGGAGGGTTGGTTCGCTGCTGTGGTAGTCACCCAGAAGGACTCGAGTGGCTGCGTCGATGTTGGCTCCAGTGGCGCTAGCGAGGCCCTTGTACGGTGTACCGGCGCTGAACTCGTCTCTTTGTTGTGCAGCAGTAGCGTCGTCAACAGCGGTGTTTCGTCTCAGAAAAAAAAAGGAGGGAAATCGGTACTCACCTTGGCCGAAGAGGACTGCCGGAGAGGGTCGGTAGTCGGGCTGTCGACTCGGCCTACAGTCGCTCAGGGACGCCGAAGTGTTGATGCCCAATTCAGGCTGTGCGGAAGGATGAAGAAGGTATCGTACGGGAGTAGCGTTTTACTGCGTAAGGTTTTATGCGGTGGAGAGGAAGGGTTGCTGTTGTGAGAGAGGGAGCAAAGCAGCGGCAAAGTAAAATGTTTTGAGTTATTAGGTTTAGGGTTAGGTTAGGTTAATTTTAATTAGAGAGATAATTAATAAGTGGGACGGTCCAAGGTGAATGGCCCAAACAAAATTGGGCTGGTCCGCTCCTTTAATTAGTTGAAGATAACTAGATCGTTATTCGCCCGGAACCGCTAATTTATTTTATTTTTATTTTTATTTTTATTTTTATTTTAAAAGGTACGGAAAATATCTCCGGTTACATCTTTTATTATTTTATGTGAACTAAGGTCGCATAAAATAATAAAATTTTAGATTCATTTTAACTTTATTTAAAGGTTAGAGGTTAGCGGATCGAAATCCGGAAAAATTTCAGTATTGATGGAGTTTAAAAATTTTCAGTTATTACAGAAGCAACATCGTCAGTTCCAAAAAGACAGAGGGTCGTTCAAGTGTCTTCCGACTCTTACTCAAGTTCTTACTCGAGGTCGAGTTCGAGTTCATCTGGGTTCTCTAGTGACGCGCATATTTTTTCTAGAACAGGGTTACCATTAAACTGGTTCATCAACCCAACAGCAGAAAAAAAAAAAGTGGGTCAAGGAGTATGATGACCGCTTTCAGTGCATGTGTGAGGGAGGACACAACGAATTGTTTACTTGCTCATCTATGCCGGGGCTTGAAGCGCTCCAAGCGAGCTCTATATGGATTATGCTGAATCCAGGAGAATCGTCATATCCTCGACTGACAAGACTGTTCTATGCCAACTTGACGGCAAGGCGTGATAGAGGGGAGTGGATTCTAAACACGGTTATCAAAGGTAAGAAAATCACCCTCACTTCTGTAATTATAGCAGATATTTTTGAAATTCCTATGTATGATGCTTTAGAAGACTTAAACCGTGCTAGAACTTTAAGGCTAGCTAAAGAACAACTTCTTCTTCCTAATGCCTTATCACTACCAACCATCACCTATATAACTCTAGAGGCTAGAATAGTTTATTCTATCATAGACAGATGCATTGTTCCTAGAGTTGGCAACAAAGAGTTTATAACCAACTCTGTGCTGATCTTCACTAACAATGCTTTGAATGGGTTGAAGGTAAACCTGCCAGAAATTCTTTTGTCTCATATGGTGAATGTAATTAATTCTCCAAGTACCAGTCACCTACCTAATGGGAATTTGCTACCCATAATATTCACACATTTTGCAGTAGATTATCCTGGTGAGGAGTTGAATCTTTACAATGATGGATTAAATGAAGCATTCTTTGAGACTATAGGAATTAGGAAGACTCAAGAGAGGTTTCGTACTGTGTGGGTATTGATGGAGCAGCCTGAATGGAATTTTACTACTTTGCAGCGGCAGGAATTAGAGGAAGAGTCATTGACCTCACTAAGATATGATTTTGCACATTTTAGAGTATCAATGACTGATAAGATGGACCAAGCTCAAGACTTACTTGGCATTCTTAATAAGAAAATAAATCAGTTATTCCATGTAAATGCTATGTCTTTAACAACTGCCAATAGTATCAAACCAATATTAGAGGAGGATGGACAGGAAACTCATAAGGATGTTGAGAAAGTCATGGATCAATGTCATAAGGTTGTCTAGGATAAACCCATTCGACAGCCAATGCCAGAAGATCCAAACATCTTGACAATCGAAGAATTTGGAGTCGTCAAGAAGTATGCAAAGGAGTCTACACAAAGAGGAATTGACGTATCTCTCAAAGAACGCGATCTTGATGATGCAAAGGATCGATGGAGAGATATGTGTCTACAAAACTATTATGGAAATAGAAGTTCCTCCAAATGGTACAAGAAAGACTGAAGATTCTCAGCATGCCATGAGTTTTTAAAAAATATTTTTTGGTTTGGAAATACATTTGGTTTTTGGGTCTGTAATCGTATTTTAAGACTTCCTGGTTTGACTACTTTTTCACCCTTGTTGAAAGACAAAGGGGAAGAAATATGATCCAACATTTTGATATACTACATTCTGCATTTTTAGTTTTGAGATTTTCATATGCATTGCTAAACTAACAAATGCAGGTACGAGAATTTGTGTTGTCTTCCATCAAGGGGGAGATTGAAAACTCCACCTTGATTGAAATGGTTTACAAGTGTTGATGATGGAAAACTTCACACAAATATAGCAGTTGGATATACTAACAATGTACTTGATTATATTTCTAGATATTTGATTGGTTTTAATTCAGTGCAGGTTGTATATCTACATGTCAAGGGCCTCGAAGTTGGATTCAAGAACAAGTTCAAAAGGAAGAGATCAAGGGCCTTGGAATCTAAGGTGCACAGAACAAGGATTAAAATAAATTGAAGATCTTTGTTGAAGATTCTCTAACAAAAAGATCTCATCAACCAATGACTTTGTCAACCGAAGGATAAAGAATCTTTTCGAGAAGATTTTCTTAACAACAAACGGCAAAAGTACCTTCTCTCTCTTATCCAACAGAAGACGAGAAGATCAAGGAGTAAAAGACTCAACGTGTTCGTAGGGGCTGAAGACTTGTAACGTCTACCTTACGATCTTCATGGAAATGAAGATTGATCTTCAAATGGTCATCTGTACACGAAAACATCTTTGCATCTTCACGCGACATAATCATCTTCATTCATTGTTTTTCATTCTCTCATTTCACTCAACAGCTTTATCCCCTTAGAGAGAGAAAACACGAGAGCTTCATTGGAAGATCTAAATAGTGTTATACTAGAGTGTGTGTTGCTCTGCGAAGATTTGGTTTGCGAAAAGTAGTTTCAAGGCCTTGAGATTTGGTTTGCGAAAAGTTCCCATACTCTATTCAACCCCCTTCTAGAGTATTATTTATCTTATTTATATCACCTACAGATTCTTCAATCATGATAACAATAATCAAATTAATAGGAAAGGAATCAATATTCGAACAAGAAAACCTTAAGAAAAAGGTCTCAATAGCTGAATCAAACAATCAACAAACAAGCGTTCCTCAGTCACAAATCAGCAAAGACAACAAACAAAAAGAAATCTAAGAAGATCTTACAAACTCTTTCAAAAGCAAACTCTAACTATAATTACTTCCTTCCTTGAATTCAATCCTTCAACTCTTCCTTCAAACTTGCCTTCAAAAACTCAAGAAATCCTTCAGATAATCCTTGATCCGAAGATGATCCGAAGATGGCTGAATTGTAGAAAATCCTACCCTTTATATAGGAGAATTATCTTCCAAAGATAAGATATCTTAAAAAGATAATTTCCTAGAAAATATATCCATATCTCTCAAAATAAATCAGCCAAACATTATATCTTCCTTCTAGAAATCTAGCCAAAAATATAAGATATCCTCCTTCCTAAAATAAAAGATCTCATCCAAAAATAAAGATCTTGCTAGCGACAAGGTGTTCGCCTCGGTCGGGACGCTCCTCAAGATCACCTCAGTCGAGGTGGTATTGTAGCTGACCGAGGTGAATCTCAACTGAATGTGATTCATCTCGAATCTGGTCCAAAATTTATCTTCTTAATCATTTTCATGCTTCTTGAGATTTTCTCAAAGCTCCAGAATGTAGCTCCAATGACTCATTCGCTTCCTTAGCTCCATTTCGGTCAAAAACGTGCCATTTTACCTACGATTGCAACGAAACTAGGTGTAGACCTCGATTCCTGCAAAGGTAGACAAAACAACAATATAATCAAAGAATATACATTCATACATGCAGATTTATGAAGATAAAAACGTCTAAATCAGCCCCAAAATATAGACTATAATAAATGCTATCACGTCCTTCCATTTCCGCGAGTGCGCCTCATCCTAGAAGATACCAAGTTTTCAAATGTATGATCCTTCCACTTGTCCTTATGGTTTCATAGTTGAATCATGATTGGTTGGAATCGAGTTGAACTAGTTGGAATGCCATCTAGTGGTATGAGTTCTATATTGAGATGGAATGCCTTGAGAGGCTTTGAGATTTTTATGGTTTAATGTATATGATCCTTGAGGATCTTTTGAGACTAGAAGTGAATCTTTTAGTATGTTTGATAGTGGTTGATTGTGTGTCCCTTGATTTATCAAGCGTGGCGTATATTGTTAGCATGAAGTATTGTGATATTTTAGGCACGTTTTCTAGATGTTTTTCATCCATTATAGTGTTCATTGATTAAGCATTGAAGTAATTGCAAGCTAGTTCATCTATATTGTCGATATAGAGGTCTACATAAGCTTTGTGTTGATTGTAGGCGAATAAGAGCTAAAACCGAACGAATTAAGAGAGGATGGAGATAGATTGAGCACATCCAAGGATTGAGGACACCACAAAGAAGCCAAGGAAGATGCTAGGATGAGGAATATCACGAAACAAAGGGAATTACAAGCAACCTATGCTTCCACGCTCTAAAATACGGCTGTAATGAAGTCCACGCTCTAAACCACGGCCGTGGAACTTGGCAACATGAGCGTGGAGCATTCCAGAGAGTTACACGGTATAAAGTACGGTCGTGGAAGTTATGAAGAACCGTAATCAAATTCCACGCTCTAAACCACGGCCGTGGAACTCCATGCAACCGTGATTTAGGCAATCTTTTGACGAATAAATTATAGACACATTGTTTACGCACATGGGCCGGACGTTTATTCTATCTTTCCCTATAAAAGGGCTAAAGGAGAGATTTTTCGGCACTTTCGCTTACGCTTGCTTGCACGTGCCTAGGGTTTCATTGGACGTGTGGAGGATTGCCATTTGGCAACGGAGATTTGTGAAGGCTTGAAGATTTGGAAGTTGTGCTTTGTCCTTAGGTTTGATTAGAAGACGGATTGACATCCCTCTCTTCGTTCTTATCAAGGATTGTGATTGGTTTGAGTTATTCCAAATCTGATATACATTATATTCTTGTTTGTGGATTTGAGATTGATTTGAAGTTTATTGAAGGTTTTCGAAGGTTTTCATCTTTCATTCTTCTTAATCTTGAATTTGATAGCATAATGACCGTTGTTGGCTAAAACCCTTTAGCAATTCTAAGGTGAAGGGTTGATAGTTGTGGCTTAGATGATGATAGATCGATCGTAAACAAATTGGACCCTGAGAGTTAGAGAGATTTCGCCGACGAGCCAGAATCACGGCCTGTTCTTGAGGTTCCACGGCCGTGGAACTCAAGATCCATCCGTAATTTGTGTTAGTTTACGAACCTTGCTTTTACTTTAATCCAAAGTTAAAGATTTGCTTTAACTTAGTCTTGGCTTCCTTTTCTAGGTAGTAGTGAAGCCTCAACAACCTCTACTTCGATTTCGAGTGTCACAACCTTAATCGGTTTAGTTAGTCTTGATCATTGGGTTACAAGTTTGGGTATTTGATATTAATTCTTGTCTTTAGATCCTTTCTATACTGAAGCCTCAACAACCTTTATAGAGAGTATTTCTAGATAAGTCATATAAAGCCTTGGAACTTCACCGTACATTACTTTACCTTAGTATGGCTTTGCAACTCTTAACTATGTCCTTAGTTCTTTAGTATATCTTGAATCGATTGCCATAATTAGATACCTGGATCTTTAAGGTTGCTGTTTTCCCAATATATTTGCAAAGCTCATACATTTACTTGCTTGACGATTTATAACTGGATTTAACCCCCAAAATCCTTGTGTTCGATACTTTGGAATTCTTGATTTACTACGCCGATCCGTACACTGTGGGTTCACTTGCTTGATTCTAGTTTTATAAATTTAAAACTTATTTGCACGCACGCTAAGTGGCGAACAAGTTTTTGGCGCCGTTGCCGGGGATTTGGTTTAGGCCGAATTCGGTTATCGGTTGTCAAGCTTGGGAGCTCTTCCCTTGTTATTTGATATTTCTTTCGAGTGTATGCGCAGGTCTAGGAACAACAAAGACCTCCTACCTCTCGATCAAGAGCTTGAGAGGACTTTGAGGAGAAAGCTCAAGGAAAGAAGGATGGTTGAAGAAAGAGAACGCGATTACCAAACGGAGTTAGCTGAATCCGAAGCTCAACTTAGATGGGGCGAGAAAACTCGCAAGGAAGAATCGGATCGCCATCAATCAAAAATCGAAGATCTAACGGATATGATGTTCCAAATGAGGTTGGAAATAAGCGACCTCAAGAAGAAGGAGAAGAGCAGGAAATCGTCAAGATCGGTTAGATCCCATTCATTCGACGAGGATAGCGACTCTTCCATGCCACCACTAGAAGACATTGATCCGACGATCAATGCCAACCCATTTGCCCCACGGGCAGCCGCCAATCGTCGTGTTCCAGTTGGGAATGCGAGAGCTGCTCGTGTAGATGGAGAGCCAAGGACTCTTGGCCAAAGGATGGATCCCATTCAGCAACCACGCCGCTTAGGTGTGAACTTTGATGCTGATGATATGCAAGGGTTTAGCTTCAACCCACAAGTTATTACCATCGTTTACCAAAATCAGTTTGGAGGACGAGTGCTGAATCTCCACATCAACATTTACAAAATTTTGAGGTCATGATGGAGACAATGAAGCCAAAGAATGCAACCACTAACAACTACAAGATCAAGCCAGTCTTCTTCTCTTTGAAAGGGAAGGCTTTATCTTGATATCAAGCTCTTCCAAATGGGAGACTTAACACATGGGAGGATCTTTCCGCGGAATTCCTCACCAAATTCTTTCCGCCCTCCAAGACGGCGGAGTTGAGAGGTAAGATTAATACGTTTTCTATGAGATCTAACGAAAGTTTGTTTCAATCTTGGGAAAGATTTCAGGACTTATTATTGGATTGCCCGCACCATGGCATTTCAAAATTGGGTTTATTGGAGATATACTATAAGGGGCTGGATGTGGAAACAAAATTCAAGCTCCAATCCCTTTCATGTGGTACATTCATGGACATGAGGGAAGATGACGCTTCGGACTTCATGGAGAAACAAGCCCGAGTCATAGAAAAGTATTTTCACCGGAAAGTAGAAGCAAATCAAGTGGAGCAAAGAGCAAAATCATCACAAGCCGCTCAAACTCAAATCTTTTCTCTCAATACCGAGATTAAAGAGTTGAAGGAAGCCATTAAAACAAATTTCCCAAAGCAAAAGGGACAAGATGTGGGTTATTTGGGAAACAATAATAACCACAATGGGAATGAGAATACAAATCGCAACAACAGGAACAACAACCGGAACAATTGGAACAACAACAACAACCGGAATAATGGCTGGAACAACAATAGGGGTTCAAACAACAACAATTGGCGGTCCAACCAACAACACAATTCCGGTAATTCTTATCCCAATTCAGGAAATTCACTAAATCCACCTTCTTCTTCTTCCATTCCCTTGAAAATCCAGGAACAAGCATCTAATAGCGGAAGCACTTCGGGGAAAGAGAAGTCCAATCCCATGTTGAAACAATCTTGGGAAAACTTCAATGATTAGAGACTCACATCATTAAGGTCGATGATCACATTACTAAGGTTGATAAAGCCCAAAAGGTTTTAGAAAACCAAATGTGTAGTCAAGCCGAAGAAGTTCCTAGGAATCAAGGAAAACTTCCAGGAAAGACGGAGGATAACCCAAAGGGAAGGGTGATGGCAATCACAACTAGGAGCGGAGTAACAACCACCGACCCGCAGCCTAAGTTTGTAGAAATTCCCATTGAGAAGGAGAAAGAAAAGGGAAAGGAGAAGGAAGATATCTACGTTCCTCCTCCAGCTTTCAAACCTCCCCTACCATTCCCACAATCTAGAGCAAGAGCGCGTCTAGACAAGCAATTCGGTAAGTTTATTGAACTCATGAGCAAACTGCATATTAATATACCTTTCATTGATGCAATTGTAGGTATGCCAGCTTATGAAAAGTTCCTAAAGGATATCCTCTCTAACAAAAGAAAATTAGAGGATTTTGAAGAGGTTAAGATGAGTTCGGATTTGGCGGATCTCATCAAGAAAATGAAGGAGAAGATGCCCCAAGCTGAAGGATCCGGGGTCATTTTGTATTCCCATAGGAGTGGGAGATATCACATATGATGCATTATGTTATTTAGGAGCAAGCGTGAGCATCATTCCGCTTGCCTTATGCAGGAAGATCGGTTTAGGCGAACCTAAACCGGTGAAGATGACGTTGTACATGGCGGATCGATCCATAACTCGTCCCATCGGTATAGTTGAAGACGTCCCGGTCAAGCTTGGTAAGTTCTATGTTTCTATAGATTTTGTTGTGCTTGACATTCCTGCAGATAGTCCGGTCCCGATCATACTCGGAAGACCGTTTCTTGCAACATCCAGCTGCATAGTTGAGTGCAAGAATGCTAGACTCGCCTTCGACATAGGAGAAGAAAAGGTAGAGTTCGTTCTCTCAACTTTGGTAAAGGAACCAGTTTTCGATGAGGATATCTTCAACATCCATGATGAAGAGCTATCTAGAGAAGAGGTAAGTTCGATTCTCTTCAAAGACCCCTTGCAAAAAGTTATTTCTATGAGCATTATGGATATAGGGGAAGAAGAGGAATGTAATGAGGAAGTAGAAGCTTTAGGGAAGCAAAAAGAAGTGTATGAAGAAGAATTTGAGAAACTCTACGATGGGTCAGAAAACGTTAGAAATCACGGCCAGTCGTGCTATTCCACGGCCGTGGAATCTACCAACATGACCGTAATCAGCTATTCAGAGGACTCCAATAAGTTACACGGCCAAAACCACGGCCGTGGAACAAACAGAGGTCCCGTAATTGACTTCCACGCCCAAAACCACGGCCGTGAAGGGAATAGGGGAGCCGTAATTTGGTTGAATTTGAAGGAGATTTTATCTTCTCCACCACTTCTCTTGATTCTTCTCCAACACCTTCTACATCCTTAGACACTTCTAAGGAAGCATCGGATACTCCTCAAGAGATATTAGAGACTCCTATAGTGATGGAATTGAAGCCACTTCCTACACATCTAAGGTACGCATTTCTAGGACCTAATTCTACCTTTCCAGTAATTGTTAGTTCCGATTTGAGTATTGATGAACATAGTAAGCTCATGGTTGTTCTTAAGAAACATAGGAAAGCCTTAGGGTATACTATAGAGGATCTAGTAGGAATCAAACCTTCACTATGCATGCATAAGATCCTAATGGAAGAAGACTTTAGAACTTCGCGACAACCTCAAAGGCGGTTAAATCCGACCATGAAGGAGGTTGTCAAGAAGGAAATTCTTAAACTACTTGATGCAGGTATCATCTACCCTATCTCCGATAGCAAGTGGGTGAGTCCCGTACAGGTGGTTCCAAAGAAGGGAGGAATGACGGTCATCACCAATAAAATCAATGAACTCATTCCCACATGAACCGTAACTGGATGGAGGATGTGCATAGATTACCGGAAGCTAAACAACGCAACGAGGAAGGTGTTACGCTAAAAAGTGTGCAAGCAATAAGCCTTAAATTTATACTCGTTATAATTATCCTAACTTCTAGCGCACCCGCAGTGTACGGGACGTTTGTAGCATGGATAGTATTCCGAGGTCGAACACAAAGACTAAGGTGAAATTGATTCGGTTTTGTGATTAGGTTTAGTGAAGGTCTAAGGTTAGAAAAGAGGGAAACAAAGAAATGAAAATCTAAATTGTTTTTGGTCGGTTTTGGTGATCAATCAAAGATCACAATTCATGCAAAGTAAACAATCAAACTAGACTAAAAATCAGCACAAATGAACAAACCAAACAAGATAATGATCAAGGAAAGAAAAGACGGATTCTAGGGGTCGGAAGTTCCGATTATGGCATAGAACTCAAGTTATCTATTCATTCTTTGGATTAACTATGATATGTTGGGATTAAGTGTATTCAATTTGGGATCAATTACCGGGTAGGTCTCATGGTCCAACTAGTCCACACCTAAGGTCTTATTACCGGGTAAGTCTCTAAGAGCCTAAGGATAGGAATTCTACACAAACCGGATTGTAAATTAGGGGTCTAACCTATCCTTACCGGGTAGGTCTTGGAAAGGGAAATCCTAAGCAACTATCCTAGCACATCTAATCCAATGGCGGCTTATTAGGCTCACCACTACCTAAGGTTTGCTATTTTAGATTCTAAGGGCAAGGATTACCGGGTAAGTCTCTCTTAACACTTAGTCACTACACTAGGTAGGTTAAACTCAGCAAACACTTAAGGTTTCAATATTCTATAGGTCTAAGGCAAGATCCTTCAAATCAGGGAAAATCACGGGTTGTTCTTCCTAAACCACGGCCGTGGTTCTTCAAGAACTACCCGTGTTTTCTAACAGCAACTACGTTCATAAGCAAAAGTCATCCAAAGGTAAATCTAAGTCCATCCTATCATAGTTCTAGCCATAACCATCCTTTCCTTACCCTAGAACCACATCAATTTAGCCTACAACATTCATAATGGAAATCGAAGCAAACAAACATAAAATCAAAACATCCATTGCAAGATAATGAAAGAAGAGAGGTGAACAAGTGAACTTAATTCAAAACTAAGCTGAAGATTAGAATAGAGCCACTTACAACCCTTCCAAAAGAAGGTTCAAAGGTTCATACAATCTCTAGAAAACGAAATCCGAAATACAAGAAAGCTATGGTGTGTGTTCTTCTCCTCCTCTTCAATGGAACTCTCCTTCTTCTCTTTGACACTTCCCTTCCTAGAAAATCTTCTTGTTTTTGAGAATATATTTGTTAGAGAGAAATGGATAATGGATGAGCTGCTCCCAAACTACCCAACTGCCTCAAACAACCCATGAAGGACCACTTTCATAACAAATCCTTCATGAGCTGGCCATGAGAGTCGTGGCACAGCTGTCATGAGAATCTGGCAAAATCCACGGTCATTTCCACGGCCGTGGTTCTTCAGAGAACCGTGATTCTATGCAGAAACTCCGCCTTGAATCATTAAGCTGTGATTTGGTGCATGGCTTGTGTTGGCAAGGTTCCATGAGTCCTCCTCAGCCCTTGGCTTGTGTCCTAATGAGTCCGAGGGTGTGTCATCTAAATGAACGATCCTCAAACGCATCGTTTAAGCTCCTAAACTTCCCGTAATACCTACAAAACGCGCACAAGTCCGTGTAGACGTCTATCTCGACAAAATATGTGAATTGGGTGCAAAACGTCTTGAACTAATGCTAGATCATGCATGAATGAGCGAGAATTCTATCTAAATGTACACCTAAAACTATGTTATATATCGTGTTATCAAAATACCCCATACTTAAGTTTTGCTCGTCCCTGAGCAAATTCCCAACTATAGACTAGAAGATGACATGATTTATGTATGCAGAAAAATGGCAAAATCTTTTTGGGTTTTGTGCTTCTACTATTGGATCACCTTCATAGTCATGATCAATGGCAATTGGATAAGCAATTATGTATCAAACAATAACGGCATGGAAAGACAATTGTACTTAACTCAAAAGCATGCATGAGATGTGAGGATGAAGAGGTCAAGAAGATCAAGAGTCTATCCAATCTAGATTACTAAGTCTTACAAACATGCAAGTAGGTCATAAGGGCTTGTGACATAAAAGGCCAAGAAACGTTGCAATTGGGCGGGGGATTCTCTAGGTTATGTGATGCTAATCCTGGAATGGAACTAACTCCACATCCTTGTCCTCGATCAACTTCCCCCAAGTGTATATTTTTCCCTATCTTGCTTTCTTTTCTTTTTCTTTAACTCATTTTTGAGACAATGGCATTGGTGTACAATAGCCGAAACCTCGGTGATTAGCCATCCTCGGGCTTTTTCTCTTTTTCGAGGTGCATCCACACCGGGCACACATACCAAAGCTCGTTAGGGTTATTGGTTCATTTGACTTTGGCAAGGCACCAACACCCGATTATGTGAAGTGTACCGAGTTACTTGTCATTTAAACCAACGCCCCCAAACCTATATTTTGGCTACACTTCCACAATAATTTCAGCATTTCATTCACGACATTCTTTTCATTACATCTTCACCCCGCACTTGCCTTTCACACATTTCCACACACTAGCATGCTCCTATTCCCGGATGGGTTTAAAGGAGGTCGATTTTATATCAATTGAGGTGCTCAAGCAATCATGATCAAGATGAGAAGTAGAGAAAGATGAAATGCCTTATTCATTCCTAGATGGTATGCAAGAACTATCATGTAATTTCGACTTTCAATACTCAATCCATTCTAGGCAATCATCATGATCACAAGTCATTCATAGAATTTAAGAGAAGTAGTTCAAGTCCACATATGCATTTATCAATTCAACACATAAGGCCATCCATAGCCAATCACAAGACAAGTTTCATCATTAGGGTCATATCCAAGCCTAGAAAGCACAAAAAAAAATTTAAATTTTCTGATTTTTTTGAAATTTTTGGAATATGTATGTACAATGCAAGACATGTGCAAATATTAACCTATCCTAGATGCTCATCATGCAAGGGATCATGCAAACCCCTAAATACCCCATACTTAGAAACACATTGTCCCCAATGTGTAAATGAAGTAGAGAGAGTGAAAGAAGGTTCTCACAATGTAAAATTGTTTGCTATGGTATTTGGGAATTCTCAAGTGAATTGATGTTGGATGATCCTTTCAACCATGGTAGAGAGCTCTAAGCATCCTTCAAAGCTTCGGAACCCGCGCTAGGCACCGCTAGCCGTCCAAGTTCCGCGTCCGCTCCACCCATAATTGGTGAGGGTGTCATCCTCATCATTTTCATTGCCAAGAAAGGCTTCCAATGCCACTAATGCTCTAGCACACACACTAAGTAGACAAAACACACAAAAAGCACACAAAAACAGAAAAATCTAAGCAAAAATGAAAAGGAAAAAAAAAATGTTACCAATGGGTTGCCTCCCACCAAGCGCTTCTTTAAGGTCATTAGCTTGACCAAACTCGGGGGCGTCTATTCGAGGTGAAGCGGGGCAATCATGTCTACCGGGGCTCCCGGAATATACTTCTTCAAGCGATGCCCATTCACCTTGAAATTTCCACAATGCTCCCCTCCTATTTCAATAGCTCCATGGGGAAAGATCTTCTTCACTACATATGGCCCGGTCCATCTTGATTTGAGCTTTCCGGGAAAGAGCCTTAGCCTTGAGTTGAAGAGAAGGACAAGATCTCCTTCACTCAACTCCTTTGGAATGATCCTCTTGTCATGCCACCTTTTGGTTCTCTCCTTGTAGATCCGGGCATTCTCATAAGCTTCCAACCGGAGCTCCTCAAGGGCATTGATATCAAGCAACCTCTTTTCTCCCGCTTCCTTGAGGTCAAAATTTAGCCACTTAATGGCCCAATAAGCTCTATGCTCCATTTCCACCGGGAGGTGGCAAGACTTGCCATAGACCAACTTGTAGGGAGTGGTTCCAATTGGTGTCTTGAAGGCGGTTCTATATGCCCATAGTGCGTCATTGAGCTTCATAGCCCAATCCTTCCTTGTCCTAGACACCGTCTTCTCGAGGATGGCCTTGATCTCTCGGTTGGAGATCTCTACTTGACCACTAGTTTGGGGATGGTAGGGTGTTGCCACCTTATGATTCACCCCATACTTGGCCAAAAGTGCTCCAAAGTTCCTATTTGTGAAGTGCTTCCCTCCATCACTAATGATTACCCTTGGTGTTCCAAACCTATGGAAGATCACCCGGTTGAAGAATCGCACTACCACCTTGGCATCATTCGTAGGAGAAGTGATCGCTTCTACCCATCTTGACACATAGTCCACCGCCAATAGGATGTAGAGATTTCCACATGAAGAAGGGAATGGTCCCATGAAGTCTACACCCCACACATCAAAAATCTCAACTTCTTGGATGTTATTCAAAGGCATTTCATTCCTCCTTGAGATGTTGCCTGTCCTTTGGCAAGCATCACATGCCGCTACAAAACCTTGCACATCTCTAAACAAGTTAGGCCAATAAAAACCGGATTGCAATACCTTTGCACACGTCTTGTGTGAGCTAGCATGGCCTCCGCATGGTAAGGAGTGGCAATGCCGGATCACACTCTCCACTTCATCCTCCGGTATGCATCTTCTAAGCACCCCATCCGGGCCTCTCTTGAATAGAAGTGGCTCACTCCAATAGTAATGCCTTACATTGTTGAAGAACTTCTTCCTTTGTGCATATGTAAATCCGGGAGGCACTTCCTCACACACTAAGTAGTTCACGATGTCGGTGTACCATGGCTCACTTCCTCTAGCCACTTGGAACAAGCATTCCTCCACCATTTGCAATTGTTCATCCCGGAATGAATCATCTATCGGGATGTTGTCTTTCCCAAGCTCCAATGGTGGGAGTCTACTAAGGTGATCCGCCACGGAGTTCTCGGATCCCTTCTTATCTTGTATTTCCAAATCAAACTCTTGAAGAAGAAGGATCCACCGAATCAACCTTGGTTTGGCATCCTTCTTTGTAAGTAGATAACGGATCGCCGCATGATCCGTATAAACTATGACCTTCGCTCCAACAAGGTATGAGCGGAACTTCTCAAATGCATACACCACCGCCAACAACTCCTTCTCGGTGGTAGCATAATTGAGTTGGGCATCATCTAGCGTCTTGCTAGCATAGTAAATAGCATGAGTGCGCCCTTCTTTCCTTTGCCCTAAAACGGCCCCAACGGCCACATCACTTGCATCGCACATGATCTCAAATGGTAGACTCCAATCCGGAGGTTGCATGATAGGTGCGGAGATCAAGGCGTTCTTCAACCTACAAAAAGCTTCAAGACAATCCTTGGAAAAGACAAAATCAACATCTTTCATTAGTAGGTTAGTGAGAGGCTTAGAAATTTTAGAGAAGTCTTGAATAAACCTCCGGTAAAAACCGGCATGCCCTAAGAAACCCCTTACCCCCTTCACCGAGGTAGGTGGTGGCAACTTCTCTATCGTTTCAATCTTAGCCCTATCAACCTCAATGCCACGGTTAGACACCAAGTGTCCTAACACAATCCCTTCACTTACCATGAAGTGGCATTTTTCCCAATTTAAGACAAGATTTATCTCCTCACATCTTTGCAACACTAATGACAAGTTAGCCAAGCAATCATCGAAAGAAGAACCATAAACAGAGAAATCATCCATGAACACTTCCATGATATTTTCTATGTATTCTGAAAAGATAGCCATCATACACCTTTGGAAGGTGGCGGGTGCATTACACAACCCAAATGGCATTCTCCTATATGCAAAGGTACCCCATGGACATGTAAAAGTCGTTTTCTCTTGGTCATCGGGGTGGATAGGGATTTGGAAGAATCCACTATATCCATCTAGATAGCAAAAATGAGAGTGTTGAGCTAACCTTTCTAGCATTTGGTCAATGAAGGGGAGGGGGAAGTGATCTTTCCTAGAGGCCATGTTCAATTTCCTATAATCAATGCACATCCTCCACCCCGTAACCATCCTAGTCGGTATTAGTTCATTGTTCTCATTAGTTACTACCGTCATTCCGCCCTTCTTTGGCACTACATGAACGGGGCTAACCCACTTACTATCCGAGATAGGGTAGATAATTCCCGCATCTAGCAACTTAATGATTTCCTTTTTGACCACCCCTTTCATTATAGGATTCAATCTCCTTTGATGTTCAATAGAGGGTTTGTGGTTATCTTCCATCATTATCTTATGCATGCACAAAGATGGCTTAATGCCGACCAAATCATCAATAGTATAACCAATGGCTTTCCTATGTAATCTTAGTTCATGCAGCAATTTAGCAAGTTCATCATCACTCAAGCACGCATTAACAATCACAAGATATGTAGAATTATCACCAAGAAATGCATACTTTAAATGAGAGGGAAGGGGTTTAAGTTCAAGTGAGGGAGGACCTCTATCGGTTGAAGACGATCCAAATAAGGTTGGATGAGATGAATCCAAAGCAAAGGAAAACTCCCCATGGCTCCTAGAAGCTTGATCATCAGGAGCTGATTCAGGAAAAACCACGGTTGGAAACACGGGTTGCTCATCTTCCACGGCCGTGGTTCTTGCCAAGCTTGCTTCTCGGAGTTGTCCAGAATGTTTGACGGCCGTGGTTTGTAAATCTCGACCGTGGAACTTGCAGCTGTTCACCACCTCTTCGTGGCTTTCAAATCCAACTCTTGGCTCCTCTTCCAAGGCTTCCAAGGCTTTGATCTCTTCATTGCAGGCCTCTTCAATACCTTCCTCCATCATGCTTAAGGTAAGAACCTTCTCCAAGGGGTCCTTGATCAAGATCGAGCTCACAATTTCTCTAGATTCTTCTTGCTCGACTATGTTGAAGATATCTTCATCAAGGGTTGGCCCTTTCATCATTATGGAAAACTTGAACTTGATGTTCTCTTCCCCGATGTTGAAGGAGAGAGTCCCGTTCTTGTAATCCACTAAGCAACCGGAAGTGGCTAGGAAAGGTCTTCCTAAGATGATAGGAACCGGATAATCCGCCGGAATGTCCAACACTACAAAATCAATAGGCACGTAGAATCCTCCTAGCTGCACCGGAATGTCCTCTAGAATCCCAACCGGATGAGTGATAGAACGGTCCGCCATATAGAGGGTCATCTTGACCGGCTTTGGCTCTCCTAGCCCGACCTTGTTGCTAAGTGCAAGCGGTATGATGCTTACACTCGCCCCAAGATCACAAAGGGCCTCGTACTTCACATCTCCCACTCCTATTGGGACGCAAAAGGAGCCCGGATCCCTTAGCTTGGGAGGCATTTCTTCCTTCATGGTTTGGATCAATTCCGAGGATCTCTTGGTCATCCTTATCTCCCCATACTCCTCCAACTTCCTTTTGTTGGAGAGTATTTCTTTCAAAAACTTCCCATATGCCGGCATTCCTAAAATGGCATCCATGAACGGAATGTTAATATGTAACTTGGACATTAGTTCAAGGAACTTACCAAAATGATTGTCCAAACGAGCTCTTGCTCTTGATTGTGGGAACGGTAGTGGTGGCTTGTATGGAGGCGGTGCCACATAGGTTGGCTCTACATCTTTGTTCTTGCCTCCATCTTCTTGCTTTCTTCCCTCTTCTACCACTACTTGCTTTCCCTTAGCTTGGTCCTTAGGCAAAGGATCCTTCATACTCAACCCACTCCTTGTTGTGATAGCCAACACTTGGCCTCTTGGGTTGTCTTCGGTTCTTCCGGGAAGCTTCCCCGGATCTCTATGTGCTTCACCCGCCTTTTGAAAGACTTGTGCTTCCAAGACCTTTTGAGCCTTAGAAATTGAAGTCACGGTGCTCTCAAGTCCACTCAATCTTCCTAGCAATTGTTCAAACATGACTTCGGTCCTATCCTTTGAAGGTTGAGAAAAACCGGGTGGAGGTTCTTGTGAAGCTCTTTGTGGTGGAGTTGTGCTTGTGGAGGCGGGAGGGTTCAAGGCTCCATCCGGGTTAGAGTAAGAAAATCCGGGATGGTTGTGGTTGGGCCGGTAATTGTTGAATTGCCGGTTGTTGTTGAAATTTCTTGGGCCTTGGTAATTGTTGAAGTTGCCCATTCCCATATAATTCACATCTTCCTCCTTGGAAGACAAGTTAGCTTGTGGAAGTACTTGAGGAGTTGCTTGGCTCTTCAAGGTTGTAGTACACAACTCTCTCAAGGACTTCAACTCGTTGTTGATGGCGTCAAGCTTGAAATTGCTCATGGTGACTTCGCTCACCTCATATGCTCCCACCTTTCTTCCTTCACTCTTCCTATGAGAGTACTTCTCAATTACTAGAGCTTGCTTCTCAACAAACTCCCAAGCATCATCTACATGTTTCTCCATAAATGTCCCGCCGGAAAGAGATTGAAGCTTGAATTGGCTATCTTCATCAAGTCCCTTGAAATAGATCTCCAATAGCTCAATTTTCGGTATGCCATGGTGTGGACAATCTAGGAGAAGGTCTTTGAATCTCTCCCAAGACTTGAACAAACTTTCTCTATCCCTCATCACGAAGGCATTGATCTTCCCTCTTAATTCGGTGGTCTTGGAAGGTGGGAAGAACTTGGTCAAGAACTCGGTTGTCATCTCCTCCCAAGTACCAACTCGCCCTTGTGGAATAGATTGATACCAAGCCAAGGCTTTATCCTTAAGAGAGAAGGAAAAAGCCCTAAGCTTATGGTTGTTGTTCTCCAATCTTGGCGGCCTAAGAGTCTCCATCAAAATCTCGTAGTTCATCAAATGTTGGTGAGGAGACTCTCCTTCCATCCCTCCAAATTGATTGTGCCGGATCATTTGTAGAACTTGAGGGCGGAGCTCATAGTTGTGGGTTGCGGGATCTCCTAGATTCACACCCGGTCGGTGTGCTCTTTGTGCCGGATCCATACGTCTCCCTAGGGTTTGTGGCTCCTCGATAGCAATGGGAACGACCCTAACATTGGCCGCCGGCTGTGGTTGTACCACCGGTGGTGGAGGAGGTGGAGGTTGTCGGCGATTAAGCTCTCCTTGAACAAGGGCTTGCCTAATCTCCTCAATCTCCCTCCTTGTTTCCTCTTGCCTCTCATTGGCAAGTCTCCTTTCTTCCTCCAAGAGCTCATCTCTTAGCCTTATTTTCTCTAAGGCTTCATCTAACTCAGCTTGAAGATTTCTACCGGCCATCTCCTTCTCTTTTCGGATGTTCTTGGATCTAGATCGAAGGGTTTTCTCCGGTTCGGGATCGAATGGAGCTAAATCCTTGCCACGAGATCTTCGCATACACCTAAAGAGTAATAGATGTCCTGAAAAGCAAAGACACCAACCAAAGAGAGATCAAAAGCAACAAGAAAGATCTACACTAGAAACAATCACAAAATAGACTCAATCTGGACCTAGTCCCCGGCAACGGCGCCAAAAACTTGTTACGCTAAAAAGTGTGCACGCAATAAGCCTTAAATTTATACTCGTTATAATTATCCTAACTTCTAGTGCACCCGCAGTGTACGGGACATTTGTAGCATGGATAGTATTCCGAGGTCGAACACAAAGACTAAGGTGAAATTGATTCGGTTTTGTGATTAGGTTTAGTGAAGGTCTAAGGTTAGAAAAGAGGGAAACAAAGAAATGAAAATCTAAATTGTTTTTGGTCGGTTTTGGTGATCAATCAAAGATCACAATTCATGCAAAGTAAACAATCAAACTAGACTAAAAATCAGCACAAATGAACAAACCAAACAAGATAATGATCAAGGAAAGAAAAGACGGATTCTAGGGGTCGGAAGTTCCGGTTATGGCATAGAACTCAAGTTATCTATTCATTCTTTGGATTAACTATGATATGTTGGGATTAAGTGTATTCAATTTGGGATCAATTACCGGGTAGGTCTCATGGTCCAACTAGTCCACACCTAAGGTCTTATTACCGGGTAAGTCTCTAAGAGCCTAAGGATAGGAATTCTACACAAACCGGATTGTAAATTAGGGGTCTAACCTATCCTTACCGGGTAGGTCTTGGAAAGGGAAATCCTAAGCAACTATCCTAGCACATCTAATCCAATGGCGGCTTATTAGGCTCACCACTACCTAAGGTTTGCTATTTTAGATTCTAAGGGCAAGGATTACCGGGTAAGTCTCTCTTAACACTTAGTCACTACACTAGGTAGGTTAAACTCAGCAAACACTTAGGGTTTCAACATTCTATAGGTCTAAGGCAAGATCCTTCAAACCAGGGAAAATCACGGGTTGTTCTTCCTAAACCACGGCCGTGGTTCTTCAAGAACTACCCGTGTTTTCTAACAGCAACTACGTTCATAAGCAAAAGTCATCCAAAGGTAAATCTAAGTCCATCCTATCATAGTTCTAGCCATAACCATCCTTTCCTTACCCTAAAACCACATCAATTTAGCCTACAACATTCATAATGGAAATTGAAGCAAACAAACATAAAATCAAAACATCCATTGCAAGATAATGAAAGAAGAGAGGTGAACAAGTGAACTTAATTCAAAACTAAGCTGAAGATTAGAATAGAGCCACTTACAACCCTTCCAAAAGAAGGTTCAAAGGTTCATACAATCTCTAGAAAACGAAATCCGAAATACAAGAAAGCTATGGTGTGTGTTATTCTCCTCCTCTTCAATGGAACTCTCCTTCTTCTCTTTGACACTTCCCTTCCTAGAAAATCTTCTTGTTTTTGAGAATATATTTGTTAGAGAGAAATGGATAATGGATGAGCTGCTCCCAAACTACCCAGCTGCCTCAAACAACCCATGAAGGACCACTTTTATAACAAATCCTTCATGAGCTGGCCATGAGAGTCGTGGCACAGCTGTCAAGAGAATCTGTTAAAATCCACGGTCATTTTCACGGCCGTGGTTCTTCAGAGAACCGTGATTCTATGCAGAAACTCCGCCTTGAATTATTAAGCTGTGATTTGGTGCATGGCTTGTGTTGGCAAGGTTCCATGAGTCCTCCTCAGCCCTTGGCTTGTGTCCTAATGAGTCCGAGGGTGTGTCATCTAAATGAACGATCCTCAAACGCATCGTCTAAGCTCCTAAACTTCCCGTAATACCTACAAAACGCGCACAAGTCCGTGTAGACGTCTATCTCGACAAAATATGTGAATTGGGTGCAAAACGTCTTGAACTAATGCTAGATCATTCATGAATGAGCGAGAATTCTATCTAAATGTACACCTAAAACTATGTTATAAATCGTGTTATCAGAAGGATCACTTCCCACTACCCTTCATCGATCAAATGCTTGAGAGGTTAGCACAACACTCACACTTTTGCTATCTTGACGGTTATAGTGGTTTCTTTCAGATCCCAATACATCCGGACGATCAGGAGAAGACCACATTCACGTGTCCGTGGGGAACGTTTGCGTTTAGGAGGATGTCGTTTGGACTTTGCAACGCCCCAGCCACCTTTCAAAGGTGCATGATGGCTATCTTTTCGGAGTACATAAAGGAGATCATGGAGGTCTTTATGGATGATTTTTCGTTTATGGTTCTTCTTTTGATAATTGTCTCTCTAACCTTGCTCTTGTGTTACAAAGGTGTGAAGACACTAACCTAGTTCTTAATTGGGAGAAGTGTCAATTTATGGTGAAAGAGGGCATTGTATTAGGACACTTAGTCTCTAGTAGAGGGATTGAAGTGGATAAGGCTAAGATAGAGACTATAGAAAAGCTTCCTCCCCCAACTTCGGTGAAAGGGATAAGAAGTTTTCTAGGACATGCCGGATTCTATAGGCGTTTTATAAAGGATTTCTCCAAGATATCAAAACCGCTTACTAATTTATTGATGAAAGATGTAGTTTTTGATTTCTCGCAGGAATGCCTAGATGCGTTTAACATGATTCGGGGAGCTCTAATCTCAGCCCCGATTATCCAACCTCCGGATTGGAATCTTCCATTTCAGGTTATGTGTGATGCAAGTGACGTAGCCATAGGGGTTGTGCTTCGGCAAATAAAGCAAGGACGAACCCATGCCATTTACTACGCTAGCAAGACGCTACATGAAGCGCAGCTCAACTACGCCAATACCGAGAAAGAATTCTTAGCAATTGTATATGCATTTGAAAAGTTTTGCTCTTATCTTGTAGGTGCTAAGGTGATTGTGTACACGGATCATGTTGCGATCCGGTATTTGCTTGCGAAGAAAGATGCGAAACCAAGGCTGATTAGATGGATTCTTCTCCTACAAGAATTCGATCTAGAGATCCGTGACAAGAAGGGTTCGGAAAATTCTATTGCGGATCATTTAAGTCGTCTACCACATCTAGAGGACGACAATCTACCTATAGATGACTCCTTCCCGGACGAACATTTACATATCATAGAGGAGTGCATCGATGTGATCACCAAAGGTAACGAACCATGGTTTGCTGATTTGGTTAACTATTTGGTTTGTGTTCGCCACTTAGCGTGCGTGCAAATAAGCTTTAATTATAAAACTAGAAATCAAGCAAGTGAACCCACAGTGTACGGATCGATATAGTTAAGCAAGAATTCCAGAGTATCGAACATAGGGATTTGGGGGGAACAAATTCAATTATAGATTATCAAGAAAGTAAATGTATGAAGCTTTTCAAATTATTGGGAAAACAACAATCCTAAAGATCCAGAAATCCAACTGTGGCAATCGATTCAAGATATACTAAAGATATAAGGACAGAGTTGAGGTATGTAAAGGTATACGAATGTAAGGCAATGTACGGTGAAGTTCCAAGACCTTATATGATTCACCTAAAGGCACTCTCTATAAAGGTTGTTGAGGCTTCAGTATAGAAAGATTCTAATGATAAACATTAACGTCAAATACCCAAACTTGTAATCCAAGGATCAAGACTAACTTAACCGATTAAGGTTGTGACACTCGAAATTGAGGTAGAGGTTGTTGAGGCTTCACTACCACCTAGAAAAGGCGAGCCAAGACTAAGTTAAAGCAAATCTTTAACTTTGGATTAAAGTAAAAGCAATTTCATAAACTGACACAAAATTACGGGTAGTTCTTGAGTTCCACGGCCGTGGAAGCTCAAGAACAGACCGTGGATTAGGTTCGTCGGCTATTCTCTCTAACTCTCAGGGTCCAATCTGTTTACGATCGATCTATCATCATCTAAGCCACAACTATCAACCCTTCACCTTAGAATTGCTAAAGGGGTTTAGCCAACAACAATCATATTGATATCAAATTCAAGATTTAAAAGAATGAAAGATGAAAACTAGCGAAAACCTTTAATAACCTTCAAACCAATCTCAACTCCACAAATCAAGAACAATAATGTCAATAGTTTCGGAATAACACAAGCAATCACAATTCTTAGATAAGAACGAAGAACGGGATGTCAATCCGTCTTCTAATCAAACCTAAAGATGAAGCGTAATCTCTTTACGAACAATCTTCCAATTCTTCACTCCTTCCGTCAATCCGGAAATCTCAATAGCAAAGCGCAAATCTCTCAATGACGATCTCGGCAAAAGCGTAAAACTAGGGTAAGCCGAAGTCTAAGCGAAGGTGACGGAATCTATCTTCCTCCGTCCTTTCATAGGATAAGATAAAATATTGGCCCGGCCCATTGCGTAAAAGATCAATGCTTCAAAGTGTGCGTTAAAATATTGCGTAAAAGATCGCCAAGATCACGGTCGTGGAAGGGTTCCACACCCGTATATTTGAGCGTGGAAATGTGTCACGGTTTGTCACAACCCTCCACGGCCGTGTAAGTTGCTGGAATGCACCACGCTTCTCTTGCCAAGGTTCCACGGCCGTGGACTTGAACGTGGGATCTAGTACGGCCGTATTTTAGAGCGTGGTTTAGAGGTAGATCGTAATTTTCCTCATCCTCGTGCTATTCTTCAAGTTAGCACCATCCTTAGCTCCTAGGGATGTCCTCAATCCTTAGACATGCTCAATCAAACTCCACTCTCTCTCAATCCGTTCGGATTTAGCTCTTAATTGCCTACAATCAACACAAAGCTTATGTAGACCTCTATATCGACAAAATAGATAAACTAACTCACAAATACTTCAATGCTTTATCAATGACTAACTATATGGATGAAATACACTTAGAAAACGTGCCTAAAATATCACAATATTTCATGCTAACAGTTTGCCAGGAATTACCGCCCGGATTATCCTACGCACAAAGAAAGAAGTTCTTTAAGGATGTTCGGGAATACTTTTGGAACGAACCTCTCCTCTTTAAGAGAGGTCCGGACGGCATCATTCAGCGATGTGTACCGGAAGATGAGTTGCAAAGTGTCATCCGTCATTGTCATTCACTACCTTGTGGAGGACACCCTAGTTCGAACAAGACTAGCGCTAAGGTATTGTAATCTGGATTCTTTTGGCCTACTTTATTTAAAGATGTGCAAACCTTTGTTTCCTGCTGCGATGCTTGTCAAAGAACAGGGAACATATCTAGGAGGAACGAGATGCCTCTTAACAACATCCAAGAGGTGGAGATCTTTCCCATCATCTTGTGGAAACCAATACATACTTTTAGCCGTGGATTATATTTCGAGATGGGTTGAAGCAATTGCCTCTCCCACTAATGATGCCATGGTTGTGGTTAAGTTTTTTAACAAGACCATCTTCCCACGATTTGGGACACCACGGACTATCATTAGTGATGAAGGTTCTCACTTCATTGCCCGACGTTTCGAAGCTCTTTTAGCTAAGTATGGGGTGACTCACAAGATCGCCACCCCTTATCATCCACAAACTAGTGGACAAGTGGAGATCTCAAACCGGGAGATTAAAGGGATCCTAGAGATGACGGTTTCAAGGACAAGGAAGGATTGGTCTTTGAATCTAGATGACGTATTATGGGCGTACCGGACTGCATATAAGACTCCCATTGGAACAACACCCTACAACCTTGTGTATGCGAAGTCTTGTCACTTGCCGGTGGAATTGGAGCATAAGGCGTATACAGCAATAAAGTGGTTGAACTTCAGCATGAAGGAAGCGGGAGAGAAGCGTCTCTTGAACCTTAACGAGCTTGAAGAACTTCGCTTGAACGCCTACAAAAATGTCAAGATCTACAAAAAAAGAGCGAAGCGTTGGCATGATAAGCACATCATCCCAAAGGATCTCAAAGAAGAAGATCAAGTTCTCATCTTCAATTCAAGGCTTCGTCTCTTTCCAGGTAAGCTTAAATCTCGTTGGACTAGACCTTATCTAATTAAACGAGTTTTTCCCCATGGTGGAGTTGAAGTATGGGGTGAAAAGGGCGGAAGCTTTAAGGTGAACGGTCAACGACTCAAGAAGTATTCACCGGAACTCCAAGCTGAAGAGTTCGCACCCACCGCACTCGAATAAGTGCGAATTTGGTCTAGCTACGGACATTAAACAATCGCTTCTTGGGAGGCAACCCAAGGTATTGCACTTACATTTTTGTTTTTGATTCGTAGATTAGAATAGTTTAGACGGTTTTTGTTTTGTTTTGCCTTCGATACCTTCCGGTATGTTCGTGTTTTTGGATGTAGGATCAGTGGAAGAGAAAGGGAGAAGGAAAGGTTTGAAGAAAATTGACGAAACTTGGACTTTAGCACATTACAGAGAGTTCCACGGTCAAAACCACGGCCGTGACAGCTACAGTGACCGTAATTTGCAAAAGCCTGAGAAAATACACCAAAACCACGGTTCCGTACAATTCCACGGCCGTGGAAACCCCCGAGTGACCGTAATTTTCGAAAAAATTTACGGCCACTATAAAAACCACGTTTCTTCACAAAACACAAACACAACACCCAATTCCACGCCCCTATTTCGCCGATTCGATCCTCTCCCTCTCAAATTCCCGTTCGTTAATCATTTTGAACGATTCTTTGACCAAAAGTGAAGCAAATCCAATCACAAACAAGATCCAAGCAACGATTTGAGCGGCAATTCACCGGAGAAGACAGAATTCGGATTTCAAAATCCGAAAACCTAGGTTTTTACTCCTTCTCTCACTTTGTCGATTTACCTTAGTTTTTGCAAGAATTTTTAGGAGAACTGATTGGAATTGGATTGGAATTAGTCTAGGGATGCCTTCTGTTGAATTTGGTGTGAATCTGTTGAGTTTTGAGAAATTTCGAACCGAATGACGGTCTCTGGGCATTCCACGGCCGTGGAAACTGAAGAACAGACCCTGGTTTTGAACAGAAACATGGACCTTGTTAGGAGAATATCGAATAGGACAAAGAAGAGGAAAGGCAATGCTTCCTCCTCCTCCTCTCAGGCACCCCCTAGTGAACCAACATCACCACCATCACCCCCACCTCCTAGAATTCCTACTATCCATGAAGATTACCTCGATACCTTACAGAGGATCGAGAAGAGAGCGGTCATAGGACCAAGATATTTACTACTTGAGGACTTAGAGCCACTGAATGTGGTAGGGGATCTTACTTGGCTGTTAGATAGAGCATGATTGATCATCTTCTCCGCTATTCGGGAAGATGCATATGAGGAGATCACTAGAAAGTTCGTGATCTCATTTGAGCATAGTCATGTCGATAGGACAGTTTCTTTCCGGCTGATGGAAAGGAACTATGAGTTCTCAATTCGAGAGTTTGGAGCCTTCTTTGGGTTCCAAGAGACCTTCAATGGTCGATTCCCTAGTGGCGTATACGCCAAAGATTTTGGGGAGGATATTGCTATGGTATATGCCAGCGAGGACCGCTGGCAACGTGCTGATACCAAGGCTAAGTTGATTTATCACTTAGCCTTGAAGATTTCCCACCGAGTGTTTTCTGAGTGTCTCTTCTCTAGGACGGAGACTCCTCAGAAAATCAAGACTGACGAGCTGTTTCTGCTTTATTGTATGTTGCATGGTAGGCCGGCTGACTGTGCCACCCTCTTAGCTTCTACTATGAGTAAGCTAAAGAATAAGACGGCCGGCAATATTGGATACGGTGGGATGGTCACCCACCTTGCTAGGCAGCTTGGTATCGACTTCACCGCATGCACCAGGATAGCTGCTAGACCTCTAGGACTCCAGAGCCTCATGACTAGAGGCATTATCTTTCCTAGACATAGAGGTCCACCTACCGCTGCCATGCCTTGGGAGGGTATAGGAGGTAGAGGGGTTACATGGCTTCCCGAGTATTCCATTATGGCTGGACGCCATAATTGGAAGGAGACATTCGATGCTATGCATGCGAATAGATTAGTAGCACCCCCTTACGTTCCCCCTGAGCCACCGGTTGTAGATGAGGAGGAGATGAGAGGGGATGATGAGTTTGAGGGAGGAGGTGAGGAGCACGATTATGGTACCTTTCCGGATCAGCCGGATGCAGTTCCCGACTTCCCTAGACACTCTCCCCGCCCCGCTAGAGCTTCCGGTTCTTCCTCTCGCTGCGCCAGCATGAGTGAGAGGCCGACATGGATGGTGACCCCTCCTCAGTGGTATAGCACGCAGCCGGATTGGATGGGAGCTCCACCAGCTTGGCATGCTCAGCCACCACCTGCACCAGCACCGTTAGATGCACCAGCGTGGTATAGCTAGCCGCCGGGATGGTACGAGCAGCTGCCGGAGTGGGCCACCGATCTTTCCAGTAGGGTCGGAGCCTTGGAGATCCGCGCAGATGCTAGGGATGCACGAGCCGATGCTCACGACCGGATGATGAGAGACATATACCGCCAGCAGTTTGGGCGGAACTATGATCCCGGCTTCTTCCCGTTTCCACCACCACCAGCACCCCAGTGAGGACGATAATGATCTACCGCCTTAGCCACTCCACCACCATCTTGTGAGTTCATTTTCTTTCTTTCCTTTCTTTATTTCTTTTTGAACATTAGGGACAATGTTTGTCTCAAGTATGGGGTGGGGTGTGACTATTCGTTTGTAATAACTCTACTCACTTTGCTTGCTTTGATCGAGAACACCTTGCATGTTTCATTCCATTGTTACACGTTTCATTATCGCATTGCATGAAAAAGCTTTTGAAAAACCCATAAAAATCGAAAAATTTTGAAAATTTTGTGCTTCTAAGGATTGAGATGATTTCTATGATAATCACTACTTGTGAATTGAGTTTTGATGACAATTGTATGCTTAAACAAATAGTGAATTGAAATGAAATTGAATGAGTTAATTATTCCTCTTTTGCAAGTTTCATAATGTGAAGAATGTTACTTAAATCATATTGAAAAATCAAGGTTGAAATCGCATGATAAGTTCTTATACTTCTTGTTGAAATGATTAAGGCAATTCGATTTTCTTTCTTCTTCCTTTGATCATTTAGCCCCTCAATGAAATAATGGCCTCCCTTACCTATCCGGGAATTTGGAGGAGTTGATATTTGGCATGTTTGATGTGGGAGGGCCATGAAAGCAAAATTTTGCATTCAAAGAATAGAAAGAACTTATAGGTTTGGGGAAGTCAATCATGACGATGACTAACTCGGCACTATTCACATAGCCGGGTGTTTGTGTCTTGCCAAAGTCGGACTGAGCGATATTCCTAACGGATTATGGTATGTGTATCAAGGGTTTGAGGCATCTCGCAAAATTGAGAACCGCCAATCTCCTAGGGTTCGGTTTTTGTGCACCTCTGTCCATAACTCCAAAAGTAAAGTCGAAAAATAATGTGAAAACAAGAGAGCAAAGCTCTAAGTTGAAAGTGTTGCAAAACCGCAAGAGAAAACGAAAAGGGTTAGTTGTCCACTTTCCCGGATTCATGCACCACAATCCTTATAATTTCCTCCCCCTTTCCGCATTCTAGACCTTACTTGAAAGTCCTTAAGATCAAGAGAATGTTATATGACCTAGTGATCTAAATTGAAGTTTCTTATGATTGATTTTGATAATGTTTGAAGGTTATGATGCTTACATTGAAGTTTGATCAATTCATGAGTTTTCTTTCCTCTTTATTCTTTGATTATGTATATGAGAGTCTTATGAATGAATGAAGCAAGGTTTGAGAATGATCTATCGACTAGAAGTACATTTACTTAAAAGATTCTTTGTTTTTGAGAGTGCATCCATATTTCATCCTAACTTGAGTTTTAAAGCTTTTGAAAGACCTTGCTTGGGGACAAGCAAGTGGCAAGTATGGGGTATTTTGTTTGCATGAAATATTGTGATATTTTAGGCACGTTTTCGAGATGTTTTTCATCCATTATAGTGTTCATTGATTAAGCATTGAAGCAATTGAAAGCTAGTTCATCTATATTGTCGATATAGAGGTCTACATAAGCTTTGTGTTGATTGTAGGCGAATAAGAGCTAAAACCGAACGAATTAAGAGAGGATGGAGATAGATTGAGCACATCCAAGGATTGAGGACACCACAAAGAAGCCAAGGAAGATGCTAGGATGAGGAATAGCACGAAACAAAGGGAATTACGAGCAACCTATGCTTTCACGCTCTAAAATACGGCCGTAATGAAGTCCACGCTCTAAACCACGGCCGTGGAACTTGGCAACATGAGCGTGGAGCATTCCAGAGAGTTACACGGTATAAAGTACGGTCGTGGAAGTTCTGAAGAACCGTAATCGAATTCCACGCTCTAAACCACGGCCGTGGAACTCCATGCAACCGTGATTTAGGCAATCTTTTGACGAATAAAATATAGACACATTGTCTACGCACATGGGCCGGACGTTTATTCTATCTTTCCCTATAAAAGGACTGAAGGAGAGATTTTTCGGCACTTTCGATTACGCTTGCTTGCACGTGCCTAGGGTTTCATTGGACGTGCGGAGGATTGCCATTTGGCAACGGAGATTTGTGAAGGCTTGAAGATTTGGAAGTTGTGCTTTGTCCTTAGGTTTGATTAGAAGACGGATTGACATCCCGCTCTTCGTTCTTATCAAGGATTGTGATTGGTTTGTGCTATTCCAAATCTGATATACATTATATTCTTGTTTGTTGATTTGAGATTGATTTGAAGTTTATTGAAGGTTTTCGAAGGTTTTCATCTTTCATTCTTCTTAATCTTGAATTTGATAGCATAATGACCGTTGTTGGCTAAAACCCTTTAGCAATTCTAAGGTGAAGGGTTGATAGTTGTGGCTTAGATGATGATAGATCGATCGTAAATAGATTGGACCCTGAGAGTTAAAGAGATTTCGCCGACGAGCCAAAATCACGACTTGTTCTTGAGGTTCCACGGCCGTGGAACTCAAGATCCATCCGTAATTTGTGTTAATTTACGAACCTTGCTTTTACTTTAATCCAAAGTTATAGATTTGCTTTAACTTAGTCTTGGCTTGCCTTTTCTAGGTAGTAGTGAAGCCTCAACAACCTCTACTTCGATTTCGAGTGTCACAACCTTAATCGGTTTAGTTAGTCTTGATCCTTGGGTTACAAGTTTTGGTATTTGATATTAATTCTTGTCTTTCGATCCTTTCTATACTGAAGCCTCAACAACCTTTATAGAGAGTATTTCTTGATAAGTCATATAAAGCCTTGGAACTTCACCGTACATTGCTTTACCTTAGTATGCCTTTGCAACTCTTAACTCTGTCCTTAGTTCTTTAGTATATCTTGAATCGATTGCCACAATTAGATATCTGGATCTTTAAGGTTGCTGTTTTCCCAATATATTTGCAAAGCTCATACATTTACTTGCTTGACGATTTATAACTGGATTTAACCCCCCAAATCCCTGTGTTCGATACTTTGGAATCCTTGTTTTACTACGCCAATCCGTACACTGCGGGTTCGCTTGCTTGATTCTAGTTTTATAAATTTAAAACTTATTTGCACGCACGCTAAGTGGCGAACATATATTCCTACGAGAATCTGAGAGTTGGTTGTTAGAGGGATTACCTTGTAATGGGTAAGTCCCTTTGGCTTACTTACTTGCTTTCTATATGTTAGTTGAGCTGTAATAGTGATGTGTGTTTTTATATTTTGTAACTATAAACCGGACTAGGATGACCATATGTGTTGATTGGCCCAAGTTTATTATAAACAGGCGGTGACATCACTGCCCAACTTTGTCTAAAGTTGGGAGGTTCTCTGCGAGTAGCCCTGACAGGTAGACAGGGATATATATCTCAACCCATTTCTTGTAGGTACGCGGGGACATAGGCGAGGGTTGGAGGATCCTTGTGTCAGAATCGAAGATGAATTAGTAAATTGAATCATTTAATGAAGATAATTACCGGCTTGTTGTGTGATAGCATGCCTGTGTGATAGCATGCCTGTGTGATAGCATGCCTGTGTGATATATTGTTTATGTATTGTATGTTCTATTAGGGCTACTCTATTTTATGGATGGTTAGCTAACGGTTTATAACGTGTTGTAGATAATTTTTTGGATAAGAAGTCTACAGAGTGATTTGGTGGGAGTGATCAACCGAGTGTTTCCGTACATATTAGGATGGTTATGGGTTTTGTATATATAGTTACATGATTGTACAGTTTTGGTATTCGGTTGTGTGTTTTGTATATATTTTGGTATATTATCTTTCAATTTTAACGATGTTGGTTTTTTATTTATTTGTTCTTTTTTGCAAGATCTAATTAACTTGTTGTTATGCTAGGGTCAAAGCCCATTGTGAGGTCCTAGCACGTAGCATTCTGAGTCCTATGGATTTGGGTTGTTACAAGCATGGTATCAAAGCCTTAGGTTGACAAAAATGGCACTCACAATCTTCTTAAAGGGCCAAGTAGATGAGTAAACAGATGCCGAAAGGGATATGAGTTTTAAAAAGGAATTTTGTTTTAAACTTGATACATAGTTGATACCGGATAAATGTACGGGAAACCATCACTCCTTCAGCGGATCTCGGCAGTCTAGTTTGCATGTTCGATTGTAGTTATTATTTTCGATTTGATTATATTATATATATAGTATTATCTTGGCCTTATACGTTAGTTATGCTCATACCATAGATGGCTCGTACTAGAGTAACATCTGTTGTAGGACAGGGTAGAGGTAGACCACCTCTTCTTCTTATAGTCCTAGGTTGGGGAAAAACTGTTAGACCTCCAGTTGTGAGAGGTCCGGGTCGAGTCCCCATTGCGGATCCATTTGAGGCGGAAGGTAGAGCTGAGGAAGTCGGTAAAAGCGTAGTCCCCGAGGCTGGGAACAGGATGGTAGCTAGGCTTGGAGCCTAGACGGTACAACAAGATGAGACAAATCGTGTCTCGATGGGGGACCTAACTTCCAATAGTATATCCGTCTAGTGGAGGAGGCAATTAGGGTAGGTAGGCAAGCCTTAGAACCGTTAGCGCCAACGGGATCAGCTGAGGTTTCTGTTCACTCAAAAGTGTGTGCGTCAAAGTCTTAAATTTATATCTAGAACTCAAAGCAAAGTGAACCCGCAGTGTACGGATCAGCTGTAGTAAGGTAAGAATTCCAGAGTCAAACTCAGGGATTTGGTGAGAATAATTCCGATTTCAATTATCTAGCAAAAAGTGTGAAAAGCTTTTGTGATCAAATAAGGGGGAAATGATTCCAAGGATTCAAGTATCCGATTTCGGCTTTTGATTCAAGACACTTCTATAGATATAGGACAGAGTTTATATTGCCAAGATTAAATGTTCAAAGGTAGATATCGTACGGTGAAGTTCCGAAACCTATATAACTAATCTTAAGGTTCTCTCTATAAGGGTTGTTGAGGCTGCAATATAGAAAGATCTAGAGACAAGAATTATGTTCAAACTAACTATCTAAAACTCCAAGATATGACTCTCCAAAGTAAGAATAGAAAGCACACTTAAAATCTTAATAAAGGATGTTGAGTCTCTTTATTACCCAAATCTTGAAATCTTAATCTATCAAATGTAGAATCAGGTTTGAAGTGTCTTCATACATTCAATTAGAGGGTAAAAAGGTTAATCAAGGTTGGGATTTAGGCAAGGATTAGTTTTGATTAAAGATTGATTCAATTAAGGTTCGTCAGAGGAATAAATCGGGCTGTTCATAAGAAAATCGGCCAATTTATTCAAGAACAGCCCGATTTTCCTGTTGTCGCAAAACTAAAATCTAAACTCTCATGGTCCTAATGTTTGAATGAGTTCAGTCTATCATCATCTAAGCCTTAATCATCAACTATTCTCCCCAGAATCACAAAGGTTTTAGCCAACCATTTTCAAAATCGAATCAAATTAAATATTGAGAGAAATATCGCAAAGAAACCGAATCTTGAATAAAAAATTCCAATAACCTTCAAATCTGTAAACGATTGTCAAAACAAATCAATGTATCTCTTAAGCAACTCAGATTCGTGTTCAAAAACAACAATCACTTCAATGGACAAAGAAATCTCACAAACTAGAATCAAGATTAGCTTCCCGGCAAAGAGTCCTTCAATCTTCCTCCAAGAATCTCTGAATTCTCTTAAACGTGTAAAGATTTCCCGCTGCGGCCTGCTCGTTTTCGTTCGTAGGGTTCTCCTTCATAGTTTCTTGCAAATGGGCTGTTTGGCAAATCTCTCTTCTAGCCCAAAAGAATTGGGCTTTGTGTCGTCTTTTCATTTGGCCGAAAAACAGAAGAAATCGACCCAGTCGATTTATACACAAAACCGTTCGATTTCTAGGGTAGAAGATCGTCCGATTTATATGCATCTTGGCACGATTTTCTTCAACAGAAAGTGCTCTTCTCTTGGCTCCTCTTCTATGCTTCTCCTTTGCAATTCCTTAGCTCTTTATGACCCCTTTAAGACTCCTTTAGCTTCCTTAACATCCTTAGATGCTCCTTGCTCCGCTTTTGCTTCCAATTCCGCTCCATTTACCTATAATTCATCAAAAACTCGTGTAGACCTCTATTTCCAACAAATGATTGAATAGAACATAAAAGGCACACAAAATCTCTCTAAATGCAAGGTAAACTGAGACAATCTTCTATAATATGCATCAATATGATGATACATAATTCATGTCATCAGTTTCACACAAAGCGAAACAGGTGCCACCTGTACCGATACGAGGAACTGAAGTTGCCAAAGCTCGGGAAGAGCCGAGGGCACTGAGACAAGATTCCTGGTTGAAGATCTTTCACCAAATGGGAGTACTCCCTTTCGGCCCTTTCGGTGGAAAGTTGGGATTGAAGGTCGAGCACAAGATTAGTCATGTAGACACAACATTAGATTCGATTTGATGCCTTGAGGATAGACGAGTGGAGTTGGTAAAAACTCTGTTTTGAGACCTGGCACGATACTGGTGGAGGACCATCCGGGGTCGGGTTAGTGGATATGATAAGATGAGGAGTCTTATAAGAGAATGTTTCAACCCTTCTACACCGAGGAGGGAGAAGCTGTAGAACTTTGTGAAGGCTGGTTTATAGGACATTCTTGTATCCGAGGGGATCAGGAAGTTCCATGAGGAGTTGGCATTGTTGGGTCCAGCTGCACCTCTAGAGGACCAACACGTATATTTTTTCTCCCGCATATTGAGGGAATGTACACGTGCCTATATGGCGGGTTATCACTATGACTCTTTGATAGACTAATAAGATTGAGCCTCACTATATGAGAGAGATAGACTCGGGCACATGAGGCTGCTCAGTTCGGAGGGTCTGAGAAGAGGCGGAGGATGGGGCAGAGTAGTGTTGGCGCCGGAGCATCAAGCTACGGGCGGAGTAAGACACAGAAACGCTTAAGTAGACCATTATTCGCACTAGGAAGTAACATAGTGTATGGGTCGTTTTGTAGAAAGGAAAGTATTCCGAGGTCGAACACAAGGAGTGAGGTGAAATTAGGACATTCAATGATCAAAGATAGTGCAAATCTAAACTAAGAGATGAGCAAGGAAACAACTAACGATAAGTTGCGGTAAAAACTAACAAACACAAAGATAGGTGCGGATTCTAGAGATTCGGAAATCCGGTTATGACAATAGACTCATGCATCTAAACATCAAACGATATTGCGGTTGTTTGGAGATGTGTGTTTCTCTAATAGAAACAATTGCGGGGTAAGTTTCATGTTCCACTAATCTCAAATCTAAGTCCTATTACCTGGTAAGTCTCGAGGATCTAAGTTCGGAAATTCTACACAAACCAGCCACTACCTAAGGGTCAAATTCCTCCTTACCGGGTATGTCTCAAAAAAGGTAAGTCTTAGACAACGATCCTAGCACACTCAATCCCATAGAGACTTTTTTGGCTCACTACTGCCTATAGTTCATCATCTTCTATACCTAAGAGCGGAAATCACTGGGTAAGTCTCATTCCTCAATTAGTTTGCTAGCAAAGGTCACCCTAGGCTATATTAGGATCAACAAACACTAGGATTTCAACACATCTACATCCTAACATCCAAATTCATCAACAATATAACAACATCACATAAATCCCGGGTGGATCATGAACATCTCGGCCAAAATGGGATGGAGAATTGGCAGAGATCATGGACTGAGTTAGGTTTTTGAACACAAAATCATCCTAAGCTAACATGCAAGTCCATACAATCATAATCAAAAGCATAGCCATCATTCCTTAACCCTAGAATCACATTTATTCATCCAATAACATACATATTTAGTTTAAACTCCATCATACAAGCATGCATGCATTTCATAGATGGAAAAAGAAAATAAAACCAAAGAAAGAAGTTTAATAAGCTGAAATAAAAATTACCACATTCTTACAAAGCTTCAAGGGCAGCTCCAAGGTGTAAACTTACAAGCTACACAAGAACACCTCACTTACAACTGTAACGCTAGAAATGTGTAGCACAAAAGTCTAACAATTTATAACTCGATATAATTTCCTAACTCCTAGCGAACCCACAGTGTATGGGTCGTTTTGTAGCAAGGATAGTATTCCGAGGTCGAACACGAAGACTAAGGTGAAATCAAATCAAACAAGTGATCATGGATAGTGCAAATCTAGTCCAAGAACAGAGAAGAAAATAAAGAAATGAAAATCATGATATTTTTTTTGGGTTGGGTTTTCGTGGTGATCAAGCAAAGATCACAAATTATGCAATATTATAAATCGAACTAGCAACACAAACAAGCAACACAAGAACAAGATATGTAATCAAAGAGATAAAAGCGGATTCTAGGGGTTAGGATTTCCGGTTATGGCATTGGACTCAAGCTTCTAATCAACCTTGGACTAGCTACGGTATGTTGGGAAAAGGTGTTTCTCAAATGGGATCAATCACCGGGTAGGTCTCATCATGGTCCACTAATCCCGCACCTAAGGTCCTATTACCGGGTAAGTCTCTAGGAGACTAAGGTTGGAAATTCTACACAAACCGGGTTGCTTTCTAGGGGTCAAACCTCTCCTTACCGGGTAAGTCTCGGGGAGGCAAGTCCTAGGCAACAATCCTAGCACACTCAGTCCAATAGCGGCTTATGAGGCTCACTACTACCTAGAGTTCATCATCTTTGGTATCTAAGATCGAGAATTACCGGGTAGGTCTCTTCCCTCACTTAGGTTGCTAGCATTAGGTCACCCTAGGCTAGAATATGCTTAACAAACACTAGGATTTAAACAATCTAACATCCTAACATTCAAATTCATCAATACAAGCACAACAGAACAAACCACGGGCATATCATATATAACCACGGCCGTGGAATCACATGAACAAACCGTGGTTCTCATCAGAGGTTAGGTTCGAGCAAGCAAATAATCCAAAGGTACATTCAAGTCTATTCTATCATAGTCTAAGCCATAACCATCATTCCATTACCCTAGAATCACAACTATTTAGCCAACAACATGCATTTTAAGATTCAAACTCAACAAGCAAACATTCATGGCTTCCATAGCAAGTAAATAAAATGAGAATGAAAATAAACAAGTGGTCTTCGCTTAATATAAGATTAAACAAGACTTACAACCCTTCAAACACAGCTCCAAAACATTCCTTACAATGCTTTCAATTGTTCTCAACAAAAGTCACTCAAAATCACTCAAAAGTTCACTCTAAATCTCTATCTTTGTGTGTTGTTCTTCCTAGAAAATGAATGTGTTTTCCTCTCCTCCAAGAATTCCCTATGTGGATGATGATAATGTGTGAGAAAATGTGGGAGGATCACCTAGAAACAGCCTGCAGGACCACTTACATTCTCCACCAAGAGCAATGGTCGGGCAAGGAGATCGTGGGGCAGCTGTCACAGCTGTCTAAGGAATACCACGGCCAAAACCACGGGCGTGGTTCTGGCCTCTAGGCTGTGGAATTGCATGAACAACTCCCTTTGGATCATTTAGCCATGAGTTGGTAAAAGGCATGCACCAACAAGGTCCTATGTGTTCTCCCTTGCTTCTAGCTTGCTCCTTAATGAGTCCAGAAGTGTGCCATCACGAGGAATGATCCTCGAATGTATCGATTAAGCTCCAAAACATCCCTAAAATACCTACAAAACCGACAAGAGTTCGTGTAGACATCTATTTCAACAATATGCATGAATTAAACGTAAACATCATGAACTAATGCCAAACCATGCATGAATAACGGAAAAAACTATCAAAATGAATGCCTAAACTAACGTCATAAATCACGTCATCAAAATACCCCATACTTAGCACTTGCTCGTCCCCGAGCAAGGTCCAACTATAGGCTACGGGATGGCATGATTAATGAATAAAGAAAAACCGAAAAATATTTTTGGAATTGTCCTTCTAAAATTGGATCTCCTTCATAGTCATGTTTCATGGCAATGGACAAGCAGTTGTTTATTAAATGAATGAAGGCACGGAAAGACAATTATACTTAACTCGAAAGCATGCATGAAAGGTGAAAACGAAGAAGTCAAGATGATCATGAGAATATCCAATCTAGATCACTAAGTCATACACATATGCAAATAGGTCACAAGGACTTAGGAAAGAAGAGGCCAAGAAACGTTGTTATAGGTGGGAACTTTTTTAGGTCATGTGATGCTAATCCGGGAAAGGAACTAACTCCACAATTTCATTTTTAATCAACTTCCCCACAAATGTATATTTTTCTCCATCTTTTCTTTCTTTTCTTTTCCTTTTCATTTTCTTTTTCATTCACTTATTTTTTTTTAAGACAATGGCATTGGTGTACAAAAGCCGAAACCTTGGTGATTAGCGGACCTCGAGATTTTTCCGAGGTGCCTCACACCGGGCACACATACCAAGGCTCGTTAGGACATTCGGTTTATCCAACTTTGGCAAGGCACAAACACCCGATTATGTGAATGGTGCCGAGTTACTCATCATCAAAACCAAAGTCCCCAAACCTTTTTTTTACACTTTTCACAACAAATTCAACACTTCATTCACATCATTCATTTATCAACGACTTCACCCCACACTTTCTCTTCAAACAGTCAACACACTAGCATGCTCCTATTCCCGGATCGGTCAAAAGAGGTCAAATTTCATATCAAGTGAGGTGCTCAGATAACATGATCAAGATGAGAAGAAGAGAGATGAATTGTCTTAATCATTCCTAGAAGATGTGCTACAACTAGCATGTTTTCGACCATCAGTTCTCAATCCTATCAAGGCAAGCATCATAATCACAATTCGTACATAGGATTCAAGAGAAGTATTTAAAAAGTCCACATATGCATCAATCCATTCAACACACAAGGCCATCCATAGCCAATTCACAAAACAATCTCATCATAAAGGTCATATCCAAACTACGAAGCACAAAATTTTTTAAATTTTATGATTTTTTTTTTGAATTTTTGCGATAAGTATGTACAATGCAAGAACTAATGAAACAGGTGACAATAATATTAAGCTACCCTATATGCAATCATGCAAATGATTATGAAAACCCCACCCCATACTTAAAAACACATTGTCCCCAATGTGCAAGTTAAATAAAGAAGTGAAAGAGAGTCCTCGCAATGTAAAAATGGTGTTTTTGGTTCACTCATGTGGAATGATGGTGGATGATCTATCAAATATGGTAGAGAGCTCTTGAAGTTCATTATGGCGTCGGGAGCCGCGCTAAGCACCACAAGCCGTCCAAGTCCCACGTCCGCTCCACCCACGTTTGATGCGGGATCATCATCATCATCCTCATGCCTTGAGAGACTTCCATGTTACCTAGACTGTAGCACACAAACACCAAACACACACAAACACACCAAAACAAAAATCAAAAATAAAAACAAAAAAGAAAAGGGAAAGATATGTACCAATGGGTTGCCTCCCATTAACCGCTTCTTTAAGGTCATTAGCTTGACCAAATTCGGGGGCATTTCACTCAAGGTGAAGTGGGGAAATCATATCCACCGGAGCTTCCGGGATATACTTCTTCAAACGGTGCCCATTCACCTTAAAATTTCAACAATGCTCCCCACCTATCTCAACCGCTCTATGGGGGAAGACCTTCCTCACTACATAAGGATCTGTCCATCTTTACTTGAGCTTTCCGGGGAAGAGCTGCAACCTTGAATTGAAGTGAAGGACAAAGTCACCTTCCCTCAACTCCTTTGGGATTAGACGTTTGTCATCCCAACGCTTGGTCCTTTCCTTGTAAATCCGGGCATTTTCATAAGAATCCAACCGGATCTCCTCAAGAGCATTTGTAACACCCGAAATTCTGAGAACTCGGGGAGCTACTGGTTAGGACCTCACAAAGGGTCCCGACCTTAGTTTGACAATAATTTAACTTGGATCTTACAACAAGGCACAAAAGTATTTAAATCATTTGAAAACTTTAAACAATATATACATGAAGAATATGTATCAGCCTTACAAAGCAAAGGTACCAAAACGACACATAAGAGGAACAAAAGACATCCTGTCCCCAACTAAATAAGTACGTGGACCCGGCTGACCATTCCCTTCGGATCTCTCTACAACTGTTTTAACCTGCACGACATCTACAAGTGGTATAAAACCGTTAGCTAACATTCTATGCATAAGTATAAAGGTAAAAGCACAAACACACAACATACACAATCAACATGCAACACTCAATCCTTTTATTATCTTTAATTAGGTGATAGGTTATTACTAATGATACTTATTTTGTGACACGAGGGATTCCCAAACCTCGCCCCTGTCCCCGTTTACCAACGCGGAATGGTACTAATGTATCTGACCGTCTACCGGACTGGGCTGGTCGCAGGGAACCTCCTAGACTCTCGCAAGAGCTAGGCAGATGATGTCACGACCCGTTATCATACACTTCGGTCAATTACGTAAATAATAAAGTCGGCCTAATCCGGTTTTGTTGTTTATCATAACTAACAAACACCACTCATACACATTACACTCATACAAGAAGCCAGCTAAGTAAGTCCGTGGACTTACGAGAATCAAATCTCGCCTCTCTTAACACCACTCAACCAGTAACTGCAGAAACTCAGTTGCCTGTCAAAGGAGGCATGTGGGTCAATACATTTCCCTAGGTACTTAGAAGTCTGAAACTCTTAAGTTGTAAGATCCTATTTGGACATAATTTATTTCAGTACTTATTCAAGGTAACATGACTATTTTACCCTTGGTCCCGAGACTTCCAAAACTCGTAATACGTACTTAAATTCTTACTTGAGGCTAATTAACCATATTCTACTCCCTAGCATGATTTTAGGTAAAACTAGATAAACTACCCACTTTTCTATTTCCCGAAAAGTCACTAAGGTCCAACTACAACTTCAAATATGAAATTAAAATAACTTATAAAAATTCTAAAATAAATCTCTAAATTATCTAGGATATCTAATCTACTCATTGGAGCAAGAATTTCCTAAAACTGTTCAATTATCACTTCTACAAAAATCCTTGAAGATGGCTACAACACTAAAAACGTTCCTATACTTAGTCAAAATTCATTGCTGGAAAAATAGCTCAACTACTTCACTTTTGAGACCCTATAACTTTCAATCCGACCGTTCATTTCTTCTCAAATTTTAACCCATTAAACTAAGTATATCCCTTTATGATCTATCAAAAATTCAACGGTGGATCTTCAATATAACGCCTAAACATTGGTCTACAATATTGACAGTTTTCAACTTCTCAAAACTAAAGAAAACTCCATTATTTACAGCTGATTTGTTTCTACTATTTTTATCACCCTCTTCTAACCCAAACTAATTATTGATCTCAATGTCCTAAGTTCATCAGCAGTACATAGTACACTTTTAACTTATTAACTTACAAAAGATACGTATTCAACGGAGGGAGAAGAGATCTAGTTACCCCTTGCTAAGACCTTGATTGCAACTTAGGAAAGATTCTGGTGATGGGGAAGGCTTTCGATCTGTAAAACAGCAAGGATGGACTATAAAATTTTGCCCATTGTGTGACTGAATAGAAAGAGGACAACTATGGAGTGAGAGACCAACGAACGTATGCAGAAACATATGCAACAGCTCCTGGAGTCGAAGTGCACAAAAGAGGGCTGCTGTTGTGCAATGTTGGTGCTTCAATGGGGCTGCTGCTGTGCAATGTTGGTGCTTCAATGGGGCTGTTGAGATCTGCGTCGATACAGAAGAAGGGGAGGAGAGGTTTACGTGCATCTGGAAGCAAGGATGTTGCAACTCCTTCTCTTCTAGCGTGAATGTAAGGCTGTTTCAGCTGTGGATTTGCCTCATTTATTCACTGTTGTTACGTGATATAGGGAAGGGAAAGAGCTGGCTGTTATAACGTGGAAGATAGGGCAGCATCTCATGGAGTTCTAGGCTGGAATTAACACTCTTTTGGGCTGCCGCAAGCCTCATTAAGCAGCTGAGTGTGTGGGCTGCTGAAGGTGTGATTGCTGGGTCTCCTGGGCTGCTTGATCCGCCAGCAAAGGTTAAGGTAAGGGCTGGGAACAATCAATCCAATTAAGTAACAATGGGCTGAAATATGGCAAGAAATAAGTGGGCTGAAATGTTTGTCAAAAGTGTGTCAAAACTCGTCATGGCCTTGTAAGGCCCATGAATGAGTTTGTCACAGATTTGCCGGGCTTTGTCATGGCCTCGTTGTTCGCTCCAAACGGTGTGTGCAAGCTTTAAATTTATAACCCTAGACTTAAGCTTAAAACAAGGATGCGAACCCGCAGTGTACGGGTCAATCGTAGTAAAAGCAAGAAAATTCCATGGGTCGATCACAGGGACTCGGTGAAACAGAGTCAATACGGTGTGCTAATGTTAATACTAACCACAAGAGCGATTTAACACAATCAAAGATGAATAAGATGTCAAATAAAGCAAACATGCAATTCTAGGGGTTAAAGCATCTAGTTGTGGTTCCAACTCAAGATCTGTAGATAAGCGGACAAAGCTGAGATTTTTGCGTGGGGAAGGCGTTTCTAAAGTGGAGTAGATCACCGGGTAAGTCTCACTACACACTAATCCCAAACCGTAACTCCTATTACCGGGTAAGTCTCAAGGAATTAAGATGAAGAACTATAACCTCAAACTAACACACCATCTAAGGGAATAGAATCAACCTTTACCGGGTAAGTCTCAGGCTAACTCACAAAGATGGGATGGAAGCACACTCAAACCCCAATAAAGGATAAACCTTTATTACCTACACTTATGATCGTTGGTATACAAACTAAGGAATTACCGGGTAAGTCTCATCCTAAGCTTGCATTGAACCAGGAAAGGTGTAATAAGAATAGGATTTGGCAAACTCTAACACTTAACTCTCAGTTTAAGGTCGGATAAGTCACCTCGGTCAGAAGAATTCCACCCCGGCCGAGATGTTCATCAACCGAACGAGATGCTTAGGGTTAAGATTAAAGACTCGAACTTTCAGGATCCTACTGGAATCTAAGATTATTCTATCATTGTTTTTCCCACAACCTTCAGCCAATCACCCTAGAATCACACAAGGAAATTAGCCACTCATCATCATAATGAAAGTATTAAAATATATAGGAAGAAGGTGAATATTTGAACAAAGAAGAATTTAATGAAAAGACTTCAATAACTGAATCAAATATCACAACAAAGCGTTCTTTGGATAATAATCCAACAAGACAAGACAACAATTGAGGGAATTGAAGACAATCTTACAAAACCCTTCAATAAAGCTATAAAAGCTATGGACTTCAATCTTCCTTCAACCTTCAAAAAGGTTCTTCAAAACTCCCAACTTGGAGTATGGGTGCAGCGGTGGTGTAAGCTCGATCTCCGTCGTATGCGGGATGTCGAATTGTGGAAAATCCAACCCTTTTTATAGGAAAATTACCCTCCAAAGATAAAATATCTTAGAAAGATCTTTTCCCATAAAAATAGGTAAAATATATGATCTTGCATATCTCCTTCCTTCCAGGAGCCAAGCCCAAAAAATATAAGATCACTTTCCAAATTTAAAAGATCTCAGCTAAGAATAAAATATTCTCGCCGCGTCCTAGGTGTTCGCCTCGGTCGAGTCGGCGTCTCTGGATCACCTCGGTCGAGGTAAATCTGTAGTCAACCGAGGTGAATCTCAACTGGATGTGAAATCTCTCAAAACTGGTCCAAAGTAAATCTTTAATTCATGGCTGTGCTTCCTGGATGTAGCTCCAAATGACTCATGACTCCTTTTTGATGCAAAACGTACCATATTACCTGCAATTACAACGAAACTAGGTGTAGACCTCGATTCTCGCAAAGGTAGATGAAATGGTAGTAAAATCACATAATGTATATACAAACATGCAGATTATGAAAGATAAAACGTCCAAACAAACCCCAAAATATAGACTATAATTCATGCTATCAAAATACCCCATACTTAGCCCTTGCTTGTCCCCAAGCAAGTTCCTTATATAGAAGAGAAGATAGAATGGATTATAAGTCAATAAAATCAATGAAAAAGCTTTTCAAAAACATCTTATGGTGTGCAACTATCATAGATCACTCTAAGAGAATACTTCCTGGAATTTAAAAACTCAATATGCTTAAAACATTTTATAAATATAGGAAAGTTGTTCATTTTTGCACAAAATCATAGAATGCATAATAAATCATAATCATCAAAATTAATCATGTATAATCCGATTTAGACCGCTAAGTCTATCAACAAGCTCAAGGTCTCAAGGGCTTCCCAAAAGAAAAGGTTAAGAAACGTGTAGGGTAGGGATGTATGTAAGGTAATGTGGTGCTAGAATCCGGGAAAAGGATGAACTTCACTTTCACTTTGACTTGCAACATCTTCCACCAATAAGCTTTGCTTACTTCGCACTTTTTCTTTTACTTTACTTTTTGGGATGCATGGACAGAGGTGCACAATAACCGAAGCCTAGGAAATCTGCAATCATCAATTTCTTGAGATGCATCAAACCCTTGATGCACATACCATGACCCGTTAGGAATATCGCTCAATCCGACTTTGGCAAGACACAAACACCCGGCTATGTGAATGGTGCCGAGTTACTCATCTTCATGATTGACTTCCCCAAACCTATAACTGCTTTCTAAGACTTTCACTTCCAGCTCACTTCTCAACTTTAACTTGCTTTCACCACTTGCTTGCTTCCTATTTCCCGGATAGGTAAAGGGAGGCAAAATGTATATGAGGGGTTAAGCATGATCAAGAAGAAGAAGAGGAAAAGAGTGAATTGCCTCGATCTTTCCAAGAAGAGAGTGAGAGAACTTATCCTGCGGTGTCAACCTTCAAATCCAACATAATTTGGATAAAAACAAAGTATTAAACATGCCAATAATTTCAAACAAAGCATTTAGCAACTTAAACATATTATAAAACCTTTCAAACACATAAAGAATTTAAAACCAGTAGGTAGACAAAATCTTCACTGAGGTCATATCCAGATAAGTAGTACAAAAATCGTTTTCGAAAACTCTCAGTTAACCCACCTCGGTCGAGGTGTTCTTGGTTCAACCGAGGTGAAACGCCTCGTTCGGCTAGAACTGTCCCGGTCGAGGTCAAAAATTTTTTTTTTTTTTAAACCAGTTTTCTTTCAGTTTTGACGTTTTTCTCAATCAAATAACCTGTAGGTATGCATGTAATATCAGATAAACATATAGAAGCGAAAGTGAAGCATAATAAGATCATAAATATCCATCAAAGTAGCATACAATCATCCATAGTCAAATAACATATCCGCATACCCCATACTTGGGACATACTGTCCCAGTGGGTCAAAATAAGTCTAAGGACAGGATACTCACCGAACATAGCTAAACTGCATGAAGGAGTAAGAAACAGCTCCCAGATAAGACCATCTCGGTTGGCGAAGCACATCTCGGTCGAGGTGTTCTGACAGTACCCGAGATGTATCTCAGTAAAGCTCGTTTCCTCAACTTCTCAAAATTTTGTTCTTCCAGTGTAGCTCCTGAACTGTGATCCTTCCTTTTGGAATACCTGGTTGTTGTCTAGAGGAAAACAAAAACAAAGCAACTATCTAAACTAAACTAGAAAAGGGAGAAGAAAGCAATACCTTGGGTTGCCTCCCAAGAAGCGCTTGGTTTAAGGTCGCTAGCTGGACCCTTCTCCATAGAATTACTCAATGTACCTTGAACACCATGGAGTGCTCATCACATCCATCATAAAATTCTTCCAAAAAGGTTCCGGTTCCTAATTTCACCGGCAAATGGTAAGATCTCCCACGTACAAGCTTGTACGGTTTGATTCTCACCGGAATCCTTCTAGCCTTCCTGCACTTCAATGGGACATAATCTAGCCTTGCGTCCCATCCTTTCCTTGATCGAGAAAACAACTTCTCGAGAATCCTAGTAGCTTCCCCATATTTAGCATGGGCATGGTACAAGGTCCTTAGCATGCGAGGGACCCCATACTTGAACAAGAGACACTTCATCGCCTTAACGGTGTAGTGCTTGCAAACTCCACTCCTTATAATCCAAGGAGTATCTTCTTCCAACAGTTTCAAGGGAGGTTTCATCTTGATCTTAGGAGGTTCTTTCGGAAGAGACCTCCAACTCTCCGGTGCATTCCTGAAAAATTCAGAAATTTTAATAGGGATTTCAAATGAAGTAGGAGAATGTACCTCGTAAAGTTCTCCAAAGCTTGAAACAAGTTTCATGTTGGGTTGATATTCCACACACGAAATCCCTCTCAACTCAGTTGATCTTTCTTCCACCTTGGTCACAATCTCAGTAATTTGACCAAGGTTCTCTGCATCTTCTGCTTCCAGTTTTGCAAATTCTTCCATCTCGGCCGAGATCTCTTCCACTTCGACCGAGGTCTCAACAGTCAGATCGAGACCTTCCATATCCTCCTCTTCCTTAGAAGTTTCAGGAGAAATTTTTGGTTCGACTGGGGGAATGCTTGGAACGTGCAACACTTCCTTATGCTCCTCGTGCGGCCTAGCATAGGATAGGGTGCTTTCCTTGAGCTCCTCCAATTTCTTCATCAACCTCTCCCATCTTGATTCAAGAGAATCTTCAAGGGGTTGCTCACAAATCTTTTTAGGGATATGCAGTTCATCCCACATCGCAAGTTCACGCTGAATGGTCTCTTCTCTTTCCCATTCATTGTTGAACCAATAGAAGGAGTACTTCTCCTCCAATTATTCATAATGGTCCGCCCTAGCACTTTGCCTTGCTATCCAGGCTGGATCAAATGTAGTCATCGGAAATCCTGAAAACTACAAAACTCATAGAAAGAGTAGTTAGTAGCAACAGGGGCAAGTGCCCCAAAAGCAAACCGCAACCGGCTCGGTCTAGACCAAGTCCCCGGCAACGGCGCCAAAAACTTGTTCGCTCCAAACGGTGTGTGCAAGCTTTAAATTTATAACCCTAGACTTAAGCTTAAAACAAGGATGCGAACCCGCAGTGTACGGGTCAATCGTAGTAAAAGCAAGAAAATTCCAGGGGTCGATCACAGGGACTCGGTGAAACAGAGTCAATACGGTGTGCTAATGTTAATACTAACCACAAGAGCGATTTAACACAATCAAAGATGAATAAGATGTCAAATAAAGCAAACATGCAATTCTAGGGGTTAAAGCATCTAGTTGTGGTTCCAACTCAAGATCTGTAGATAAGCGGACAAAGCTGAGATTTTTGCGTGGGGAAGGCGTTTCTAAAGTGGAGTAGATCACCGGGTAAGTCTCACTACACACTAATCCCAAACCGTAACTCCTATTACCGGGTAAGTCTCAAGGAATTAAGATGAAGAACTATAACCTCAAACTAACACACCATCTAAGGGAATAGAATCAACCTTTACCGGGTAAGTCTCAGGCTAACTCACAAAGATGGGATGGAAGCACACTCAAACCCCAATAAAGGATAAACCTTTATTACCTACACTTATGATCGTTGGTATACAAACTAAGGAATTACCGGGTAAGTCTCATCCTAAGCTTGCATTGAACCAGGAAAGGTGTAATAAGAATAGGATTTGGCAAACTCTAACACTTAACTCTCAGTTTAAGGTCGGATAAGTCACCTCGGTCAGAAGAATTCCACCCCAGCCGAGATGTTCATCAACCGAACGAGATGCTTAGGGTTAAGATTAAAGACTCGAACTTTCAGGATCCTACTGGAATCTAAGATTATTCTATCATTGTTTTTCCCACAACCTTCAGCCAATCACCCTAGAATCACACAAGGAAATTAGCCACTCATCATCATAATGAAAGTATTAAAATATATAGGAAGAAGGTGAATATTTGAACAAAGAAGAATTTAATGAAAAGACTTCAATAACTGAATCAAATATCACAACAAAGCGTTCTTTGGATAATAATCCAACAAGACAAGACAACAATTGAGGGAATTGAAGACAATCTTACAAAACCCTTCAATAAAGCTATAAAAGCTATGGACTTCAATCTTCCTTCAACCTTCAAAAAGGTTCTTCAAAACTCCCAACTTGGAGTATGGGTGCAGCGGTGGTGTAAGCTCGATCTCCGTCGTATGCGGGATGTCGAATTGTGGAAAATCCAACCCTTTTTATAGGAAAATTACCCTCCAAAGATAAAATATCTTAGAAAGATCTTTTCCCATAAAAATAGGTAAAATATATGATCTTGCATATCTCCTTCCTTCCAGGAGCCAAGCCCAAAAAATATAAGATCACTTTCCAAATTTAAAAGATCTCAGCTAAGAATAAAATATTCTCGCCGCGTCCTAGGTGTTCGCCTCGGTCGAGTCGGCGTCTCTGGATCACCTCGGTCGAGGTAAATCTGTAGTCAACCGAGGTGAATCTCAACTGGATGTGAAATCTCTCAAAACTGGTCCAAAGTAAATCTTTAATTCATGGTTGTGCTTCCTGGATGTAGCTCCAAATGACTCATGACTCCTTTTTGATGCAAAACGTACCATATTACCTGCAATTACAACGAAACTAGGTGTAGACCTCGATTCTCGCAAAGGTAGATGAAATGGTAGTAAAATCACATAATGTATATACAAACATGCAGATTATGAAAGATAAAACGTCCAAACAAACCCCAAAATATAGACTATAATTCATGCTATCACGTCTCAGCTTAGTCATGATCTCGTCATAGCTTGTCATGATCTCGTCTAAAGTCATCGATAAGAATGAATTATAATAACTAGGGTTTGATATAAATCTATCATTTTATGTGAATTAAATTCTACATAAAATAATACATAATTATAAGAATTAGAGCTTGATATAATTTTATCATTTTTTGTGAATTAAATTCTACATAAAATAATAAAATTTGTGAAGGAAGAAATACTAGATAGAATGGAAACCGTCAACGACTCGAAGTCCGAATTGATCCGGAATTAAACGGAATAAAAATTCCGGATATTACATCAGTACCCCCTTAAAATAAGTTTCGTCCCGAAACATAGAACAAGGTACTTAATTAAACGACTTCCATACATAAACTTGTTTATCCTAGTTTCACTAATTTTTAATTTCGTTTACTAAACTCCTCTAACCCTATTAAAGCGTAACGAAAAAAAATCCGGTTGTTACACCAGACCCCCCTCAAAATAAGTTTCGTCCCGAAACTTAGGATAAGACAATTCTGATCGGCCTTTAGGGCATCACTTGGGTGTGTTTGATCACTATGCAAAAGTCTCGTCGTTTTCATATCTAAGTATCACGCACATCAAGGTTACCAAAAGAACACATCACTGACTAACACTCAATCATGAAATAAACAAGCAGTCAAACAATATCACACATACACAAGGTCAAGCCCTAACTCGTCACTCCCGAGGTTACAACTATCGCTACATGGGTCTTTGAAAGGTTACGTCTCTTACTATCTCCAATCATAGATAGCCTTATCGGATTTTCATTAAACCACTAAATCTTAAATCTTTTCAGGTACTTAGATCACAAGTGTATGTTACCACGTTCTAGAGAGGTTACCGGATATTTTACCGGTATCATCCGGCTCAACTGTCTAATCCTCTAATCTGATGACCTAACTCGTGTCTGGTAGGTATCTCTCCAACTGAAATTCTCAAACTCAGTTCCCAAACTTAGTCTCCGTGGAAAACTGAAGTTCTAGATCCTTTGATGACCCTACGGAAAAATGATCTATTCAACTTTCTTGCTACTAGCCTTCTGAAAATGTTTTGTCTACACAATCAGGTCAAAGGCCTTGGACATCCACCAACACCTACCAAGTGCTCAATGCTCTTCGTATCATGACCCGCTTGGTCTTGTCTTATAATATTACTCCGTCATCATGTTCCTCAGGTACGGAATCGTCACCGTTACCCTTTTCAGGTCTAACACTCGAGACAACTAAAAATCAAATCTAGTGGTCATCCTCTTTGTTCACCTGACATTATTATATTATTTACAGATCTCTAATATATTGTTTGCTCAAACTTAGGTTTATCACGCATTTTTCAAGATCTTAAGTGACCTAGAATACGTCCGGAATGACGGTATTAGACACAAAGTGATCTCCTAACACCGTTATTTGATCATGACTACTCAATAATTGTTAACATACCATCAGCAGTGCACTCTTTTCTCCACCATGGTTATCAGACCGAAAATATCCCTCTGACTCAAAACGGAACTAATCTCTGTTCCGATATAATGTTACACAAAAAATCTACTCCGAAATTATGTTTTCTTTAAGCACGGTTACTAGGTTGCAAGTATGCTCCTGTCGCTTCTCTTTCTTATGTATCTTCGACTCAGGATGGTAGTTACTCACTTGGAGCTTTCTAGTGCAGGCCATGCACAATACTTTTATTACATCCTTAATTCTTTCCTAATCCATCCAAGAAACTCAGTCTAGAGTATTCCATTAGTATGGAAGTCCAAAACTACTTGTCTAGCAACATGTAGCAAAGCCATCACTCTTCCATCGGATCCATAATAGGGTACCAGTCTCCTTCTATTACCTCTACATGCCCATAAGTTTCCGTACAACATTTACAGTCACTCACATAGCCTATCTCACGTTTCTTCCAACTAAAATGCATTTCTCCAATTATCACCCTCTTAAACTCGACACGACATCCATCAGTACCCTTGAGCTTCTTGTTTGTAGGTTAGGACCCACCACACTTCCGATGCGCTACTCTGCTTCTCATGTTGTTGCTCATTAATCCTAAGGACCTTTTCTGTAAGTATAAAATGATTGACCTCAAAACTCTTTCTCCCAATTACCCCATGAGTCGTATACGGATGAAGTACCAAGTACCTTCTTTACTTGCCTTTAGAAAATAAAACAACTTCTTCCGCTTACTTTCTTAATTCTTCTACCACGGATCCAAACTCTCTGAATCGACCGGAGTTTGATCTTAACTAGCCAAGAGGTAAACCATAAAACGTTTTTCTTTATACCTTTAATTCATCCAAGAAGGTTGTAGTTGCCTACTTGAGGGAATCCTCTAAGGCGTCGGTAAAGCTACTCCATAGATCCACAGTCACAAATATCTCTTCTTAACGGCACATAACTCGTCAATACCCAACAATACTTGCACGTTCTTGGTTGACATAGGTCAGTCTATAATTGACTTATCTCAAGTTCATACCTCTACTGGTACTAAACTTTTGGTCCACATCACCTACTAGATTTATCTTTTTATCCTTCTTTAGTTCGTCTTATCTTTCACTCTTTTGCTTCCTTTGGGACAACTCTCTTTCTCAAGTCTCACTGTGCCATTCACTTGGCATCAAAAGTCGTTCCTAACACTCCACAATAGATGGTAAGTGTCTTGTAGTTCCGATAACTTTTAATTACATCCCAATTGTAGTCCCTTTACAGGGATTGTCGGTGTTGATGACCTATGTTCTGTTATAATTGGCGGTTACCCTGGGTTCTTGAGTCCACCACACGATTCTCTCAAGCACAGGTTCCTTAATCGGCGTTGTTTGTAATATTTCTTTCCAAATCTTTGTTGACTATGTTACAGGGCTTCAATCCTTTCGATACTGGCGTTGTGATTCCATTTAGAATTCTTATCTTTAAAGAAGACAAAATGTCTCCAGGCTTGTGAAGTCTACCCTTTGCTCTTACATTAAGTTGTATCTCTCCATTCCGTGTAAATTGTGATCTGTCAAAATTTCCTTAGCTAGTAGGTAAACAGTTGCTCACAACAATCCTTTTATACTTTTGTAGTTCGTTCAACATTCCCCCCTTCCGCTTCTTATAGGCTAACTCCATTTCTCTAGTTCGATTGGGTCATTCATCTGGCATAAATAGTCGTTTCAAGTTTTCACGATAGCTTGCAAGCGTCTTTGAAATTCTTATGGCCGTAATGATCACCCTCTTATAGTTCCTTTTGCATGGACCATCTGTGTTGATGGCTTAGGTCCCGTGATAATTCGGATTACCCTGGACTCTCGAGTCTAGCATGGCCGTTCTCCCATACAGATTTCTTCACTGGAGTTAGTGGTAATATCGCCTTCATGAAACTCCGTTGACCCTGTTACAGGCTTCTATTCTTCGGATATTGGCGTCGCGGTTTCTTTCAAACTACTTATATCTCTGAGGAGGTCAAAACCTCCCCACGCTTGTGGAGTCTGCCTTTTCGCTTTTACACTCAATTGTAGGTCTTCATTCCGTGCACCTTAGATTCTCGCACCCGGATTGACACTTTGTCTCTTCTGGTTTCTCATGCCCATAATGGTATATGGGGCATCCGCTTCGATGGTAATGTCCTTGATTCCACAATCTTGGTTGTACTCAATTCTACTTTTCTCGTTCCAATATTGTTATCTCTACTCCGCACTCTTGTCATCTCTTGCGTGGTTCTTATAATTCATCTCTCGGCTTTATACAACCCAGTCCCTTGTATGACCTTCTATTTCTTCTATCTGAGTTGACTCGGGAATTCTTTCTCATTTGATTGTACTTATGGTCAAAATTATCTCCACATCTTTACTTCTTCGCCTATTAGTTTTTTGGATGGTTAACAAGGGTTACTAGGACGCTCACCCGAGTATAATACTTGATCCAAGGTCAGAGTCCTTTGTCTCGTGTTGCAAATTCTTCAAGTCTGCTACCGATTTATCATGAGGCGATAATCGCTTCATGATATCACAACTAAAGGATATAATATATCCTTTAGGATACTAACATACTACACATACACATATATATAACATACATTAATACTCATCATAATAAGTCCATATGCTAACTCATATCGATCCAAGTTGTAGAGATCCACGGAGAGCGATGGTGGTCCAACGTACTACTAACCCAACAACCCGACTATGCGCGTGCGTGAAAACATAAATCCGTTTTGAAAATTTTAGACCCCTTTCGGGTTCTAGTTATTTTATACAATCGGTCTTTCAGAAGATTTCAAGTGCCATTGTTGCCAACCCAGAGCTCTGATACCACATTGTAACACCCCAAATTCTGAGAACTCGGGGAGTTATTGGTTAGGACCTCACAATGGGTCCCGACCTTAGTTTGACAAAAATTTAACTTGGATCATACAACAAGGCACAAAAGTATTTAAATCATTTGAAAACTTAAAACAATATATACATGAAGAATACGTATCAGCCTTACAAAGCAAAGGTACCAAAACGACACATAAGAGGAACAAAAGACATCCCGTCCTTAACTAAATAAGTACGTGGACCCGGCTGACCATTCCCTTCGGATCTCTCTACAACTGTTTTAACCTGCAAGACATCTACAAGTGGTATAAAACCGTTAGCTAACATTCTATGCATAAGTATAAAGGTAAAAGCACAAACACACAACATACACAATCAACATGCAACACTCAATCCTTTTATTATCTTTAATTAGGTGATAGGTTATTACTAATGATACTTATTTTGTGACACGAGGGATTCCCAAACCTCGCCCCTGTCCCCGTTTACCAACGCGGAATGGTACTAATGCATCTTACCGTCTACCGGACTGGGCTGGTCGCAGGGAACCTCCTAGACTCTCGCAAGAGCTAGGCAGATGATGTCACGACTCGTTATCATACACTTGGGTCAATTACGTAAATAATAAAGTCGGCCTAATCCGGTTTCGTTGTTTATCATAACTAACAAACACCACTCATAGACATTACACTCATACAAGAAGCCAGCTAAGTAAGTCCGTGGACTTACTAGAATCAAATCTCACATCTCTTAACACCACTCAACCAGTAACTGCAGAAACTCAGTTGCCTGTCAAAGGAGGCACGCGGGTCAATACATTTCCCTAGGTACTTAGAAGTCTGAAACTCCTAAGCTGTCAGATCCTATTTGGACATAATTTATTTCAGTACTTATTCAAGGTAACATGACTGTTTTACCCTTGGTCCCGACACTTCCAAAACTCGTAATACGTACTTAAGTTCTTACTTGAGGCTAATTAACCATATTCTACTCCCTAGCATGATTTTAGGTAAAACTAGATAAACTACCCACTTTTCTATTTCCCGAAAAGTCACTAAGATCCAACTACAACTTCAAATATGAAATTAAAATAACTTATAAAAATTCTAAAATAAATCTCTAAATTATCTAGGATATCTAATCTACTCATAGGAGCAAGAATTTCCTAAAACTGTTCAATTATCACTTCTACAAAAATCCTTGAAGTTGGCTACAACACTAAAAACGTTCCTATACTTAGTCAAAATTCATTGCTGGAAAAACAGCTCAACTACTTTACTTTGAGACCCTATAACTTTCAATCCGACCGTTCATTTCTTCTCAAATTTTAACACAGTAAACTACGTATATCCCTTTATGATCTATCAAAAATTCAACGGTGGATCTTCAATATAACGCCTAAACATTGGTCTACAATATTGACAGTTTTCAACTTCTCAAAACTAAAGAAAACTCCATTATTTACAGCTGATTTGTTTCTACTATTTGTCACCCTCTTCTAACCCAAACTAATTATTGATCTCAATGTCCTAAGTTCATTAGCAGTACATAGTACACTTTTAACTTATTAACTTACAAAAGATACGTATTCAAGGGAGGGAGAAGAGATCTAGTTACCCCTTGCTAAGACCTTGATTGCAACTTAGGAAAGATTCTGGTGATGGGGAAGGCTTTCGATCTGTAAAACAGCAAGGATGGAATATAAAATTTTGCCCATTGTGTGACTGAATAGAAAGAGGACAACTAGGGAGTGAGAGACCAACGAACGTATGCAGAAACGTATGCAACAGCTCCTAGAGTCGAAGTGCACAGAAGAGGCTGCTGTTGTGCAATGTTGGTGCTTCAATGGGGCTGCTGCTGTGCAATGTTGGTGCTTCAATGAGGCTGTTGTTGTGCAATGTTGGTGCTTCAATGGGACTGCTGAGATCTGCGTCGATACAGAAGAAGGGGAGGAGAGGTTTACGTGCATCTGGAAGCAAGGATGTTGCAACTTCTTCTCTTCTGGCGTGAATGTAAGGCTGTTTCAGCTGTGGATTTGCCTCATTTATTCACTGTTGTTACGTGATATAGAGAAGGGAAAGAGCTGGCTGTTATAACGTGGAAGATAGGGCAGCATCTCATGGAGTTCTGGACTGGAATTAACACTCTTATGGGTTGCCGCAAGCCTCATTAAGCAGCTGAGTGTGTGGGCTGCTGAAGGTGTGATTGCTGGGCCTCCTGGGCTGCTTGATCCGCCAGCAAAGGTTAAGGTAAGGGCTGGGAACAATCAATCCAATTAAGAAACAATGGGCTGAAATATGGCAAGAAATAAGTGGGCTGAAATGTTTGTCAAAAGTCTGTCAAAACTCGTCATGGCCTTGTCAGGCCCATGAATGAGTTTGTCACAGATTTGTCGGGCTTTGTCATGGCCTTGTCTCAGCTTAGTCATGATCTCGTCACAGGTTGTCATGATCTCGTCTAAAGTCATCGATAAGAATGAATTATAATAACTAGGGTTTGATATAAATCTATCATTTTATGTAAATTAAATTTTACATAAAATAATACATAATTATAAGAATTAGAGCTTGATATAATTTTATCATTTTATGTGAATTAAATTCTAAATGAAATAATAAAATGTGTGAAGGAAGAAATACTAGATAGAATGGAAACCGTCAGCGACTCGAAGTCCGAATTGATCCGGAATTAAACGGAATAAAAATTCCGGATATTACAGCAGTAATGTCTAGCAACCTCTTCTCATCGGCTTCCTTGAGGTCAAAATTCAGCAACCTTATGGCCCTATATGCCCTATGCTCAATCTCCACCGGAAGGTGGCAAGACTTGTCATAAACGAGGTTGTAGGGAGTGGTGTCAATTTGTGTCTTGAAGGCGGTTTTATATGCCCATAAAGCATCATCAAGCTTCAGAGCCGAACCTTTTCTTGTCCTTTAAGCCGTCTTCTCAAGTATTCATTTTATCTCCCGGTTGGAGATCTCCACTTGGCCACTAGTTTGGGGATGGTAAGGTGTGGCCACCTTATGAGTCAGCCCATACTTAGCCAAAAGTGTCCCAAAGTTCCTATTGGTGAAATGCTTCCCTCCATCACTTATGATCATTCTTGGTGTTTTAAACCTATGGAAGATGACTCGGTTGAAGAACCGAACCACTACTTTGGCATCATTTATGGAAGTAGCGATTGCTTCTACCCATCTCCACACATAGTTCACCGCCAATAGAATGTAGAGGTTGCCACATGAAGAGTGGAATGACCCCATGAAGTCCACACCCCAATCATCAAAGATCTCAACCTCTTGTATATTGTTCAAGGGCATCTCATTCCTTCTTGAGATGTTTCCCGTCCTTTGGCAAGCGTCACAAGCCACTACAAAATTCTGCACATCCTTAAACAAGTTAGGTAAGTAAAAACCGAATTGCAATACAATTGCACACATTTTGTGTGAGCTAGCATGGCCTCCACATGGCAAGGAGTGGCAATGACGGATCACATACTCCACCTCATCTTCCGGAATGCACCTCCTAAAGTCTCCATCCGGTCCTCTCTTGAACAAGAGAGGCTCGCTCCAATAGTAATGTCTCACATCTTTGAAATACTTTTTCCTTTGGGCATATGACAAACCGGGTGGCACCTCTTCACACACAAGGTAGTTCACTATATCCGCATACCATGGCTCGCTCCCTCTAGACACTTGAAGTAAGCACTCCTCCATCATTTGCAATTGCTGATCCCGGAATGAGTAATCAATCGGGATGTTATCTTTCTCAATCTCAAATGGTGGTAGCCTACTAAGATGGTCCGCTACTGAATTTTCGGAACCCTTCTTATCCCGAATCTCCAAGTCAAATTCTTGGAGGAGAAGGATCCACCGAATGAGACGAGGCTTGGCATCTTTCTTTGTGAGGAGATAACGGATCGCATCATGATCCGTGTAAACAATGACCTTGACTCCAACAAGATATGACCGGAACTTTTCAAAGGTGTACCTTACTGCTAGCAACTCCTTCTCGGTTGTGGCATTGTTGAGTTGTGAATCATCTAGCGTCTTGTTAGCGTAGTAGATGGCATGCGTAAGCCCATCTTTTTTTTTCCTAAAACAGCCCCAACGGCCACATCACTCCCATCACACATTATTTCAAATGGTAAGCTCCAATCCGGAGGTTGCATGATAGGGGCAGATCAAAGCATCCTTCAACCTACAAAATTCTTCAAGACAATCTTTGGAGAAAACAAACTCAACATCCTTCATTAGTAGGTTAGTGAGAGGCTTAGAAATTTTAGAGAAATCTTTTATAAAGGCTTAGAAATTTTAGAGAAATATTTTATAAACCTGCGGTAAAAACTGGCAAGCCCTAAAAAACTCCTTACCCCTTTCACCGAGGTAGGTGGTGGATACTTCTCTATTCACTAGTACAAATACCCCACCTAGACCCCGATTATTTTGTACATGGGAACCCGGTTAAGGAAGCGTGGTTAACGGGAGCGAGGTCCGAGCGTTCACACCCCGGTAAATGTCACCGAGTTAATATTTTCGGACCCCGGTTTTTTAATATTTGGGGTAAAAATCGGACACCGGTTATTTTAAAAAACCGGGGTAAAAGTTGGACCCCGGTTATTATAAAAAAAATCGGGGTCATTTTCGGACCCGTTTTTTTTTATAAATAACCGGGGTCCGACCTGTATTTTTTTTAAAAAAAAAATACAGATAATTCAAGCTTGAAGAATGAAGAATACTCATAGAGCACTCAAGATTAAACAAACCAGGCCAATAATATCTAGAAAGGTAGACCATAATAAAGAAAAACAAATGCCATATTTAACTTTAAATTAAAAAGAGTTGGGTGTGAAGATGAACTCGTAATTGTGGCCACCCACAGACACACAACATAATGAGAGGGACAGCTGAATAACCCGATGATCACAAATTGACGATCAAATTGATTTGGTACTCTTCTGTCATTACGAAAAATGCAGAAAGAGTGAAGAATTATCTGTGAATGAAAGAAAAAAATTGCATGTTTAATTTCATAGAAATTGAAATTGAATGATAACAAGGCTTTGTTTTGGTGGGTTGAAAAAGCAAAACTGCATGTTACATAATTCTCCCAGCCTTATAGATTGCAGCCACAAGCAAGCTAGCTAGCTAATCAAAGGCCACATTTTTATTGGATGAAAATAACACAGACTTTTCAATTCATTATTCTCCTTACCATTTTTCTTGTTTGAGAGTCTTCCTCTGTTCTAATCTTTCCTTTCTTCTTTTCCTCAAACAATGCTTCACTGAACAAATCCTTTTCTATTTTCCTTCGCTCTCTTTCACACTCAAACAGTGTAGTATTGCTGCATATTTAATTTTAAATGCCATACTTAACTGAACAAACCCTTTTCCATTTCCTTTTAAGGTTGACATGAAGGAAACCTTAACTTCTACGGGCCTCATCACACAATGAAATGCACGCATAGAGTCACAATTACCTTTGTCAGTGCAGATAAACTGGTACATCATGAGATCTAGCATGTAATGTAGAAATGCATCTTCCCAGAGTTCAACTTTTCTTTTTTCCACATCTTCTCCTATTCATGTCTTAGCTTGAGCAACAATGGTTGTAAGTACTGATAAGCTGAACAGAGACATATTGGTGAGAAAAAGGATTAAAAGACACATCATATATGATAATACTTCATATTTGAGAAGAAGCTGAAAAGAAGCTATAACGTAGAATTGAAAAATGTGAGAGTTGGGACCTTGTAGAAGAATTGTCTTCTGCCTTCATTCGGCATATCCTAAGTTAACGTGCATTCACCTTAGTATAATTAATCCTTCCGGAACATATATCGTCTTGTCTCTTGTGTGCCATGAAGAGGAGAATATCAACATGTGAGGAGAATCGCAGTGCACTTCTCCATTGGCAGAGAGATGAGATCATGACACACGCATCCTTGTTGATAACCACTCGTACTCCCGTACATTGCTCGAAGATGCTGCTATGTTACATTTCTGCTCATCATAAATTTCAGGATTTTTGTGTAAACAGCATCCATGTTCAACCTGTTGCAAGAAGAAGTTACCTGAATTTGCTGTGCAGGGAACCATATAACACCAAGCATCTTAAGTCACACTAGCTGTACATATATAGTAAGGTCGTGGTTATATAAATGTTGTGGTCACAAACTGAGATCATGTTAGACTCCTCATATAACATCAAAAAAGAAGTTGAGGAACATGATTTAACAAATTCTAAAATATCAAGAAACATAATTGTAAACTGGAAAACTTACTGACATTCAGGGTAATATGCGAGACAAAGTTTGAACATGAAGGGATTGAAATGGAATTAATTCAAGACAATCATACAATCTATTTCTTAATTGGGCATGGGGTTACAAGTACACTATTTTCTATCTATTTATAAAATCCCAGATAACTTCAACGTTAAACCTTTGGAATCAAGGAATTTGCTAACATTATACTTCATTAGCTTTGAAGTTGAATATATTCATCATTAAATTATTGATAAAAAAGGGTATCAACTTCATTTACTGTTTATTAAAATAAACATCTGCAAAATTTAACCATCACATTTGGGGCCAGAATAAAAAGCATCAAATTAAAATCACAAATTCTGACCACATATAAGGCAAAAGCTTACCTTTAATAAGTCAGAGACTCAACAAATTTTTGAAGGCTACAAATCACAAAAAAAACTTGAGTCATGCATTTTGGAGTACTACATGAAAGAAGTCATATGCTCACCCAGGATTATGATGTGATTTTGCGATCAACCAACCCTGCAAAAGAGATATACACAATCATTTCCAGCATCTGATTCACTACAAAAGATACACTCCTGCATGTCAATCCTCAAGCAGTTTCAATTTAAAGCTGTCTTAAAGAGTCCTTATATGCATGACGACGAATACAAGACTAAACTAGTTATATATCTACAAAGAGGGCCATTAAGAAAAAGACACATCATACATGATAATACTCAAATTTGAGAACACTAATCAAGATGAATTGATATTAAAATTCATAAACAATAATTGAATTATTTTTATATTATTTGCATCCTAATAGATAGGCACCTGAATTTTCGACAGAGAGACAACAATTCGATCAAATGCAAACGAGATGTAATGCAAAAGGGTTACCAATTAATGGGAGAGAAGCTTGCACGCACGCACTTGCCTTCTCCGGCTCCTTCAACCTGTGCAACCGCACTAAATTAAAAACGAAGAGAACGAATATATAATACAGAAGGAAACGCATGAGTGAGTATGAGAAATTACTTGGACGATTTTTAAAGGCGTTGTAAGCATCAAACAATTGCCCGACTCTAAAACTCTGTAGAGATCGCAGTAGAGGAAACAAAATCTCCACATACTAGGAGTAATTCTCTGACTGCCTGATCAATCTACTGAAGTCATGTGTACCAAATTGACAAATAACAAATATGAGGTGAAATCAATAAAGGAGAAAATGTTTATAAAGGGCCCAACTTCAAGAAATTAAAACCCTAATCTTTTAGAACCTGGACGATGAGACCAACGGCGATGGAGAGGAGGTAGGGGGTATTGGAGGAGAAATTGAGGAGTTTGCTTAAAGATGCTCCGTCTTGAGATGAAACGGCGTCACAGAATCTCGAGAGGTAGTCGGAGATTGTCCGATGCGCCTCCCCCATGCTGATGTACGCCATTATTGATAATCGGAGAGGTTCCCATCTCCGGTGAGCGCTCGCAGAACGCATAGAAATTGAAGGATACAAAAAAATGGAAGAAAAAATAGAGCGAGATAGAGAGACCTGACCAAATCTAGAAAGTAAAAGCCCTAACGAGAGAGTAGAGTAAAGAGAAGGAAGAAGGTGGCGGTGAGTACTTACCACTCGCATTCAGGATTCGGATCATCTATTATGCTAGTTTTTTTTTAATTTCAAAACGCCGTGTTTTGATGGAGGCTTTTTTATAAAATATCCCGGTTATTATAAAAAAAATTGGGATCCGAGAATATTATTTCACCCCGGTTTTTAAAGATAATCGTGGTCTGAGCAAAAAAATCAATATTATAGTCCGGTTATTTAAAATAACCGGGATCCGATTCTTTTTTTTTTTAAAATAAAAATAGTTGTCCGCGGTTTTACGTATAACCGTGGTCCGAAAATATCATTGATCACGGTTTCTTTAAACCGCTCCAATATAAGCGAGGTCTAGGGGGTATTTGTAATAGTAAATGTTTCTATCTTTTCTCTATCAACCTCAATGTCACGGTGGGAAACCAAGTATCCCAATACTATGCCTTCCCTCACCATGATGTGGCATTTCTCCCAATTTAACACAAGATTAGTTTCCTCACATCTTTTCAACACCAAAGATAGATTAGCCAAGCAATTATAAAATGAAGAGTCATACACCGAGAAATCATCCATGAACACTTCCATAATATTCTTGATATATTCAGAAAAAATAGCCATCATACACCTTTGAAAGGTGGCGGGTGCATTACACAACCAAAATGGCATCCTTCTATATGAAAATGTTCCCCAAGGACAAGTAAATGTTGTTTTCTCTTGATCATCCGGGTGAATAGGGATTTGAAAGAACTCACTATAGCCATCTAGGTAACAAAAATGTGAACGTTGAGCTAATCTTTCTAGCATTTGATCAATAAAGGGAAGAGGAAAGTGATCTTTCGTAGAGGTCACATTAAGTTTCCTATAGTCAATACACATTCTCCACCCCGTAACCGTTCTAGTTGGGATTAGTTCATTATTCTCATTAGTTACTATGGTCATACCACCCTTCTTAGGAACGACATGTACGGGACTAACCCATTTACTATCTGAAATCGGGAAAATGATTCCCGCATCTAGCAATTTTAGGATCTCTTTCTTGACTACCTCTTTCATAATAGGGTTCAATCTTCATTGAGGTTCAATTGAAGGTTTATGGTTGTCATCCATCAAGGTTTTATGCATGTACAAGGAATGTTTAATGCCAACTAAGTCATCAATGGTGTATCCAATAGCTCTCCTATGCAATTTCAATTCATTCAACAATCTACCAAGCTCATCATCATTTAAAGATGCATTCACAATCACGGGATAAGTAGAATTTGAACCAAGGAAAGCATACTTTAAATGAGAAGGGAGAGGTTTGAGATCAAGTTTAGGAGGACCTTTATCGGTTGGATGTGATCCATATAGCTCGACATTAGATGAATACAAAGTCATTGAAGACTCTCCAAGACTCCTTGAAGCTTGATCAATAACTAAGGGACTTTCTGGAGAAACAAAGGGAAAAACCACGACCTCTAGCACAACCACGGGCGTGGAATTGGACAAACTGGCATAATTGGATATTACAAACAGTTCCACGGTAGAAACCACGGGCGTGGTTCTTGGTGCGAGACCGTGGTTTTCTCTGTATTTCAGCATTCCTTCGTGCACTTCAATTTCAGCACTTGTCTCCTTTTCTAATGCATCTAAAGCTTGGATTTCTTCATTGCAATCTTCCTAAACTCCTTCCTCCATGATGCTCATGCTAAGAACTTTTTAAAGTGGATCCTTGATCAAGATTGAGCTCACAACTTCTCTAGACTCCTCTTCCTCAACAATGTTAAATACATCTTCACCCAGGGTTAGCCCCTTCATCATTGTAGATAGCTTAAACTTGATATTCTCTTCTCCTATGTTGAAGGAGAGGATCCCATTTTTGCAATCCACTAAGCATCCGGATGTGGCAAAGAATGGCCTCCCTAAAATGATAGGAACCGGGTAGTCCACCAGGATGTTCAAAACAACAAAATCGATTGGCACATAGAACTTCCCGAGCGGAACTGGTATGTCCTCTAGGATTCCCACGGAGTGAGTGATGGATCGGTCCGCCATGTAGAGGGTCATCTTGACCGGCTTCAATTCTCCTAGTCAAACCTTATTGCAAAGTGCAAGCGGGATAATGCTTACACTTGCTCTCAGGTCATATAGGGCCTCATATTGCACTTCTCCAACACCAGTTGGCGCTCAAAAAGACCCCGGATCTCTCAACTTAGGAGGCATATCCTCTCTCATGGTTTGAATCAACTCGGAAGATCTCTTTGTCATTCTTACTTCTCCATACTCCTCCAACTTCCTCTTGTTGGAGAGTATCTCCTTCAAAAACTTTCCATAGGCCGGCATACCTAGAATTGCATCCATGAACGAAATGTTAATATGCAATTTAGACATGAGTTCAAGGAATTTACCGAAATGTTTATCCAAACGAGCTCTTGCTCGTGATTGTGGGAATGGTAGTGGTGGCTTGTATGGAGGAGGTGCCACATATGTTGGCTCATCATCTTTGTTCTTGCCTCATTCTTCTTGCAAAGGTTCTTCTTCCACTACTACTTGCTTTCTCTTGTCATTCTCCCTTGGTGAGGAATCTTTCATGCTCATCCCACTCCTTGTGGTAATGGCCAACACTTGGCCTCTTGGATTGTCCTCGGTCCTTCCGGGAAGCTTTCCCGGATCCCTTTGTGCCTCACCCGCCTTTTGGAACACTTGTGCTTGTAGCACCTTTTGAGCCTTGGAAATGGATGTCACCGTGCTCTCAAGTCCACTCAACCTTCCAAGAAATTGTTCAAACATCATCTCGGTTCTATCCTTTGGAGGTTGAGCAAAACCGGGTGGAGGCTCTTGTGAAGCCTTAGGTGGTGGGGCTGCACTTGTGGAAGCGGGAGGGTTCTGTTCGCTCCAAACGGTGTGTGCAAGCTTTAAATTTATAGCCCTAGACGTAAGCTTAAAACAAGGATGCAAACCCGCAGTGTACGGGTCAATCGTAGTTAAAAGCAAGGAATTCCGGGGGTCGATCACAGGGACTTAGTGAAACAAAGTCCAATTACAGTATGCTTTAGTAATTACTAACCACAAAAGGTAATCAAAACAATCAAAGATGATATAGAAGTCAATAAAGGAAATATGCAATTCTAGGGTTTAAAGTATCTAGTTTTGGTTCCAACTCAAGATCTAAAGATAAGCGGACAAAGCTGAGGTTTTTGCATGGGGAAGGTGTTACTAAAGTGGAATAGATCACCGGGTAAGTCTCACTACTCGCTAATCCTAAACCGTAACTCCTATTACCGGGTAAGTCTCAAGGAATTAAGATAAAGAACTATAACCTCAAACTAACACACCACCTAAGGGAATAGAATCAACCTTTACCGGGTAAGTCTTAGGCTAACTCACAAAGATGGGATGAAAGCACACTCAAACCCCAATAAAGGATAAACATTTATTACCTACACTTATGATCTTAGGTAAACAAACTAAGGAATTACCGGGTAAGTCTCATCCTAGGCTTGCATTGAACCAGGAAAGGTGTAATAAGAATAGGATTTGGCAAACTCTAACACTTAACTCTCAGTTTCGGATCAGATAAGTCACCTCGGTCAGCCAAATTCCACCCCGGCCGAGATGTTCATCAACTGAGCGAGATGCTTAGGGTTAAGATTAAAGACTCGAACTTTTAGGGTCCTACTGTGATTAAGATCATTCTATCATTGTTTTTCCCACAACCTTCAGCCAATCACCCTAGAATCACACAAGGAAATTAGCCACTCATCATCATGAAAGCAATGATCAAATATATGGGAAGAAAGTGAATATTTGAACAAGAAGAATTTAATGAAAAGATTTCAATAACTGAATCAAATATCACAACAAAGCGTTCCTTGGATAGAAATCCAACAAGGCAAGACAACAAGGAAGGGAATCTAAGATAATCTTACAAAAACCCTTCAAAAGCTATAAAAGCTATAGACTTCAATCTTCCTTCAACCTTTAAAAAGGTTCTTCAAATCTCCCAACTGGAGTATGGTTGTTGTGGTGTATAAACCCTGATTGGTGGTATAGCATGATATGGATTTGTGGGAAATCCGACCCTTTTTATAGGAAAGTAACTCTCCAAAGATAAGATATCTTAGAAAGATCTCTTCCCATAAAAATAGGTAAAATATATGATCTAGCATATCTTCTTCCTTCCAGGAGCCAAGCCCAAAAATTTAAGATCTCTTTCCAAAGATAAAAGATCTCAGTCAAGAATAAAATATTCTTACCGCGTCCCAGGTGTTCGCCTCGGTCGAGTCGACTTCTCTGGATCACCTCAGTCGAGGTGAATCTGTGGTCAACCGAGGTGAGTCACAACTGAAGGTGAAATCTCTCAAATCTGGTCCCAAGTAAATCTTTAATCCATGGCTATGCTTCCTGGATGGTTCCTTATGTTCCTGAATGTAGCTCCAATGACTCCATAGCTCTTTTTGCTCCTTTTCGATGCAAAACGTGCCATTTTACCTACGATTACAACAGAACTAGGTGTAGACCTCGATTCCCGCAAAGGTAGATGAAATGGTAATATAATCACATATTATACATACAAACATGCAGATTATTGAAGATAAAACGTCCAAACAAACCCCAAAATATAGACTATAATTCATGCTATCAAAATACTCCATACTTAGCCCTTGCTTGTCCCCAAGCAAGTTCCGCATATTAAAGATAAGATAGAATGGATTATAAGTCAAGAAAATCAATGAAAAAGTCTTTCAAAATATTTTTATAATGTGCAACAATCATAGATCACTCTAAGAGAATACTTCATGGAATTTAAAATCAAAATATGATCAAAATATTTTATAAATATAAGAAAGTTGTTCATCTTTGCATAAAATCATAGAATGTATAATAAGTCATAATTATCGAAATTAATCATGCATAATCCAGTTTAAACCGCTAAGTCAATCAACAAGCTCGAGGTCTCAAGGGCTTCCCAAAAGAAAGGTCAAGAAACGTGTGGGGTAGGAATGTATGTAAGGTAATGTGGTGCTAGAATCCGGGAAAAGGATATACTTCACTTTCACTTTGACTTTCAACATCTTCCACCAATAAGCTTTGCTTATTTCACACTTTTTCTTTTACTTTACTTTTTGGGATGCATGGACAGAGGTGCACAATAACCGAAGCCTAGGAAATCAGCAATCATCAATTTTTTGAGATGCATCAAACCCTTGATGCACATACCATGACCCGTTAGGAATATCGCTCAATCCGACTTTGGCAAGACACAAACACCCGGCTATATGAATGGTGCCGAGTTACTCATCATCATGATTGACTTCCCCAAACCTATTATTACTTTCTAATACTTTCACTTCCAGCCAACTTCTCAACTTCCCCACTTGCTTTCACCACTTTGCTTGCTTCCAAATTCCCGGATAGGTAAAGGGAGGCAAAAATGTATATGAGGGGCTAAGCATGATCAAGAAGAAGAAGAGAGAAGAATGAATTGCCTTGGTCTTTTCAGGAAGAAAGTGAGAGAACTTATCTTGCAGTGTCAACCTTCAAATTCAACATAATTTGGATAAAAACAAAGTATTAAACATGCCAATAATTTCAAACAAAGCATTTAGCAACTTAAACATATTATAAAACCTTTCAAACACATAAAGATTTCAAAACCAGTCAATAAGCAAAGTCTTCACTGAGATCACATCCAGATAAGAAGCACAAAAATCGTTTTGAAAACTCTCAATTAACCCACCTCGGTCAAGGTGTTCTTAGGTCAACCGAGGTGAGACACCTCGTTCGGCCAGAACTGCCCCGGTGGAGGTCAAAAATTTTTTTTTTTAAAAAAAATAGTTTCGACATTTTTCTCAATCAAATAACCTGTATGTATGCATGCAATCTCAGATAAACATATAGAAGCAAAATGAAGCATAAATAAAACATAAATATCATATAAAGTCGAGTCATACATCCATAAGAGTCAGATAATACATCAATAAACACCCCATACTTGGGACACACTGTCCCTAGTGGGTCAAAATAAGTCTAAGGAAATAAAATACTCACCGGACATAAAGCTAAACTGCATAAAAATAAGAAAGAAATCCTGTAGCTCTCAGTAGTCATGATCTGGTGGTGGTGGTGGTGGCACATATGGATACTGAGACGGGTCGAACGGATAGCCCATGATGTGCTCAAACTGGATCTGGGCCATCATGTGCTGGTAATGCTGTCGCTCCTGCATCTCGCGGATATCCAGTGATAGAGCGGCATATGAATCAATCATCTGATCCGTCAGATCATCGATCCGACGGTGAGCCTCTGGATCTCTGTGTCGGCGTGCTCTACGCCTAGCAGGTCTCACTAGTGATGCAGCAGGTGCCGGCTCAATATCATCATCATCCAAATCAATAACCGGCGCACTCTTCCCGGCAGTATCTGTCCCTGTATCCATCGGGACTCCACCATCTCTGTCATCTGCAGTCTCCTCATCATCTACCTCCTCATCCTCAATTGGGGCAGCTGCTGCATCTCTATAATCCTCCATCAGTGGGGCCCAAGCGGTCTGCCAGTAATGAGGGTCATAAACAGTAAACTGTGCAGACCACCTAATCCCCTGCGGTGCAGTCAGCTCCCATGGCATAGCCACGTATGGTGTAGTCAGTCCTCGGGGAACCAGAATCCGCTGAGTGATCATCTCTTGCAGCCCAAGCGGCTTGGCAGCCGCCACCATAGTGCAAGCGGTGAGATCCATATCCTGGTAGCTGGCGATGTGGGTGACAATCCCTCCGCAGTAGATGTCCCCCTTCGCTTTGGCATTGATCTTGTGTAGGTCCTCTGCCAACATCAAGTCAAAGTCGGGGATGCCTCCTGTCACCATGCAATATAGGCTGAACAGCTCCCCCTGTCGGACCTTCTAGGCCTCTCAGTACGCGCCAGAAGTGTCTCTCTGAAAATGCGGTGGGCTAACCTAAAAGCTAAGTGGAAGATGACCTTCTCCTTGGAATCTCCAGGGCGCCATCTGTCTGCGTGCTCAGCAATATGGGCAATCTGTCCCCAAAACTCCCTAGCTACAGATCGGGAAGGGAAATCAACAGCTGTGGGGGCAGGAAAACCAAAAATATCCCTCCAATACTCAAGTGGCACTAAGAAGTTCCGGTTCATCAACCGGTACTTCACATATCGCTTTGTGGGGAGGTAGGTGAAGGAGCTAATGAACTCGAGGGTAGGCTCCAAATAGGTAGGGGCTCGGATCTCAATAAACTGATCTAGCCCTACTGTGGATATCATCCGCTTAAGGTCTCCGTCCACCTGGAGACAGTCAAAAACTGACACGTCCACGAAGCGAGGTGCAATCACTGGACGCCCGGAAATACGCTCATAATCGACCCGGTGTCGCTCGTGGATCACCGGGCGATAGGGTCGGGAAGAAGAGGAAGAAGGGGAAGGGGAGGATCTATCCCTAAGGGCAAGGCGTCTATCGGAACTCATTTTCAGAATCTCTCACTGTCAGGTCACCTCGGTCGGCTGACAATACTCAAGAACACCTCGGCCGAGGCACAGCGCGTCTGGACCGAGGCGAAAAACTGTGTTCTAATTTCTTCAGAAATTCCAGTTCTTTTCCCCCAAAATCACTACAATTGGTTCCTATGGGGTACTTAATCCTTTTCTCAACAAATGTAGGACAATCCAGGCCCGAATCGAAGCGAAAACAGCGGAGTTAGGGTTTCGGTTCGATTTACCTTGTTCGGCCGTTTCGGTTTGATTTCTTTGCAGATCGACGATGCACTGGGATCCTCTACGTTCTAATTGCAGTTTGGGAGCAAAAATCTTTGAAAACGATCGAAAAAGGGCGAAGCGAGGTGAAGTATAACGCCGCGGTCGAGGGAGGGTAAAGTGGAAGAGAGAGAAATTTCACCCCTTTTATACCCTTTCTAGAACTGCTGTCACCTCGGTCGAGGTGGTCTCGACTGAACCGAGGTGGTACGGACCGAGGTGGATCTTCAGAAACCCTAGTCGCCTCGTTTGCTCAAGAATCATCTCGGTCGAGGTGCTCTGACAGCAACCGAGATGTGCCTCAGTCAAACTTCGTCTTCTCGATCTTCTGTCCTTCCAGTTATGCTCCTGGTTTGTTCTTCTTCCTTAGATGTCACCTGTTGTCTGTCTAGAACGCCAAAAACAAAACAATGCAAAGCAAAAGCAAAACTATCTAAGCTAGACTAGAAAACGGGAAAAGAAAGCAATACCTTGGGTTGCCTCCTAAGAAGCGCTTGGTTTAATGTCGCTAGCTGGACCATAATGCGTCTCAAATGTGATGGGAGGTGCCCTCACCCCATTCTTCACCTCCATCGTGGAGTGAAGTGAGTAAGTCTATCAAACGCTCCAACAAGTGTAAATGCTCATCGGGGAATCAATCGTCTATGGGTGGGTCGTCCTTCTCGCGTGAAGATGCAGGTAGCCGGCTGAGGTGATCCGCAACAGAATTTTCGGATCCCTTCTTATCGCGGATCTCTAAGTCAAACTCTTGAAGCAAGAGAATCCATCGAATAAGGCGTGGCTAGACATCTTTCTTAGCCAACAAGTAACGGATGGCTGCATGGTCGGTGTAGACAATGACTTTCGCCCCTACTAAATAGGAACGAAACTTCTCGAAAGCATATACAACCGCCAGTAATTCCTTCTCGGTGGTAGCGTAGTTGCGTTGTGCTACATCTAGCGTCTTGCTAGCATAGTAAATGGTGGTGGTCCGGCCATCCTTCTTTTGTCCAAGCACCGCTCCTACGGCTACATCACTCGCATCACACATGATCTCAAAGGGCAAGGTCCAATCCGGAGGTTGGATAATGGGAGCGGAGATTAACGCTTCCTTAATCCTGTAAAAAGCATCAAGACACTCCTGCGAAAACTCAAAAACAACATCTTTATTCAAGAGGTTAGTTAGAGGTTTAGAAATCTTGAAGAAGTCCTTGATGAATCTCCTGTAGAAACCTGCATGCCCGAGAAAACTCCTCACACCTTTAACAGAACATGGGGGAGGGAGTTTCTCTATTGTCTCGATCTTAGCGCGATCGACCTCAATGCCTCGATTAGAAACGAGGTGTCCTAGCACAATGCCTTCATTAACCATAAAATGACACTTCTCCCAATTCAAAACGAGATTAGTGTCTTCACATCTTTTAAGAACTAGAGAAATGTTAGATAGGCAATCATCAAAAGAGGAACCATATACTGAAAAATCATCCATAAATACCTCCATGATCTCCTCTATGTACTCAGAAAAGATGGCCATCATGCATCGCTGGAAGGTAGCGGGTGCATTGCACAATCCAAATGGCATCCTCCTATAAGCAAATGTCCCCATGGACAAGTGAAAGTGGTCTTCTCCTGATCATCCGGATGGATAGGAATCTGGAAGAATCCACTATAACCGTCTAAGTAGCAAAAGTGTGAATGCTGGGCCAACCGCTCGAGCATTTGATCAATGAAGGGAAGTGAAAAATGCTCCTTCCGTGTGGCCGTGTTAAGCTTCCTATAATCAATGCAAACCCTCCAGCCCGTAACGGTCCTGGTTGGGATCAACTCGTTGTTCTTATTCGTCACAACGGTCATCCCTCCTTTCTTCGGAACTACATGTGCCGGGCTAACCCACTTGCTGTCCGAGATAGGATATATCATACCTGCATCCAACAACTTAAGAATTTCTTTCTTCACAACCTCTTTCATGATCGGATTTAACCGTCTTTGAGGTTCCCGTGAAGTCTTATGATCATCCTCCATTAGATTTCTATGCATGCAGAAAGAAGGCTTAATGCTAATAAGATCATCTATAGTATAACCCAAAGTCTTTTGATGCTTTCTCAGGATATACATTAGTTTAGATAATTCAGTTTCGGAGAGGGAAGCACTAACAATAACGGGATAAGTGGAATCCGGTCCAAGAAAGACATACCTCAAGTGATTTGGGAGTTGTTTAAGCTCCACAACTGGGGGTGCTTTTTGAGGGGGATCCTTGCTTCCTTCTTCCAGTGGAGTAGATCCAGAAACTGGACTTTCGTAAGTCTCAGTTGAAGTCGTCTCGCCATCGACCTCGGTCGAGGCGCAAAGGCGTTGACCGAGATGTTCTTCAGTCACCTCGCTCAGTACTGCAAATGGAACCGAAACTGGAGATCTTTGTCTCTTGGATTATCTTCTCAGTTTTAGCTCCTGGATCTTCTTCCAGTGCTTTTAAGCTCCATATATCTGCATCACAAGAAGCATTTATACCTTCCTCCATTAAACTGAAACTAATAACTCTTTCGAGTGGATCGTTAATAAGGATAGAGCTCACCAATTCTCTTGATTCTTCTTCATCGTAGATGTTGAAGATATCATCGCTTAGCTGCTCCCCTTTCATGGCTGCAAGTAGCGCGAACTCCACCTCATCGCCACCAATGTTGAATTTTAACTTGGCATTCTTGCAATCCACGTTGCAACCCGTAGTTGCTAGAAATGGTCTCCCGAGAATAATAGGAACAGGATAATCTGCGGGAATGTCAAGTACAACAAAATCTATTGGTAAATAGAAGTTACCTAACTTGACCGGAACGTCCTCCAAAATTCCCACGGGATGGGTGATGGAGCGATCCTCCATGTATAGTCGAATCTTGACCGGCTTGGGCTCTCCAAGTCCGATCTTCACACATAGCTCCAGCGGAATGATGCTCACGCTGGCTCCTAGATCACAAAGGGCTTCACAAGTGACATCCCCAACTTGAATGCGAATGCAAAATGAGCCGGGATCTCTCAATTTAGGTGGCATCTTCTCCTTCATGATTTGAATAAGCTCCGAGGATTTAGATGTCATCCTAACTTCACCAAAATCTTCCAGTTTCCTTTTCCTTGATAGGATCTCCTTCAAGAACTTCCCATAGGCGGGCATCCCTAGAATAGTATCAAGGAAAGGAATGTTAATGTGCAGTTTATTCATCAAGTCAAGGAACTTACCAAAGTGCTTGTGTAGATGTGCTCTGGCCCTTGAATGGGGGAATGGAAGTGGTGGTTTGTATGCAGGAGGTGGAACATAAACTTCAGTTTTCCCCTCCACTTTCTGTGGCTCCACCTCGGTTGGCATCTCGGCCGAAGTGTTCTTCGACTGCACCTGGACCGAGGTGGTCTTCGTCGGTACTAGCACCGACCGAGGCACTGGATCTGCAGTTTTCAGTCCACTCCTCGTAGTTATGGCCATGATCTGGCCCTTAGGGTTGCTCTCCGTCCTTGCTGGAAGCTTCCCTGGATCTCTTGGTACTTCATTCGCCCTACTTGCAAGTTTTTGTTCAAAGGCCTTTTGGGCCTTCAAAAATGAAGTCATAGAAGTCTCCATAGCACTAAGCTTGATCAAGATAGCCTCCAGCACTACGTCTTTCTTTTCCGGCTGAGACGAACTTGATCCTTTCCCCTGGCTCTTTAATGGAGTAGAAGAAGAAGAAGGGGAAGAGAGGAAGGGATTAGAGGAATCGTTAGAGTTAGAGTTTGAATGATTGTTACCAAAATTTTGGTTGTTCGCCCTCCAATTGTTGCTATTGGATCCTCTATTGTTGTTGTTGTAGTTGTTGTTCCGGGAACCGTTGTTGTTGTTACGGTATCCATTGTTGTTGTTCCTTTGTCCTTGCTCTTCCTTCTTGGTTTGAGCAACCAAGAGTTCCATCAATTGCTTCACGTCATTCTTCAAAGACGTCAGTTGATTGTTGTTGGGTTGAGTTTCCTAGAAGTTAACTCGTTTAACTCCACCTTCAGCTCCTTGATGAGTGTACTTCTCCATATGCAAAGCTTGCTACTCGAGGAAGTCCCAAGCTTCGTCAATCGCCATGTCCATAAAGGTACCGGCGGAGAGTAGTTGGAGGTTGAACTGGGTGTTTCCGTCTAGTCCCTTGAAGTATATCTCCAATAACTCTATCTTTGGAATCCCATGATGTGGGCAATCCAAAAGAATGTCCTTGAACCGCTCCCACGACTTGGACAAGCTCTCCTTGTCCTTCATAATGAAAGCGTTGATCTTCCCTCTCATTTCAGCGGTCTTTGAGGGGGGTAAGAATTTGGTCAAGAATTCCGTTGTCATCTCCTCCCATGTGCTAATTTTTCCTGGAGGAAGAGATTGATACCAAGTAAAAGCTCTATCTTTTAAAGAAAAGTAAAAAGGTCTTAGCTTGTAATTGTTATTTTCAATCCTTGAGGGTCTCAAGGTCTCCATCAAGATCTCATAGTTTTGAAGATGTTGATGTGGTGATTCCTTCTCTAGCCCTCCGAATTGGCATTGGCGAATCATGGATAGAACTTGCGGTCGAAGTTCGTAGTCATGGTCCGCTGGATCTCCTAGGTTAACTCCTGGACGCCTCAGTTGTTGATTGGGGTCCATCCTTTGACCTAGGGTTTGTGGGATTCTTGCAAGAAGAACGCCTCGGACTGGCATACGAGATGGAAGTATCTCGGCCGGGGCGTCAAGTACTGGAACCTGCCTCGGTCGAGGGTCAGCAACTGGATCCTGCATCGGTCGAGGATCTGGGACTGGATCTTCCCTCGGTCGAAGTAGATATTGGTCTCGTAAGGTTGCCATATCTGCTTCGATCGCCTCAGTCTTGGTGCGAGTTTCTTCTTTCTCTTGCCTTAGCTCTTCCCTGCTGAGGCGTAGCTGCTCTAGCGCCTCTTTCAACTCGGCCTCAAGATCGCGATTGTCCTGGTTGGCCATCTTCGCTTCTCGTAAGCGACGTTTGTATGTCTTTTCTAGTTCGGGATCGTAAGGAACGATTTCCTTCCCAGTGCGGGTTCTTCGCATAAACCTAAGAAAGAACCTGCAAAAGTCACTCAAGTAGAGTGGTTAGTAGACACGGGGGCAAGTGCACCAAGAGCAAACCGTAACCGGCTCGGTCTAGACCAAGTCCCCGGCAACGGTGCCAAAAACTTGTTCGCTCCAAACGGTGTGTGCAAGATTTAAATTTATAACCCTAGACGTAAGCTTAAAATAAGGATGCGAACCCGCAGTGTACGGGTCAATCGTAGTAAAAAGTAAGGAATTCCAGAGGTCGATCACAGGGACTTAGTGAAACAAAGTCCAATTACGGTATGCTTTAGTAATTACTAACCACAAAAGGTAATCAAAACAATCAAAGATGATATAGAAGTCAATAAAGGAAATATGCAATTCTAGGGATTAAAGCATCTAGTTGTGGTTCCAACTCAAGATCTAAAGATAAGCGGACAAAGTTGAGGTTTTTGCATGGGAAGGTGTTACTAAAGTGGAATAGATCACCGGGTAAGTCTCACTAACACACCACCTAAGGGAATAGAATCAACTTTTACCGGGTAAGTCTCAGGCTAACTCACAAAGATGGGATGAAAGCACACTCAAACCCCAATAAAGGATAAACCTTTATTACCTACACTTATGATCTTAGGTAAACAAACTAAGGAATTACCAGGTAAGTCTCATCCTAGGCTTGCATTGAACCAGGAAAGGTGTAATAAGAATAGGATTTGGCAAACTCTAACACTTAACTCTCAGTTTCGGATCAGATAAGTCACCTCGGTCAGCCAAATTCCACCCTAGCCGAGATGTTCATCGACTGAGCGAGATGCTTAGGGTTAAGATTAAAAACTCGAACTTTCAGGGTCCTACTGTGATTAAGATCATTCTATCATTGTTTTTCCCACAACCTTCAGCCAATCACCCTAGAATCACACAAGGAAATTAGCCACTCATCATCATGAAAGCAATGATCAAATATATGGGAAGAAAGTGAATATTTGAACAAGAAGAATTTAATGAAAAGACTTCAATAACTGAATCAAATATCACAACAAAGCGTTCCTTGGATAGAAATCCAACAAGGCAAGACAACAAGGAAGGGAATCTAAGATAATCTTACAAAAACCCTTCAAAAGCTATAAAAGCTATAGACTTCAATCTTCCTTCAACCTTTAAAAAGGTTCTTCAAATCTCTCAACTGAAGTATGGCTGTTGTGGTGTATAAACCCTGATTGGTGGTATAGCATGATATGGATTTGTGGGAAATCCGACCCTTTTTATAGGAAAGTAACTCTCCAAAGATAAGATATCTTATAAAGATCTCTTCCCATAAAAATAGGTAAAATATATGATCTAGCATATCTTCTTCCTTCCAAGAGCCAAGCCCAAAAATATAAGATCTCTTTCCAAAGATAAAAGATCTCAGCCAAGAATAAAATATTCTCGCCGCGTCCCAGGTGTTCGCCTCGGTCGAGTCGACTTCTCTGGATCACCTCGGTCGAGGTGAATTTGTGGTCAACCGAGGTGAGTCACAACTGAAGGTGAAATCTCTCAAATCTGGTCCCAAGTGAATCTTTAATCCATGGCTATGCTTCCTGGATGGTTCCTTATGTTCCTTAATGTAGCTCCAATGACTCCATAGCTCTTTTTGCTCCTTTTCGATGCAAAACGTGTCATTTTACCTACGATTACAACAGAACTTGGTGCAGACCTCGATTCCCGCAAAGGTAGATGAAATGGTAATATAATCACATATTATGCATACAAACATGCAGATTATTGAAGATAAAACGTCCAAACAAACCCCAAAATATAGACTATAATTCATGCTATCAGGTTCAAGGCACCATCCGGGTTAGAATAGGAGAACCCGGGATGGTTGTGATTAGGCCGGTAATTGTTGTATTGCCGGCTGTTGTTGTTGAAGTTCCTAGGGCCTTGATAATTGTTGAAGTTACCCCTTCCCATGTAGTTAACATCCTCCTCCTTGGAAGCCAAATTGGCTTGCACTTGCACTTGAGGACTTGCTTGATTCTTTAAGGTTGTGGTACACAACTCCCATAAAGACTTAAGCTAATTGTTGATTGCATGAAGTTTGTAGTTGCTCATGGTAACTTCACTTACTTCATATACTCCCGGTTTCTACCCATCACTCTTCCTATGAGAGTACTTTTCTATCACCAAGGCTTGCTTTTTAACAAACTCCAAAGCCTCATCCACATTCTTCTCCATTAATGTTCATCCGGAAAGTGATTGGAGCTTGAATTGCCTATCCTCATCAAGTCCCTTGAAATAAATCTCTAATATCTCTATCTTCGGTATCCCATGGTGTGGACAATCTAGGAGGAGGTCCTTGAACCTCTCCCAAGATTTGAATAGGCTCTCTCTATCCTTCATCACAAAGGCATTGACCTTCCCTCTTAGCTCGGTTGTCTTGGAAGGTGGGAAGAGCTTTGTTAAGAACTCGGTTGTCATCTCCTCCCAAGTATTCACACGTCCTAGTGGAATGGATTTGTACCAAGCCAAGGCCTTATCCTTAAGTGAGAAGGAAAAAGCCCTAATCTTGTGGTTGTCGCTCTCCAATGTCGCTCTCCAATCTAGACGGCCTTAGAGTCTCCATCAAGATCTCATAATTCATCAAGTGCAGATGAGGAAACTCTCCTTCCATCCCTCCAAATTGATTGTGCCGGATCATTTGTAGCACTTAAGGGCAGATCTCGTAGTCATGGGCTGCGGGATCTCCTAAGTTTACACCCGGACGGTGCACTCTTTGGGCTGGATCCATACGTTTTCCTAGGGTTTGTTGCTCCTAAATAATAATCGGTTCAAACCGAACATTGACCGTCGGCTGCGTGGTGGTGGTGGTGGAGGTTGTTGACGATTAAGCCCATTTGTACAAGAGCTTGCCTAATCTCTTCAATTTCCCTCCTAGTTAGTTCTTGCCTCTCATTCTCCAAGAGTTCATCCCTTAGCCTAATTTGCTCTAAGGCATCATCCAACTCTGCTTGGAGATCTCTTCGGGCCATCTCCTTCTTCTTCTTAATGCTCATGGATCTAGTCTTAAGGGTTTTCTCCGGTTCGGGATCGAATGGAGCTAAATCCTAGCCACGAGATCTTCGCATGCACCTAAAGAGTGAGAGATGCCCTGAAAATTAAAAGACACAAACCAAACAAGATAAAAAGCAACAAGAAAGAGAAGGAAATAAAGAAATGAAAATCATGATATTTTTTTTGGGTTGGGTTTTCGTGGTGATCAAGCAAAGATCACAATCATGCAATATTATAAATCGAACTAGCAACACAAACAAAAAACACAAGAACAAGATATGTAATCAAAGAGAGAAAAACGGATTCTAGGGGTTAGGATTTCGGGTTATGGCATTGGACTCAAGCTTCTAATCAACCTTGGACTAGCTACGGTATGTTGGGAAAGGGTGTTTCTCAAATGGGATCTATCACCGGGTAGGTTTCATGGTCCACTAATCCCGCACCTAAGATCTTATTACCGGGTAAGTCTGTAGGAGCCTAAGGTTGGAAATTCTACACAAACCGGGTTACTTTCTAGGGGTCAAACCTCTCCTTACCGGGTAAGTCTCGGGGAGGCAAGTCCTAGGCAACAATCCTAGCACACTCAGTCCAATAGCGGCTTATGAGGCTCACTACTACATAGACTTCATCATCTTTGGTATCTAAGATCGAGAATTACCGGGTAGGTCTCTTCCCTCACTTAGGTTGCTAGCATTAGGTCACCCTAGGCTAGAATATGCTTAACAAACACTAGGATTTCAACAATCTAACATCCTAACATTCAGATTCATCAATACAAGCACAACAGAACAAACCACGGGCATATCATATATAACCACGGCCGTGGAATCACATGAACAGACTGTGGTTCTCATCAGAGGTTAGGTTCGAGCAAGCAAATTATCCAAAGGTACATTCAAGTCTATTCTATCATAGTCCAAGCGATAACCATCACTCCATTACCCTAGAATCACAACTATTTAGCCAACAACATGCTTTTTAAGATTCAAACTCAACAAGCAAACATTAATGGATTCCATACCAAGTAAATGAAATGAGAATGAAAAGAAACAAGTGGCCTTAGCTTAATATAAGATGAAACAAGACTTACAACCCTTCAAACACAGCTCCAAGACGTTCCTTACAATGCTTTCAATTGTTCTCAACAAAAGACACTCAAAATCACTCAAAAGTTCACTCTAAATCTCTATCTTTGTGTGTTGTTCTTCCTACAAAATGAGAGTGTTTTCCTCTCCTCCAAGAATTTCCTATGTGGATGATGATTGCGCGTGAGAGAATGTGAGAGGATCACCTAGCAACAATCTGCATGACCACTTATATTCTCCACCAAGAGCAAGGGTCGGGCAAGGAGATCGTGGGAAAGCTGTCACAACTGTCCAGAGAAAACCACGGCCAAAACCACGGGCGTGGTTCTGGCCTCTAGGCCGTGGAATTGCATGAACAGCTCCCTTTGGATCATTAAGGCATGAGTTGGTGCAAGGCATGCACCAACAAGGTCCTATGTGTTCTCCCTTTCTCCTAGCTTGCTTCTTAATGAGTCCGGAAGTGTGCCATCACGAGGAATGATCCTCGAATGTATTGATTAAGCTCCAAAAGCTCCCCAAAATACCTACAAAACCGACAAGAGTTCATGTAGACGTCTATTTCGACAATATGCATGAATTAAGCGTAAACGTCATGAACAAATGCCAAACCATGCATGAATAACGGGAAAAACTATCTAAATGAATGCCTAAACTAACGTCATAAATCACATCATCAACAACCACTCAACACTCTAGATATAATGTTGGGAAATAATCTACACAAATCACCCCAAGGAACACCCACAATGTAACTGTTAGTATGAAATATGATGATATTTAAGGCACTTATTTTAGTTGTTTTTCCCTCTTTATAGTATTCTCATATATGTTTTTGAAGCAATTGTGAGCTACTTCACCCACTTTGTCAATATAGAGATCTACACTAGCTTCATTGTGTTTTTAGGTGAATAAAGCTTGGATTGGAGCAAAATAAGGAAGGAAAGGAGTGTTTGATCACACTTGATGGCAAGGAGATGCATTGGAGAGGATAAGGAAGGAACATGGATGAAGGATTGCACGAAACAAAGGCAAAGAAAGAGGAAAATCGAGTCCACGCTCTAAAATACGGTCGTGAAAGAGGCTTTGAGGATCCACGCTCTAAACCACGGCCATGGATTTGGCAACATGAACGTGGACGTAATTTTGGAGCACTCCATTGAGTAACACGGTCTAAACTACGGTCATGGAAATCTTATGACACCGTAATCTGGTTCCACGCCCTAAACCACGGTCCTGGAAAGTTGTACTTGGCCGTGATCTTGGCAAATATTATGACGTATCTTATTTGCCACATCATCAAAGTAAATGGGCTTTTATCATAACCCTACCTCGCCTTATAAAAAGGCTGGAGAAGAGAGTTTTCGGGACCTTCGCTTAGCTTCGCTTACTTTCGGATACGGATATTTAGCAGCCGCTCGGAGATTTGCTAGAGGATTGAAGATTTGTGAAGGACGTAATTTCGGAAGATTGTGTACTTTGGATATCCTAGGGTTTTCATTCGAGAACGGATTGACATCCCGTTCTTTGTGATTTCTCCAGATCTTTGTGAGGATTTATGTTCCTATTCTTCTAGATTCACAAACATATTACCTTTGTGTTTGGATTTCGAGATTATATTTGAGTTTTATTTGAGTTTTCGAGGGTTTTCATCTTTTATTCTTCTTAATTTGAATATTGATATCATGACAATGATTGTTGGCTAAAACCCTTTAGCAATTCTAAGGTGAAGGGTTGATAGTTGTGGCTTAGTTGATGATAGATCGATCGTAGTTTGATTGGACCTTGAGAGTTAGAGAAATATCGTCGACACCCTAAATCATGGGTTGTTCTTGAGGTTCCACGGCCGTGGTTCTCAACATCTAGCCGTGACATTCCTTAGTTTACGAACTTTGCTTTTGCTTTGATCCAAAGTTAAAGATTTGCTTTAACCTAGACTTGGCTTGCCTTTCCTAGGTATTAGTGAGACTCAATATCCTCTATTTCGGCTTCGAGTGACACAACCTTAACCGTTCTAGTTTATCTTTGATTCCTTGGGTTTGGGCATTGGTATTTGAGATTAATTCTTGTCCTTAGATCCTTTCTATACTGCAGCTTCAACAACCTTTATAGAGAGAGTCTTTGGGTTAGACATATAGGGTTATGGTACTTCACCGTACATTACCTTACCTTAGTATACCTTTGCAATTCTCAACTCTGTCCTTATATCCATAGTATATCTTGAATCGATTGCCACGATTTGAGACCTGGATCCTTAAGGTTGCTGTTTTCCCAATTATTTGCAAAGCTTCTACATTCTTACTTGCTCGATTAGTTTAAACTGGTTTTGTTTCACCAATTCCCTGAGTTCGATACTCTGGAATACTTGCTAATCTACGCCGATCCGTACATTGCGGGTTCGCTTGCTTTTATTCTAGTTTTATAAATTTAAAACTTATGTGCACGCACGTTTTAGGGCGAAAAAGTTTTTGGCGCCGTTGCCGGGGACTTGGTCAAGACCATTTGCGGTTTTTGGTTTTCGATCTTGGGAGCTTTTGCTCTTGTTATTTGATATCTTCTTGTGAGTGATTTGTGCAGGTTTTTTAGGTATATGCGAAAGACTTGATCTACCAAAGATCTAGTTCCTTTCGATCCAGAACTTGGGAGAACCTTAAGAAGAAAGTTTAAAAAGAAAAAGATGGCTGAAAATAATGAAAGAAACATCCAAGCTGAGTTGGATGAAGCTCAACTTCAACTTAGGTTGAGTGAGAAAGCTCGTTTGGACGAGTTAAAGAGTCATCAATTCCATATTGACGAACTCAAGGCTATGATGTTGGACATGAAGTTGGAGTTGAATTATGCTAAGAAGAAGGTCAAGAAACCAAGTCCACTAGAGATGATTCATCCGATGATGAAGATCCTGACACGCCGGAACTTGAGAAAATCGATCCGGTGATTCACGCCGTTCGTAACAACCCAAGACCACCGGTTGTTCCTCGCATTCCAGATGGAGATGTGAGAGTTGCTAATGGAGGGGATTAACCACGAACTCTCGGGCAAAGGATGGATCCAATTCAGCAACCACGCCGTCTAGGTTTGAATTTCGGAGCTGAGGATATACAGGAATTCAGTTTTAGCCCGCAAGTTATCACCATGGTTCGCCAAAGAAATTTGGTGGAACTAGTGCTGAATCTCCACACCAACATTTACAAAATTTTGAGATTCTAATGGAAACATTGAAGCCGAAAAAGGCTACTAACAATAACTATAAAATCAAGTTGTTTTTCTTTATTTTGAAGGATAAAGCTTTGGCTTGGTATCAAGCTCTTCCAGCTGCAAAGCTGGCCACATGGGAGGATCTATTGTTGGAGTTCCTCACCAAGTTCTTTCCGATATCCAAAACGGCAGAGTTGAGAGGTAAGATTAATGCATTTTCTATGAAAACTAACAAAAGTTTGTTTCAATCATGGGAAAGATTTCACGACCTTTTATTGGATTGCCCACACCATGGCATTTCAAAGCTTGAGTTGTTAGAGATTTACTACAAAGGGTTGGATGTGGACACACAATTCAACCTCCAATCTCTCTCTTGTGGTACATTCATGGACATGAGAAAGGATGATGCTTAGGACTTCACTGAGAAGCAAGCACAAGTGATTGAGAAGTATTGCCACCGGAAGATTCAGTCGGGAGTGAAGCTAACACAAGCTGCACAAACTCAAATCTTTTCCCTCAATACCGAAATCAAGAAGTTGAAGGAATTTATTAGAGCTGACCTTCAACAACCAAAGGAGCAAGATGTTGGCAACTTAGGTAACAACAACAACAACAACAACCACTAAGGGAACCGGAACAACAACCGAAACAATAATTGGAATAACAACAACAATCGAAATTCCAACAGCAATTGGCGTTCCAACCAACAATAACAAAATTCCGGTATCAAAATTCTGGAAATTCACTAAAATCTCCCTCTTCTTTTACCCCTTTGAAAAATCAGGGGCAAACATCAAGTAATTCAAACAACAAGGAGAAGGAGAAACCCGATCCCATGTTGGAGACAATTCTAGGAAAGCTTCAAGGGCTAGAGTGCTACATAACTAAGGTTCATAAATCTCAAAAATCTTTAGAAAACCATATGTTCAGCAAGGCTGAAGAAGTTCCTAGGGATCAAGGAAAGCTTCCCGGGAAGACGGAGGACAACCCAAAGGGAAGGGTGATCGCTATCACAACTAGGAGTGGCGTTACAACCACCGGCACGCATCCCAATTTTGTGGAAGTCCCATCTGAGAAGGAGAAGGAAAAGGGGAAGGAGAAGAAAGATGTCTACGTTCCTCCTCCAGCTTATAAACCTCCCCTACCATTCCCGCAATCTAGAGCAAAAGCGCGCATAGACAAGCAATTCGGTAAGTTTATTGAACTCGTGAGCAAACTGCATATTAATATACCTTTCATTGATGCAATTGTAGGTATGCCCACTTAGGGAAAGTTCTTGAAAGAGCTCCTCTCTAACAAGAGGAAGCTAGAGGACTTTGAAGAAGTAAAGATGAGTTCGGAATCTTCGGAGCTCATCAAAACGATGACAGAAAAGATGCTCCCAAAGCTGAGAGATCCGGGGTCATTTTGCGTTCCAGTTAGAGTAGGAGAAGTCACATGTGATGCTCTTTGTGTTTTGGGAGCAAGTGTAAGCATTATTCCATTTGCTTTGTGTAGGAAGATCGGTTTAGGCGAACCAAAACCTGTGAAGATGACGTTATACATGGCGGATAGATCCCTAACTCGTCCCGTCGGTATCATTCAGGGCGTCCCAATCAAGCTCGGTAAGTTTTACATTCCAATTGATTTTTATGTGCTTGACATTCCTGCAGATTGTCCGGTTCCGATCATACTCGGAAGACCGTTTCTTGCAACATCCGGTTGTATAATAGATTGCAAGAATGCTAGATTGGCGTTTGACATAGGTGAAGAGAAAGTTGTAGTTTGTTCTCTCAACTTTGGTGAAAAAGGCAACTCTTGGAGAGCACATGTTCAATGCCTATGATGAGGAAGCATCTAGAGAAGAAGTGAGCTCGATTCTATTCAAGGATCCATGACGGGCCAGAAAACGTGAGGAATCACGGTCAGTCGTGTTATTCCACGGCCGTGGTTTCCCGCAACATGACCGTACTCAGCTATTCGGAGAGCTGCAGTATGTTACACGGCCAAAACCCCGGCCGTGGAACAACCAGTGATGCCGTAATCGACTTCCACGCCCTAAACCACGGTCGTGGAAGTAACAGTGGTGCCGTAATTTTGGGTATTTCTGAGAACAATTCCGTTCTTTCCACAAATACTCTTGAGTATTCTTCCACCACTCTTACACCCGTAGAGACCTCTAAGGAAACGTCGGACACATCTCAAGACTCATCAAAGGAATCAATAGCAATGGAATTGAAGCCACATCCCACACATCTTCGGTATGCATTTCTTGGAACTAATTCTACTTTTCCCGTAATTGTTAGTTCCGAATTAAGTGAAGATGAACATGAGATACTAATGGCTATTCTAAGGAAACATAGGAAAGCCTTAGGTTATACCATAGAGGATCTTGTAGGAATTAAACCATCATTATACATGCACAAGATTCTAATGGAGGAAGATTTTAAGCCTTCAAGACAACCTCAAAGACGGTTAAATCCGATCATGAAGGAGGTTGTCAAGAAGGAGATTCTTAAGTTGCTTGACGCAGGTATCATCTATCCTATCTCGGATAGCAACTGGGTGAGCCCCGTTCAAGTTGTTCCAAAGAAAGGAGGAATGATGGTTATAACAAACAAGAACAATGAACTCATTCCTACAAGAACCGTCACAGGATGGAGGATGTGCATTGATTACCGCAAGCTGAATAATGCAACTAGGAAGGATCACTTCCCGCTACCATTCATTGATCAAATGCTTGAGAGGTTAGCACAACATTCCAATTTTTGCTATCTTGACGGTTATAGTGGTTTCTTCCAGATTCCGATCCATCCGGACGATCAAGAGAAGACCACATTCACGTGCCCATTGGGGACGTTTGCTTATAGACGGATGCCATTCGGGCTTTGCAATGCCCCAGCCACCTTTCAAAGGTGCATGATGGTCATCTTCTCGGAGTACATTGAGGAGATAATGGAGGTTTTTATGGACGATTTTTCTGTTTATGGTTCTTCATTCGATAATTGTCTATCTAACCTCTCTCTTGTGTTGCAAAGGTGTGAAGACACTAACCTAGTTCTTAATTGGGAGAAGTGTCAATTCATGGTAAAAGAAGGCATTGTGCTAGGACACTTAATCTCTAGTAGAGGGATTGAGGTAGATAAGGCTAAGATAGAGACCATAGAGAAACTTCCTCCTCGATCTTCGGTGAAGGGGATAAGAAGTTTTATAGGAAATGCTGGATTCTATAGACGTTTTATCAAAGACTTTTCTAAGATATCAAAACCACTTACTAATCTATTGATGAAGGATGCAGTTTTTGACTTTTCGCAAGATTGTTTAGATGTATTCTATAAGATTCGGGAAGCTCTCATCTCAGCCCCGATTATCCAACCTCCGGACTAGAATCTCCCGTTCGAGGTTATGTGTGATGCAAGTGACGTAGCTGGTGGAGCTGTGCTAGGACAAAAGAAAGAAGGATGAACCCATGCTATCTACTATGCTAGCAAGACGCTAGTCGAAGCGCAGCTCAACTACGCCACAACTGAAAAGGAATTTTTAGCTATTGTATATGCCTTTGAAAAGTTTCGTTCTTATCTTGTAGGTGCAAAGGTAATTGTATACACGGATCATACTGCGATTCGGTATTTACTTGCCAAGAAAGACGCGAAACCAAGGCTGATTAGATGGATTCTTCTCCTACAAATATTCGATCTAGAGATCCGTGACAAGAAAGGCTCGGAAAATTCTGTTGCGGATCATTTGAGTCGTCTACCACACATTGAAGACGACAATCTGCCTATAGATGACTCCTTTCCGGACGAACATTTACACATCATTGAGGAGTGCATCGAGAAGATATCTAGAGGTAATGAACCATGGTTTGCTGATTTTGTTAACTATTTGGTTTGTCAGGAAATACCTCCCGGATTATCCTATGCACAAAAGAAGAAATTCTTTAGGGATGTCCGGCAATACTTTTGGAATAAACCTCTACTATTCAAGAGAGGTCCTGACGGCATCATTAGGAGATGTGTGCCGGAAGATAAAATGCAAAGTGTTATTCGTCATTGTCATTCACTACCTTGTGGAGGACACGCTAGTTCCAATAAAACTAGCGCTATGGTATTGCAATCTGGATTCTTTCAACCTACTTTGTTTAAGGATCTGCAAAACCTTTGTTTCGTGTTGTGATGCTTGTCAAAGAATAGGAAACATCTCTAGGAGAAACGAGATGCCTTTAAATAACATTCAGGAGGTGGAAATCTTTGACGTTTGGGGAGTAGACTTAATGGGACCTTTCCCATCATCTTCTGAAAACCAATACATACTTGTAGCTGTAGATTATGTTTCGAGATGGGTTGAAGCTATTTCCTCTCCAACTAATGATGTCATGGTTGTAGTTAAGTTCTTTAATAGAACTATTTTCCCAAGGTTTGGGAAACCACGGACCATCATTAGTGACGGACGTTCTCACTTCATTGCCTGACGATTCGAAACTCTACTAGCTAAGTATGGGGTGACTCACAAGATTGCCACCCCCTAACATCCACAAACAAGTGGACAAGTGGAGATTTCGAATAGAGAGATCAAAGCCATCCTTGAGAAGACGGTCTCAAAGACGAGAAAGGATTGGTCTTTGAAGTTTGGTGATGCATTATGGGCATATAGGACTGCATACAAGACTCCCATAGGTACAACACCATACAACCTTGTGTATGCGAAGTCTTGTCATCTCCCGGTTGAGCTAGAACACAAGGCATATTGGGTTGTGAAGTGGTTGAACTTCGGCATGAAGGAAGCAGGCAAGAAGCGCCTCTTAGACCTCAATGAGCTTGAAGAACTCCGCTTGAACGCCTATGAAAACGCCAAGATCTACAAAGAAAGGGCGAAGCGTTGGCATGATAAGCATATCATTCCAAAGGATCTCAAAGAAGGAGATCAAGTTCTCCTCTTCAATTCGAGACTTCGCCTCTTTCCAGGTAAGCTTAAATCTTGTTGGACTGAACCTTATCTACTCAAAAGTGTTTTTCCCCATGGCGCATTTGAAGTATGGGGTGAAAAGAGCAGAAGTTTCAAGGTTAATGGCCAAAGCCTTAAGAAGTATTCATCAGAGCTCCCGGTCGAGGAAATCACGCCGATTACCCTTAAATAAACACAGGAACGGTCCAGCTACGGACCCAAAACAAGTGCTTCTTGGGAGGCAACCCAAGGTATTGCACTTTCGTTTTTGTTTTTCTTTCTTAGAGTAGCTTTGTTTAGTTGTTTTTGCTTCGTTTATCCCTCGATACCTCCGGTATATTATGTTTTTGGATGTAGGAATAATGGTTGGGAAAAGGAATAATGGAAAAGTTGGAAAGAATTGACGAAACTTGGATGTTGGCACACAACAGTGACTTCCACGCTCTAAACTACGGTCGTGGAAGTAACAAGTGGCCGTAATTCTCCAAAATAGGCAAAAATTCACCTAAACCACGGCCTCCGTACATTTCCACTGCCGTGGTTTGCCCCGAGTGACCTTAATTTTCAAGATTTTTACGGGCCACTATATAAACCACCTTCCTTCACAAAACACACAAAAAATCCCAAATCCACGCCCCTTTCCACGCCCAAAAACGCCGAATATCTTCCTCATCTCCCAAATCTTCATTTGAAGTCCGATTCAAGCGATTCTTTGGCCTAAAGTGAAGAATTTTCAATCATCTACACGATCCAAACAACAAAAAAAGTGAACAATCCACTCAGCAGAAGGAATTTGGATTTTAAAGATCCAAAACCTAGGTTTTTCTCTACTTTCTCTACTTTGTCAATTCGGGTCTATTTTTTCGCAAGAAATTAGAAGAACTGAATAGAATTGGAATTGGAATTAGTCTAGGACAGTGATTGCTGAAGTTTGGTGTGAGATTTTTGAGATTTGTGAAAAACAGACCAAAACCACGGTCCTTGTACGTTCCACGTCCGTGGTTTTCGAAGAAAAGGCCGTGATTTTCTCTGATGTTGAAAAATATGATTAGAAGGAAATCCAGTAAGACCAATAAGAGAAAGGATGGTAGTTCCTCCTCTTCTCAACCTCCCCGTAGTGAACCACCAACACCACCACCTCCTAGAATCCCAACCATCCATGAAGACTACTTAGGAGCTTTAGAGAAGATCGAAAAGAGGCCGGTCATAGGACCTCGTTACTTAGTCCTTGATGAGCTTGAGCCGCTCAATGTTGTCAATGATTTGACGTGGCTCTTGGATAGAGCTGGTTTGATAGTCTTTTCCGCTATTAGAGAAGACACTTATGAGGAGATTACTAGGGAGTTTGTCACCTCCTTTGAGCATAGCCACATTAACCGAACCGTATCCTTTAGGCTAATGGAGCAAGACTACGAGTTCTCGATAGTTCAGTTTGGAGCCTTCTTTGGGTTCCATGAGATTTTTAATGGTAGATTTCCTAGTGGTGTGTACCCTACGGACTTTTGGGAGGAGATTGCCTTGATTTATGCTAGTGAGGATCGTTGGCAACCGGCCGACACATAGGCTAAGCTCATCTATCACTTAGCCTTGAAGAAAGCTCATAGGATCCTTTCCGAGTGTCTCTTCCCTAGGACCGAGACCCCCCAAAAGATTAAGACCGATGAGCTCTTTCTCCTCTATTGCATGCTCTATGATAGATCCGCTGATTGTGCTACCCTCCTTGCCTCCACTATGAGTAAGCTGAAAAACAAGAAGGCGGGGAACATTGGTTATGGTGGCATGGTGACTCACATAGCCAACCAATTAGAGATAGACTACTCCGCCTGCACTAGGATAGCGGCGAGACCCTTGGGTCTCAATAGCCTTATGACTAGAGGTATCATCTTTCCCCGCCACAAAGCTCCACCTACCGCAGCCGTGCCATGAGAGGATAGAGGTGGTAGAGGTATCCCTTGGCTTCCTAAGTATTCCATTATGGCCGGACGTCATAATTGGAAGGCGACATTCGCATCTATGCATGCGAATAGACTAGTAGCCCTTCCTTATGTCCCAGATGAGGTCCCAGCTGCGGGTGTTGATGATGAGATGGGAGGAGGTGATGAGCATGACTTTGGTACGTTTCCGGATCAGCGGGCGCAGTTTCCCGACCCTCCTAGACATTCTCTCCACCCTTCTACACCTTCCGGTTCCTCTTCTTTACGTCGTGCTAGCGTGAGTGAGAGGCCGACTTGGATGGATGCACCTTCCACTTGGTATGGAGAGCATCCATCATGGATGGGAGCAGGCACCGGCGGCACCAACTCCTCAGGACACACCAGCATGGAATGGACAGCCACCATCTTGGTATGAGCAGCTACCGGCGTGGGTCACCGATCTATCCAAGAGAGTGGGAGACTTGGAGATCCGCCAGGACACTCGTGATTTACGGGCTGAGGAGCATGATCAGATGATGAGAGAAATATACCACCAACAGTTTGGGCGGAATTTCAGCTCCGAGTTCCGTCCATTTCCTCCAACGCCTCCTCCACAATGATGACGAGATGACCGCCGGTTTGAGCTGCCCCATCACCGTCTAGTGAGTTTCTTTGTTTTCTTTTCTTTTTTTATTTGTTTTGAACATTGAGGACAATGTATGTTTCAAGTATGGGGTGGGGTGTGACTATGGTTTGTAATAACTCTACTTACTTTGCGTTGATGATTCTATGAACACTTGCATGTTTCCTTTCATTGTCACACGTTTCATTATTACATTGGAAAAGGGTTTGAAAAACCCATACAAATTTGAAAAATTTTAAAATATTTGTGCTTCTAAGATTAGAGATGATTTCTATGATGAAACTACTTGTGAAATGAGTTTTTGATGACAATTGTATGCTTAAATTAAGTTATGAATTGTGAAGAGATTGAGTATGTTGTTTATCCTTTCTTGCAAATTTAATAATGTGAAGGCTTTATCTAAATCATATTTTGAAACAAAGGTTGAAATCACAATATAAGTTCTTATACTTCTTTATGAAATGATTAAGGCACCTCGCTTTTCTTACTTCTTCTTTGATCATTTAGCCCCTCAATAAAATAATTGCCTCTTTTACCTATCCGGGAATTAGGAAGAGATGAATTTGGCATGTTTGATGTGGGAGGGCCATGAAAGCAATTGTTTTCAAAGTATAGGAAAATTCTAGGTTTGGGGAAGTCAATCTTGATGATGAGTTACTCAGCACCATTCACATAGCCGGGTGTTTGTGTCTTGCCAAAGTCGGATTGAGTGATATTCCTAACGGATTATGGTATGTGAATCAAGGGTTTGATGCATCTCGAAATTGAGAAATGCCAATCTCCTAGGCTTCGGTTATTGTGCACCGTTGTCCATAACTCCAAAAGTAAAGTCGAAAAATTATTTGCAAAAAGTCTAGAGCAAAGCTCTAAGTTGGTGGATGTTCAAATGGCAAAAAGAAAAGAGTTTGTGTTGTCCTTTTTCCCGGATTCATACACCACCTTCCTTTACAATTTTCCCACCTTCTTCCGCATTCTTGGCCTTATTTGAAAGTCCTTGAGATCATAAGAGTGTTATTTGACTTGGTGATCTAAATTGAAGTTTCACATGCTTGATTTTGACAATGCTTGACGTTTATAATGTTTGTCTTGAAGTATTTGCAATTTATGAAGTTTCTTTGTTTTGTATATTTTGGTTTATGGATATAAGCGTTTTCAAGGATGAATGAAGCGAAGTTTGAGGATGATCTATTGACTAGAAGCACAGCAACCAAAAAGATTGTTTTGTTTTGTTTTGCATTCATAGTTCATTCTATCTTATGTTCTAAGCTTTTAAAAACCTTGTTTGGGGACAAGCAAGTGGCAAGTATGGGGTATTTTGTTAGCATGAAATATGACAATATTTTAGGCACTTGTTTTAGTTGTTTTTCCCTCTTTATAGTGTTCTTAGATATGTGTTTGAAGCAATTGTGAGCTAGTTCACCCACTTTGTCGATATAGAGATTTACACTAGCTTCATTGTGTTTTTAGGTTACTAAAGCTTGGAATGGAGCAAAATAAGGAAGGAAAGGAGTGTTTGATCACACTTGATGGTAAGGAGATGCATTGGAGAGGATAAGGAAGGAACATGGATGAAGGATTGCACGAAACAAAGGCAAAGAAAGAGGAAAAGCGAGTCCACGCTCTGAAATACGATCGTGGAAGAGGCTTTGAGGATCCACGCTCTAAACCACGGCCGTGGATTTGGCAACATGAACGTGGGCGTAATTTTGGAGCACTCCATTGAGTAACACGGTCTAAACTACGGTCGTGGAAATCTTATGACACCATAATCTGGTTCCACGCCCTAAACCAGGGTCGTGGAAAGTTGTACTTGGTCGTGATCTTGGCAAATATTATGACGTATCTTATTTGCCACATCATCAAAGTAAATGGGCTTTTATCGTAACCCTACCTCGCCTTATAAAAAGGCTGGAGAAGAGAGTTTTCGGGACCTTCGCTTACTTTCGGATACGGATATTTAGCAGCCGCTCGGAGATTCGCTGGAGGATTGAAGATTTGTGAAGGACGTAATTTTGGAAGATTGTGTACTTTGGATATCCTAGGGTTTTCATTCGAGAACGGATTGATATCCCGTTCTTTGTGATTTCTCTAGATCTTTGTTAGGATTTATGTTCCTATTCTTCTAGATTCACAAACATATTACCTTTGTGTTTGGATTTTGAGATTATATTTGAGTTTTATTTGAGTTTTCGAGGGTTTTCATCTTTTATTCTTCTTAATTTAAATATTGATATCATGACAATGATTGTTGGCTAAAACCCTTAGGCAATTCTAAGGTGAAGGGTTGATAGTTGTGGCTTAGATGATGATAGATTGATCGTAGTTTGATTGGACCTTGAGAGTTAGAGAAATATCGTCGACACCCTAAATCACGGGTTGTTCTTGAGGTTCCACGGCCGTGATTCTAAACATCTATCCATGATTTTCCCTATTATCATCATCGATCTACTCCATCTTCTTGTCTATCTCGCCCTCCGTCACCGTAAGTCTCTCCCTTTCTCGCTTTGTCTTTTCGGAAATCTCGCCATCAACCTCGCCATCTCAATCGAGGTTTTCTAGTCAAGATTTGCCGCCTTTGAAGGTTTTCGATGACTTCTTATCTAGATCCGTCATTGCGGCCTCAACCCACATCAACAACCTAGCAAGGACTCACAACGATTCAATCAAAGACTCTCTTTTTTATTAAATTGGAATGAATAAAACGAAAACTTCATGGATGAAGCAACGAGTTCTCAAAGCTTTGACTGAAAATAATCTAACCTAAAAAACGTGTATGGAGGTCTTTTTATAGCCTTAAAAGCCTCCAATTAAAAGAATAAAAATAATCCGAAAAATATAAGATAAAATTACCTTTAGAATGTCTAGAGTTTAAGGTAATAAAATGTCTGATAAAATATCTTAGAAGATCCAAAAGCTCCAATCCTTGTCCTCCTTTCCATCCTCACGTGTGCATGGCATGCATGACATGTCCTCCATGGTCTACATGGTTGAAATCATCATCAACGTGACTAAGGAAGACTTAGACACAAAAAGATCATCAATGGTCTCCTTAGGAGCTAAGGACGCCTACAAGTTAGAAACCTCTTCTTGAATGGCTCTTGTCTTCGATCTAATGATTGATCCTTGCATGGTAGGACTTGTAGGGGATATTGGTAATGGTTTGGACTCCTTCTCATTGATTACCGTTACCCTTAATCTAGTGATTGACTCTTATGTAATAGGGGTTGTTGGAGATGGTCCCTCATCAAATTTAAAAACAAAACTGTACAAATTCACAACAATCAAAACAAAAGTTAATCCATTAGCAAGTTTTTGTGTATTACACCAATCATTAAACTTTTTTATGAACAATTTTTCCCTTGTAAACCTTTATTCTTTAAACCATCAAAATGATACACCTTTATATGGCATGATACCCGTGTTTTGCAAAATTGTCTTCTTAGTTTGGTGTTGTTTTTTGTGGTGGTTCAAGTGTTTTGTCTAGAAGAGGGCATGTATGTGTGATCGAATCTTGACGGCTCTGATGCGAGTCCAAATATGAGGTGTCCACAATTGTTCCTCATGCTTACTGCTTGTGTATTTCCTTCAAAGATAAACTTTTATACTTGTCGCTTCATGCTAACTGGATCATCCTACTTTACTTTGAAGATCTCCTTTCTTTTATATCTTTATCATGTATTTTTTGTGAACCTTCATGGCATTTGTCGATATTTTTTGGTCTTTCGATCCACTTTCGTTAAAGGAAAAAAAAAAAAAAAAAAAGTGGGTGCAGCCAGATGTTGGGAAGTTGTTGGTGGAGTGTACTTGGGTAGGTGTGTGATTGAGCAACCCGGGTGGATGCATATATATGTATGTGGGGCCATGCTTACTCGATACACATGTGGCGGTGCCTGCATTAATTGAATTTGCCTTTAATCGAGCTCCTCGGCACCCCACAAAAGTCTCTCCATCGACGTGGAAAAAGAATCCTTCCATATCAAGTTTGGTAAGACAACATACAATATACTTCATTTTCTATAAAGATACTTTATTGTATGATCCATCACTTCACTTTACTTACCATGCAAAAACCAACTTTTTTTTTATACTAACTTATCTAATTGGTTTATTAATGACTTGAAAATCGGGTACCTTCTTTTTAAGGTAAAATAGGATATCTAGATGAGCTAATCTCGGACTTGATTTGAATGAAACTCGACTTGGAATTGTTCACTTCAGTATGAGGCCAAATGTGAGACCGTTCGACAAAAAATAATGCTTGATTCAATTATAAACGATTTAAATGAGCATATTAAACTTGATTTATTCGGTTTAGATAATGAATTAAACATGATTAGATGGGTCAATTTTTTATATTATTGTATACGAGAGTTGATTAAATAAATATGAACTCGTTTACAGTTCAACAACAACTCTATTTTAGACAAGTAGAAACGAGGATAACAAGCTTGCCTCATTCAACTGCCTAAATGTAGAGAAAGAAAAACACAACGGAGTTTCGTGTAAAGCTCGATCAAATCTTTCTACATACACATATATAGGATGACATTATTAATGGTGATGGAAAATTTAGAGATAGAGAGTACGACTTAGGAGTGTGATATGTTACGATGGGGTCGAGGTTTAGTTTTTCTCTGAATTGAAGTCCCCTGCTGACTCATCTCCACCTTCAAACACCACAAACATAGAAAGTAGGTGCAGGAAACATACTTTTTTCTACTTAACAATATCATCTTCAAACTTCCAAATATTCATGTACATTTTTATTTTTTTATACAAAGGTAAGAATCAGGGAAAATCAAGTTATAGAACCAAGGATTGACCAAACAAATAGGCCTAGATCTATGCCCCTTAATGAATCGAATGGTCTTTCGACCTTCGTTTGATTCCGGCGGCCGTTTCCCAAAACATCCAGTCAGATGAGGTCTTCAAAATTCTTCGGTAATTTTGCTTCAAAGTTCCGCCGGAGCGTGACCAAGCATTGCAAGTTTGTCCATCAGTATGTTGATTTTCCTAAAAATATGATGAGTGCTATATTGTTCAAAGCCAGAAATAATAATAGTTATGTCGGAGATTATCATTTCTGTTTTTCATGGGGAGTTTCATTGTTTGTTAACTGCATTAATGATGGTCAAATTATCACCCTCGATCTCGATGTTTTACTCATATCCTTTTGTAGACCATTCTGAAGAGTGAGCGTTTTTGCTTCTAACATAGTATTTGCATATGTAAAAAGAATAAAATCTATTTATTGCGTGTATTTCAAAGTTTTCAAGTGTATTTTTAATTTTGTATAAAGTATACTTGTAATGAACATAAATGATATGTAAATAAGTGCAAAATGTGTTTTGAGAAAATAAAAGTTGGTGTACCTAATATTTTTTACAATGAGAAATATTGTTTTTAACCTTATACCAGAACAAATCATTTTTATTTAGTTAAGTAATAGAGATAGTGGAGGGGTGATGATGAATTTAGTATATAGAGTTAAAAGAAATTGGGAAGAAAAGGTGTTATTTTAAAAAAAAAAATGAAATAAGTAAAAGTAAAGTAAAATGGTTAATAATTATTAGATTGCGGTGGTCAAACTAAAGTGACAAATTTCAAAAAATAATAGAGTTATAATTGAGTGAGTAGTTATGATGATTAGTGGTATGAGCTTGTGAGTTGAAAACATAGGGAGTAGGGAATGTGGTGAAAGAGGAAGTAAGTGTTTCCAAAAGCCATAAAATCCCATGTGCCTTTCAACCATCCAAACTCTACATTCAAGGTTCACATGCACCACCACCACCCACCATTTCTTCTTTCCCAAGCTAATCATTTTCAATATTCATAGATTATAAATAATATTTATTTTATTATTGGAATAATTTGATTTACTAGACTTCTTCTAGTTTTGTGTGTAGTAAATGTACCCCTTGAGAGAATGATGTGTAGAGTTTGAAAATATATATAAAAAGTTGGGGTACATTTACTTAATTGAGGCATTAAAAAGCCTAGTTACTATTTTAGTTTTTTAAAAAGGCCTAATTACTAAAATTGTCCAATAATATTTTGTACAAAAATATTCCATCTCTCAATTTCATTTATTATCTTAACTATATGCATAGTATTTTATGTCCGGATACTCAATTATTTGTATTTTATCCTCTTTAATTCAATATTTTCTAAATGAAATAATGATCTATAAATTTTAAAGTTATTTAATAATAAAAAAAGAAGCAATTCACCGAATTTATATATGTTAGATGGTAAGACAACTTTTTTTATTTATCTTCACCCAACTCTATTTTTCTCCACTTTTGTTTTAGTAAACTTCACAATAGTCCCTTATCACATTTCCTCTTTGGTGGTATCATCAATTATTTCAATCTTGTCAAGGATTACCGATTGATCTTAAAAAGAATCAACAAAATAAGCAAGTAAATAAATGATTTGGACTTAACTTATAGTAGAAACCCTACTTACTCTCATCTACAACTTAAGGGGAAAAAAAATCAATTTGGCCATCAACTCAAAACTCATATGTCCAAATTAAACTTACTCTCATCTAACAAACATGAAAACTAAACCAAATAGAAACTAAAAGGGAAAATTTAAGTTAAAGAGTACTAGAGTTTCCTATATATTGAACTTTAACTTGTAGTTTGATATTAGGAAATTAATATCGTTCTTGTTGTAGTTGTTGTCTAACGCTCTAGTTGATTTCAATTTCATAAAATACAAATAGATGACTTTAAAAAAAAATTAGAATAACACATACAATTATGTTATAAATTTAAAAATATACAAAACTCGATGAACAAGAATATTCTTGTGTTATAGAATCGACATGATCATTGAGATGGACAGATATAATGAGACAATGATGGATGGTATTGGTGCCCATGTGTATTACTATCAACTATCGACTATCAACGGACATCTCGATTTTGAACAACCTGGATCAGTATATACTATATTATATATATATGAATTTGTTTTGCCTAAATCTGATTTAATGCATGATTGTTATGGTTACCATCGTATTTGTATACTTAATAATATTATTATTCCTAAGGAATCTAGATTTGCAGGAGTAGAATCATGGTGGTCCGGGAAAACAAAGCAAGAGATAACGTAGGGAGATATTATAAGACAACATACCTATTCTAAGAAAAGTAGGTGCCTAGCTAAAGTTACATTATTTACTAATTAAAGGTCGCAGGTTATAACCATATGTTAATACTTTTCTTTTTCAACGTTGATAAAAAAAAAAAAAAGTTAAGTATCAACGTCACCATTTTTATATTAAATTTATATATAATTTTAGGTGGGTGAATATGAGTATAAATGTGTTAATTATTTTAGATGTGTAAAAGCGAAATTTTAGAAAAGAGTTTTTTAAACATTTAAACAAGGAAAAAATGAATATACCTTTTAATACGTGTTCAAAACTCTATCATGACACATATATATATATATATATATAGAGAGAGATCCTGACTCATATGTAAACAGCTCTTATCGTGTGAACGTGTAAACACCGAATATATGTGAGTATACCGCCGAATATATGTGACTATCCGCCGAATATATAGATTCAGGTCCGGCGAATCTTCTTCCATTAATAACATGATTTTTTTTATCCTTTAATATCGTTGAATCTCAGCCATCTATTTAACGATATAACGGATACAATTTTTGTTCTCATTGAACACTATAAGAGTTGTTTACATGGGAGTCAAACTCTCTCAATATATATATAGTCTTAAGTATTACTTCTCTAATTGGTCTACCCGAAACAATACAAAGATCGTTTTAACCTTCGATTGCAGGAATAAATGATTAAGGTTTATGAGAGATATTGATATGGAGAAAATCGAGCCTTGCTTGTACTAGCGAGCAACCGACTTCTCTACTAGTATTAGGATTTGATTTTAGCTCTTAAAATCATCCTTGCATATTAGGTTTATAATTTAGTAATTAAATAAATAAACCCTTATTTATTATTAATTATCAACTCCATAATATATTATAAGGAATTGGATGAAATGCACCCGAATATAAATTTTATGTACTAGATAATATAGACATATAATTTATTAGATAAATAACATCATTTAACCAACAATGTCAAATGTGTCCCTATTACCATAAATCAATTTATCCTATTTAGTTACAAGAATAAATCTACAAAATCTGAAAATTATAATCCAAAAATCCAAATAAAGAAGGTGAATTATTACGAGAATAATTTACAAATATTTACGTTAGAACGTAATATCATCGGGAAAAATTTTCACTCAGTAATTGAAATGTAAATCCAAACCCATAGATTAGTATACAAGAAAGATACAATGATTGAATACACATGATTTACATGAAACTATACAAGCATGTACAAGTCATATATAGGAATCACACACACGTTAGTTGATAATATATGACTTACATGAATTCAATAATATATCATGTTACATGAACTACATATATTAGTATAAAATAGTAATACATTATTAGGGATCTTCAATGTTACATTAAACTAGTACATACACAAGAAAGGTACATGAAAATTCAAGTATCATGATTGACGTATTTTTATAAATTGCAAAAGAAGAATAATTCATTGGATCCAATTTGTCCGATTGGTATTAGGGTGGGAGGATGGACTACAACCACATTACAATTCTTTATTACTACATACGTTTATTAATCTAAATTATTAACCATTAATGATGCACCTTATATAATTAGAGTTTGTCATGATTTAAAAGACAATAATAAATCAAAATCTTATTTTAGTCTTAAACTTTCAAATGATGTCATTTCTAATATAATTAGTGAGGTGGACTGATACTAAGCAATATTAGTGACCTAATGCTACATAACAAATTCACCCAACATATTTTGTAATCCTACAAAATATACCCTTTTCCACCATATATTCATATATGATAATTATCTTAGTAATTGATACATTTCACCCGCTCGTTATGATGTGACCTTGTAGTAGGACCCAATAACATTAGCAATATTTTAACCATAAAAATACACTAAACATAATTAACTTCTAGCAAAACGTCATGACCCCTAATATTATCGGACTATATATATCACCATATTTAATGTACCGGCTCATAATAAAAAAATTACATCTTGATAAAAGATACAATTCCTTCAAAAAAGTGGGGGTGGATAAAACATTCACCCTGATACTACCTCATCCACCGCCCGCTTTCTATAGGTTTTTAATAGTCAGCAAATATGAAAGATTTGTTTAGAAGGAAAAAATAGGGACGTCGTGGCCTCTATAAAAGGTGAGGCTCATCTTATACCATTTCCCTCTCCCTCTCTTCCATAAGCATCTAAGCATACATCATTCCCACTATTTGCTCTCTTCTTCTCCAATACCAGAAATTCAGATGGGTGAAGAAACCAAACAAGTAAGCCCTTTTTTTTCCCATTAACTTATAAGGTTGTGTTGTTTGATATTATTTTTTTTTGAACCATCAGGAGCAACCACCTGCACCTGCACCTGCTGTTGACGACGGCAACAAGCCAGCCGAGGTAATTAAAGAAGACAAAGTTGATGAAGCGCCAAAACAAGAACCAATTCCTCCACAGCCCGTTGTCTTATACGTCGATTTGCATTGTGTTGGTTGTGCAAAGAAGATTCAGAGATCCATCATGAAGTTCAGAGGTAGTCCTGCTTTCCCTTAAAGGATTTTTTATTTTCGGTTTTTTTTAATATATGTTTGTGTATTTCTTTTTTTTAATATATGTTTGTGTATTATTTTTTTTTATTTTCGGTTTTTTTTTAATATAATGGTTCAAACCGTTTTCCTTTATAAAAATATAAAAATAAATAAATAAACCAATGCAAAATTCTTATATATCTGATATTAAAAAAATAAACAGGGGTTGAGGAAGTAGTGATAGACATGGGGCAGAACCAAGTAACGATAAAGGGAATGGTGGAACCTGATGCAATTTGCAATTTCATCAAGAAGAAGACCAAACGTATGGCCAACCTTCTCTCTCCGTTGCCTTCTCCGGTACCGGAAACCGTTGCTTCTCAGGTGAATGGACTTGTTACAGTGGAGCTCAACGTCAACATGCACTGTGAGGCTTGTGCTCAACAGCTCAAGAAGAAGATTCTTAAAATGAGAGGAGTACAGACTGCAGAGACGGAATACGCTACCGGAAACGTGAAAGTCACCGGAACCATGGACGCTGAGAAATTAGTTGAATATCTTTACCGGAGAACCAAGAAACAAGCCCGGATCGTCCCCGAACCCGAACCCGAACCCGAACCCGAGAAACTACCTGCAGAAGAGAAGAAAGAAGAAGTCGCCCCTGAAGTATCCGAATCGCCTCCACCACCGCCACCAGCTGAGGAGGAGGCGAAAAAGGAGGAAGAAGAAAACAACCCTCCTCCTCCACCGCCGCTGCCGGCAATAGAGAATGGAGAAAACAAGGCGATGGCTGCTTTGCCTATGCCGATGATGATGCCGGCGTTTATGATGGAGCAGGAGGCTATGAAGAGGATGATGTATCAGTATTACTACCAGCCGATGCCGATGTACATGATTGATCGAACTCCGGCTCCACAGCTATTCAGCGATGAAAATCCCAACGCTTGTTCCATTTCTTAAGGCGTCGGCGAGTATTGGTTCAAATATATGTATATCTATAATTCATTTTGATATTGAGCTTATCATACAGCTTCTCGTATTTTTATGGAGGTTTGTGTATTGTAAGTTCATACACATACGAGTCAAGTCCTTGTGGTTTCGGTATACAGTTAGGATTGGTCTTTGTACTCTATCAACAATAATGATATATCATTTGTCATGTATATGCCTTGTAAACCTTCAACAGTTGGTTTGACCCATACTCCTCACTCCTCACCCAAACTATCCTGTAATTTAACTTTTATCATATCGACGGACGTTAAAGTGAACATATACAATTTTACCGGTTACTCTCTAAAATTAATTAACAATAAAAGGAATAATCCTAAAATTCATATGTTAGGTTCACGTGTTATAATATTATGTATGTGAGACAGTTACACACTCAACAAAATCTGTTAAAAGTGTTGGAAAAATTCCGCATTCCCAACTCACACCGAGTATATAAAGAGGCTATTTTGTTGTGCATTCACAGTCGTACAACTTCACTGGTTTTTAGCTAGCAATGTATTATGATAATATGTACACCTTACTCTTCAACTCCATGTTCCAATATAGGATACCGTAAAAAACTTATAAGGTCGGGGGGTGTGTTGTAGCTACTAGCACATGTGAAAGCACACCCATGTGGAGCATTTTGTTGAAAGATTGGGCGTCCACTTTAGGATGGTCCATAAGGTTTAATTATCTTGTCTCACAAATTAAAACTTGGTTATTGGTAGTTTTCACCCTACTACCGATTATCCCACAAAAAAAAAATGCATTTTGGAGCATCATTACGCCTTTGACCCTTTTCCCAATAAGAGTTGTGGTAATAGTTGTGGGTGAGCAAAAATATTCTATCCGACTAATCCTATCCGCTAATCTGAAGATCCGAACTTGAAAATATCCGAATCCGAAAATATCCGGCAATTGGTTATCTGAGTCCGATTCGATTCGGGCATATTTTTCGAATCATCGGATCGGATACGGATTGAAGTTTGGAGGAAAATGTTGGATCATATCGGATATATCCGACTAGTTTAAGAATAAATACTCAAATTGAATATCTGGATCGGAACTTCGGATCAGATATCCAATCCAAATAAAACTATCCGATATCCGGATACTCTCGGAATCGAATTCGAATCGGACTTTTATATAATTGTCGAATCGGATATCTGAAAATATTGTTCGCCCCCTAATATTAGCTAGACTAGGCCTTAAGATATGCATTCAATTCGAAGTTGATTATACGTTAACACATAACGGCACATGCAGCCATGTTGGGATAGACAGTGGGCGGTCATGTGTGTGAAAGTTAGTAACCGCCAAAATCCAAGAAAAGCTACCAAATGTTAGCACTTATTTTGCAATAACTATAAATTACTGGACCATAAGATCGTAGTGGATCCCCTAACCAATCTCCCAAATCCGGATCCTGGATCGTAAAAGATCAGAGTTGTTATAAAAATCTTACATATTATTCGAAATAATAGACTTAACTAAAGCCCAATTTCATACTTGGACCGGATTAAAATCATCTGACACCCTTTTAAGATCTAAAAATGCTAATGTTAGCACAAATTGATAGAACTCATATGTAAATAGAGTATAATTACGGACTCCCTTTGTAATTATTGTAAATATGTTGGTTATTAATATGATCCATCAGTCGATGAAAACCTATGGAGATTTTATCATATTCTCACATGATATTAGAGGTTTCTCGTTCCTCTAACCCTCTTCCGCTCTTCCTAAACATATTGTTGTCCTCTTTACCGCCGCTTCCCCCCCTTTCCCCTTCATCAACGTTCTTCGATGGCTGCTGAAAGGAAACCTTCCTTCCATTCCGCTCTCGGAATCTCTAACATCAAGAACATTATTGTCCTCGTCCTTGACCATGACACTCCATATGCTTCTTGGGTTAACCTCTTTCGCGTCACCGCGAAAGCTCACAACGTCCTCGATCATATCGATGAGAAGGTTCCCAAACCAACGGATATTGATGATTCATTATGGCTTCAAGTCGATGTTGCGGTTCTTCAATGGATTTACAGTACGGTTTCCCTGGATATTCTACTGCAAATTCTCGACTCCGATGATACTGCGCTTCAGGCATGGAATCGAGTCAAAGACATATTTCAGGATAACAAAAACACTCGTGACGTCTACCTCGAACATGAGTTCTTTAATTGTAAGTTATCTGGCTTTTCCTCCATCAATGCTTACTGTTTGCAACTCAAGTCTCTAGCAGATCAACTCAAAGGTGTTGGGTCACCGGTTCCTTAGGACCCGCCTTGTTCTGCAACTCATTTCAGGACTACCCGCTGAATACAACGCTGCGGCAAGTTTCATTCAACAAACTGATCCGCTCCTGTCTTTCACAAGGCCCGATCTCAGCTGCAACTCGAGGAGACCCGGATGGCGTCTCAATCCACTTCCAAGTCGTTCAAAACCGCCCTAACGACCAACACCCGCAGCCCGGATACCGGTTCCACGGCCCAGTCTACGGCCGGCCCCTCTCCGGCAGCGCCGGACCAGTCCCAGCAGCGCCGTGGTCGGAGCAAGAGGAATCGCAACCGTGCCGGCGGAGGTCCTGCGCAGTCCGTGCGTTATGTCTAGCGCCCTAATTGTGGATTGGTTCCACTGCAGCAGTCCTCGGCCCAGTCCGCTCCAGGCCCACATCACATGACAGGCCCACAGTCCAAATGGCCTTCTCCATTTCAGCAGCTTTCTGGGTCTCCTCAAAACAGGCCCAATTCTTTCCAGCAGCCTCCTCAGCATGGAATACTTGGGTCAGGCCCACAACAAACTTTTTAGCAAGCCCATCTGGGTTATGATTTCCAGCCCACCGCTCTAGATGGCTCATTTGCAACTATGTCATTGAATCCAACGAACAATAATTGGTACATGGACACGGGCACCACCTCACACATGACTCATACTCCAGGTACATTCTCGTCTATTTCGCATTATGGTCCCTCTAATTCGATAATTGTTGACAATGACATGCGTATTCCATCTACAAGTATTGGAGAAACCAGTTTTCCTACAACCAAAGAACCCTTACGCCTATCCAATGTCCTTGTTGCACCAAAAATAGTTAAAAGTCTCGTATATGTTCAATGTTTCACTTCTGATAACCTTGCTAGTGTCGAGTTTGATCCTTTTGGTTTTTCTGTGAAGGATCTGCAAACGGTACCATACGTCTGAGATGCAATAGTTCGGGGGAACTTTATCCTGTCACCGGGTCTTCCAATGTCCACGCTCTTTCCATTGAGTCACCAAGTCTTTGGCATGCTCGCCTAGGTCATCCCGGAGCTCCTGTTCTAGCTTCTCTTCGTCATTCTTCTTTTTTTTCGTTGTACTAAGGAGAAGTTCTCCTCTTTATGTCATGCTTGTCAGCTAGGAAAAAATCATAAACTTCCTTTTGAATGGTCAATGACCACTACTTTTGCACCTTTTGATATCATTTACAGCGATTAAATTGTCTCGTTTTGTGACTAAATAGCAATCCCAGAAAATTATTTTGTAAAAGAATATGTTGCTTGAAGTTGCACTATGTTATGTGACCGTTGTAGACACACTTCGTTTTTTTTACCATTGAGTTCAGTTTTTAATCACTACTGGAAGACACAATGCCACACTCCCGATGCACAGATGAAATCATTGACGTCATGCCCTAAAATTGTGCTTGACACGGTTCCTTGTATCAAGCTCCAGCTAATCTCTACTACTATTTATTTACAACATAGTTTAAAAGATGAAGATTAGGTTTGACTGCCTGAGGATGTTAATATATCTTTGTTTTATATCCAACGGGTCTTAAGACGTAGGGGTTTGTACGTCAAGTGAACCTACACACAAGACTTGGACTTAGGTCATGTTAATCAATGGGTATTGAAGGCGAGGTCTTGAGCCACTTTTATGGTTTTTTTCAGCAAAATCTTATACCCTTCTTTTTAAGTTTATTTGTGGGTCTTCTTTTCAGGTTTTACCTCGATTTTCCCACACACCCATTTATTTTCTCACATCATATTACAAATATACCCCTACTAACTTTTTAATATCACAATTGTTTTAACTATATTTTTAATCAAACTTTCTACTATTATAACATTAAATAATCATTTTATAATTTTTTAACTTAAAAATATTAAATTAAATTTAAAATAATATATAATTATGACAAATACTTAACTTCATTAAAACTTGCATAAAAAACATAACACAATAAAATACATAAATCGAACAACATAAAACTTAAAACATGAAGCAAACAACATTGACGTGAACACTATAAAAACATGAAACAAACAACATTAAAATTACAGAATTTCGAGTCGATAACCTAATTTCTAAAATTAAATGTTTGTCCAAATTTTTGTCAAATGTTCTCCATTAAATCCTTCTGAAGTTCTTGATGTGTAGTTTTGTGTCGAACTTAAACTGTATTCTATAGGTAGCCACACATATTAATCGGTCTTGTCTTCGTGTAATCCGAAGGATTTACCAAGCTTGTAACTCCTTCTTGATCATACTCAAGAAGCTCATCTTCGTATTCATCTCGTTCATCATCTACAATCATATTATGCAAAACAGTGCATGCTCGCATAATTTTCCCAATCTTAATCAAGTCTCATGAAAGTATTGGGTTTTGAATGATAGCAAATCGAGATTGTAAGACTCCAAATACCCTTTTTACATCTTTGTGACCCCCCTCTTAAAATTGAGCAAATAGTTTAGCTTTAGGGCTCTGCAGGGTCGAACATATTGCACAAATGTGGCCCAAGGTGGATAAATACTATCGGTAAGATAATATCCCTTGTTGTATTGGTGACCATTAATCATGAAATTGACATTTGATGCCCTACCATGCAAAACGTCATAAAAACATGAGATCAATCAAGCACGTTAATATCGTTACACATACTTGGGACACTAAAAAATACATCCAAAACCATGGGTCATGAGATGCCACAACCTCTAGTACAATTGTTGGATATCGATGATCTCCACGTGCATATTGACCTTTCCATACATTTGAGCAATTTTTACAAGTCCAATGCGTGCAATCGATGCTACCCAAAATCCCTGGAAAGCCACAAGACTCCCCCTTCACAAGTACACGTTGTAAGTCTTTCACTGTTGGTTAACGAAGATATTCACCACCAAATATGGCTATGACTCCATCAACAAAATATTCCAAAATGTTGTTGAAGTTTGAGCATTGCCGTCAATAAAGTTAGTGCTAATGTTTATAAAACTAGAGATGAGCAGTAAATCATCTTTGTCAGTCCAATATACACGCTCACCTCCATCACCACCACCGCCACCACTTTCATTATCACCACCACGTCCATGACGATGACCACCATCACCACCACCACTACCAAGACTTCATAACCACCTCCATAACCATCACCACCATAACCATCACCTCCACCACCACCACCACCATTATAATCACCATAACCTCCACCATGACCACCATTATAACCACCACGACCACCCGAAGGAGCTAAACCACCATGGTGTTGGGTGTTGTATGTAGAGATTTTTGAAGATTGAGAGTTTTGGGTGTTTAGGGTGTTAATAGTCGGATGAGAATAAAATGGTGGATCTTAAGTGAGTATTTGACTACAATAACTAAAGTCCGAATTTAGGGTTAAATCATTAAAACCAAACATTTCACTAAAGTTTTGAGAATTTGGATGATTATCCATGTTGAATGTAGAAAGAAGATATGTGTTTTGGTATTTGAAAATGACCCATCACCTTCATTATATATAGGCAAAAATATGGGTTAATTTTTGTAACAACCGGTTTCTGACTGTCACCGCCCCGTGGTGATAGTGGTCTCTGTCGCGGCCGGGTCATGCTGCTCTTGCGGCTGACCTCAAATCGCAAGATCTATTTTTATTCTGTCTTTTATGTCTTTCCTTTGTTAGAAGATCCGATCTTCTATCTTTTGGGCCGCTTTCCTTCTATCTTTTGTCTTAATTCCAGACCTTTCTTGTTCTTCCCCAACCGTTCTCTATATATTCCCGCCTTCTCTTCCGTTTTCTTCTTCTTGCTTACATTATTCTTCAACCTCGAGCAAAGTTGCGGCCTTTCCTTGTGATCCTCTATAGAACGTGTAAGTTCTTCACCCCTTGATCCTTCTCGCGTTCATGAATCTGTTGTATTCTTTTCTTCTTCTTCTTCCTCTTCTTCTTCTTCTTCTTCTTCTTCTTCTTCTTCTTCTTCTTCTTCTTCTTCTTCTTCTCCTTCTTCTTCTTCATATGAATCAAGATTGAGTCTTAATTCTTGTTCGTCCTTCGTTGTGGACGAGTATGTGTTTCCAGGTTCTTTCATTGAGTGTTGTCGTGTGAGGATTGAAAAGTGAAGCTTTGGTTCCCTTGTTGTGTTGTTGTTGTTAAAAGAGCCCGACATCGCTTCTGTCGCCAAACCGCCCCTACGCCTCGGACAGTCCACCCCTGGGGCTGCAAGTTGTGCCGCCCCGTGCCTCTGTCAACCGCCCCTACAGTTTATCTGTAGTGGCTCTTGTCTTTGGTTAGTTGCTTCCTTCCTTGCTTCCTTTTCCCTTTCCTTATGCTAGATCATGGTAGGCTAGACCTAGATGACTTAGTGAAATGCCAGTTAGTGGCTTGTTGATCCCCATGAGTTGGTTATGGTTTGAGTATCTTTGTTGATGATATACCTTGAGACTACGAATCGTTCTTCCTAGCATGTTGAGACCAGTTAGCGATCATCGATACTAGAAGTAGGAAACTTCTAGCACGTTGTAGTAGATCTGTTAGAGATTGTTGAGACTAGACCTATGTAGACTTCTAGCATTCGTATAGTTTTTGATTTGCGATGCCTTGTTTGAGCAGGCGTTTATCCTTTCCTTTTGGAAGCTGAGTAGTTAGCTGATTCTTGACCTTCGAGTGAGGAAAGTCCCTTGGACTTACTTAGGTGCGTTCCATATATTACGGAAAACCGGACTAGGACGACCTTATACCTTAAGTGTATTATAACCGGGTTGTGACTACTTGTCCAGTTCTACAGGAGACTGTGATGTTCTCTTGCGACCAGGCTCACAGATAACGGATAGTATGCATCTAATCTATTCTTGTCGGTAACGGAAACGGAGGCAAGTTTCGGGAGATTCTCGTGCTACAAAAGAAGTTGAGTTAGTAATGGATAACTTATTAAAAGATAGTGTGTGATCATGCTATGTGTTTATATTATTATATGTGTTTATGCATTTACTGTCTTTCTGATATCTAGAATGTTAGCTAACGGTTTATACCGATGTTGTAGATGCCTTGCAGGTTAGAGATGCTGCTGAGTGATCCGGACGGTGTGGTCACCCGGGGTTCCTCTACATTATAGGACGGGATCGGGTTTATATTTCTGTTATTGCCTTTGCGGTTTGTTGTTGAACTCGGCTACGAGTCCTTTGTTTTTCCCTTTTGTAAAACCTATGATTTTTATATAGTTTTGGCTTTTATTTGTTTGTGCCTTTTTACAAGATCCGATGTTCTTGTTGTTACTTTGAGGGTCGGGACCCATTGTGAGGTACTAGCCTTCAACGCTTCGAGTTTCCAGAACTTGGGGCGTTACAATATAGTATCAACGGCAGGTTTACAACAACACTTTTAACAGATTTTACAACAATGGCACTCGAAATCCGATGTTCTTGTTGTTACTCTGTTGAACTCGGCTACGTTTTTAAAAGGGGGTTTTGTTTTTAAACTTTTGGTATGTGTTCGCTCCAAACGGTGTGTGCAAGCTTTAAATTTATATCCCAAGAAATATGCTTAAAACAAGGATGCGAACCCGCAGTGTACGGATCAATTATAGTATTAATCAAGAATTCCAGGGGTCGATCTCAGGGACTTAGGTGAAGCTAAGCAAGAATTGGTTGTCAAATATTGCAAATAACCACAAAAGCAATTAAAGCAATCAAAGATGATAATAAGGTCAAAAAAGGGGAAATGCGGATTCTAGGGATTAAAACATCTAGTTGTGGTTTTAACTCAATATCTCTAAAGATAACGCGGACAAAGATGAGATTTTTGCAAAGGGAAGGTGTTTCTAAAGTGGGATAGATCACCGGGTAAGTCTCACTAATCACTATCCCAAACCAAAGCTCCTATTACCGGGTAAGTCTCAAGGTACTAAGGAAAAAAACTATAATCTCAAACCAACACACCACCTAAGGGAATAGAATCAACCTTTATCGGGTAAGTCCCAGGCTAACTCACAAAGATGGGATGAAGGCACACTCAAACCCCAATAAATGATAAACCTTTATTACCTACACTTATGATCTTGGGTAAACAAACTAAGGAATCACCGGGTAAGTCTCATCCTAGGCTTGCATTGAACCAGGAAAGGTGTAATAAGAATAGGATTTGGCAAACTAGAACACTTAACTCTCAGTTTCGGATCAGAAAAGGTCACCTCGTTCAGTCAAGTTCCACCCCGGCCGAGATGTTCATCGACTGAGCAAGGTACTCTAGGGTTAAGGTTAAAGACTCGAGCTTTCAGGGTCCTGTTGGTATTAAGATCATTCTATCATTGTCCCACAACCTTCAGTCAATCACCCTAGAATCGCACAAGAAATTTAGCCACTCATCATCATGAAAACAATAATCAAATATATGGTGAAGGAATGAATATTCGAACAAGTAAACCTTAAGAAAAAGGCTTCAATAACTGAATTGAATAATAACAAATCAGCGTTCCTTAGATCACAAATCGACCAAGACAATAAACCAAAGGGAATCTAAGAAAATCTTACAAACTCCCTCTAAAGCTAACTTCAAACTATCAATTCTTGATTGATCTTCAATCTTCCTTCCTTCCTTCAAAGCTTCTAAAAAATCTCCTAACTGTTTTGTGTAGAATATGGTGTAGAGGATCGCTGTTCCAAAGATCCGATGATGATGAATTGTGGAAAATCCAACCCTTTTTATAGGATAATTATCTTCCAAAGATAACAATATCTTAAAAAGATAATTTCCTAGAAAATATATCCATATCTCTAAAATAGATCTCCCAAAAATAAGATCTTCCTTCTCTAGAAATCCAGCCCAAAAATATAAGATATCTTCTTTCCGAAAATAAAAGATCTCAGCCAAAAAATGTGATCTCGTTGGCGGCAAGGTGTTTGCCTCGGTCGGGACGCTCCTCAAGATCACAACGGTCGAGGTGATACCTCGGTCTAGGTGACACCTCGGTCTAGGTGACACTATAGCCGTCCTAGGTGAATCTCAGGTACGTGTAAATATCTCTAATCTGGTCCAAAGTCAATCTTCCATCTCATTTTCATGGTTCTTGAGATCTTCCTTAAGCTCCAGAATGTAGCTCCTATGACTCCTTAGCTCCTTAGCTCCATTTTAGTCCAAAATGTGCCATTTTACCTACGATTACATCGAAACTTGGTGTAGACCTCGATTCTCGTAAAGGTAGATGAAACAACAATATAATCACATAATATACATCCATACATGCATGTTTGTGAAGATAAAACGTCTAAACAAGTCCCAAAATATAGACTATAATACATGCTATCAAAATACCCATACTTGTCTCTTGCTTGTCCCAAAGCAAGTTCCAAATCTTAAGTACAAGATAGAATGGATTATAAGTCGTAAAAATCAATGAAAAATAATTCAAAACATTTTTGGTGGTGTGCTCCATTCATAGATCACTCTAAGAGAATGCTTCATGGTAAATAAAATCTAAACATGATCAAAACATTTTATAAATATAGAAAAGTTGTTAATCTTTGCATAAAATCATAGAATGCATAATAAATCATAATTATCGAAATCAATCATGTATAATCCAGTTTAAACCACCAAGTCAATCAACAAATTCAAGGTCTCAAGGGCTTCTAAAAGAGGTCAAGAAACGTGTCAGGGTGGGATGTATATAGGGAATGTCGTGCTAGTGTTCGCCCTAAAACGTGCGTGCAATCAAGTCTTAAATTTATAAAACTAGAATAAAAGCAAGCGAACCCGTAGTGTACGGATCGGCGTAGATCAACAAGTATTCCAGAGTGTCGATCACAGGGATTTGGTGAAACAAAACCCAGTCTCAAGTTATCGAGCAATAAAAAAGTAAAGCTTTGCAAGTATTGGGAAAACAGCAACCCTAAAGATCCAAGTATCTAATTGTGGCAATCGAATCAAGATATACTAAAGGACTAAGGACAGAGTTAGGAGTTGCAAAGGTATGCTAAAGTAAAGCAATGTACGGTGAAGTTCCAAGACTTTATGTGACTCATCTAAAGACACTCTCTATAAAGGTTGTTGAGGCTTCAGTATAGAAAAGGTTTATGGACAAGAATTAATCTCAAATACCCAAACTTATAACCCGAGGATCAAGACGAACTAAAACGATTAAGGTTGTGACACTCGAAATCGAAATAGAGGGTGATGAGTCTCACTACTACCTAGAAAAGGGTAAACCAAGACTAGATTAAAGCTAATCTTTAACCTTGGATCAAAGTAAAAGCAAATTTCGTAAACTAGGGTAAATCACGGTCAGATCTTGAGAACCACGGCCGTGGAACTCCAAGAACAGGCCGTGATTTGGGTACGTCGATGAGATCTCTCTAACTCTCAGGGTCCAATCAATTTACGATCGATCTATCATCATCTAAGCCACAACTATCAACCCTTCACCTTAGAATTGCTAAAGGGTTTTAGCCAACAATCATTGTCATGATGTCAATATTCAAATCAAAGAGAATAAAATATGAAAACCCTCGAACACTTAATAAAATTTCAAAACCAATTCTCAAATTCGTAACACAAGAAGTAATGTTTGATGGATTCAGAATGTTTAACACAAAACCTCACAAGAATCTAAGGTAAGTATGAAGAACAGGTTGTCAACCCGTCTTCAATGTCAAAACCTAAGAAAGAGGTTAAAACCTTCGGCGATCTTCAATCCACCCTAGGCAAGAATGCTCCAAGCAAAGTAAGCGGCCGTCAGCGTTCGTCGGCGTCTCCGCGGGATCCAACACAATTGTTGCGAGATTTAGCGGGCGTAAGCGCGGATCCCCAAAACTCTCTTTTCTGACCTTTTTATAAGACGTGAAAGAAATAACCGTCCAAGCCCATCACGTAAATAACGTGGCAAATAAAGACTCGTCAAAAGATCGCCTAAATCACGGTCTCTAGGGTTTCCATGACCGTGGTTTAGGGCGTGGAATTGGATTACGGTCTCTTGTGACTTCCACGACCGTACTTTAGGCCGTGTAACTTACTGGAATGTTCCACGCTCATGATGCCAAGATCAACGGCCGTGGTTTAGAGTGTGGACTCTTCTACGGCCGTAATTCAGAGCGTGGAAGTGTAGAATACTTGTAGTTTCCTTTGTGTCGTGACATTCTTCTTCCTAGCTTCTTCCTTAGCTTCCTTGATGTGTTCCTAATCCTCGAACATGATCGAATCCTCTCTTTTCTCTCTCAATAGCTCCCATTTAGCTCCTTTTTGCCTACAATCAACACAAATCTAGTGTAGACATCCATATCGAAAATAATAGAGGAACAAGCTAACAATTGCTTCTAAACTTCATCCATGTACACAATAATGAGAGAAAAACAACCAAAATAAGTGCCTAGAATATCGCAATATTTCATGCTAACAAAATACCCCATACTTGTCGCTTGCTTGTCCCCAAGCAAGGTCTTCGAAAGCACTAAAATACAAGTTAGAATGAAATATGCATGCAATCTCAAAACAAAAACATCCTTTAGGTAAATGTACTTCTAGTCAATAGATCATCCTAAAACCTTGCTTCATTCATCCTTGAAAAACACTTGTATACATAAACCAAAGAATGTAAAGTAAAGAAACATCACAAGTCGCTTAATCTTTAAGACAAACATCATAACCTTCAATTATTGTCAAAATCAAGCATAAGAAATTTCAATTTAGATCACCAAGTCAAATAATATTCTTTTGATCTTAAGGACTTTCACGTAAGGTCTAGAATGCGGAAAGGAGGGAAACTTATAAGGGATGTGGTGCATGAATCCGGGAAAATGAATAGCCCAACTCTTTTTCTTTTTATTTTGAATTGCAACACCATCAACTTTGAACTTTGCTCTCTTCTTTTTCACATTATTTTTCGACTTTACTTTTTGAAAGATGGACAGAGGTGCACAAAAACCGAAGCCTAGGAGATCGGCGTTTCTCAATTTCGAGATGCCTCAAACCCTTGATGTACATACCATAATTCGTTAGGAATATCGCTCAATCCGATTTTGGCAAGACACAAACACCCGACTATGTGAATGGTGCCGAGTTACTCATCGTCATGATTGACTTCCTCAAACCTATTAATTCTATTCTTTGAATGCAAAAATTTGCTTTCATGGCCCTCCCACATCAAACATGTCAAATATCAACTCCTCCAATTTCCCGGATAGGTAAAGGAGGTAATTACTTTCATTGTGGGGCTAAGTGATCAAAGAAAGAAGAAAGAAAATCGAATTGCCTTAATCATTTCATAAAGAAGTATAAGAACTCATCATGTGATTTCAACCTCAATTTCTCAATATGATTTAGATAGAACTTTCACATTATGAAACTTCCAAGAAAGGATAAACAACACTTTCAATTTCTTTTCAATTCATTATTCCGTTTAAGCATAGAATTGTCATCAAAAACTTATTCCACAAGTAAGAACTATCATAGAAGTCATCTCTAATCTTAGAAGCACAAGAACTCTTTCAAAATTTTCCAAAATTTTCAAATTTTTATGGATTTTTCAAACTTTTTCATGCAATGCAATAATGAAACGTGTGACTACGAAAATGAAACATGCAAAGTGTTATGGATAGAAGCAAGCAAGCAAATGTAGTAGAGTTATTACAACACATAGTCACACCCCACCCCATACTTAGAACATACATTGTCCTCAATGTTAGAAAAAGAAATAAAGAAAAGAAGAAAAGGAAAATGAACTCACTAAAAACGGTGGTGGGGCGGCTGAACTGTCAATCCTCGATGCTCGTCACTGTGGTGGTGGTGGTGGTGGAAATGGGTGACCCGGGTTCGATCCTCGGCAACGGCGCCAAAAACTTGTTTGCCCTAAAACGTGCGTGCAATCAAGTCTTAAATTTATAAAACTAGAATAAAAGTAAGCAAACCCGCAGTGTACAGATCGACGTAGATTAGCAAATATTCCAGAGTATCGATCACAGGGATTGGGTGAAACAAAACCCACTCTCAAGTTATCGAGCAATAAAAAGGTAAAGCTTTGCAAGTATTGGGAAAACAGCAACCCTAAAGATCCACGTATCTAATTGTGGCAATCGATTCAAGATATACTAAAGAACTAAGGACAGAGTTAGGAGTTGGAAAGGTATGCTAAAGTAAAGAAATGTACGGTGAAGTTCCAAGACTTTATGTGACTCATCTAAAGACATTCTCTATAAAGGTTGTTGAGGCTTTAGTATAGAAAGGGTCTATGGACAAGAATTAATCTCAAATACCCAAACTTGTAACCCAAGGATCAAGACAAACTAAAACGATTAAGGTTGTGACACTCGAAATCGAAATAGAGGGTGATGAGTCTCACTACTACCTAGAAAAGGGTAAACCAAGACTAGATTAAAGCTAATCTTTAACCTTGAATCAAAGTAAAAGAAAAGTTCGTAAACTAGGGTAAATCACGGTCAGATCTTGAGAACCACGGCCGTAGAACTCCAAGAACAGGCCGTGATTTGGGTTCGTCGACGAGATCTCTCTAACTCTCAGGATCCAATCAATTTACGATCGATCTATCATCATCTAAGCCACAACTATCAACCCTTCACCTTAGAATTGCTAAAGGGTTTTAGCCAACAATCATTGTCATGATGTCAATATTCAAATCAAAGAGAATAAAATATGAAAACCCTCGAATACTTAATAAAACTTCAAAACCAATTCTCAAATCCGTAACACAAGAAGCAATGTTTGATGGATTCAGAATGTATAACACAAAACCTCACAAGAATCTAAGGTAAGTATGAAGAACAGGTTGTCAATCCGTCTTCAATGTCAAAACCTAAGAAAGAGGTTAAAACCTTCGGCGATCTTCAATCCACCCTAGGCAAGAATGCTCCAAGCAAAGTAAGCGGCCGTCAGCGTCCGTCGGCGTCTCCGCGGGATCCAACACAATTGTTGCGAGATTTAGCGAGCGTAAGCGCGGATCCCCAAAACTCTCTTTTCTTACCTTTTTATAAGACGGGAAAGAAATAACCGTCCAGTCCCATCACGTAAATAACGTGGCAAATAAAGACTCGTCAAAAGATCGCCTAAATCACGGTCTCAAGGGTTTCCACGACCGTGGTTTAGGGCGTGGAATTGGATTACGGTCTCTTGTGACTTCCACGACCGTACTTTAGGCTGTGTAACGTACTGGAATGCTCCACACTCATGATGCCAAGATCCACGGCCGTGGTTTAGAGCGTGGACTCTTCTACGGCCGTAATTTAGGGCGTGGAAGTGTAGAATACTTGTAGTTTCCTTTGTGTTGTGACATTATTCATCCTAGCATCTTCCTTAGTTTCCTTGATTGTTCCTAATCCTCGAACATGATCGAATCCTCTCTTTTCTCTCTCAATAGCTCCCATTTAGCTCCTTTTCGCCTACAATCAACACAAAGCTAGTGTAGACATCCATATCGAAAATAATATAGGAACAAGCTAACAATTGCTTCTAAACTTCATCCATGTACACAATAATGAGAGAAAAACAACCAAAGTAAGTGCCTAGAATATCGCAATATTTCATGCTAACAGCTTAGAATCCGGGAAAAGGATCTTACTTCACTTTCTTTGAATTTCAACATCTTCCACCAATAAGCTTTGCTTATTTTCGCTTTTTTACTTTACTCTTTGGGATGCATGGACAGAGGTGAAAAATAACCGAATCCTAGGAGATCATCAATCATCAATTTCTCGAGATGCCTCAAACCCTTGATGCACATACCATGACCCGTTAGGAATATCGCTCAATCCGACTTTGGCAAGACACAAACACCCAGCTATGTGAATGGTGCCGAATTACTCATCATCATGATTGACTTCCCCAAACCTATTTTGTTTCTTTCTAACACTTTCAGCCAACATCTCAACTTCACTTTTACTTGCTTTTCTTTGCTTGCTTCCAAATTCCTGGATAGGTAAAGGGAGGCAAATATGTATATGAGGGGTTAAGCATGATCAAGAAGAAGAAGAGAAGAAAATGAATTGCCTTAATCATCCCAAGAAGAATGTGGTAGAACTCATCATGTGGTGTCAACCTTCAAATTCAATATAATTTTGATAAAAACAAAGTATTTAACATGCTAAAACTTTAAACAAAGCACTTTGCAACTTAAACATATCATAAAACCTTTCAAACATATAAAGATTTCAAAACCAATCTGCAAACAGAATCATCACTGAGGTCATATCAAGAAAAGAAGCACAAAACGTTTCTAAAAATCTCTCAGTTAAACCGCCTCGGTCGAGGTGCTCTAAGTTATCCGAGGTGCTTTACCTCGTTCGGCCAGAATCATCCCGGTCGAGGTCAAAATTTTTTTCTTAAACCAGTTTTCGACGTTTTTCTCAAACAAAAACCTGTATGTATGCGTGTAATGACAGATAAGCATATAGAGCAAGATAAAACAATAATATCCGGTAGAGTCATCCAAGCATACACATAAGGTCACATAAATACATCTAAATACCCCATACTTGGGACACATTGTCCCAATGGGTCAAATATAAGTCTAAGGAAATCAGAATACTCACCGGACCTAGCTGAACTGCATAATAAAATAAGAAACATCTCCCAAATAAGACCATCTCAGTTGGCGAAGAACATCTCGGTCGAGGCGTTCTGAAAGCATCCGAGATGTATTTCAGTCAAGCTCCGTTTTCTCAACTTCTCGAACATCAGTCCTTCCATGTAGCTCCTGAGTTGTAATTCCTTCTTAGAGTATTTGGTTCCTATCTAGAGGACGCAAAAACAAACGAAGCAAACTATCTAAACTAAGTTAGAAAAGGGAAAAGAAAGCAAAACCTTGGGTTGCCTCCCAAGAAGCGCTTGATTTAAGGTCGCTAGCTGGACCTTTCCTCATGGATTTACTCAATGTACCTCGAATATCTTGGAGTGCTCATCACATCCATCATAAAATTCTTCCAAGAAGGTTCCGGTTTCTAATTTCACCGGCAGATGGTAGGTTCTCCGACGTACAAACTTGCACGGTTTGGTTCTCACCGGAATCCTACCGGTCTTCCTAGTCTTCTGTGGGACATAACTCAGTTTTGCATCCCATCCTTTTTTGGATCGGGAAATCAGCCTCTCGAGAATCCACTTAGCTCCCCCATCTCTAGCTTGGGGATAGTACAAGGTCTTTGTCACGTGAGTGACCCCATACTTGAACAAATAACACTTTGTTGCCTTAGCGGTGAATCGCTTGTTAACTCTACTCCTTTCAGTCCAAGGAGCATTTACTTTCAGCAAATTCAAGGGAGGTTTCATCTTGATCTTAGGAGGTTCTTTCGGAAGAGACCTCCAACTCTTCGGTGCATCCCTGAAGAAATCTAGAGCTTTAATGGGAGTAGGAGCAAGTACCTTATAAAGTTCTTCAAATAGCGGGACAAGTTTCATGTTAGGGTGATAATCCACACATGAAATCTTTCCCAACTCAGCTGGATTTTCTTCCACCTCGGCCGATCTCTCTTCCACCTCGGCCGATGTTTCAGCAGTTGGATCGAGATCTTCCACTTCTTCCTCTTCTTTAAGAGCTTTAGGAGAAATTTCTGGTTCGATTGGAGGAATGCTTGAAACTTGTAGTACTTCCTTATTCTCCTCTTTTGGCTTACCATAGGATAGGGTGCTTTCCTTGAGCTCCTCCAACTTCTTCATCATCTTCTCCCATTTTGATTCAAGCGAATCTTCAAGAGGTTGCTCATAAATCTTTCTAGGGACATATAGCTCATCCCATATCGCAAGCTCTTTCTTAATGGCCTCTTCTCTTTCACTTTCATTATCAAACCAATAGAAGGAATATTTCTCTTCCAAGTATTCATAATGGTCCGCCCTAGCACTTTGTCTTGCTATCCAGGCTGGATCAAATGTAGCCATCGGAAATCCTGAAAACTACAAAACTCATAGAAAGAGTAGTCAAATGCAACAAGGGAAATAGCCCCGAAAGAAAACCGAAACCGGCTTGGTCTAGACTAATTCCCCGACAAGGGCGCCAAAAACTTGTTCGCTCCAAACGGTGTGTGCAAGCTTTAAATTTATATCCCAAGAAATATGCTTAAAACAAGGATGCGAACCCGCAGTGTACGGATCAATTATAGTATTAATCAAGAATTCCAGGGGTTGATCTCAGGGACTTAGGTGAAACTAAGCAAGAATTGGTTGTCAAATATTACAAATAACCACAAAAGCTATTAAAGCAATCAAAGATGATAATAAGGTCAAATAAGGGGAAATGCGGATTCTAGGGATTAAAGCATCTAGTTGTGGTTCCAACTCAAGATCTCTAAAGATAACACGGACAAAGTTGAGATTTTTGCAAAGGGAAGGTGTTTCTAAAGTGAGAATAGATCACCTGGTAAGTCTCACTAATCTCTATCCCAAACCAAAGCTCCTATTACCGGGTAAGTCTCAAGGTACTAAGGAAAAGAACTATAATCTCAAACCAACACACCACCTAAGGGAATAGAATCAACCTTTATCGGGTAAGTCCCAGGCTAACTCACAAAGATGGGATGAAGGCACACTCAAACCCCAATAAATGATAAACCTTTATTACCTACACTTATGATCTTGGGTAAACAAACTAAGGAATCACCGGGTAAGTCTCATCCTAGGCTTGCATTGAACTTGGAAAGGTGTAATAAGAATAGGATTTGGAAAACTAGAACACTTAACTCTCAGTTTCGGATTAGAAAAGGTCACCTCGTTCAGTCAAGTTCCACCTTGACCGAGATGTTCATCGACTGAGCAAGGTACTCTAGGGTTAAGGTTAAAGACTCGAGCTTTCAGGATCCTGCTAGGATTAAGATCATTCTATCATTGTCCCACAACCTTCAGTCAATCACCCTAGAATCGCACAAGAAATTTAGCCACTCATCATCATGAAAACAATAATCAAGTATATGGTGAAGGAATGAATATTCGAACAAGTAAACCTTAAAAAAAAGGCTTCAATAACTTAATCGAATAATAACAAATCAGCGTTCCTTAGATCACAAATCGAACAAGACAATAAACCAAAGGGAATCTAAGAAAATCTTACAAACTCCCTCTAAAGCTAACTTCAAATTATCAATCCTTGATTGATAGCTTGAAGTTAGCTTCCAGAAAATCTCCTAACTGTTTTGTGTAGAATATGGTGTAGAGGATCGCTGATCCAAAGATCCGATGATGATAAATTGTGGAAAATCCAACCCTTTTTATAGGATAATTATCTTCCAAAGATAACAATATCTTAAAAAGATAATTTCTTAAAAAATATATCCATATCTCTAAAATAGATCTTCCAAAAATAAGATATTCCTTCTAGAAATCCAGCCCAAAAATATATGATATCTTCTTTCCAAAAATAGAAGATCTCAGCCAAGAAATATGATCTCGCTGGCGGCAGGGTGTTCGCCTCGGTCGGGACGCTCCTCAAGATCACCTCGGTCGAGGTGATACCTCGGTCTAGGTGACACCTCGGTCTAGGTGACACTGTAGCCGACCTAGGTGAATCTCATCTACATGTAAATTTCTCTAATCTTGTCCAAAGTCAATCTTCCATCTCATTTTTATGGTTCCTGAGATCTTCCTTAAGATCTAGAATGTAGCTCCTATGACTCCTTAGCTCCTTAGCTCTTTAGCTCCATTTTAGTCCAAAATTTGCCATTTTACCTACGATTACATCGAAACTTGGTGTAGACCTCGATTCCCGTAAAGGTAGATGAAACAACAATATAATCACATAATATACATCCATACATGTAGATTTATGAAGATAAAACGTCTAAACAAGTCCCAAAATATAGACTATAATACATGCTATCAGTATGGGATAGATGTACGGGTGACCACCACTACTTCCGCGGATCTCAATAGCTTAGTTATTATGTTGGCATGTTATGTGTTTTTCCTGGATTTTTGTAGTAGTTGATAGTATGACCTTATATATATCCCTATCATAGATGGCGCGTACTAGAGCTACATGTGTTGTAGGGAGAGGAAGGGGTCGACCACCTCCTCCACCTGTAGTCGTGGACGAGGATGTGCAAGAAGACCTCAACTAGCTAGAGGTCGGGGCCAATCCCTTGTTGTTGACCAGCCCAACGTAGAGGCGTTCGTGGAGAAAGTTGCTCAAAGTGTTGCTCCCGAGGCAGGGAATAGGACTACTCCTAAGTCTGGAGCACAAAGAGCACAGACGATGGAGTCTAGTCGAGTGTCTATCGAAGTGTCTACTTATTGCGACTACGTGCAGAGAGTTGAGGAGGCTATTAAGACTGCAGGATCGGCTCTAGCGCCGCCAGTACCCGTGAGATCAGCTGAAGTTTCGCAGAGAGTGACGCAGGTTGTTGCTGCATCTGTGAGAGTTTTTGAGGACGTTAGAGTTCCGGATGAGGCGAGAGAGGCGAGACCCAACTATTGGCTGAAGTCTTTCAACCAGTTGAAGGTTCCTCCTTTTGAAGGAAAGGCAAGATTAGAGGTGGAGCTTTGGCGAGGCCACGTAGATTCTGGTATGGAGACGATTCGTTGCCCAAAGGGTCGTCAAGTTGAGATTGTACATACTTTGGTGCGAGATCAGGCTTATTACTGGTGGAGGACCGCTCGTAGCAAGATCATGAGTTACGAGTATGATCAGGGATCGCTATTGCTCTACAGCTATGAGGAGAGATCAACTGTAGGATTTCCTCGAGGCTGGTTTCGAAGATATCCCTATTATTGAGATTGTGAGCACGTTTCAGGAGGAGTTATCTTTGTTAGGTCCGTCTGCACCACCTGAGGATCACATTGTGTATCTTTTCTCTTAGAGGCTGAGAGAGTGTACTCGCTCTTTTCTTGTCGGTCTCCGCTGTGAGTCCTTGACAGATTATTAAGACAGAGCATCTACTTATGAGAGAGACTGACTGGGTCACAGGAGAGCTTCTCAGGCAAGAGGTCCTGAGAAGAGGCAAAGGACTGGAGCAGCTAGTACTGGAGCTGGAGCTTCTGGATTTGGGCATAGTTAGACGCCGTGCGCCCTAGTTTCCAACAAACGATGCAGAGTTACGAGAGAGGAAAATAGTGTCATAACTACGGAGGTGTCGGACATATACGAACGGATTGTAAGAAGACCACAGTGACTTGCTTTTCTTGTGGCAAGCCCAGACATAGAGTTGTGTTTTGCCGACATGGCAAGGCGCCATCACAATAGGGTTCTTCACCTGCTAGCATCGCCGGAGGCGGACAAAGGTTGCCTCAATATTAGTCTCAGCAGTAGAGAGTTCCTAATTATAACGCTCCTCATGGTTTCGCTCAGGGGCAGGGGAGATGTAGAGGACGAGGTGGTGGTACTTCCAAGACCAAAGGTGCTTCAACCAAAGTTTATGAGCTGAGGAGTGCAGTGGAGACGGCAACTCTAACGACCACAGGTACCATTCATATTAATGGTTTTCCTGTTAGAGTTATTTTCGATACCGGTGCTACGCATTCTTTTATATCTGATACATGTGTAGATAGACTGACCTTAGTTACCGTAGAGGGGAGACCCTTCTTTATAGGGTTACCGGATGGGGTAAGATTAGGGGTACACGGGAGGTTCGCGATTGCATTATCATACTGGGAGATCGCGATTGGCCACCTAACCTCTTCGTCATGTACTTAGTACATGAAGAGGTTATTTTGGGCATGAATTGGACGGATCAACATCAGGCAGTTTTGGACATCTGCAAGAGGACCGTGACGGTGACTACGGAGATAGGCCATGTAGAGATTTTCCGAGGACGGTATTTCAGAAAGACCGGTACAGTCATCAGTGCAGTCCGAGCTGTGAGACTTATCGGTCAGGGTTACGAGGTTTTTTGGTGCTATGCCATGAAGGATAGTACGAGTCCATCGCTAGAAGAGATTCCGATAGCGAGCGAGTTTACCGATGTATTCATAGAGCCATCTGGATTGCCATCACAGAGAAGTGTGGATTTTGGCATTGAGTTAGAACCCGGGATAAGACCGATCTCGAAGGCTTTCTACCGCATCGCGCCTATCGAGATGCTTCAGCTTAAAAAACAACTCGAGGAGTTAGATGAGAAGGGCTTTATCCGCCCTAGTGATCTCCTTGGGGCGCACCAGTACTCTTCGTCAAGAAGAAAGACAGGCCAATGAGGTTATGTATTGACTACTGAGAGCTAAATAAGGTGATAATCAAGAATAAGTACCCACTACCCCATATCGTGGATCTTTTGGACCAAGTGCACGGAGCTTCTGTGTTTTCACGGATCGATCTAATATCCGGATATCACCAGCTGAGGGTGAGAGAGTAGGATATAACCAATATGACATTTCGGACCAGATATAGCCACTACGAGTTTGTAGAGTGATGTCATTTGGGCCCACGAATGCGCATGCCGTTTTCATGGAGCTGATGAACAACATATTTATCGATTTCTTAGACCAGTTCGTGGTGGTCTTCATCGACGATATTCTGGTATACTCTCGGAGCGGAGAGGAGCACATGACTCTAGTGGATTGTACTCCAAGTCCTGCAAGATAGAGAACTTTACGCCAAACTCTCTAATTGCAACTTTTGGATGTCTGAGGTGGCCTTTCTTGGTCACATTGTTTCCTCTGAACGGATCAAGGTAGATCCGGTGAAGATTGAGTTTGTTACTTCTTGGCCGAATCCTAGGAACGTTAAGGAGGTACGCAGGTTTCTAGCATTGGTTGGCTACTATTGCCGTTTTGTGGAGGGCTTTTCGGTTATCGCCCGACCATTTACTTCCTTGTTGAGGAAGTCTACAAGATTCATGTGGTCCGAGCCGTGCCAGTAGAGTTTTGAGGAGTTGAAGAGAAGCTTGACTTCCGGTCCTATCTTAGCCCAACCGGAGGGCATTGAGGATATTGTAGTTTACAGCGACGCATCCAAGCTAGGCTTGGGATGTGTTATGATGCAGAGGGGTAAGGCTATAGCATACACGTCGAGACAGCTGAAAACGTATGAGGATAATTACCCTACCCACGATCTCGACCTAGATGTTGTTGTTCACACTTTGAAGATTTGGAGGCATTATTTGTACGGAGTTACGTGCCAGATTTTCACATACCATACGAGTCTGAAGTACATATTCACTCAGGGGGAGTTGAATAACCGTCAAAGGAGATGGTGATCGCTCGGCTGAAATCCTCAATAGGATGACTCACCGGGAGATGGTGATCGCTCGGCTGACAACTCAACCGCAATTATAGTGAGACTTGACTTGGCTAAAGATGGATATCCGCTTCCCAAATTCTGACAGCAACTTGTCCATTTTGGAGATGTTACCTGATTTGTTGGGAGAGACCCGACAGAAGTAGGAGAGTTACCCGACTTTAGTACGGATCCAAGACAGGATGTCCCGAGGAGAGGCACCACAATTTACAGTCGGTGCTGACAGAGTTATGAGACGCCAGGAGCACATATATGTGCCATCAGATCGAGATTTGAGACAGTGGATCTTACAAGAGGCTCACACGACACCTTACTAAATCCATCCCGATGCAAGTAAGATGTATAAGGATATCAGACGCTCTTTCTAGTGGGGAGGACTGAAGCCAAACGTGATGAGATATGTAGCTTAGTGTGCGACTTGTCAGCAGGTAAAGATCGAGCATCACTGGCCAGGTGAAGAGCTACACCCACTTCCCATTCCCTAGTGGAAGTGGGAAGACATCTCGATGGATTTCATTACCGGTTTGAGACTGAGCTGGAGTTTTGACGCCATCTGGATGATAGTAGATCAATTGACGAAGACCGCAAGTTTCATTCCTATCAAGGAAACGTGGCTGGTAAGTTGAATAGCAAAGGATTTCACTGGGTAGATAGTGAGACTTCATGGAGTTCCTAGGGCTATAGTCTCTAACGGAGACAGGCGGTTTACTTCGAGGTTTTGGCAACAGGTGCATGCCACCCTAGGTACGAGTCTACAATTCACGAGTGCCTATATTCCTCACACAAATGGTCGGTCTGAGAGGACCATATAAACTTTAGAGGATATGTTGAGAGTTTATGTGCTAGACTGGGACAAGTGTGGCCAGATCACCTTCTCTTAGTGGAGTTTTCGTACAACAACATTTGGCACGCATCGATCGGGATGCTCCTTACAAGACATTATACGGACATCGATGTCGTACCCCGCTATGCTGGGACGAGCCGAGTAGTGCTAGCAGTGTAGCACCTAAGCATATACAGGATGATATGGCTTGAGTAGTGATGATCCGAACGTGGATGCTGGCAACACAAAGTCGCCAGAAATTCTACGCAGATAAGAGGCATATACCTATGGAGTTTAGAGTTTGAGCTCAGGTATAGCTGAGAGTATCCCCGACACGAGGCATCAGACGTTTTGGCATAAAGGGGAAGCTCAGTCCCAGATATGTTGGACCTTTTGAGATCCTTGAGCGAGATGGAGAGGCATCATAAAAACTTGCTTTGCCGCTGAGACTAGAGGGTATTCACCCGGTCTTCCATGCGTCTCAGTTACGGGAGTACGTACCAGACCCGAGACACATAGTCGGCCATGATGATCTAGTGGTCGAGCCATACCATACATTTGTAGAGCACCCGGTAGGTTTTTTAGAGCATAGTACGAGACGCTTCCGATCGAAGGACATACCTATGATGAAGGTTTAGTGGTCGATGCGGGGAGCTAGTGAGGCGACTTGGGAGATAGAGGTTAATATCCGAAGGAACTATCCCGAGTTTTATGCGGAGCATGATGTACCTTTAGCATAGATATATGAGTTTCAGCTTCCTTTCTGTTGAGTTGTGTGTACACATGTGTGACGTTTGAGTTATGTGCCCCACGAGGGAAATTGAGTTGAGATCAGTGTTTCTACTTCGTCTTTGTGTTGGTCATGTGTTGTTTGCTTCAAGTTTCGGGTCGAAATTTCTTTTCAGGGGGATCTGATGTAACAACCGGTTTATGATCGTCACCGCCCCCACGGTGACAGTGGCCGCTGTGTGTTCGCTCCAAACGGTGTGTGCAAGCTTTAATATTTATAACCCAAGAAGTATGCTTGAACAAATATGCGAATCCGTAGTGTACGGGTCAATTGTAACAAAAGCAAGAATTTCAGGGGTCGATCACAGGGACTTAGGTGCAACAAAGCACAGAATCAGGTTGTAAAATATGCAATTAACTAAAAGCAATTAAAGCAATCAAAGATGATATAAAGTCAAGTAAGGGGAAATGTGGATTTTAGAGATTAAAGCATCTAGTTGTGGTTCCGACTCAAGATCTCAAAGGATAACGCAAACAAAGTTGAGATTTGCAAAGGGAAGGTGTTTCTAAGGTGGGAATAGATTACCGGGTAAGTCTCACTACTCACCTATCCCAAAGCAAAGCTCCTATCACCGGGTAAGTCTCAAGGTACTAAGGAAAGGAATTATAATCTCAAACCAACACACCACCCAAGGGAATAAAATCAACCTTTACCGGGTAAGTCTCAGGCTAACTCACAAAGATGGGATGAAGGCACACTCAAACCCCAATAAAGGATAAACCTTTATTACCTACACTCATGATCTTAAGTAAACAACCAAAGAAATCACCGGGTAAGTCTCATCATAGGCTTGCATTGAATCAGGAAGGTTGTAATAAGAATAGGATTTGGCAAACTAGAACTCTTAACTCTGAATAGGTTCAGGAAAGGTCACCTCGTTCAGTCAGATTCCACCCCGGCCGAGATGTTCAACGACTGAGCGAGGTGTTGTAGGGTTAAGGTAAAGACTCGAGCTTTCAAGGTCCTGCTGGGATTAAGATCATTCTATCATCGTCTTCCCCACAACTTTCAGCCAATTACCCTAGAATCGCATAAGAAACTTAGCCAACAATCATCATGATAACAATAATCAAATTTATGGAAAAGGAATCAATGTTCGAACAAGAAAACCTTAAGAAAAAGGTCTCAATTACTTAATCAAATAACAAACAAACTACGTTCCTCAAGTCACAAATCAGAAAAGACAATAAACCAAAAAGACAATCTAAGAAAGTCTTACAAATTCCTTCAAAAAGCTATCTCCAACTATGATTCCTTCCTTCCTTGAACTTTAATCCTTCAATACTTACTTCAATTTTTCCTTCAAACCTTCAGAAAATCCCTCAATTTCTGGATGCTCCAAGCATGGTTGAATTGTGGAAAATCCAACTCTTTATATAGGAGAATTATCTTCCAAAGATAAAATATCTTAAAAAGATAATTTCCTATAAAATATATCTCTCTCTCAAAATAAATCATCCAGAAATAATATCTTCCTTCCAGAAATCCAGCCAAAAATATAATATCTTCTTTCCAAAAATAAAAGATCTCGGCCAAAAATATAGATCTCGCCGGCGACAAGGTATTTGCCTCGGTCGGGGCACTCCTCAAGATCACCTCGGTCGAGGTGGAATTGTAGCTGACCGAGGTGAATCTCAACTAAATGTGAAATCTCTCGAATCTGGTCCAAAATCAATCTTCTTAATCATTTTCATGCTTCCTGAGGTCTTCCTTAAGCTCTAGAATGTAGCTCCAATGACTCCTTAGCTTCCTTAGCTCTATTTTGATTACCTACAATTACAACGAAACTAGGTGTGTAGACCTCGATTCCCGCAAAGGTAGAAAAAACAGCGATATAATCACATAATATACATCCATGCATGCAGATTTATGAAGATAAAACGTCTAAACCAGTCCCAAAATATAGACTATAATACATGCTATCACTGTGCGGCAAGCTGCGGCCGGGTCATGCGGCTGACCCCAGATCGCAAGATCTTCTGTCTTTTATTTCTTTTGTTTGTTAGAAGATCCGATCTTCTATCTTTTGGGTCGGCTTTCCTTCTATATTTTGACCTAATTCCGGAACTTCCTAGTTCTTCCCCAACCGTTCTCTATATATTCACGCCTTATCTTCCGTTTTCTTCTTCTTACTTACGTTATTCTTTAACCTTAAGAAAAATTGTGGCCTTTCCTTCTGATCCTCTACAGAACGTTTAATTTGTTCACCCCTTGATCCTTCTGACGTTCATGAATTTGCTGCATGCTCTCCTTCTTCTTCTTCTTCACATGAATTAAGATCGAGTCTTGATTCTTGTTTTTTTCATTAATGACGAGTATGTGTTTCAAGGCTCCTTGGTTGAGTGATGTCGTGTGTGGATTGAAAAGTGAAGCTTTGGCTCCCTTGCTGTGTTGTTGCTGTCAAAAGAGCCCGACGCCGCTTCTGTCACCAAACCACCCCCGCGTCTCGGACAGTTCGCCCCCGCGTCTGCAAGCTGTGCCACCCCGCGCCTTTGTCAACCGCCCTTACGGTTTATCTATAGTGACTCCCGTCTTTGGTGAGTTGCTTTCTTCCTTTCTTCTTTTGCCTTTTCCTTATACTAGATCATGATAGGCTGGACCTAGATGACTTAGTGGAATGTCAGTTAGTGCCTAGTTGATCCCCATGAGTTGTTTATGGTTTGAGTATCTTTGTTGATGAGGTACCTTGAGACTAGGAATCGTTCTTCCTAGCATGTTGAGATCAGTTTGTGATCATCAAGACTAGAAGTAGGAAAGTTCTAGCACGTTGTAGTAGATTTGTTAGAGATCATTGAGACTAGAAGTATGTAGACTTCTAACATTCATATAGTTTTTGATTCGCAATGTCTTGTCTAAGCAGGCGTTTATCCTTTCCTTCTTGAAGCTGAGTAGTTAGTTGATTCTTGAGTTACCTTCGAGTGAGGTAAGTCCCTTGGACTTACATAGCTGTGTTCCGTATATTGGTTTGACCGTATTGGTTGTGTTTTTAGTTTATCGTTATAACGGAAAAACCGGACTAGGACGACCTTATACCTTAATTGGCCCAAGTGTATTATAACCGGGCAGTGACTACTTGTCCAATTCTACAGGAGACTGAGAGGTGCTCTTGCAACCAGGCCCACAAGTAATGGATAGTATGCATTTGATCTATTCTTGTCGATAACGGAAACGGAGGCGAGTTTCGGGAGATTCTCGTGTTACAAAAGAAGTTGAATTAGTAATGGATAACTTAATAAAAGATAATAACCAGTTGTGTGCGAGAATACTATGTGTCTATATTCTTATATGTGTTTATGTCTTTGTTGTCTTTCTGATATCTAGAATGTTAGCTAACTGTTTATACCGATGTTATAGATGTCGTGCAGGTTAGAGGCGTTGCTAAGTGATTCGGACGGTGTGGTCAGCCGGGGTTCCCGTACATTATAGGACAGGATCGGGTTTATATTTCTGTTATTGTCTTTTTAGTTTGTTGTTGAACTTGGCTACGAGTCTTTCACTTTTCCCTTTTGTTAAACCTTGATTTTTATATAGTTTTGGTTTTCATTTATTTGTGTCTTGTTGCAAAATCTGATGTTATTGTTGTTACACTGAGGGTTGGAACCCATTGTGAGGTCCTATCCCGTAACCCTTCGAGTTTTCAAAACTTGGGGTGTTACAATTTTATTATTTATTACTTTTTTATACCTTAAAACGTAATTTAACAATTTATTATGTATTTTGGTACATTTATCTCTATAAACAATACAATAAACAATGAAGAGATATTTTATTACAATTAAAAATGACCTAAGACATATATGCAAAAATAAGGGTTATTTTTTTATATTATTTATATTTTTTTACCTTGAAATAAAATTTAACATTTTATTATGTATTCTGGTATATTTATCTCTATAAACAATACAATAAACAATGAAGAGATGGATTATTGCAATAGAAAAATGACCAAAGACATATATGCAAAAATAAGTGTTAATTTTTTATTGTTTGTAATTTTAATACCTTAAAACGAAATTTAACAATTTGTTATATGTTTTGATATATTTAGACCTTAAAGCCTTAACATAAACAAAGTTTTGTTAAAAAAATTATTTAAATAAATTTAAAATGGGTGTCTATAGGTAGATTAAAAAAAATTATGAATTTTGGTGTAATTTTTTTAAATATTAAAGTCGGTAATGGTGTTTTTTTTTAAAAAAAAAACCCAAGCGTGTTGTTTGACCAGCGCGTCACATGTGGCAACTACGTCCCTTTTTTGTTTTTTAATTTGCTGCACAGATTTTTGCCCAATCAGTGGGCCAACACGTGTCGCCCCACCTCTGACCCTGGACCAGGTCTTTACACGACCAATATATTTGTGATGCACACCCTATTATCAGGTATACTAGTTTCTAGGTCCGTGCTACGCACAGACTTTTTTAAATAAATTTACACGTAAAAATATAATTATTTATTTAATCAAATTATATTTCCTCAAAAAAATAGCGTTAATGTTTAATGTTATGTTTATTGTTATTATTAGAAAAAAGCAATTCAAGTTATTCTATGTCAATAAAAATAATAAAAAATATTAAATTATTTCAAATTATACAAAAAATTATACCAAAAATTATTTTAGAATTGATTATTTTACAGAATCAAAATAATCTAAATTTTCTAATGAGTATTATACATAACTTACAATAATCTAAATTTTCAAATATAAATTAATACAGTGAGTTATATTTTTAATAACAGAAATAATGCACCAAAGTGTATTCGGTTCCACACAGAACAAAGAAAACATAAGCACGCAATATTTATACAAATTTAATTAGCACAAACAAAAAAAAAATTAAAAAAAAGGAATAATGGAATTTAAAGACATGAACAAAGAAGTGTTTGTGTTGTTGTCTTTTTCCCCATATCATATCCGTCTTATCAATCTTAAACACCGGATATTATTCCTAGATGGAGACAATTTTGCAAGTTAATCACACACACTCACGCTACACACAAAATTAAAAATGTTGTGTTTTGGGCATCTGCTAAACTTCTAACAAAAAAAAAGGTACAATATTAATAAACAAATTTTCTATTACAACAAAAACTAACACATTTACAAGAGGATCCCAAAGCAAACTCAAAAGACGATGATGGTGGTGAATAAGGTCGCATTTGTGGTAGGGCGTCGGTGACAAATCGGAAAAGATGTAGATGATAAAATTTATCTTTTATGGACATTGTGTCTTCCATTGAGATGAGAATGAAAGCAATATGTGAGGTATTTTACTGTTGAAGAGTAAGAAAAGAGACAATGAACATCTATTGTAAAATTATAATTGTCAATTTAATACAATTAGGGCCCGTTTGGTTTTAACTCCGGAATCGAAAACGGAATGGAAACGAATCTAGTCAATACGTATACCCTTATTCATTAAAATTTTTGGAATCATTCCTTGTGTTTTGTAGTAATTGGATGAGAGTTTGATTACTTTTGATACCCTATAGGGTAACAAAATGTGAGGAAGCAAGTGCATTTTTCATTAAACCATGAGAAATGATTCCATAAAATTTCATGAATATGGATATACATATGGACTAAATTCGTTTCCATTCCGTTTCCGTTTCCGAAGTTGGAACCAAACGGGCCCTTAATGTTTTGAGGAGTTAATTAGAGGTATGAAATAAGTTGCTTGTTTTGGATGAATTATTTATAACTCTCAAATTAAAATAATTAATAATTTTGAGGAGTTAATTAGAGATTAATTATGAGGAAATGTTTAATATGAGTTAGTAAATGTTTAAAATGCAAAAAGTCATCTCTTAACTTATATAGGACTTTAATATAAATCAATCAATGTCCTAAAAACAAAAAATATAGAGTTTCAAAAGTTTTTTTTTATCATAAACAATCAAATAAAAAAATGGATTAATATTAATATGTTATACATTATAATTGTCAATTTAATACAATTATTGATTTGAAGAGTTAATTACCAAATTATATCATAATTTGGTTGTTTTATTTGAATTATTTGTACTCTCAAATTAAAACAATTAGTAATTTTGAGGAGTTAATTAGATGTTATCATGAGTAAACTTTTAATATGAATCATTAAAATTTTAAAATGTGAAAAATCATTTGTTCTTCAAAAGTTAAAAATATATATATTTTTAATAAAAATCAATCAATTTTCTCAAAACTCGAAATATATAATTTCAAAAAAATAATTAGTTATAAATAGTCAAATAAAAAAGTGAATTAAATATATACTTATTTATAGACTTAATATTAGTGGGTTATACATTTATCAATAAACAAAATATACTTTTTAAATAAAATGTATATATATTTTGTTTGAGGATAAAAAAAAGAGGTAAAAAAAAAAATTGGGAGAGTTAATTGGAATACGTGGCGAAAAATGTAGAGAAAATTGGTGAAATAAGGTACTTTTTGTATCTTATATACAAACTAGACATCCTAATTTCATCAATTAAAAATAAAGACAAATGAGTTGGATAACCATTAAAAAATGAAGGAAATTGATTCTTCTCTTCTCTCTCCTACTAATATTCAATTAAATTTTGTTAAACCGGGTAACAAAATATTCTTATTTTTCCTTTTAATTATAATAAGTAAAAGATCGTGTGAAAGGTAGGATTCGAAATTTGAACGAGTTGCCCCACCCCCGCCCTTATACCAGGTATAGTAATCAACTTCGTGTATTCTTTTGATGATACACAAATTTAATATATAATTTCAATTACACAATGTCCGTACACAATTTCAATTACACAATGTTAATACATATAACACAAATATCAGCTACATAAAATGCATTGGGCATACATATTCTACACTCCAAGGTATGTTATCCATGTTTACTACATAATTTTAATAGTTGTGTAAAAAGTCACAAAAAATAAGTATTCATAACGGATCCACAAGGAATACACATTTACTACATAATTTTGTTGAGTTAAATAGAACATATCTTCATCGACAACCCTCCATTGATGCTCTCGAACTAAAGATCCGAGTTCGTTTACGTTGAGCAATGAAAAACAAACAGAAACCTTCAGCTAAATGAAATCAAAGTTGAATGAACGATACACAAAGTTTATTGCGTTTTATTCGTCTTAAGAGCTCTGATAGATATCTCGTTTAACAATGGAGAGCTTTAGATAATACGCAATAATAGTTTATATTGACAGCAAATCAATTGGGAGAGATTTTAGGAAAATTTTAAAAAACTATTTACTACAATAACCAGTCAGCAAATCTGTTACAATATTTATTAGGAAAACATTTAAGTTTTTATGGGAGAGAATATCTCCAAATTAGGTAAATAGATGTTATTATTTTCAATTAAATCTTTTTCTACTTAATTCTAAGTGCCTACTTTGTCTACCTATTACAAACCATACATGTACACAAAAATATGTTATATACCTGCTTAACCAACTCACCCAAAAATGTATCATTTAATGGTCTCAAAAACTAAAAATATAAGATAATAAGATATCTATAAGACTCACTCTCTTAGACCTTGATATACATGCCCTTATATAATAGATTCACATAGTTTCGTATTATCAATTTGGGACATTTTTACACTTAACCTAAATCACAACCCAAATATAAAATAATGACATCTACATTTCTACACTCAACACAAATCACTGCCCTAACACAAGATAATGAGACATTTCCACGTTTAACAGAGAAGGACTGCGACATATCAGAGATCGGATTATGTAATTGTAGATCGTTAATGCTAATCAATCGGGATCTAAATGACTATGATCCCCTACTAGCAAAAAGGAACTGTTAATGCTGCACTACTTTAACAGCCGACGCTAAAAGACAACCTTCTCTTAGATAATACTATAATAATCATTACCTTTGTTTTCACCTACAAAAAAAATTATGCAAAAAAGCTTAAATAGCTGACTAACTTATTCGAATTTTTATATTACAAATATTACCCTAACTTTTAATATTTTGATTTTTACCCCTAATTATAAAAAATCGATTTTTGTAAAAAAAAAAATTTTCCTTTTTAAAACTAATTTTTCTTGGTGGTGTCCGTTAATTGATTTCAGTAGGTTGGTGACAATACAATTGGTATAATACTATTGATGATAGTATAATTGATGGGCATTGGACATACAATTGGAAGGAAAAAAAAGTTAATGACACTATCGTTGATGACAACACACTTTATGACAATATTGTTGATGACGATAGTATAATTCATTCAAATTATGTTAAAATTATCAATAAAATAAACTCGAAGAAATTTTTTATTTTTCCAATTAAGGGGTCACAAAACCAATTAAAGATAAAATAAAATTAAGGGTTAGATTCCCGATTTTATAACTTCAAGTGACCTAATAAGTTAGAAAACTAGCCCTGACGTGATATCATATTGTCGATGTGGATATTTTCACACATCTCAACGTCTAGCAACAATTCATACCCTCAGATAACTACATGGCACATCTATTTTGAGCATTCTCCTCAACGACAATTCGATCAAATTTTTCCTTACTTGCATATTGTGATGCAAATTGGGCTTCTTGTCCCAATTCTAAACGATTTGTCAATGGTTTCATCATATTTCTTAGTCATAGTACTATCCCATGGAAATCTAAGAAGCAATAAAATATTTCCCTCTCTTCTACAAAGGCAGAATATAGATCTATAAGGTGTGCTACTACTGAGCTTACTTAGTTAAGTCGTCTACTCCTATTCAACTCAAATATAATGATCTTACTGCAATCTATATATCACCAAATCCTGTTGATACATACATTGCAGCAAGATGAAATAATACACAGTTTTGTGTTTCTTCTTCTCTCCCTCTCGACCTCTCATCTCTTCTTCAACCATTCCTTCTATTACATTTGTGTACTTTCTGTTTCGAATTTAATTATGGGAATCATCTAATTATATAAAGAACTTTAAGCATATGATATAATATAAAAAATAGAATGAAGCTGACTCCATAAACTTTTTCTTTTACTGAATTTTATATCAACAACTTTGACCTAACAATAAGATACGTGTGTTAAAACTCTTAGTTTCTGACTGTATATACATAATTAACTCTTGGTGGCAGTGGTGATGATGAGAGTGATCCACCATCGATGCATGATATAGGCAGCAAGTTAACTTGTTCTTGTTAGGCGGAATGCTGCATTGCGGTTGATATTGATGTTATAAGATTGGAGATATACGTTATCGCATTCAGTTAATGCACCTCCACGTTCCAGCCTTTCTATTTGTTGTCTGCTGACTGAATTCAGGGATTAGTCAAACCAAGATTACATTTTTTTAGTTACAAGATTGGCACTGTCAATTAATCTATTCATATTCATCAGCGATTAGTCAAACCTATTCGATCAGTATCTACACACTTACTATATGTATGATATTCAAGGACATGTAGAAGATGAAAGTATTGTAAAGATATCTTAAACTTGCTGCTTTTTATTACAGACTGCCATTAATCTTTTGACAGCAAATCATTTATAGATAGGGTTAAACTTTAGTGAGCCAATAACGTAAGATTTCGAAGTGAAAGAGCACATCAGTGATACGATCAAGTTTTTAATTACAGAAAGTCCAAACTTTTGAAATTTTTATTTTTTTCAAAAAGATAAATTCTACTTTAGTAAATGAAGTTAAACTTGTATTGTTGGTGGTGTTTAGGTTTGGAAACACCTTCAGATATTGTTTTAGCTCAAGTCGAAGTTCGTTAAGTGTCATCGACATTCGTTCAGCCTTCCCTATGTGAGTATTATTAAGTCATTGTTTGGACAACGGATGTTACGTGTTATAAGTTGTGGGATGCTATATGTTATAAGTTTTATATTTATAAAAATGACCCATGTTTTGAAATTTGAGATATTTTGTGCCATGATCTCTTAAGTAATTAGGTTAATTATTACTAAAAAATTTAATTACAGGTGATTGGTCAAGTTTGTATCTCATATACAAAAAAAAATGCCTTATTATATCAATCTTCTCCTACTTTTTTCGTTAAATACATAAATTAAAAAACATATTATAAGTAAAAAATAATGATATATCCTATAAGTTAATACACGTTTTATTTTATAGCTGGGTCTTAAATATAGTTTTACAAAAATATTGATGCGTGGAATAGACAAGAAGTGATTTATTTCATCTTTCTTTTTCCTCAACAAGTATTTGGATTGGTAATAGGCGGTGGTAAGACAACGGTTTTGTTTATTCACATAGGTAGGTGGTGAAGCTAATCATCAAGTCAAAAATTTAAGATTATGGAAGAACTTGGAGACATTCTTCTTGGTTTCTCGCAAAAACCTAGCCCCATTGTCTTGATTATTTGTCCATCCTTTCCCTTTTCATGTCTTCTCACTTTCTATTATCAATCCCATGCTTGAAGATTTGTTGAAGTAGACTTTGTTGAGCGAAATATGCAAAATAATAGAATTTTATGGGGGAAAAAACATGACATCGATTTATATTCACGGTTACCTACAAGGATTTTACTTATATAACTCTTGTAACTGAGCCGCATAAAATGTATCATTATAATCATGAATGATATAATCAAATCGACAAAATCATAAAATCCTAGAAAACTATCTTAACTATCAAATATGCATGTTATTATAGGGTGTTGTTCAGGTAATGAACATTATTCCGGTAGGGCTGTGCGGCTGAACGTAGAGCTGACACGTGTCCCAAAATTTTTTTTTTCCCAGAAACGAGTGAAAGTAATAGTTCAAAACTTACTAAGGAATAGTTCATAACTTATAAAAGGATAGTTCATGAATTATAATAGAATAGTTCATAGTGCAAAATTTATAAAGGATAGTGCATAACTTATAAAATGATAGTTCATAAATTACAATTGAATAGTTCATAACATATAAAGGATTAATTTATAAATAATTTGATATAATATATTAAAAAGTAATAGTTCATGAATTATATGGGAATAGTTCAAAGTTATAAGAGAATAGTGCGAAAATTATAACATGATAGTTCAAAAAAATTTCATTCGTTTCAAGAAAAAAAAAAATTCAATCGCTTCTGAAAATGGCAAATTTACCACTAATTGGGTATCCTAGCCATAAAGATAATAATTTTATTCTCAGAAAAAGGCAATTATATTTTACTTAGGAGAGCTAATTGAGTTTTAATAAATAAAAAAAAACTTTGTTTAGGGATGTTGATAACAAAAGTAATGGATCATTGTTATTTTTGTACAATTTTATTGTTGGGGAAAACTCCGCTCCCGACTCACATCGAGTATATATGCGGGTATTTTGTTGCGCACTCACACGTACAACCTCACTCGTGTATATAAGCCTTTGTGATCGAATACTCTCTTATTTCATTACTAGGCGCTTGGTGATGCGAGGCCGCAAAGACGAGAAAAATATTTGCTCTCTAGACGGAAGAGTAGTGCGAGATAGAGGTGGTGGCGCCGGAACTAAGAAGCGAACGAAGGTAACATTTCCGGATACAGTGAAGGCATTTAAAATAACATTTATACTGTTAATGAAATGTCTCAAATATAAAATAAGGGAGAAAATTGGGTTAGTAAGACATTTTTTGTAACTTGGATACTAACTAGGTCCCTCTAATTATTTTAAATTTTTTAAATTCTAATTGAATTAATGAAAGGGGTAAAAACGACGCTAATCCGTCTTCACACTCAGATATGACTGTGACAAGTTAAGGTTTAGTCTTCTTCATCGCAGTTCTTCTCCAAGTCTTCTTCTTCTTCTTCTTCATCCGCGACCATTGCGCATCAGATACGACTACGACAAAGGAGTCCATCGCACTCGCCAACCATCGCCTTCATCAATCATAGTTCTTCTTCAAGTCTTCTTCTTGTTCTTCATCGCAATTCTTCTTCTTCGTAAAAGGGTTATTCATCCTCGGTTTAAATTGTCGTGAACTTGTAGGTTGTAGCAGGATTCACGTCCAAAGCCATGGAGGGAGTTGCTTCCTTCAATCCATCACATATATTGTTAACAACAGGTGCAACTCTTGCAACTGAAACACCCGCATCCAGTAGACCACCATCGTCGCGTCAGCGCCGCCCAAACCCGCCCCCCAGTCCCTATTGTTGAAGGTTGCGTAAATGGCTGCAAGGACGATTATGATTTTTACAACTTAATGTTAATTTACAAAAAAAATCACCCAAAGTTTTGTTTTATATTTTTTGCCCAAATTTTTTGAAATTTGCAAATTTACCACTACTTGGATAATTACAGAAAATGACTCATGTTTTCTATTTGTATGAAAGCCCTAGAGTTTTGAAAGTTCACTAATTGCCCCAACTTGTTTAATTATCAAATTTGATTTAATTTTACAACTACGGGATATGACTACATATATTGTAGTTATAATTGGGTTTGTGTAACTCGATGAGCTTGTACATGTGTAACCAAACTTTGTGTAAATGACAGACTTGTGTAACCAAACCTTGTGTAAAGACAGACTTGTGTACATGACAGACCTTTTCGATTGTCTAACTCAACTTTGTGTAAACAAACGGAACTTGTGTAATTAAAAAATGACCGAATTTGTTAACTACATAAATTGACATAGCAAATCACACAATTGTGTATTAACATTGTGCAATTGAATTTGTGTATGAACATTGTGTAATTGAAATTATGTATTAATATTGTGTAATTAAAATTGTGTATTAACATTGTGTAATTGAAATTGTGTATTAATATTGTGTATCATGAAAAGAATACACAGTTTAATTAGTCCAGCTAGTATAGTCCTATCACCCAGAGTTCGAAACTCATTGACTACAAGATTTGCATTTTTGATTGGGACTAGGCTTATGTAACTCGTGTGCGCCTACTGGAGCTAAATTAAATTTGGGCGTTATTAAATTGATTGGGCCCGGACTTAAATAAACTGAAATTACCAAATAACCCTTTCAATTTATCTTTATAAATAAGTAAGAGGAGCTTAGTTTGTCACATAATAAGCAAAAATGGCCTACTTAGCCAACTCACTCTATAAGGTATGTAGATCCAATAAATTTAGTGTAAATTGGTATATATTTACATATGCCTTGTATAGTTTAGGTAAATTTTATGCAAATATTAGTATATCTGTTTTAAAAAATATTTTGTGTAGTTAAAATTAAGTTAGTTTAGATTCTATAATTTAATATAACTAGTTAGTGTATATATTCAGATGTGTAGAACACTTCAAAGTGTAATTCAATTACTCACGCTTGTTGCGACGGCGAAAATTATTCGCTGACGCCAACCATCAACGGCGACGGCTAGGCGGAAGTAGGTGATGCAATATTGTTCGTCACGGTCGTTTGCCATCACTAGATTATTTTGTGACAGATCTGCGACGGATAGATATTTGGCGTTGGCATGGCCGTCGCCATCCAATGCGACGACTAAAAATTCCTGCAAATTTCATATTTGACGACAACAACCACCGTACAAAATGTAAATTTGGTGGAAATTTTAATTTTTGGCGACGGCAAATAAAGACGTCGCAATTTGTGAAAATGTCTTTGAAATATTGATCTTTGGCGAAGGTTATGTCGTCACAAACTTTGAAACTGGTGGAGAAATTATACCACAATCTGTATTATTTGAAAAAAAAATCTAAATGACTACATTAAACTGCAACAACAATTTTCATAAACCAAAAGAGAGTATTTAACATTCAAAACAATCAAAATAGCACGATTTGAAGTGTAAAGAAGTTCACAATATAAAAGTACAAAATTGAGATGTATTTCATCTCTAACAAAGTGTTAAGAAAGTTCACAATCACACACTTCCACGTTCTAAACATCATCTACTAGGACAAATTCTTCATCAACTGCCTCATTTCCGTTAATTGGTTCTTTTTCTGATGCTACATGATCTCCATATCCGATAGACTCTTTTCGATGTGCACTAGTTGCAACACTAGTTGCAACTATAAGATATGAAATAATAAAAAAGCGTGCAAACAAGATTTCGGTTACAAGAAAAAAAACTCTTTTCTTCCTTGGAGTGCGCGCTTCCTCCCCCCCTCCCCCACCCCACTTTCCCCCACTAGTGCCTCCATGGTTGGTCCCAAACGTACCCGTAAACGCTCTATTAAGCTCTCTGATCTTCACCGCCTACATACCAGCCCCACCAAACCATCCCCATCATTGCTTTTTAGCCCTTACGAGCCTGCCCCTGAAGATCTTATCTAGTCCAATAACCGCCGCCTTGCCTCTCAACCCCCCCAGCCACGGACTCCCTATCAATCTTCCCTCCTCTTCCTCCTCCCCTATCTCCGGTCCTTGGCTCAACAATGACCTTCCTCCCGCACTCCACCTCTTGTGTCTTCTCCTTCGCCTTCTGTTAACCCTTCTGATCTTCATCCTCTCATGGCTTCTCCCCCTCAGGTGCCTACTGTCCCTCCCTTCCCTCAAACGACCCCCTCTGATCACCTCTTACCCACCACCAATCTTCCCTCCTCTCCCTCCTCTGATCACCCTCTTTCGACCCCTTTTGATCACCTCTTACCCACCACCATCCCTCTTCAACATCAAAGGTCGGCCCCCTTCATCTCCTTCTCTCGAGTCGTTTGATATCCCCTTCTATGCTAAATTGATCTAAAAAGCATCAACCATTAACCACGTCCCGCTTTCCTTACGTTCTAGGGCTCGAGGAGGGTATAATCACCTTTTTCAAGGAGGATATTTTTCTGACATTGTTCTCAAATGGAACCTCTTCCTTGTCGGCTACCCTGTTGGTAGCCCTGTGTAGTTTTCCAAGCTGTGCTCGTTCACCTCCCTTGCTTGGCACATGGTCAAGCAACACAAAACTCTACGAACAATAACGGTGTATTCATCTTTCACTTCGACAACGAGGAGGATCTTAACCTGGTTATGTCCAACAGCCCTTGGATGGTTAATGGCTCCTCAACCCTCCTCCTCAAGCGCTTGCATCACAATCTCAAACTCGACTACTGTAGCCTATCTTCTGGCCTACTCTAGGCCACGCTCCACAATCTTGACTGCCGTTTATGGTCCCCTTCCATGCTGGCTAAGATCGGTTCTGCTATAGGCACCTCGATCCTCACTGGCTCTAGTTCGGCCTTCCAGGAAAGGCTTGGATTTGCTCGTATTCTGTTGGAAATCCACGCCTCCAAGCCCTTGCTTCGTAACATCACCCTCAAGGGCCCCGATGGTGAGACTATCTGCCAAAGCATCACCTACGACTGGCTCCCTGACCACTGCTCTACGTGTTTCGTTTTTGGTCATAGATGCAAGCCACTCCTCAAGCCCCATGCAACCTCAAGAAAACCCTATGGACGTGCCCCTCCCCCCTCTTCTCAGAAGGCACCCCTACTTCCTACCTCTCATGCTTCTCTTCGTATCTCCTCCTCTAAACAAGCCTTACCTCCCACATGCTTGACCTTGCCCCTCACCTCATCCACCCTCCTTCCCCATGTTGATCCTAACCCTATCACGCTTCTCTCTCCTATACCACCTCCATCATTTCACTCTACCTCAAACACAAACCCTAATCCCCTTTCTGATGCTCCCCCCGGCCCTTTCACTTCACCTACTCAAGAAGTCATCCCTTCCCTTACCTCCCCATCCCTCTCCTCGCCTCAATCTTCTAGCCCCACCCCAGACACCAAGAGGTTCTTTGGCAACACCAAAACCTCTCAATGAATATCTCTATCTGCACATGGAACATTTAGGGCATGAATCACCCTAACAAACATAAAGCCCTCAAAGATCTCGTCAAGCGACATAACATCGATGTAATTGGCATCATTGAAACCCGTCTTAAGAAGAAAAACATGTCTAAGCCCTCAAATTCCTTCCTCTCTGGATGTTCACATATCTCTAATATATCTTTTCCTTCCCTCAATTGTCGCATATGGGTTTGGTGGAACCCTCAAACCGTCCACATTACCCCCCATCTCACTATTGATCAACTCATTTACTGACTCATTACTACCCCCATGCCTCATGGCCTTCCACCTCTACCTCACTCCCTTGAATGCTCCTTCATTTATGCTCATAACTTGCATGTGTACCGATGTAGCCTTTGGCAATCCATCTCCACCTTCCGTCTCCTCAACTCCTCCACTCCCTGGGTTCTTCTTGGTGACTTCAATGTGACCCTTAACCCCGATGAGAAGATCTCCAACTCCTCCACCCCCACGCCCAAGCCTCTACCGAGCTCTCATCTTGCTTCAATATCAACTCTCTAGATGACCATGCTTACTCTGGCTGCAAATACACTTGGAGTAATAAGCAATCTAACCGCACTAGGCGCAAATTAGATAGGATTGTCACAAATCATTCTTGGCCTGTTACCTTCCCTCACTCTAGCGCCTTCTTGACAATCCTTACATATCCGATCATTCCCCCGTTATCCTATCCTTAAGCAAGAAACCTCATGCCCCTAAAACTCAATTCAGATTCAACGCCGCTTGGGCTTCTCACGAAAACTTTCCTCAAACCATTTCGGATGTTTGGGGGCGTCCTCTTTACGGGCATCTCATGTATCAACTTGTTCAAGGACTCAAGCTCCTCAAACCCATGCTCAAAAAATACCCTAGCAAATGTATTGAAGACTTGCATACCGGTATTGAGGACCTCAAAAATAAGCTCTCTATAACCCAAGATGCTTTCAGAGCCTCCCCCTGGACCAATATCTCCTCAACAACTAAAAAAGCACTCTCTCTAACCTAAATCACCTCCTTGAAACCCATCGTCTCACCTTGTCCCAGCTCTCCAAGTCCAACTGGATCCACCATGGGGCCAATGTACTGCTTATTTCTTTAAGAGCTTGAAGTGGAGAAGAAGCAACAACTCGATCATCTCTATCCTGGACTCCTCTAATACCCCCGCTTTTGATCCTGATGGCATCGCTTCCTCCTTTGTTAGTCATTTCTCTTCTATCTTTAACCCTGCCCATGACCCCCTACTTGCCCATCCCTCATCCTACCCTATCCTTCCTTTCACACGCCTCTCTCAGGCCGACATTGTAAACCTAACTAAGCCTGTCACTCATTATGACATCAAGGACTCGGTTTTTAGTATGGGTGATAATAAAGCCCCTGACCCTGATGGTTTCAATGCCTTCTTCTACAAATCCTCATGGAGCATCACCGGAAATGACTTCACCAACGCTATCATGGATTTCTTCAATAGTGGCAAGCTCTTGAGCCAAATAAATCACACCTCTATTACCCTGATCGCCAAGAAACCTAACCCCTCCAGCCCGAAAGACTATCGACCCATCTTTTGCTGCAATGTTGCCTATAAGACTATCTCCAAGATCCTTGCTGGCAAGATCAACGAGGTTCTTCCTAATATTATCGGTGACTACCAAAGCGCTTTTGTGAAAGGTCGGACCATCAAGCATAATATCCTCCTTAGCCAAGAACTTTTCAGGAGATACAATCAGTCCCATATCTCCTCTAGGTGTGCCATCAAAATCAACATCTCTAAAGCTTTTGATACCATTGAGCACTCCTTCATCCTCCACTACCTTCACCTTATTGGTTTCCCAAGATCATTCATTGGCTTGGTTCATGCTTGTATCTCAAATGTTACTTATTCTATCTGCTTGAATGGCTCACTCAAAGGCTTCTTCAAAGGCTCTCGTGGTCTTCGACAAGGTTGTCCCCTATCTCCACCCCTCTTTGTTATTGCCATGGAAGCACTCTTAGCCATGATCAGCACCAAAACCTCAAACCCCGATTTTAATCACCACCCCAAATGCCATAACCCCATGCTCACCCACCTTTGTTTTGCCGATGATATGCTTCTTTTTTGCAGGGTTGATCTAATCTCTATTTCCATGCTGATGAACACGCTCTTTGATTTTGGCTCTTACTCCGGGCTCAATATCAACATTGAGAAATCTTCCATCTTCCTTGGAGGTCTCCACCCTACCTCACTTGATCAGATCACAATCCTCTCATCAACAAGATTGTCTCATTAACAAGATTGTCTCCCCATTGGCTCTTTTCCCTTCCACTATTTAGGAGTTCCAGTTGGTAGCAAACGTCTCAACATCTCCGACTACAATCCTCTCATCAACAAGATTGTCTTGAGAATCAACTCTTGGAGTGCCAAAAACTTGTCCTATGTCGGCCGTAAACAAATCACTGCTTCAATCCTCATGGCCATCACTCACTTCTGGTGTAATGTTCTACTTATACCCTCCTCGGTCATTCAGCATCTTAGTAGCCTTCTCAAATACTTCCTCCGGTCAGGCTCCTACACCAGTAATTGTGCCCTCATCGCCTGGGATACTGTCTGCTCACCTACTTCTTCTAGCGGGCTCGATTTTAAGGAGTTACTCTCCTGGAACCAAGCATGCCTTGATAAAGTTGTCTATGAACTCGACAACAACGTCCCAAGCCTATGGAGTTCCTATGTCAATCATCACGTCCTCAAGCATCATTCTATCTGGACTATTACCCAAAACTCCTCTCGTTGCTTCACTTGGAATCAACTAATCAAGATTCACGACAAGGTCATATCCTTTGGCCTCGGCTCTCGAGCCCTCACCACTTCATCAGGCTCCTTCTCCAACTCAATTGCTTACGGCTTTCTCAGGAACCACAACCCTGCTCTTGCCTCCAACAAATTCAAGAACATCTGGCTCCACACTAATATCCCCAAGTGCCGATTCATCGCTTGGATCGCATGCCATCAAAAGCGCCCAACGCTCTCAAAACTTCTCCTATGGAACCTTGTCTCTGATGACACATGTCGGCTTTGCGGCTCCTTCCTTGAAACCGAGCACTGGATGTGGAACCAATGTAGCTACTCCTCAACTGTTCTTGGCATCATCTCTCGATGGACCAAACTCCCTCAACCCTACCCCTATATGGATCATCTTTGGAACTGGATCGACTATCAAACCTCGCAAGAATGACCTCATCACTTGCACCCATATCTCATCTACCTTGGCCTACATTTACTTCACATGGAAGGCCATAAACAATCTCATCTACAACAACTCACACACCTCTACTGCTGCATGTGCTCATGAGACCATCCTCGCCACGAAGAACTTCATCTCCTTCAAATGGAAAGATCGATCTCCTGATTCTATTACCTGGGGTTTCTTGCTCGGTATTCACCTCATGCAACCCCCTCCCTTCGTCATTGTAACCGCTCTAGTCTAAGAGACTACTTGTACATCCTTTTCTTCAATATACGAACCCTTTCAAAAAAAATTAAAAAAAAAATAACTATAACAAGCGTGGCTAATTGAATTATTTTTTGTAGTGAAATATTTGTGTAATTTATCTAAATTACATCAATTTAGTTAATAAAGTATACACAAAATATATTGTGAAATTATATGGTGATTATAAACTAAACAGAGGAGAAAAAAATTATTCAAAATAAATGCAGAATATATGATTGTTTTTATGTCATTTACACAATATATTGGTGAGTGAATTAATATGGGTATTTGTATATGTTTTTTGTACTTAAAGTTTAATTTCGTATCAGTATTTGTATTAGTATTTTTCAATATCTTTTGAGCAATTATGATTAAGTGTGTGTCAATTATGTAATTTATTGAAAATAATTTTTGTAAATATTCATGATTTTAAAATAATTCGTGCAGTTAAGAATTTTATGTAAATATTTGGTTGTGTAATGTATTAAAAATTAAGTTAATATAGGTAAAAACAATCTAGAAAATGTATGATAGTTGTAAATCAAATAGAGAAGATATTTGAGTAAATTGCTGTAAAATGCTGTAAAATGGAATTTTTTATATTAGTAAAAGAAAGTAGCACCCTCACTTTTTTAATTAATAAAGTTTAGAATTTTTAGTTTTGGCTAAAAACAAATTAAGAATTAAGTGGTTCATGAGTTTGAACCATTATATTGGTTGATATATCTTTCTTCTCGCATATTACTTGAATCTCATTTTTTTTATACTATAATCATATCTTCATTGTAATATCCAAAATTTTATACCCGAATTTTAATACTTTGAATTTCAGTTCGAGTTGTTATAAATGAAATTCATTACTCAAACCTAATACCTAAAATATACATGAAATCGTGAATCTACACTACTAGAAAAGGCAGTTCTAGCCACTGGGTATGGACTAAGCCTCCGTAATATACACGAAACTACCGACAAAAGAGCTTACCCTCGAAGTCCGCCACCACCTTACCCTCGTATACTAAGCGAACACTACAAAGGACGTGGCTAAATCTACCCACAAAATTTAGTCTCGAAATATAGGTTTGAAGCTAAGGTAGCAACAAATTTAACTCTAAGGCAAAAGAAAAAAAAAAGTATCATAAAATCTCATCTTTCTCCTTCATCAACAACAGCCATCCTCCCAACCACTGGAGTTGGCTCTGCCGCTCCTCCCCCGTGCGGCCTCCCGGCTGCACCCCACCCTCCCCTCCCGGCCACCCCATGGCTGGTTCAAGACGCTCCAAACGCCTCTCCATCAAACTCTCCGACCTACAAGCACAGACCCACAACACCAAAAACCGATCTCATCCTACCCATACCCGCTCCCCGGAGAGCCCCTTCGAGTCAATCCCTGAGGATCTCATCCAGTCCAACAACCAATGACTCATCGCCACCACGCAACAACACCTCGACGCCACTGAACTCTCATCAGTAACTCTTTTCCCGCCGCTCTCTCCGATTGTGCCCAGGCCTCGAAAACAACCTCGTTGAACAAAAACCCTAGTGTCAAACCCTGCACCACTGCCAACACACCTCAAACGAATCCTAAACCACCTCCTCCCAACATCACTTCTCTTCCTCCCCCTCCGGTGATGGCCTGCTCTACTCCGGTTATGGATTGCACTAACTCCACCGTTTCCCCTCCCCCACTTGAATGCAACCCTTCGAATACCCTCACTTCTCCTACCCAACATTCCCTGACAACATTAATCACCCCACATCCCCAAAACGACACAATTAATGCTACAATACCTTTAGCCGTCGCCTCGTTTACCTACAAAGATATGACCTCGAGCAACATCAGCAGTAACCACGTACCCCTTCACTACGTCCCTGGACTTGACTCCGGCTTCATCAAATACTCCGAGGAAGATATCGCTGAAACGACTCAGAAATGGTTGCTTTCACTTGTAGGGTTCCCTCTTGGTAGCACAATCAACTACCAACGTATGGCCACCTTCATACGTACCCACTGGAATACAGTCTCCACACCGAGAATCCTCCGTAAGGACAATGGAGTCTTCATCTTTCACTTTGCCACCGAGGAAGATCTTAACACAATACTTCATGGTAGCCCATGGGTCACCAACAGCTCCACCACTATCCTCCTGAAGCGTTGGACTAAAGATCTACCCCTCGACTACTCTTGCCTGAAATCAGTCCCCATTTGGGCCACACTCCATGACCTGGATTATCGGTTCTGGTCTACCAATATGCTTGCTAAGATTGGTTCAGCGATTGGAACCCCTATCCTTACGGACACTTGCTCGGCTAACCAGGAAAGATTGGTTATGCTCGTATTCTCGTCGATATTCAGGCCTCTCGCCCCCTTCTCCGCGAGGTTAAGTTGTCGGGGCCTGACGAGGTTATACTCACACACAAAATTACCTACGACTGGATACCACCACACTGCCCTAATTGCCTCATATTCGGCCATACTTGCCCCATTACCAACGCTGTTAACGTGCATGGCTATGCGCCTGGTGATGGTAAGCCTCCCCAAAAATCTCGCCCCAAATCTCGCAACTTCCCAAAACAAGGCCCAATCCTTCCCACCCCGGATTCTTCTCACAAGATTGATAGTTACTCCCTCCACATCCCGGCCGCTAACACCCATGCTACCTCTGTCACACAAACAGGAATATGCTCAAGCCCTAAAACAACTCGGATACCCCAAATCCCCTCTACCAACACCACTCACACTGCTCATCCCATCCCTGCCCTAACCGCTAACACTGGCCCAACACCAGTCCCCAATCCCAACCTCCCAAATAATCCCGATCCCTCCAAAACCTCTATGGAGTTGGCAGCTGCGTCTGTTGCCCCCTCCTCTAGCGTCACAACAACGGCTAACCCAATATCCCCACTGCCTGACTTCCTTGGAAAACCCCTCTCCTCACTCCCCCCAACCCCTACCTGTCAACAAGTGTTACACAGGACATTACTCATGGTCCAAATGAATATTAAAGTGTGTACTTGGAACGTTAGGGGACTGAACGACCCTATCAAACAAAAAGCCGTTCAGCACTTAGTCAAGAAGAACGACATTGATATCCTTGCTATTCTGGAAACAAGACTTCGCTCCAACAAAGAATCTCGCATCTCAAAACACCTATTCCCCACCTGGAAACAGGCTTCCAACTCCTCCCATGCCCATAACTGCAGAATCTGGGTTTGGTGGAACCCATTGAAGATCCATCTCACCACCTCCCTTCTCACCGATCAAATTATACACTGTAAAATCTCCAGCACCCTGCCTCACCCTAACCTTCTATCCAACCTGGAAATATCATTCATCTATGCCCACAACGACCCCATTGATCGATAAGCCTTTGGTCCTCAATTGCTACGATTGGTTTACTCAACTCTTCCACGCCCTGGGCCCTCCTTGGCGACTTCAACGTCACACTCACTCCGGATGAGAAGAACACCAACAACTCTCCATGCATTTCACAACAATCTACTGAACTTGCTATGTGTTTCGATCAAAATAGCATCATGGACCTACCGTTCTCAGGCTGCAAGTACACCTGGAACAACAAGCAGGTTGGGTCGCGTACCTGGTGTAAACTGGACCGTATCCTTACCAACCCCGCTTGGCTCACAAAATTCCCTCACTCGCATGCTCACTTCGATCTACCCAATGTCTCTGACCACTCTCCTGCTCTTCTCTCAATCACTCAACCATCCGGCAAAACCAACCCTCCCTTCAGGTTTAATAACCTTTGGGCCAACCATGAGGACTTCGCTTCAAGCGTCAATAGTGTCTGGAGTGTTGAAGTCGATGGAAACCCCATGTTTGCACTCACCAGAAAATTGAAGACCCTCAAGCCCATACTCAAAAAATTCAGTAGCCGGAAAATGGAAGAGATTCACGACGCCATCAACCACAACAGAAAAAACCTTGAGAACGTCCAAACTGGTCTCCGGAATAACCTCCACAACACCTCACTCCAAACTGCAGAACAAGTACTCACCACTACCCTCAAAGATAACATTCATGCGCTCAACACCACTCTTGGCCAACTATCCAAAGCCAATTGGATCAACCACGGAGATCAATGCTCGTCTTTCTTTTTCAGGAGCATCAAGACTAGAAGAAGTCATAACTGTATCTTGTCAATCAATACCCCTGATGGTAGTACCTCTACGGACCCTGATCTCATTGCCTCCACCTTCGTATCCCACTTCCAAAATGCCCTCAACCGTCCAGCCCAAACCATTAACCCCACCTTCCCTATCCCACCCCTACCAACCCTTACCCCCACTAATAAATCTTTTCTTTCACTGCAGGTCACTGATGATGAAATCAAAACCGCCCTATTCAGCATTGGCAATAACAAGGCTCCTGGACCCGACGGATACAACGCTAGATTCTTCAAAGCTTCCTGGGACATCACTCACCGTGACTTTACCAAGGCAATTCTTGACTTCTTCAAGCATGGAAAGCTCCTTAAGCAGATCAACCATTCCTCTATTTTCCTCATCCCAAAATCAGACTCACCAACCACACATGCGGACTACTGACCAATTTCCTGCTGCACAACCATCTACAAAACCATCGCCAAGGTCCTATCTACCCGGCTTAGTTCAATACTCCCACACATTATAGGACCTTGCCAAAGCGCCTTCGTCAAGAACCGATCCATAAAGCACAATGTGCTCATATGCCAAGAACTACTCCATAAATACAACCAGAAAAACATCTCCCCTAGAGCTGCCTTAAAGATCGATCTTTCCAAAGCTTTTGACACCATAGACCATTGCTTCATCATCCAATGCCTGACCTTAATGGACTTCCCCGAGGACTTCATCACTTTGATCAAGGAGTGCATCTCAATAGTTACATACTCCATCAACATCAACGGCTCCCTTCGAGGACACTTCAAGGGGTCTAGAGGGTTACGTCAAGGTTGCCCTCTCTCCCCCCTCCTCTTCACCATTGCCTTGGAATTCCTTTCCCGACTTATACATCACAACACTTCAAATCCATCTTTCCACCTTCACCCCAAATGCCGAACCCCTCTTATCACTCACCTCTCCTTCGCTGATGAATTGATGATGTTCTGTCGTGGTGACTGCCCTTCTATCAAAATCCTAAAAGACTCCCTTGATGTCTTCGGTGAGATCTCGGGGCTCAAAGTTAACCCGCTCAAATCTCTCCTCTTCATGGGTGGTATATCTCCTCAAGAACAGGCCCAGGCTCGCTTAATCACTGGCTTTGACATTGGCTCACTTCCTTTTCATTATCTTGGAGTCCCGGTTGGCTGTAAGAGGCTTGCCATATCTGACTACATGCCCCTCATTCATCGCACTACCAGCCGTATTCACTCTTGGAGTGCCAAGAAGCTTTCTTATGCTGGCCGCGCTCAGCTCATCAAATCCATCCTTCTTACGATCAACCAATACTGGAGTTCGATCTTCCTTCTGCCGACTATCATCATCAACAAAATTCACTACATCCTTCGCTCGTATCTATGGGTTGGGGATGTGGGCAGCGGTCGTGCGTTGGTTGCTTGGGCTACGGTGTGCTCTCCTAAGGCCTCGGGGGGTCTCGGGTTCCCTGACCTCCTCACCAGGAACAAGGTAATGCTCACAAGACTTATCTATGACATCGACCGCAAGGATTGCAATCTCTAGTGCAGGTGGACCGAAAACTACATCCTCAAAGGCCGGAATTTATGGGATTGCCGTCCCAAACAACACCATAGCTTCTCCTGGAAATGTCTACTAAAAATCAGAGACGACCTTCTCACCTCCTCGGCTAATACAAATGCTACCCCCTCGCTCTCGCATTCCGACGGCACTTTCTCTTCTGGTAAAGCCTATGACCTGCTCAGACCGGACCTTGCCCTCCTCACATACCCCCCTCACAGATCTATTTGGATCAAATATAGCATCCCCAGATGCAGCTACATTTCCTGGATTGCGAGCCACCGGAGGCTTCCCACCCTGACCAAGATCAAGAGATGGAACCTTATTGACTCTGACACATGTAAACTTTGCAACTACATGGCTGAAGATGATGACCACCTCTGGAATGCTTGCAGCTACGCTTCTCTCGTTTTGGACATCATTTCCAGATGGACTAAAACCCCCTACCCGGCTCCCTATCTCAACAACCTTTGGTCATGGTTAAGCTCCAACAATCCCCCCAAGCACAAGCTCATCGACAACATACGTACTGCTTCAATCATCTCATTCATATACACCACCTGGAAAGTCCGGAACCAACTCGTCTTCAACAACTCCTATACCAAAGCCATTGACTGCGCTGCTGAAGTCATAAACACCCTTAAGCTCCACTTCGCACACCATTGGAAGGATCGATTGCCCGATTCCAAAGTCACTGCTATGATGCTGGGAATTCCCCTTATCTGCTCTCCTCTCTAGGCCTATCCTCTTCACCCATATGCTCCTGATGTTCCCCCTTGATATTGCTCTCCTGTTTCTCTCATGTTAACTGTATCTCGTCCCACTCTTGTAAAACATTCCAATCTCAATATACGTAAATTTTCAAAAAAAAAAAAAATTTAACTCTAAGCGCAAATTTGAGGTTTTTTCCCCACGAATACATATGTTGCTAAAAGCGTATTTGATAGTTGATACCACGAATGTGTGAGGGTAAATTTGAGCCCTTTATCCACAAATACATTCATTATTGCTAAAAGTGTGAAAATTTTCCACGAAGAATTTTTAAGGGTACACTTGACTTGAGGTCATCACCTACGAACATATTCGTAGGCTAAGTTTGTGGTTATTAGCCACGGAGAATGTTTAAGGGTACCCACGAATAAATTAGTGGCTAAGGAATGTGTGAAGGTACATTTGAGACTTTACCCACGGACACATTCATGGTTAAACTCGTGGCTAGTAGACATGAAAAAAAATATGCATCCAAAACTTTTACAGCTAAAGTCGTTGCTTTATTACCCCTCATTTTAGGTTTAATGGCTCAATGTTGCGATTAACATTTGTAAAATTGACAATCGTGAGATTGTTTGCATCAAGCCCGATGCGAATGAGTCATATGGCTCAATGTTGCAATTAACATTTGTAAAATTCTATTACACGCTTAACAAAAGTATTGATAAGAATCAATTTTAGACAAGCTAAACAAAAGTATTGATCCCAATAAACAATTTTAGAAAAGTGTTAAGGTTCATAAAAAAACACTGAGAACGAGATTCAACAAAAACTCTATTTACAAATTACTAGCAAACTCATCAACAAAAATACATCAAATTGTTTTAAAGATAAGTGATTCAACGTATAGTATATGGTGCATTCACAAAGTGATCAAATATAACCTGAAAATACCGAGAACCGAAAGGCCACAAATAGGGTCAAAATTAGCTGCCTGGTTATGCACTTTTGGAATGGAAAGGCATTGATACCATGGATAGGGGTCGATGTTTTGTTGTATAATATGATATAATATTGGGAGACTCATAATCTGCATGCATTATATATATAATCCAGCTGTTTAAGACTTAAAATTAACGTGTGGGCGTACTACCAAGTCAACAAACAAAAGACTTTTGCTTCTGCTATGCACTTTTAGAAGAAGCAGCTCCAACCAAACTCACTTGTCGTCTTCTTTCTTCACCCTCTAATCATGCATATTCTTAATCAATAATCTATTCCTTTATCAGGTTTATATCAGTAAATTCAGTAATCAAGGTTAATCATCTGTCTGGTTTTAGATTATGATAAAATAAATGTAAGTTTGTAACACTACGCCATATTGCAACTCGGGTGACGGAAGAAAACCGTCGCCTCAATACCTTTTCCGTCGCCCAATCAGTCTAGCGACGGACATTCCGTCGCCTAAAGTCCGTCACAACACAACCGTCTCCGTAGGATTCAGGTGACGGAAGTTCAAATTTCCGTCGCCTAATCCAGTCTGTAGCGACGAAAGGGATGAGTCGTCGCCTAAGAGTTGGAGTGACGGAAGTCATTTAGGCGGCGGTTTTCTACCTTCGTCACCTAATTATTAGGCGACGGACTTTGTTTAGGCGACGGAATTTCTCATTTAGGTGGCAGCTTTGTTCGCCGTCGCTCCAATAATTACGCGACGGAAGTTTTTAAATCTTTCCCTCACCTTATTTCGATTGGGCATGAAAAAAAAATAATTAAAACGTTCACTAAACCTGTAAAAAAAATACCCAAAGCTGAAAATACACAACCAACAAAATATGTCAAAACTCAAATCACACAATCAACAAAATCTGTCAAAACCCGCACAAAACTACACACAACCAACTAATTCAAAACCCGCACAAAGTTCCACTACATAGATGAAGCATACTAATTGCTTATCAAAACTCAAATCACACAATCAACAAAATCTGTCAAAACCCGCACAATACTCCACACAACCAACTAATTCAAAACCCGCACAAAATTTCACACAACCAACTAATATCAAAATAGTTCAAGCATACTAATTGCTTGGCATCCACTACATACTACCTCAAGTTTGAGCTTGTTGTTGATCGGCGGTATATCTTTGAAACATGGCCCGCAATGCTTGAACCTCCTCTTCTAATTTCTTGGAATTCTCCTCTATTTTCTTGGCTTTCTCTATGGCTTCAGCGGCTGTCGCCTCGGCCTTTTCAGCTCTCTCTTCGGCATTTCGAAACCTCTCTTCATTGTGTTGAGAAAGACCGGCTTTTCCACGTATCTTTGAAGGCCGCCTCAACTGTCCTCCAAATCCTACAACAAAACAATGAATGGAAGTTAAAATAAAAACAGTGAAATAATAACCCATAAAAATCACAGCAGCAATATTACCTCTGATTTCAGTCCCTTTCCGTTCTCCAAAACCGTATACAACCAATTCATGTTGATCATCAAAGGAAAGGGGGGCTGCATTATCCGGGTCCTCCTCTCTTCGTTCTTGAATTACTTCTTCAACTTTCCTCTTCAACTTATCCTGAAAACAATACAGTGAATAAATACAGTGAATAAATGGAACAAAAGTGAGGGCTGCTCTAAATCAGAAACATCAGCCAGTTCAGCCAAAACAACTCTTCATCCAGCAGAATGAACAAATGCAGCAGAATGAACAAAAATAGTGAATAACATCAGCCAGTTCAGCCAAAAATAGTGAATAAATGCAGCAGAATGAACAAAAATAGTGAATAACATCAGCCAGTTCAGCCAAAACATTGTATGTTTAACCCATAAAAATCACAGCAGCAATATTAGCTCTAAATCAGAAACATCAGCCAGTTCAGCCAAAAATAGTGAATAAATGCAGCAGAATGAACAAAAATAGTGAATAACATCAGCCAGCAGAATGAACATCACAGTTTTGCATGTGTCCTCTGCTGAAAACAACTCTTCATCAGAAAAACAAACTTAAAATTTCATTTTACCATTTGCTAGCTTACTGTTGCTTCAATTTCAGCTCAAATTGTATCAAAATATATATGATTCACATATTGATTCAATACCAGCAGAGAAAATTGAAAGACAACATGGATACTCTGTTTATCCAAATCCTTCGGATCAGATTGATGAGATTAAACATACAATGTTTTTCATGGATGAAAACTGTTTAGATTCAATGAAAAACGTGTTAGCATGAAAGTTAGGCAATTGAAGGAAAAGTGAACCGTGTTTTTCATGGATACTCTGTCTATTTTGAATGCTAAACAGGAATGAAGAACAGTGGACTTGGAAGTAAACATTACAAAACTCGTTTAAGCATGGCATAAGAAAAAAATACATGGAACTCCTAATGGCAGAAAATAAATAACTCTGTGGAAGACAATATATACAAGGAACTCCTAAATACATGGAAGACAATAAATACAAGGAACTCCTAAATGACTTCTACAATAAAAATCAGAGTATGGGATGACTTCTACAATAAAAAAAATCAGAGTGAGGGCTGCTCTAAATCTTATAAAAAAAGCAAAGAGAAAGTTAGAAACCTCACCGCTTTTTCACTCCCGTACTTGCTGTTACAATATGCTTCTATAGCAGCTGCACAGTACGGTGCCGGATGCCCTTTCTTCGCGAACTCCTCCGCCATGTAAGTTAGGGGTCTTGAACCCGCGTGATGGTTGATTGGAGAGGGATTTTTTGTCCGGTTTATTTGGTTTTGCTTCCACATAGCCTCGAAAAACAACAACAAAAGTTAAAGTTAGAAGCAATTCATACATTAATTATCAAAGAAAAAATAGAATTTGAAATAGTAATATTCTTACTTGTTTCACTTCATCTTTAAACTCTTGATTAACCAAATATTCCCATTGCTCAGGGCGGTCAAGAAACTCAAGTGGAAGTGGATCCCCGTACTTCAAAAAGTGCTTGTGGCACTTGTGTTTCCAATCAGAGTATCTTTTTTGAGACTTCTCTTTGATGTATTTCCACATGTTTACCTCCGCTTCAGGAATAATATAGTAATCCTGCAGAATGCAAACCATAAAAGAAAATATAAGTATAAGTGCCATATTTTTAATACAACAAAAAAGAGATAAATAAAAAAACTATAAAAAGAAACAAAAAAAAGACTCACCAACAGGTAATGTTTAACAACATTCCTGTAATGCTCGGGTAAGACACGAAAAGAAGATGCAAGCATAGGAACACTTGATCTGACAGCTGCCCCGATATCGTGTGACAGCAGACTACAATTCTCCTTCGTGTGAGGTCCACTATGAAAATCAGACCACACTAGTGTGATCTTTCCTCCCGCAGCTTTCACAATTTGAGAAGTTTTATTGCTTCTCACCACTCGAAATTTAGGTTTTGTAAAACCTGCACAAAACAGTAAAAATAATTCAGCATAAGAAGTGATTAACTGCAGTGATTTAGTGCAGCGTTTTCCTCACCATCCTTGGCATTTTGACATCGAATGCTCAATGGCGCAGCATGAAGAGGGTTCCCGTCTTGGTCGTCGGCTCTTGTGGGGCTATTTTCCGGTACAGAGAGTTCTGGAGGTGGAGAAAAGAGGGATTGGACAATGGAAGTATTACAGGATAGGGGAGCCGGTAGAGGACGAGGAGAAGGTGAGGTGATTATGTGGTTTCTTAGAGGAGGAGGAGGAGGCGGTGGAGAAGGGTTGTTGGTGTTTAGGGTTGGAGAACAGGGAGAAGGAGAGGAACTAGATCGGTTTTTGAGAGGCAGTGGAGAAGGGGAGGAACTAGATCGGTTTCTGAGAGGAGGAGGAGGCGGTGGAGGAGCGTTGGTGTTTAGGGAGGACGGAGCTAGCGGTGGCAGATTAGGGTTAAGAGGAGAACGCAAAGAAGAAACAGAAGGAGAAGGAGAACGAGAAGAAGAAGAAGAGGTAGCAGAAGGAGAAGGAGAGGGGGAGGGAGAAGGAGAGGGGGAGGGAGAAGGAGAGGGTGCACGCTTGGACTTGGTCGGAGCCATCGTGACAGTGATAACTGGATTAAGATCGATTTATCACATTGCATAAGTCCAAGTCCAGTTCAGATATTAGAAAAAAAAATCAGATTGCATAAGTCCATTATCATGTTGTGCAAAACGAAATTCAGTTCAGATAGTACAAGTATATACTGAGAGTTGCAAACATCAGATAACTACTAAGTTCATATACTACTAAGAAATGAAGCAAGAGACATCGTTAGTTAATATATTGAAGGTTCAGTTCAGATTGCTTATTAGTTTATCAATTGGTGTGTTTTTAACAAGTATACATCCAAATCAAGGGCATGGAAGCTGTAGCTAACAAAACAATTAGAACAAGAGGCCAAACTAGAGATGGAAGTTGTAGCTAACAAAACAGCTGATTTTATAATATTATAGGTTCAAATACACATCATGTTATAGCAAAGATTAGGCTAAATGGCAATCATAGGAGTCGAATTGTGACACACTATCATATTTAAGTGTTTTACCAAAACTATCATATTTAAGTGACACACTAAGCTGATTTTATAATATTATAAATAATTGACGTCGTTTGGAGGAAAGTGACACACTATCATATGTAAGTGTTTTACCAAAACTATGTAGAATAAATTGTAGAACTATTTATTTTATCTTAGGAGTCGAATTGTGATAAAAACAACTACGGTGATAGTGAATTCGTTTATAACCACCACTAGTTATCTTATTAAAAATCCCATAGAGGGCAGCTTTCTTACTGCTTGTCCCTAATTATCTACTTAATTGAACCTTGTATAAATTTTAATTTCTTCACAAGTAATTGTCCCTATCAAGGCTTCAACATGTGGTTTGAGACAGCAAAAAGTGTAGCACTTGCTATACTAGGAACATAAAGATAAAGAAAGGTAAAATCAAGACATTATAAGTAATGCACCTATGTCTAGGTAAGACCAATGCTCCATCTGCTTCTGGAATAATAATTGCTAGCAATACACGACACCTATGCTATAACTAGGAACATAAAGAAAGGTAAAATCAAGACATTATAGTTTAATTATCTTTGCTTGCACTATGGGCTATTTCAGATCATGAGTTATCTGTTCTGCTGATTGGTTAAAGATTGTCATTTAGCCTAATCTACCCTCTGCTAAGGTTTGTTTTCAGGTCATGAGTTCTCTGCTAAGGTTTGTTTTAACTATGGCACATTAGGCAATAATCTACCCTCTGCATCAGAATCAATTGAACTCATCAAGAGAATCAATGGCAGTCGGGGGTTAAAATCTACTATGCAAACCATGAAATTCTTCTGTAAAGGAGAAACAAAGAGGGGAAAGAAGAAACGTACTAGAGGATGCTCGAGGCTACTCGGAGGCGCCGGCTACAGGAGGCGCCGGCTACAGGACGCGTCAGGAGGCGCCGGCTACAGGACGCGTCGGCTCGAGGCTACTCGTGGTCGCCGAACACTAGTCCGCCAGCCGTACCAAATTGCTCCCAATTTACAGATTGCAAAAAAAAAACCCTAAATTGATATCGGCTTGAGGCTACTCGGCGTCGGCTACTCGAGGAGGAGGAGGCTAAGCAGGCTGCTCGGAGGCGTTGGCTACTCGAGGAGGAGGAGACGGTGGAGGAGACGGTGGAGGAGCCGTCGTCGTCTCAGAGCTTCTTCTCTTCGTTCTTTGTTGGAAATAAAGAACCCTAAATTGATATCGGGTTAGGAGAATAGGAGACACTTCCGCTGGTACAAATTGCTCCCAATTACAGATTGCAAAAAAAAAATTAAATATTACTTAGGCGACGGAATTATCCTATTCCGCCGCTACAATTTATTTAAAAATTTACGCAAATTTTTTGGGCGAATTTTTTTGGCCAATGATTTTGGCGTTTTTTTTTTTTGCGAATTTTTTGGCGAATTTTTTCCCGCTTTTGTTTTAGAATATTGAATTGATTTTTTATTGTAACATTTAGGTGACGGAAATGCTTAATTCCGCTGCTTGAATTGAACTAGGTGGCGGAATTTTCTAAGTCCGTCGCCTGGTAACCTTTTATTTCCAAAAAGACAATTTTATTTATGTGATTAATATTGTTGGCTGGTTTTCACTCCTGGAATAGAATAAAATTATACCCTAAAATGTAAAAAAACAAATGTACTTGATCAAGTTAACAAATCATTCAAATACACAAATTTCTTTCATATAATCAATCATCATCTTCTTCTTCTCCAAATTCTGCATGATCTTCTTCTTCACCAAATTGTCTCCCGTCTTCGTCTTCCTCTTCCTCTTCGTCTTCCTCTTCCTCTTCGTCTTCCTCTTCGTCTTCCTCTTCTTCCACTTCAAGGTCAATAGTAACATCAAAGACTCCGCTATATATCATGTTGTGCTCTTGATAGGGTTCTTCAACGTGATTTCCAATAGGAGGTCTCTCATCTTCATGTGTTGCAAGTGTTCTAGGATCATACACATTCCTATGAGAGCTCACATTAACTACTTTCCAATTCTCACCCGCTTTCGGATCATCTACGTAAAATACTTGCTTTGCCTTGGTCGCAAGACAAAAGGGAGAATCTTCATACCAACTACTACTAGTATCCACAGATATCATGCCATGATCTACCTTTGTACTATCATTGTTATAAGGATCGGTATCATACCACCTACACTTGAACAGTACAACCGGCATCCGATCTGTGTACAGCAATTCGACCACATATTCAAGGATCCCATAGTAGTTGGTACCATGTGTCTCTACCATAACTCCACAATTTTGTGTTTGCAAGTATCGGTCTTTATCCCATGATATGAACTTGACCCCATTCACATAACAAGAAGAATAGACAGAGTGGCTTTGTGGTCTTCTAGCCAAATTGAGCACCCCTGACTTTAAGTAAGGATCTCCAGAGTTGTTAAGTGCTTCAACCTGTAAGATTCACAATATTAGTGTAAGGTAGATCTATGGTAATAGAGATTGTACAATGGAAAAACAGTTTATGTGTACGTACCCAATCTAGGAAGTAAAGATGAAAATCAAGCATACGTGAATTCTCGTCAGAGTATGGATGTTGTTCCATATACAGTCTTTGATGTTCGGACATATAGTATCTCACTTCTTCACATTCAAGCAAAACTTGCCAGTGAGCCTTAAAGATCTCGTGTTCTTGTAACCTAACACGAGACCTACAACGATCTGGACACACAAGCTCCGAAACGACAGAAATATCGTAATGCGATGATGTGCTCTTGTTGGTTGTTTCTTGACAATGTTCACCAATACCCAAGTATAAACTACAATATATCACTGATTCTTGATCAATATAATGCTCAGAAATACAACCTTCTGGAAAACGATTATTGCGAACCGATTTCTTATAAGTTCCAAGTTGACTGCAAAAAAAAAAAACTAGTTAGTTAAATTGGACTAAATGTCCAAGTATATGAGAAAACAGAAAAGACATTAAATAATAATATACCGTTCAATGGGAAACATCCAAGTAAAATGCACGGGACCAGTGAGCATCACTTGTTCTGGAAGGTGAACCATAAGGTGAACCATAATGGTAAAGAAATGGGGAGGAAAAATCATCTCCATCCTACACAAGATAGTGACTATCTCATGTTCCATTAACCGAACATCCTCCTTTTTCAACTCTTTGCTACACAACTTCTGAAACCATTTGGACAATGCAATCAAAGGCTTGACAACACTTAACGGTAAGTACTCACGAATAACTATCGGAAGAAGACGTCGAAGCATTACGTGACAATCGTGCGTCTTTAATCCATGGAATTTTTTATCACGTACAGAAACCTTATTCCTCAAACTCCCAGCATAACCATGAGGATACTTCACATCACGAAACCATTCAAAAACCTCTTCTAAACGTTCTTGCCTCACCAAGAATGGCGCATGAGGAAGTTGTCCATTTTTTCGCTCCCACTGACTTTGTCGTACCCCCCTTTTTCTCAAGGCGGCACGAGCTTTTGGACCGTCTTTAGACTTTCCTTCAATACTAAGAATGGTTCCAATGATGTTATCAAATACGTTCTTTTCAATGTGCATGACATCAAAAGCATGTCTCACCTTTAAAAACTTCCAATAAGGCAACCTCCAGAAGATGCACTTGTTACTCCAACATACTCTGTTCCTTGGATTATACGGGACCTTGAAGTTTTCATGCGAGCTAAGTGTTGGAAACTCGTGACTGTTGATCTTTGCAAGAATTTGCTCCCCGGATAGACAAGGAGGTCTTTGTCTGAATTCACACTCTCCATTAAATGCATGATCAGCAAACCTCCATGGGTGATCATTTACAAGCCATCTACGATAACCATCGTATACCATCCTTCCACATTCATGTTTTGCCTCCACATCATCCAAACAGATTGGACACGCCTTATAACCACTAGTAGTTGAGCCTGCCAACATACCCAAACCTGGAAAGTCACTAATGGTCCATAACACAGCTGCTCTCATGGTGAAAGTAGATTGTGCATAGCGGTCAAAAGTACAAACTCTAGTTTCCCACAGTTTCATAAGTTCGTCAATCAACGGCTCTAGGAATACACTAAGACACTTTCCGGGAGACTTTGGACCTGGGATCAACAAAGTTAGCATGTTAAATTCCTTCTTCATACACATTGATGGAGGCAAGTTATACGGCATCAAAACAACAGGCCAAGTGCTATGAAGACTTCCCATTGTTCCATAAGGATTGAAACCATCTGTTGCTAGCCCAAGACGCACATTTCTGATATCATTAGAAAAATGAGGAAAGTTTCTGTCAAAATCTCTCCATGCCTCTCCATCTGCAGGGTGCTTTAACCAATCATGATCTGACATCCTCTCTCCATGCCATCTCATTTGCTTTGAAGTGTACGGAGACATGTACAAGCGTTTTAGTCTGGGAGTCAAGGGAAAGTAGCGGAGTACTTTCCTAGCAACGCTATTGTCATCCTCTCTCCATCTCGAAGTGTGACAGATGGGACACTCATTACACTGGGCATACCCTTTGTAAAACAATACGCAGTTATACTCGCAAGCGTCAATACTCTGATAACCCAAACCAATATCCCTGCAAAGCTTTTTCATTCTTCCAAAATCAATGGGATAATTGTGTCCAGGAGGAAGCAAATCACTAATGTAATTGCAAAGATCGTGAATACTCTTATCAGACCATCCATTTTCCACTTTCATTTTCAATGCTTTCAACACAGCACCCAAAACAGTTTCTGTACTCCCAGGATATAACGGGGTTTGAGCTTCTAATAAAAGTCTGTCATATTTCTGATAATCTTCATCAACAGCATCATCAAAAGTAGGATCATCACTATCACTATTGTCTTGACCTAAACCAGCATCATATCCATCATGATAAGGGAAACGATCATGCACAATGTTCATAACAGGATCCATAGAAGAACTAGCACCACTATTGGAAGATGTCATTTTATTGAGCAACTGATTTCTGAGTTCATCAATTCTCGATTCATGTGAAACTTCACCATGTTTGTCCCACACCGTATATAGAGGCCACATGCCTTTACTAGACAAGTGAGAATACATGGTGTGGATGTCAACTGGAAGCCCACTATTTCGACATTTCTTGCAAGGACACAAAAAATGTGTCTTCTGAGGCGACATTTCTCTAACCCAGTTCACAAATTCAAAAGTCCCTTGAAGGTATCTTCGATCAGTAAGACCACATTGCATCCAACTCTTATCCATTTTCCTAAATAGCAAATGAGATAAACCATTCAACACATTTTCTAATAAACAACACATTTTCTATTTCATTTCATATCCAAATAAACCATTCAATCCAATTTTCTAGCTAATTCCATAACACAACAAACAACTCAATTTCTACTTTAGTTCATATTCTAACCAAAAAATTCATTTTCTATTAAAGGTCATTCCATATGCTAACAATACAAAAGCTTCAACACTATTCATTCAAACAAATCAATAATTAACACACATAACACAAATCACCAACACACATAGTTCAAAATTCCAATACTCATCAAAGTAATAACAAATTACCAACAAAAAATTCCAACATGAAGAGATAAAAAAATTAACACAAAACCAAATATTAAATACTTACGTACCTAATTAAAACAATGGAGTATCGGAGCTTTGATAACCAAGTAATAGGTTGTATTATATTCTTCCAATTTGAAAAAAAAAAATTAAGGGGTGGAAGCAAGAAAGGAAGAAAGGGAAGAATAAGTGAAAACACGAGGTTGAAGAAAGGGTTAATCCGGCTTAGCTTATTGTACAGATCTGGTACAAGCTCAACTAACGAATTAAATGTGACAGCTTTACATTTAGGCGGCGGAATTAACATTTCCCTCGCCTTATTGAATTCAGGTGACGGACGTATTACCTCCCTCGCCTAAGACAACAACCCTTGCAACTTCAACAATTTGTGGTGACGGACCTTTTAGGTGACGAAATTAAGTCCGTCACCTATATCTTTAAGCGACGGAAAGAAAACGTTCCGTCGCCTGATTGTGTTGGGGTGACGGAACTAAATTTCCGCCGCCTAAATTTCTTAAGGTGACGGAAGAAAAAAGCCTCGTCGCCCGAGTTGCAATCTGGCGTAGTGTAAGCAGCCTCCATTAAAAGAAAGTAGAATATCCAAAAGCATCCCACATGCACTTTTAAGTGTATATCTTCTCACTCTGCACTTAATCATCTTCTTTAATATACAATCAACACTAAAAGACATATCAATACTAACTACCTTTCACTATAAATATCCCACCAAGGCACACATAATTGTAATTAAGTGAAAAATGAATTCTCTTATAAAATCAGTTATCTTGTGCTTGGTATTTGCAAGTGTGAGTCTTGACTCAGAAGCACAGCAGCAAGGCCTTCAATCTGGGTACTACCGCCAAAGCTGTGGCTTTGCTGAGTTCATAATCAAACAGGAGGTCAGAAATGGGGTCATGAACGACATGGGATTAGCTGCTGGTCTTGTTAGATTGCATTTCCACGATTGTTTCGTTCGGGTAAGCTTGGATTATGTTTTCCGGTTAATTTATTCGTGGATTCTCGAATCATTTTTGAGTGAATTAGTTAAGTAGGCCTTTTTGTTTAATGTATCGTCAAACAGGTTATTTTTGTTTATTAGGATACAAACCAGACCCCTCCCCTTAACAAGAGTCTAGTTTGTATCAGCCATACAAAAAATGCGTTATTAGATCAATCTTCTCGTCATTTTATCATTTTTCTCTTTTTAACATGTGACAGGGTTGTGATGCTTCTGTTCTGATTGATTCCACTCCGTATAACAAAGCAGAAAAGGATTCGCCTCCGAATTATCCGAGTCTTAGAGGGTTCGAGATCATAGACAACGCAAAGGCGAGGATCGAAGCTATGTGTCCGGGTGTTGTTTCCTGCGCTGACATTCTAGCCTACGCAGCTAGAGATGCTACTGAAATGGCAAGTAGCTAGCTAGCAAGAACATAAGTTCTGATTATAGAAATAAATGAAGCCTAATACATAACGGTTACTTTGGGTGCAGGCTGGAGGAATGGGATACGATGTTCCGGCTGGGAGACGAGATGGCCGGATTTCACGAGACAGCGAGGCATTCAATAACTTGCCGCCGCCAACCCCAGATCTTAACCTGCTGACGCAAATATTTGCGGGCAAAGGATTGACGCAGCAAGATATGGTCACGCTATCAGGTATCAAACTTTAATATAGGCTATGTTTGGTAAGCCACAAATTACGGGATGAAAGATTACATGGATGGATGATGATGGTAAAATAATTTTCTTAATTTAGATGGCAGGATTAGATTATAGAAATTAATAGAATTAGATTATGAAAACATTCCCTTACTCGGAATTAAATTTTTGTTTAAATAATTCACAAAATAATCTATCTTCAAATAATCTCTCCAATAATGACGTATAATGTGTTTGTTAAACGGGCCCTAAAAGGATTACGGGCGCGTTCAGTATGTGTGTATTTTGGGACTTTTCGAGGATGAAAGTTATGGGAAATTATACGAGGGAATTAAGAGATCTATATAATTTTACCCGAACTCACCGTGACCCATCATAATTAAGTAGCCTAAAATCTCATTTTTACTTTTTTCGTCTTTCATCTAAAAACGACAACATTTAACTAAGAAACTTAGAAAAAATAGTGTGAAATAGGCTTTTTTTATACGCGTTTGTTTTGGCTTATCTGCTTAACGAGTGTACAGTTAATATCAAAAAGGTCAATTAACTTATTCTTTTTGAACAATTTCATCTTAAATACTCTTATCTCCAGCTTCATCTACTTTATTTTACATTATCCAACGGACCCATAACCAAATCCGAATTGATAACTAACTCTTACTTTGTGTGTTTGTGTTGGTCAGGGGCACATACGATCGGGCAGTCACATTGCACATCGATATCGAGACGGCTATACAACTTCAGCACGAACGCAGCAGAGGACCCGACGCTGGATACGTCATACGGCATGCAGCTGAAGCAGCAGTGTCCATCGGGGAGCAGCGACACCTCCTCAGTGGTTCCGATGGACCCTATGAGTCCCATGAGACTCGACGAGGCTTACTACAGGGGGATCTTGTCGAACCGTGGACTCTTTTCATCGGACCAGGCTCTCTTGTCGACATCGGATACGGCTAACCAGGTTAACCAGTACGCCTGGAATCCTTACCTGTGGCAGCAGGACTTTGCAGCTGCCATGGTGAAGATGGGCCAAATCGACATCCTCACTGGCGATGAAGGTGAAATCAGACGCAATTGCAGGGTCATCAACTGATCCAGATAAATGTGCTTGTCAACAGCTAATTATCAATATTGCCTAGAAGTCGTAATTACTGTCTTAATGCCATAATTAATAAGATTATATAGGTGGCAGATCATTTCAAGTCTTACCTGCTTTGCAATTAGCTTTGAACTTAATTAGTTTTCTGATAAATACCTTTAAAGATCTAACGTATATGGCCACTATTACGTAATAAAACAACAACTAGACATACCCAAGTCCCCGCTAGCCAATTCAAAGCATATACACCCACCCAAAATCCATCACAGTACAAGGCTTGTCAAGAACAAAAATGGAAGAGCCGAAACAAACCATAATCAATAGGACAGAACTTTAGCAATGTAGAATAATTTGTTAGATAGCCATGGTCCGGTTTAGGGAAGACTGCCAAACCAACGATTTTCAAACCGGTCCAAACCCGACAGTTTAGGTTTTCCGGTTCGGCCAAACCGTTGATCGACGGTTTAGATTTGTCATTTCGACAAACCTAAACCGGCGGTTTCCCAAACCGGCGGTACCGCCACTTTGTTAGTTTTTTATTTTTTATATTTTTAAAGGGACCAAACCGGCCGGTTTGCTCCTTAAAATGGCAGCCAAGTGCCGGTTTGGTCCAATTTGCCAATTTTTTCAAACCGCCTAGTAAACCGGCGGTTTAGGTTTAGGTTTAGGTTTAGGACTCATGTATAGTGTCAGATGCCGAAGAATGAAAATTCCAACATCTTGCAACCACAAATTTGGTGAACTCTAGCAAAAGCAGAAAATAATAAATATGATCACCTCAAGTTAGAACTAGAAGAGAAAAGGAATGATTGAGCTATTTCCAATACTGATGATTTAACAAAAAAAAAAAAAAAAAAACTTCCATCCAAACCATAACAGAAGAGATAGATAGTAGTTGTCAAAGAAAGGGATCTAAGACTGCAGAATAAGAAATTTGATGAAAGGATGTAAGGCAGCACAACAAGAAATAAACTGAAGGGAGGAAGATCAGCTGTCTATTGCCAAAAACAGATCAGGGTCATCAGGAAAGCGGTTTTTTCACGTAACTTTAGATGCCTAAGCTTAAAATATTCCATAAAAATCCAATATCTCTCTGCTAACAGTTATTTAAGAACCTACAAAAACCATTCTCACGTAAGTAGCAATTCTAGAATATTTAATCTAGAATATTTAATCTTCTTTTTTTTGGATAAAACTTGTTAATATCAATAATCTAGAATATTTAATCTTTACAAGTAAGTTGGAAGAGTTAGCTTTGGGCAAAAAAGATTAAATTTGGCATTCACGTTATAAAGATTGAAGATAAATAAACAAAATTTAGGGTAAACGACAAAAGATTATGTTTAAACTCAAAAGGATATCAAGAAATTTAATAAAATAGTATTATATGACAATATGATACAATAACCATAATTTTATCCGAATTAAATAACTGAAACCGGAGTTCTTAAACTTTATCTTTAAACACCACAGGCACAGGAGGTATACCCAATTAATGTACTATATAAACATGTCTCTCTGCGTCCATATGAGCATCTAAAAGTAAATCAATTCAAAGAAGTTTGAATACAGAAGAAGATGGCTCTAAAGATAAGACAATCCGTTCTTCTTCTTGTGTTTCATGTTTTATGGGAGCAAAAGTAACTGTGGAAGGAGCTACTACTATTGCCAAGACAGATGATAACTTCATGTGCGCGATTCTCGATTGGTGGCCGGCGGAAAAGTGTGATTACGGGCAGTCTCCTTGGGGCAAAGCCGGGATCCTTAATCTCATAAATGTAGTGGTTTGGCACTTACGCATACATGCATTATGATTTAAGAGCTATCAAGGGTAATTTCATTTATCTATTGCTTAATGTTGTACGTGTTTAGTGGTTACTCATATATGTGTGTGTAAAACAGCATTCAGTGCTTTACAAAAACAATCGGATGCCGTCTTCGGGTTTAGCCACGGCTACCTTGATGTAGTGTCGATTTTTAAGCCTATACGAGTTAGGTTGAGTTTAGGCAAGTTTATCAGATTTCAAAAAACGAGATTTATAAAAACAGGAATAAAGAAGTCTCCTTTGAGACTGCCTTCTCTCTTTCTCGAGTTGTGTATTTGATCTTATCTTCTCTCTCGATCTATCTTTCTCGTTCACTTTCTCTCTATCGCCCTCTCTTTCTTCCGTGTTCTGTGTATCGTGTTTAGAAAGCAGCTGATATGAAGAGCTTGGCCAAAAAACAAAAATGTCATCTTCTTTTTTGTTTGCTGTAGGTTTTTGTTGTTTGTTGGATCTAAGGAGAGCTATAGGTCCACTGGTTTCTTCCGGCCCACTTGCTGGTTTTTTTACGAAAGCCCAATATACAAAAACCACTTCTTTTAACCTGAACAATTTCAGCCAAAAACGTACCCTTCCAGTTTCAGCCAAAAATTATACAAAATCCATACTAATTACAAAAGTCACCCATCTTTTGCAAGAAGAGTCCAAAATACAAACAAGACACAAATTAGAATTAAAAGAATTGTCCTCTTAATTCTAGTTTGTAAACCGACACAAAACAAACAAAAATGATCATCTGACACTCTTCTAGTGTTTCGGAAGACCATCCACATTCCCACAACGGAAAGTATACCTACAACTCAAGACACGATTAGTATCATTCACAAACTCACCAAGCATATCACAAACATTTACCACTTCAGACTTATCACAAGTTTTGGTACACTTCTTAAAATTCCCTCTTGGTACTAAACTCTTTAGCAAACCACATCAAGACATTCTCTTCTTTCTTTTAGGCTTAACAAACTCAACCTAATCATCAAACATAAGTTTCTCATCCAAGTCATGCTTTACAATGATATATTTCAAATTCATATCACATATATGAGAATTAATATCACTACACATCTCAATAGTATCATTCAATTCTGCACATATTTCAGTTGAATATAAATCATCACTATCATTTGTCAAGTTATCACATATAAGCATATCACTAGACTTAGAGTTAAGAGAATGTACTTCTTCCTTTAATTAGTGTGTATGTAGCTTACTTTTGATGTTTATACGTCCTTCCAATGTTGCAAAAAACAATTCTTCATTTTTAGCCATCCTTGACTAGTTTGGTGAGCCTTTTTTGTGACTCTAAATTTCTGTTGACATGGGTTGTGATTGTTGTCAATTAGTCTTTCCACCATTTCAACACGGTTTTTGAGCTTTGCAGCAACAATTTTTAGGCCGTTTTGCTGTTGTTTTGTGCTATCCTGTCTTGGAATTTTAACTAAAATAGTTAGTTCACCATTTATATCAGTTTTAGAGTGTTTTGTATTGTTATTAGTCACCACGAACCTTGAAGTATCAATTAAAGATGAAGCTAGTACTTGGCGCAAGTCACCTTTCTTAATGTTGCGTATAAGAATTTTTTCATGTTTAAAGACATTTTCTTATACCATAGTGAGACCTAATTCTAAAACATTTTCAGAAATGAGATTACTTCTAGGATTAAACACCCACCTGACCTTTTGAAGAACCCTTACCGCATTATGCATTTTCAACGGTACATTCCCTATACCTCTAACATCCAAACATGTATGATCACCTAGCATGACACTACTACCATCAAATTTATGTAAAGACTCAAACAAGAATTTATAAGGTGTAGCATGCAAAGAACATCCAGAATCCAGAATCTAAGTATTAAAATCACATGTGGCATCAAACATAATCAACTCAGCACGGTAATTCATTCCAAATTTCAAAATAGCAAAAACTTCATGCTCATTTTTATGCATATCATCAACTTTATTTTTCTTACAACCTTTTATGAAATGGTCAATCTTATCATAATAAAATCACTTCTTATTATTCCCATTAGATTGTCTTTATTTTTTTCAGCTTTAGAGTCTCCATCAATATGCATATAATTTTCAAATTTAGCATGTTTAAACACTTTAAGGATCTCATTTTTCTGAATCAAAGATTCCGTGATTTTTGTCTTAGACAATTCATCTCTACCAAATTAAATGACATCTTCAAATCCATCAAATCAACAAGTAAATAATTTCAAAAGAAGTACAACTTGATGAGAATCAACAATCTTATCGCCACATCTTTCAAGTTCATTAGTCATTTTCAAAAGTTTATCAAGATTAGCATGTATAGACAAGGAAACAACCATTTTAAAGGTAAAAAACGACATAGCAAAGAAATACGACTTGACATGAATTTTGTAAGATATAAATGTTTTCTAAACTTTTACTATTAGAGTTAGTAATACTTACAACCTGACGAGCCATCTCGTCGGAAAGTCGAATCATTGTTTTCGAATGTGCTTGTTCCTCTAACTTCCTTTTTTGATCCTCCTTAAGTGTTTCCAAGAACTTATCTCTAAAAGTTTTATATACAAAAACACAAGCAACAAGAACTAAATCAATCCGCAAAATAAACGAGATTGTCAAGAAAACGCAACACAAATAGCAAACTCTAATGAAACAAAAACAATTCCAGAAATTAAAACTTGCACTTATCAGATCTTCCAAACACAATATGATAAAAACAACAATGGTAGAGCATATGCAATGGAAGCAAGAAACAAAAGGACATATCAGATTTTCGCAAGCATTGAAAGCATAAAACACATATATGAATCGTAACAACGCTTTGATACCAGATTTGTAATGTCGATTTTAAGCATATACAAGTTAGGTCAAGTTTAGGCAAGTTTATCCGATTTTAGAAAATAAGCAAGAACGGATCTAGATCTATCCCTTCCGAACTAGACGAACACTATAGTGGCCTCAAGAGAGACTCGGTGTGCACCGACTATATAAATCGAAGAAAAAACAAACAAGATTTACAAAAAAAAAATAGAAAGTAAAGAAGACTCCTTGAGATTCCGGTGAAAGCGTCTTCACCACCAAACTCGAGGTCCTCGCGACTCCCTTCTCTCTTTCTCGAGTTATGTCTTCGATCTTGTCTAGTTACAATAACCTGTGGTCAAACGTCTACTTACAATATCACCAGCATAGTCGACATCTGAATAATCTTCAAGCAAAAACCTGTTATTTTTGCTGAACAAGATACCCTTTCCCGTAGTGCCTTTAAGGTATCTAAGTACCCTATAAGCAGCTTGAAGATGCGATTTTCTAGGATCTTGCGTTAATTGACTGATTATACTTATTGAGAAAGCGATGTCTGGTCTGATGTGAGCAAGATATATTAATTTGCCACATAATTTCTTATATAACTTCTTGTCCATTGTAGGTTCATATTCAACCTTATCAACTTTTTGATTGTAGTCAATGGGAGTGGTAATTGGCTTGTAATCTTCCATCTTTGCCTCTTGGAGAAGATCCTTGATATATTTTTGTTAGGAGATAAATATACCATATTTGGATTGAGCTATTTCAATCCCCAAAAAAACTTCAATCGACCAAGCTCCTTTGCCTCAAATTCTCGAGTGAGTGTGGCCTTAAGCCGAGCTTGCTCAATCAAATCATTTCCCGTTAGAATTATATCATCCCCATAAATAAGAAGGATGCTTACTTCCCCGGAATTGGAGTGCCTTACAAATAAAGTATGGTCACCATGACTCTAGGTATACTTGGTAGCCTGCATCACACCTCAAAATCTGCCAAATCAGGCACGAGGAGATTATTTCAACCCATACAAGGCTTTCTTTAGTTTGTAAACATGGTGAGGAGACGTGGATGAAAAACCAAGAGGTAAGCTCATATAAATATCCTCTGTGAGATACCCGTTAAGAAAAGCATTCTTCACATCAAACTAATATAACTTCTAATCGAGATGAGTGGCAATGGATAGAAGTGTAACACCCCGAATCCTAGAGGACTCGAAATGCTACGAGTTAGGACCTCACAATGGGTCCCGGCCCTTAGCCTGGCAACAACTTCATCGGACCTTACAACACGGCACAAATAAAAAGGCTAAACAAAGAGTTTTATAACATGAGCGAAATAAAAAGAATCCAAATTCTGAAAACAATACAGCCAAGTCTCAAAAACCTGAAATACCAACATCAATCTCAATAGTCATAAAATAAAATATAGCAATCCCGTCCTATAATGCACGGAACCCCGGCTGCCCACTACCGCCGGATCACTCGATCGCCTCCCTAACCTGCAAGGCATCTACAAGCGGTATAAAACCGTTAGCTAACATTCTATGCATAAGTATAACGGTAAAAGCACAAACACACAACATACGCAATCAGCATGCAACACTCATTCCTTTTTATTATCTTTAATTAAGTGATACGTCATTACTAATGATACTTATTTTGTGACACGAGGGATTCTCAAACCTCGCCCCTGTCCCCGTTTACCAACGCGGAATGGTACTAATGCATGTGACCGTCTACCGGACTGGGCTGGTCGCAGGGAACCTCCTAGACTCTCGCAAGAGCTAGGCAGATGATGTCACGACCCGTTATCATACACTTGGGTCAATTATAAGATACTACAGTCGGCCTATTGCATTTTTGTTATTTATCTTAACTATCACACACCACTCATACGCATCACACACATGCAAGAAGCTAGCTAAGTAAGTCAGTTGACTTACCAGAATTAAAACTCGTCTCTCTTAACAACACTAAATCAGTAGCTGCAGGAACTCAGTTGCCTGTCAAAGGAGGCACGTGGATCAACATTTTTCCTTGGATACTTAGAAGTCTAAAACTCCTAAGATGTACGATTCTATGTGCAAAAGTTATTACAGTGTTTATTTAAGGTAAATTGACTATTTTACCCTTGGTTCCGAGACTTCCAAAATCAGTAAAAAGTACTTAAATTCTTACCTGAGGCTAACTAATCATATTCTACTCCCTAGGATGATTTTAGGTGACAACTATAAAAACTACCCATTTTCTATTTCCCGAAAAGTCACTAAAGTCCAATTACAGTTGTAAATATAAAATTAAAATAAACTTATAAAATTCTAAAATAAATTTATAGCTTATCTATGATCTCTAATCTACTCATAGGAGAAACAATTTCTTAAAACTGTTCAATCGTTATTCCTACAAAAATCTTTAAAGTTGGCTACAACATTACAAATGTTCCCATACTTAGTCAAATTTTTCTGCTGGAAAAACAGCTCAACTACTCCACTTTGAGACCCTATAACTTTCAATCCGACCGTTCATTTGTTCCAAAATTTTAACACGGTAAACTACGTATATCTATCTATGATCTATTAAAAAATCAACGGTGGATCTTCAACCAATCGTTTTAACATTGGTTCACAACAGTGGCCATTCTTACTTTCAAAACTGAAGTTTTAAAGGGAGTTTCTCACTTCAATTTATATGATAATATGATCTACTTCACTAGGTCATCTAATGGTCAGAAATTGGACACTCTAGGAAGCTACAACAACTCGCTTACTACTCGTCACTTCTCTAGTTCGATCTCTCCTCATCACCACACTAAAACATTTTAAAACCTAAGTACACACATGTCTATTTCATCTATAGTTTAAAGATTGAACTGCAGCCAAGATAAAGGGAGAATGATTGATCATTTACCCAAGGTTTTGATGACTGCAGAAGGTAAGTTGTTGCACTAGTGTGGGAGGGTCCGATTCCAAGGTGGTCGTCTCTTCTTCTGTCACCGCAGGACACGAACGAAACAGCCCTCCAAACTGGTTATCTTCTGGGAAGGAGTGTGTACTAAGAGTTAGATTTAGAGAGGAACTGAGTGTAGAAGGGCTGAATGAAATCACTTACACTACTCCGGCTTCTAGCGAGGTTTCTACAACGAGCAGCCCCATAATAGATAGACGAGCAGCTCCAGAAATAGATAGACGAGCAGTTGTTATAGTTCCCCCTCTGCTGGCTCTTTTCCTTGCAATTTCCTGTGGTTGGAACGTTGCTGAATCTGTGCAGAATCCAGGCAAGTGCAGCGTGAAAGAGGAGCGTAAAAAGCGTTACAGTCCTCTCTTCTGAGCGTGAATATAGGGCTGTTACAGCTCTTAATTATCTCATTAATTATCCCCTTTATGCAGTTGTTACAAAGTGGAGAGAAGGAAGGAGAGGAGGTCGGCTGTTCACACGTAAATCACTGGCTGAAGAGGGCTGAACACTGGGCTGGAGGGAGCTGAACGTTTTGGGCTGGAGGGGCTGTTAATGGGCTCATAACCAGCCTCTCCTGGGCTGCTGCAGGCTGGGCTCGAAGTCACACTGCTGGGCTGTTGTGGGTAAGCAAACTGGCTGAGCTTAAGGTAGAAACGTGGGCTGAAGCATGCAAGAAAGGTGGGCTGAATTACTTGTCAAAAATCTGTCAAAACTCGTCACAGCTTGTCATGATCTCGTCTCAGCTTAGTCATGATCTCGTCTCAGCTTAGTCATGATCTCGTCACAGCTTGTCATCGATAAGAATGAATTATAATAACTAGGGTTTGATATAAATCTATCATTTTATGTGAATTAAATTCTACATAAAATAATAGATAATTATAAGGATTAGAGTTTGATATAATTTTATCATTTAATGTGAATTAAATTCTACATAAAATAATGGATATTTCTAAGGATTAGAGTTTGATATAATTTTATCATTTTATGTGAATTAAATTCTACATAAAATAATGAAATTTGTGAAGGAAGAGATATTAGATAGAATGGGAAACCGTCAACGGCAGAATTAGACGGAATAAAAATTCCGGATATTACAAGAAGCAAGCGAACGGTATTCATCTTTGCAGCCAAAGCAAATGTCTCTTGATAATCCAAGCCATAAGTTTGTGAAGCCTCGAGCTATAAGGCGTGCTTTGTACCTAGCTAGGGATCCATCAGCATGGTACTTAACAACGTACACCCATTTGCAAATCACAATGTTATAAATAGGAAGGTTGTCCACGAATCTGATCAAGATTAGTAAGAACATCTGACCAAGGAAGCACAGTTAGGTCATCTCTTCTTTCATGGCTTGTCTCCATTCAGCTGATTGGAATGCTACCTTGGCATTCTTAGGAACACGAATCTGGTCAAGATTAGTAAGAAGTTTCCGATGTTGATCAGAACATCTGACCAAGGAAGCATAGTTAGATAAGGGGTAGAGGAGTCTTTATGTACAAGCCCTGGAACCTTTTCGAAGAGCAACCAAGAAATCATGTGACAAAGATGGGAGTGTAGTAGGGCACAAGGCTTGCATAAGGAACTGGATCGTGAGAGGAAGTGGGACAATGCCTAAAATACACCTTGTTAAACCGGGGAGAGGTAATTTGCGGAAGTGGTGGGACTGAGGGTGAGATCAGTGTGTCCGGTAATGAGGTTGGTTCAACCAAAGGTGAGGTAAATGGATGTTTGGATGGAATAATGGGGGGTTGATCAATGATTTCAGCATCTATAGAGGTATTGGTTCCATGAGAAGGAAAGAAGCAACAACGGAAGGAGAATGCTCGGTTATACTAGGTTGGGAATTATCTATTATGATAGGAGCCACAAGTGGACTTGTGATGGTCAACATATCTTTTGAAAAGGAGTCCTCACACTCAAGTGTGGCTGGGTTTGGAGCGGGATTTGACGAGGGGATGTAATAAGGGGTATTTTCAACAAAGGTAAGGTCTGCAATAACATAGGCTTGTTTGGTAAGAGGACAATAACACTTGTAACCCTTCTTAGTGTTGGAATAACCTATAAAGATGCATTTATGAGCCCGGGGGTCAATTTTACCCCTACTTGGAGAATGAACATGCACATACACAATGCAACCAAAGATCTTAGGTTCTAACCTATGATCAATTGAGAGATTAGGGAAGAATGATTGAAGGTGTTTAATAGGAGATTGGTACTTAAGGGCTCTAGAAAGAGTTCGGTTTATCAAATAAACGGTTGTGAGAGTCTCTTCTCCCCAATAGAATTTGGAACATTAGACTGAAACATGAAAGTCCTAGTAACATTAAAAATGTGCCCATTTTTTCGTTCAACAAGGCCATTTTGTTGTGGTGTATACACATAAGATGACTCGTGAATGATGCCTTTTGTGGTGAAGAAGGAGAAAGGGTTTGGTTAAAGTAATCTTTGACATTATTAGATCGAAATCGGCGAATGGATCTGCCAAACTAATTGAAGGTCATATCATAAAATGTTGGAATGATAGTACTAGCTTCAGCGTCGTGTTTCAGTAAGAACAACCATGTAACCCGAGTGCAATCATCAATCAAGGTAAGAAACCACGTAGACCCATTTATATTCTTGGCTGGTGCAGGACCCCAAATATCACTATGGATGAACTCAAAAGGAATCAGACATCTTTTGTCCCTGACGGGAAAGGAGACACGTTTAAAAAGACTAGGAAGTAAGTGTTTCATAAGAGAAAGGGATGGATAAACAAGGTGTTGGTGTTAGAGCCATAATTTGGTTGTTTTTGTGGTGCTTAGATAGGTGGATGCAGTAGAGTTCTCCAAGAAGTAAAGGCCTCCACTTTCTTTCCCATGTTCAATTATCGTCCCCGAAATCAACTCTTGTATTACATAACCAGAGAGAGAAAATTTTCACGCTTAAGATCATGAATTAACTTCTTAACTGATATGAGATTAGATGAGAGAGTGGGATGAATAAAATATCATAAAGAGGCAAAGAGGGGAAGGTAGTAATAGTGCCACTCCCCAAGATAGGTGATCAGGACCCATTTGTTGTCATGAGTTGCTTTTGACAACTAAAGGGGTTATATAAAGAATACAGAGAATGATCATTTGTCATATGATTTGTTGCACCGCTGTCCAGAATCCATTGTTGGTCTGAAAAGTATTTTTGTGCACGCATGAGAGGCAAAGGCTCGCAATACAACGAACTAAAGGAACATGGAATTGCCTTCAAGATATTCTGTAGGCGTTTGATTTTTCAGTTGCTATTTCAGCAGGAGTATAATTTGAGGTCATGGTGGAATAGGTGGTGGATAGGATTTGGCAGCAAAGGTGGTGACCAAATTGATGTTGGTGAAGCCTAAGGTTGGCTGCAAAGGTGGCGGCCAAAGGTTAAAATCTCAAATCTCTCAATACCTCTGATACCATGAGAGAGAGAGAGAGAATGGAGATGAAAGGCTTTATTTTATTCATAGCATTTGTATGTTATTTATAAGTACAACTTATACAGATTATTAAGACCCTATAACGTAAATCAATAAACTCTAAGAGAACAATAAATATATACAACTAAGACAAAATAATTAATTACAACAATAATTATTATTCTAGGGACTCATCTAACAGCTTTGTTGTCTAACAATTTTCACCCTTAGCAATCCATATATTCAAAAATTCCAAAGCGAAAAAGGCCAATGTACTGTTGTCATTTTGTGTGACAACTAACATCCACAATGTAGTTGCACAAAAGCTATTTTGGACAGATAGCCTTGTTTTGATCCATAGTTTTGATGGCATCCCAAAATGAGCCAAGTTAGGAGAAAAAGTCTAAACACGATAAAAAAAATCATCAATGACCTTGCATTTTTTATAATTGAAACCATAGTATTCAGCTTCCACTCATTAACACAGCTTTGGACACATTAGGTGAAAGCTCTTATAGATAGCAAGAATCCAGATTTAAGAGTCAAATTTATTTACTTAAGAGCCTCGTCCACACGGTCCTACAGAAACAACAATTGGACAACCAAGTACACATAACTTCAAAGAGATGCCAATAAGATCAAAATATAATCATTTTGATATGTTCAATGTGGAAAATTACAATTGAAAAGAAGTTGTCAATGTGGAAAATTACAATTGAAAAGAAGTTGTGCTAGAAGAGATCTCAACCAACATACTGGGTTTGTTCAACATAACCAATACTCAACTTAACAATTACTCTTCTCCATTGCTTTCGTCAATCATTGCTAGTTGTTAGAGTATGGACATAGTATATTGGGTCATTTGTTGGGCTTATCTTTTATTTGTTAATATACTTTTTATCTTATCTTTTGTTAATTTATCTTTTTATCTCTTTATAATTGTCTATATAAACATTATTTAATCAGTGAAATAAAAAAATTTCAGTTCACAAATCTCTTCATGGTATATGCATACTAGTGACCATAACTTACCATAGAACGCTAATCAATCTGCGTCCTAGGGCCCAGAACTTACCCTAGGACGCTATCAACATGCGTCCTAGAGTCCAGAACTTACCTTAAGACGCTAATCAACTTGCGTCCTAGGGCTCATAACTTACCCTAAGACGCTAATCAACTTGCGTCCTAGGGCCTCGAATTTACCCTAGGACGCTAATCAACATGTATCCTAGGACCCCAAACTTATCCTAGGACACTAATCAATCTGTGTTCTAAGGCCCCGAACTTACCCTAGGACGCTAATCAACTTGCGTCTTATGACCCGAGGCTTACCCTAGGACGCTAATCAACATGCATCCTAGGGCCCAGACTTTAGCCTAGGACACTAATAAACATGCATCCTAGGGCTCAGTAATTACCCTAGGACGTTAATTAACTTGAGTCTTAGGGCCCATAATTTACCCTAGGACGCTAATCAACTTGCGTCATAGGGCCCATAACTTGAATAGGACGCTAATTAACCTACGTCCTAGGGCTCATAACTTACCCTAGCACGCTAATCAACCTGTGTCTTAGGGCCCAACCTACCTGTGTTATATCAACGCCAAACAAAGACCGGTGAAGGAAGGGACATCAAGTCCTTCAAGTTTCTACTGTTCAAGCTTGAAGTTGTTGAATCACACCTCCATCTTGAGGGGAAGTGTTAGAGTATGGACCTAGTATATTGGGTCATATGTTGGGCTTATCTTTTTTTTATTAATTTATCTTTTATCTTATCTTTTGTAATTTATCTTTTATCTCTTTATAGTTGTCTATATAAACATTATTTGATCAATAAAATAAACAAGCTTTCAACTCACAAATATCTTCACTAGTGAAGGGTGAAGAACCGTTTATAGGTCTACCCAAGAGAAGATCATAGGTACATTTTCAATCGCCAAATTAAAACTATCATCTTTACCTTCTTATCTCGCAAAACATGAAAATATCTCCCAATTTTCCAACATTAACAGAAACACACAAAAAAGAGGATTTGGATAAAAAAAAATGTCTAAAACAACGGAACAAGATGAGAAGCTGATTACATTTTTATTGTTCAAGCAACATCGAAGCTTCCATTGACTCTCTCGTCCAATACACCGCCTTGATCACCAAATTGAAAGAGGCTGTATTAGGCTCAATCGCAAGGGAATCCATCTCATCAACCAAATGTAATGTTTCCCCAACATAGGAAGAGAGAGGATACAGATTAGACGGCGAAGAAGGTAGGTCTACGGGATTAGGCTCCTGAGGAGCAACTTTTCACCAAAAATTTTACCAAAACTAATATGTCTTACTTTTATAACTAATTCCTAAAATATCTTCTTTTTTAAAAAATAAATCGTTTTCTTGTGAATGTTTTTTAAATATTTTGGGGGAATTTTTTAAATCTGTATATATTTTGGGGGAATTTTTTAAATCTGTATATATTTTAACTAATTTGAAATAAAAAAAATTTAAAAAAATATAAAATAAATTTCTACAAATTTAATTTAATAATATTTTTAGCAAATTTTGTTTTATTTTTTAAAAAAACATTTTTACAAAAATAATTTTTTATTAAAATTATTTACAAAATTATTATTTTAAAAAAAATAATTTAGATTTTTTAACATATTAAATGTTATTAACTTGATTTTAAAAAAAATAAAATCCACATCACAAAACTATTTATTGATGTCATGTAAGATTCTGGTTGTCACGTCATTGCCGGTGTTAGGATTTTTGCCGGAAAAACAAGACATATTATTTTTGATAAATATGTTGATAGTTTGTATCGCTTCTAGTCTTTTTCAAAGTTGGTATTATTTTGGGTTGAATGTTGAATGTTGATATTATTTTGGGTTGTTTTTCCTATTAATAATGTACCATTTTCCACGCGATGTTTTTTTATTTATAACTTGTCGTTTAATCGTTATTGGTTATGAGATGATACTTTTTGGGTTCGGTCATATCCGGGCCGGGCTTTCGGGAAAAAAGTTGACCATTTGTCGGTCGGATCCGGTCAAGCACGGATGTCGGGTTCGGACTCTTGTTCCTGTCTAGTCCGGGTACCCGGGGCGGTCAGTTATTTAATATAATTAAAATTATAAATAAATCATAGTATTATATATCATATACATATTATTCAATATTATTTAATATAATTAAATATATATTTATTTATTATATTAATTCGGGACGGGGGACGGGCTTTTGGTGTAGTCCGGATCTAGCCCGATTGGGCAGCCGACTAGACTTTCAACCTTTTCATACCCTCCCGATTTCCTAGTCGAGTGGCGGTTGATAACTTTCGGGATTTGCTTAAAACCAGTCACACTGCACCTCTGTTAACAGCTTCTCAAGGGATTACGCATCTTGTCTCGGATGAGGATATTTTCGAGCTCCTTCGTCCGTTTACTTGCGAGGAGGTACATTTTGTCCTTTTCTCTATGCATCTTACAAAAGCCCCGGGACCGGACGGTATGTTAGCGGTTTTACCAACAACATTGGCATATTGTTGAGCCGGATGTTACTCGATTCGTTCTTGGTATTTTTAATGGCTCTAGCTTTCCGGATAGCCTTAATCACACATTCATTTCTCTTATATCAAAAATTACTAACCCTTCTCAAATGAAAGACTAGCGTCTTATTAGCTTGTGTATTGTGCTTTACAAGGTTATCTCGAAAGTGCTCGCTAATCGGCTGAAAGGTTGTTTGTCAACAGTGATTTCGGAGACACAGAGTGCTTTTGTTCCAGGTAGACTCATCACGAATAATGTGCTAGCAGCGACAAACAATTTCCATTATATGAAGATGAAGAGGCAAGGGGGAACGGGTTATCTGGTGCAAAAACTGGATATGGCTAAAGCATAAGATCGAGTTGAATGGCATTTTCCGGAGGAATGTATGTGAAAGATGGATTTTCGGGATATATGGATCGAGCAAGTGATGCGGTGCGTAGTGTCGATTCTCACCCGTAGTCTACCTTCTCAACAATTTGTTCCTTCTCGTGGATTGCGGAAAGAAGACCCTTTGTCTCCCTATTTATTCTTGTTATGTACAGGGCATTGTCTGGTCTTATCAAAGCAAGCAAAGCAAGCGGAAAATGGAAGGGTATAGAACTGCACGACGGGCGCCGGTGATTTCTCACTTGTTTTTTGCAGACGATAGTATGTTATTTGCCAGAGCTACTTGTCAACAGTGCCAAGAAATAGTGAATATTCTTCGGTGTTACGAAGCAGCATCGGGTCAATAAGTCAACCTCAGCAAGTCTGAGTTATCGTTTAGTAAGAATATTGGTAAAGAGAGACAAGATGAAATCCAGGGTATCCTTCAAGTTGTTGAGGTGGAAAAGCACGACCGTTATTTGGGTCTACCAACTATGATAGGATGATCGAAAAAATTGGTATTCGCACAGATTAAAGATCGGGTTTGGAAAAAACTCAAAGTCATCTTTTGTCTAAGGCGGGGAGAATGAAGTCCTTATTAAATTAGTTTTGCAAGCTATTCCAACTTATACCATGTCTTCCTATTTCCTTCCTACGGATATTTGCCGAGACGTTAAACAAATGATCTGCAAGTTTTGGTGGGGTCATGGGGATTGCAGGTCTTTACATTGGATGAGCTAGGATAAACTGTGCGTTCCTAAGAGAGAGGATGGGATGGGCTTTCGTGATCTTGAGTCGTTCAACTTGGCTCTTCTTACGTCAGGGGTGCGATTGATCACACAACCGGATTCATTACTTGCTCGTCTTCTCAAAGCAAGGTACTTTCCTTCCTCTTCCTTCCTTGAAGCTCGGGTTGGGTACTCTCCAAGCTATGCTTGGCAGAGTATTATACGTGGACAAGAACATCTTCGCATGGGGTTGTATTGTTGTGGGCAGTGGCACATCAATCTCTATTTGGGATGATAAATGGTTGTCTCGGCCTGTGCTATTCAAACCGTTAGTGAGACCTTCAGAGGATGAGAATTTTTGGCAAGTTAGTGACCTCATTGATTGGAACCATTCTTTGTGGCGAGAACAGGTGGTATGCTCAATGTTTATCGAGCAGGATTGTGAAAATATTCTTGGTATTCATCTAGTATATCCGTTTTTACCGGATACTATCGCATGGTTTTACGAAAAAAAGTGGCATATTCACTGTTAAATCATGTTATAAAATGATTATGGATAGAAGGAGAGAGAAAATGGAACAAGGATCATTGTCATTTGATGTGGAAGACGCGAAGTTGTGGAAATTCTTGTGGAAGTTACAGATTCGTCCTAGAGGCAAGGATTTAATCTAGCGAGGCGTGAAAAAATGTGCTTCCTTGTAGTTTCAACCTTATGAAGCGTAAGTGTAATATTGATCCATGTTGGGTCGCATGCGGGAGTATGGAGAGAGTTGAACACGTTCTACTCACGTGTAGGAAAGCCACGAGTATTTGGAAATTGGTTCCGGGGCTAGGATTCATGCAGGAGTGTGGTCGGTCCTTGAAGGATATTTTTGGAGTTGTCATAGAAGTTGTGGAAGCTGAGAAAATGAAGGAAGGGATTATGGTTATGTATGGGATTTGGACCGCAAGGAATAAAGAGCTTTTTCAAGGGATCGAGCGGTCGAATAGGTGGGTAGTGGAGACGCAGCTTCAATGGTTAGTAGATGCAAGGAAAATGATGAAGACAAATGTGAAGGGCATGCCAAGCGGTGGAGCCGTCGAGCACATATGGAAGAAGCCGCATGTTGGGTTTTTGAAGATTAGTTTTGATGCGTCGAGCAGGGCTTCAAGATGTGGTGTTGGTATTATCGCAAAGGGATGACGAAGGGACGGTTTCCTTTTTGGGCTCCAAATCTATACAGCGAGAATCCTCTCCGGAGATAGCGGAAGCATTGCTTTGGGCAGTCCAATGTACGGTGGAGATGGATCTTTCTCACGAAATAGTAGAGTCATATTGCTTGGTTGTAATCACTTATCTTTGGACCCGTAAGCTTCTTATAAGTCCTATTGGGATGCTCGTCCAGAAGATTCTAAAGACGGCAGAGGGAGTTGATACCATTAGTTGTTCTTACGTCAATAGGAATGCAAATAAAGTGGCTCATTGCTTGGCGAGTATTTGCCCGTTGGAACCGATGTTTTTATTTCAACCTAGTTGTTTAACTTTTGATTTAGCCTCTATTGTGTCGGATGATTTGTTTTATGAGTAGTGAAAGTTGGTTTTGTTAAAAAAAAAAGATTGTTTGTTGATTGTCGTCAACTTCTAGTTATAGGGGTGTGCAAAGGTATTTGATTTGATTGTCCCAAGTAGATAACTATTATGCTAGAGATGTAGCACAAAAAGCTTTACATTTATAACTTGATCTAAAATCCTAAACTACCTAGCGAAACCCGTAGTATACGGATTGTTATGTAGGAAGGAAAGTATTCCGAGGTCGAACATAAGGACTGAGGTGAAATCAAATCATTCAATGATCATGTATAGTGCAAATCTAAACTAAGAGATGAGTAAGGAATAAAGAAATACAAAATACAATATTTTTGGTTGGTTTTGGGTGATCAAACAAGGATCATAATATATGCAACTCAAACAAGCAAACAAAAACACAAACACAAGGTACGTGATAATTGTAATAAGTGTGGATTCTAGAGATCAAGAATTCCGGTTATGGCATTGAACTCATGCTTCTAAACATCAAAGGGGAGTTGTGGTTGTTCGAAGTTGGGTGTTTCTCTAATGGGAGAAATCACCGGGTAAGTCTCATGCTCCAATAGTCTCGAACCTAAGGTCCTATTACCGGGTAAGTCTCAAGGAACCTAAGGACGAGAATTCTACACAAACCGGTCACTACCTAAGGGTCAAACCCCTCCTTACCGGGGTAAGTCTCGGAAAAGGTAAGTCTTAGGCAACGATCCTAGCACACTTAATCTAATAGCGGCTTTTTTGACTCACTACTACCTAGAGTTCATCATATTATGTATCTAAGAGAGGAAATCACCGGGTAAGTCTCATTCCTCAAATAGGTTGCTAGCAAAGGTCACCCTAGGCTAGATTAAGCTCAACAAACACTAGGATTTCAACACATCTACATCCTATCATCCAAATTTATCAATTAAGGACAACAGAACAAAAACCACGGGTGGATCATGGAAACCACGGCCGTGGAGCATGAAGAACAGGCCGTGATTTTATTCTGGGTTAGGTTTTCGAACACAAATCCATCCTGAGCTAACATGCAAGTTAATACAATCATAGTCCAAAGCATAAACATCATTCATTCACCCTGGAATCACATCTACTCAGGCAACAACCTACATTTCCAGATAAAACTTCATAAATAGAGCATGCTTGCAAGTCATAGCTAGATAATGAAGAATGAACCAAAGAAAAGACATTACAAGCTAGAATAGAAGTTACCAAGTCTTACAAAGGCTTCAAGAGCTGCTCCAAGTTATCAACAATAGAAACCTCACTCAACACCACTCAAATCTCACTATAAAACTAAAATCTACGCTAACCTCTCCCAAGAACACACACACAAGGGTGCTTAGAAGAGAAGCTACAATGGAAGAGTGTTAGAGAAGAACTAGAAGAAAAAGGGGAAGGGAAGGGAGTCCCAAAAACAACCTACAATATCACTTAAGTACTTCCACAAAAGCAAGAGTCGGACAAAGGAATCGTGTGATAAGTGTCAAAGCTGTCCTGACAGAAACCACGGACAAAATAATGAAACCACGGGCGTGGTTCTGGCCTCTAGGCCGTGGTTCCTAGAGTTCAGCCCTCCTTGGATCACCAAGTCATGAGTTGGTGCAAGGCATGCACCAATAAGGTCTTTTGTGCTCTTCTTTGCTCCTAGCTTGCTCCTTAAAGAGTCCGGATGTGTTCCACCACAAGGAATGATCCTCGAACGTATCGATTAAGTCCAAAAGCTCCCCAAAATACCTACAAAACCATCAAGAGCTCGTGTAGACGTCTAGTTCGACAATATGGATGAATTAAGCGTAAACGTCACGAACTAATGCGGAAACATGCATGAATGGAAAGGAAAACTATCTAAAAGAGTGTCTAAACTAGTGTTATAAATCATGTCATCAAAATACCCCATACTTGCCACTTGCTCGTCCCCGAGTAAGGTTCAATTATAGGTTATGAGATGGCATGATTTATGAATGCAGAAAAACAATAAATATTTTTGGGATTGTGCTTCTAAACATGGATCACCTTCATAGTGATGTGAAATTAGCAGTGGACAAGCAATCATGTGTTAAATAAATGAAGGCACGGAAAGACAATCGTACTAAACTCGAAAACATGCATGAAAGGAAAAAATGATGAAGTCAAGATGATCATGAGAATGTCAAATCTGGATCACTAAGTCATACACATAAGCAAATAGGTCTTAAGGACTTAGGAAAGAAGAGGCCAAGAAACGTGATGATAAGGTGGGAAATTTCTAAGGTCATGTGGTACAAATCCGGGAAAGGAACTAAACAACCACAACTTCACATCTATACTTCATCCACCAAAGCGTATTTTTCTCCTTCTTTTCTTTCTTTTCTTTTCTTTTTCATTTTCTTTCACTTATTTTTGAGATAATGGTATTGGTGTACAAAAGTCGAAACCTTGGTGATTAGCAGACCTCGAGATTTTTCCGAGGTGCCTCACACCGGGCACACATACCAAGGCTCGTTAGGACATTCAGTTTATCCGACTTTGACAAGACACAAACACCCGATTATGTGAATGGTGCCGAGTTACTCGTCATCAAAACCAAAGTCCCCAAACCTATTTTTTCTACACTTTTCACAACACATTCACCATCTTCATTCATAACATTCATACACCAATTTCACCACCCCATACTTGCTTTTCACACACGCAACACACTAGGATGCTCCTATTTCCGGATGGGTCAAAAGAGGTCAAATTTCATATCAAGTGAGGTGCTCAAACAACATGATCAAGATGAGAAGAAGAGAGATGAATTGCCTTAATCATTCCTAGATGATGTGCAAGAACTAGCATATAATTTCGACTATCAATTCTCAATCCAATCAAGACAAGCATCATAATAACAATTCATGCGTAGGATTCAAGAGAAGTATTTCAAGTTCACATATGCATAAATCCATTCAACACACAAGTTCATCCAAAGCCAATCTACAAAACAACAATCATCATAAGGGTCATGTCCTACTTAGAAGCACGAAAATTTTAAATTTTTCGATTTTTTTTTGGAATTTTCGAGGTATGTATATACAATGCAAAACATGAAAACGAAACGTGTGACTAAGAAAATGAAACTATCCTAGATGTGATCATGCAAAGGATCATGAAAACCCCACCCCATACTTAAGAACACATTGTCCCCAATGTGCAAATCAAGTAAAGAAGAGTGAAAGAAGTCCACACAATGTAAAAATATAGTGTTTTCGATATTTTGGTTCACTCATGTGGAGTAGTGGTGCGGATGATCGATCAAGCATGGTAGAGAGCTCTTCATAGTCATTCCGGCGTCAAGACCCACGCCAAGGCGTATGCGAGATGGGAGATCTTCTACCCCTCAAAGACACCTTATATTGTCCAACTCTCACGTCCGCTCCACCCATGGTTGAAAACTGGATCATCATCATCAACTCGCCTTGCAAGGCTTCCTTATTACCTAAAATCTAGCACACAAACACAAAAACACACAAAAACAAAAACAAAAGCAAAAACAAAAGAGAAAAGGGAAAGAGTTGTTACCCTTGGGTTGCCTCCCAAGAAGCGCTTCTTTTAGGTCATTAGCTTGACCAAACTACATGGATGTGTCAATCCACCTCAAATACCATGGTTTGCTTGAGGAGTTCAAGCAACCATCTTTTAATGGCATCTATGATGACAAGCACGGGCCACTTGATTCCCAAATAAGCTTTAAGTTCTCTCTTCACCATTGAGTAGTAGACTCCTTCATTACCGCTTCCTTGATGATGGTATGGGGTTACAACCATATGGGCCACCCCATACTTAGACAATTGGTACTCCGCGGTCACACCGGTGAAATACTTGCCATCCTCATCCTCTATGATCCTAAGAAAGCCGATTCTTGGACGGAATTCTTCATTGAAGTGCTTCATAACAATCATGGATCTATCATGCTTGCCTCCTTCATTTAACATGGGAGACTCCTTAGGAAATAGACTCCAATCTTCGTGTGTACTCCGGACAAGCAAGAAAGGATTAGAACGAGTTGAAGTCAACTTAGGGCTCTACACAAAACCGGGTAGAAATCAGAAACCACGGGCGTGGTTTGGTCAGGTAGGCTGTGGTTCTGGCAGAAATTGGCTATGACATGGTTTTCCACGGGCAGAAAACATGAAACCACGGGCGTGGTTTGGCCCTCTAGGCCGTGGTTTTGGCAGCTCTCTTCCTCCCTCGTGAGCTCTTCAAGTGTAGTTCCGGGGTTGATGGAAAGGATGTCCAGGGGTGATAGTACTTCATTGTACTCCTCCAAAGGTGAAGGAGGTAAGCCTTGAAGAAGGATAGACTTCTCTTGCAAAAGAGCAAGCCAATTCTCCTCAATCTCCCTCCTCATTTGTTCTTCTCTCACTAAAGTCAATCTTCTTGCATCCTCCAAGGCCAAATCCCTTAGCCACAATTTCTCTCGAGCTTCATTCAACTCTTCTTCAAGGTCTCTAATGGTCATAGTTGAATCGGGCACTTCTTGGATCTCCTCATGGTGAACCTCTTCTTGTCGTAACACTTCCGCTTCCAGCTCCATGTGGGAACTCGAAAGGGAAGCAAGGTTGCTCTCTAGATCATCCATCTTCCTCAACAAAATATTCTAATAATGATTCCACTCGGTCATTGTGAGGTTGATGGTGAGGTTCATCATAAGGCAATGTAGTCATGTGAGTATGATCATGGGACTCATGATAAGCATTAAACTCCTCCCAATACTCAAACTCAACATGGAGAGGTCCTCGATCTTGGCTTTCCATCCATCCCTCATACTCCATGTAGTCAAGGTCGTCTTGGAAGTACAATCCGTCCATGGCAAACATGAAAAAGGCAAAGACAAAAACAAAACAAGATCACAAGTAACAAGAAAGATCTACACTAAAAACAATCAAAAGCAAATGACTTAATCTAAACCTAGTCCCCGGCAACGGCGCCAAAAACTTGTTACGCTAGAGATGTAGCACAAAAAGCTTTACATTTATAACTCGATCTAAAATCCTAAACTACCTAGCAAAACCCGCAGTGTACGGATCGTTATGTAGGAAGGAAAGTATTATGAGGTCGAACACAAGGATTGAGGTGAAATCAAATCATTAAATGATCATGTATAGTGCAAATCTAAACTAAGAAATGAGAAGGGAATAAAGAAATGCAAAATACAGTATTTTTGGTTGGTTTTGGATGATCAAACAAGGATCACAAAATATGCAACTCAAACAAGCAAACAAAAACACAAACACAAGATAGGTGATAAGTGTAAGAAGTGCGGATTCTAGAGATCAAGGATTCCGGTTATGGCATTGGGCTCATGCTTCTAAACATCAAAGGAGAGTGCCGGTTGTTCAGAGTTGGGTGTTTCTCTAATGGGAGCAATCATCGGGTAAGCCTCATGCTCCACTAGCCTCGAACCTAAGGTCCTATTATCGGGTAAGTCTCAAGGAACCTAAGGACGGGAATTCTACACAAACCGGCCACTACCTAAGGGTCAAACCCCTCTTTACCGGGTAAGTCTCGGAAAAGGTAAGTCTTAGGCAACGATCCTAGGAAACTCAATCCAATAGCGGCTTTTTTGGCTCACTACTACCTAGAGTTCATCATCTTATGTATCTAAGAGAGGAAATCACCGGGTAAGTCTCATTCCTCAAATAGGTTGCTAGCAAAGGTCACCCTAGGCTAGATTAAGCTCAACAAACACTAGGATTTCAACACATCTACATCCTAACATCCAGATTCATCAACTAAGGACAACAGAACAAAAACCACGGGTGGATCATGGAAACCATGGCCGTGGAAGCATGAAGAACAGGCCGTGATTTTATTCTGGGTAAGGTTTTCGAACACAAATCCATCCTAAGCTAACATGCAAGTTCATACAATCATAGTCCAAAGCATAAACATCATTCCTTCACCCTGGAATCACATCTACTCAGCCAACAACCTACATTTCTAGATCAAACTTCATAAATAAAGCATGCTTTCAATTCATAGATATATAATGAAGAATGAACCAAAGAAAAGACATTACAAGCTAGAATAGAAGTTACCGAGTCTTACAAAGGCTTCAAGAGCTGCTCCAAGTTGTCAACAATAGAAACCTCACTCAACACTACTCAGATCACTATAAAACTAAAACCTACACTAATCTCTCCCAAGAACACCCACAAGGGTGCTTAAAAGAGAAGCTACAATGAAAGAGTGTTGGAGAAGAGCTAGAAGAAAAAGGGGAAAGGGAAGGGAGTCCCAAAAATAGCCTGCAACATCACTTAAGTACTTCCACAAAAGCAAGGGTCGGACAAAGGAATCGTGTGACAAGTGTCAAAGATGTCCTGACGAAAACCACGGGCAAAATAATGAAACCACGGGCATGGTTTTGGCCTCTGGGTCGTGGTTCCTACAGTTCAGCCCTCTTTGGATCACCAAGTCATGAGTTGGTGCAAGGCATGCACCAATAAGGTCTTTTGTGCTCTTCTTTGCTCCTAGCTTGCTCCTTAAAGAGTCCGGATGTGTGCCACCACAAGGAATGATTCTCAAACGTATCGATTAAGTCCAAAAGCTCCCAAAAATACCTACAAAACCATCAAGAGTTCGTGTAGACGTCTATTTCGACAATATGGATGAATAAAGCGTAAATGTCACGAACTCATGCAGAAACATGTATGAATGGAAAGGAAAACTATCTAAAAGAGTTCCTAAACTAGTGTCATAAATCATGTCATCAATAACCAAATGATCCAAAACAATTCGTTAGTTGTTTATTTGAATCTGATATGGTTTGGGGTTTACGGATCAGATACGTCTAGATGTTTGTTAAATTATTGGATTGGGTATCCAAATTTGAAACGGATAGTATTTAATTGTTTTGGGTGATCATTATCCGAATTGGATGGTTGTACGGATCAAATATTGAACGTACCTGGTAAAAATAGCTTATTTTAAAGGTTAAATATAGGAACTCGAATATCCAATCTGATAAAACAAAATTCAAAAATCCGGGTACTTACAAGTAGGATACGGGCCGGCCTTTTACAAAATAATCAGATGGGGTATCAAAGCTGGTTAGGTGGAAAATAAGATATCATAGATGCATAGGTGGTTAAGTGAAAAGTATAGTAAATAAGAGGTGATTTAATGTAACTTATTCTATTAGCATTTAGGTTTTAAAAATTTACATTTTTTTTAAATGTGAACGTGTTATGTATTAAAGTAGGTCAATCTCGACCATATATGTAATACCCGGAAAATTTATTTTCGTTTAATACCCGATCAAACCGGATTCCGACCCGCTAACCTTTCTTTTTTTATATATATATAATATTATACAATATTAAACTCTATAATTTTATGTGACCTAATTCACATAAAATGATAATTATGTAACCCGAATAGTAATTCCGTACAATTTAAAAACCGAAGAGCGGTTCCGTACGAGTAACTACCCTTTTATCAGCCCATCAACTAGCGGGATGAACAAGCCTTCGGACTGGGCCCATTGTAATTAGCCCACCGGCCCAAAAACCCTATCTTTACCCTAACCCTCTCTTAATTACGTTTAACCTAACCTAATGACTCTAACCTAATTATCAGCCTCATACGTTAACTGCTGCCTCCTCCTTTTTCACGATCGGTGCTAACAGCAACGCTCCTCAACGTTCTGAGCGACTGCAACTAGCGGAAGGCTTCATCGGTACTGGGATCCGCTTCGTCTTCAACGGCTAGGTGAGCACCGATCTCTCCCTCTCTTCTATCCGTCCGTACCTCGCCATCATAACGGCTGGAGTCTCACAATCTTCAGTGCAGAGACATCAACGCTTCTCCCTCCTGTATCGTGGTAAGGCAGCAACCCAGTAGACGTTTCAATCCCTGTCGACCCCATTATGTGACCGACGATCCTTCCCTCCAGACCTACAGTCGCGAGCCCACCTCTCCGGATCTGCAGTCGCAAGTCGTCTCTCCAGTTGACTCCACACTTACGCTCCCTTGCCTCCATGCCAAACCGACAGCCTCGCAAGCAGCAGTGACCTACGCGGATCGGCTCTCAACGCTGGGCAGCAGCCTCTTGGTTGCAGGCGCGCCAGAAGTGGGCTGCAGGTACACCCATGTGACAGGGTCACGGCTACGTTTTCAGCTTCGTACTCTTGAGCTCCTCGAGTTTGCTAGTTGGGTAAGGACCGCAACCCTCTTCTCTGCGTTACCCTCTTTGTGTTTATGCTGATTAGAGTACCAATTTATGTCTTTAGATCCTCCAAAGCAGCCATGGAAGATGACTGGAAGAGCTGCTACATTTCTGGATTTTCTAAGTTGACGAGCAACCAACTTCAGGATCAGTTTTGGGTAAGCTAGGCCTTTCCTTTGCTGCTGATTTTCGGATATGATATAGTCGGTATTGCAGTGTAGAACATACTAAAATTTGAGATTTATCCGAGTTACAGTTTGAGTGTTATAGTGGCCTAAAGTTGGTTCCTAGTGCAGTTTTTATAAATGTGTTGAATGTTGAGGGAAAAAAAACAGCATGTGATGCTGTTTTGTGAGATAGTTTTGAATACGCTTTTGATCTCTGTTGGACTTGAATTTTGGATATGATATGGTTGACATATTGTTGTAGAACATATTAAAATTTGAGAGGAATCCAGCGAGTGGTTTCGGATTTATGATTTTTCAAAGATGTAGTCGTAAGCAGTTTTTCTGTTGTGCTGAAATTCGGTTTTGTGAGATAGTTTTAAATAGGATTTTGATCTCCTTTGCGGCTGAATTTTGGATATATTAGAGATAAGATTTTATAGTGGAACATATCAAATTTTGGGATAAATCCAGCGAGTAGTTTAGGAGTTATGATTTTTCAAAGTTAAGACAATGTGCTGCTTGTTAAGTGTTGTAACCAACTTTAGGAATTTTTGTAGAAGCGATGTTTTAAAACTTTTAAGAAATTCTTTCTCCTATGAGTAGATGGGATATCATAGATGATCTAGGGAATTATTTCGGAATTTTTATAAGATTATTCGAATTTTATATTTGAAGTTGTAGTTGGACTTTAGTGACTTTTCGGGAAATAAAAAATGGGTAGTTTTTCTAGTTGTTACCTAAAATCATCTTAGAGAGTAGAATATGGTTAGTTAGTCTCAAATAAGAGTTTAAACATAAATTATGAAATTTTTGAAAGTTTCGGGACCAAGGGTAAAATAGTCATTTTACCATAAATTAACACTGTAATCAATTTCGTTCTATTAAGACCTACTATCTTAGAAGTCTTAGACTTCTAATTACCTAGAAAGTGTGCTGACACACTTGCCTCCTTTGACAGGCTACTGAATTCCTACAGTTACCGATGAGTGGTGATTAAGAGAGTCGAAATTTGATTCTGGTAAGTCCACGGACTTACTTAGCTGGCTTCTTGTATGAGTGTAATGTGTATGAGTGGTGTTTGTTAGTTATGATAAATAACGAAACATGATTAGGCCTACTTTATTATTTACGTTATGGACCCAAGTGTATGATAACGGGTCGTGACATCATCTGCCTAGCTCTTGGGAGAGTCTAGGAGGTTCCCTGCGACCAGCCCAGTCAGGTAGACGGTCAAATGCATTAGTACCATTCCGCGTTGGTAAACGGGGACAGGGGCGAGGTTTGGGAATCCCTCGTGTCACAAAACAAGTATCATCAGTAATAACTTATCACCTAATTAAAGATAATAAAAGGATTGAGTGTTGCATGTTGATTGTGTATGTTCTGTGTTTGTGCTTTTACCTTTATACTTATGCATAGAATGTTAGCTAACGGTTTTATACCGCTTGTAGATGCCTTGCAGGTTAAAACAGTTGTAGAGAGATCAGAAGGAAATGGTCAGCCGGGTCCACGTACTTATTTAGTTGGGGACGGGATGGCTTCTGTTCGTCTTATGTGTCGTTTTGGTACCTTTACTTTGTAAGGCTGATACATATTCTTCATGTATATATTGTTTAAAGTTTTCAAATGTTTTAAATACTTTTGTGCCTTGTTGTAAGATCCAAGTTAAATTGTTGTCAAACTAAGGTCGGGACCCATTGTGAGGTTCTAACCAGTAGCTCCCCGAGTTCTCAGAATTTAGGGTGTTACAATATCCGAGATTCCCGGTGAGAATCCGCCATTAGGAGAAAACAGTTGATAGCGTCCATCCGTAGGGTTCATCCAAGCCGCAAGGTTGGCTATGGTGTTCCCCATTCAATTATTATGCGAAAACTAGCAAGATTTAAAGAAAGTCGAAAGACTAATAATATCATCTACGAGCAGACTTATAGGAGACAGCACAGAAGAGTGGTGGATGATAAGTCAAACAATAGTTTCTGAATCAGTCTCAAACTTAACTTTGGTGAAACCCCCTCCAGGCCTTGTTTGACCGTCATTTTGAGCGAAAGCAGCTCCGCTATTAAAGGTCCGAAACCATACCTTTCGCGTCTAGTCCAAGCCTTACGCACATATCCCGTATGGTCACGATCGACTCCGCCAAGGCTAGTCCAAAGGTCATTAACTAGAGTGTCCGAGTTGATCTTAACCCATATGAGGTTCGGCTTCTCCCCGAAGTTTTGTCCAGGAATCAACTTAGTCGTCCTACCCGAAGCTTTCCTCATTTTGTGATAGCCCATCACTTGTCTCCTAACCCGATCCGAAGAGAATGCGTCATTGATGATCAAACCATCAAAGATCTCTTTATATATCCCCAACCATGATGAGTATGCGCATATAAAGAAATCAGTCAAGCCTTCTTATCGAAGGGCGTCAGATATAGAAGAAATCAAAGAAGTCGTTGTCCATACTAGATACATCAATACCTGTCAGTGCATGAGAGTCATCCCTTGCATCCACTACAATACGATCAAGGCGTGTGTAATACCTTTCGCGTAGGTCTAGCATCGAATGCAGACCGATGAGTAGAGAATGTGTCTAAGAACCAAGTTTTTTGCGGCTCGAAGAAACTGCGAGCACAAACGCCACACAAATAAGAGGAAATTGATCGTACTTATTTTTTCTTCTTATATTGACTTATTGTTTTGTTTTAGCGGACTATGATGCAACAATCTAGTGAACATGATAAGGGAAGGGGGGAAAATAATATAATATAATATAATATAGAGTCACTTGAAACAACTCCATAAATAATATTAGGGTGAAAAGATTATTTATCACATAAAAGTGAAAAAAATAGAATAAATTTGATACAACTCATGGTAGATGATGGACAATCTAACATGGTTGGTTTGAATTCAACACTTAACGACCTTGGATATTACAGATGATATTAAAACTAACCCGTTATAATTACACCAAGATTAATTAGTTATATGGTGTCATAACAACTTTAAAACACTAACCAAGCGAATATTAAAAAAAACATATAATAGCAGTTCCCCTTAATGGGCCGGGATGAGTAGGCCCATTTTCGATATTTGGTTTTGTGCCAAAGCCCATCAACGTATTTGTGAAGCCCGATATTTGGGACATGTAAGTTAGGTGTTGGATCATATCTTTTTGTATGATGATTATTTTTGGTAAGACAATGATGAAGGGCATTAGGTGGCCGGGGAGTTGGTGAAGGGGAATCGAGTCCCACGTTTGAATTTTTTTTTCAATTTCTCAAATTTGAAAGAATCAAAAGTAGGTGCAGCAATCTAATCAAACGTTGGATTTTTCCTTTCCTTTCCTTTGATTACAATATTGGAGAAGCATTAACTACGTAATCTACATCTCTTACTTTGACTTATATCTCAACCCACTTTATATGAATGCATACCCCCACGTTAAACAAACCTTTTAACCACTTTTATATCTTTATCTTATTAACTCAACTAAAACAAAACAATTACTTTCCATACGGAATTATTTTTATATTATTTTTTAACGTTTTTGCTACAAAAAATATAGTTGCTATAATTTTGATTAAAAGTTTTTATATTAATGGTTCAGAGTTTGTATTAAGTTCACAAATTTTACGTCAGTGATTCAGGTCCTTACTCAATTAATCTCAACTAATATTTATAGAACACAAATTTTATTACTAAATTTTTTAGAAAGAGTTTAGTTAAATAGACCTTTTCTAGTTTTATTTTAGTAAGTATATCCCATTATTTTATACCACTTTCATTTAATGGTAGTTAAAAATAACTAATCCCTCTACATACACTATAAACTAAAATTTAAGAATAATGCATGGAACACAGAGTAGTGGAGATTGATCTTCCATGCCTCCAGAAGCTTTTTGTACCTTACAATTTCCACATATTAAACCCAAACCTAGTTGAATTTGGGGAAAATAGGGCTTGGGAATTGTGTTTGAATGAAAATAGAATTGGAATAATATGTAACGGGTAACCACCCAAACCCAGTTGATCTGCCATGCCTCCTTTCTTCTTTTCTTTCTTCAATAAAAGCACGTACGGCCCACAACTTCTTCCTCTCTTCCTTCAGCAAATGCACGTACGGTCCATATCAGATTCACGTTGCGTAACCACCCTTTAATCTCGCTTGTCGTTAGGATTGAGATCGCCCGCCCAAGCCTTCCTCCTTATCCTGAGTACAAAACCGCAACATCGTTTAACTTTCCCTTTCTCGCTCGATCGTCGACGAACGTTCCAACAGGTAGCAAGTCGGTTTCTTCCTTCCGGTTACGAGCAGGCTCAAACGATCACCATCCCTACACACCGTATCACGGCCCCACCACCTTTGTCAATAGAGGGTATCGAACCATAGCCATCCCACCTGGAAAGTGCTTCTGCCAGCGTAACAACAGCGATCAACCTTCCCTTCCTATTGCCAACACACCGCAAAAGAGGCGTTCACTCTCGTCGACGATAGACGGCGGCGACACACCGTCTTTACAAGGTGAAGCAATGCCTTCCTTCTGTGTGGTTGACAGATTGCGAGGTTTAGGGCTCTCCTCTGCTGCTTGTCATCGAAGAATCGGTTTCCTGTACATCGGCAATGAGAATGTCGATGAAGATCCGGAAACTAGTGCCATGGTGAAGGATGAAAGACGATGAAAGGGGACTACGGTATTGGAGAAGTTAGGTTTTACTTGAAGAAGTTGGGCTTTCACCAGTAAAAAAAAGAGAAGGGGTCTACTTACTAAACGGATTATGCAATGGGCCTAGTTACTCTATACAAAACTTAAAAAAAGCCTACTTACTTGATTCACCCAATTTTTTATTACAATATTTATAGTTTTATACAATTTATTCATATAGAGGTCTCATTAGTTTAAGTAGGTGAATTGCATTGTAATATAGTTAAATTTTAGCGTGTATTTTTATCCTCATTTTTTTTTTTTGAAAAATGGAAAGAGATTCAAACCATTAGACGACGTGTCGTCTAGTGGATGGATCTACATTAGATCTCACCTGAATCGCCCCATCGAAAGGGCGAAAAAGATCGAAAAATGGGCTAACTGTCATGAAGGGTCACTCAACAAAGAAGAAAAGATACACACAAAAGTCCATAAAAAAAAACCCGAAAGCAAATGGATATTCATGGGAAAGCATGATGATCCCTCCATAGGAGGCAACGAGCATACACATTCATCTTCGAAGGAAGTACACATGTAGGAAGTCTGGGAAACAAATGTGGACACCTCATATTTAGACTACAACAAAGTCATCACGAGTCGATCACAAATTCACGCCCCCTTCTCGACAAACCGCTCAAAACGCCACCAAAAGACAACATCAAACATCGGAAGACACCATTGTCGAAAAACGGGTATCATGGTATTTAAATGTGTATACCTTGATGGTTAAAAGATTAACTATTTGGAAGGAAATAATTGTTTAAAGAAGGTTAAAAAAAGGTTGAAACAACTTTTATATTTTTTTGAAAGTAGATATAAAATCAAACTTGAACAAACGAGCAAAACATGGTCGAGGTTTGAGCCTTAACTCATTCAAAATTATATCCTCATTTGTATACATTTCTTGGGCATAGAGGTGGATTGCATTGTAATATAGTAAAATTTTATTTACTTTGTTGGTTTGGAGATCTATTTGTATTTTCGTGATATTGTAATCAATTTGGAGCTAAATTGGAGTTATACTCAAAGGAATGTCTACAACAAGCGAAGGCTCGATCTCCATGGACCATGTGGTAAAGGAAGTTCAAGTCAACACTTGATTGATTGAGGACTAAGAGCTAAAGAAATGAAGAATCGCTCAATGTTTTGCCTTCGGTCGAGTCCATTGATAATTTTACGAGCATGTGACCACATGTTCCAAACGTTGTGTTTTGAACTAAGTTGAGTCAATTCACATTACCCCACATCAACATCAAATTTGAAGATCTATTTTTTTTGTTATCTTCCTCGTATCTTCCCTTATACTTAATGTTAGTTGGAAGATATGCTAGACTTTCTAGATTTTTATTTCCTTTTGAGATAGGGTTAAGTTGGATTATTATTTTTCTCGCCATAAATAAGGTTGTTCAACTATTAGTTTCTTTATCCAATTTGCATTCAAAAATTATGTTGGCATTATTGTAGAAGTTCACTTGATCAACTCGATCCTAACCCTACATCGGCTCAATCGACATTGTTCATCATCGATTGATAAAGAAGAAAGTTTGTAAGTTATGTCTTATTAATTTCATCTATTCTAGGGTTTGGAGAGACCAACTTTGCATAAAAATTTATGATGTTGATAATGACTATATCATTTATTGTATGTCTTGATATACATGTTATGATAGTCTAGGGTTGGACTATTGAAAGGTGTGAGAGTTACGCTTAGAGTTTATTTATTTATTTATTATAGTTGTTGTTTCAAAGTGTTATTTTGAAGATGCAAGAAGTGCATTAGTTATACTATTCACGTTATATAAGATGCGGGCCGTGAGTTGCATATGTTTGACTTTTTCACAACATAACTATATGTGGCTTTGGAAATGATTATTATTAATTGAGATTGATTATGTTCAGTTGTGGTAATTTGAAGTCTTGAATTTCCTTTATTATCAACTTATTGTTGTTGATCCCCACGTCTCTATGATTTTGAATCATTTAATAAAACTCTAATTTTCTCCCTTGCTACTATCAATCGAGTCGAGTGATGTCCTCAATCGACTTTACTCTATGTGTATTTATCACTTACTTTTGTTTTGTTTGTATTTTAAAGGGGCTGATATTAGCATCCAGTAAAGTTAATAATGACACCATAAAATATGAAAGTGAATTTTGCTGTGCGAGAGGGTTAATTTAAAAAAAAAAAAAAGCCTCTCGCACATATTGTGCGAGAGGTAAAAAAATAAAAAAATGAAGTTTTCTCTTGCACCTTATGTGCGAGTGAGTAAAAGTTGGTAATTTTTGAACCGTAAATTTAATGTTGTGGTTGGGGGTTAATGGTTGGGGGTTAAATTTAATACAACGGATGAGAAGTTTTAGTATATATATGGGTTAGAATATAAAAGATGGATAAGATTTTAAGAGAAGTTTGAAGAAGAATTGGAGAGTGTAAAGAGAGGTTTGAGAAAGTTTCTTACAAAAACATGTCTTCAAGTTCTTCGGATGAAGGGAGAAATCAAGTAGGTCAAATTGAAGTACGTTTTTATTATTTCAAAATCTATAAATTTTGTTACGTTATATTTTTTAATTGTTTGAACATTATTTTGTTATTTATTTATTTATTTAGATTTATTATGGTCCTTCATTTAACCAAAATGAGGGACCCGATTATTCGGAAATATTCGTAACGGACGGATGGTGGAGTGATAGAGATTCCATGATTGCTTGGGCTCGGGCTGAGGCGATGAAATATCTTATGGTACTTACAATAATTTTCGGTCATTGAAAGCGTCATATTCACGGAGTTACGGTATGGTGCAGTTAGCATGTAAACAATCTAGGAGCAAGAATGTTGGAAAGAAAAAAGTTGTAGATTTAAATGATAACCCGGTGAAGACTCGACGCGGTCATTCAAAGAAATGCGGTTGTCCATTTTTGCTAAATGGGTATGAACAAGCAAAAGATGTGTGGCGGTTGGCGGTGGAGTGTGGATTTCATAGCCATGCGTTGCCAAAACACCTAGAAGGTCACGCTTTTGCCGGTCGTTTGACCAGTGAACAATTTCAAGATGTGGAAAGGGCAACAGCTACCGGAACGGCACCGAAGATTGTTCATGAGATGTTGAGACAAAAGTATGAAGGCAGTTGGTCGGGGAGACAACACGTGTACAATGCGCGGGCGAAGATTCAAAGGTTAAAGCAAGGAGAAATGAGTCCGACGCAATTTCTATTCAACATGTTGGTGGAAGGAAATTTCATTTTTGGTTTCACGGAATCTCACGATTGAAGCTTGCAAGACGTTGCATTTACCCATGAGCAATCAATCAAGTTATGGGAGAAATATCATTACGTCATGATCATGGACACCACCTACAACACTAACATGTAAGCTTTAAATACGGTAATTTTCACCATTTTAATAAATTTAGTTAGTAATGTAATTAATTAACCTTTTTCTTTTAGGTTCAAAATGCCATTTTTGGAGACTTTCGGTCAAACATGGTACTTGACATTTCACTTAGGCTTTGCGTTCATGAAAGAGAAGTTGTCGATACATATAATTGGGTGTTGCAAGAAGTCGAAGGATGGTGTCAAGAGTCAAAATACCGACCGGAGGTGATAGTGACCGATCGGAAGCTTGGGCTTTTGAGGGCTATCCCTTGGGTTTTTTCAAATGCAGCTCATCTTTAGTTTTCGTGGCACGTCGAGTGCGGGATAGATAGACAAGCCTTTAAGAAGACAAGGTCAGTAACTATGCAACATAAATTTCAAAGTGATTGTACGGCTTTATTCAAATCAAATTCAAGTGAGACATTTGAGGCTCAGCATCAAGCAATGATCGAGTATTGGGGAGATAGGCGGGGTTGATGGATTACTTGAACAAGACATGGATATGTCACAAGGAGAAATTGCAAGTTACTTGGTTGACCAACATTTTCACCTTGGCAACCAAGCCACAAACATGTATGTTTTGTTTTAATTATATTATCTCTTCAATTAATAGTATTGCATATTTTATGTCATGCTTAAAATAAACTTAAAATATAGGGTCGAATCCGCACACTCTTCCTTGAAGAAGATGTTTGATGCATCCAACTTCCGACTCTCGACGTGTCTGAAGCATATCAATTTGATGTTGAGGGATCAATTTCGTCGATTGAGGGCATCATTGGAAAAATCCCGTTTCAAGATTCCGAGTGAGGTTGCAAGCTTACCGATGTTTCGCCAACTATTGGGTAGTGTTTCAGATATTTGCTTACGGTATTTGTATGCGACGTACATCACCTTATGCAAAGGGGGTTATCTTGAGAATTGTGTTAAATGCTTTGTGCGATCGTCTACCAGATTACCTTGTGCACATGAAGTGGCGAGTATCATGAGAGAAGGACAGGTTTTCCTCATGACGGATGTCCGTGTATTTTGGTGGTATGAGGTTCAATCGAGTGGTGCGGACGAACCAGTTGAGATTAATGAGAACCAGATTGCTCTTATGGACATCAAAAAAGCAATGGAGTTGGATTCCTTAGACGAGAATCAAACTCGATAATTAGGTAACATTTACTTGACTTATAATTTTTTATTTTTTTTGTCTTTTAAGTTTAAAAATAATTATTTATTTATTTTCGTATTCTTTTACGTTATTTTTGAAATATTTATTTTCTTATTTTGTCTTTTATTTATCTCTTGAAATATTAATTTACTTATTTTCGTTTCTAAGGCACCTTGTGGAGGTCAATGCAAAATCCAGAGATAGTGAATATGAAATACCCTAAAGTTCAAAATCCCGAAGGAAGACCACCAAAGAAGAACACCGGGAGAAAAAAGTTGGCGTTTGAGCATGTTCGAGATGATGTTAGACAAGCAAGAGATGATAGGGAGAAGAGAAATCAAAGGCTGGACGAGGGACCACCGGTCATTATTAGTAGTTACAACTTCGGTGTAGGAAACTTCGATTCATTCATGGTTCCTTATGTTACGCACTTGCAAAACATATTAGGTGATGGAAATTGTGGATTTAGAGCTCTTGCTGTGTTGTTGGGTTTCGATGAAGAGCAGTGGACTGAGATGCGTGCCAGCAAGTGGGGGGAATTCACTACGAACCCATATCGACACATTGCCCTCCTTCCTCACGGATATGAAGTTGACGATTTTGCAAACCGTCTCAACTAGCTACACAAGGGTTGTTTTGCACCAAGGTTCTACTGGTTTGAGATGCCTATATGTGGAATGAGTTCGCTTCGGGATGCCACCTCTCTACAAATGCATGGATAAGAGTATGTTCCACATTGCTCACCTAGATCGTGAATAATGGACGTAACCCCGAGTTATCAACTATAGTCTGCCACCCTGCATCTACGGGAGTGTCCATATACTTATGTAGCAAGCTATTCAGGGTCACACCAGTCCTCCGGACTCTACGTACATCACCAATATATCAGTAGCGAAAGGTTGTCCGGTTTCAATATCGAGAATATCATTTGGCCACGCATTTGTTGGATTCACATCGGGTTGCGAAGCACAACCCGATGGTCCAACAAATGATGGGCCCACATCCATCAAAGGATAATGAGGTGAGGGATGAACGGTGGAGGGTTGCACTAATGATTCTTGATAAGCAGATGATTGAAATTGGTCCTCCTTCAAATACTCCATGTTTAAATCAAAATCCATCTCGTGTCTCGGCTGTTCAGCAGGTTGAGGTTGAGTGCTTGGATCGATATCCTCTCCGAATATAGTAGAAAAATACAGGGATGATATTGGGGGTGTACGGACATCTAAAGTGTCCAGAAGATATGCAGGAAAGGCGTCGAACCTAAGATATGATAAATCGTCCATATTTTGTGTCGTGGATGGCTTTCCTATATCTACTGGTGGGTTGCGATCCGAATATGAATAGTACGTCGGTTTTGGAAGTTTCTACTAAGCTGTATATTTAATAATTTAGAAAAACAATAAATAAGTATATAAATAAATATTTATTTGCATGTAACATATTAATATCTATAATTGCATGTGTAACATTATAAATGCAAGTAAGAAAATTAAAATCTATAAATGCATGTACAAAATCTATGATTGTATGTGAAAAATTATATTTGCATGTAAGATATTAAAATCTATAATTGCATGTACAAAATCTATAATTGCATGTGAAAAATTATATTTGCATGCAAGATATTAAAATTTAGAATTGCACGTACAAAATTGTAATTGCATGGAAAATACTATAAACTATATTTCATGTAACACCCCAAGTTCTAGGAACTTAAAGCGCTACGGGTTAGGAACACACAATGGGTCCCGACCCTCAGAGTAGCAACAACAAACAGATCTTATAACAAGGCACAGACGAATGAAAATAAAACTCAATATAAAACCAAAGGTTCAAACCAAAAGAAAGCACTAAAGCTCCACAGCCGGGTTCAAAACAAAAGGGAAGCAACAAAAGAAAAACAAAACCCGATCCCGTCCTATAATGTATGGGACCCCGGCTGACCACACCATCCGGATCACTCAGCAATATCTTGAACCTGCGGAACATCTACAACGACGGTATAAACCGTTAGCTAACATTCTAGGTATAAGCAAGAGTGTAAAGGCACAAACACACATAAGGTATAGAAAACACATAGCATGCTCACACATTAATCGGTTATTATCTTTCGTTAAGGTTATACATTACTAATTCAACTTCTTTTTTCACACGAGAATCTCCCGAAACTCGCCTCCGCTTCCGTCTACCAATAGGAATAGATCAGTACTATCCGTTACCTACGGGTCTGGGTCGCAAGAGCACATTCTAGTCTCCTGTAGAACTAGATAAGTGGTCACCGCCCGGTTATAATACACTTGGGCCAATTAAGGTTAATAAAGGGTGAATCCTATTTCAAATTATCTGTTATAACCATGATAACAACACAAACAAGCCAATACAGTCCAACTAATACGCGGAATGAAGCTAAGTAAGTCCAAGGGACTTACCTCACACGAAGGTAACCCAAAAGGCTCGCCAACAACTCAGAGAACACTCAAGGAAACTCAGTTTCCCTCAGGAAAGGAGCAAGGAAAGCTTGTACGAACAAGCAACACGGATCAGGAACGAAACGGCTGCTAAAAGTCTATAACTTCTAGTCTCAACGATCTCTAAGAGATCTCCACAAGCTAAGGGCTCAACCCTAATCTTACAGCAACTCAAGGGACAAGGAACAAACACAAGGAACCAAGGAAGGAACGAGGAAAGGAAGGAAGGAAGCAACTCACCAAAGATGGGAGTCACAACAGAGAAAACCGCAGGGGCGGTTGACAGAGGCGCAAGGGTGGCAACACGCAGGGGCGGCTAGGTGCTGACGCAGAGGCGGCTGCACTGACAGAAGCTCTGTCGGGATTCCTCTTTGACCGAACTCACAGCAAAGCAACCAAAGCTTGGACCTTTGGTTCCAACACGTCAAGACTCAACTCCAAAGAGCCTGAGAACAACGAAAGGTCAACAACGGAACTCTCCACAAGAATCAGGGCTCATGCTTGATCCTTGGAGAAGAAGAAAAGAAAGGAACGCAACGAAGAAACCAAAACAGAAGGAGAAGACATGCAGCATTGTAAGAACGTGAGGAAGAACCAGGAAGGAATGAACTTACACGTTCAGCGAAGTTGCAGGAAGCAAGGGACGGCTGCAACTCTCTAGGGTTTGAAGACGATAGCAAGGAACGGGAAAAAGGAGAGAAGGAAGGGAATATATAGGGAGGGCTGGAACGCTAGACGGAAAGGGCGTCTAGGGTTAGAAAGAAAACAAGGAAACCGGCCCATAAGATAGAATATCAGACATTCTATCTCTGAAAAAAAGATAAAATGAACGAAAACAGATCGACGCGATCTGTCGCAAAATCCGCAGGGGCGGATCTCATCAGCCGCAGGGGCGGCTGGCCGCGGGGGAGGCCCTCTTCACCGCAGGGGCGGTGAAGGCAAAAACCTAGGATCTTATATTTCATGTATAAATTTACTAACTTAATCCAAAAACACATAGTTGCAAACTTAATGTTTATCTAAAATATAGTAATATAAATTTACTAACTAAAATTACTAACTTCATTTTACTAACTTACATTTCATCTAATACACACACAAATTTCATCTAAAATTTACTAATTAAAATTTTATCTAAAACATAGTAATATAAATTTATTAATTTAAATTTTATCTACAATATACTAATTTAAAATAAACTAATATAAATTTACTAATTTGGATTACTAACTTCATTTTACTAACTTAAATTTTATCTACAATATACTAATTTAAAATAAACTAATATAAATTTACTAATTTAAAGTTAACAGATTTTACTAGCTTAAATAAATAACATAATTTTACTAACTTTCATTTCACCTAAAATTTACAAATATAGATATAACAACATTAATTTCATCTAAAATTTACTCATGTACATTTATTAATTTAAATATCATCTAAAATATACTAACTTCATTTCATCTAAGATATACATAAATAAATTTACTAATCTAATATTACCGGATTTTGCGCAGCTTCGTGTATAGCGGCGTTTTCCCACGCAATTCTTTCTGCACGTCTCCTTCTTATGGCTTCCCTCTCCTCTTCGGTTCGTACCATTTTTGAAAATATTATCAAGCTTCAACTCTCTTTTGATTGAGAATTTTTTTTCCTCTCAAATCTTCTCTCGCATATGTGAAAATTGTGAGAATTGATGGTAGTTGTGAGCTGAGATATAAGGAAGAAACAATGGCCTTGGGAAAGAAAGGGGTCACTGGTAAGGGAAGAGGAGGGCCACGGATGAGAGCATTGGGAAGGAACAAAGGCCTTGTGAAGGGAAAGAGTAGAATTAGAGCATTAAATTATTTGACCAAAAAATGGCCTCTCGCACCTTATGTGCGAGAGCCTTGAAATTTTCTCTCTCCGACAACCTGCAAAAAAGCAATGTCTCTTGACAATGCTTTTTTGACCACGAGTTTTGCCTCTCGCACATAGTGTGCGAGAGCATCGGGAATGGCAATCCATTCCCGATGAGTTGCAGATTGTTTTTTTTAACTCTCTCGCACATAGTGTGCGAGAGACTGTTTTTTATGGGTGTACGGATAAATTTTTTATGGGTCCGAATAAGGGTCTTGTATTTTAACTTGATTAACATAACTTTATGTCCCGATTGAGTCAATTTCCCTTCTCTTTTACTCAATTATTCGTCTTTCGTTTTTGTTGTGTATTATACTTTATGGGCATATATTTAATCATTCAAATTATTTCAGATTTTTCCTATGTTCTATCTCAACTCTATACTACAATTGAGTCTTGTAATTACTTGCGAGATTTGAGGCTCACGATTCAACCCTCATTAAATTAGTATTGTTGTTAGAGAAAATGTGCTTTGTTTGATTGACCCCATGTCTACTTAATCTTTCTATTTTGTTTTTGAGTCCACAACCATTAAAGCAATCTTTGTAGCCATGACGACCATCAAATTGACCGACAAAGCCAATCAACCCGATCACCACTAAAACACTTTGTAGTAGGAGGTTGTAAACATGAAAATTCTAGTTAATGTCACCTGACCTAAGATATTGCTAGTTACTCTTGGATTGCTCAAAAAACCGTAGAAACAAATGAGGTTCGTCATTGCCCTTACCAACCTCTTACATTTGGAAAACGGTTGTTGTCCCATTTCCAAAGCCAATTTTTATAGTAAAGTTCATCATAGAAGCTAACCACTTTGATAAAGTTTCTCATGCCACAATCCCTATTTGAGCTACCTTCAAAGATCTCTCTTCAACATACAATATTTACGTTGTCGGAATCATTTGACACGAAAAGGTAAATACTTATATTTTCAATTTATTATTTATAAATTTTCGGTATATATCACTAGTTGGGATCAACTTAATGCAGTGCCAGGTTTTGGGGGAATTTGCGTAGAAACAAATAGGGGGAATTTGCAAGCCCCACAGGTACGAATGAATAGGGACAAAAAGGCAAAGGATTGTGGACATAATGCAATGCCAGGTTTTGGGGAATCGGATGCAGAGGGGTCCATTTGCATGGACAATAACAATGCTAAAAAGAGAGCAACTAGGCTCCTGGATAAACTATTGGAATCAATCACAGAATCAGAACAGCAGATGCTGTCGGAGGAGGAGGAAACGACTCTTTCTAATAACATTAATGGCATCTCAATAGTCCAAAAGAAGTCTGCAGAGGAGGGGATATCAACACAACAGATAGAACATGGGAGTTCCGGTACGGAAAATCAAGTACAAGAAGGTAGAAAGGAAATTCAGAGGAAGAAATAGAAGAAGGTTGCAAGGAAACAAGATGCCGGTTTTGGGATCTATGAAGGAGATGGAAATACTAGTAGCAGGAGAAAAGAGAGGGATGTACAGGAGAAGGATGAACTCCATGCAGAAGGTGCACCAAAGCGTGTCAGGATGGAGGAAGTTAAATATTCATTGGCCGGAGAGACGGAAGCGCTCTCCCGCCAGGACCAATGAGTATTATCAGTTTTAACTACCGGGGACTGAGAAAAGGGTCGATAGTTACGAGGCTAGCAACGCTAGTTCGAGAGAAGGAGCCCGATCTCCTCTTTTTGAGTAAGACGAAAAGTAATGCAAGTAGAATGGAATGTATACGTCGAAAGCTGCACTTTGAGGGATGCTTTACGGTGGAGAGTATCAGAACTGCGGGGGGTCTTTGTTTAATGTGGAAGGAGGTCTTGGATGTGAGAGTGGAATCATATACTCAACATCATATTGACGCTCTGATTGATGGTTGGAGATTTACGGGTTTTTATGGATGGTTCAAACCCAATGAACGGGGTCATACTCTTGAGCTTCTCAAACGTATCAAACATGATGTGAACGGGCAGTGGGTAGTAATGGGTGACTTTAATCAAGTCCTTTCTTCGGCGGATAAGATCGGAGGTAACCCGACTTCCTTCAGGAGTATATCGGGCTTCAGGAAGGCCATAGATCTCTATGAGTTGCGAGAGCTGAGATTTGAGGGTCCCCGTTTCACGTGGGACAATGGACAACAGGGTGAGAACTTCATCCAAGAGAGAATTGATTTAGGGTTCGCTAATGAGCAATGGTTGGCGAGATTTCCGATGGCTAGAATATGTCACCTACCAAGAATCAATTCGAACCATGTGCCCATGCTTCTCGAGCTGAATGGAGAGGATGGTGAAGGTAGCCCAAGATGGCTACAATGGCCTTTCCGTTTGGAGGCTATATGGTTAACGGAAGAGGGTTGTGATGTGGTGATAAAAATGCATGGGATAACCCAGGGTCATCTTATGCTGAGCATGAAATTATGGGCAAGATTAGGAGATGTGGTATGGACTTAAAGGAGTGGGGTATTCAGACTTGCGGGAATATTAGTTTCAAGTTGAAAAACATCAAGAGAGCTTAAAGGTTTATGTTTGCCCTAAAACGTGCGTGCAAATAAGTTTTAATTTATAAAACTAGAATAAAAGCAAGCGAACCCGCAGTGTACGGATCGACGTAGATTAGCAAGTATTCCAGAGTATCGAACTCAGGGAATTGGTGAAACAAAATCAGTTTCAAGTAATCGAGAAATCAAAATGTAGAAGCTTTGCAAATATTGGGAAAAAAGCAACCCTAAAGATCCAGGTATCTAATTGTGGCAATTGATTCAAGATATACTATATATATAAGGACAGAGTTGAGAATTACAAAGGTATGCTAAGGTAAGGTAATGTACGGTGAAATTCCAAAACCTTATATGTCTAACCAAAAGAACTCTCTATAAAGGTTGTTGAGGCTGCAGTATAGAAAGGATCTAAAGACTAGAATTGATCTCAAATACCCAAACTTGTAACTCAAGGATCAAGATAAACTCAAACGGTTAAGGTTGTGACACTCGAAACCGAAATAGAGGATGTTGAGTCTCACTACTACTTAGAAAAGGCAAGCCAAGACTAAGTTAAAGCAAATCTTTAACTTTTGATTAAAGTAAAAGCAAGGTTCGTAAACTGAAGTAAATCACGGGTAGTTCCAGAGAATCACGACCGTGGAAACCTAAGAACAGACCGTGATTTAGGTTCGTCGACAATAAGTCTCTAACTCTCAGGGTCAAATCAAATTACGATCGATCTATCATCATCTAAGCCACAACTATCCACCCTTCACCTTAGAATTGCTAAAGGATTTTAGCCAATAATCATTATCATGATATCAATATTCAATTTAAAGAGAATGAAAGATGAAAATCCTCGAATACTCAATGATATTCAAATAACTAATCTCAAATCCAATAATAAATGTTTGTATCGAATGAATGTAGAAAAAGGGAATAGAAATCCTCACAACAATCTAGAGAAACAAAGAAGAACGGGATGTCAATCCACCTTCTATCGAAACCCTAAGATCTTTCTCCAAGTACGCAATCTTCAAATGCGTCCTTCCCTGTACGCAATATAATCTTCCTAAGCAATGCCCTCGCTGGATGCAAGCCGTCCTCAACTTCTCCCTAACGTCGGGGCTCCAAGTCCTGGGGCTGTCACCGTCCCAAGTCTTTTGGAGATTTTGGCTCCTTTCAGTCTCCCTTTGGAGAATTTGACTCCCTCTAGTCTCCCTTTGGAGAAATTGACTCCTCTTCAATGTTGAAGTCTCTCGAATATTTGTAGGGATAAAACTAGGGTTTAACGATGAAACCCTCAATATTTGGGCTGAAAAGAAGTCGAGCCGTTGGTATCAGAAAATACTCCGGGCCGCGTCAGACGGTATCAGAGAATACTTTGGCGCGTCAGGCGGTATCAAAAGATACTTTGGACCGCCATACGGTATTTTCTGACGGTATCAGAAGATACTTTGGTCCGCGTCAGACGGTATCAGAAGATACTTTGGACGCATCCTAACTTCCTTTTATTGGTCCTTTTTGTCCCGCTTCAAGGCTTAATCCTTAAATGTGCTATTTCGCTCCATAATTCGTCAAATTACCTACAAATGCAATAAAACTCTGTGTAGACCTCTATTCTTGCAAAGTAGGTGAATATAACCATAAATGCCATGAATGTATGTCTATGCATGCAAAATAAAGATAAAATATATATAAATACATGCCTAAAAATAGGTCATAATTCATGTCATCAGTTTACATGAGAAGGACATTGATGGTGAATTTATTGCGCGGCGGAGAGCTCTAGAAGCTGAGGAGAACGAGCTGATGGAAATGGAGGAAATGATGTGGTATCAATGTGCAAAAGCTAATGAACTGAAGTGGGGGATCGAAACACGAATTATATCCACAAGAAAGCGAGTGGGAGAAGGAGGAACAAGATATCTCGTTTGGTCGACAAAGATGGGATGTGCTGGAGGTCTATGGTAGGGAAGATGGAAGTTGTTGTTGGATACTTTGAGGACCTGCTTACAGCAGGCACTCGAGAGATTTCTACTGAAGGTGCTAGAGTGGAGGAGGGGTATCTCTAATTGATAATGAGGAGATGCTGAGGGAGTGTACAATGGAAGAAGTGAAGGAGGCTTTGTTCAGCATGCATCCGACTAGATCTCCGGGACCGGATGGATTTCCGGCGATGTTCTATCAAAGAAACTGGAACGTGATTGGGGAAGAGCTCTCTAAGGTCATTATAGGTTTGTTCAACGGCGACGTGTTCCCGGAAAGGTTTAACCACACTTACATCTCTCTTATCCCTAAGGTCAATGATCCGCAATCGATGAAAGATCTAAGACCTATTAGTCTATGTAATGTTATTTTCAAGATTTTTTCAAAAATTCTTGCAAATAGGCTTAAGAAATGCTTGAAATCGATGATTTCTCCTAATCAAAATGCTTTCGTCCCGGGTAGACTTATTACAGATAATATCTTGGCGGCTTTTGAGATCTTTCACTTCATGAAGACTAGTGAAGGAGGGAAGGAATGGATGTCCTTAAAACTCGATATGGCTAAGGCGTCCGGGTGGAATGGGACTATCTTGAAGAGTCCATGCGGAATATGGGATTTGCGGAAAGGTGGATTGCTCTCATCATGAAATGCGTTTCAACGGTGTCTTTCTCGGTTTTGATGGATGGTATGATATCAAGGGTGTTTCAACCCAAGAGGGGTCTCCGACAAGGGGACCCTTTGTCTCCGTTTCTCTTTTTGATTTGTGCCGAAGGGTTGTCCCATCTGATCCGGAAGAGTGAAAGGGAGGGGAAGTTCCAAGGTATTAAGATTGCTCGTAATGCCCCAAGGGTTTCTCACTTATATTTTGTTGATGACAGTGTACTTTTTGCTAAGGCTTCGGTTTCACAATGTAATGAGATTAAAAATATGCTTCATGAGTATGAAGTGGCTTCGGGACAACAAGTGAACCTGGCAAAGTCAGAATTAGTAAGAACGTGGGTGTTAACGTGCGAGGTTGTTTACAAGGAATCTTGGGGATTAGAGAGGTTGGTGCCCATGAGAAGTATTTGGGGCTCCCAACAATGGTGGGTAGATCAAAGAAGGTCATTTTTGCGAACGTCAGGGAACGAGTTTGCACTACAAAAAATAATTCAATTGGCGACGGTTATTGCGACGGCAAAAAAGCCAATTGCGTCGCCAATAATCAACGGCGACGGCAAAACCAGGGCGTAGCCAGAACAGGCGATGCAAAAGTTTTTCGCGTCGGCATTTTGCCGTCGCCAAAATTTTGCGTCGCCTATTGGCGACGGATACGATCCGTCACCAAATTTTCGCGTCGGCTAAAGCCGTCGCCGTCAGTGTGTCGCAAAATTTGAAATTTGGTGGGAAAATTTGTATTTTTGGCAACGGCAAGGAGCCGTAGCAAAATGTAAATTTGATGAGAAATTTTGTATTTTTGGTGACGGCATGGAGCCGTTGCAAAAATTTTAAAATGTGTTTAAAATATTAATTTTTGGCAACGGTAACCTGTCGTGACAATTTGTAAATTTGGTGAAAAAATTCTACCACATCATGTAAAATTATACCACACCCTGTATTATTTGAAAACATTTAAATGATTGCATCAAGCTGCAACAACAATTTTCATAAACCAAAAGAGTGTATTTAACATTCAAAACAATCAAAATAGAACGATTCTAAGTGTAAATAAGTTCACAACTTGAAAGTGCAAAACCTAGATGTTCTTCATCTTTAACAAAGTGGTAATGAATTTCACAATCAAACACTTCCACGATCTAAACATCTTCTACTTGGACAAATTCTTCATCAGCTGCATCATTTTCGCTAATTAGTTGATGCTACATGATCTTCATCTCCAATAGACTCTTTTCGATGTGCACTAGTTGCAACCTATAAAATATGAAATAATAACAATAGTTTAGGTGGGGAAAATTTACGGTAACGAAGTCTTATGCACATAGATGAGCATTTACTTATTAACACATGAAAATTTTTTTCAAGAATTTAAAATTCTAGATTACCAAAACTAACCTGTGTAAGTGAATGCGAGCTTCTCCCTTCATTGCCCTCTGATTGCATAAGAAGTTTCTTCAATTTTGCAGATAAGGGAAAGGAAAATAAATTCATTCAATTGTGTATATCAAACTAAACCAAGAAAGCTTATAAAAACAAAATATTCTCATACAATATCCAAGAGAATCAAAATAGGTTGAATAAACCAAGATGTTGACTGTGGAGTACCTATGGGAGAGGACGATGAAATAGGAGAAATATATAGAACAACAATGGAGTTGTTTGATTTGCTATGAACAAGTTCTGTCATTTACTCAAAAACAGTGATTTTCTGGGCATCCATGGTCTCGTTGAGGCCGTTTGTCTCGCCTGGACCCAATTGATCAACCTTCCATGAGATAAGGCCAATGACTAGATTTAGATACTTTAATTTAGAACTAATTCTAAGAAAATGCTCAGCATAAAGCATAAAATTTATAGTTGGGTGAAGAACATGAAATAATTACGAGAAGAAGAAGAAGAATGTTTGGCTAAAAGAGAAACGAAATTAAAAACCTTTAGGCCATTCAGACACAATTCTCTCCTTCAGCATCTCTGCAGTCGAAGCCGAGGATTATCAAAAGGGACCGATGTCCAATCCATCATATAACCTAAACTTAATATCCACCAAATCTTCCTCCGGCATTTGAATTGTTACCTCCAATTTGAAAAAACCAAAGACCCAAGCGCGTCTTCTACCTCACTTTGAGTAAATGACATTACTTTTAAGAAAGGAAAAAGAATATGCAACCCCCTCTCTATTATCAAGACTCTATAAGCATAGGTTTTGCCCCTAATTCTTGTACCATTACTTCCTGTTATGCCAACTCTAATAAATTATATTTATAACAACCTACTAAATAGTCCCTTATTTTGACATCTAAAAGATGACATGTTAGCACATAGAGTACCACAAATAAATTTAAGGGACAATAAGACTTTCTTTGCTGGCTTAAATCCCTGGAGATAATTTTTATACATGGTTATGTGAGCCAAAGTTCAGTAACTAAAAAAAATACATAAAGGCTTTTGTAAACGGCCACTGAAATATAGCCTCTCCCAATGCAGTATGTCTTGAATTAAGTCATGCATTCTGACAACCCCATACTTTAAAGTTTGGTCTGAAATCAAATTATTAGGGATTTATAGTTCTAGACTTCTGTAAAGTAGGAAGATATGCATTGCCTTATGATATAAAAAGAAGCCCGTTGTCATTAAAAAAACAGACCAAAGAGAGAATGAAAATTGATGGAAAATAAAATTAATGACATATACTCTATCGTTCCAAGATATAGAAGGGTTGAAGGGTACTCCAACACCAATTGTCTCAGCAACATCAGTTACCTAACAAAAAAAACAATGTTCAACATTCATTCCAGTAGATTGCTGAAACCTTCAAATAAAATAAATTTTAATAGAATATGAAGTAACAGGCTAACAGCTTGCACCGCCGAGGTATGACACAAATGAGGCTGCTAATAAAATTTGGAAATAAAACCCAAGTCATACAAAGGAAGAAGAAGAATAAAGAACAAAATGGTAGCCATGATTGAAAGAAACAAAAGGACGGAAATTAAGCCCGGGGATTGAAAGAATGTATTTGTTGTCAAACAAAGTGATAGCAATTGAAACACAAAGAAACCAATTACAACTTTTGTCATGAATTACCATTACTATACCATTTCGTCAAACCAATCTAAGAGTCTACCCACAAATATATTCTCACACAATAATCAATCATATTATTCGATACAATATCAACATTATACATTAAAAACTATAAATAAAGCTTCAGCTATTAAAAAAAATTCATTTACATATGAAAAAACAAGTACCTAAATCGATGCCAACAGTAGCCAGATATTAAACATTAATAATGTGAAGATTAAGGATGCAAATCAAGTACTTAATTGACCTAAACAACACGCTACCGTACTCATTGTTGATAGGAATGGACCATAGAAGAAGTCTCTTAAGCAGCGGATTAATTTTAGCAATTGAGGAAAAAAGTGCCACAGAATGAAGAAAAGAGGAGTAATTACCATCCTGGGCGCTTTAGCTTCGGGATTTGAAGAAGCCATCAACATTATAGATGAAAAGCTATAAATAAAGCTTCAATCATTAAAAAAAATTCAGTATAAAAAACAATTACCTAAATCAGCGCCTACATAACCCATAAAATAAGTATTAATAATGTGATAGATTAAGGATGCAAATTTAAGTACTTAATTGGCCTAAACAAGAGCTTTCTTCACATGGGAACATGCCGACAAGATGCAAAGATGAGCTATGATACTTTGCAAGTTAGGCCACTACAATTAAATCTTTGAGAAATCAGTAAGCAATAGTGGGCAGAGATAAGGAAGAGAAAAGAAGATTACGGAGGAGATGACTTCTGACCGAAGGTATTTCTATGGTCGTCTATACCCAATCAAAAGTAAATCCCGACTTAGCACTAAGAACAAGTATAGTGATTAAGTAAGGGTCGAACCCAAGAGAGTTAAGGTGTTTTAGATGCAATTATCGATTATAATAACAAGTGACACAAAGGGGGGGTTGGTTGAATTGATGCACAAAAACTTATGAAAATGATTAACGCGACAGGTAAGACAATAATGGATGAATCTACACTAGGTTGATTCTAAGCATGCAATTGCTACTTTGGTGCATTCCTTTTACAAGTTTTTAAGTAATCTCCCGTCTCGATCATACATATGTGTTGAGCCAACCGGCATCAACACCCCAGTGGGGAAGTTATAGACACTTTTCCATATTTTGTATCGGGAGTACTTCACTTAATTTCCTCGGCAGTGTTGGGCTTTGGGGGGATTTATCATGCACTTCTGGGCCTTGAGACTCTTGAGGAATCTTTTCCATTCTTCGGTTATGTATGGAGATCGAAATAAAATGACCACGGGAACGAATTCACCGCCATATGGCTGACCGGCGATTACTAGCGATTCCGGCTTCATGCAGGCGAGTTGCAGCCTGCAATCCGAACTGAGGACGGGTTTTTGGGGTTAGCTTACCCTTGCGGGATCGCGACCCTTTGTCCCAACTTAACCGATTAAAGTTCCATAAACCTACAAGAACAAATAACAAGTTAGCATTCAAACAAAGACTAAGGGATATAAAGAGAAGATTAAAACCGTTAAACTTATCTTTATATTTGTGTTCCTTTTCTTTAAGTAATTACAACCCGTTATTACTTAAAATTGCTACTAGATTAAAGACCCGTACCCGGAACCTATTAATCCTAGTTGTTTACATGCACTTTAGAACCTATGGTGATCAATCTCAAGTAATAGTTAACATGCAATTAAACAATGGAGATCAAGGAAACACAAAGCATTACTGAATAAAAACTTATATTAAAAAAACTTACGACCAAAGTAACAAAGCAGCTTCAAACCAACCCAATGTAGCAAGGGAGTTAGCAACTCATTACAATGGAAAAACTCAAGTCTAAAATGGATTTTATGAGGAAAAGCATGGATGATTCTAGCAATCAGCCATGGACTATTTATACTACAAAAGACACTTAATTAGGAGTAAATATCCGGCCTAAAACAGCCACCTTAAATGCCATAAAGGTGGTGTAAACAGTCGGAGTAAAGCTTCTGGCGTGAAACCGCAGGGGCGGCCTTCAGGACCCGCATGGGCGGTTTAGGCAAAATCGGTCGATCTTCTTCAGAACCGCTGGGGCGTCTACACAACTCCGCTGGGGCGGATCACGTCTAACCTTTCGCCTTCTGGACGTTTCTGATGTCAAGGCGCAGGGGCGCCTTAAGGACAACGCAGGGGCGGTGACACAGACTCTTCGCCTTCCAGCTCCCAAGGCGAGGCGCAGGCAGGGCGCAGTGGGAGGCGCAGGGGAGCAGGTCTTCGTCTCGTCAAGGCAAGTCACCGCAAGGGTGGCTGCAAGGACCCGCGGGGGCGGTGGAGCAACATAAACTTTGCTTCTTGATCGATCTTCACTCCTAAGTGCTTATAACTCCTTCCTTAGCTCCTTTTGATCTTCTTCTTCTGGACCAAGGAGTTAGTAGCATAAACCGATACTAATGCAATAAAAAGTCTCTAAAAACTACCCTAAATGATAGTGATTCCATCACCTATCAAACTCCCCCATACTTAGACCTTTTACTCGTTCCGAGTAAAATAAATGACAACCATTAGACTCAAGGTCTCAGGAAGCAAGGGAAAGAAAGAAAAATAATAGAAAAAAAGAGAAAAACCAAGAAAGAAAGAAGGAATAGAGAGGAAATGTGAGAAAAAGAGATACTACCATCCTTATCGCTCCAAGAGTGGCCTACCCGGACAACCTCCTTATGACTTCCCTTCTTATGTCGCCAAAACGCCGGAAGGGAAACCTACACTCGATGTCGCTCATCTTGCCAAGGCGCCCTTTCGGGTTTTCACCTTTCCACTCTTCTTCTTTTCTCACTTAAACTCACATCCCTCAAGTCCAATTTTGCACCAACCTAAGGTTGGTCGGACTACCTTCTTTTTACCTAAATCGCCCTTTCGAGTTTTCGGTTTATCCAAGGATTTTCATGCCCTTTTTTTCACTTCTTTGGCTTTTTCTTTTTATTTCTTTTTTTCTTCAAATGAAACTGAATTCAACAATGCAAAAAAACAACAACTAAATGAACTGTACAAGCAATGATATATATCCCTCCCCATACTTGAAGTGCACTTTGTCCTCAAAGTGAAAATGAGTCAAAGATAAATGTGGGAGAAGGGAAAGAAATGTACCCCTCACAAGGGTGGTCCGGATGGACCACCAGGACCCTCCTCCGGCGGGTAAGGGAAGTGGCGGAAGAAGTGCTCCTGCCGGCGGTGAAGGGTGTCAATCCGGTCCTCCTTAGCCTCCATCCTCTCTCGAAATGAAGTCTCATAGCTAGCCTGCCAAGCTAGCTAGTGAGTCTCCAACTGCTGCTGATGAGCCGCCTGCCAAGCATCCTGTCAGTGGTCAAAGTGAGTGGTCATGGAGGAAGCGAAGCTGGACTGCCACGCCTGCTGCTGCTCAAACGTGGACCTCCATGCCTGGTGCTGTGTAGTCAAAGCAGCCATCTAAGCCTGCAGACTCTCCATGGTCTGACTGTCATGTCCCGCCGTCGGTATCTCCTTATCAGTGGTGTGGGCCCTGCTAGAGCCGGCTGCGTACCTCCCAACAATATCAACCTGAGGCCGTCTCGGAGGGACAGGGTCAGCCGGTACATATAGGTCGGAGAGCTCTTCTCCCAATGGGAGTCGTCGGGGAAGATATGTGATGTGACTCCCATATGCAAGGGAGATCCACAACTGATGCTCCCCGGCTCTCCTTAGGAGCCTGCACCTCCTCAATAACCCTTCATTATATACGGGTGCCTCCAAACCCTCTTCCAATGGAGGAAGATCCATAACCCGCACAGCTAGTAATGAAATGATACCTCCTCCCACGATGTCACGAGGCTCATTCTTCCTAATCCGCTTAAGAGCGGTAAGGAAGAGATAAGCCCAATCCGGCACCCAATCATTCGTGGAGAGGCAAGCATATATCAATGGAAGGTCCTTAAGAGTGACCTTATTCTCCTCCTTGTGTCCACAGAAGACACTCATGAAGACCTTTGATATGAACCTCAAGCAGGGGTGAGTGAATTTGTTGGAGTACTCACCTCCTGCATAGAACTCCGACCTAGTGGCGGCCTGCCAAAACTCAAGCAAATCCGGTGTCGGAATGGGTTCCCACCAGTCATCGGAAGCTGCTATGGTCACCCCTAAAGCCTCCGATATTTGGGTGTAATCCAATGTGTACTTCCTCTTGTTGTACTTGAATGAAAGCCCAACACACACTTGGTCTACCGTCTCCATTTTGAATGTTGATATAAATTGTTTGTTGAGGTCGGGATGTGTTGGAGCGGTCTTTATCAGAAAATCGCCCAACCCGGCATTGTTTAGAAATTCCTGCATACTCTCCAACATCCCTAGATTTTCCAAGGTGGAAACATCAAGGAACCGGGTTGCATGCAACTCCCGGCTTTGAGCAATCCTATACCGATCTTTCTCACCTTCCGTCAACTTGTATTTCCTTTGTGGTTCCATCTCTTGCAATTGATCAAGTAAGAGAGTTAGAAAGTTCAGCAATTTGATTAAAAGACGAACCTTCTGTCGTAATATCCGCAGGGGCGGCTGCAACAGGCGCAGGGGCGGCTCGACGCAGGGGCGGGAGCTTGCAGGCACAAGTGCGGTCGAAGAGCAAAAGGCGATTTGGTCGTTTCGACGAAGGTGGTGGTGATGGGGCTTTTCCGGTGCTTTCTTTGGTTGCTGCAGCTGTCGCCTGAGGTGGAGCAGTCGAGCGAGAGTGGAAGGGTTGTGTGTGGTGGAGGTTGTTCGTGTTGGAAAGGGGGTGACGCCACTAGGTGGCGCAGGGGCGCGACGAGGTGGTGGCGATGAGTTGCTGGAGGGCGCAAGGGCGTAGGGGGGTGAGGCGGCTAGGTTTCGCAGAGTGAATGGAGAGGGAGTGGAGAAGGTGGTAGATGTAGGTTATTTTTGGGAAGTGTATTTTTTTCTTTCCTTAACTATACCGCATGGCCGGTGTGTGTCGCCGCGGGGGCGGTGACAAGAGAGAGGGGGCACGCAACCTCAGCGCCGGGGGCGGAGCTGAGGGTGTGTGTCAAGGGTGGCCGCCGCAGGGGCGTAGTGTTGGCACCGTGGGGCGGTGACCTACGTGAGCAGACACAGGCCCAGCGCCGGGGGTGGCGCTGGCCAGGGGTGTCGCCGCAGGGGCGGGTTTTTAGAGCCGCAGGAGCGGTTTTCTTGACAGAAGCTCCTCTTCTTATTCCTTCGGGTTGCCTCCCGAATTAGCACCTTTGTTTTACGTCGTTGGCTTGACGTAAGGACTCTTCCTCTATGTTTGAACATCTTCCTGCATGCCTTTTGGGTTTATAACCGTTTGCGACGGTAATCCTCCGGAGGCCCTAGTTTCAATTCTTGTAATGGCTTCCGCCATTTGACCAACCTGCTTCTCAAGGTTCTTGATGGTTGATTCTGTTATTTGGACATGAGTAGCAAAGTGTTTAGTCAAAACCTGCAACATATCCTCAGTTGAGTGATACTTACCTTGGCGGGACTGCTGTTGTTGGTTTTGTTGATCCCTCCAACGAAAATTCTGTTGGTCACGCCAATTTGGCATGAAATTCTATGCATAGGGATCGTTCCTAGGTCTTTACTGCTGTGGTTGTCCATAACCCATTGCGTTTACTTCAGCATCTTCATCTTGAACTTGTGGACACATGTCCGTGTGATGATACGGGTCAACACAAACTCCACAAGCTTTGAGCTGTTGCGGTGTTCCCATAAGTGTTAACCTCTTCACCATTTCCTTCAATTCTGCCAGTGTAATATCCGGAATTTTTATTCCGTTTAATTCCGAATCAAATCGGACTTCGAGCCGTTGACGATTTCCCATTCTATCTAGTACTTCTTTCTTCACAAATTTTATTATTTTATGTAGAATTTAATTCACATAAAATGATAAAATTTTATCAAGCTCTAATTCTTATAATTATTTATTATTTTATGTAGAATTTAATTCACATAAAATGATAGATTTATATCAAACCATAGTTATTATAATTCATTCTTATCGATGACTTTAGACGAGATCATGACAAGCTGTGACGAGATCATGACTAAGTTGAGACGAGGCCATGATAAAGCCCGACAAATCTGTGACAAACTCATTCATGGGCCTGACAAGGCCATGACGAGTTTTGACAGATTTTTGACAAACAATTCAGCCCATCTTTCTTGCAATTATTTCAGCCATCTTTCTTGTATTTTTCAGCCCACTATTCCTACCTTAATCTCAGCCCAGTTTGCTTACCCACAACAACCCTAGATTGACTTTGAGCCCGGCCAATAGCAGCCCAGGAGAGGCTGGTTACGAGCCCATTAACAGCCCTTCATGCGGGCCATACAACTCCTCTCCAACCCAGTGATTTACGTGTGTGAGGGCTAGCTATGCGTTCAGCAGGAAGGTAACAGCCGGCCCTTCTCCTTCCTTCTCTCCTCCATGTAGCGGCTGCTGAAGATCCCTTCTGTAACAGCCGGTTTTAACGCAGCATTGACACTCCTTTACTTATACAGCAGCGCTTTTGATTTCCTTCTATCTTTTGTCACGCTCATAACAGCCCTTTTGCATCGCCTCTCTCTAATTGTAGTTGCCTACTTCAAGAGCCTCTTCAACGCTGTAGCAATCAGCAACCAAGGGAGGGAGGGTCACGTTTCCAGCGTCTCAGCAGCAACCATCTGTTGCATGCCTAGAAAAACGAACCAGAGCAGTCTAGCGGCCGAGCCATCCAGCAGTGCAGCCACGTCTGGGAGCCTCTTTCTGCATAGGTGAGTTCTAACCCGAATTTTTCTTACCCTATGTGCGCCCAAAACTAGCTGTTGATCGTGTATCCTTTGTGCTGAAGACTCGAGTCTTCTTGGATCAAGCTTACAACAACCATCTTCGTCTTAGCCCTGTCGTCAGAGGATTCCGAAGCCAAGGTCAGGTGGAAATCGTTGGTGTACGGTTTCTTCAACAACTTGCAAGTTGTGAGTAAGCACTTCCGTCTTTTCCTTTTGACAGTGATGTCTTCTATTATAAAGACCCATTAGGATAGATTGGAGTGAGTGTTGCTGGATAGGAGAGAATAAGGGACTGTTGTAAAAGAATTTGGTTTAATTGTTCTTTCAGTTTGAAGTTGAAAACTACCATTTTTATAGACCAATGTTAAAGAGTTTCGTAGAAGATCCACCGTTGAAATTTTAATAGATAATAGGTAGATATAAGTAGTTTACAGTGGTAAAATTTGAGAAGAAATGAACGGTCGGATTGAGAGTTATAGGGTCTCAAAGTGGAGGAGTTGAGCTGATTTTTCCAGCATTGAATTTTGACTAAGTATAGGAATATTGTAGTGTTGTAGCCAACTTTAAAGATTTTTATAGGAATAACGATTGAACAGTTTTAGGAATTTTTTTTCTCCTATGAGTAGATTAGATATCATAGATAAGTTAGAAATTTATTTTAGAATTTTAATAAGTTTATTTTAATTTCATATTTGAAGCTGTAGTTGGACCTTAGTGACTTTTCGGGAAATAGAAAATGGGTAGTTTTTCTAGTTGTTACCTAAAATCATCCTAGGGAGTAGAATATGATTAGTTAGCCTCAAGTAAGAATTTAAGTACATATTATGGGTTTTTGGAAGTCTCGGGACCAAAGGTAAAATAGTCAATTTACCTTAAACAAACACTATAATAACTTCTGCACATAGAATCGTATTGTTAAGAGAGACGAGATTTGATTCTGGTAAGTCCACTGACTTACTTAGCTGGCTTCTTGCATGTGTGTGATGTGTATGAGTGGTGTTTGATAGTTAAGATAAATAATGAAACCGGAATAGGCCGACTGTAGTATATTGTATAATTGACCCAATTGTATGATAACAGGTCGTGACATCATCTGCCTAGCTCTTGCGAGAGTCTAGGAGGTTCTCTGCGACCAGCCCAGTCCGGTAGACGGTCACATGCATTAGTACCATTCCGCGTTGGTAAACGGGGACAGGGGCGAGGTTCGGGAATCCCTCGTGTCACAAAATAAGTATCATTAGTAATGACGTATCACTTAATTAAAGATAATAAAAAAGAATGAGTGTTGCATGCTGATTGCGTATGTTGTGTGTTTGTGCTTTTACCTTTATACTTATGCATAGAATGTTAGCTAACGGTTTTATACCGCTTGTAGATGCCTTGCAGGTTAGGGAGGCGATCGAGTGATCCGGCGGTAGTGGGCAGCCGGGGTTCCGTGCATTATAGGACGGGACTGTTATATTTTATTTTATGACTGTTGAGACTGATGTTGGTATTTTTGGTTTTGAGACTTGGCTGTATTGTTTTCAGATTTGGATTATTATTTCGCTCATGTTATAAAACTCTATTTTTTGCCTTTTTATTTGTGTCGTGCTGTAAGGTCCGAGGAAGTTGTTGTCAGGCTTAGGGGCGGGACCCATTGTGAGGTCCCAGCTCGTAGCATTTCGAGTCCTCTAAGATTCGGGGTGTTACAATATGGTATCAGAGCCAGGTTGGCAACAACGGCACTCGCCATCTTCAAAAAGGCCGAATAAACAAATAAACGGAAACCGCAAGGGTTCCGAACTTTTAAAATGAATTTTTTGTTTTCCCAAACCATGAGCATAAACGGGTTGGGATAGAATGCACGGACCGCCACTACCACCGCTAAACTCGATAGCATAGTTTATTGGACTTTTGTTATAACTTGTAATTTTAGTAACATTGTGACCTTTAGAAGTGACCTAAAGTAATAAGATAGTTATGTCCTTACTAGGAACTAAAGTAGTCTTATATTGATCACGTCTCTACCAGATGGCACGTACGAGAGCGACAAGTTACGTTGGACGAGGAGAGGGCCAACCTCCCCTTCCTCCTGGAGCTCCAAGACAGGGACGTGTGGGCAGGCCTTAGAGGGGCCGAGGTCGAGGACGTGTTCCTATTGTAGATCCGCCAGCTGTGGATGTACCTGCTGGGGAGGTGGCCGAGAGTATTGTTCCAGAGGTTAGGGATATGACCGCTACTAGCTCCGGAGTACGGAGTGCAGGGCCTGCTGATTCTAGTCGCGTATCGATTGGAGCATCGGAATATCGAGCTTATGTCTAACAGGTGCAAGAGGCATACAGGGCCGGAGCACCACCTCCAGCACCACCAGTGCCAGCTAGGTCAGCAGAGGTCTCTCAGAGGGTGACTCATGTGGTAGTCCCACCAGTGGTAGCTACACCCGTGAGGGTTGTCGAGGATGACCGAGTGAGAGACGAGCTGAGGGTACCGAGACCAGATGAATGGTTGAAGACATTCAACCATCAGTGAGTTCCCACATTCGACGGGAACGTGGGACTTGAGGTGGAACATTAGATCAATCATGTGAAGTCCGCGGTAGAGGCGATTCGCTGCCCTGAGAGTCGTAAGGTGTAGCTGGTTCAGACATTGTTTAGGGACCAGGCACAGTACTGGTGGAGGACAGTGAGGGGCGGAGTGTCCCGATTTGAGCAGTTGCTGAGTCTCGTGAGAGAGACCTTTTGTCCTACCTCACTGAGAAGGGACCGAGTGCAGGACTTCTTGGAGACAGGTTTTGAGGATGTTCCGATAGCTGAGGATATTAGGAGGTTCCGGGAAGAGCTGTCACTGTTGGGTCCTGCTGCACCACCTGTGGACCAGCATGTGTATCTATTCTCCCGGAGACTGAGGGAGACTTCTCGCTCCTATCTAGCAGGGTTTCGCCGTGATTCCTTAGCTGATTATCAGGATCGGGCTTCAGCGTATGAGAGGGACCGACTGGGACACAGGAGAGCTATGTAGTCTGGAGGGTCATACAAGAGACAGAGGACCGGACCAGTCAGCACTAGAGTAGGAGGGTCAGGTCATAGGCGTGGTCAGTCCCAGGGCCGTTCTAGTCACCAGGTGGTACCGCCGATGGAATCTAAAGTACGTCAGTGCTACAACTGTGGGGAGCAGGGACACATTAAGCCGGAGTGTAGGAGGCCACCGGTTACATGTTTTACTTGGGGCCAGCTGGGCCACAGAGCTACCTTCTGCCGACAGGGCAAGGTAACATCACAGTAGGGGTCCTCACCTGCTGGTACCCCAGGAGGAGGACAAAGGCAATCTCAGTATCCGGCTCGGGGTCAGCAACAGCGGGCTCCTGGTCAGGCATATTCACAGGGTTCTGCTCAGATTCCAGCTAGAGGTAGAGGGTGTGGTGGGGGCATGATAACACGATTTATGATGTTAGATTAGGCACTCATTTAGATAGTTTTTCCGCTCATTCATGCATGGTTTGCACTAGTTCGTGACGATTTGCACTCAATTCATGTATTTTGTCGAGATAGACGTCTACACGGACTTTTTCATGCTTTATAGGCATTTTGGGATCTTTAGGAGCTTAATCGATACATTTGAGGATCGTTCCTTGAGATGACACACCTTCGGACTCATTAGGAAGCAAGCTAGGAGCTAAGGAGGACACATGGGACCTTGTTGGTGCATGTCTTGCACCAAATCGTGGCTTGATGTTAGCATGAAATATTGCGATATTCTAGGCACTTTTTCTAGTTGCTTTTCATCCAATATAGTGTTCATTGATGAGGCATTGAAGCAATTGTTAGCTAGTTTGTTTACATTGTCGATATAGAGGTCTACATAAGCTTTGTGTTGATTTTAGGTGAATAAGAGCTAAAACCGAACCAATTGAGAGAGAAAGGAGATGAATTGAGCACATCCAAGGATTGAGGACACATCAAAGAAGCCAAGGGAGATGCTAGGATGAGGAATGGCACGACACAAAGGAAACTACAAGCAATTTACACTTCCACGCTCTAAAATACGGTCGTAGAGAAGTCCACACCCAAAACCACGGCCGTGGATCTTGGCAACATGAACGTGGAGTATTCCAGAGAGTTACACGGTATAATGTACGGTCGTGGAAATTGTGAAGAACCGTAATCCACTTCCACGCTTTAAACCACGACCGTGGAACGCCATGAAACCGTGATTTAGGCAATCTTTTGACGAATAAAATATTGACATATCATTTACGTATATGGGCCGGACGGTTATTTTATCCTTCCTTATAAAAGGGCTGAAGGAGGGAGAATTTGGCATCTTCGCTTACGCTCACTTACACGTGCCTAGGGTTTCATCGGACGTGCGGAGAGTTTGCATTTTGCAACGGAGATTTACGAAGGCTTGAAGATTTGGAAGTGGTGTGTAGCGGAAGTTGCGCCTTTTATTTCTAGGTTTGATTAGAAGACGGATTGACATCCTGTTCTTCATTCTTATCAAGGATAGTTATTGGTTTGTATTTATTCCAAATCTGATATACATTATTACCCTTGTTTGTGGATTTGAGATTTATTTGAGAATTATTGAAGGTTTTCGAAGGTTTTCATCTTTCATTCTTCTTAATCTTGAATTTGATATTATAATGACTGTTATTGGCTAAAATCTTTTAGCAATTCTAAGGTGAAGGGTTGATAGTTGAGGCTTAGATGATGATAGGTCGATCATAAATAGATTGGACCCTGAGAGTTAGAGAGATTCGCCGACGAACCAAAACCACGGTCTGTTCTTGAGGTTCCACGGCCGTGGAACTCAAGATCTGCCCGTAATTTACACTAGTTTACGAACTTTGCTTTTACTTTGATTCAAGGTTAAAGATTAGCTTTAACCTAGTCTAGGTTTGCCCTTTTCTAGGTAGTAGTGAAGCCTCAACAACCTTTATAGGGAGTGTGTTTAGATATGTCATATAAAGCCTTGGAACTTCACCGTACATTGCTTTACCTTAGTATACATTTGCAACTCTTAACTCTGTCCTTATATCTTTAGTATATCTTGAATCGATTGCCACAATTAGATACCTGGATCTTTAGGGTTGCTGTTTTCCCAATATATTTGCAAAGCTTACCCTTTTACTTGCTTGATAACTTTACAACTGAATTTGTTCCCCCCAAATCCCTGTGTTCGATACTTTGGAATTCTTGCTTTACTATGTTGATCCGTACACTGCGGGTTCGCTTGCTTGATTCTAGTTTTATAAATTTAAGACTTATTTGCACACACGCTAAGTGGCGAACAAGTTTTTGGCGCCGTTTCCGGGGATTTGGTCTAGGCCAAATTCGGTTACCGGTTGTCAAGCTTGGGAGCTTGCTCTTGTTATTTGATATCTCTTTTGAGTGATATTTGCAGATTACTTTAGGTATATGCGCAGGTCTAGGAACAACAAGGACCTCTTACCTCTTGATCAAGAACTTGAGAAGACTTTGAGGAAGAAGCTCAAAGAAAGAGAGATGGCTGAAGAAAAGGAGCGGGATTATCAAACAGAGTTAGCGGAATCCGAATCTCAACTTAGATGGAGCGAGAAGACTCGCAAGGAAGAATCGGACCGTCATCAATCGAAAATTGATGAGCTATCGGATATGATGTTTCAAATGAGGTTGGAATTAAGCGACCTCAAGAAGAAGGAGAGGAGGAAACTAACAAGATCGGTTAGAGCCAACTCATCCGATGAGGATAGCGACTCCTCCATGCCATCTCTTGAAGACCTTAACCCGACGGTCAACATGAATCAATTTAATCCAAGACAAAGACCGGCTGCCAACTATCGTGTCCCGGCTGGGGGCGCGCGAGCCGCTCGTGTGGAAGAAGAGCCAAGAACTCTTGGCCAAAGGATGGATCCAATTCAGCAACCACACCGTCTAGGTGTGAACTTCGATGCTGATGATATGCAAGGGTTTAGCTTCAACCCACAAGTTATTACCATCGTTCGCCAAAGCCAGTTTGGAGGAACGAGTAGCGAATCTCCACATCAACATTTACATAATTTTGAGATCTTAATGGAGACAATGAAGCCAAAGAACGCAACCACCAACAACTACAAGATCAAGCCATTCTTCTTCTCTTTGAAAGGGAAAGCTTTATCTTGGTATCAAGCTCTTCCAAATGGAAGACTCAACACATGGGAGGATCTTTCTTCGGAGTTCCTCACCAAATTCTTTCCGCCATCTAAAACGGCGGAGTTGAGAGGTAAGATTAATGCATTTTCTATGAGATCTAACGAAAGTTTGTTTCAATCTTGGGAAAGATTTCAGGATTTACTATTGGATTGCCCACACCATGGCATTTCCATGTTGGAGCTATTGGAGATATATTATAAGAGGCTGGATATAGAAACATAATTCAAGCTCCAATCCCTTTCATGTGGTACATTCATGGACATGAGGGAAGATGACGCTTGGGACTTCATTGAGAAGCAAGCCCGAGTCATTGAGAAGTATTCTCACCGGAAAGTAGAAGCGAATCTTGTGGATCAAGGAGCAAAGCTATCACAAGCTGCTCAAACTCAAATCTTTTCTCTCAATACCGAGATTAAAGAATTGAAGGAAGCCATTAAAACCAACTTTCCAAAGCAAAAGGGGCAAGATGTGGGTTATTTGGGAAACAACAATAACCACAATGGGAATGAGAATACAAACCGCAGCAACCGGAACAACAACCGGAATAATTGGAACAACAACAACAACAACCGGAATAACAATTGGAACAACAATAGGGGTTCAAACAACAACAATTGGCGTTCCAACCAACAACACAATTCCGGTAATTCTTACCCCAATTTAGAAAATTCACTAACTCCACCTTCTTCTTCTTCCATTCCTTTGAAAAGTCAGGAACAAGCATCTAATAGTGTAAGCACTTCGGGGAAAGAGAAGCCCGATCCCATGTTGGAAACAATTTTGGGAAAGCTTCAAGGATTGGAGAGTCACATCATTAAGGTCGATGATCACATTACTAAGGTTGATAAAGCCCAAAAGGTTTTAGAAAACCAAATGTTTAGCCATGCTGAGGAAGTTCCTAGGAATCAAGGAAAACTTCCTGGAAAGACGGAGGATAACCCAAAAGGAAGGGTAATGGCTATCACAACTAGGAGCGGAGCAACAACCACCGACCCGCAGCCTAAGTTCGTGGAAGTTCCCGTCGAGAAGGAGAAAGAGAAGGGGAAGGAGAAGGAAGACATATACGTTCCTCCTCCAGCTTTCAAACCTCCCCTACCATTCCCACAATCTAGAGCAAGAGCGCGTCTAGACAAGCAATTCGGTAAGTTTATTGAACTCATGAGCAAACTGCATATTAATATACCTTTCATTGATGCAATTGTAGGTATGCCAGCTTATGAGAAGTTCTTAAAGGAGATCCTCTCTAACAAGAGGAAATTAGAGGATTTTGGAGAGGTCAAGATGAGTTCGGATTCGTCGGATCTCATCAAGACAATGAAAGAAAAGATGCCCCCAAAGTTGAAGGATCCGGGGTCGTTTTGTATTCCCATAGGAGTGGGAGATATCACATATGATGCATTATGTGATTTAGGAGCAAGCGTGAGCATTATTCCGCTTGCCTTATGTAGGAAGATCGGTTTAGGCGAACCTAAACCGGTGAAGATGACGTTATACATGGCGGATCGATCCATAAATCGTCCCGTCGGCATAGTTGAAGACGTCCCGGTCAAGCTTGGTAATTTCTATGTTCCTATAGATTTTGTTGTGCTTGACATTCCTGCAGATAGTCCGGTCCCGATCATACTCGGAAGACCGTTTCTTGCAACATCCGGTTGTATGGTTGTTTGTAAGAATGCTAGACTCGCCTTCGACATAGGAGAAGAAAAGGTAGAATTCGTTCTCTCCACTTTGGTGAAGGAACCAGCTTTTGACGAAGATATATTCAACATCCATGACGAAGAGTTATCTAGAGAGGAGGTAAGTTCGATTCTCTTCAAAGATCCCTTGCAAAAGGTTATCTCTATGGGCATTACGGATATAGGGGAAGAAGAAGAATGCAATGAGGAAATTGAAGCTTTAGAGAAGTAAAAAGAAGTGTATGAAGAAGAATTTGAGAAGCTCTACGATGGGTCAGAAAACGTAAGAAATCACAGCCAGTCGTGCTATTCCACGGCCGTGGAATCCACCAACATGACCGTAATTAGCTATTCAGAGGACTCCAGTAAATTACACGGCCAAAACCACGGCCGTGGACCAAACAGAGGCACCGTAATTGATTTTCACGCCCAAAACCACGGCCGTGGAGGAAACAGGGGAGCCGTAATTTTGGGTGAATGTGAAGGAAATTTTGTTTTCTCCGCCACTTCTTTTGATTCTTCTCCAACATCTTCTACATCCTTAGACACTTCTAAGGAAACATTGGATACTCCTCAAGAGCCATTAGAGAGTCCTATAGTGATGGAATTGAAGCCACTTCCCGCACATCTAAGGTACGCATTCCTAGGACCTAATTCTACCTTTCCGGTAATTGTTAGTTCCGATTTGAGTATAGATGAACATAGTAAGCTTATGGTTGTTCTTAAGAAACATAGGAAATCCTTAGGGTATACTATAGAGGATCTAGTAGGAATCAAACCTTCACTATGCATGCATAAGATCCTAATGGAGGAAGACTTTAGAACTTCGCGACAACCTCAAAGGCGGTTAAATCCGACCATGAAGGAGGTTGTCAAGAAAGAAATTCTTAAACTACTTGATGCAGGTATCATCTATCCTATCTCCGATAGCAAATGGGTGAGTCCCGTACAGGTGGTTCCAAAGAAGGGAGGAATGACGGTCATTACCAACAAGAACAATGAGCTCATTCCTACGCGAACTGTTACAGGATGGAGGATGTGCATAGACAACCGCAAGCTAAACAACGCAATGAGGAAGGATCACTTCCCTCTACCCTTCATCGACCAAATGCTTGAGAGGTTAGCACAACACTCACACTTTTGCTATCTTGACGGTTATAGTGGTTTCTTTCAGATCCCGATACATCCGGACGATCAAGAGAAGACCACATTCACGTGCCCGTGGGGAACGTTTGCTTATAGGAGGATGCCGTTTGGGCTTTGCAACGCCCCAACCACCTTTCAAAGGTGCATGATGGCTATCTTCTCGGAGTACATAGAGGAGATCATGGAGATTTTTATGGATGATTTTTCTGTTTATGGTTCCTCTTTCAATAATTGTCTTTCTAACCTTGCTCTTGTGCTACAAAGGTGTGAAGACACTAACCTAGTTCTTAATTAGGAGAAGTGTCAATTTATGGTGAAAGAAGGCATTGTATTAGGACACTTAATCTCTAGTAGAGGGATTGAAGTGGATAAGGCTAAGATAGAGACTATAGAAAAGCTTTCTCCCCCAAATTCGGTGAAAGGGATAAGAAGTTTTCTAGGACATGCTGGATTTTATAGACGTTTTATAAAGGATTTCTCTAAGATATCAAAACCGCTTACTAATCTATTGATGAAGGATGCAGTTTTTGATTTTTCGCAGGAATGCTTAGATGCGTTTAATAAGATTCGGGAAGCTCTAATCTCAGCCCCGATTATTCAACCTCCGGATTGGAATCTTCCATTTGAGGTTATGTGTGATGCAAGTGACATAGCTATAGGAGCTGTGCTTGGGCAAAGAAAGGAAGGACGAACCCATGCTATCTACTACGCTAGCAAGATGCTAGATGAAGCGCAGCTCAACTACGCCACTACCGAGAAAGAATTTTTAGCAATTGTATATGCATTTGAAAAGTTTCGCTCTTATCTTGTAGGTGCAAAGGTGATTGTGTACACGGATCATGCTGCGATCCGGTATTTGCTTGCAAAGAAGGATGCGAAGCCAAGGCTAATTAGATGGATTCTTCTCCTACAAGAATTCGATCTGGAGATCCGTGACAAGAAAGGTTCGGAAAATTCTGTTACGGATCATTTAAGTCGTCTACCACATCTTGAGGACGACAATCTACCTATAGATGACTCCTTTCCGGACGAGCATTTACATATCATAGAGGAGTGCATCGATGTGATCACCAAAGGTAATGAACCATGGTTTGCTGATTTTGTTAACTATTTGGTTTGCCAGGAATTACCACCCGGATTATCCTATGCACAAAGAAAGAAGTTCTTTAAGGATGTTCGGGAATACTTTTGGAATGAACATCTCCTCTTTAAGAGAGGTCCTGACGGCATCATTCGACGATGTGTGCCGGAAGACGAGATGCAAAATGTCATCCGTCATTGTCATTCACTACCTTGTGGAGGACACGCTAGTTTGAACAAGACTAGCGCTAAGGTATTGTAATCCGGATTCTTTTGGCCTACTTTATTTAAAGATGTGCAAACCTTTGTTTCCTGCTGCGATGCTTGTCAAAGAACAGGGAACATATCTAGGAGAAACGAGATGCCTCTTAACAACATTCAAGAGGTGGAAATCTTTGGCGTTTGGGGAGTAGACTTCATGGGACCTTTCCCATCATCTTGTGGAAACCAATACATACTTCTAGCCGTAGATTATGTTTCGAGATGGGTTGAAGCAATTGCCTCTCCTACTAATGATGCCATGGTTGTGGTTAAGTTCTTTAAGAAGACCATTTTCCCACGATTTGGGACACCACGGACAATCATTAGTGATGAAGGCTTTCACTTCATTGCCCGATGATTCGAAGCTCTATTAGCTAAGTATAGGGTGACTCACAAGATCGCCACCCCTTATCATCCACAAACTAGTGGACAAGTGGAGATCTCGAACCGGGAGATTAAAGGAATTCTAGAGAAGACGGTTTCAAGGACAAGGAAGAATTGGTCTTTGAAGCTAGATGATGCATTATGGGCATACCGGACTGCGTATAAGACTCCCATAGGTACGACGCCATACAACCTTGTGTATGGGAAGTCTTGTCACTTGCCGGTAGAATTGGAGCATAAGGCGTATTGGGCAATAAAGTGGTTGAACTTCAGCATGTAGGAGGCGGGAGAGAAGCGTCTCTTGGACCTTAACGAGCTTGAAGAACTTTGCTTGAACGCCTACGAAAACGCCAAGATCTATAAAGAAAGAGCGAAGCGTTGACATGATAAGCATATCATTCCAAAGGACCTCAAAGAAGGAGATCAAGTTCTCCTCTTCAATTCAAGACTTCGTCTCTTTCTAGGTAAGCTTAAGTCTCGTTGGACTGGACCTTATCTAATCAAACGATTTTTTCCCCATGGTGCAGTTGAAGTATGGGGTGAAAAGAGCGGAAGCTTTAAGGTGAACGGTCAACGACTCAAGAAATACTCACCGGAACTCCAAGCTGAAGAGTTCGCACCTACCACACTTGAATAGGTGTAAGTACGGTCTAGCTACGGACCTTAAACAAGCGCTTCTTGGGAGGCAACCCAAGGTATTGCACTTACGTTTTTGTTTTTGATTCGTAGTTTAGAGTAGTTTAGACGTTTTTGTTTTGTTTTGCCTTCGATACCTTCCGTTATGTTCGTGTTTTTGGATGTAGGATCAATGGAAGAGGCAAGGGAGAAGGAAAAGTTAGAAGAAATTGACGAAACTTGGACTTTGGCACATTACAGAGAGTTCCATGGCCAAAACCACGTCCGTGACAGCTACAGTGACCATAATTTGCAAAAGCCTGAGAAAAATCACCAAACCACGGTTCCGTACATTTCCACGGCCGTGAAAACCCCCGATTGACCGTAATTTTCCAAAAATTTTACGGTTACTATATAAACCACGTCTCTTCACAAAGAACACCAAAAATACCCAATTTCATGCCTAAAATCGCCGATTTGATCCCCCTCTCTCAAATCTCCGTTCGTTAATCGTTTCGAACGATTCTTTGACCAAAAGTGAAGCAAATTCAACCACCTACAAGATCCAAGCAACAATTCGAGTGGAAAATCACCGGAGAAGACGGAATTTAGATTTTAAAAATCCAAAACCTAGGTTTTTCTTCTCTTCTCTCACTTTGTCGATTTGATTCAGTTTTCGCAAGAATTTCTAGGAGAACTGATTAGAACTGGATTGGAATTAGTCTAGGGCTGTTGTCTGTTGATTTTAGTGTTGATTGAGTGGATTTTGAGAAATTACGAGCCGTACCACGGTCACTCGGCATTCCACGGCCGTGGAAACTGAAGAACATGCCGTGATTTTGGACAGAATATGGATTTGGTTAGGAGAATGTCTAATAGGAATAAGAAAAGGAAAGGTAATGCTTCCTCCTCCTCCCAAGTACCTCCTAGTGAGCCACCATCACCCCCACCCCCTAGAATTCCTAAGATTCATGAGGATTACCTCGATGCCTTAGAGAGGATCGAGAAGAGACCGGTCATAGGACCACGATATTTGATGCTTGAGGAGTTAGAGCCACTGAATGTGGTAGGCGACCTTACTTGATTGTTAGATAGGGCAGGCTTGATCATCTTCTCCGCCATTCGGGAAGATGCGTATGAGGAGATCACTAGAGAATTTGTGATCTCTTTTGAGCATAGTCATGTGCATAGGACAATTTCTTTCAGGATGATGGAAAGAAACTATGAGTTTTCGATCCGAGAGTTTGGAGCCTTCTTCGGGTTTCATGAGACCTTCAATGGTCGTTTTCCTAGTGGCGTATACGCCAAGGATTTTTGGGAGGACATTGCCATGGTATATGCTAGCGAGGACCGTTGGCAACCTGCTGATACCAAGGCTAAGTTGATCTATCACTTAGCCTTGAAGATATCCCACCGAGTACTTTCTGAGTGTCTTTTCCCTAGGATTGAGACTCCTCAGAAGATCAAGACTGATGAGTTGTTTCTGCTGTACTGTATGCTGCATGGTAGGCCTGTTGATTGTGCCAGCCTCTTAGCTTCTACCATGAGTAAGCTAAAGAACAAGAGGGCTAGTAATATCGGATAAGGTGGGATGGTCACCCACCTTGCTAGACAGCTGGGTATCGACTTCTCTGCGTGTACTAGGATAGCGGCTAGACCCTTAGGACTTCAGAGCCTCATGACTAGAGGTATTATCTTTCCTAGGCATAGAGGTCCACCTACCGCTGCCATGCCTTGGGAGGGTAGAGGAGGTAGAGGTGTTACATGGCTTCCCAAGTATTCCATTATGGCTGGACGCCATAACTGGAAGGAGACATTCGCTGCTATGCATGCGAATAGATTGGTAGCACCTCCGTACGTTCCCCCAGAGATGCCAGCTGCAGATGAGGAGCAGATGAGAGGGGATGACGGTTTTGAGGGAGGAGGTGAGGAGCACGACTTTGGCAGTTTTCTGGATCAGCCGGATACATTTTCCGACCTCCCTAGGCAGTCTCCCCGCCCTGATAGACCTTCCGCTTCTTCCTCTCGCCGTGCCAGCGTGAGTGAGAGGCCGACATGGATGGCACCCCTCCCGATTGGTATAGCACATAGCCAGAGTGGATGGGAGCTCCACCGACTTGGCATGCACAGCCACCACCTGCACCAGCACCATCAGATGCACCAACTTGGTACATTCAGGCGCCGTAGTGGTACGAGCAGCTACCGGAGTGGGCCACTGACCTTTCCAGGAGAGTCGGTGCTTTGGAGATCCGGCAGGACGCTAGGGATGCACGAGCTGATGCACATGATAGGATGATGAGAGACATCTACCGCCAGCAGTTTGGGCGGAACTACGACCCCAGCTTCTTCCCGTTTCCACCACCACCAGCTCCTCAGTGATGACCATGGATGATCGTAGCATTAGTCGCTCCACCGCCGTCTTGTGAGTTCATTTTCTTTCTTTCTTTTCTTTATTTCTTTTTGAACATTAGGGACAATGTTTGTCTCAAGTATGGGGTGGGGCGTGACTATCGTTTGTAATAATCTACTCACTTTTGCTTGCTTTGATTTAGAACACTTTGCATGTTTCATTCCATTGTCACACGTTTCATTATCGCATTGCATTAAAAAGCTTTTGAAAAACCCATAAAAATTGAAGAATTTTGAAAATTTTGTGCTTCTAAGAATGGGGATGATTTCTATAAAAATCACTACTTGTGAATTGAGTATTTGATGATAATTATATGCCTAAACAAATAATGAATTGAAAAGAAATTGAATGTGTTGATTATTCCTCTCTTGCAAGTTTCATAATGTGAAAAGTTTTATCTAAATCATATTAAAAAATCAAGGTTGAAATCACATGATAAGTTCGTATACTTCTTGTTGAAATGATTAAGGCAATTCGATTTTCTTTCTTCTTTCTTTGATCATTTAGCCCCTCAATGAAATATAGCCTCCCTTACCTATCCGGGAATTTGGAGGAGTTGAATTTGGCATGTTTGATGTGGGAGGGCCATGAAAGCAAAAATTTTGCATTCAAAGAATAGAAAAAAGTTCTCGGTTTGGGGAAGTCAATCATGATGATGAGTAACTCGGCACCATTCACATAGCCGGGTGTTTGTGTCTTGCCAAAGTCAGATTAAGCGATATTCCTAACGGATTATGGTATGTGCATCAAGGGTTTGAGGCATCTCGCAAAATTGAGAACCGCCAATCTCCTAGGCTTCGGTTTTTGTGCACCTCTGTCCATAACTCCAAAAGTAAAGTCAAAAAATAATGTGAAAAGAAGAGAGCAAAGCTCTAAGTTGAAAGTGTTGCAAAACCGCAAGAGAAAAAGGAAAGAGTTAGTTGTCCATTTTCCCGGATTCATGCACCACATTCCTTATAGTTTCCCTTTCCTTTCCGCATTTTAGACCTTATTTGAAAGTCCTTAAGATCAAGAGAATGTTATATGACTTGGTGATCTAAATTGAAGTTTTTTATGATTGATTTTGATAATGTTTGAAGGTTATGATGCTAGCATTGAAGTTTGATCAATTCGTGATGTTTCTTTCCTCTTTATTCTTTGGTTATGTATATGAGCGTCTCAAGAATGAATGAACCAAGGTTTGAGAATGATCTATTGACTAGAAGCACATTTACCTAAAAGATGTTTTTTTTTTGAGATTGCATGCATATTTCATCCTAACTTGAGTTCTAAAGCTTTTAAAAGACCTTGCTTGGGGACAAGCAAGTGGCAAGTATGGGGTATTTTGTTAGCACGAAATATTGTGATATTCTAGGCACTTTTTCTAGTTGCTTTTCATCCAATATAGTGTTCATTGATGAGGCATTGAAGCAATTGTTAGCTAGTTTGTTTACATTGTCGATATAGAGGTCTACATAAGCTTTGTGTTGATTTTAGGTGAATAAGAGCTAAAACCAAACCAATTGAGAGAGAAAGGAGATGAATTGAGTACATCCAAGGATTGAGGACACATCAAAGAAGCCAAGGGAGATGCTAGGATGAGGAATGGCACGACACAAAGGAAACTACAAGCAATTTACACTTCCACGCTCTAAAATACGGTCGTAGAGAAGTCCACGCCCAAAACCACGGCCGTGGATCTTGGCAACATGAACGTGGAGTATTCCAGAGAGTTACACGGTATAAAGTACGGTCGTGGAAGTTGTGAAGAACCGTAATCCACTTCCACGCTCTAAACCACGGCCGTGGAACGCCATGAAATCGTGATTTAGGCAATCTTTTGACGAATAAAATATTGACATATCATTTACGTATATGGGCCGGACGGTTATTTTATCCTTCTTTATAAAAGGGCTGAAGGAGGGAGAATTCGGCATCTTCTCTTACGCTCACTTACACGTGGCTAAGGTTTCATCGGACGTGCGGAGAGTTTGCATTTTCCAATGGAGATTTACGAAGGCTTGAAGATTTGGAAGTGGTGTGTGGCGGAAGTTGCGCCTTTTATTTCTAGGTTTGATTAGAAGACGGATTGACATCCCGTTCTTCGTTCTTATCAAGGATAGTTATTGGTTTGTGTTTATTCCAAATCTGATATAAATTATTACCCTTGTTTGTGGATTTGAGATTTATTTGAGAATTATTGAAGGTTTTTGAAGGTTTTCATCTTTCATTCTTCTTAATCTTGAATTTGATATTATAATGACTGTTATTGGCTTAAATCCTTTAGCAATTCTAAGGTGAAGGGTTGATTGTTGTGGCTTAGATGATGATAGGCCGATCATAAATAGATTGGACCCTGAGAGTTAAAGAGATTCGCCGACGAACCAACACCACGGTCTGTTCTTGAGGTTCCACGGCCGTGGAACTCAAGATCTGCCCGTAATTTACACTAGTTTACGAACTTTGCTTTTACTTTGATCCAAGGTTAAAGATTAGCTTTAATCTAGTCTAGGTTTGCCCTTTTCTAGGTAGTAGTGAAGCCTCAACAACCTTTATAGAGAGTGTGCTTAGATAAGTCATATAAAGCCTTGGAACTTCACCGTACATTGCTTTACCTTAGTATACCTTTGCAACTCTTAACTCTGTCATTAGTTCTTTAGTATATCTTGAATCAATTGCCACAATTAGATACCTGGATCTTTAGGGTTGCTGTTTTCCCAATATATTTGCAAAGCTTACCCTTTTACTTGCTTGATAACTTTACAACTGAATTTGTTACCCCCAAATCCCTGTGTTCGATACTTTGGAATTCTTGCTTTACTACGTTGATCCGTACACTGCGGGTTCGCTTGCTTGATTCTAGTTTTATAAATTTAAGACTTATTTGCACGCACGCTAAGTGGCGAACACTTGATGATCCATAGAATGCTGAGGCACCAAAACCACGGCCACTGGGACTTCCACGGGCGTGGAAATGGGCCGTGGTTTTCCCCACACAACTGTGACAGCTGTCCTACAATCTTCATGGCCGACTCTTGCAATTTGTTGAGGATATAAGGTGGTCCTACAGGCTGTTGAGGACAGACCCCTCACTCCATTCTCTCCCACACTCTCAACAACACTTATTCTCTCATTGGAAGATTGGATGGGAGCTACTCTTGGAGGAGAAGAAAGGCTTCCATTGGAGAAGAAAGGAAGAACACACCATTCTTAGTCTTTCATAGTTTTGAGTGATTTTGAGTGAGTTTTGTGAAGACGATTTGCTCGGTTTTGTAAGGAACGAGATTGAACCTTCTTTTGAAGGGTTGTAAGTCTTTCTTATCATACATTAAGCTTGATTTTCTTTGTTCTACTTGTTCATCTCTATTTCATTTCATCCTCTTAATATGGATTCTATGATTTTATTCTTGATGACTTTGATTGTTGAGATGCATGTTGTTGGCTAGATAGATGTGATTCTAGGGTAAGGAAATGATGGTTATGGCTTGGACTATGATAGAATGGACTTAGATGTACCTTTGGTTGATTCGTTTGCTTGAACCGAGCTGCTGTTGGAAACCACGGTTCGTTCTTGCTACTGGGATGAACAACCCATGGTTCCGACTAACTCACTTGTTTTGATGAATCTAAGTGCTAGAATGTTAGATTGTTGAAATCCTAGTGTTTGTTGAGCTAAATCTATCCTAGGGTGACCTAGTGTTAGCAACTAAGTGTTAGAAGAGACCTACCCGGTGATTCTTGCTCTTAGATACCGAAGATGACCAATTCTAGGTAGTAGTGAGCCTCACAAGCCGCTATTGGACTGAGTGTGCTAGGACAGATGTTTAGGACTTGCCTTCCCGAGACTTACCCGGTAAGGAGAGGTTAGATCCCTATATAACCATCCGGTTTGTGTAGATATCCCTACCTTAGGCTCCTAGAGACTTACCCGGTGATAGGACCTTAGGAGCGGGATTAGTGGATCATGAGACTTACCCGGTAATTGACCCCACTTGAGAAACATTCCTTCCCAACATACTATAGTTTATCCAAGGTTGATTAGATAGCTTGAGTCCAATGCCATAACCGGAATTTCCAACCCCTAGAATCCACTTTTCCCTCTTTGATCACATATTTCATGTTTGCTTTGTTTATTTGTATTTTAGCTTGATTCCTTAGTTTGTTTTGCCATATTATATCATTGTGATCCTTGATTGATCACCACACAAAAAACCAATCCAAAAACATTAAGATTTTCATTTATTTATTTCTTTCTCTTTTCTTAGCCTAGATCAAACACTATCCTTAGTCACTAATCGATTCAATTTCACCTTAGTCTTTGTGTTCGACCTCGGAATACTATCCCTACTACGACACGTCCCGTACACTGCGGGTTCGCTAGGAGTTAGGAGAAATATAACGAGTATAAATTTAAGACTTTTGCGTGCATCAATTCCTAGACGTAACAGGACACTTCAGAGACTAGGGGTACTCAAGCTCGAGTCTTTGAGTTGAGGATTGCTGTAGAGCCAACATCATTTGTAGTCACAGGTATTATCACGATTCATGGCTTTCCAGTCCGAGTACTTTTTGATACGGGTGCGACACACTCTTTCATATCTGATGATTGCATAGATAGGTTGACCTTAGATACAGTAGAGGGGGAACCTTTCCTTATAAGGTTACCCGATGGGAGTAGGGTTCGTGGTACTCGGGAGATTCACGATTGTCCTATCCACGATTGTCCTATCCACTTGGGAGGTCGTGACTGGCTAGCCGACTTTCACGTCATGCACTTAGTGCATGAAGAGGTTATACTCGGGATGGACTGGATGGACTGCCATAGAGCTGTTCTGGACGTTAGTAAGAGGACAGTGACGGTCACTACGGAGGCTGGGCAGGAGGAGGTCTTTCAAAGGTGGGACCTCGGAAAGTTCGGGACAGTCATTAGTGCGGTCCGAGCCGTAAAGCTCATAGGTCAGGGATGTGAGGCCTTCTGGTGTTACGCCGTGAAGGAGGAGACGAGTTCATCATTAGCAGAGACCCCGGTAGCTTGTGAGTTCGAGGATGTCTTTGGCGAGCCGTTTACTTACCACCACAGAGGAGCGTAGATTTTGGGATTGAGTTGGAGCCCGGCACGAGGCCGATCTCCAAGGCTCCATAACGCATGACACCAGTCGAGACTCTTGAGCTTAATAAGCAACTCGAGGATTTGGCAGAGAAGGGATTCATCCGACCCAGTGTGTCTCCCTGGGGTGCACCAGTCCTCTTCGTCAGGAAGAAGGACGGATCCATGAGGCTTTGTATCGACTGTCGGGAATTGAACAAAGTCACCGTCAAGAACAAGTACCCGTTGCCGCATATTGATGATTTGCTAGATCAATTACAGGGAGCTACGGTGTTTTCACGTATTGACTTGAGATCAGGATATCATCAGTTGAGAGTACGGGAAGAGGACATACCGAAGACAACATTTCGGACTAGATACGGTCATTATGAGTTCGTGGTGATGCCTTTCGGGCTCACCAATGCTCCTGTTGTCTTCATGGAGTTGATGAATGGTATCTTCATTGACTTCTTAGATCAGTTTGTGGTAGTTTTCATCGACGACATCTTAGTATACTCCCGGAGTAGAGAGGAGCACGCCGGACACCTGAGGACGGTGTTGCGGGTTTTACAGGATAGAGAACTTTATGCTAAGCTCTCTAAGTGTGAGTTCTGGATGCCTGAGGTTGCCTTCCTTGGCCACATTGTCTCCGTCGAAGGAGTCAAGGTGGACCCGGCAAAGATAGAGTCAGTTGCATCTTGGCCACCCCCTAAGACGGTCAAAGAGGTACGCAGTTTTCTAGGTTTGGCCGGATACTACCGTATGTTTGTGAAGGGTTTTTTTGTGATTTCCAGGCCACTCACTTCCTTATTAAGGAAGTCCATCAGATTTGCATGGACCGAGCCCTGTCAGCGGAGCTTTGAGGAGCTGAAGGAGAGATTGACTTCTGCTCCGGTGTTAGCACAGCCAGAGGGCGTTGAGGACTTCGTCATTTACAGTGATGCATCCAAGCTAGGCTTGGGATATGTCCTGATGCAGAGGGGTAGGGTCATTGCGTATGCGTCTCGACAGCTGAAGACGTATGAGGAGAATTACCCTACTCACGACCTTGAGCTAGCTGCAGTCATTCATGCCTTGAAGATCTGGCGTCATTACCTCTACGGGGCCACCTATCAGATCTTCACAGACCACAAGAGTCTGAAGTACATATTTACTCAGCGGGAGTTGAATAACCGCCAGAGGAGATGGATAGAGCTGATTAAGGATTTTGACTTAGAGATCCTTTATCATCCGGGAAAGGCGAATGTGGTCGCCGATGCCCTTAGTAGGAGGACACCTCACAAGGCCGCGATTGCTAGATTGACTGTTCAGACCCAGTTGTAGAGAGATTTGATTTGGTTGGAGGTAGACATCCGGTTTCCGGATACTGACAGGCATTTGTCAGAGTTAGAGGTTTCACCGGATTTGAAGGAAGAGATCCGGCAGAAACAGGAGGGTTGTCCATCACTGACGAGAATCAGGGATAGGATGTCCAGAGGGAAGGCACCACAGTTTATGGTAGGTGTAGATGGGATTTTGAGGCGCCAGGAGCGCATATGTGTACCCTCTGACAGAGAGTTGAGGCAGCGTATACTGCAGGAGGCCCATTCTACACCTTACTTCGTCCACCCCGGCGCGAGTAAAATGTATCAGGATATACGATGATCTTATTGGTGGGGCGGGCTCAAGCCCGATGTGGCTAGATATGTAGCCCAGTGTGCGACCTGTCAGCAGGTCAAGATTGAGCACCACATGCCTGGAGGAGAGCTCCAACCACTTCCGGTTCCACAGTGGAAGTGGGAGGACATTTCCATGGACTTCGTTACTGGCCTGAGGTTGAGTAGAGGCTTTGATGCGATATGGGTTATAGTGGATCGGTTGACGAAGACGGCACGATTCATTCCTATTAAGGAAACGTGGCCGGTGTCTCGTTTAGCCGAGGAGTTTACCCGACAGATTGTGAGGTTCCATGGAGTGCCGAGGACGATCATTTCAGATAGGGATGGGCGTTTTACCTTGAGGTTTTGGCAGCAGGTACACGCCGCCTTAGGGACGAGCTTACAGTTCACCACGGCATACCATCCTCAGACGGACGGGCAGTCTGAGAGGACTATTCAGACCCTTGAGGACATTAAGGGCATGTGTGCTTGATTGGGGGCAAGTATGGCCCGAACACCTCCCTTTGGTGGAGTTTTCTTATAACAATAGTTGACACACGACTATTGGGATGGCTCCTTACGAGGCACTATATGGGCGGAGGTGTCGTACACCTTTGTGTTGGAATGAGCCTGGGAGGATGAGTGGTGTAGCGCCCGAGCAGGTGCAGGATGAGATGGCTCGGGTAGCATTGATTTGAGAGCGGATGTTGACCGCACAGAGCCGTTAGAGATCTTATGTTGTTAAGAGGCGCAGGCCTCTGGAGTTCAGGGTTGGTGCCCAGGTATGGTTGAAGGTGTCACCGACGAGGGGTGTTCGACGTTTCGGCATTAAAGGGAAGTTTAAGTCCCCGATATGTCGGGCCCTTTGAGATCCTAGAGCGGATAGGAGAAGTGGCTATAGATTGGCATTGCCACCCCGATTGGAGGGAGTCCATCCAGTTTTCCATGTGTCTCAGTTGAGAGAGTATGTGCACGACCCAAGACACATAGTGAGCCATGACGACCTAGTGGTCGAGCCGGATCATACATTTCCTGAGCACCCGATAGCAGTTTTGGAGAGAGGTATGAGACGCCTTCGATCGAAAGTAATACCCATGTTGAGAGTATAGTGGTCGAGACGAGGGATTGACGAGGCCACTTGGGAGATGGAGGATAGTATCCGGCGGAATTATCACGAGTTTTATGCGGATCTAGAGACGTCTATAGGACCGTCAGGTAGTTCTACATCCTTGTTTGGTTACTTTTAGTGATTGTATGTATGTTATGTTTGATATGCTTGTGTGTGAACCATAGGTGTCTTGATGTAGTAACTTGTTAGTCAGAGGGCTTGCTTACGTTTTATGATCTTGGGAACTACCCTAAGTTTCGGGACGAAACTTATTTTTGAGGGAGATCTGATGTAACGACCAGTTTTTTTTCGTTATGCTTTGATAAGGTTAGAGAAGTTTAGAAAAAGAAATTAAATTTTAGTGAGACCACGACATACCAGTTTAATTATGGAAGTCGTTTAATTAAGTACCTTGTCCTAAGTTTCGGGACGAAACTTATTTTAAGGGGGTACTGATGTAATATCCAGAATTTTTATTCCGTTTAATTCCGAATCAAATCGGACTTCGAGCCGTTGACGGTTTCCCATTCTATCTAGTACTTCTTTCTTCACAAGTTTTATTATTTTATGTAGAATTCAATTCACATAAAATGATAAATTTTATCAAGCTCTAATTCTTATAATTACTTATTATTTTATGTAGAATTTAATTCACATAAAATGATAGATTTATATCAAACCCTAGTTATTATAATTCATTCTTATCGATGACTTTAGACGAGATCATGACAAGATGTTACGAGATCATGACTAAGCTGAGACGAGGCCATGACAAAGCCCGACAAATCTGTGACAAACTCATTCATGGGCCTGACAAGGCCATGACGAGTTTTGACAGATTTTTGACAAACAATTCAGCCCATCTTTCTTGCAATTATTTCAGCCATCTTTCTTGTATTTTTCAGCCCACTATTCCTACCTTAATCTTAGCCCAGTTTGCTTACCCACAACAGCCCCAGATTGACTTCGAGCCCGGCCAACAGCAGCCCAAGAGAGGCTGGTTACGAGCACATTAGCAGCCCTTCATGCGGGCCATACAGCTCCTCTCCAGCCTAGTGATTTACGTGTGTGAGGGCCAGCTATGCGTTCAGCAGGAAGGTAACAGCCGGCCCTTCTCCTTCCTTCTCTCCTCCATGTAACGGCTGCTGAAGATCCCTTCTGTAACAGCCGGTTTTAACGCAGCATTGACACTCCTTTACTTATACAGCAGCGCTTTTGATTTCCTTCTATCTTCTGTCACGCTCAGAACAACCCTTTTGCATCGCCTCTCTCTAATTGTAGTTGCCCACTTCGAGAGCCTCTTCAACGCTGTAGCAATCAGCAACCAAGGGATGGAGGGTCGCGTTTCCAGCGTCTCAGCAACAACCATCTGTTGCGTGCCCAGAGAGACGAACTAGAGCAGTCCAACGGCTGAGCCATCCAGCAGTGCAGCCACATCTGGGAGCCTCTTTCTGCATAGGTGAGTTCTAAACCGAATTTTTCTTACCCTATGTGCGCCCAAAACTAGCTGTTGATCGTGTATCCTTTGTGCTGAAGACTCGAGTCTTCTTGGATCATGCGTACATCAACCAGCTTCGTCTTAGCCCAGTCATCAGAGGATTCTGAAGCCAAGGTAGGTGGAGATTGTTGGTGTACGGTTTCTTCAACAACTTGCAAGTCGTGAGTAAGCACTTCCGTCTTTTCCTTTTGACAGTGATGTCTTCTATTATAAAGACCCGTTAGGATAGATTGGAGTGAGTGTTGCTGGATAGGAGAGAATAAGGGACTGTTGTAAAAGAATTTGGTTTAATTGTTCTTTCAGTTTTGAAGTTGAAAACTACCATTTTTATAGACCAATGTTAAAGAGTTTCGTAGAAGATCCACCGTTGAAATTTTAATAGATAATAGGTAGATATAAGTAGTTTAAAGTGGTAAAATTTGAGAAGAAATGAACGGTCGGATTGAGAGTTATATGGTCTCAAAGTGGAGGAGTTAAGCTGATTTTTCAAGCGTTGAATTTTGAATAAGTATAGGAATATTGTAGTGTTGTAGTCAACTTTAAAGATTTTTGTAGGAATAACGATTGAACAGTTTTAGGAAATTTTTTTCTCCTATGAGTAGATTAGATATCATAGATAAGTTAGAAATTTATTTTAGAATTTTTATAAGTTTATTTTAATTTCATATTTGAAGCTGTAGTTGGACCTTAGTGACTTTTCGGGAAATAGAAAATGGGTAGTTTTTCTAGTTGTTACCTAAAATCATCCTAGGGAGTAGAATATGATTAGTTAGCCTCAAGTAAGAATTTAAGTACATATTACGGGTTTTTGGAAGTCTCGGGACCAAGGGTAAAATAGTCAATTTACCTTAAATAAACACTGTAATAACTTCTGCACATAGAATCGTACATCTTAGGAGTTTTAGACTTCTAAGTATCCAAGGAAAAGTGTTGACCCACGTGCCTCCTTTGACAGCCAACTGAGTTCTTGCAGTTACTGATTGAGTGTTGTTAAGAGAGATGAGATTTGATTCTGGTAAGTTCACTGACTTACTTAGCTGGCTTCTTGCATGTGTGCCATGTGTATGAGTGGTGTTTGATAGTTAAGATAAATAACGAAACCGGAATAAGCCGACTGTAGTATATTGTATAATTGACCCAAGTGTATGATAACGGGTCGTGACATCATCTGCCTAGCTCTTGCAAGAGTCTAGGAGGTTCCCTGCGACCAGCCCAGTCCGGTAGACGGTCACATGCATTAGTACCATTCCGCGTTGGTAAACGGGGACAGGGGCGAGGTTTGGGAATCCCTTGTGTCACAAAATAAGTATCATTAGTAATGACGTATCACTTAATTAAAGATAATAAAAAGGAATGAGTGTTGCTTGTTGATTTGCGTATGTTGTGTGTTTGTGCTTTTACCTTTATACTTATGCATAGAATGTTAGCTAACGGTTTTATACCGCTTGTAGATGTCTTGCAGGTTAGGGAGGCGATCGAGTGATCCGCCGGTAGTGGGCAGCCGGGGTTCCGTTCATTATAGGACGGGACTGTTATATTTTATTTTATGACTGTTGAGACTGATGTTGATTTTTTTGGTTTTGAGACTTGGTTGTATTGTTTTCAGATTTGGATTATTATTTCGCTCATGTTATAAAACTCTATGTTTTGCCTTTTTATTTGTGCCGTGTTGTAAGGTCCGAGGAAGTTGTTGCCAGGCTAAGGGCCGGGACCCATTGTGAGGTCCCAGCTCGTAGCATTTCGAGTCCTCTAGGATTCGGGGTGTTACAGCCAGCTCGGTGGAAATCTCGCTCTTCCCGGAACTCACGGCGTGAACTCCTTTCTTAGCCGGGGTCCTTCCAAAGTTCCGAGTTCCTTCCGCTGGTTCCTGTATCTTTTCCAAAGCAAGGTCAGGAGTAGAGTTAAGAATATTACCTCCGCAAGCCGCATCGACGATCCTCCTTTCATTGTCTAGCAAGCCATTGTACAAGTACAAGACTAGATCTTGAGTTGAATATCCGTGGAAAGGACAGTTGGATCGGAGGCGTGCAAACCTTTCGAAGTACTCGTATAGAGTTTCGGTTGCCTCTTGCTCGATGTTGCTTATAGCTTTCTTCAAGCTATTGGTCTTTTTAGCTGGAAAGTATTTCTCCAAGAACGATTTGTGAAGGTTCTCCCAAGTGTCAATACTCCCGGATAGAAGGTGGTAATACCAATCATCCGCCGAATCCTTGAGTGTGAAGCCAAATGCCCTCATCTTGATCTGTTCTTCGGTAATGTTGGCCGGCTTCATGCTCATACAAACGGTGTGGAACTTCCCAAGGTGTTTGATGGGATCTTCTCCACTTAGCACATCGAAGGATGGAAGCAAGTGAATGAGGCCCGGTTTGAGCTCAAAGTTGACTCCTTCCCCTAGTGCCGGTATAGCGACCGCAAGAGGGTTTTGAGCCAAAGTGGGCTGCGTAAGTTGACGAAGAGTACGGTCAGCCATTTCTTATTGTTGTTGTCTTCGTTGCCGGATGTGCGTTCTCTCAATTTCTGGATCAAAAGAAGCAAAGTCGGAATTAGTAGCACGGGTTTAAACCATAAAAATGGTTCAAACCAATAATCAATAATAACAATAAAACACAAATCCTCCCCGGCAACGGCGCCAAAATTTGACCGAAGGTATTTCTATGGTCGTCTATACCCAATCAAAAGTAAATCCCGACTTAGCACTAAGAACAAGTATAGTGATTAAGTAAGGGTCGAACCCAAGAGAGTTAAGGTATTTTAGATGCAATTATCGATTATAATAACAAGTGACATAAAGGGGGGGTTTTGGTTGAATTGATGCACAAAAACTTATGAAAACGATTAACGCGACAAGTAAGACAATAATGGATGAATCTACACTAGGTTGATTCTAAGCATGTGATAACACGATTTATGACTTAGATTTAGACACTCATTTAGATAGATTTTCCGCTCATTCATGCATGGTTTAGCATTAGTTCACGGCGTTTGCACTCAAATCACGTATTTTGTCGAGATAGACGTCTACTCGGACTTTTGCTTGCTTTGTAGGTATTTTGGGAGATTTAAGAGCCTAATCGATACATCCGAGGATCATTCCTCGAGATGACACACTTCCGGACTCATTGGAATGCAAGCTAAGGGCTAAGGAGGACTCATGGAACCTTGCCCACACAAGCCATGCACCAAATCATGGCTTAACAAGCCTAGAAGAAGCCTCTGGAACAAACCACGGTCAGGGCCCTTTCCATGGCCGTGGACTTGCCCGTGGTTCCTGCCAGGACCACGTTGACAGCTGGCCACGATCTCTTCCATTGCTCTTGCATCTTAGTGGGTATTTAAAGGATTTTGCAGGCTATAATTAGGGATCCTTCTCCTCTCTTTTGACCTATCTTCTTCCCCAAAACACTTCTCCATTGTTGCCTCTCTTCCAAGCACCCATTAGGGGTGTTCTTGGAAGAGATTAGTGTAGTTTCTCGTTTTAGAGTGAGATTAGAGTGGTTTTGAGAGAGGAGTTCATTGTTGACAACTTGGATTAGCTCTTGGAGTCTTGTAAGAATTTGGTAACTTCTTCTCTATGCCTTTAATGTCTTTTCTTGGAATTGTTCTTCATTATTTAACCATGACTTGCAAGCATGCTTATTTGATGAAGTTTGATCTTGAAATGTTTGTTGTTGGCTAGATAGATGCGATTCTAGGGTAAGGAAAGAAGGGTTATGGCTAGGACTATGATAGGATGAACTTAGATTTACCCTTGGATGACTTGATTTCTTGAACGAGGTCTCTGTTGAAGTCCACGGTTTGTTCATGCCATTCCACGGCCGTGGTTGTGGTAGAACAGCCCGTGATTCTCCCTGGTTCGATGGATCTAGCTTTAGTTAGTTAGAATGTTGAAATCCTAGTGTTTGTTGAGCTAATTCTATCCTAGGGTGACCTAGTGTTAGCAACTAAGTGTTTAGAAGAGACTTACCCGGTGATTCTTACTCTTAGATTCAAAAGATGACTAACCCTAGGTAGTGGTGAGCCTCACAAGCCGCCATTGGACTAAGTGTGCTAGGATAGTTGTTTAGGACTTCCCTTTCCGAGACTTACCCGGTAAGGATAGGTTAGACCCCTAGGTAACAACCCGGTTTGTGTAGAATTCCTATCCTTAGGTTCTTAGAGACTTACCCGGTGATGAGACCTTAGGAATGGACTAGTGGACCATGAGACCTACCCGGTAATTGATCCCAATCTAGAAACGCTTAATCCCAACATATCATAGTTAATCCGAGAAATGAATAGAAAGCTTGAGTCTATGCCATAACCGGGACTTCCAAACTCTAGAATCCGCTTTGTTATTTCCATTCTCCTATCTTTTGTGTTAGTGTGTTTGTGTTGCTTGATTGCGTTCACATACTTGTGATCTTTGTTTGATCACCCAAAACCCTCCAAAAACATTGTGTCTTCCGTTTTCTTTATTCCTTATCTTATCTTAGTCTAGATTCACACTATCTTCGATCATTGAATGATTTAGTTTCACCTCAGTCCTTGTGTTCGACCTCGGAATACTTTCCTTTCTACAAAACGACCCGTACACTGCGGGTTTCGCTAGGTAGTTTAGGATTTAGTTCGAGTTATAAATTTAAAGCTTTTTGTGCTATTTCCTAGCGTAACAGCATGCAATTGCTACTTTGGTGCATTCTTTTTACAAGTTTTTAAGTAATCTCCCGTCTCGATCATACATATGTGTTGAGCCAACCGGCATCAACACAACTTAACCTATTAAAGTTCCGTAAACCTACAAGAACAAATAACAAGTTAGCATGCAAACAAAGACTAAGGGATATAAAGAGAAGATTAAAACCGTTAAACTTATCTTTATATTTGTGTTCCTTTTCTTTAAGTAATTACAACCCGTTATTGCTTAAAGTTGCTACTAGATTAAAGACTCGAACCCGGAACCTATTAATCCTAGTTGTTTACATGCACTTTAGAACCTAAGGTGATCAATCTCAAGTAATAGTTAACATGCAATTAAACAATGGAGATCAAGGAAACACAAAGCATTACTGAATAAAAACTTATATTAAAAGAACTTACGACCAAAGTAACAAAGCAACTTCAAACCAACCCAATGTAGCAAGGGAATTAGCAACTCATTACAATGGAAAAACTCAAGTCTAAAATGGATTTTGTGAGGAAAATCATGGATGATTCTAGCAATCAGCCATGGACTATTTATACTACAAAAGACACTTAATTAGGAGTAAATAGCCGGCCTAAAACAGCCACCTTAAATGTCATAAAGGTGGTGTAAACAGTTGGAGTAAAGCTTTTGGCGTTAAACCGCAGGGGCGGCCTTCAGGACCTGCAGGGGCGGCTACACAACTCCGCTGGGGCGGATCTTTAATGCACTTCAACGTCTGACCTTTCGCCTTCCTGACGTTTCTGATGTCAAGGAGCAGGGGCACCTTAAGGCCAACGCAGGGGCGGTGACACAGACTCTTCGCCTTCCAGCTCCAAAGGCGAGGCGCAGGCAGGGTGTAGTGGGAGGCGCAGGGGAGCTGGTCTTCGTCTCGTCAAGGCAAGTCACCGCAGGGGCGGCTGCAAGGACCCGCGGGGGCGGTGGAGCAACAGAAACATTGCTTCTTGATCGATCTTCACTCATAAGTGCTTATAACTCCTTCCTTAGCTTCTTTTGATCTTCTTCTTCTGGACCAAGGAGTTAGTAGCATAAACCGACACTAATACAATAAAAAGACTCTAAAAACTACCCTAAATGATAGTGATTCCATCACCTATCAACTTCCCTCAAGACAGAAATTAGTAACAATTGACTGATACACATGATAACCAAATTATGGACTCAACGAATTCAGTTGGAGTAGCAAGATATATATGCAGTCAATAACCAAACTTAGGCACATTTAGTACAAACAAACCCACGCAAGTTGGTTTTAGCGGTTGAGCATCCATAAGCCTATAAATTCTCAGAGGCATTTGAACGAACACCTTGAGGGCATCTTTAAACCGGTTTATACCCTACATTTCATAAGCTATGAAACTACATGTTTTCACGTATAAATTAACCGAGCATCATAATCACAATCAAGACAACAGTAAACGGTTCTCAAGAGCAAAGGAAGAATCGTGTGGAGGCTACTGAATTTCCAAAGCAATAGAGGACCTTAGTAGCAAGGCAAACTTCTGGGCACTTACTCTCACCACTGAGACCACTACAAGGCATGTATCCAGCACATCATACATACCTTGACATGTCATTGTGAAGAGCACACTTCCTTAACAAGTATGATACACATGACTCACAAAACAACGCAAAGCAACAGTTAGGAGCATCCGCCTAGATAGTGTGTATGAGATCGATGTGCCAGAGATTGCGGAAGTGCGGCAGCTGCTATCTCGTTGGCTGAAGCGAAGAGGAGGTAAACGTGTTTAGGATTCCGCTAGCTTTTGTTGGAAGGTAAAGAAAGATGCAGAAAGGTGCCGGTTGGCTGAAACGAAGAAGTGAAGGAGAAGGCTAATGTGGCTATACATTTGGTGACTGCTTTTTTTGTAATTCCTTTCAAACATCTACCTAATTAATTGACTGTTCCTAAGGACTCCTCTACTTTTATATATAAATATAGATATAGATATAGATTATTATTATTATTATTATTATTGTTATTATTATTGTTATTATTATTATCATTATTATTATTAGTAGTAGTAGTAGTAGTAAATGAGCTTCTGCGAGCCACTCGTATTCGGCTCGAGCTCGTTACGAGCTCAATACCAGACTCGTCTTCAGATCGTTTTATAATATGAGCGAGCCAAAAACGAGCTTTTGGCGAGCCGAACCGAGAAGAACAAGTGGAAAAGTATGATAAAAAAAAGTAAAAAAGGGTTAACTAGAACATCAAATTAAAGGAGATTAAGTCGGACATCAAACTGGAATTCCCGAGAAGTGATTGTCGGCTTCTTGGTAACGACGACGGAGAATAAAAAAACACGGAGGAGAGTAAAAGATGGTGGCGAGTAGAGGGCGGTGTCAATCAATTCCAAGTATAATTCCGTAATCGATACTTTGGGTAGGGTTTTTGGAGAAGAGTAGAGGACGGTTTCAATTGATTCCAACTATAATTCCGTAATCGATACTTTGGGCGAGGGTTTTTGGAGAAGAGTAGAGGACTAATCAACAAGGAGGAGAATTGAGGACGATGTCAATCGATTCTAACTGTAATTTCGTCCATAATCAATACTTTTGGAGAGGGTTCTTGGAGACAAACAAGGAAGAGAGTTCATTGTCTCTTCGATGAGATGAATTTGGTTAGCGTTTTTTTAAAGGATTTTTAACAAGCTGTCATTACTAGGATAAAATTTTAAAATTTTTATTGATGGAAAGGTTTTGGAGATAAAATTATACAATTTATAGGGATTTTTAGTTATTTTGAAAGATAAGAAAATTAATTTTATTATTTTTTTTAATGTTCTTAACCCCAATATTTCATATGGCGCCAAATATTATGTCTGTTGGCGTCGGCAACATAGCCGTCGCCAACGATACCTTTTATAAGCCACGGTAAAGATTAGCCGACGCCAATTACAAGACTATTAGCGACAGTCCTATACCGCCGACGCAAATAAGTGGAATTTTTGCCACACTGATGTTGCCGTTGCCAAATAAAGACCAATGGCGACGGCAAACCCTTGCCGTCGCCAACAAGCGTGGCCAATTGAATTATTTTTGTAGTGTTGGAAGAAGCTTAAAGGATGGAAAGATTCTACCCTTAGTAGAGCTGGGAAAGAAGTCCTTTTGAAGGCTGTTATTCAAGCTATTTCGCAATATACTATGTCCTGTTTCTTGATGCCCAAAGAAGTGTGCCATGACATTGAAATGCTTATGAATAGGTTTTGGTGGGGAAGTTCGGAAAATAACATAAAGATTCACTGGATGTCGTGGCAAAGGATGTGTACTGCTAAGGAGTTTGGAGGTATGGGATTTCAAGATTTGAAGGCTTTCAATCTTGCTATGCTAGCTAAGCAGGGTTGGAGACTTATGGTTGACCCGGGATCGCTCACGGCTCGGTTTCTCAGTGCCAGGTATTTCCCCAACTCCTCTTTCCTTCAAGCTTCGATGGGCTATAGACCGAGCTTCACGTGGAGGAGTATTTTGCATGGGCGGGACATTCTACATGCTGGGATTTGTATGTCTGTGGGTAGTGGAGCTGATATCAGTGTTTGGAAGGATGCATGGATCCCTAGACCTATCTCTTTTAGGCCGGTTTTAATCCCCAAGAATGTTGATTCTAGCTTGCGTGTGTTGGATCTTATAAACTAGGATACTGGTACCTGGCATTTGGAGGAGATTCAAAGGTTGTTCCAACCTTGTGATATTGCGGAAATTCTAAAAATCCCCTTGATTTCTCCGGGAACTGTTCGCTCAAAAGTGTGTGCGTCAAAGTCTTAAATTTATATCTAGAACTCAAAGCAAAGCGAACCCGCAGTGTACGGATCGGCTGTAGCAAGTTAAGAAATTCCAGAGTCGAGCTCAAGGATTTGGTGAGAATAAATTCGAACTCAATTATCTAGCAAAATGCAAAAGCTTTTGTGATTAATAAAGGGGGAAATGATTCCAAGGATTCAAGTATCCGACTACGGATTTCGATTCAAGACAATTCTAATGGATATAAGGACAGAGTTTATGTTGCCAAGATTATGTGTTCAAACGTAGGTATCGTACGGTGAAGTTCCGAAACCTATTTGTCTAGTACAAAGGTTCTCTCTATAAGGGTTGTTGAGGCTGCAATATAGAAAGATCTAAAGACAAGAATTATGTTAAAACTAACTACCTAAAACCCCAAGATATGACTCTCCAAGGTAAAGAATAGGAAGCACACTTAAAATCTTAATAAAGGATGTTGAGTCTCTCTATTACCCAAATCTTGTAATTTTAATCTATTAAATGTAAAATCAAGGTTGAAGTCTCTTCATACACTATATTAGAGGTTAAAAAGGTTATGCAAGGTTGAGATTTAGGCAAGGATTAACTTTGGTTAAAGATTAATTCAATTAAAGATCGTCAGGGGATTAAATCGACCTGTTCTTGAGAAAATCGTCCGACTTTCCTGAAGAACAACCCGATTTTCCTATGTCGCAAAGTTAAAATCTAAACTCTCAGGGTCCAAATGTTTGAATGAGTTCAGTCTATCATCATCTAAGCCTCAATCTTCAACTATTCTCCCCAGAATCACAATGGTTTTAGCCAACCATTTTCAAAATCAAATCAAAATTAAGATTGAGTGAAATAATTCAAATAAACCCGAATCTTGAATAAAAACTCAATAACCTTCAAATCTGTAAACCAATCTCAAAACTAATCAATGTATCTCTCAATTAACTCGATGTCGTGTTCAAAAAACACAAAGATCACAATGGAACAAAGAAATCTCACAAATATGATCAAGATTGACTTCCCGGCAATATTGCTTCAATCCCTCTCCAAGAATATTCAATCTCTCACAAACGTGTAAAGATTTCCCGCTGCAGCCGTCCCGTTTTCGTTCCTAGGGTTCCAACCTATAGTTTCTTGCTAATGGGCCGTTTGGAAAAACATTTCTCTAGCCTAAAAAGTGATGGGCTTTGAGTCGTCTTTACCATTGGGCCGGAAAACAAAGAAAATCGAGCTAGTCGATTTACACACAAAACCGTTCGATTTTTAAAGGGAAAAATCGTCCGATTTATGTAGTAAATGGCACGATTTTCTTCAACAGAGAATGCTCGTTTCTTGGCTTATTTCCTCTCTTCCTTTTGTGCAACTCCTCTGCTCTTTGTGATTCCTCTAAGACTCCTTTAGCTTCCCTAATGACCTTAGATGCTCCTTGCTCCACTTTTACTTCCAAATCCACTCAATTTACCTACAATTCAACCGAAACTCGTGTAGACCTCTATTTCCGAAATATCAATGAATAAAACACAAAAGGTACACAAGTTCTCTCTAAATGCAAAGTAAATCGAGGTAAACCTCTACAATATGCATGATTATAATGGTATATAATTCATGTCATCAAAATACCCCATACTTGCCCCTTGTTTGTCCCCAAGCAAGACTCAAATTTAGAATACAAGATGCCATGGATTATATATGTATGAAAACTCAAAAACCTTTTATTTGATAGTTCTTCTTCTTATTGGATCACCCTCAAAGTCACATTTCAAGGCATAGGAAGGCAAGACATGTATCAATGATAACAATAATATGGATTAACTCTCTTTTCTTTCTCAAAAACACAAATAAAAGACATGATAAAGATGTAGAGACAATTAAAATCAAACAAGTCTAAGCCATGAAGTCTTAAATACATACATAGAAGTCTCAAGGTCTTCTAATCAAAGAAGGGTCTAAGAAACGTGTTAAAGGAGGGAATTCTTTTAGGTAACTGTGGTGCTAATCCGGGAAAGAGGAACAACATAATACCTTCAAAAAGTTTACTTCACCACACATGCTTTGCATGCAAAAGCTTTGCTTTCTTTATATTTTACTTTTTGAGAGTATGGACAGAGGTGCATAATAACCGAAGCCTAGGAGATCGGCGTTTCTCAATTTCGAGATGCCTCAAACCCTTGATGCACATACCATATCCCGTTAGGACTTGTCGTTCAATCGGACTTTGGCAAGACACAAACACCCGGCTATGTGAATGGTGCCGAGTTACTCATCCTCATGTTCAACGTCCCCAAACTTATGAATAGCTACACTTTCACTTAACACATTTTTTATTGGCCCTCCCACATCAAACATGCCTTTTTCAATCACTTATCCTAATTCCCGGATGGTAAAAGGAGGGTTACATATTTCATTAAGGAGCTAGCATGAACAAGATATGAATAGAGAAGAAGTGAATTGCCTTGGTCATTCTTATATGATGCAAAAGAACTTATAATATAGCTTCGACCATTATTTCATTCTCTTATCAAAACGTCAAAATCATATAAATAATTCATGTGTTCAAGTAACAAAAGTAAGCTCATCCATGCTATGATTAAAATCTCAATATAACCAAGTCATCTTTTTGCCATTCCACATCACATAGTCTCATCATAGAGGTCATTTCCATCATAAGAAGCACAAAAAAATTTGAAAATTCATAATTTTTGAAAGAAAGCATGCAAATGCGAATGTCATAGTGGAAAGTAAGTGGTGCAAGAGTTATTACAAGCCAAATCATCAAAAGTATTACAAAGTGCATAGAGTGCTAAAATGAAGTAAAAGAGATTGTAAGTACCCCACCCTATACTTAACATCCACATTGTCCCCAATGTGAAAAATCAAGCATAAGATGGAGAAAAATACTTACAATGTAAAAGGTGTGGAAGCTCAATCCTCGGTCGGTGGTGGCGGTGGTGGAGGATATGGATACATCGGTACACTAGGATCATAGAAGTGGCCGAACGGATGGTAGTACATGTCTCTCATCTGGCCATCATAGGAGGAGTGCCTAGCGTCCGTCTCCTGCCGGTATTCCTTGAACTGAGTGTTCAAGGTGCTGTAGTCGGTGTGGAGGGCCTGATAGTCGGTGTGGAGACTCTGGAAGCTAGAGACTAAGTCTCTAAAATGGCGGGGAAGTCTACGTCCTCGTCTATGGCCTCTACCGTGGCTAGGGGCATGTGCAAAGGAGTGGCGAGGTGGCTGCATGTCGTCCTCTATCTCCTTAGTGCCTCGACTAGTCCGGCTAGGTCTTGCACCATGCGTGTCGGTGTCCATGGCATCCGTGGCGTGACCACTATAAGTGTCACTCTCGAACTCGAGCATGGTCCCCTGGTGTACTCCATCCTCATGATCCTCCTCATCCTCAGTGTCACCTGCATCATCATCATAATACAAAGGAGGAGCTATCTCCTCAAGCATCAGTACGAATGTCTCCTTCCAATTCCTCTTGTTCCGAATGGTGTATTCGGACTTCCAAACAATCTCGGATGACTTCTTCTTTGGATCCTTTGCCCACGGCATAGGCACATGAAGGGTTCCTCTCTCTCGAGGAATCAAAACCTGTCTAGCAACCAATCTTTGTGATCCTAAGGGATGGGCACTCTCAGCTAGGGTGCAACCCGAGAAATCTAACTTCAATGTCTTTGCTACATGAGTGACAAGGCCTCCAGCACAAATGTCACCCTTTGCCTTGTTGGCTATCTTTCCTTGATAGTCAGTAAGCATAGAGGTGATGTCGGGAATGGTACTACATGTCATGCAATACAAGATAAAGAGCTCGTCAGCCTTGAGCTTCTGTGGGGTCTCCGTCCGTGCAAACAAGCACTCACTAAGGATCTTATGCACTACCTTAAAGGAGAGGTTGTACATACTAGCCTCTTTCGAATTTCCAGGTCTTCACTTATCACGACCATACTATCCCACTGAGATGGTCTCCCAAAAGGCACTAGCACTAACTCCTCTCGCAAATGTGCCTGCATCAGAGTATGAAAAACCAAACAAATCCCCAAAGTCATCAATAGTCATAGCATGGTTGTGGTTCATGAGGCGGAAAGAGACCGTCCTCTCTCTAGGATCATGCTCAAATGTGCTAAGGAACTCTAAGGTGATCTCGGTGTATGCATCCTCCCTAATCAAAGCAAACTGTCTCAGCCCAACTCTAT